>JAIOJX010000004.1:55480122-56730122 GCA_022376925.1 Tragulus kanchil
TCATTTCCTCTATTTGAAACTTGCACTTTAGGCTTCCCTGGTGGTCCGGTGGGTAAGGACACCAACTTGCAGTGCAGCGGGCGCCGGTTCTATCCCTGGCCTGGGAAGATTCCACGTGCCACGGAGCAGCTGGACCGATGTGTCCAATTATCGTGTCTGCATGTATTGTCACGTGTGTAGGTTCTTGAATTAACCGTTATAGCCAAGATACTAAACTGTTCTCTGACCAGAAGGTTCCCTGTGTTGCCTTTTATAACTATATCTTTTTGCCCTTCCTTTACCTTTACTAAAGCTAGCCAACCAATAATACATTTGTTATTTCTAAAGTTTATTTCAAAAATCACATAAATCAAAACATACATTATACAACTTTTCTGAGTGGCTTTCACACCACATAATTCCTTGGAGATTCATCCAAGTGTATATTAATGGTTCGTGCCTGGTTATTAAAGAGTAATATTCCATGATATGTATTTATTACAGTTGTTTTGTTAGCAACTGTTGAAGGATGTTTGGGCTGTTTCCATATCAGGACTATTAAGAACAAGATTGGGGCTTCCCTGGTGGTCCAGTGGGTAAGGAGTCCGCCTTGCTGTGCAAGGGGTGCTGGGTGGATCCCTGGTCCAGGAAAATCCCACATGCTGCAGAGCTGCTGGACCGGTGTGTCCAATTACAAGCCAGCGCTCTGGAGTGCATGCGCCTGCAGCAAGTAGGGGCCACTGCAATGGGAGGCCCACACAGGCCAAAGAAGGAAGATGGATGAAAATAAATGGGTAAAAATCAATGAAAAGAGGCTAAAATTTAAAAAAGGTTGACTATTGTGTCAGGTGAACATGATAAATGCTACAGTATGGGAACTGCACTAGGTGGCTATTGTGAACACTCATGTACGGATTTTGTGTGACTACAAGTATTCATCTCTCCAGAATAAACAATCAGTAGTACAATTTGCAGGGTGAATTGTAAATTATAGTCCTAGTTTCAAAGAAAACTACTGAAGTATTTTCTGGAGTGACTGTGCCATTGTACATTTTCACTAACAGTGTACAAGTTAGACAGGTTCTCCACATCATTTCCTCTATTTGAAACTTGCACTTTAGGCTTCCCTGGTGGTCCGGTGGGTAAGGACACCAACTTGCAGTGCAGCGGGCGCCGGTTCTATCCCTGGCCTGGGAAGATTCCACGTGCCACGGAGCGGCTGGACCAGTGTGTCCAATTATCGAGCCAGAGCTCTGGAGCGCATGCACCCAGAGCCGGTGCTCTGTGATAACAGAGGCCACTGCGATGGGAGGTCCACACGGGCCAAAGAACAAAAGATGGATGAAAATGGATTAATGAAAGACCAATAGAAGTGGCCCGTCCGTCCCCCTCCTTCCCCAACCTGCCCGCCACCAAAAGAAAAAAAAGAAACTTGCACTCTATTTCAGTCATTTCAAGTTGTGTAGCAGTATCTCACTATGATTTTAATTTAATTTTAATCTAATGATAAATGTCTTTGCATGTGCTTATCTACCATCTGCATATACTCCTCAGTGAAATGTCTAGTCATGCCACTTGACCATTTTCTAACAGGATTTTTGAAAAACTATTCTGTGTTTAGAGATATTCCTGATATCTATTTTAATTTGATTCTTTCATGAACAGTAAAGACACCCTGTATACTTTAAATTCTTTAAATATGTTAAATTGTGTTTTATGATACAAACTATGGACTATTTTGGTGAATATTTCATTTTAGAAAAATGTTTATTTTGTTCTTACTGGTTGTTGTTCAATATGCAGAAAGTAGATTTTGCTAGTTGACTTCTGTTGTTCCACATATCTTTGATTTTTTTCACTGACCGACTGAACAGTTGGTCAGTAGCATGTTGTTCAGTCTCTTTGTAACTGATTTTTCAAGCTTCTTTCTTGCATTTGATTTCTAGTTTCATATCATTGTGATTGTAAAAGATGCTCATTTTGATTTCAGTCTTCTTAAATTTATTGAGAATTGTTTTGTGTCTTAATATACGATCTGTGCTTGGTAAGTTTCATGGACACTTAAGAAAACTGTATATTTTATTTGGATGAATTACTGTATACAAATCTATCAAATTCATCTGGTCTAATGTTTCATTTCAGGCTGCTCTTAATGACTTTCAGTCTGGATGATCTACATCCTGATTAACATCCTCTACTTTTAAAATGGACAAGTAGCATGACTGGACATTTCACTGATGAGGATATATAGATGACACACAAGCACATTATTTTGTTACTGTAAATTTCTCCATTTAGGCCTACTAATAATTGTTTTATATATGTTGATACTCCTATGGTAGGCACATCTATATTAATAATTGTTTCTTTCTATTCTGTGGCTTTTGTTGGGTTAATTCAATCCATTTACACTTAGGGTGAATATTAATAGATGAGGACTTAGTCCTGCCATTTCACCTTTTGTTTTCTCCTTGTTCTGTATCACCACTGTTTCTTATTCTTAGTTGGGAAGATCCTCTGGAGAAGGAAATGGCTACCCACTCCAGTATTCCCACTTGGAAAATCACATGGATAGAGGAGTCTGGCAGATACAGTCCATGGAGTTGCAAAAGAATTAGGCACGACATAGTGACTAAACAACAACCTTTATACATACAAATGTACAGAATTCTTCTTTCCTGGTACATTGGGCAGAGTACCTCTGTTTAGTGGCGGATGTTTTATTAGTTGCAATATTGAAGGAGAGAGGCAAAGGGAGCTTTTCATCTGCCATTCTGCTGGCTATGCCCCTGTATCAATTCTTATGTATCATGTTGTCTTACAATTCAAATCCAGTACAGAAATACCCTTAAACAAATTACCATTATCTCGCAAAAATTCTTATACCTCCAATTCCTTTAGCTACTTAAGCTTTCATATTTCAAATTGTGAAAAGTACAACATATCAGGTATCTCTATTTAACCACTACAACTGAAAAGAAGATCCCATGCCCTCATCACTACAACTTTTTTTTTTTCTTTTTGGCTACTTCTATTGATCTTTCATTCATTTATCTTTGTTCTTTGGCCTGTGTGGGCCTCCCATTGCAGTGGCCGCTCTGGTTGCAGAGCCCCCGCTTGTGATGCTTGTTCAGTCTTCTTTAATTTATTGAGAATTGTTTTGTGTCTTAATATACGATCTGTGCTTGGTAAGTTTCATGGACACTTAAGAAAACTGTATATTTTATTTGGATGAATTACTGTATACAAATCTATCAAATTCATCTGGTCTAATGTTTCATTTCAGGCTGCTCTTAATGACTTTCAGTCTGGATGATCTACATCCTGATTAACATCCTCTACTTTTAAAATGGACAAGTAGCATGACTGGACATTTCACTGATGAGGATATATAGATGACACACAAGCACATTATTTTGTTACTGTAAATTTCTCCATTTAGGCCTACTAATAATTGTTTTATATATGTTGATACTCCTATGGTAGGCACATCTATATTAATAATTGTTTCTTTCTATTCTGTGGCTTTTGTTGGGTTAATTCAATCCATTTACACTTAGGGTGAATATTAATAGATGAGGACTTAGTCCTGCCATTTCACCTTTTGTTTTCTCCTTGTTCTGTATCACCACTGTTTCTTATTCTTAGTTGGGAAGATCCTCTGGAGAAGGAAATGGCTACCCACTCCAGTATTCCCACTTGGAAAATCACATGGATAGAGGAGTCTGGCAGATACAGTCCATGGAGTTGCAAAAGAATTAGGCACGACATAGTGACTAAACAACAACCTTTATACATACAAATGTACAGAATTCTTCTTTCCTGGTACATTGGGCAGAGTACCTCTGTTTAGTGGCGGATGTTTTATTAGTTGCAATATTGAAGGAGAGAGGCAAAGGGAGCTTTTCATCTGCCATTCTGCTGGCTATGCCCCTGTATCAATTCTTATGTATCATGTTGTCTTACAATTCAAATCCAGTACAGAAATACCCTTAAACAAATTACCATTATCTCGCAAAAATTCTTATACCTCCAATTCCTTTAGCTACTTAAGCTTTCATATTTCAAATTGTGAAAAGTACAACATATCAGGTATCTCTATTTAACCACTACAACTGAAAAGAAGATCCCATGCCCTCATCACTACAACTTTTTTTTTTTCTTTTTGGCTACTTCTATTGATCTTTCATTCATTTATCTTTGTTCTTTGGCCTGTGTGGGCCTCCCATTGCAGTGGCCGCTCTGGTTGCAGAGCAGCTGCTCTGGGCGTACACCCTCCAGAACTCCGGCTCAGTAGTTGGACACATCGGTCCAGCCGCTCCACAGCACGTGGGATCTTCCCAGGCCAGGGATTGAACTGGCAGCCCTTGCACTGCAAGGCAGTGTCTTTACCCACTGGACCACCAGGGAAGCCAACTACAACTTTTCCTTTAGTTATCTAACATTTAACAAAGATAAAAGCTTCCTGATGTATTCTCCCTGGTAATAATAAATTTTGAAAGCTCTTTCTAATGATATTAAACAACAACTAAAATTTCTGAATAATTATTATCTAAATATATTTGTACATTTTATAAAAAGAGAATACTGTCTCTGCAATTTCTTAGTAAACATAAAATTGCATATCACAGGGCTTCTCTGGTGGTCCACTGGGTAAGGACTCCGCCTTGCAGTGCAAGGGGTGCCAGTTCGATCCCTGGCCTGGGAAGATCCCACCTGCAGTGGAGCAGCTGGACCGATGTGTCCAATACCGAGCCAGAGCTCTGGAGTGCATGAGCCCAGAGCTAGTACCCGGCGACAACAGAGGCCACTGCGATGAAAGGCCCAAAGAGGCCAAAGAACAAAGATGGCTGAAAATAGATAAATGAAAGACCAATAGAAGTGGGCCACCCCACTGCCTCCCCAAGCCGCCCCCCCACCCCAAAAATTTGCAGATCACAATACAGTAAAACATGAGTACCTATCTATTGGGCTTCTCTTGTAGCTCAGTGGTAAATAATCTGCAATGCAGGAGACGTGGGAGATGTGTGTTCTATTTCTAAGTCAGGAATATCCCTTGGAGGAAGGAATGGCAACCAACTCAAATATTTTTGCTGGGATAGCCCCATGGATAGAGGAGTCTGGTGGGCTACAGTCCATGGGGTTTGAAAGAGTCAGACACAATTGAGCAGTTGAGCATGCATGCCTATAAACCGAACATTACCTTGAAGTAACCATAATGGCAGGTAATTTACAACTAACTGAACATTTAACTTCTTGCATTTAATAATTAAGAGATACTCTGTCTAGTTATTTCATTATCCAATATAAAGTTACTTAGACACTAGAAACTACAGGTTCAAAATCATTACTTAATATTTGCACCAATGAAGATCACAAAAAAAGGACCCAGTATTAAATGAATCAATTTTAGTCACTGTAAGTAACTAACTCAGAAAATAAGTCTATCTACCTGGACATTCTGGAAATACATTGATGAGAATTAACAAAATTAAAACTGATTGTTCAATTCAAAAGTTAATATCAGAATTGAAGAGAACAAAATACACGACCAACATTTAATGATATACTTTACTCATACCTTTAAGTTTCTCCCTTTAATTTTTCTTAAGTACTTGTCTCAGATAGATGGCAACCCACTTTCCTCTGTTATGCTCTTTAATTCTTATTATTTTCTCAAGTGCAAAACCTTACTACCTACTCATGATTTACACTGCCTCTTGGAAGATGAAAATCACTGAAGTGGTATGTTGGTTTCTTGATTGACTTTGTAATGCCAAACTACTTCACAGTTGCAGTTCCTAAGTCAGAATATCCACACTTCTCATTAAGCTCTTGAATCAAAAGGATTAATGTCATAGTAGAAAGAGACATAACCCAAAGCAGAAATAAATCAAAACAGAATCTCCTCAAAGGAAAAGATTACACTTATTGTGAATAACAAATCAAATTATCAAAAACAATGCCAGTGCCTTGCAAAAAAAAAAGAGAGAGAGAAAAGTTTTCTCATTAATCCTATAAAACTGTGTAAATATATTTGTATGGTACATTACAAACTCTGTTCATAAAAATGTAGTACAAGTCAATCCTGAGTAAATATAGGAATGATCTGATAGAAGCAGTGAATCAATAAAGAAAAAGGCAGTTAACAATAAAATAATTATGAAAGGGTTTCATGCTTCAAAAGATAGCAAACAGAACCTATTCAATATCACTGCTATAAAATTCTCATCTCCATCACTGAAACACAATCATTTTGTGATGACTACTACTTAGAATGGCCATTTTTATGAGCAGTAACATAGCTTTTCATGTCATTTGTATTCACATAATTTTGTATATAATTATGTACTTTGATCAAAGATTTCCAACTGTTAACTGTGTTAAAATAACCAGAATTCATGGATACCTATCACTGCAATTAAATTAGACCTGTTGGAGGACATTATTCCTACAATTGAAATTACACTCTGGTTTTGCATGCTGGTCAGAAAGGACAGATCAATGTAACATAGACTGGTGAGGACCCACAGGAATCCTGTCCCTTAAACAGCCATAATATTACATACTTCTAGGTGGCTGCGGATTTTGAATAACAAATGAGCAGCTGCAAGTGTCACAGATAATACTAGGATTTACTGGTTACATGATACTGCATGACAAGGTTTCTGTAGCTATACTACATATGTGTGTATATATGTATGCATACATGTGTCCGTGTATGTACATATGTATATGTACACACACATGTACACACACATATATGCATTTCTCAAGTGCAAAACATCTGGACGTGATTTTACAGGAATTTAGTGAATAAACATTTTAGTAACCAAATTTCAAAAGAGTTGGATTTAACAAAATCATATAAATACCTTTACTGTAGAAATGAAAATAAACTTAAATGTCTTTATTGATCAGTGTTCTCCAGAGATCAGAACCAATAAGATGTGTGTTTTATACGTTCTGTTCAGACTTTAAGCTGATTGGATGAGGCTTGCTCACATTTTGAAGGGTTATCTGTTTTACCCTACCAATTAAAATGTTAATCTCAGTTAACCTAATCCAAAAATGCTGTCACAGAAACACTTAGTATAATGTCTGGTCAAATATCTCAGCACCAGTGGTCCAGTCAAGTTGATGCATAAAATCAACCATCACAATCTACAAAACAGAGATATAAGATGCACTATTTTGCAGACTTGTCTGACCAAAGAAAGCTTTCTTTAAAGAAGTATATCATGATACATCTGTTTCCCAAAATACAGGTATTTCTTTGATAGATTTGTCTGGTTTCATTTGTCTGTACAGACTAAATACAATCCCCTAGGGCTGCTGTAACAGGGTTATCCATCACTGAAATCCAATCATTTTGTGAATACGACTGCTTAGAATGGCCATTTTTATGAGCAGTAACATAGCTTTTCATGTCATTTGTATTCACATAATTTTGTATATAATTATGTACTTTGATCAAAGATTTCCAACTGTTAACTGTGTTAAAATAACCAGAATTCATGGATACCTATCACTGCAATTAAATTAGACCTGTTGGAGGACATTATTCCTACAATTGAAATTACACTCTGGTTTTGCATGCTGGTCAGAAAGGACAGATCAATGTAACATAGACTGGTGAGGACCCACAGGAATCCTGTCCCTTAAACAGCCATAATATTACATACTTCTAGGTGGCTGCGGATTTTGAATAACAAATGAGCAGCTGCAAGTGTCACAGATAATACTAGGATTTACTGGTTACATGATACTGCATGACAAGGTTTCTGTAGCTATACTACATATGTGTGTATATATGTATGCATACATGTGTCCGTGTATGTACATATGTATATGTACACACACATGTACACACACATATATGCATTTCTCAAGTGCAAAACATCTGGACGTGATTTTACAGGAATTTAGTGAATAAACATTTTAGTAACCAAATTTCAAAAGAGTTGGATTTAACAAAATCATATAAATACCTTTACTGTAGAAATGAAAATAAACTTAAATGTCTTTATTGATCAGTGTTCTCCAGAGATCAGAACCAATAAGATGTGTGTTTTATACGTTCTGTTCAGACTTTAAGCTGATTGGATGAGGCTTGCTCACATTTTGAAGGGTTATCTGTTTTACCCTACCAATTAAAATGTTAATCTCAGTTAACCTAATCCAAAAATGCTGTCACAGAAACACTTAGTATAATGTCTGGTCAAATATCTCAGCACCAGTGGTCCAGTCAAGTTGATGCATAAAATCAACCATCACAATCTACAAAACAGAGATATAAGATGCACTATTTTGCAGACTTGTCTGACCAAAGAAAGCTTTCTTTAAAGAAGTATATCATGATACATCTGTTTCCCAAAATACAGGTATTTCTTTGATAGATTTGTCTGGTTTCATTTGTCTGTACAGACTAAATACAATCCCCTAGGGCTGCTGTAACAGGGTTATCACAAACTGGTGGCTTAAAACTCTAGACATATATTTTCTTACACTTCTAAAGTCCAAAGTCAAGGTGTCAGCTGATCCATGCTCCCTTGGAGACTCTCACTCCTTGCCTCTTCTAAGCTATTAATGGTGACCACTGATTCTTAGTATTCTATAGTTTGAGCGTACCACTCCAATTCCTGCCTCTGTCATTACCCATTGTGATTCCACTGATCAGAAAGAGGTCAGGGGAAGAAGTCTGACTCCGAGATAAATCATCCCTTGGTATTTGAGAGGAATTGGTTCCAGGACATATCACAGATAACAAAATCCACAGATGATTAAGTCCCTTATATAAAATGGCATAAGATGCAGAGGGCAGACTATACTTATAAAACATCTATTTGTGTACATTGAAAACATCTGAGAAAAGTGTGGAGCTGGTCAATCATTCAACATTCAACATGAGTACCTACTGTACACAAACAACTCTGCCAGACATTTTTTTATAAAAATTGATTAGACCTACTTACTTCTTTTTAGGAGCTCTTATTCTAATGAAGGAGATAAATACAACAAAAACTATACTGTGAATACCATCATCATACAATGTCATACAAATCACATCTGTCCACAGAGATATGGTGCAGAGAAGACAATACTTGGAGGAAACACTAGTGTGTGGTCGTGATTGTGAGCAGGAGGGGGAGAAAGAGATATTTTGGGCAAGGGATCACAAGTGGCCACAAGGATAGAGAAGCGTGAAGGTGGTGTTTGTATATGCTTAACCATCAACAGATCTTTTGAGTTTAAAATGAGGCTTGCTCACATTTTGAAGGGTTATCTGTTTTACCCTACCAATTAAAATGTTAATCTCAGTTAACCTAATCCAAAATGCTGTCACAGAAACACTTAGTATAATGTCTGGTCAAATATCTCAGCACCAGTGGTCCAGTCAAGTTGATGCATAAAATCAACCATCACAATCTACAAAACAGAGATATAAGATGCACTATTTTGCAGACTTGTCTGACCAAAGAAAGCTTTCTTTAAAGAAGTATATCATGATACATCTGTTTCCCAAAATACAGGTATTTCTTTGATAGATTTGTCTGGTTTCATTTGTCTGTACAGACTAAATACAATCCCCTAGGGCTGCTGTAACAGGGTTATCACAAACTGGTGGCTTAAAACTCTAGACATATATTTTCTTACACTTCTAAAGTCCAAAGTCAAGGTGTCAGCTGATCCATGCTCCCTTGGAGACTCTCACTCCTTGCCTCTTCTAAGCTATTAATGGTGACCACTGATTCTTAGTATTCTATAGTTTGAGCGTACCACTCCAATTCCTGCCTCTGTCATTACCCATTGTGATTCCACTGATCAGAAAGAGGTCAGGGGAAGAAGTCTGACTCCGAGATAAATCATCCCTTGGTATTTGAGAGGAATTGGTTCCAGGACATATCACAGATAACAAAATCCACAGATGATTAAGTCCCTTATATAAAATGGCATAAGATGCAGAGGGCAGACTATACTTATAAAACATCTATTTGTGTACATTGAAAACATCTGAGAAAAGTGTGGAGCTGGTCAATCATTCAACATTCAACATGAGTACCTACTGTACACAAACAACTCTGCCAGACATTTTTTTATAAAAATTGATTAGACCTACTTACTTCTTTTTAGGAGCTCTTATTCTAATGAAGGAGATAAATACAACAAAAACTATACTGTGAATACCATCATCATACAATGTCATACAAATCACATCTGTCCACAGAGATATGGTGCAGAGAAGACAATACTTGGAGGAAACACTAGTGTGTGGTCGTGATTGTGAGCAGGAGGGGGAGAAAGAGATATGTGTGGGCAAGGGATCACAAGTGGCCACAAGGATAGAGAAGCGTGAAGGTGGTGTTTGTATATGCTTATTTCCAGTAGCATTTTGAAAACTGATTCACAGAATTTGAATGGGTCAGTTTAAAATAAAGTAACCTGATGGCTTTTTACTCAAAAGTGTCCTCCTCAGGGATCAAAGGTCAATTTGTTCATGAAAATAAGAATTGAATCTGATTTAGTGCTATTGGATAATCATACATGGGCAATTAGAAAACAGTAAAAGTAATGAACATGTCAAGACTTGCATAAAAATTTTAAAAAGTTATGGAAAGAAATGACTTCGTAAAGCCTGCAGAGAACTGTGATACTTTCCTATGCCATCCAAGTAAACAACAAAATAGAGTTGCTAGTTTCCCAACAGGCCTGATTACAAATAGCCAGGAGTAAAGGTAGATTATATATTCTAAAAAATTCTCACATTGCAAATGAAACAAGTTAAGACAAACTGAAATGTTTTACAAAGCTTACAAAAATAGGAATATTCAGCATGCATAAAATTAAATGATTTAGGATAATGTTCGCTGTGGGCTTCTCATATATGGCTTTCACTATGTTAAGATACGTTCCTTCTATGCCCATTTTTTCAAGAGTTTTTATCATAAATGGATGCTGTACTTTGTCAAAGGCTTTTTCTGCATCTATTGAGATGATCATGTGATTTTTGTCTTTCAATTTGTTATATGGTGTATTACATTGATTGATTTGCGGATGTTGAAGAATCCTTGCATGCCTGGGATGAACCCAACTTGATCGTGATGAATGAGCTTTTTGATGTGTTGCTGAATTCTGTTTGCTAGGATTTTGTTGAGGACTTTGGCATCTAGATTCATCAGTGAAATTGGCCTATAATTTTCTTTTTTTGTGATGTCTTTGCCTGGCTTTGGTATCAGGGTGATGGTGGCCTCGTAGAATGTGTTTGGAAGTGTTCCTTCCTGGGCAATTTTTTGGAAGAGCTTTAGAAGGACAGGCACTAGCTCTTCTTTAAATGTTTGGTAGAATTCACTTGTGAAACCATCTGGCCCTGGGCTTTTATTTTTGGGTAGATTTTTGATCACAAGGTCGATTTCTGAGCTTGTGATTGGCTTGTTCATAGTTTCTATTTCTTCCCGGTTGAGTCTTGGGAGATTAATCTTCTCTAAGAAACTGTCCATTTCTTCCAGGTTGTCCAGTTTGTTGCCATAGAGCTGTTCATAATAGTCTCTTATAATCCTTTGGATTTCTGCATTATCCGTTGTAATCTCTCCTTTTTCATTTTTGATTTTGGTGATCTGGTTCTTCTCTCTCTTTTTCTTGATGAGTCTGGCCAGTGGTGTGTCGATTTTATTGACTTTTTCAAAGAACCAGCTTTTTGTTTTATTTATCTTTACTATTGTTTCTTTTGTTTCTTTTTCCTTTATTTCTGCTCTGATCTTTATGATTTCCCTTCTTCTGCTGGCTTTGGGGTGTTTTTGTTCTTCTTTCTCCAGTTGTTTTAAGCGTAAGGTAAGGTCGTCTGTTTGAGATTTTCCTAGTTTCTTGAGGTGGGATTGAATTGCTATAAACTTCCCCCTTAGAACTGCTTTTGCAGTATCCCATAGGTTTTGCACTGTCGTGTGTTCATTGTCATTTTCTTCTAGGAATTTTTTAATTTCTCCTTTGATTTCCTCAATGATCAGTTGGTTTTTTAGGTA
The DNA here is from genome assembly GCA_022376925.1 of Tragulus kanchil. Classification (NCBI taxonomy): domain Eukaryota; kingdom Metazoa; phylum Chordata; class Mammalia; order Artiodactyla; family Tragulidae; genus Tragulus; species Tragulus kanchil. The sequence continues at coordinate 55,492,119 of JAIOJX010000004.1, forward strand.
TGTGTTGTTTAATCTCCATGTGTTTGTGTTTTTAGCGGTTTTTTTCCTGTAGTTGATCTCTAGTCTCACTGCATTGTGGTCCAAGAAGATGGTTGATAGAATTTCAGTTTTCTTGAATTGACTGAGGATTGATTTGTGGCCCAAGATGTGGTCTATCCTGGAGAATGTTCCGTGAGCACTTGAGAAGAAAGTGTATTTCCTTGATGGGGGATTGCTGAATTCTGTTTGCTAGGATTTTGTTGAGGACTTTGGCATCTAGATTCATCAGTGAAATTGGCCTATAATTTTCTTTTTTTGTGATGTCTTTGCCTGGCTTTGGTATCAGGGTGATGGTGGCCTCGTAGAATGTGTTTGGAAGTGTTCCTTCCTGGGCAATTTTTTGGAAGAGCTTTAGAAGGACAGGCACTAGCTCTTCTTTAAATGTTTGGTAGAATTCACTTGTGAAACCATCTGGCCCTGGGCTTTTATTTTTGGGTAGATTTTTGATCACAAGGTCGATTTCTGAGCTTGTGATTGGCTTGTTCATAGTTTCTATTTCTTCCCGGTTGAGTCTTGGGAGATTAATCTTCTCTAAGAAACTGTCCATTTCTTCCAGGTTGTCCAGTTTGTTGCCATAGAGCTGTTCATAATAGTCTCTTATAATCCTTTGGATTTCTGCATTATCCGTTGTAATCTCTCCTTTTTCATTTTTGATTTTGGTGATCTGGTTCTTCTCTCTCTTTTTCTTGATGAGTCTGGCCAGTGGTGTGTCGATTTTATTGACTTTTTCAAAGAACCAGCTTTTTGTTTTATTTATCTTTACTATTGTTTCTTTTGTTTCTTTTTCCTTTATTTCTGCTCTGATCTTTATGATTTCCCTTCTTCTGCTGGCCTTGGGGTGTTTTTGTTCTTCTTTCTCCAGTTGTTTTAAGCGTAAGGTAAGGTCGTCTGTTTGAGATTTTCCTAGTTTCTTGAGGTGGGATTGAATTGCTATAAACTTCCCTCTTAGAACTGCTTTTGCAGTATCCCATAGGTTTTGCACTGTCGTGTGTTCATTGTCATTTTCTTCTAGGAATTGTTTAATTTCTCCTTTGATTTCCTCAATGATCAGTTGATTTTTTAGGTATGTGTTGTTTAATCTCCATGTGTTTGTATTTTTAGCGTTTTTTTTTCCTGTAGTTGATCTCTAGTCTCACTGCATTGTGGTCCAAGAAGATGGTTGATAGAATTTCAGTTTTCTTGAATTGACTGAGGATTGATTTGTGGCCCAAGATGTGGTCTATCCTGGAGAATGTTCCGTGAGCACTTGAGAAGAAAGTGTATTCTTCTGCTTTTGGATGGAAAGTCCTAAAGATATCAATGCGGTCCATTTCTTCTAGTGTGGCATTTAAGGCTTGTGTTTCTTTATTAATTTTCTGTTTTGTTGATCTGTCCATTGGTGTGAGAGGAGTGTTAAAGTCTCCTACTATGATTGTGTTGCTGTCAATGTCTTCTTTTATGTCTGAAAGTGTTTGTCTTATGTATTGGGGTGCTCCTGCGTTGGGTGCATAGATATTTATGATTGTTATGTCTTCTTCTTGGATGGATCCCTTAATCATGATGTAGTGACCTGCCTTGTCTCTTAGAATCTTCTTTACTTTAAAATCTATTTTGTCTGATATGAGGATTGCTACTCCAGCTTTCTTTTGATTTCCATTTGCATGGAATATCTTTTTCCAGCCTCTCACTTTCAGTCTATGAGTGTCTCTAGGTCTGAAATGAGTTTCCTGGAGGCAGCATATGTATGGGTCGTGTTTTTGGATCCATTCAGCCACTCTGTGTCTTTTGGTTGGGGCGTTTAGTCCATTGACATTCAAAGTAATTATTGATACAAATGATCCTATTGTCATCTTCTTAGATGTTATGATGGGTTTGTTTCGTGGATCTTCTCCTTTTATACTTGTTTTCTATATAAGTCCCTTTAACACTTGTTGTAAGGCTGGTTTGGTGTGACTAAATTCTTTTAATTTTTGCTTATCTGTAAAGCTTTTGATTTCTCCATCAATTTTGAAGGAGATCCTTGCAAGGTAGAGGATTTTTGACTTAAATTCTAATTTTCTTTTGGGGTTAATTGTCTCCTTACTTTATGGTTTTGCACTGTCGTGTGTTCATTGTCATTTTCTTCTAGGAATTGTTTAATTTCTCCTTTGATTTCCTCAATGATCAGTTGGTTTTTTAGGTATGTGTTGTTTAATCTCCATGTGTTTGTGTTTTTAGCGGTTTTTTTCCTGTAGTTGATCTCTAGTCTCACTGCATTGTGGTCCAAGAAGATGGTTGATAGAATTTCAGTTTTCTTGAATTGACTGAGGATTGATTTGTGGCCCAAGATGTGGTCTATCCTGGAGAATGTTCCGTGAGCACTTGAGAAGAAAGTGTATTCTTCTGCTTTTGGATGGAAAGTCCTAAAGATATCAATGCGGTCCATTTCTTCTAGTGTGGCATTTAAGGCTTGTGTTTCTTTATTAATTTTCTGTTTTGTTGATCTGTCCATTGGTGTGAGAGGAGTGTTAAAGTCTCCTACTATGATTGTGTTGCTGTCAATGTCTTCTTTTATGTCTGAAAGTGTTTGTCTTATGTATTGGGGTGCTCCTGCGTTGGGTGCATAGATATTTATGATTGTTATGTCTTCTTCTTGGATGGATCCCTTAATCATGATGTAGTGACCTGCCTTGTCTCTTAGAATCTTCTTTACTTTAAAATCTATTTTGTCTGATATGAGGATTGCTACTCCAGCTTTCTTTTGATTTCCATTTGCATGGAATATCTTTTTCCAGCCTCTCACTTTCAGTCTATGAGTGTCTCTAGGTCTGAAATGAGTTTCCTGGAGGCAGCATATGTATGGGTCGTGTTTTTGGATCCATTCAGCCACTCTGTGTCTTTTGGTTGGGGCGTTTAGTCCATTGACATTCAAAGTAATTATTGATACAAATGATCCTATTGTCATCTTCTTAGATGTTATGATGGGTTTGTTTCGTGGATCTTCTCCTTTTATACTTGTTTTCTATATAAGTCCCTTTAACACTTGTTGTAAGGCTGGTTTGGTGTGACTAAATTCTTTTAATTTTTGCTTATCTGTAAAGCTTTTGATTTCTCCATCAATTTTGAAGGAGATCCTTGCAAGGTAGAGGATTCTTGGTTGCAGATTATTCTCTTCCAGCCGTTTAAATGTGTCCTGCCATTCCCTTCTGGCCTGCAGAGTTTCTGTTGAAAGATCAGCTGTTAAATGGATGGGCTTTCCCTTGTATGTCACTAGTTGCTTTTCCCTTGCTGCTTTGAGAATTCTATCTTTGTGTTTAATTTGTGTTAATTTCATTAATATGTGTCTTGGTGTGTTTCTTCTCGGATTGATTGTGTATGGTACTCTTTGTGCTTCTTGGACTTGACTGACTATTTCTTTTCCCATGTTGGGGAAATTTTCAACTAGAATCTCTTCAAAAATTTTCTCATAGCCTTTCTTTTTTTCTTCTTTTTCTGGAACCCCTATAATTCGAATATTGGTGCATTTGATATTATCCCAGAGGTCTCTGAGGCTGTCCTCAAAGCATTCCCTCTAAGATCAGGAACAAGACAAGGGTGTCCACTTTCACCACTCTTATTCAACATAATCCTGGAAGTTCTAGCAACAGCAATAAGAGAAGAGAAAGAAATCAAAGGAATCCAGATTGAAAAGGAAGAAGTCAAACTTTTTCTATTTGCAGATGACATGATATTATACATAGACAATCCCAAAGACACTATTACAAAACTACTAGAGTTAATCAATGAATTCAGCAAAGTCGCAGGTTACAAAATCAATATACAGAAATCACTGGCATTCCTATACACAAACAATGAAAAATCAGAAAATGAAATCAAAGAGGCAATCCCCTTCACCATCACAACCAAAGGAATCAAATATCTAGGAATAAACCTACCCAAAGAAACAAAAGAACTGTACACAGAAAATTACAAGACACTCATGAGAGACATTAAAGAAGACTTAAACAGATGGAGAAATATTCCATGTTCCTGGGTCAGGAGAATCAATATTGTGAAAATGACCATACTACCAAATGTGATCTATAGATTCAATGCGATCCCTATCAAACTTCCAATAACATTCTTCACAGAACTAGACCAATGAATAACACAGTTCATATGGAAACACAAAAGACCTCGAATAGCCAAAGCAATCCTCAGAAAGAAGAATGGAGCTGGGGGGATCAGCCTCCCCAACTTCAGACTCTACTACAAAGCAACAGTCATCAAGACAGTATGGTACTGGCACAAAAACAGAAATATTGACCAATGGAACAAGATCGAGAACCCAGAGATAAACCGACACACCTATGGGTACCTTATTTTTGACAAAGGAGGAGAACATATAAAATGGGACAAAGACAGCCTCTTCAACAAATGGTGCTGGGAAAATTGGACAGCTACATGCAAGAAAATGAAGTTGGAACATACCCTGACACCATACACAAAGATCAACTCAAAAAAAAAAAGACTTAAAAGGCATTTAATTTGTGTTAATTTCATTAATATGTGTCTTGGTGTGTTTCTTCTCGGATTGATTGTGTATGGTACTCTTTGTGCTTCTTGGACTTGACTGACTATTTCTTTTCCCATGTTGGGGAAATTTTCAACTAGAATCTCTTCAAAAATTTTCTCATAGCCTTTCTTTTTTTCTTCTTTTTCTGGAACCCCTATAATTCGAATATTGGTGCATTTGATATTATCCCAGAGGTCTCTGAGGCTGTCCTCAAAGCATTCCCTCTAAGATCAGGAACAAGACAAGGGTGTCCACTTTCACCACTCTTATTCAACATAATCCTGGAAGTTCTAGCAACAGCAATAAGAGAAGAGAAAGAAATCAAAGGAATCCAGATTGAAAAGGAAGAAGTCAAACTTTTTCTATTTGCAGATGACATGATATTATACATAGACAATCCCAAAGACACTATTACAAAACTACTAGAGTTAATCAATGAATTCAGCAAAGTCGCAGGTTACAAAATCAATATACAGAAATCACTGGCATTCCTATACACAAACAATGAAAAATCAGAAAATGAAATCAAAGAGGCAATCCCCTTCACCATCACAACCAAAGGAATCAAATATCTAGGAATAAACCTACCCAAAGAAACAAAAGAACTGTACACAGAAAATTACAAGACACTCATGAGAGACATTAAAGAAGACTTAAACAGATGGAGAAATATTCCATGTTCCTGGGTCGGGAGAATCAATATTGTGAAAATGACCATACTACCAAATGTGATCTATAGATTCAATGCGATCCCTATCAAACTTCCAATAACATTCTTCACAGAACTAGACCAATGAATAACACAGTTCATATGGAAACACAAAAGACCTCGAATAGCCAAAGCAATCCTCAGAAAGAAGAATGGAGCTGGGGGGATCAGCCTCCCCAACTTCAGACTCTACTACAAAGCAACAGTCATCAAGACAGTATGGTACTGGCACAAAAACAGAAATATTGACCAATGGAACAAGATCGAGAACCCAGAGATAAACCGACACACCTATGGGTACCTTATTTTTGACAAAGGAGGAGAACATATAAAATGGGACAAAGACAGCCTCTTCAACAAATGGTGCTGGGAAAATTGGACAGCTACATGCAAGAAAATGAAGTTGGAACATACCCTGACACCATACACAAAGATCAACTCAAAATGGATTAAAGACTTAAATGTAAGGCCAGAAACCATCAAACTCTTAGAGGAGAATATAGGCAAAACCCTCAAGGACATCAATCAAAGCAAGATCTTCTCTGACCCACCTACTAGAATAGTGGAACTAAAAAGACAAATGAACATGTGGGACCTCATGAAACTTAAAAGCTTTTGCACAGCTAAAGAAATTCCAAAAGGCTGAACAGACACCCCACAGAGTGGGAGAAAATCATAGCAAATGAAACAACAGACAAAGAATTAATCTCCAAAATCTACAAGCAACTCAGACAACTCAGCACTGGAAAAACGAACAACCCAATCAAAAAATGGGAAAAGGACCTAAACAGACACCTCTCCAAAGAGGACATACAGATGGCCCAAAAACACATGAAACGATGCTCAACTTCACTAATAATTAGAGAAATGCAAATCAAAACTACAATGAGATATCACCTCACACCAGTCAGAATGGCCATCTCAGAACTGCAGATAATAAATGCTAGGGAGGGTGTGGAGGAATGGAACAGTCCTGCATTGCTGGTGGGAGTGTAAATTGATACAGCCACTATGGAAGACAGTATGGAGATTTCTTAAAAAACTAAAAATAGAAGCACCATATGACCCAGCAATCCCACTCTTAGGCTTATACCCTGATGAAATCAAAACTGAAAGAAGCACCTGTACCCCAATGTTCATTGCAGCTCTCTAGACAATAGCTAGAACATGGAAAGAACCTAGATGCCCATCGACGAACGAATGGATCCAAAAGCTCTGGTTCATATATACAATGGAATAGAAAGAATGAATGAAAAAAGCCTCGAATAGCCAAAGCAATCCTCAAAAAATCAGCCTCCCCAACTTCAGACTCTACTACAAAGCAACAGTCATCAAGACAGTATGGTACTGGCACAAAAACAGAAATATTGACCAATGGAACAAGATCGAGAACCCAGAGATAAACCGACACACCTATGGGTACCTTATTTTTGACAAAGGAGGAGAACATATAAAATGGGACAAAGACAGCCTCTTCAACAAATGGTGCTGGGAAAATTGGACAGCTACATGCAAGAAAATGAAGTTGGAACATACCCTGACACCATACACAAAGATCAACTCAAAATGGATTAAAGACTTAAATGTAAGGCCAGAAACCATCAAACTCTTAGAGGAGAATATAGGCAAAACCCTCAAGGACATCAATCAAAGCAAGATCTTCTCTGACCCACCTACTAGAATAGTGGAACTAAAAAGACAAATGAACATGTGGGACCTCATGAAACTTAAAAGCTTTTGCACAGCTAAAGAAATTCCAAAAGGCTGAACAGACACCCCACAGAGTGGGAGAAAATCATAGCAAATGAAACAACAGACAAAGAATTAATCTCCAAAATCTACAAGCAACTCAGACAACTCAGCACTGGAAAAACGAACAACCCAATCAAAAAATGGGAAAAGGACCTAAACAGACACCTCTCCAAAGAGGACATACAGATGGCCCAAAAACACATGAAACGATGCTCAACTTCACTAATAATTAGAGAAATGCAAATCAAAACTACAATGAGATATCACCTCACACCAGTCAGAATGGCCATCATCCACAAATCGACAGACAATAAATGCTGGAGAGGGTGTGGAGAAAAGGAACAGTCCTGCATTGCTGGTGGGAGTGTAAATTGATACAGCCTCTATGGAAGACAGTCTGGAGATTTCTTAAAAAACTAAAAATAGAAGCACCATATGACCCAGCAATCCCACTCTTAGGCTTATACCCTGATGAAATCAAAACTGAAAGAAGCACCTGTACCCCAATGTTCATTGCAGCTCTCTAGACAATAGCTAGAACATGGAAAGAACCTAGATGCCCATCGACGAACGAATGGATCCAAAAGCTCTGGTTCATATATACAATGGAATACTACACAGCTGTAAAGAGAAATGCAGAAGAATCAACCCTGATGAGGTGGCTGGATCTAGAACGTATCATCAAAAGTGAAGTCAGTCAGAAAGAGAAGGACAAATACAGTATATTAACACATATATATGGAATCTAGTAGGATGGTGATGATGGCACATGCAGTGAAGCGACAGAAAGACAGACATGGACAGTGGTCATATGGACATTGTGGGGAAGGAACAGTGGATGAGAGGCGTAAAGGAAGTAGCATGAAGGCCTGTACTATCATAAGTGAAGAAAATAGCTCTAATCATTGCTCTGTGAGAAAAGGGGATCCTTCAGGTGTGCTGTGTGATGGTCGGGAGGGGAGGGAAGGGGGGGATATACATATGACTAATCTGAGAACATACATATCTGTAAACAACAAAACTCTGTAAAAGTTAAAAGTAAAATAAAGGTTTAAAAAAAAATTAAATCATTTAAAACAACTGTCAATTAAAAATGGAACACAATACAATTCATGGAAACTAGAGTACTAATGTTAGAATCAAGTAGTATGAATGAATGCCTGTGTCGGGGATTATAAACACTGGAGACCAATGTCAATAAAGGAATGGGTGAAGAGGGCTCCATCAGGTGGGGAGTTAAAGCAGAGACTCTGATGGGAAGGTGGAAACTTTCAGTTTATACTATCAATGAAAGATACATTTCTTCCACCAGCAAATGAAGCTTATAAATAACCATATTTGTCTGCTTTAGATTCAGAAGGAAAATTACTCATTTAACACTTAGTTACTCTGGACTTCCCTGGTGTGTCTGTTGGTAAAGAATCTTCCTGAATGCAAAAGACCCCGGAGATCCGGGTTCCATCCCTGGGGTCAGGAAGATCCACTGGAGAAGGGAATGGCTACCCACTCCAGTACTAGTACCTGGAGAATTCCACGGACAGAGGAGCTACAGTTCTTCTGAGTGGAACCCTGAAAGAAGCACCTGTACCCCAATGTTCATTGCAGCTCTCTAGACAATAGCTAGAACATGGAAAGAACCTAGATGCCCATCGACGAACGAATGGATCCAAAAGCTCTGGTTCATATATACAATGGAATACTACACAGCTGTAAAGAGAAATGCAGAAGAATCAACCCTGATGAGGTGGCTGGATCTAGAACGTATCATCAAAAGTGAAGTCAGTCAGAAAGAGAAGGACAAATACAGTATATTAACACATATATATGGAATCTAGTAGGATGGTGATGATGGCACATGCAGTGAAGCGACAGAAAGACAGACATGGACAGTGGTCATATGGACATTGTGGGGAAGGAACAGTGGATGAGAGGCGTAAAGGAAGTAGCATGAAGGCCTGTACTATCATAAGTGAAGAAAATAGCTCTAATCATTGCTCTGTGAGAAAAGGGGATCCTTCAGGTGTGCTGTGTGATGGTCGGGAGGGGAGGGAAGGGGGGGATATACATATGACTAATCTGAGAACATACATATCTGTAAACAACAAAACTCTGTAAAAGTTAAAAGTAAAATAAAGGTTTAAAAAAAAATTAAATCATTTAAAACAACTGTCAATTAAAAATGGAACACAATACAATTCATGGAAACTAGAGTACTAATGTTAGAATCAAGTAGTATGAATGAATGCCTGTGTCGGGGATTATAAACACTGGAGACCAATGTCAATAAAGGAATGGGTGAAGAGGGCTCCATCAGGTGGGGAGTTAAAGCAGAGACTCTGATGGGAAGGTGGAAACTTTCAGTTTATACTATCAATGAAAGATACATTTCTTCCACCAGCAAATGAAGCTTATAAATAACCATATTTGTCTGCTTTAGATTCAGAAGGAAAATTACTCATTTAACACTTAGTTACTCTGGACTTCCCTGGTGTGTCTGTTGGTAAAGAATCTTCCTGAATGCAAAAGACCCCGGAGATCCGGGTTCCATCCCTGGGGTCAGGAAGATCCACTGGAGAAGGGAATGGCTACCCACTCCAGTACTAGTACCTGGAGAATTCCACGGACAGAGGAGCTACAGTTCTTCTGAGTGGAAAGAGCTGGACACAACTCAGTGACTAACACACTTACTAGTAGTACCAATAGTCCACTTGGTTACTACTATGTAATATACAATTGTTCTGGGTGTTCTTCAGATATATTACTGGCACCCAGCAAAAAAATTAAGTTTCTGCTGTTATGTTAAATAGATTCTGAATTGGGGAGATAAGATAGTAGATGGTATAATGTACCTGGATTCCTTCCCTTGAGATCCAGGTATGCTTTTTCCCAAGAGTATTGCCTGTTATCTGATAACAGTTAGAGCCTGATCTAAGAACTGCTCTCAGTCAAAAAGAACTGGCCAAGGCATATCCTTTTCCCTGGGGTGGCATGCATCAAATGACAGATATCATAGGAGTACAAAGGTTCCATTTCCTTGCTTAAATTGATTTCACAAGATCAACTCACTTCATATCTCATGAAATCAGCTGAAGACTTTGTTTAAATGGCATCAAAACTAAATGTCTGTTTCTTCTCAGTCCTGCTTTTCTCTTTCCTCTCTCTCTATATTTTTGTTTCCCTATAAACTTACTGCCAAAAAAATCTCTATCCAAATGCTTTTATCTGAGAGAGCTGAACTAAGACTTTTGATACCAAGACCAATAAATAAAGCTGATTCCAAAGTTCTTGATTTCTTTCTTGATTCTCCCTGGACACTCACTAAGCATATCTATCATTATTTCTGTTCATTCCCACTAGAATCTTTAGAATTTCTAATGTCCCTGCCTGCAATGATAGTCTCTAAATAGTCGTATGGCTGGATTCTCCTTGGTCTTCATATTATAACTCAGATTTTATCTTCTCACAGATATTTTCCTTGACTTAACCCAGTATAATCTTCATAACACCTCACAGTATCTATATTTGCCTGTTTATTGTATTTATTAACCCATTTTAATACTACCTCATGTGCTCAATGAAAACTTTATGGAATCAGAATGTTTTCTTTTTAATTAAGACAATTATTTTAGAGCAGTTCTAGGTTCACAGCAAAAATGAAGGGAAGGCACCGAATGGGCAGGAAGATCCACTGGAGAAGAATGGCTACCCACTCCAGTACTAGTACCTGGAGAATTCCACGGACAGAGGAGCTACAGTTCTTCTGAGTGGAAAGAGCTGGACACAACTCAGTGACTAACACACTTACTAGTAGTACCAATAGTCCACTTGGTTACTACTATGTAATATACAATTGTTCTGGGTGTTCTTCAGATATATTACTGGCACCCAGCAAAAAAATTAAGTTTCTGCTGTTATGTTAAATAGATTCTGAATTGGGGAGATAAGATAGTAGATGGTATAATGTACCTGGATTCCTTCCCTTGAGATCCAGGTATGCTTTTTCCCAAGAGTATTGCCTGTTATCTGATAACAGTTAGAGCCTGATCTAAGAACTGCTCTCAGTCAAAAAGAACTGGCCAAGGCATATCCTTTTCCCTGGGGTGGCATGCATCAAATGACAGATATCATAGGAGTACAAAGGTTCCATTTCCTTGCTTAAATTGATTTCACAAGATCAACTCACTTCATATCTCATGAAATCAGCTGAAGACTTTGTTTAAATGGCATCAAAACTAAATGTCTGTTTCTTCTCAGTCCTGCTTTTCTCTTTCCTCTCTCTCTATATTTTTGTTTCCCTATAAACTTACTGCCAAAAAAATCTCTATCCAAATGCTTTTATCTGAGAGAGCTGAACTAAGACTTTTGATACCAAGACCAATAAATAAAGCTGATTCCAAAGTTCTTGATTTCTTTCTTGATTCTCCCTGGACACTCACTAAGCATATCTATCATTATTTCTGTTCATTCCCACTAGAATCTTTAGAATTTCTAATGTCCCTGCCTGCAATGATAGTCTCTAAATAGTCGTATGGCTGGATTCTCCTTGGTCTTCATATTATAACTCAGATTTTATCTTCTCACAGATATTTTCCTTGACTTAACCCAGTATAATCTTCATAACACCTCACAGTATCTATATTTGCCTGTTTATTGTATTTATTAACCCATTTTAATACTACCTCATGTGCTCAATGAAAACTTTATGGAATCAGAATGTTTTCTTTTTAATTAAGACAATTATTTTAGAGCAGTTCTAGGTTCACAGCAAAAATGAAGGGAAGGCACATATATCTTCTGCCCTCACACATGCAGAGTCTTCTCCATCAGCATCTGCCTCTAAAGTCATACATGTTTTCCAACTGATGAACTTACATTAACAAATCAGCCATCCAAAGTCCACAGTCTGCATTACAGTCACCCTTGATATTTTATATACTGTGGGTCTGGACAAACATAGAGTGACACATATTCATCATTATGGTAACGTGCCCAGTATTTTCAATTCCCTAAAAATCCTCTGTGTTCTGGTTATTCATTCTTTTCTTCTCACAACCCATGGAAACCACTGTTCTTTTAACTAACTCTATACTTTTGCCTTTTGCAGAATGTCATGGAGTTGGAATCATACATCTGTACCCTTTTCACATTGGTTTCTTTCACTTAATAATGTGAATTTAAGTTTCTTTCATCTGTTTTCATGGCTTGACAGCTCATATCTTTTCAGTGCTACAAAGTATTTCATTGTTTGAATATGTCACAGCTTATTTCTCTAATCATATACCAACGGACATCTTGGTTTCTTCTAAACTTTGGCAGTTATGAATGAAGATGCCATAGATATCCATGTGTGGGTTTTATATATGGATATAAGTTTTCAAATTTGAGGGGAAAATACCAAGGAGTGCAATTATTGGATTGTATACTAAGAGTATGTTCAGTTTTGTAAGACATCTCTGAACTCTCTTCCAAAGTATAGCTGTCATTTTGATACCAAGACCAATAAATAAAGCTGATTCCCATTTTTAGAATCTTTTTTGTTCACCCACAAATTAATTTCTAATGTCCCTGCCTGCAATGATAGTCTCTAAATAGTCGTATGGCTGGATTCTCCTTGGTCTTCATATTATAACTCAGATTTTATCTTCTCACAGATATTTTCCTTGACTTAACCCAGTATAATCTTCATAACACCTCACAGTATCTATATTTGCCTGTTTATTGTATTTATTAACCCATTTTAATACTACCTCATGTGCTCAATGAAAACTTTATGGAATCAGAATTTTTTCTTTTTAATTAAGACAATTATTTTAGAGCAGTTCTAGGTTCACAGCAAAAATGAAGGGAAGGCACATATATCTTCTGCCCTCACACATGCAGAGTCTTCTCCATCAGCATCTGCCTCTAAAGTCATACATGTTTTCCAACTGATGAACTTACATTAACAAATCAGCCATCCAAAGTCCACAGTCTGCATTACAGTCACCCTTGATATTTTATATACTGTGGGTCTGGACAAACATAGAGTGACACATATTCATCATTATGGTAACGTGCCCAGTATTTTCAATTCCCTAAAAATCCTCTGTGTTCTGGTTATTCATTCTTTTCTTCTCACAACCCATGGAAACCACTGTTCTTTTAACTAACTCTATACTTTTGCCTTTTGCAGAATGTCATGGAGTTGGAATCATACATCTGTACCCTTTTCACATTGGTTTCTTTCACTTAATAATGTGAATTTAAGTTTCTTTCATCTGTTTTCATGGCTTGACAGCTCATATCTTTTCAGTGCTACAAAGTATTTCATTGTTTGAATATGTCACAGCTTATTTCTCTAATCATATACCAACGGACATCTTGGTTTCTTCTAAACTTTGGCAGTTATGAATGAAGATGCCATAGATATCCATGTGTGGGTTTTATATATGGATATAAGTTTTCAAATTTGAGGGGAAAATACCAAGGAGTGCAATTATTGGATTGTATACTAAGAGTATGTTCAGTTTTGTAAGACATCTCTGAACTCTCTTCCAAAGTATAGCTGTCATTTTGAATTCCCAACAGTGATAAACGAATGTTCCTGTCACTCCACATCTTCGTCAGCATTTCATGTTGTCAGTGTTTTGAAGTTTTGTCATTCTAATAAGATGTAGTAGAATCTTGTTTTAATTTATGTTCCCCTGATGACACATGATGTACAACATCTTTTCATAGGCTTATTTGTATCTGTATATCTTCCTTGGTGAGGTGTCCTCAGTTCAGCAGATCTTAAAGTGAGTTATTTGTATTTTTACCATTGAGTCTTAAGAGTCCTTTGTATGTATATTTTGGATAACAGTCCCACATCAGATGAGTCTTTTGCACCATTTATTTTTCCTGTTTTGTTTTTTCACTTTGCCCTGAAATTTAAGTGTTTTTCTCATGGGAGGTGCTCAGTAAGTATGGTCTATGAATTTTTTATCAGTTTTTAAATACTTTTTGGCAAACTTACTAGGATTTTTTGAAAAACATATAACTTATTTTTATACCAAATACCATTATGGAATGTATCTGTTGTTAAATTATGTATATTAAATGGGTCACAATCTTTAAAAAAGTTTTAAATTGAAATATAGTTTTTTGTACAACATTGCATAAGTTACAGGTAGACAACATAGTGATTCACAATTTTTAAAAGCCCTACTATATTTAGAGTTAATATAAAGTATTGGCTATATTCCCTGTATGGTACAATATATCCTCATAGCTTGTTTATTTTATACACAATGAAACACACGTTATACACTTTATACCTTTTAATCCTCTACTCTTATCTGGGATCATAATCTTAACCAATTGTCAGTGAAAGTATTTGAAAAACAATGGAACATGGTGGGAAGACATTACTCAAATGTTTCAGTATTTCTGAAGTGACATGAACTCTGGTGAGGAGATTTTATACTGTGTGTATTACAGATAAGGAAACAACAAGAGATTTTATCAAATTGTCTAGCTTATGAAAGTGGGACCAATACTCTTATCTCAGTGTACCTGAATGTAACACTTTGCAACTATGCTCTGTCTTTCTATTTGGATTCAGCCAGGACACAACTCAAAAAACAACTCTGGCTTTCATCTGAGTTTCAATTTCCTAATCACACAACAGAAGATATAGTAATGACTACTTTATATGTTTTAGTCATGCAGCTAAAATGAGGTAATGTATCTCTAATGCTTAGTTCACTCAATATATGATACTGTGACGTTAAATTTAACTGTTTATACCTTAGAGTTAATAATAGGTAAAGGCTTCCCTGTTCAAGAGGAGAAAATACAGTGTGCAAACCATGGCTGTCTGTCTCCTGTCTGAAGAAAGTCCTATTATGCTCTGCTTTTTTCTATTTATGGCTAAAGAATTTCCACATCATCAGCTAGGTAGATCATTGGTCTTAAGAAATGGAATCACAACATAAGGTAAATTTCATTTTGTACTATTATCTGTGTTGTTTTCTTTAGTTTATATATCTATCAAAATAAATGGTATAAAAATCACATACAGAAGCAAGAGGATTATATAGACACAATCAGATAATATAGAATCAATCAAAAGCATAAAATAAAGCATTATTTTCCATCTTTCCAAATCATCCTAAATAAGCTCCATTCGTATTTTAAAGTCTTTTGGGGACATTTTAAATACGACTACTTTTTGAATTACTATCACCAAAGTTTCAAAAAAGACAAACTAGATATAAGTCAATCCTGCTGTATGTAGTTCTGGAATTCTTATTTACCACTAAAAAAAACTTGACATACTTTGTAGTAAGGAATAGTTACTCTATAGTTGTAAAGGGTATTTTTTCCACTCTAATTTTATATGTAACTCGTATTTATAAAAAACATTATTTTAGAACACATAAATCAACTATGAGAAATAAAATTTCTTGCTATATATCTACCAATAGTTCTCAATAATTCAGAGAGTCCTTTTTAGTGATAATATTTTGGAACCACTGCCATCTTTTAATCAAGTTCAACTTGAAATTCGTAAATATCAATACAACTTCATTTAAGTCAAATCACCTTCTATTACTACAACAATCTAAATAGAATTTAAGGGAAAATCTTGAATTATTATGAGTCATCTATTATTAATGAACACATCAGAACTTCAGTGGATCACTAGAAATGTATATATTCAAATAGAAAATAGCACTCAAAAATAAGTTTAAGCTTTAGTTCAATACATAGTGAATTTAAACTCTATCATAAATTTTAATTCAGGCCTATATAAAAATTATAGGATGCTTAAGTTTTATAATGCATGTCTTTCTAGTTCGGCTTTCACATTTCCAATAAGTTAAAAAATAAAACCCCAAATTCCAACAAGCCAACTTTGTTTTCTTTCAAACTGAAAGTAAAATATATAGCAACTTTTAAAGAAGAACTCTCTTCATGGAATAATACTAAGTGGTACCATGTTCTTCTTTCTTAGAGATACCAACTCTTAAAATAATTGAGTTCTATCAACAACGTCCAGAAGTTTCTCTAAATATAATAGAGTGGGATCATCCTGACACAATAACATATGCCACAAACTGCCAAAGGCTCTAAAATGTGCCACCAGTATAAATTGTTTTAAAAACAGAGTTGGGCAAGTATTTGGAGAAAAGAAATATTGAAGGGCAGACCCGCTAAATCAAAAGGAAGCTATGGGCAATAAATGCCAAGCTACTGAGTTCTAGCAAGATTTACTGCAAATTCTTCTTGTGCAGTAGCCTCATTTTTTTTCTTATGAGGAAAATGAAGTTATTATAAGGTATCATGCCAAATCTCATGAAATGTCATGACAAAGCACTAAAAAATGGTCCCTTTATGCATGAAGCTCCTGAAGATAGTTCTGTAGTATTAAAATCCCATGTGAACTATAGAAATTTTTAGGGGAGAAAGAAACTTTATTCATTTTATTTAATTTCTTAAAGTAGAAAATTTTTAAAAAATTATTTCATGTTTTTACAATAAATTAAAACAAGAACAAGATTTCCCGTAATGTTACTGTTCATGAAAACTAACTTATTTTTTAATAAGGGAGAAGTTTTAACTCCTTCTCAGGTTATGTATGTAGCTTTTTTTTTCCCACTAAATAAGATTCATTTAGGCTTTAGTCACTTTTCCTTCACTCATTTATTACTAAATGCACTTTTATTCTTATCCCAATTATACTATTATTAATGAACACATCAGAACTTCAGTGGATCACTAGAAATGTATATATTCAAATAGAAAATAGCACTCAAAAATAAGTTTAAGCTTTAGTTCAATACATAGTGAATTTAAACTCTATCATAAATTTTAATTCAGGCCTATATAAAAATTATAGGATGCTTAAGTTTTATAATGCATGTCTTTCTAGTTCGGCTTTCACATTTCCAATAAGTTAAAAAATAAAACCCCAAATTCCAACAAGCCAACTTTGTTTTCTTTCAAACTGAAAGTAAAATATATAGCAACTTTTAAAGAAGAACTCTCTTCATGGAATAATACTAAGTGGTACCATGTTCTTCTTTCTTAGAGATACCAACTCTTAAAATAATTGAGTTCTATCAACAACGTCCAGAAGTTTCTCTAAATATAATAGAGTGGGATCATCCTGACACAATAACATATGCCACAAACTGCCAAAGGCTCTAAAATGTGCCACCAGTATAAATTGTTTTAAAAACAGAGTTGGGCAAGTATTTGGAGAAAAGAAATATTGAAGGGCAGACCCGCTAAATCAAAAGGAAGCTATGGGCAATAAATGCCAAGCTACTGAGTTCTAGCAAGATTTACTGCAAATTCTTCTTGTGCAGTAGCCTCATTTTTTCTTATGAGGAAAATGAAGTTATTATAAGGTATCATGCCAAATCTCATGAAATGTCATGACAAAGCACTAAAAAATGGTCCCTTTATGCATGAAGCTCCTGAAGATAGTTCTGTAGTATTAAAATCCCATGTGAACTATAGAAATTTTTAGGGGAGAAAGAAACTTTATTCATTTTATTTAATTTCTTAAAGTAGAAAATTTTTAAAAAATTATTTCATGTTTTTACAATAAATTAAAACAAGAACAAGATTTCCCGTAATGTTACTGTTCATGAAAACTAACTTATTTTTTAATAAGGGAGAAGTTTTAACTCCTTCTCAGGTTATGTATGTAGCTTTTTTTTTCCCACTAAATAAGATTCATTTAGGCTTTAGTCACTTTTCCTTCACTCATGTATTACTAAATGCACTTATTTATACAACTGAGATTGACTTAACAAATTAAACTAACCGACATATACAGAGATTGATCCCATAATGATAATGTTATAAACACTACAATAGTTACCGCAAATATTGGACTAAGTTCAATGTATCAAAAATTGAGTTCTGTAAGTCAAACACAATTCCTGAACAACACATTGTTATTATTTCTGTAAATCTCTTCCACTAATTCACTCTAAAATCCTTTGCTCAAACTGTAAACATTGAAATCAACCTTGACCGTTTTACCTCCCTTCTATGAGGGACTCAGAAATAGGACTGGGACCTCCCAAATCTCCCTGCAAAGACAATCTTGTTTTCCAGGCACTAACAAGGGCTGTTACCAGCCTTTGATTGTTGGCCCGAGGTGGCAGGAATCCACCTGCCAATGCAGAAGACACAAGAGCTGCAGGTTCAATCCCTGAGTTGGGAAGATCTCTCAGAATAGGAAATGGCAACCCACTACAGTATTCTTTCCTGGAAAATTCTATGGACAGAGGAACCTGACAGACTATAGTCCATGGGGTTGCAAAGAGTTGGCTATGACTGAGCACACACACAATACACACAAACATACATATTCAAGGATTGCCTCGGCTTCTGTGTTCTGCTTCAGCCAAAGTCATGTCATTGAGAGTATGCCCCACATCTGATGACTAATTGTGTAGGGAGTATGGAAAGACAGTCTTTCTAGTCCAAGCAGGACATCTTTGACCAGGAATTTCAGCCTCAGTATCTCCCTTGGGTCTGTTAAGACAGTTTGGACAATTATCACAGGTGGATTTCTCTCTCAGCCATCATTAATTATTTTCCTTTCTAAAGCTATTGATACCATCATGATCCCTTATAAACATTCTGAAGCTAAACTGTCTTAGTGTCTGTGAGAGAAAACCTATTTTCTATCCTTGCAAATGTTATCCCTTAAATATTTTCAGCTCTAATTATATCAAAAATACATCTAGGGACTTCCCTGGTGTCCCAGTGGCTAAGGCTCCACACTTCCAATGCAGGGGGCTCAGTTTCCACCCCTGGTCAGGGAACTAGATTCCACAGAGAGCAACCAAGAGTTTGCAAGCTAAAACCACAGATTCTGCAGGCCACAACGAAGCTCAAAGATCCTACATGCCTTAACTAAGACCAAGTGGAGCTGAATAATAAATGTTTAAAAAATTCATCTAGTTTTATCATCTCTGATTGTCTCATTATAGTATATTATTTTTAGATGAAGTCAAAGAGATACCTCCTGAGGTCATCTTTTTCAGTCCTGTATCTTTCATGCACATACCCCACACAGCCAGGAAGAGCCTTAGTGCGAAACAAATTGTCTTTATTCTCTTAGGGATCACTCAACAACTATGGAGTAAGATTTATCTCCTTTACGTTGCATGCTGAGTTGTCTATTTTTAAGCCTTAGTATACTTTTCCAGACTCAACACTTTTTACTCAATCATGTATACCCTAGACTTTAGCCTTGCTAACTTTTTTCCCTGAATGTCTGCTTCCACTCACCCTTACATGTATGCGTTGGTTTCTCTGTGACAGATTTTATTTTCCTGGGCTGGAAAATCACTGCAGACAGTGACTGCAGCCATGAAATTAAAAGATGCTTGCTCCTTAGAAGGAAAGCTATGACAAACCTGGACAGCATATTAAAAAACAGGGACATCACTTCGTTGACAAAAGTGCATATAGTTGAAGCTATGGTTTTCCCAGTAGTCATATACAAATGAAAGAGTTGTACTATAAAGAAGGCTGAGCGCCGAAGAATTAATGTTTTTGAATTGCAGTGCTGGAAAAGAATCTTGAGAGTCTCTTGGACTGCAAGGAGATCAACCATTAAATCTTAAGGAAATTCACCCTGAATATTCATTGGATGGTCTGATGCTGAAGGCAAAGTTCCATTAGTTTGCCTGATGTGAAGAGTCGACTCATTGGAAAACACCTTGATGCTGGGAAAGAATGAAGGCAAAAGAAGTGGCCAGCAGAAGACAAAATGGTTAGTTAGCAACACTGACTCAATGGACATGAGTTTGAGCAAATTTGGGAGATAGTAGAAGACAGAGGAGCCTCTTGTGCTGCAGTCCATGGGGTTACAAACAGTGTGACAGGACTCAGTGACTGAACAGCAACTCCTCTTCAAACACTAGTCTTTGTCTTGTAATTTTTTCCTCCCAGGTTCAGGTAAAACCACACTTTCTCTTTGATGCCCTTTTGAATTAAACCCCCTCCAATTTCCAAACATACTAAGGAAGTACCTTAAACTTCTCAGCAGAAACTAATTATGGTTAATAGAGAATATAATAAATTTTACATTCATCAGACAAACTACTTCTGAGGAGCCTTATAAGTGGGTAATTTTCAAAATAAGATTTTTATCTTTCATATATTGACCAACATTTAGTCTGATATGATTTAAAGGTATTGCTTAGGGCTTTTTATGAACATTTGACATTAATACTAAAGAAAATAAATTTTGTATACAGGGATAGTGCTTCCTCTTCTGAAATAGGAATGAATTTAGCAAAAAGGCTGTAAAATGACATATACTGTGTTTCCAATATGTGTGGTTTAGTTGTATGTTTATACTAATACTACATGTATACTATTTAAAGAGATAAATCATACTTATTTTGATATTATGCATGTATATATATACATATATATGCACATATATACATACAATATGTGTGTGTGCATATACATACATACTATATATATATATATATATATATATATATATATATATATATATATGCTCTCTTGCTCTCTCTTTATATATATCTACAGTTTTAAATTTAGAAAGGACAAATAAAACGCCAAACTACAATTTCTCTGGTTTATCCTAGTTTTTCAGGCTTTTTTTTTTCTATCCATCTTATCTTTAAATTAGTTTGTAGGGTCTAAATCAATGTCTTTCTAGGACATTTGTTATCTCATCTTGATGTGGTGTTTCTGAACTAATGATGAAAATGCAGTCTAAGTTTAGGTTTAGCTCTTCAGTTTGAGTCTACTGAAAGGCAAACATACTTCTTGATCTATCACAATCTCTGCAATTAAAAATACTCATCTTCAGTTTTAATACAATAGCAATACAGTTGCTGTTGTTCTTCTCCTTCTCCCCCAACCTCTTACTTTTTCTAGCTATTATTATTATTTAGAAACTTTTAGCTAATTCTTTCCATAGCTATTACTATTTGTAGATTCTCCCTGCAGGAAATGTAAGCATTCAAAAATAATTTTCCAAAAATCATTGACCATCTACAAATCTCATTCAGCATGATTTTCTATGATTACTTGCATCGGACTCCCTGAGAATATGTCTGTGAGATTCCTCCTATCCATTCAAAGTCACACATTATTTGTAAAGAATATATAATTTTATTTAAAGAGTACAATTCTGCCTTCAGAAAATAAATACCTTAATAATAAAATAATAATTATAATAGGTTTGTCTTCATTGGAATAAAAGACATTTAGATCTCAGAGAATTTGTGTTCCACTAAACAATTTTTTAGACTAAATATTCATCTCTTTTTTTCAATGCACCATACATTATTTAAGCTGGATTCTACGTTCTCTGACACACTAACCATTCACACTAGTTTTATGATGATTTATACTAATACTACATGAAAAATACAGGGATAGTGCTTCCTCTTCTGAAATAGGAATGAATTTAGCAAAAGGCTGTAAAATGACATATACTGTGTTTCCAATATTGTGGTTTAGTTGTATGTTTATACTAATACTACATGTATACTATTTAAAGAGATAAATCATACTTATTTTGATATTATGCATGTATATATATACATATATATGCACATATATACATACAATATGTGTGTGTGCATATACATACATACTATATATATATATATATATATATATATATATATATATATATGCTCTCTTGCTCTCTCTTTATATATATCTACAGTTTTAAATTTAGAAAGGACAAATAAAACGCCAAACTACAATTTCTCTGGTTTATCCTAGTTTTTCAGGCTTTTTTTTTTCTATCCATCTTATCTTTAAATTAGTTTGTAGGGTCTAAATCAATGTCTTTCTAGGACATTTGTTATCTCATCTTGATGTGGTGTTTCTGAACTAATGATGAAAATGCAGTCTAAGTTTAGGTTTAGCTCTTCAGTTTGAGTCTACTGAAAGGCAAACATACTTCTTGATCTATCACAATCTCTGCAATTAAAAATACTCATCTTCAGTTTTAATACAATAGCAATACAGTTGCTGTTGTTCTTCTCCTTCTCCCCCAACCTCTTACTTTTTCTAGCTATTATTATTATTTAGAAACTTTTAGCTAATTCTTTCCATAGCTATTACTATTTGTAGATTCTCCCTGCAGGAAATGTAAGCATTCAAAAATAATTTTCCAAAAATCATTGACCATCTACAAATCTCATTCAGCATGATTTTCTATGATTACTTGCATCGGACTCCCTGAGAATATGTCTGTGAGATTCCTCCTATCCATTCAAAGTCACACATTATTTGTAAAGAATATATAATTTTATTTAAAGAGTACAATTCTGCCTTCAGAAAATAAATACCTTAATAATAAAATAATAATTATAATAGGTTTGTCTTCATTGGAATAAAAGACATTTAGATCTCAGAGAATTTGTGTTCCACTAAACAATTTTTTAGACTAAATATTCATCTCTTTTTTTCAATGCACCATACATTATTTAAGCTGGATTCTACGTTCTCTGACACACTAACCATTCACACTCATTTTTACCTAAGTGGACACTAAAAGGTGGCATGCAAAATTGAACACTATTGTTCCTGCAAGCTGCCATGCAGAGCTGCAATGAAATTACAGTAATTTAGGAAGCTGAAATCACTTCAGATTTTGAACAATTTATGCTAGAACATATGCCCATTGGAACTTACAGAAATGTACTGTTTCATTCTTTTTTAAACACTGATGATTTTGTGGTGTTTTTTAGCATTTATCCCCTTCTCTGGTTCTTTTGTTCTTTCTTTGTAAGTCTCCTTCATGCTTCTCTTAAAATAACTGTTCTTTCCTTTCTTGGTAAATATTGGAAATTGTCTTTGTGACACATATATGCATGCTTTTAGGTTTTCTGTTGCTGTTCTTTTTTTCTTTTTAACATAAGAGCTTTTGTGAAGGATCTCATTAGGTCCTTTCTTTTATCCTAAGTATCCACACTTGATACAATTAAACTGTTTTTTTTTTTCTAATTTACTAATTTTTTACACTATAACAGACGCTCAATTCAATTTTGTAGCTATTATTACTGAATAAAAAGGTTACAGCATTACTTTATCAATTATAATGCAATTTAAACAATTAAAAATTATAAAATATAATCATCCAGATTTTAAGGATTGAAAGAGTGAAAATATCTTAAATACCCAACCAAAATAAACAAAAATATATAAATTATTTTAAATATTAGTCTTTTACATGATGTCATTATTAAACTATATAATGAAAAATTCAAATCATATATTTAAAAGATAAAAATGTATTTTGGTATAGAATATAACTATTAATACATATAATGCAATTTGGATGAATACTTTCAAGTTTCATTAACTCATACCTTTGTGTTACTTGGGGTTATTTTTAAATAGAAGTAAATATAATTTTATTTAAAGAGTACAATTCTGCCTTCAGAAAATAAATACCTTAATAATAAAATAATAATTATAATAGGTTTGTCTTCATTGGAATAAAAGACATTTAGATCTCAGAGAATTTGTGTTCCACTAAACAATTTTTTAGACTAAATATTCATCTCTTTTTTTCAATGCACCATACATTATTTAAGCTGGATTCTACGTTCTCTGACACACTAACCATTCACACTCATTTTTACCTAAGTGGACACTAAAAGGTGGCATGCAAAATTGAACACTATTGTTCCTGCAAGCTGCCATGCAGAGCTGCAATGAAATTACAGTAATTTAGGAAGCTGAAATCACTTCAGATTTTGAACAATTTATGCTAGAACATATGCCCATTGGAACTTACAGAAATGTACTGTTTCATTCTTTTTTAAACACTGATGATTTTGTGGTGTTTTTTAGCATTTATCCCCTTCTCTGGTTCTTTTGTTCTTTCTTTGTAAGTCTCCTTCATGCTTCTCTTAAAATAACTGTTCTTTCCTTTCTTGGTAAATATTGGAAATTGTCTTTGTGACACATATATGCATGCTTTTAGGTTTTCTGTTGCTGTTCTTTTTTTCTTTTTAACATAAGAGCTTTTGTGAAGGATCTCATTAGGTCCTTTCTTTTATCCTAAGTATCCACACTTGATACAATTAAACTGTTTTTTTTTTCTAATTTACTAATTTTTTACACTATAACAGACGCTCAATTCAATTTTGTAGCTATTATTACTGAATAAAAAGGTTACAGCATTACTTTATCAATTATAATGCAATTTAAACAATTAAAAATTATAAAATATAATCATCCAGATTTTAAGGATTGAAAGAGTGAAAATATCTTAAATACCCAACCAAAATAAACAAAAATATATAAATTATTTTAAATATTAGTCTTTTACATGATGTCATTATTAAACTATATAATGAAAAATTCAAATCATATATTTAAAAGATAAAAATGTATTTTGGTATAGAATATAACTATTAATACATATAATGCAATTTGGATGAATACTTTCAAGTTTCATTAACTCATACCTTTGTGTTACTTGGGGTTATTTTCAAAGTTATAACTCCAAAAGACAAACAGTTTACAACCTCAGAAGTTTTTTTCTAACAGCTTGAGTGCCTTAGGAAAAAGAAACCTTATTTTATACAAATGTTTTATTAGTCAAAATTTTAAGGAGCATCAAATAATTGAAGCAAATGCACTAACAATTAAACATGATGGTAACTGGTTGAGGAACTGGTATTTCTTTGTTTTGCTGCAGGTCTATATTTCTAAGCTTCAGTTGATAAAGAGATTATGCTTTTTTAAAGGCAGTAGCAATTTATGCACAAGCACATGAAAGATAATAGTTTAAGGATAAATCGTGAAACCTTTCAAAATGAGTCCAATGATAGTTACATATCAATTTTGGAAACAAAATTATATCTAAATGACATTAATATATAGTAAATGGCATTAATGAAAAATAAACTGCATATTTTAAATATTATATACTTAACAGATATTGTTATGTATGTACATTTATATTTTATGTTTTTATATATGTATATTTTTCAAAATCCATATGTTAACCAAATGTATAATAAATGAAAAGCATGAGGACATAAATAGTGAAAACAAAAAATTAATGTCATTGATGAAATTCATAGGCACAAAAATATACTCAATATTATTGAGATTATGACAGTAAAATCAAATTAATTTAATCTTTAAATTATTTGTTTATTCTTATAACGACCCAAATTGGGCCAAACAGAGGAAGATGCTTTAAAGTACAAATGTATACAATAGAACCTCTATCTGCATTTTAAAGTATATTTCATACTATGCTTCTGTACATTGTGTATTAGAATGTAAAATCTAAGTGGAGAAAGCATCAGATGAATTCACAAAATAACTTGAGATTTTAAAAAATGAAAATGCTGCTCATGAATGAAACATTAAGATAAAAATTTGGAAACTATTATACAGTTGATTTCCTGATGGCTCAAGTGGTAAAGAAATCATCTGTAGGAGACACAGGAGACATGTGTCCAATCCCTGGATTGGGAAGATCCCCCAGAGGAGGAAATGGCAACTCATTCCAGTATTCTTGCCTGGAAATCTGGAAATCCCATGGACAGAGGACCCTGGTGGGATACAGTCCATGGGGTCACAGAGTTGAACACAAATGAGCATGTGATGGATTATACAGTTGATTCAATAGGACACACAGACACACATACAGAAACATATATAACGGTGAGCCACTGGCACTGGATCATTGGAAGTATTTATTTAAACCATTTAGAAAGTAGGTAAAGATACTGAAGAAAACTGCCCCCAAATTTTGGAGGAACAAAATCTATGGATCTGAGGTATAAAATATGTGGAAAATTATAAAGATAAGAAAATATATAGATATCTTACTTGATATTTTATATTATAGTCAGAAATAAAATTAAATATTAAAGAACAGTGACATATCAGTTTTTCTTAGTCTGAAGATCCTAAAAAAGACAAAAGAAAAATTCAAAAATTTTAGTTTAAACAGAGGGAATTTTGTATTTTCTTCCATATCCAATTAATCGGTGTATTAAAATATCTAAATGACATTAATATATAGTAAATGTAATGAAAATAAACTGCATATTTTAAATATTATATACTTAACAGATATTGTTATGTATGTACATTTATATTTTATGTTTTTATATATGTATATTTTCAAAATCCATATGTTAACCAAATGTATAATAAATGAAAAGCATGAGGACATAAATAGTGAAAACAAAAAATTAATGTCATTGATGAAATTCATAGGCACAAAAATATACTCAATATTATTGAGATTATGACAGTAAAATCAAATTAATTTAATCTTTAAATTATTTGTTTATTCTTATAACGACCCAAATTGGGCCAAACAGAGGAAGATGCTTTAAAGTACAAATGTATACAATAGAACCTCTATCTGCATTTTAAAGTATATTTCATACTATGCTTCTGTACATTGTGTATTAGAATGTAAAATCTAAGTGGAGAAAGCATCAGATGAATTCACAAAATAACTTGAGATTTTAAAAAATGAAAATGCTGCTCATGAATGAAACATTAAGATAAAAATTTGGAAACTATTATACAGTTGATTTCCTGATGGCTCAAGTGGTAAAGAAATCATCTGTAGGAGACACAGGAGACATGTGTCCAATCCCTGGATTGGGAAGATCCCCCAGAGGAGGAAATGGCAACTCATTCCAGTATTCTTGCCTGGAAATCTGGAAATCCCATGGACAGAGGACCCTGGTGGGATACAGTCCATGGGGTCACAGAGTTGAACACAAATGAGCATGTGATGGATTATACAGTTGATTCAATAGGACACACAGACACACATACAGAAACATATATAACGGTGAGCCACTGGCACTGGATCATTGGAAGTATTTATTTAAACCATTTAGAAAGTAGGTAAAGATACTGAAGAAAACTGCCCCCAAATTTTGGAGGAACAAAATCTATGGATCTGAGGTATAAAATATGTGGAAAATTATAAAGATAAGAAAATATATAGATATCTTACTTGATATTTTATATTATAGTCAGAAATAAAATTAAATATTAAAGAACAGTGACATATCAGTTTTTCTTAGTCTGAAGATCCTAAAAAAGACAAAAGAAAAATTCAAAAATTTTAGTTTAAACAGAGGGAATTTTTTATTTTCTTCCATATCCAATTAATGGGTGTATTAGGAGTGATTTTTTTTCAATTTTTTTTTACTAAAGTATAGTTGATTTACAATGCTTTGTTAGTTTTTGCTGTACAGCAATCTGAGTCAGTTATATGTTATAGATACATCCAGTATTTTTTAGATTATAGTCCCACATAGGTCATTACAGAATATTGAATAGAGTTCCCTGTGCTATTCAGTAAGTTATATTAGTTATCTATTCTATACATGGGCTATCTTGGTGGCATAGTGGTAAAGAATCCACCTGCCAATGCGGAACATGCAAGAGACTTGGGTTCAATCCCTGGGTCAGGAAGATTCCATGGAGAAGGAAATGGCAATCCTCTTCAAAATTCCTGCCTGAGAAATTCCATGAACAGGGAAGCCTTATGGGCTACAGTCCATGGAGTCACAAAGAGTCAGAGGCAGCTAAGCACATCCTCTATATACATGAATAATAACTAAATTTTAAATTGTCAAAATCATTTCATGTTTTGCCTAAAACAAACTACACTGCATGATTAATAAGTTCTATTTACTGAAAAGACTGCTTTGTTTTATTCATTATACTTGTCTATATCTGACGTTTTGTTGTTTTCTTATAAACTGCCTTCTTTCTTTGATAAGTTCCAAGAATATTAGTCCAGTTCAGTAATGTAATACCTAGAGCTCACCCAGAATAATGCCTAATTCATTTTAAGAGCACAGGAAATATTCGATGTATCTTGCATAAGTTCCAAGAATATTAGTCCAGTTCAGTAATAACACACAGACACACATACAGAAACATATATAACGGTGAGCCACTGGCACTGGATCATTGGAAGTATTTATTTAAACCATTTAGAAAGTAGGTAAAGATACTGAAGAAAACTGCCCCCAAATTTTGGAGGAACAAAATCTATGGATCTGAGGTATAAAATATGTGGAAAATTATAAAGATAAGAAAATATATAGATATCTTACTTGATATTTTATATTATAGTCAGAAATAAAATTAAATATTAAAGAACAGTGACATATCAGTTTTTCTTAGTCTGAAGATCCTAAAAAAGACAAAAGAAAAATTCAAAAATTTTAGTTTAAACAGAGGGAATTTTTTATTTTCTTCCATATCCAATTAATGGGTGTATTAGGAGTGATTTTTTTTCAATTTTTTTTTACTAAAGTATAGTTGATTTACAATGCTTTGTTAGTTTTTGCTGTACAGCAATCTGAGTCAGTTATATGTTATAGATACATCCAGTATTTTTTAGATTATAGTCCCACATAGGTCATTACAGAATATTGAATAGAGTTCCCTGTGCTATTCAGTAAGTTATATTAGTTATCTATTCTATACATGGGCTATCTTGGTGGCATAGTGGTAAAGAATCCACCTGCCAATGCGGAACATGCAAGAGACTTGGGTTCAATCCCTGGGTCAGGAAGATTCCATGGAGAAGGAAATGGCAATCCTCTTCAAAATTCCTGCCTGAGAAATTCCATGAACAGGGAAGCCTTATGGGCTACAGTCCATGGAGTCACAAAGAGTCAGAGGCAGCTAAGCACATCCTCTATATACATGAATAATAACTAAATTTTAAATTGTCAAAATCATTTCATGTTTTGCCTAAAACAAACTACACTGCATGATTAATAAGTTCTATTTACTGAAAAGACTGCTTTGTTTTATTCATTATACTTGTCTATATCTGACGTTTTGTTGTTTTCTTATAAACTGCCTTCTTTCTTTGATAAGTTCCAAGAATATTAGTCCAGTTCAGTAATGTAATACCTAGAGCTCACCCAGAATAATGCCTAATTCATTTTAAGAGCACAGGAAATATTCGATGTATGTAGTCTGCTGCTAAGATATTCACATAAAAGCAACTGTGCTTTGAGTCAGTGATGTTATAGATATGGATATACCTGGGGTGAAAGTAAATTCTGATGCTATAAAGAGCAATAATGCATATAAGCCTAGAATGTTATGTCCATGAATTAAGGTGAATTGAATGTCGTCAAGTAGGAAATGGCAAGACTAAACATTTACATCTGAGGGATCACTGAACTAAAATGGATGGGAATGAGTGAATTTAATTTAGGTGATCATTGTATCTACTGCTGTGAGTAAGAATCACTTGGAAGAAATGGAGTAGCCCTCAAAATCAATAAAGGAGCTCAAAATGCACTACGTGAGTGACATCTCAAAAATGTTTGTTTTCAAGGCAAATCATTCAACATCATAGTAATCCAAGTCTCTGTCCCAACAACAAATGCTGAAGAAATTGAACAGTTCTATGAGGACCAACAACGCCTTTTAGAACGAATGTCCTTATAATCACAGGGAATTGCAATGCAAAAGTAAGAAGACAAGAGGTACCGGGAGTAACAAACAAGCTTGACCTTGGAGTACAAAATGAAGTAGGAAACAAGATAACAGTTTTGTTAAGAGAACCCACTGGTCACACAAACACCCTTTCCAACAACACAAGAGACAACTATACAAATGGGGATCACCAGATAGTCAATACTAAAATCAAATAGATTATGTTCTTTGTAGCTAAAGTTGGAGAATTGCTATACAGTCAGGAAAATCAAGACCTGGAGGTGACTGTGGCTCAGATCATGAGATCCTTAATTGTGAAATTCAGGCTTAAAATGAAGAGTAGGGGAATCACTAGGCCATTCAGGTATGATCAAAATCAAATCCTTTATAATTATTCTGTGGATGTGATGAGTAGAACTAGGGACAGAAACTCATAACAGTGTACAGGAGGTAGTGATCAAAACAATTCCAAAGAAAAAGAAATAAAATAGGCAAACAGTTGCCTGAAAAGGTCTTACAAATAGCTGAGAAAAGAAGAAAAGCAAAAGACAAAGGAGAAAGGGAAAGATAAACCCAAATGAATGCAGAGTTCCCGAGAATAACAAGGAGAGACAATAAATCCTTTTCACGTGAGCAATACAAAGAATAAAGAAAACGATAGAATGAGAAAGACTGGAAATCTCTTCAAGAAAATTAGAGATATTATGGAAACAATTCATGTAAGGATGGGCACAGTACAGGACAGAAACGGCAGGGACCTAACAGAAGCAGAAAAGATTAAGCAGAGATGGGAAGAAAATACAGAAGGACTATACAAGAAAGGTCTTAATAACCTGGATGACTACAATGTTGTGGTCACTCACCTAGAGTCAGACATTCCAGAGTGTGAAGTCAAGTGGACCTTAGGAAGCATTACTGTAAACAAAGCTAATGGAGATGATGGAACTACAGCTAAGCTATTTCAAATCCTGAAAGATAATGCTGTTAAAGTGCTGCTCTCGATATGCCAGCAAATTTAGGAAACCCAGCAGTGACCGTAGGACAGCAAAAGGTCAGTTTTCATTCCAATGCCAAAGAATGTTCAAACTACCACACAATTGCACTTACTTCACATGTTAGCAATGTAATGTTCAAAGTCCTTCAAGATGCACTTCAACTGTATGTGAACTGAGAACTTTCAGATGTACAACCTGGGTGTAGAACAGGAAAAAGAACCAGAGATCAAATTGCCAATATCCATTGGATCACAGAAAGGCAAAAGAATCCCACCCTCCCAAAAAAACTACATCTGCTTTATTGACTACATATAGCCTCTGGTTGTGTGAATCACAACAAACTGGAAAATTCTTAAAGAGATGAGAATACCAGACCACCTGACCTATCTCCTGAGAAAGTTGTATGCAGGTCAAGAAGCACCAGTTAGAACCAGACACTGTGGCTCAGATCATGAGATCCTTAATTGTGAAATTCAGGCTTAAAATGAAGAGTAGGGGAATCACTAGGCCATTCAGGTATGATCAAAATCAAATCCTTTATAATTATTCTGTGGATGTGATGAGTAGAACTAGGGACAGAAACTCATAACAGTGTACAGGAGGTAGTGATCAAAACAATTCCAAAGAAAAAGAAATAAAATAGGCAAACAGTTGCCTGAAAAGGTCTTACAAATAGCTGAGAAAAGAAGAAAAGCAAAAGACAAAGGAGAAAGGGAAAGATAAACCCAAATGAATGCAGAGTTCCCGAGAATAACAAGGAGAGACAATAAATCCTTTTCACGTGAGCAATACAAAGAATAAAGAAAACGATAGAATGAGAAAGACTGGAAATCTCTTCAAGAAAATTAGAGATATTATGGAAACAATTCATGTAAGGATGGGCACAGTACAGGACAGAAACGGCAGGGACCTAACAGAAGCAGAAAAGATTAAGCAGAGATGGGAAGAAAATACAGAAGGACTATACAAGAAAGGTCTTAATAACCTGGATGACTACAATGTTGTGGTCACTCACCTAGAGTCAGACATTCCAGAGTGTGAAGTCAAGTGGACCTTAGGAAGCATTACTGTAAACAAAGCTAATGGAGATGATGGAACTACAGCTAAGCTATTTCAAATCCTGAAAGATAATGCTGTTAAAGTGCTGCTCTCGATATGCCAGCAAATTTAGGAAACCCAGCAGTGACCGTAGGACAGAAAAAGGTCAGTTTTCATTCCAATGCCAAAGAATGTTCAAACTACCACACAATTGCACTTACTTCACATGTTAGCAATGTAATGTTCAAAGTCCTTCAAGATGCACTTCAACTGTATGTGAACTGAGAACTTTCAGATGTACAACCTGGGTGTAGAACAGGAAAAAGAACCAGAGATCAAATTGCCAATATCCATTGGATCACAGAAAGGCAAAAGAATCCCACCCTCCCCCCCAAAAAAACTACATCTGCTTTATTGACTACATATAGCCTCTGGTTGTGTGAATCACAACAAACTGGAAAATTCTTAAAGAGATGAGAATACCAGACCACCTCTAACCTATCTCCTGAGAAAGTTGTATGCAGGTCAAGAAGCACCAGTTAGAACCAGACACGGGAAAAAAACTGGTTCAAAATTGGAAAAGGAGTACATCCAGGCTGAATATTGTCTTTCTGCTTATTTAACTTATATGTAGAGTACATCGTGCAAAATGCTGGGCTGGATGAATCATGAGCCGAAATCAAAATTCCTGGGAGAAATACCAGCTACCTTAGATATGCAGATGATACCACTCTAATTGTAGAAATTGAGAAAGAACTAAATAGCCTCTTGGGTGAAAGACGAGAGTGAAAAGGCCTACTTGAAACTCAACATTCAAAAAACTAAGATCATGGCATCTGGTTTCATCACTGCATGGCAAAAAGATGGGTAAAAAGTGGAAACAGTGACAGATTTGATTTTCTTGGGCTCCAAAATCACTGCAGAAAGTGACTGTGGTCATGAAATTAAGACGCTTCCTTCTTGGAAGAAAAGCTATGAGAAACCTAGACAGCATATTAAAAAGCAGGGACATCATTTTGCCAACCAAGGTCCATACAGTCAAAACTATGGTTTTCCACTGGTCATGTACAAATGTGAGAGTTGGATCATAATAAAGGATGAGTGCCACAGAATTGATGTTTTTGAATTGTGGTGCTAGAGAAGACTCTGCAGAGTCTCTTGGATAGCAAGGAAATCAAAGCAGTCAATTCTAGAAAAAAATCAACCTTGAATGCTAATTAAAAGGACTGATGCTGAAGCTGAAGTTTCAATTCCTTGGCCACCAGATGAGAAGACCTAACTCTTGGAAAATATCCTGATGTTGGGAAAGATTGAAGGAAGGACAAGAAGAGGACAATAGAGGATGAGATGGTTGGATGACATCATCAACACAACGGATATGAGTTTGAGCAAATTTTGGGAGATACTGAAGGGCAGGGTAACTTGTTATATTGCAGTTCATGTTGTCACAAAGATTCGGACATGACTTAGTAACTGAACAACAACAAGAAATATAACAAAAGTGGAAGTGATTCTCCATCCAAAAAATGGAGAAGTGAAAACAAAATGATATTTCATCAAAAAGGAAATGATTCCATGCAATAATATATCTGCTACTACTTGTTTTTGAGTTTTCGTGTTCCCATTACATTATAGGGCCAGAATGTACCTTTTAGAGTGAACCGGCGAAAGGGCTTTGTCTCAATTCACTTCATCTGAAGTTGACTCAGATTAATAAGTTCCTGGAGAATGTGAATACGCAGGAGTTGAAACGCAAGAAGTGGAAGAGACAAAATAAATCTACCCAGGTAGTAACATAATTTAAGTGGAACAAAAAGCATTGCTAAACTCAGAATAGGAAAAGATTTTCGGCTGCTTTGTATTATTTTGGGGGTGGGAGGAGCAATTTTATTGGTCTTTCATTTATCTGTTTTCATCCATCTTTGTTCTTTGGCCGTGTGGGCTTACCATCACAGTGGCCTCTGTTGTGGCAGAGCACCAGCTCCGGGCGCATGCGCTCCTGAGCTCCGGCTCGGTAATTGGACACATCGGTCCAGCCGCTCCATGGCACTTGGGCTCCAAAATCACTGCAGAAAGTGACTGCAGCCATGAAATTAAGACGCTTCCTTCTTGGAAGAAAAGCTATGAGAAACCTAGACAGCATATTAAAAAGCAGGGACATCATTTTGCCAACCAAGGTCCATACAGTCAAAACTATGGTTTTCCACTGGTCATGTACAAATGTGAGAGTTGGATCATAATAAAGGATGAGTGCCACAGAATTGATGTTTTTGAATTGTGGTGCTAGAGAAGACTCTGCAGAGTCTCTTGGATAGCAAGGAAATCAAAGCAGTCAATTCTAGAAAAAAATCAACCTTGAATGCTAATTAAAAGGACTGATGCTGAAGCTGAAGTTTCAATTCCTTGGCCACCAGATGAGAAGACCTAACTCTTGGAAAATATCCTGATGTTGGGAAAGATTGAAGGAAGGACAAGAAGAGGACAATAGAGGATGAGATGGTTGGATGACATCATCAACACAACGGATATGAGTTTGAGCAAATTTTGGGAGATACTGAAGGGCAGGGTAACTTGTTATATTGCAGTTCATGTTGTCACAAAGATTCGGACATGACTTAGTAACTGAACAACAACAAGAAATATAACAAAAGTGGAAGTGATTCTCCATCCAAAAAATGGAGAAGTGAAAACAAAATGATATTTCATCAAAAAGGAAATGATTCCATGCAATAATATATCTGCTACTACTTGTTTTTGAGTTTTCGTGTTCCCATTACATTATAGGGCCAGAATGTACCTTTTAGAGTGAACCGGCGAAAGGGCTTTGTCTCAATTCACTTCATCTGAAGTTGACTCAGATTAATAAGTTCCTGGAGAATGTGAATACGCAGGAGTTGAAACGCAAGAAGTGGAAGAGACAAAATAAATCTACCCAGGTAGTAACATAATTTAAGTGGAACAAAAAGCATTGCTAAACTCAGAATAGGAAAAGATTTTCGGCTGCTTTGTATTATTTTGGGGGTGGGGGAGATGGGTTGGGGAGGGAGGGGGCGGGCCACTTCTATTGGTCTTTCATTTATTTATTTTCAGCCATCTTTGTTCTTTGGCCCGTGTGGGCTTACCATCACAGTGGCCTCTGTTGTGGCAGAGCACCAGCTCCGGGCGCATGCGCTCCTGAGCTCCGGCTCGGTAATTGGACACATCGGTCCAGCCGCTCCATGGCACGTGGGATCCTCCCAGGCCAGGGATCGAACCGGCGCCGCTTGCACTGAAAGGCGGTGTCCTTACCCAGTGGACCACCAGGGAAGCCCTGCCTTGTATTATTTACTAGCTTTCAGTTTACCTTCTGGAAAACACTACAGTCTTAATGGAGTTTTCAGAAAATCTTTACCTCAGATATTCCCAGAAGTCTGACTAGAGGGGAAAAAAAATAGGCTATCAAAATGGCATTTTATACTACTAGTTAACCTTGAAACTCATAGAAATGCAAGCATTTAGGGGATTTGAAATTTTTATTTCTACTATGCCTTACTATGGGCTTCCCTTGTAGCTCACTCAGTAAAGAATTTGTCTGCAATGCCTAGGTCAGGAAGATTCCCTGGGGAAGGGAATGGCAACCCACTCCAGTATTCTGTCAGGCTATATTCCATGGGGTCAGGATGTCAGACATGATTTAGCGATTAAACCACCACCATGCCTTATTATAAAAGCATGAATGCAGAGCAAATAGATCCATTTTAAATGAATGACAGTTGGCATCAATTTCATGCTGATGCTATTTAATTGACCTTCTTTATAAATTTTAATACAATTAGTTCTATTTTTGGTACATATGTCATTGGTGCAACTGTCCATAGCTCATGAAAGGCAGTAAGTTAATAAACTGTTAATAAAATGGTTACAGAAAACATTTCCTATAAGTGAAAAAAGACATAATACTTGCTAATATAGAGAACATACATGTACAGTTATTTTTTAAAAATTTTAACAGTATACAAGTATCTATACAATGAAACATTTCCCAATGGCCTGAAAATGTGTTTGTCTGGTTCTGCAGTGTTTACAGATTCTTAAAACATAGTCTTCCGTCTGAGACACCTGGTCTTAAACTTGCAATTAATTTGTTCTCTCCGTTGGGCGGCCACTTCTATTGGTCTTTCATTTATTTATTTTCAGCCATCTTTGTTCTTTGGCCCGTGTGGGCTTACCATCACAGTGGCCTCTGTTGTGGCAGAGCACCAGCTCCGGGCGCATGCGCTCCTGAGCTCCGGCTCGGTAATTGGACACATCGGTCCAGCCGCTCCATGGCACGTGGGATCTTCCCAGGCCAGGGATCGAACCGGCGCCCTTTGCACTGCAAGGCGGTGTCCTTACCCAGTGGACCACCAGGGAAGCCCTGCCTTGTATTATTTACTAGCTTTCAGTTTACCTTCTGGAAAACACTACAGTCTTAATGGAGTTTTCAGAAAATCTTTACCTCAGATATTCCCAGAAGTCTGACTAGAGGGAAAAATAATAGGCTATCAAAAATGGCATTTTATACTACTAGTTAACCTTGAAACTCATAGAAATGCAAGCATTTAGGGGATTTGAAATTTTTATTTCTACTATGCCTTACTATGGGCTTCCCTTGTAGCTCACTCAGTAAAGAATTTGTCTGCAATGCCTAGGTCAGGAAGATTCCCTGGGGAAGGGAATGGCAACCCACTCCAGTATTCTGTCAGGCTATATTCCATGGGGTCAGGATGTCAGACATGATTTAGCGATTAAACCACCACCATGCCTTATTATAAAAGCATGAATGCAGAGCAAATAGATCCATTTTAAATGAATGACAGTTGGCATCAATTTCATGCTGATGCTATTTAATTGACCTTCTTTATAAATTTTAATACAATTAGTTCTATTTTTGGTACATATGTCATTGGTGCAACTGTCCATAGCTCATGAAAGGCAGTAAGTTAATAAACTGTTAATAAAATGGTTACAGAAAACATTTCCTATAAGTGAAAAAAGACATAATACTTGCTAATATAGAGAACATACATGTACAGTTATTTTTAAAATTATAACAGTATACAAGTATCTATACAATGAAACATTTCCCAATGGCCTGAAAATGTGTTTGTCTGGTTCTGCAGTGTTTACAGATTCTTAAAACATAGTCTTCCGTCTGAGACACCTGGTCTTAAACTTGCAATTAATTATCTCTGTCTACTACCTCTAAGGGCCTTGGTGGCTCTGACAGTAAAGATCTGACTATAGTAATGGAGACCTGGATTAGATCCCTAGGTTGGGAATCCTTCGGAGAAAGGCAAGGCAACTCACTCCATCATTCTTGTCTGGAGAATTCCATGGACAGAGGAACATGGCACACTATTGTCCATGGAGACACAAAGAGTTGGACATGACTGAGCAACTAACACTACCTCTAAACTCAGTCATGAGCACAGGTAAAATAAATCCTGACCCAACACAATGCATTCATTACCTACTGCAATTGTTTCTGGTCTAGAAATCCAGTTGTAGTCTGTGGAGCTCAAAACAAGCAGCAGCACATCAGGGTAACAGAGACTCTGGGCTCCACAGCTAAATGGCTAGATTTCAGACCTCAGCTTCTCCTGTCACTAGCTGCCTGGCCCTGGACAAGTCACTTAATCTACCTGTAACCAAGTTTTCTCACTATAATGCAGGGATATGAATAATAACACTAACCTTACAGGGTATTTTAAAAATGAAATGGATTCTTAGCTGTAAAGTTTTGAATAGATTCTTAGTAGTTTAGAATCTACTCTGGCACATTTAAGAGTATCTTATTGATATATTTAAAGCAAAATACATAACTCTAGTCTCCACTTGCTTCATTTTACTTCACCCTGGGCCAAAATCACTGCCCAGGTGATGGCCTACTTCCTTGAGAGCTGTAATTATTTTCCTTTAAATGGGTAGTCAGGCTCTACCATGGTGCTCATGACATGCACAATTGCTCACAAAATGTGTCCTGAATCTGTATTACACTGTGTCATCAAGATCTCCTTGTCTTTTAAAAAATTCTATTACTTCTAGTTTAATCTCCCACACCTTTTCTGATATGCATGACTTACTGATCTATCATGTATTTTATGCAGCCAAGTAAATCTATTGATCTAAGTCATTTTCTTGATCACTGTCCCCATGACAGCCACTGTACTAAGTGCATTTCTCTCTTAGTTAATCCTCAAGGTAGCATTTACAGGGTAGGACTTATTATTATTATCCTTATTTTGCAACTGAGAAAAGTAAGGTATATAGAAGCTTACAAGTGAGCCCAAAGTTATATAGCATGAGTTAGGCAAAGCTCATATATGCATGCATTGGATGACTATAATACCAAGATTTCCCTGAAAGAGAGAAGAGAATAAGTCCAAGAAACAGAGGCAGGCACCTTAAGGATCTATGATTCCTCTTCTAGAAAAGTTCTCCCCACTGCTTATTTAATCTGTTCCTGCTATATGCCTCCTCTTACATTCCTTTAGTTGAGCATGTTTATTTCAACAGTGTTAGTTTGGGGAAACTAAACAAGTACCTCCTCATTTGTTACATCAACTTAGTTTTTGTATTCTCCCAACTATTGCTGAAGGATGCTAGCAAATAACAATGGTTAGATAAATAACTGATTCAGTATCTATTAATAGGGCTCCCCTGGTGGCTCAGACAGTAAAGAAATCTGCCTGCATTGTGTAGGAGACCCAGGTCTGATTCCTGGGTCAGGAAGATCTCCTGGAGAAGGCAATTGCTACCCACTCCAGTATTATTGCCAAGAGAATTTCATGGACAGAAGAGCCCGGTGGGATTCAGTTCATGGGTTCACAAGGAGTCAGACATGATTGAGCAACACACTTTATCTATTAATACAACATATTATTGAAGGCCAGGAATTGCTTCTAATGTGAAGATATAGCAGGAAGTAGAACATTAACAACAAAAGGCCCAATTTTCTTAGAAGAAAAGAAATTAAGACTATGGATCTATACCTATCTTAACTACATATGTATTAGAGTATGTATATATATATATATATATACACACACATATATGTGTACAGTATAATATCAACCAGAGGCATTAAAGTTTTAAAAACTGTCATAGCAATTTATAGTTTCATATGCTTTTTAAAATTGTCTTGATGACATTTAAAATACTTATAAGTTAACTACAATATACTCTAAACTGAAACTTCAAAACTGCTTATAATACACTGGCTCAAAAAAAAAAAAATACACTGGCTCTACTATTAAATGCAAACACAAGAAATAATCTTACCAGAATTACTGAAGAAAGGTGGTCAGATGTAATCATACTCATAACCCATAGAGAAATTTCATGAATATTTAAAGTATGTAAACCCCATTAAATAGAAATACAGGAATAAAAAGTAGTGAACTAGTTGTAGATCTAATCTAAATTATGTTGATATACTTAGTTGGCCATGGTAAAGGGAGTATCAACCCATTCCACTATTCTTGCCTGGAGAAGCCAATGGACAGAGGAGCCTGGTGGGCTAGACGACAGAGTTGCAGAGTTGGACACAATTGAGTGACTGGCACACATCCATAGCTGAGTATCCTCCTCTTATTCCTTAGTTAGCTTTTATTCCAGTGTTAGTTTGGGGAAACTAAACAAGTACCTCCTCATTTGTTACATCAACTTAGTTTTTGTATTCTCCCAACTATTGCTGAAGGATGCTAGCAAATAACAATGGTTAGATAAATAACTGATTCAGTATCTATTAATAGGGCTCCCCTGGTGGCTCAGACAGTAAAGAAATCTGCCTGCATTGTGTAGGAGACCCAGGTCTGATTCCTGGGTCAGGAAGATCTCCTGGAGAAGGCAATTGCTATCCACTCCGGGATTATTGCCAAGAGAATGTCGTGGACAGAAGAGGCCGGGGGGGTTCAGTTCATGGGTTCACAAGGAGTCAGACATGATTGAGCAACACACTTTATCTATTAATACAACATATTATTGAAGGCCAGGAATTGCTTCTAATGTGAAGATATAGCAGGAAGTAGAACATTAACAACAAAAGGCCCAATTTTCTTAGAAGAAAAGAAATTAAGACTATGGATCTATACCTATCTTAACTACATATGTATTAGAGTATGTATATATATATATATATATACACACACATATATGTGTACAGTATAATATCAACCAGAGGCATTAAAGTTTTAAAAACTGTCATAGCAATTTATAGTTTCATATGCTTTTTAAAATTGTCTTGATGACATTTAAAATACTTATAAGTTAACTACAATATACTCTAAACTGAAACTTCAAAACTGCTTATAATACACTGGCTCAAAAAAAAAAAAAATACACTGGCTCTACTATTAAATGCAAACACAAGAAATAATCTTACCAGAATTACTGAAGAAAGGTGGTCAGATGTAATCATACTCATAACCCATAGAGAAATTTCATGAATATTTAAAGTATGTAAACCCCATTAAATAGAAATACAGGAATAAAAAGTAGTGAACTAGTTGTAGATCTAATCTAAATTATGTTGATATACTTAGTTGGCCATGGTAAAGGGAGTATCAACCCATTCCACTATTCTTGCCTGGAGAAGCCAATGGACAGAGGAGCCTGGTGGGCTAGACGACAGAGTTGCAGAGTTGGACACAATTGAGTGACTGGCACACATCCATAGCTGAGGACACAGAAAATCACTTTGCCAACATCATTACTGTGTTCATATAAAGATCTATCAGTGCAATAAATTATTATTTTATTCCTGGGGCAAAGTGACTTAAGTGATTCCAAAGAAATACAAAAATAACATTTTTATTCCCATTCGTGTGTTTAAGATCGTCAAGTATTTGTTATATTCCAGTCCTATTAAAAAGTTAAAATAGTCATCTGACTGTTAACTGAAGATCTAGGCTAAAACT
This sequence comes from Tragulus kanchil, assembly GCA_022376925.1. Taxonomy (NCBI): domain Eukaryota; kingdom Metazoa; phylum Chordata; class Mammalia; order Artiodactyla; family Tragulidae; genus Tragulus; species Tragulus kanchil. The sequence goes on from JAIOJX010000004.1 coordinate 55,532,568, forward strand.
TGATGATTAGCAATGAACTTATTTTCTTAATACCTATAATATAAATTCCTAAAAATGCATCACCAGAATTAAAATTAACCACTGCTGTCTTTTTGCCATAAAAGAGATTTTCCTTTTAAAAGAACTTTTATTCACATTGACCAACTAAATGTTTTTAATTACTGTTGTTGAAATAATAGTTCCGTACATTTATAGATATGTAAAGTCCAACCTTGCCAACTCACGTGTAAAAGAGAAGAGCTATGTTTGTAAATTGTGGACTCTAACATGTTATTCAGAAAACAGAGATGACCTTTATGTCAAGCTATCAAGGAGGCAATGTAACATGAATGCCCAAATGAAAGAGAATGAAAGAAAGTAGAAGGTGTACGAACTGGATATCAAAGACACCTAGGGAAAAAGAGAATTCTTAACCTTCTCATACTTCTGTCTTAAATTTGGCAATGGGTTTAAAAATGTGCCATAAACAAATGTTTTGTATTTATGTCCAGAAAGGAAATTATATATATATATATATATATATATATATATATATATATATACACACACACACACATACACACACACATATATAGATAGATAATAGATAGATAAAAATAACCCATAAAGGAGGAGAATCTTGTCCAGTTTGCCATCTTAGCTCAGAATCTGTAGCCTCAAATCAAAGTGAATCAAAATATCATTTCTAAGAACTTGAATTTTACATAAAATTTCATGGAAATTCACTGTTTCTACAGATTTCATACTGTTATTTAGGCATACCATTAGTCTTGGTTCTGAGCACTTAATGTATCTGTTAGTTTTCATTAAGAAAGTTTGGGTGCATATAAAATAAACATTTGCCTAAAAAACAAATATGAGTGACATAACCTAATATGTATACAACAATATAACTGAATTGTTCCAAAACCATTTCAGTAGAGTATAATAAGCAACATGAAAATGACATAGTTTAAGGCATGTAGATTTCTCAAATATCCTAATCCAACATCCCATTTATTTGACACACCCTCTCATATATCTGAAGCAAATATTTATAAAGGCATTTGCTTAAGTTTTCCAACAAGAATTTCATGTTAGTAAGTCTTGTTCATACATAGGTACTTTGAACTCTGACCTTTCTCAACGATAATTTTAAACAAATTAGCTCTCAAAACTTTCAGGTATTTTGAAGTTTTTAGGATACCACTGCTTGCATGGAAAAAGATTTAGTGCATGCATTCCACAGTATATTTACTAACCATTTAACAACTTGAGTGACACAAGCTCAGCACTCTGGTTCATATCTTTGTAATAATTTTCCCATACTCCACAGTATCGTTTTTCAGGAAATATTTATATCTTAATTTATTTTTTTTAACTTTCTATTTATTTATTTTTGGCTGTGCTGGATCTTTGTTGATGTGTGGGTTTAGCTGCTCTGTGAAATGTGGAATCTTCCCGTATCAGGGCTCGAACTTGTGTCTCCTGCATTGGCAGACAGCTTCTTATCCACTGAGCCACAAGGGAAGCCCTAATTTATTTTATATTTACAGGAAAACTCAGCAAAACAGCCCTTGTTTCTGAACTCTACTATCAGTCCCCACCCCTCAACTGTCATCCTTGTCCTACAGCTAAATGCTTTGGCATGGATTCCATATTCTTGGTTGCTGGAGATATCTTACCCCTGACAACATATAAGATTTTTATGTTTTACAAAATTCCCAGAGGAGAGAGCCTTTTATAAAGAAGCTGCTTCTTTATCATTTTCAAGGAGATCATAGGAAAGGAGGTGAAAAGAGGAACACTCTGCCAGAAGTTGTGAATGCCTCGTGCTGCCAACCATCTCTATTCATGTACACTTATGCCCTTGGGATTTCACTGAGGCTATGCAATGGTAGTTGTGGCACAGTAGCTAGGAAAATCTATACACAATTCTCAGAATTCTTATATTATCCATGTTCAACCAGCTAATCAAAAAAAAAGAGTTCCTTTCCTTTTCATTTCTTTGGGCCATTTTGCCATCTTGGCAGAAGATGAGTTAGAAGTCTTACCTGGATCTTTCTAATTTCCCCACTTGTTCAGCAGTCCACAGAAGGGAAACTGCAGAAAGATCCCTTTTTGTTTTGGATTCTCCAGCTTCCTTGCTCTGCATCCCTTTCTCCAGAAAGAGGTGTTCTTCTCTTTAGCATCTTCGTGGGTAGGTGTTTCCTTATCATTTCTTCCTTAAATCTTGATGAATGTTTACATGAGGGCATATATAGTCTCGAGTTTTGTCAGGGGAAGGCTTTTAACTAAAATGTCAACTCCTTTGTAAGATATAGGGCTACTCAGTTATCTGTGTCTTCTTGAGTGCATTTTGATAGTTTGTTTCTTTCAAAGAATAGGTTCATTTCATTTAGGTTATGATATGTATTGCCATAACATTTAGAAGCTTGAGGATTATTAAATTTAGGGCCCTCTTCAAATAATTTAGATGATTTCATTGGGTTTCTTTACTGTTTTCTTATTTCTATTTCATTGATTTCCAAACTTTGATTTTTCTTCTCTTTCTTACTTTGTATTTCATTTTACTCTTCTTTTTCTAAGTTCTTAAGAAGGAAATTGAAGTGAATAAGTTCACACATTACTTTCTTGAAATAGAGGTATTTAGTATGATAAATCTCTTAAGCACTATCTTAGCAGCATCTAATATATTCTGATAAACTGTTACCACTTTTATTCAGATTAATATGTATTCTAATTTCCTTTTTGGTTTCTTGACACATGAATTATTTAGAAATATGTAGTCTAGCCTGCAAATTCTTAGGAATTTTCTGAATATTTGACTGCTATGAATTGTTAATATAATTCTATGATGATCAGCAAGCATACTTTGTGTGACTGTCTTGATTCCTAGAATATAGCTTTTCTTAGTAAAATTTTCACGTGCAAATTTTCATGTGAGAATTTACAGTTTTCATTTGTAAAAAGGGGTGGGCTGCTGTTGTTGGTTGAGTGATCTATGAGTCAATATGCTAAAGTTAGTTGATAGTATTATATAAGTCTTCCATAACCCTTGTGATTTTCAGCCTACTTGCAGTTCCTTTCAAGAACATGAAATAGCTTATCAACTATCCATATCATTAAATATATTATGTGGTCATTTTAAACTGTCCTCTCCATTGTCTACCCATCATTAATTTATGCAGATTTCTACTGTACTTTTGTTCTGAAGATGAGTTAGAAGTCTTACCTGGATCTTTCTAATTTCCCCACTTGTTCAGCAGTCCACAGAAGGGAAACTGCAGAAAGATCCCTTTTTGTTTTGGATTCTCCAGCTTCCTTGCTCTGCATCCCTTTCTCCAGAAAGAGGTGTTCTCTTTAGCATCTTCGTGGGTAGGTGTTTCCTTATCATTTCTTCCTTAAATCTTGATGAATGTTTACATGAGGGCATATATAGTCTCGAGTTTTGTCAGGGGAAGGCTTTTAACTAAAATGTCAACTCCTTTGTAAGATATAGGGCTACTCAGTTATCTGTGTCTTCTTGAGTGCATTTTGATAGTTTGTTTCTTTCAAAGAATAGGTTCATTTCATTTAGGTTATGATATGTATTGCCATAACATTTAGAAGCTTGAGGATTATTAAATTTAGGGCCCTCTTCAAATAATTTAGATGATTTCATTGGGTTTCTTTACTGTTTTCTTATTTCTATTTCATTGATTTCCAAACTTTGATTTTTCTTCTCTTTCTTACTTTGTATTTCATTTTACTCTTCTTTTTCTAAGTTCTTAAGAAGGAAATTGAAGTGAATAAGTTCACACATTACTTTCTTGAAATAGAGGTATTTAGTATGATAAATCTCTTAAGCACTATCTTAGCAGCATCTAATATATTCTGATAAACTGTTACCACTTTTATTCAGATTAATATGTATTCTAATTTCCTTTTTGGTTTCTTGACACATGAATTATTTAGAAATATGTAGTCTAGCCTGCAAATTCTTAGGAATTTTCTGAATATTTGACTGCTATGAATTGTTAATATAATTCTATGATGATCAGCAAGCATACTTTGTGTGACTGTCTTGATTCCTAGAATATAGCTTTTCTTAGTAAAATTTTCACGTGCAAATTTTCATGTGAGAATTTACAGTTTTCATTTGTAAAAAGGGGTGGGCTGCTGTTGTTGGTTGAGTGATCTATGAGTCAATATGCTAAAGTTAGTTGATAGTATTATATAAGTCTTCCATAACCCTTGTGATTTTCAGCCTACTTGCAGTTCCTTTCAAGAACATGAAATAGCTTATCAACTATCCATATCATTAAATATATTATGTGGTCATTTTAAACTGTCCTCTCCATTGTCTACCCATCATTAATTTATGCAGATTTCTACTGTACTTTTGTTCTCATTGCAAACTATGTATCATTTGATCTATTTTCAGTTGGTTACTATTATCACCTAAAAATACTGGTTTTCTTTGATCATGGACTTATCAGTATTCCTGAAAGACATAATTATTTCAAGTAGCTTTCACTACTAATTTTACTGTTTATTTTTCAGGTAGTTGATTATATCACTTGAAAATAAGGAAAAACTGATCTCTATCTTTCAATCATTGCATCTTTTTCTCTATATTTTATCGATATGCTGACAGTGAGTTCTTAGATACTTTTTCTTTTGCATTCTTTATTAGATCTAGTTTTGTCATCCATAGAACACATAAAAATAAACTCTTACTATATATACACGAAGTATCTGATTACATTTACTTTCTTAATGTCTGCTACCCTCTTCTTGATTTATTTCTCTTCTTATTTCAATATCTCTTCCAAGAATATTTTCAAAATATGATTATGAAAAAAATCTTAAGCATTGTATTTCAAAGAATATTATGCTACTCTAGAATTTTAAGAATATTTTGGCTGGATACATAGGTATAGAATAGTTCTAATCATTTATCTGTTTTAATATTTTCTTTCATTTTTTAAAAGCAAGAATCCATTTACTTTGTGCCTCCAGGAGGCTCATATCTTTTATTGTTTTTAGACTATTTGTTTTTTATGTCCAGTTTATTGTTTTGACTTTATTATATTTGTATTCTTCAGTTGATTATCATTTTTACTCATGAGTTCATTGTCAGAGGCAGTATCCTGGTAAGCTAGTGACTTTTTTTCCAAAATTGTTATTTGAAGTATTTTCCGATTTTTGTTCTTAAATACTGTCCCTGTGCCAAATAACAATCTATCAAAGCTGTCACTGAATTCAGAATTGAGGCACCCAGTTCATAGCTGGCTATCAGGAATAGGTATAGCCAACTACAAATTGGCACTTACCAATTACATTGCCAATGACTGGACAACAAGGGCATTTGCCATCCACCACTGTGGAGACTGACCCCTGGGCTGTGACACCTGCTGACTCTCAGCACCCCCTGAGGGAGCTCAGGGTGGAGTGAGGTACTCTGTGCTCCACAGGGTCTGGTAGGACAGGTCTTAAAAGAGGCAGATGCATTTAGGAACAGATTTTATGGTCTCAATCCTTACATCTCCTCATTCCTGGAAAAATAGTAAACCTCTTCATGGTGAATCAGATCCTCCTGACTAACCAGAAACCCGTTTTGTAACATGAATGTTTAATGGTATGGACCACCCCCTTCATCAAAGCCTTATATATTGATTCTCCTCCTGCTGGCTCTTTGGAGTAGTCTCTCGGAGGTATCTGGGATGCTGCCTCCCGGCCTGCAGTCCTAATTTTGTCCCCAAAAACCTTTACTCAACTCTCAAGTTGCTCATCTTTTTTAGTTGACAGTACTTGTTGGTTCCAACACACCACCCCATCAGCCACTCTAACATATAGAATGTATTGAGGAAGGAATAAAGCTAGGAATACATATTAACCTTCCAGTTGAGTTGGAGAAAGGCAATCAGTCTAAGGTTGAGGATCCCAGTCACCACAGATCCAGGGATGATCACATTCATTTGTTTTTCCTCCAACAGAAAATATCTCCATTTGTTACTAAATTCTTAGAAATATGAAGTATTAGAAGGAAACAGTCACCTAATGTTGTCAAACAATATCATTCACTGAAGATGAAAGAAAAATAATGCATTTCTGGAACAAGAACACAAGTCACTTTGATCAGTCTTTAAATACTTTAAAAAATTCTTCATTCCAACATGGTTTTACCTGGCCTGGTAGGTGCTAATTGGGAGACCAGGACTGCAGTTACCAATTTCTGTAGTGAGGAGGCAAGAAATTATTATTAGATGACAATGATGCTTTGGGGAAATTACTAGAGCCAGTCTTTAATAATTATCTTAATTCAACAGTCTCACTGCTTTCCACACACACACACACACACAATGTTCACAAAAATTTTCACTCCCCCAAGATTTCTAATATTTTGTCCTTTAATTTAATTACATCTTGCAAACTTTTCTGTCTCATTTACTTAGCTTCATCAAGGTTGATGTTGAAAAAGGGAGCTTGCAATCCTTCAAAACTTTGCCTCAGAATATCCTATAAATTAGACAACTGTGAATTTCACTGTGATATGAATTTAAATAGGCAATCTGTGAAGATTCGAGATAATTAATTTACCTCTTTTTCATAGATTGGTTTCTATTCTATGGATATTAAGACAAGTTTAAATTCAATTGGAAGATAAATAAGGAATTAAATTCAATTCAGCAGTTCTACCACACTTAAGAACAAACAAATAAACCAAAAATGAGTGTCGTGACTGTGACAAGTAGAGAAAATAGATAGAATATGTCTCCTTTTTCTTTTCCCAAGACTCTTATACCCTAAAGCTGCCTGTGTATTGGAAAGGAAATAATTTATTCTAGACTGAAATATAAATCTAAGAAAGTTTTACAGCAGAGAGAGTTCTCCCAAGAGCTCCAGTATGTACATCCCTTTTTGAAGTTTAACTGGGCATTGAGTGATATATGGCTGTTGGGAGCAACTGAAAGCATTTATAAAACTGAAACATAGGAGAAAGATAATTATGAAGCGTATATGCATGAAGAATCAGGCCTCATCTTTTGCTTGAAGGACAATTTACTAGAACTTGAAAGAATCTTGAGCCTAAGTACTAACAATGTGTATAGGATCTTTATATGTGAGGCTGGATTTTAGAACTCTCCTCTGAAATTCTTCATGAATCTGAAAGTGGTTATCTTGTGTGGTAACAAAGTGGTTCATCTCCTTGAGGACACCTGCCAAGTAAAATAGTTGAAACTGCTAACTTTGACAATCAGACTATTGGGTTTAAGTTCTTTGAAAGAAAAGGTATAATGTGTATAAATTTCATTACATGAATTGTTTCCTTTAAAACAATAAAGTAGCAATATTCGCTATTTAACTTATTGAAAATTTCATATATGAACAGAAAAATTGACTGGCATTCCAGTAAACAAAGAATATCCTCTACAGTCCCAGGTCTACAAGGATCAGGCCATTAGCCACTGCAGCTGCCACCTTATGGTACATCGTGGGGGTGGAAAAAACAGGAAGCATCCTGTGCTTTAAATACTGGTCCTAGAGAACTGCAAGGCTTATCTAAGAAATAATTTCAATGAGCCTCGGTCCTTGCATCTCCCCATACACAGAAAAACACTAAAATCATCATTTGAAATGTCAGTTCTTTGTGATTTGCAGTAACTTTAAGACTTTCAATCACATGTTTTTTGTTTTTTCTTTTCCTTCTCAGGAAAGAAACACAAACAAAACCAAAAACAAGTCTTCATAAATACCCTGGCTCCTCCCTGACCTCTTTGGAGCAGTTCTTCAGAGCTCTGAGAGGCTGTGCCTCAGGCAATAGCCCTCAGAATGATCCCCACGGACAACTTAATTAGCACCTTGGAGGTTTTGCACTTTTCTTCAGAAAGTGCTTATCAACAGATACATTTGCTATAAGAGGAAACAAGGATACAATTATTTAAAATCAGACAAGGTGATATGTATACAAGTATGAGAGAGTTCTCCCAAGAGCTCCAGTATGTACATCCCTTTTTGAAGTTTAACTGGGCATTGAGTGATATATGGCTGTTGGGAGCAACTGAAAGCATTTATAAAACTGAAACATAGGAGAAAGATAATTATGAAGCGTATATGCATGAAGAATCAGGCCTCATCTTTTGCTTGAAGGACAATTTACTAGAACTTGAAAGAATCTTGAGCCTAAGTACTAACAATGTGTATAGGATCTTTATATGTGAGGCTGGATTTTAGAACTCTCCTCTGAAATTCTTCATGAATCTGAAAGTGGTTATCTTGTGTGGTAACAAAGTGGTTCATCTCCTTGAGGACACCTGCCAAGTAAAATAGTTGAAACTGCTAACTTTGACAATCAGACTATTGGGTTTAAGTTCTTTGAAAGAAAAGGTATAATGTGTATAAATTTCATTACATGAATTGTTTCCTTTAAAACAATAAAGTAGCAATATTCGCTATTTAACTTATTGAAAATTTCATATATGAACAGAAAAATTGACTGGCATTCCAGTAAACAAAGAATATCCTCTACAGTCCCAGGTCTACAAGGATCAGGCCATTAGCCACTGCAGCTGCCACCTTATGGTACATCGTGGGGGTGGAAAAAACAGGAAGCATCCTGTGCTTTAAATACTGGTCCTAGAGAACTGCAAGGCTTATCTAAGAAATAATTTCAATGAGCCTCGGTCCTTGCATCTCCCCATACACAGAAAAACACTAAAATCATCATTTGAAATGTCAGTTCTTTGTGATTTGCAGTAACTTTAAGACTTTCAATCACATGTTTTTTGTTTTTTCTTTTCCTTCTCAGGAAAGAAACACAAACAAAACCAAAAACAAGTCTTCATAAATACCCTGGCTCCTCCCTGACCTCTTTGGAGCAGTTCTTCAGAGCTCTGAGAGGCTGTGCCTCAGGCAATAGCCCTCAGAATGATCCCCACGGACAACTTAATTAGCACCTTGGAGGTTTTGCACTTTTCTTCAGAAAGTGCTTATCAACAGATACATTTGCTATAAGAGGAAACAAGGATACAATTATTTAAAATCAGACAAGGTGATATGTATACAAGTATGAGAGAGTACCCAAAAGTCTACTGCATTCCCTTGTCTTTGCAGCCATAGCACCCAACACAAATGTCCACTGATCCAAGAGTAAAATTGATGGACAGCTCAGTGATTAAGCAGTTTCCCCTTACTGATCAAATCTATCCTCTCATTTTTATATTTTCAGTATTTTGGATAGCTGGTCAGATAGGAGGATTTCATTAATTACTGCCTAAAATATATTTGGCACCTAATATTGCAGGAGAATCCGTGATCAACAAATTGAAACTGTTATCAGAAAGAAAACATCATCATTTATAATTTTCCTTTCAGAAAGAAGTCAAAATTAGCAAGACTAGGTTTTATATTTCAAAAATAAAGCCATTAATTAATATGATTCATACTCTGTATGAATCCAAAAGTTGGGCTTCCCTGGTGGCCCAGTGGGGAAAGAGTCCTCCTTGCAGTGCAGGGGGCAACAGTTTAATCCCTGGCCTGGGAAGATCCCACGTGCTGTGATAGGGGTTGCTGGTGTGTCCAATTACAAGCCAGCGCTCTGGAGCATGTGCCCAGAGCCAGTACTCTGCAATGAAAGAGCCCACTGCAATGGGAGGCCTACACAGGCCAAAGAATAAAGAGATGCATGAAAATAAACAATAAATTTAAAATTTTGACTATAAAAAATTTTTAAAAAAAGAATCCAAAAGTGGCCAAATCTAACCACTTATAAATAACTACATTTTTGTATTTAAATTCTTTAACAGTTTAAGTGCATCAGCTTTCTAGAGCGTGTATAAGTTAAATAATCCTTTCAAAAATATAGAATTTATATTTTTAAAATTACTCATTTGGTCACAAACTGATAGCACTCTGAGATTAGTGACTATGGCCACATGTGCTTCAGAATTCAATAATTATAAAATCTTGGTAAAAGCATCATTTAAGAAATCATTATATTTCATGAATTACTTTATTTTTCTTCTTTATCATCTAAAGTAAATATAAATTTGGTATTAGTATATTTTAAAATACCCTAATTTATTTTCATAAACCTAAATATTCATATCTGCTACATGCCATTGTCTAATAAACTTGAGATTGGTTTAAAAAACCCCACCCACAAAAGTAGATTGACTGCTCACATTGTTTATTTTTAATATATGAAGAATGTCAGAATATCATAAGCCCATATTTTAGTTAAATTTTTACATTAAGAAATGTAGACTAATAAATCCTTTCTTCTGCAGAACAAAATCATTATATTTGGAATATCTACACCTCCTACTTGGGGGTAGATTTCAGCTGATTTTCATGCCATAGAGGAAATAATGCTTCATGTAAACTAGGGAATTCTTCTCTTGAAAGTACAGACTTTGCTAGAGTGACCTTTACTGATAAAATTTCATATTTTATAGGAAAATAGAAACTATTTTATTTAAAAGTAGGAAGAAATAAAACCAGTAATGATGACAGACTAATTAATTTTATTTAAGAAGCACAAAGAGTACCTAACAGAATCAATCCGAGAAGAAACACACCAAGACACATATTAATGAAGTTAACACAAATTAAACACAAAGATAGAATTCTCAAAGCAGCAAGGGAAAAGCAACTAGTGACATACAAGGGAAAGCCCATCCGTTTAACAGCTGATCTCTCAACAGAAACTCTGCAGGCCAGAAGGGAATGGCAGGACACATTTAAACGGCTGAAAGAGAATAATCTGCAACCAAGAATCCTCTACCCTGCAAGGATCTCCTTCAAAATTGATGGAGAAATCAAAAGCTTTACAGACAAGCAAAAATTAAAAGAATTTAGTCACACCAAACCAGCCTTACAACAAGTGTTAAAGGGACTTATATAGAAACAAATATAAAAGGAGAAGATCCACGAAACAAATCCATCATAACATCTAAGAAGATGACAATAGGATCATTTGTATCAATAATTACTTTGAATGTCAATGGACTAAACGCCCCAACCAAAAGACACAGAGTGGCTGAATGGATCCAAAACACGACCCATACATATGCTGCCTCCAGGAAACTCATTTCAGACCTAGAGACATAGACTGAAAGTGAGAGGAAGGAAAAAGATATTCCATGCAAATGGAAATCAAAAGAAAGCTGGAGTAGCAACATTTATTTTCATAAACCTAAATATTCATATCTGCTACATGCCATTGTCTAATAAACTTGAGATTGGTTTAAAAAACCCCACCCACAAAAGTAGATTGACTGCTCACATTGTTTATTTTTAATATATGAAGAATGTCAGAATATCATAAGCCCATATTTTAGTTAAATTTTTACATTAAGAAATGTAGACTAATAAATCCTTTCTTCTGCAGAACAAAATCATTATATTTGGAATATCTACACCTCCTACTTGGGGGTAGATTTCAGCTGATTTTCATGCCATAGAGGAAATAATGCTTCATGTAAACTAGGGAATTCTTCTCTTGAAAGTACAGACTTTGCTAGAGTGACCTTTACTGATAAAATTTCATATTTTATAGGAAAATAGAAACTATTTTATTTAAAAGTAGGAAGAAATAAAACCAGTAATGATGACAGACTAATTAATTTTATTTAAGAAGCACAAAGAGTACCTAACAGAATCAATCCGAGAAGAAACACACCAAGACACATATTAATGAAGTTAACACAAATTAAACACAAAGATAGAATTCTCAAAGCAGCAAGGGAAAAGCAACTAGTGACATACAAGGGAAAGCCCATCCGTTTAACAGCTGATCTCTCAACAGAAACTCTGCAGGCCAGAAGGGAATGGCAGGACACATTTAAACGGCTGAAAGAGAATAATCTGCAACCAAGAATCCTCTACCCTGCAAGGATCTCCTTCAAAATTGATGGAGAAATCAAAAGCTTTACAGACAAGCAAAAATTAAAAGAATTTAGTCACACCAAACCAGCCTTACAACAAGTGTTAAAGGGACTTATATAGAAACAAATATAAAAGGAGAAGATCCACGAAACAAATCCATCATAACATCTAAGAAGATGACAATAGGATCATTTGTATCAATAATTACTTTGAATGTCAATGGACTAAACGCCCCAACCAAAAGACACAGAGTGGCTGAATGGATCCAAAAACACGACCCATACATATGCTGCCTCCAGGAAACTCATTTCAGACCTAGAGACACTCATAGACTGAAAGTGAGAGGCTGGAAAAAGATATTCCATGCAAATGGAAATCAAAAGAAAGCTGGAGTAGCAATCCTCATATCAGACAAAATAGATTTTAAAGTAAAGAAGATTCTAAGAGACAAGGCAGGTCACTACATCATGATTAAGGGATCCATCCAAGAAGAAGACATAACAATCATAAATATCTACGCTCCCAACGCAGGAGCACCCCAATACATAAGACAAACACTTTCAGACATAAAAGAAGACATTGACAGCAACACAATCATAGTAGGAGACTTTAACACTCCTCTCACACCAATGGACAGATCATCCAAACAGAAAATTAATAAAGAAACACAAGCCTTAAATGCCACACTAGAAGAAATGGACCGCATTGATATCTTTAGGACTTTCCATCCAAAAGCAGAAGAATACACTTTCTTCTCAAGTGCTCACGGAACATTCTCCAGGATAGACCACATCTTGGGCCACAAATCAATCCTCAGTCAATTCAAGAAAACTGAAATTCTATCAACCATCTTCTTGGACCACAATGCAGTGAGACTAGAGATCAACTACAGGAAAAAAACCGCTAAAAACACAAACACATGGAGATTAAACAACACATACCTAAAAAACCAACTGATCATTGAGGAAATCAAAGGAGAAATTAAAAAATTCCTAGAAGAAAATGACAATGAACACACGACAGTGCAAAACCTATGGGATACTGCAAAAGCAGTTCTAAGAGGGAAGTTTATAGCAATTCAATCCCACCTCAAGAAACTAGGAAAATCTCAAACAGACGACCTTACCTTACGCTTAAAACAACTGGAGAAAGAAGAACAAAAACACCCCAAGGCCAGCAGAAGAAGGGAAATCATAAAGATCAGAGCAGAAATAAATGAAAAAGAAACAAAAGAAACAATAGTAAAGATAAATAAAACAAAAAGCTGGTTCTTTGAAAAAGTCAATAAAATCGACACACCACTGGCCAGACTCATCAAGAAAAAGAGAGAGAAGAACCAGATCACCAAAATCAAAAATGAAAAAGGAGAGATTACAACGGATAATGCAGAAATCCAAAGGATTATAAGAGACTATTATGAACAGCTCTATGGCAACAAACTGGACAACCTGGAAGAAATGAACAGTTTCTTGGAGAGGATTAACCTCCCAAGACTCAACCAGGAAGAAATAGAAACTATGAACAAGCCAATCACAAGCTCAGAAATCGACCTTGTGATCAAAAATCTACCCAAAAATAAAAGCCCAGGGCCAGATGGTTTCACAAGTGAATTCTACCAAACATTTAAAGAAGAGCTAATGCCTGTCCTTCTAAAACTCTTCCAAAAAATTGCCCAGGAAGGAACACTTCCAAACACATTCTACGAGGCCACCATCACCCTGATACCAAAGCCAGGCAAAGACATCACAAAAAAAGAAAATTATAGGCCAATTTCACTGATGAATCTAGATGCCAAAATCCTCAACAAAATCCTAGCAAACAGAATTCAGCAACACATCAAAAAGCTCATTCATCACGATCAAGTTGGGTTCATCCCAGGCATGCAAGGATTCTTCAACATCCGCAAATCAATCAATGTGATACACCATATCAACAAATTGAAAGACAAAAATCACATGATCATCTCAATAGATGCAGAAAAAGCCTTTGACAAAGTACAGCATCCATTTATGATAAAAACTCTTCAAAAAATGGGCATAGAAGGAACTTATCTTAACATAGTGGAAGCCATATATGAGAAGCCCACAGCAAACATTATCCTCAATGGTGAAAAACTCAAAGCATTTCCTCTAAGATCAGGAACAAGACAAGGGTGTCCACTTTCACCACTCTTATTCAACATAGTCCTGGAAGTTCTAGCAACAGCAATAAGAGAAGAGAAAGAAATCAAAGGAATCCAGATTGGAAAAGAAGAAGTCAAACTCTCTCTATTTGCAGATGACATGATATTATACATAGACAATCCCAAAGACACGGTTACAAAACTACTAGAGTTAATCAGCGAATTCAGCAAAGTCGCAGGATACAAAATCAACATACAGAAATCACTGGCATTCCTATACACAAACAATGAAAAATCAGAAAATGAAATCAAAGAGGCAATCCCCTTCACCATCACAACCAAAAGAATCAAATATCTAGGAATAAACCTACCCAAAGAAACAAAAGAACTGTACACAGAAAATTACAAGACACTCATGAGAGACATTAAAGAAGAGTTAAACAGATGGAGAAATATTCCGTGTTCCTGGGTCGGGAGAATCAATATTGTGAAAATGACCATACTACCAAATGTCATCTATAGATTCAATGCGATCCCTATCAAACTTCCAATAACATTCTTCACAGAACTGGACCAACGAATAACACAGTTCATATGGAAACACAAAAGACCTCGAATAGCCAAAGCAATCCTCAGAAAGAAGAATGGAGCTGGGGGGATCAGCCTCCCCAACTTCAGACTCTACTACAAAGCAACAGTCATCAAAACAGTATGGTACTGGCACAAAAACAGAAATATCGACCAATGGAACAAGATCGAGAACCCAGAGATAAAGCCACGCACCTATGGTTACCTTTTTTTTGACAAAGGAGGCGAACATATAAAATGGGACAAAGACAGCCTCTTCAACAAATGGTGCTGGGAAAATTGGACAGCTACATGCAAGAAAATGAAGTTGGAACATACCCTGACACCATACACAAAGATCAACTCAAAATGGATTAAAGACTTAAATGTAAGGCCAGAAACCATCAAACTCTTAGAGGAGAATATAGGCAAAACCCTCAAGGACATCAATCAAAGCAAGATCTTCTCTGACCCACCTACTAGAATAGTGGAACTAAAAAGACAAATGAACATGTGGGACCTCATGAAACTTAAAAGCTTTTGCACAGCTAAAGAAATTACAAAAAAGCTCAACAGACACCCCACAGAGTGGGAGAAATCATAGCAAATGAAACAACAGACAAAGAATTAATCTCCAAAATCTACAAGCAACTCAGACAACTCAGCACTGGAAAAACGAACAACCCAATCAAAAAATGGGAAAAGGACCTAAACAGACACCTCTCCAACGATGACATACAGATGGCCCAAAAACACATGAAACGATGCTCAACTTCACTAATAATTAGAGAAATGCAAATTAAAACTACAATGAGATATCACCTCACACCCGTCAGAATGGCCATCATCCACAAATCGACAGACAATAAATGCTGGAGAGGCTGCGGAAAAAAGGGAACACTTCTGCATTGCTGGTGGGAGTGTAAGTTGATACAGCCTCTATGGAAGACAGTCTGGAGATTTCTTAAAAAACTAAAAATAGAAGCACCATATGACCCAGCAATCCCACTCTTAGGCTTATACCCTGACGAAATCAAAACTGAAAGAAGCACCTGTACCCCAATGTTCATTGCAGCTCTCTATACAATAGCTAGAACATGGAAGGAACCTAGATGTCCATCGACGAATGAATGGATCCAAAAGCTCTGGTACATATATACAATGGAATACTACACAGCTGTAAAGAGAAATGCAGAAGAATCAACCCTGATGAGGTGGCTGGATCTAGAACGTATCACGAAGAATCAACACCTAGATGGAGCTGGGGATCAGCCTCCCCAACTTCAGACTCTACTACAAAGCAACAGTCATCAAAACAGTATGGTACTGGCACAAAACAGAAATATCGACCAATGGAACAAGATCGAGAACCCAGAGATAAAGCCACGCACCTATGGGTACCTTATTTTTGACAAAGGAGGCGAACATATAAAATGGGACAAAGACAGCCTCTTCAACAAATGGTGCTGGGAAAATTGGACAGCTACATGCAAGAAAATGAAGTTGGAACATACCCTGACACCATACACAAAGATCAACTCAAAATGGATTAAAGACTTAAATGTAAGGCCAGAAACCATCAAACTCTTAGAGGAGAATATAGGCAAAACCCTCAAGGACATCAATCAAAGCAAGATCTTCTCTGACCCACCTACTAGAATAGTGGAACTAAAAAGACAAATGAACATGTGGGACCTCATGAAACTTAAAAGCTTTTGCACAGCTAAAGAAATTACAAAAAAGCTCAACAGACACCCCACAGAGTGGGAGAAATCATAGCAAATGAAACAACAGACAAAGAATTAATCTCCAAAATCTACAAGCAACTCAGACAACTCAGCACTGGAAAAACGAACAACCCAATCAAAAAATGGGAAAAGGACCTAAACAGACACCTCTCCAACGATGACATACAGATGGCCCAAAAACACATGAAACGATGCTCAACTTCACTAATAATTAGAGAAATGCAAATTAAAACTACAATGAGATATCACCTCACACCCGTCAGAATGGCCATCATCCACAAATCGACAGACAATAAATGCTGGAGAGGCTGCGGAAAAAAGGGAACACTTCTGCATTGCTGGTGGGAGTGTAAGTTGATACAGCCTCTATGGAAGACAGTCTGGAGATTTCTTAAAAAACTAAAAATAGAAGCACCATATGACCCAGCAATCCCACTCTTAGGCTTATACCCTGACGAAATCAAAACTGAAAGAAGCACCTGTACCCCAATGTTCATTGCAGCTCTCTATACAATAGCTAGAACATGGAAGGAACCTAGATGTCCATCGACGAATGAATGGATCCAAAAGCTCTGGTACATATATACAATGGAATACTACACAGCTGTAAAGAGAAATGCAGAAGAATCAACCCTGATGAGGTGGCTGGATCTAGAACGTATCATCAAAAGTGAAGTCAGTCAGAAAGAGAAGGACAAATACAGTATATTAACACATATATATGGAATCTAGTAGGATGGTGATGATGGCACATGCAGTGAAGCGACAGAAAGACAGACATGGACAGTGGACATATGGACATTGTGGGGAAGGAACAGTGGGTGAGAGGCGTAAAGGAAGTAGCATGAAGGCCTGTACTATCATAAGTGAAGAAAATAGCTCTAGTCATTGCTCTGTGAGAAAAGGGGATCCTTCAGGGGTGCTGTGTGATGGTCGGGAGGGGAGGGAAGGGGGGGATATACATGTGACTAATCTGAGAACATGCATGTCTGTGAACAACAAAACTCTGTAAAAGTTAAAAGTAAAATAAAGGTTTAAAAAAAAAAAAAAACCAGTAATGATGACAGACTAATTAATTTTATTCAAGGGTAACGCTAAAACTTGTTCTTATCTCAAGCAAGATGAGGTTATTATCAAATCCATAGCCACATAGAAAAGACAATTTTTCAAGAATAAGTAAAATCCTCATAAGGATGATAAAGTATTTAATATTCTCCTTAGATCTTTTCGCTTCACTGAAGAGATTGTATTCAGATGTTTTTACCATTAAGTAATGTTCACAAAATGATGGAAGCATCACTGGAACTACCTTTTCCCACTACAACACATCAAATCGTGTATTTTCAACGTGGCGTAGCAACTAATGAATCATGGGAAAAAGCTTCCTGGGAAAGGGTTAGGCCCTTCTGCTTAGTAGCAGAAACACCAGAATTTAAATGCCTGATGTATCATATGTATTAATGAGTAGCATCAACTAAAAAGATAAACAACTTCAGAGTTGCAGGTTAAGTTTTATTCTTAAAAACTAAAAATAGAAGCACCATATGACCCAGCAATCCCACTCTTAGGCTTATACCCTGACGAAATCAAAACTGAAAGAAGCACCTGTACCCCAATGTTCATTGCAGCTCTCTATACAATAGCTAGAACATGGAAGGAACCTAGATGTCCATCGACGAATGAATGGATCCAAAAGCTCTGGTACATATATACAATGGAATACTACACAGCTGTAAAGAGAAATGCAGAAGAATCAACCCTGATGAGGTGGCTGGATCTAGAACGTATCATCAAAAGTGAAGTCAGTCAGAAAGAGAAGGACAAATACAGTATATTAACACATATATATGGAATCTAGTAGGATGGTGATGATGGCACATGCAGTGAAGCGACAGAAAGACAGACATGGACAGTGGACATATGGACATTGTGGGGAAGGAACAGTGGGTGAGAGGCGTAAAGGAAGTAGCATGAAGGCCTGTACTATCATAAGTGAAGAAAATAGCTCTAGTCATTGCTCTGTGAGAAAAGGGGATCCTTCAGGGGTGCTGTGTGATGGTCGGGAGGGGAGGGAAGGGGGGGATATACATGTGACTAATCTGAGAACATGCATGTCTGTGAACAACAAAACTCTGTAAAAGTTAAAAGTAAAATAAAGGTTTAAAAAAAAAAAAAAACCAGTAATGATGACAGACTAATTAATTTTATTCAAGGGTAACGCTAAAACTTGTTCTTATCTCAAGCAAGATGAGGTTATTATCAAATCCATAGCCACATAGAAAAGACAATTTTTCAAGAATAAGTAAAATCCTCATAAGGATGATAAAGTATTTAATATTCTCCTTAGATCTTTTCGCTTCACTGAAGAGATTGTATTCAGATGTTTTTACCATTAAGTAATGTTCACAAAATGATGGAAGCATCACTGGAACTACCTTTTCCCACTACAACACATCAAATCGTGTATTTTCAACGTGGCGTAGCAACTAATGAATCATGGGAAAAAGCTTCCTGGGAAAGGGTTAGGCCCTTCTGCTTAGTAGCAGAAACACCAGAATTTAAATGCCTGATGTATCATATGTATTAATGAGTAGCATCAACTAAAAAAAGATAAACAACTTCAGAGTTGCAGGTTAAGTTTTATTTGAGGCATAATTAGGACTGCAGGCTGGGAGGCAGCATCCCAGATACCTCCGGGGACTACTCCAAAGAGCCAGCAGGAGGAGAATCAATATATAAGGCTTTGATGAAGGGGGTGGTCCATACCATTAAACATTCATGTTACAAAACGGGTTTCTGGTTAGTCAGGAGGATCTGATTCACCATGAAGAGGTTTACTATTTTTCCAGGAATGAGGAGATGTAAGGATTGAGACCATAAAATCTGTTCCTAAATGCATCTGCCTCTTTTAAGACCTGTCCTACCAGACCCTGTGGAGCACAGAGTACCTCACTCCACCCTGAGCTCCCTCAGGGGGTGCTGAGAGTCAGCAGGTGTCACAGCCCAGGGGTCAGTCTCCACAGTGGTAGATGGCAAATGCCCTTGTTGTCCAGACATTGGCAATGTAATTGGTAAGTGCTAATTTGTAGTTGACAATAATATTGGGATTAATGAAGTAAAATTATAATACTATTTGAGAGTGTCATAAGTTTATATTTTCCACTTAAAATATGCAAACATTCTTGAAAGTATTTTTAACAATATGATAGATAGGTTTTCTCTCCAAATTTACTTTCTTAAATCTGGCTGACAACATTTATGGCAGAAATCCTGAATTTTTTATACAAAACAACCCCAAATCTGCCATATATATCCATGATGTTAGGAAATCCATAGCCACATAGAAAAGACAATTTTTCAAGAATAAGTAAAATCCTCATAAGGATGATAAAGTATTTAATATTCTCCTTAGATCTTTTCGCTTCACTGAAGAGATTGTATTCAGATGTTTTTACCATTAAGTAATGTTCACAAAATGATGGAAGCATCACTGGAACTACCTTTTCCCACTACAACACATCAAATCGTGTATTTTCAACGTGGCGTAGCAACTAATGAATCATGGGAAAAAGCTTCCTGGGAAAGGGTTAGGCCCTTCTGCTTAGTAGCAGAAACACCAGAATTTAAATGCCTGATGTATCATATGTATTAATGAGTAGCATCAACTAAAAAAAGATAAACAACTTCAGAGTTGCAGGTTAAGTTTTATTTGAGGCATAATTAGGACTGCAGGCTGGGAGGCAGCATCCCAGATACCTCCGAGAGACTACTCCAAAGAGCCAGCAGGAGGAGAATCAATATATAAGGCTTTGATGAAGGGGGTGGTCCATACCATTAAACATTCATGTTACAAAACGGGTTTCTGGTTAGTCAGGAGGATCTGATTCACCATGAAGAGGTTTACTATTTTTCCAGGAATGAGGAGATGTAAGGATTGAGACCATAAAATCTGTTCCTAAATGCATCTGCCTCTTTTAAGACCTGTCCTACCAGACCCTGTGGAGCACAGAGTACCTCACTCCACCCTGAGCTCCCTCAGGGGTGCTGAGAGTCAGCAGGTGTCACAGCCCAGGGTCAGTCTCCACAGTGGTAGATGGCAAATGCCCTTGTTGTCCAGACATTGGCAATGTAATTGGTAAGTGCTAATTTGTAGTTGACAATAATATTGGGATTAATGAAGTAAAATTATAATACTATTTGAGAGTGTCATAAGTTTATATTTTCCACTTAAAATATGCAAACATTCTTGAAAGTATTTTTAACAATATGATAGATAGGTTTTCTCTCCAAATTTACTTTCTTAAATCTGGCTGACAACATTTATGGCAGAAATCCTGAATTTTTTATACAAAACAACCCCAAATCTGCCATATATATCCATGATGTTAGGAAATCTCTAAGTAGCAGAGGTGTTCATTGCAGAAACAACGTAAAAGAGGAAAAGAATCAGAGCAGATGCTCTTTAATCTGTAGAAGTGACAGGGACCTTTTTTCTTAGACATGTATGTATTTTCTGTATAGTTTCACAGCAGTCACAAGAGTCTAAGGACTGTAATATAATGGATTTTACATGTGACCGTGAAACTGAAACTTCATAAGCGCTCTGACTGCAGTCTTGTTAATCACTTCTTTCCCACATTAGAGGTTATAAAAACCTACCCACTCTTTTGACATCTCATTTTGAAAATAACAAATCTGTCATTAAGCCCAAGCTATAAATTCAAGCTTATTGATATCTCTACTGGAACAGTGGCATGAGAAGCTATAAATATTACTTACATTCTTATTATGAACTTGAAAGTCCGACTGAGAAGAGAGATAAATCACTCTTAGTCCTTAGAAGATAATCAAGAAAGGGGCAAAGGAATTATATTATTTCCTATATTGTGGAAAACTGAATTGAAAATGAAGCTGTTTAAACTTTTACTCAATTCAACTTATTATCTTTCTTTATATTCTAATATCTCAATTAATAGCAGGTAGTTAAGAAACACATTGATAATCTTCTTAATTTCAAGCAACATTTATATACCTGGTAACATTTCAGAAAATAAAAATATAGTAGTGAGCAACATTAGACTCAGAGGCTATTTGCATGAAGAAAACATCCTAGTGAATTCAAGCCAGTATATTTTTTAGGATGACACAAAATGGTGGTGGTGTAGGAATAAACTAGAACTTTTAAACTCTCTCTCTGCTCTGTATGTGCTCAGTCCTGTCCAACTCTCTGTGACCCCAAGGACTGTAGCCTGCCAGGCTCCTCTATCCTTGGGATTTTCCCAGCAAGAATACTGGAGTGGGTTGCTATTTCCTCCTCTAGGGAGTCTTCCTGATCCAGAGATGGAACCCGAATCTCTTTCATCTCTTACAATAGCAGGCAGAATATTTACCACTGAACCACCTAGAAAGCTCTTTAAATTCTATTCTTAACTAAAAAATACTCCCAACTTTACATCCCAAATTCTTCTAAACAGCTCTTGACAAGATCATTGACTCTTCCACAGTGCCAAATTCCATGGGTCAACTTGCAATTGGCATTATATTCAAGTTTTCAGTGGTAATTATTATAGCTGGCTCTGCCTGGTTCTTTAAACACATTCTTCACTTGATCTCCAGGCCATCTTGCTGTCTTGGTTCCTCACCAGGACAGTCTCATTCAATCTCATCTACCAACTCTTCTTTCCAATTTTGAAATGTTGCTGTGACTTTTTTCTCTCTTCTTAGTAACTACTCTCTTTATATCTCTCCCTAGGTTATCTCATTCCTCTAAGTTCAAAGGTATGATAAAGTCATCACACTTTAATAGCTTTCAAATTTTATTTACAGTTCCAATTGCTCTCCAGAAATCCTGAATCCTATATCCTACTACCTGCTTGACACCATCACATATATTACTTGGTCAATATTACTCAGCCAGAGCTAAAATACATGCTGTACCCACACATCTGCTCTTCTCTACATGACACCTTCTCTTATCCAGATGTTCACTCAAAAGATCTTATGGTAAACTTGAATTATCTCTTTGTCTCATATCAAATGAATCAGTAGATCCTCTTGTTTTTTATTCACAAGTTTGAGTTAATATTCTTTGTTGCCTGGAACTTATTAAAGTCAACTTATTTCCTCTTCTCACTTTTCCCCAGACATAGTCTCCTTCTCACAGAATCTGGATGACCCTCTGAATATAGCAAGCTCACTATATCACTTTGCCATCAAACTCTTCCACTAGTTCTCTGTGACACACAGAATAACATATGATGACCTTACAATGGCTACAACATATACACTTGCACCCCCAAACTTTCTGGCTTATTTCTGTTTCCCTTGCTCTTATCCCTTCAATCAATGCTGTGTTCCCTATGATTCCCTTAATGAGTCAGACAAATACCTACTTCAAAGTTTTGAGTTTGCCTTCTTGCAGTCTTTTCTCAAATATTGGCAAGGCATCAGTTCACAATCCAGATGACTGAGCAAATGTCACTTCATAAAGCCTTCCCCTGCCCTATCTTATTAAAAATATCTGACACATCTTATTCTGTGCTCATTATTTCTTTTACTTTACAGAACTTATCACTAACTTATATTTTATGTTTGTTGTCTATGTACTCCTAAAATGCAAGCTACATTGGGGAAGGTAATGTAAACTTCATTATTCACTGCAATGTAGAATCTAGAATCTAGCAGAGAGTAAGTACTAAAAAATGTACTAAGCAAAGGAATGATAGCTACATATGGTACCATGATGGAAGTGTGTTAATTTTGTAATGTGAAATGATGTAAATATTCATCTTCAGAGTGACTTGACTGTAACTCACTGCAATGTATCTGTTCCCAAACAATTGAAGTTAAAAATATGTGTATGTGTGCATATATAAATATACATATATATATGTGGATTATTATACATATTTGAAATTAGAAATATATATTAGTTGTAATAGATACTAGATATATATTAGTTTAATTGAAGTTAAAATATATACCTATTATATATTAATGCTATATACCTAAAATATATCTGTGTGTGTGCTCAGTCGCTTCAGTCATGCCTAACTTTTTCCGAGCTTATGGACTGTAGCCCCATGGGCTCCTCTGTCCATGGGATACTTCAGGCAAAACACTGGAAAGAGTTGCCATTTCCTCCTCCAGGGGATCTTTCTGATCCAAGGACAGAACTCACATCTCCTGCATTGCAGGTAGATTCTTTACTACTGAGCTATTGGGGAAATCCAAAATATATTTAGTATATAAATACAATTATTTTACATTTATTTCATATAATTCATTTTAACTACATATATAATAAGCTTAATATAAGTTATGTCATATCATAATTTATATAAATAATAATTCTATGAAAGTGAAAGTGTTTGTTGCTCCATCATGTCTATCTCTTTGCCAGCCCATGGACTGTAATCCACCAGACTCTTCTGTCCATGGGATTCTCCAGGCAAGAATACTGGAGTGGGTTGCCATGCCCTCCTCCAGAGGATCTTCCTGACCCAGGGATCAAACCTGAGTTTCCTGCATTAGAGGCAGATTTTGTATCCTGAGCCCCAGGGAAGTCCCAATAATATACCTTCAATTAAACTAATACTAAAAATAGGAAATATCTTTTAATATTTCTTCAAAATCATATATTAAGATACTGAGCAAATGTCACTTCATAAAGCCTTCCCTGCCCTATCTTATTAAAATATCTGACACTTTTTGTGCTCATTATTTCTTTTACTTTACAGAACTTATCACTAACTTATATTTTATGTTTGTTGTCTATGTACTCCTAAAATGCAAGCTACATTGGGGAAGGTAATGTAAACTTCATTATTCACTGCAATGTAGAATCTAGAATCTAGCAGAGAGTAAGTACTAAAAAATGTACTAAGCAAAGGAATGATAGCTACATATGGTACCATGATGGAAGTGTGTTAATTTTGTAATGTGAAATGATGTAAATATTCATCTTCAGAGTGACTTGACTGTAACTCACTGCAATGTATCTGTTCCCAAACAATTGAAGTTAAAAATATGTGTATGTGTGCATATATAAATATACATATATATATGTGGATTATTATACATATTTGAAATTAGAAATATATATTAGTTGTAATAGATACTAGATATATATTAGTTTAATTGAAGTTAAAATATATACCTATTATATATTAATGCTATATACCTAAAATATATCTGTGTGTGTGCTCAGTCGCTTCAGTCATGCCTAACTTTTTCCGAGCTTATGGACTGTAGCCCCATGGGCTCCTCTGTCCATGGGATACTTCAGGCAAAACACTGGAAAGAGTTGCCATTTCCTCCTCCAGGGGATCTTTCTGATCCAAGGACAGAACTCACATCTCCTGCATTGCAGGTAGATTCTTTACTACTGAGCTATTGGGGAAATCCAAAATATATTTAGTATATAAATACAATTATTTTACATTTATTTCATATAATTCATTTTAACTACATATATAATAAGCTTAATATAAGTTATGTCATATCATAATTTATATAAATAATAATTCTATGAAAGTGAAAGTGTTTGTTGCTCCATCATGTCTATCTCTTTGCCAGCCCATGGACTGTAATCCACCAGACTCTTCTGTCCATGGGATTCTCCAGGCAAGAATACTGGAGTGGGTTGCCATGCCCTCCTCCAGAGGATCTTCCTGACCCAGGGATCAAACCTGAGTTTCCTGCATTAGAGGCAGATTTTGTATCCTGAGCCCCAGGGAAGTCCCAATAATATACCTTCAATTAAACTAATACTAAAAAATAGGAAATATCTTTTAATATTTCTTCAAAAATCATATATTAAGATATTACTAGGATTATACTAATCCTATCAAGAGTATACCATAGGGCTTCTCTGGTAGTCCACTGGGTTAGGAGCTCAACTTGCAATGCAAGGGGCACTGGTTCAATTCCTGGCCCAGGAAGATCCCACGTGTTGTGAAGCAGTTGACTACTGTGTCCAATTACAAGCCAGCACTCTAGAGCACATTCATCCAGAGTCAGTGCTCTGCAGCAAGAGAGGCCACTGCAATGTGAGGCCCACACAGGACAAAGAATAAAAATGGATTAAAATAAATAAATGAAAAATCAATAAAAGAGGCCAAAATTAAATAAAAAGAGTATACCAAAAGTCACATTAAGCAGTCAAAAATGATAAAGTCAGATAAGACAAAAAATTTGAAAAATTATTTAAAATCAAGGCAGTAACTATTTGAATTATTTTGGCCCACTATCTTTATTAATAAATTTTATCCCATTAGTAGTATTATCCTATTAGTAGTAAGTATTTGAGGTAAGTGTGAATGACTAGTAAATAGAATATGAAATCATATATCTAGCATTTAGTTCATTGATATTTAAAGAAATAAAATCCTCTTTCTAATATTTTACAAGTTACACTAGGTTCAACAATATTTTAAAAATTCAAACGAATACCACATACTTGAAAGATTTCATTTATAACCTAATAACCACATACCATTGAGAAAACATTTCTCTTCTTAATATTTTACAAGTTACACTAGGTTCAACAAATGAGCTATTGGGGAAATCCAAAATATATTTAGTATATAAATACAATTATTTTACATTTATTTCATATAATTCATTTTAACTACATATGTAATAAGCTTAATATAAGTTATGTCATATCATAATTTATATAAATAATAATTCTATGAAAGTGAAAGTGTTTGTTGCTCCATCATGTCTATCTCTTTGCCAGCCCATGGACTGTAATCCACCAGACTCTTCTGTCCATGGGATTCTCCAGGCAAGAATACTGGAGTGGGTTGCCATGCCCTCCTCCAGAGGATCTTCCTGACCCAGGGATCAAACCTGAGTTTCCTGCATTAGAGGCAGATTTTGTATCCTGAGCCCCAGGGAAGTCCCAATAATATACCTTCAATTAAACTAATACTAAAAAATAGGAAATATCTTTTAATATTTCTTCCAAACTCATATATTAAGATATTACTAGGATTATACTAATCCTATCAAGAGTATACCATAGGGCTTCTCTGGTAGTCCACTGGGTTAGGAGCTCAACTTGCAATGCAAGGGGCACTGGTTCAATTCCTGGCCCAGGAAGATCCCACGTGTTGTGAAGCAGTTGACTACTGTGTCCAATTACAAGCCAGCACTCTAGAGCACATTCATCCAGAGTCAGTGCTCTGCAGCAAGAGAGGCCACTGCAATGTGAGGCCCACACAGGACAAAGAATAAAAATGGATTAAAATAAATAAATGAAAAATCAATAAAAGAGGCCAAAATTAAATAAAAAGAGTATACCAAAAGTCACATTAAGCAGTCAAAAATGATAAAGTCAGATAAGACAAAAAATTTGAAAAATTATTTAAAATCAAGGCAGTAACTATTTGAATTATTTTGGCCCACTATCTTTATTAATAAATTTTATCCTATTAGTAGTATTATCCTATTAGTAGTAAGTATTTGAGGTAAGTGTGAATGACTAGTAAATAGAATATGAAATCATATATCTAGCATTTAGTTCATTGATATTTAAAGAAATAAAATCCTCTTTCTAATATTTTACAAGTTACACTAGGTTCAACAATATTTTAAAAATTCAAACGAATACCACATACTTGAAAGATTTCATTTATAACCTAATAACCACATACCATTGAGAAAACATTTCCCATTCTAACTACACAAATGTATAAAATGATGAACAGAAGATAATCTAGGGGTAAACTAAAATGCATTCATCACTTACCAAATGATGCTGAGAAACATTAAGAAGACAAGCATGAGGAAAATGATGGAAATCTCTTAATTCTTTTTTAAAAATGAAAAGCTAAATCTTTGTAATTCGAAAGAAAGAAATTAATTCATAAAGTGTGTGTGTGTGTGTGTGTGTGTGTGTGTGTGTGTGTGTGTTAGTCGCTCAGTGGTGTTTGACTCTGAGATCTTATGAACTGCACCCTGTCAGGCTCCTCTGTTCACAGCATCCCTCAGGCAAAAGTACTGGAATGGGTAGCCGTTCCCTTCTCCAGGGGATCTTTCCAACCCGGAGATTGAACCTAAGAATCTGCATTGCAGGCAGATTCTTTATGGTTTGAGCCACCACGGAAACCCTTAGTAAACTACTTTTTAAAAACTAATAGGAGGTTTCATGGAAAAAAAAAAAAGATAAAATGTAACCAATGATATGCTGGTAGATTTGATAGATTGACACTATGACTCAGCAATAAATTTACTGAATTTTTACTACTTGTATCAGTCATTCACTAAATGATTCATAAATGAAATGATGCTTCTGGCTCAAGAAACTGAGCCAGAATTCTCAATGTATTATACATCATCAACAGTGTTATTGATTTTACATATTCAAAACTTTTAGAGCAGAATATAATCATGAAAATACTTTCCCTGAAATGCAGATGAACCATAAAATAATTGCAATGCACAGCATCTGCTCAGTATTTCATTCAACACAGTTGTTCAAAATTTGCTGACCTGGTTGGTGATGAAAAGTGACTACCAGTAAATTATGCCAAACATCTTTTTAAGTGGAAAAAGATGCATATAATCAGTTTTTAGCACTGTCAATTAAAAATCATTATTTTAAAAATGAGTCAAAATGTTTTAAATGAAAATTGTGCTACAAGAAGAACATTTAAAAAGGAAGAGCTGAATATTCTTTTATCCCATCAATATAATTATTATAAAACATTCTTGCCAATTCTTGATATGGTCAGTATTTTTAATTTTACCTGCTATAATACATATGTAGTAGTTTCTCACTGTGAAAATAACTTATCATGAATGATGATGCTGAATATGTCTATAAATGTTGTTTATTTGCTATCCATATAACTTCTTTGATGAATGACTATTTAAATTCTTTGCCTATTTTTAATTTAATTGTTTATTTCATTGTTGAGCTCTGAGAATTATATATTCTGGACACAATTCCTTTAATTGACAGATAAGTTCCAAAAAGATGACATTTCACCAGTCAGTGACTATTCTTTTGTCTTAAAAGTTTTGACCAAAGATTAGACAGACAGAAATTTGGTAAAGTCCAATTTGTTATTTTCTTTTACTTATGGTTGGTGCTTTTGGCATCCTCTATTGAAAAAAACTTGTCTCTAAGTTTATAGAAACTGTCTATAATTTCTTTTAGAAGATTTATAATTTAGGTTGTCCCTTTTGCCCTACAATAGATATTATCTATTATCTATTATCTATACAATAGATATTATGTTTTCTATCTAGTGCAAGATATGAGACTAAGGTATTTTCTGTTTGTTTTATACAAAAATACATAAATACCTTAGTAACATTTTTTTGAAAAGACTAGCCCTCTTTTTCACTGAATCATCTTTGCATCTTTGTCAAAAATTAGTGGTCCCTTATATGTGGGTTGCTGGACTTCATTTATCTGGTTTTATACTTTTATCCCAGTACCTCTCTTTTTATTATTTCAGTTCTATTTACATAATAATGTTGATATTAGACTGTATTATTCCTTCACTTTTGTTCTTCTTTTCAGTGTTGTACTGGCTATTGTACACAGTATTTTGGAATTCCAAATAAATACTATAATCAGTCTGCAAACCTCTACTTAATAAAAAAAAACCCTGTTTTATATTTTCAATGAGACTGCATTCCATCTATAGGGAATCTAGGGAAGAATTAATGTCTTTACAATATTGAGCTTTCTGAACTATAAACACAGTACATATCACATTTAGTTGGACATTACTTTATTCATGAATTTCTCCTAGCAGGGTTTATATTTTTTAGTATTTGGGTCTTTCTAGAAGTATTTTATCAGATTTACTCTCACATTTTGATGCTAATATGAATATTGAAATGTTACCACTTAGAAAATCTTCAAAGCGAAAACTACAAAAGAAGCACATCTAACAAAGGATATGTAGCAACCTTCTGGAAAAGTATAAAACGTTATTAATACTTCATATAATAAAAAATGCCAAAGAGAGAAATAGAGAAATATTCATAATTATAAGTTCCTAAATTTTTTTAATTTTTTGCCTATTTTTAATTTAATTGTTTATTTCATTGTTGAGCTCTGAGAATTATATATTCTGGACACAATTCCTTTAATTGACAGATAAGTTCCAAAAAGATGACATTTCACCAGTCAGTGACTATTCTTTTGTCTTAAAAGTTTTGACCAAAGATTAGACAGACAGAAATTTGGTAAAGTCCAATTTGTTATTTTCTTTTACTTATGGTTGGTGCTTTTGGCATCCTCTATTGAAAAAAACTTGTCTCTAAGTTTATAGAAACTGTCTATAATTTCTTTTAGAAGATTTATAATTTAGGTTGTCCCTTTTGCCCTACAATAGATATTATCTATTATCTATTATCTATACAATAGATATTATGTTTTCTATCTAGTGCAAGATATGAGACTAAGGTATTTTCTGTTTGTTTTATACAAAAATACATAAATACCTTAGTAACATTTTTTTGAAAAGACTAGCCCTCTTTTTCACTGAATCATCTTTGCATCTTTGTCAAAAATTAGTGGTCCCTTATATGTGGGTTGCTGGACTTCATTTATCTGGTTTTATACTTTTATCCCAGTACCTCTCTTTTTATTATTTCAGTTCTATTTACATAATAATGTTGATATTAGACTGTATTATTCCTTCACTTTTGTTCTTCTTTTCAGTGTTGTACTGGCTATTGTACACAGTATTTTGGAATTCCAAATAAATACTATAATCAGTCTGCAAACCTCTACTTAATAAAAAAAAACCCTGTTTTATATTTTCAATGAGACTGCATTCCATCTATAGGGAATCTAGGGAAGAATTAATGTCTTTACAATATTGAGCTTTCTGAACTATAAACACAGTACATATCACATTTAGTTGGACATTACTTTATTCATGAATTTCTCCTAGCAGGGTTTATATTTTTTAGTATTTGGGTCTTTCTAGAAGTATTTTATCAGATTTACTCTCACATTTTGATGCTAATATGAATATTGAAATGTTACCACTTAGAAAATCTTCAAAGCGAAAACTACAAAAGAAGCACATCTAACAAAGGATATGTAGCAACCTTCTGGAAAAGTATAAAACGTTATTAATACTTCATATAATAAAAAATGCCAAAGAGAGAAATAGAGAAATATTCATAATTATAAGTTCCTAAAGTTCTCATCTGTGCCCAAATTTATCTATAGACTCAGTGAATACAGATAAAATTCTAGCAAATAATTGTGTGGGTCTGTGTGTGCATGACTAAAAGTTCAAAACCATATTCTAAAAACTTATGGAAAGGTAAAGAGCAAGGAATATTCAAGGAACTAATTAGAACAATTTGTAGAAATAAGACTGAATTTGTATAAAGTTATAATAATTTAGAAAGCGCAGTAGTAGAATAAGACTAGATTAAGGATCAGTAGAACTTACTGGAAATTTTATGGTATAAATAGCACTACAGTTTAATGGTGGAGCTTTTTAAACATTTAATAAAAAATGCTGAGGCACCCAAGAGAAATAGGAAGCCAAAACACATATAACAAAACCCTTCCCACCAATGCCAACTTATAAGAGAACTATAAAGATGTAAAACTTTGAAACTTCTATCCCTCCAAATATAAAATAAAGGAAGTAGAATGACAAAATAAAACTGGAGGAAGACATTCAAAACACATAATAGTCCTAATGGACTTACATCCATAAAAATGGCTACAAATGTAATGGTAGCGTTAAAATACATAAAGAACCTAACAGAAAAAAGTAAATGTTTTGAAAAAGTACCATATAGAATATAAAATACAAGGAACTACATAAAAGAACAGGCATAGTTGGCTACCAAAAAAATTCATATATTTAAAATAATCTTAGATATAATTCATATCTATGACATTAGTTGTAACCGAAAAAAGAAACTTGACCATATCAATTGGTGGTAAGTGTTTAGAGCAAACTAGATTAATAAGGGTATTGTCAAAATGCCATGCATTCATCTATTACAGTTTTTAAAGTTCATTCTCTATATCCCCAGGAATTCTAATCTAGGTATATCATCAGGGAAATTCTAAACAAGTGCATTAAGAAACATTTGCAAAATTGTGTGCACCAGTAATGGCTATTAATGACACTAATCTCTGTTAAAAGTGAAAGTGAATTTCTTAATCCCCATTAGGTAAGGAAAAAAAATGTAGCAACCTTCTGGAAAAGTATAAAACGTTATTAATACTTCATATAATAAAAAATGCCAAAGAGAGAAATAGAGAAATATTCATAATTATAAGTTCCTAAAGTTCTCATCTGTGCCCAAATTTATCTATAGACTCAGTGAATACAGATAAAATTCTAGCAAATAATTGTGTGGGTCTGTGTGTGCATGACTAAAAGTTCAAAACCATATTCTAAAAACTTATGGAAAGGTAAAGAGCAAGGAATATTCAAGGAACTAATTAGAACAATTTGTAGAAATAAGACTGAATTTGTATAAAGTTATAATAATTTAGAAAGCGCAGTAGTAGAATAAGACTAGATTAAGGATCAGTAGAACTTACTGGAAATTTTATGGTATAAATAGCACTACAGTTTAATGGTGGAGCTTTTTAAACATTTAATAAAAAATGCTGAGGCACCCAAGAGAAATAGGAAGCCAAAACACATATAACAAAACCCTTCCCACCAATGCCAACTTATAAGAGAACTATAAAGATGTAAAACTTTGAAACTTCTATCCCTCCAAATATAAAATAAAGGAAGTAGAATGACAAAATAAAACTGGAGGAAGACATTCAAAACACATAATAGTCCTAATGGACTTACATCCATAAAAATGGCTACAAATGTAATGGTAGCGTTAAAATACATAAAGAACCTAACAGAAAAAAGTAAATGTTTTGAAAAAGTACCATATAGAATATAAAATACAAGGAACTACATAAAAGAACAGGCATAGTTGGCTACCAAAAAAATTCATATATTTAAAATAATCTTAGATATAATTCATATCTATGACATTAGTTGTAACCGAAAAAAGAAACTTGACCATATCAATTGGTGGTAAGTGTTTAGAGCAAACTAGATTAATAAGGGTATTGTCAAAAATGCCATGCATTCATCTATTACAGTTTTTAAAGTTCATTCTCTATATCCCCAGGAATTCTAATCTAGGTATATCATCAGGGAAATTCTAAACAAGTGCATTAAGAAACATTTGCAAAATTGTGTGCACCAGTAATGGCTATTAATGACACTAATCTCTGTTAAAAGTGAAAGTGTCAGTCACTCAGTCATGTCTGACTCTTTGTAATCCCCATGGATTGTAGCCCACCAGTTTTCTCTGTTCATGGGATTCTCCAGTAAGAATACTGGAGTGGATTGCCACTCACTTCTCCAGTGGATCTTCTCAACCAAGGGATCAAACCCAGGTCTCCTGCACTGCAGGCAGATTCTTTACCATCTGAGCCACTAGGGAAGCCCTGTGTTGAATTACTTCATAAAAATTCTCACATTTGACTTTTCATTTAACTTGTTAGCACCTATTCACATGGCATATATAAAAGCCTAAATCACTGGGATCCCATAATGCGGGTAACGTTTTTAAAGTATGAAAAAATGTATTTTAATATCTTCTTGCTTTATTCCATCTATAAACTGAGCCATGATGTGTATTTATGCACCCAGGAATATAAAATAGAGATATCTTCTTTAAATATGGAATTCTATGTTGATATAATTGCACTACTAAATAAGTCATTATATTTGCCAACCTCTGTTTATGATATGAAGCAGATGCCATTTTTCCCTTGAATATAAATTGTCTTTTACTCTTCCAATTTTATGGATTTTTTTTTCTTTAGATTTTAGCTGTATGACTAGTATGGGCCAACCTGTGCATTTTTCTACTGTTTGTCCAACCCAAGGTTCCTAACTTTTTGGTCTGTGTTTCCTTTCTGTTGGGCTATTTATTTTTTTCCTACTAGGAATTTCTCCACTAGCTCTTTAAATATCCTTGGTCTCTCTCTTCTTCTAAAACTCTAACTGCATGTGTATTAATAATATGGAATTTTCCCTCACATTGCTAAATCCCTGTTTAGTTGCCGGGATCCTTCTCCTCCTTGCTGTACCTCAGTTTGGGTATTTTCTATTGACCTCTCTTTGCACTCAATGGCCTGTACATAGAAAAACATGCTGCATATAATCTGCTCTTCAGTTTGTCCAGTGAATTCTTCAAGTCAGATACTTTTTCAAAGCTACAATTTCCCTTTGGTGTACAAGCTGAGTCCGCATGGTCAGAAACTGATCTAGGCTTTAGTTCTACTCTACTTATACTTACTGTCCATGCACCCAGGCCTTCAAATTCTTCCCTTGTCATCTTGAGCCTGGGAGGTGGCCTGGTCATCTGGGGGGAGTTTCTTGATCTGTTCCCTGTCAACTAAAGACTTTCCTTTATATCTGTCCTCATAGAGGTCTCTCCATGTTTTCACCTCACTCAAATAGTATTTCGATGTTAGTTATTGCTCAGCTAGCTGTGAGCTGGGAGACAGGGCGCCCCTCACTGAGGCATGGCATTCCTGTCTCTTCTAGAGGGTAGTTCAACTATCCTGCCCTCCTCCAAGCCATAGAGGGACTTCAGTGGTCTGCAGCCATATTTTCCTTTCTCTCCTTAGACATAGCAGAGTTTTGTTTTTGTTCTATTGCATTCCACTAGCTGCAAGCAGTCTTCAATTGTGCCCTATCCTAAAAAAGCAAAAAGTCCACTCAGATCACTGGATGCAATGTTATTGGAGAGATAGAACACAGTGAGGGGGTGTGCCCTGCCAGAGTTGCTGAGTCACACCCCTTCTCCTGGGGGAAGGCTTTTCCAAGCTCTTCCATGACTTGAGTCTTTCTCCTGAGGACCAAGACAGTCTATGGAGAAGAGCCTGCTAATGCAAACAAACACCCTGTGGTTGCATCTGTTGCTCCTACATTTCTATACCCACACGCCAGCCTGTGATTGCCTCCAGCATTGTGTTCCAATATTACTGAATTCTTATAAACTACTAATTTACCCAATGGCTGCCCCAGGGAAGAAAGTGTTCATGCTTCATCTTTCCATGAAAGTATTGACCTTTCCTTGGATTTCAGATGACTTGGTTGTACTGTGACCTCAGCTCTCTGAAGTGTTCAAGTAACATTGTATTTTACAGAGCATCTGGATTTTACATATTATGAAAATAAGCAGAATTTTTTCCAGCTTTATATATTCTAAGCTGAACCTGAAAATCTATGTATTATTATTTTTAATCTTATTACAAGGTCATATTTTCTTACATCTTAACATGCATTTTAATTTTTGATATGTTCAAAAATTTTTATAAAGGAACAATAAATATGCAACTGTTTAGTATGCTTCCCTTTGGTGTACAAGCTGAGTCCGCATGGTCAGAAACTGATCTAGGCTTTAGTTCTACTCTACTTATACTTACTGTCCATGCACCCAGGCCTTCAAATTCTTCCCTTGTCATCTTGAGCCTGGGAGGTGGCCTGGTCATCTGGGGGGAGTTTCTTGATCTGTTCCCTGTCAACTAAAGACTTTCCTTTATATCTGTCCTCATAGAGGTCTCTCCATGTTTTCACCTCACTCAAATAGTATTTCGATGTTAGTTATTGCTCAGCTAGCTGTGAGCTGGGAGACAGGGCGCCCCTCACTGAGGCATGGCATTCCTGTCTCTTCTAGAGGGTAGTTCAACTATCCTGCCCTCCTCCAAGCCATAGAGGGACTTCAGTGGTCTGCAGCCATATTTTCCTTTCTCTCCTTAGACATAGCAGAGTTTTGTTTTTGTTCTATTGCATTCCACTAGCTGCAAGCAGTCTTCAATTGTGCCCTATCCTAAAAAAGCAAAAAGTCCACTCAGATCACTGGATGCAATGTTATTGGAGAGATAGAACACAGTGAGGGGGTGTGCCCTGCCAGAGTTGCTGAGTCACACCCCTTCTCCTGGGGGAAGGCTTTTCCAAGCTCTTCCATGACTTGAGTCTTTCTCCTGAGGACCAAGACAGTCTATGGAGAAGAGCCTGCTAATGCAAACAAACACCCTGTGGTTGCATCTGTTGCTCCTACATTTCTATACCCACACGCCAGCCTGTGATTGCCTCCAGCATTGTGTTCCAATATTACTGAATTCTTATAAACTACTAATTTACCCAATGGCTGCCCCAGGGAAGAAAGTGTTCATGCTTCATCTTTCCATGAAAGTATTGACCTTTCCTTGGATTTCAGATGACTTGGTTGTACTGTGACCTCAGCTCTCTGAAGTGTTCAAGTAACATTGTATTTTACAGAGCATCTGGATTTTACATATTATGAAAATAAGCAGAATTTTTTCCAGCTTTATATATTCTAAGCTGAACCTGAAAATCTATGTATTATTATTTTTAATCTTATTACAAGGTCATATTTTCTTACATCTTAACATGCATTTTAATTTTTGATATGTTCAAAAATTTTTATAAAGGAACAATAAATATGCAACTGTTTAGTATGCTTGCCTTTACGCTATTTTGTTTTCCTCAGGGTTTGTCATTTCTTCTTGCAGGGAGTTAATATGAAGCTAATCATGAGTCATGCTAAGCTGGTACTAGGTTGAAGCTTTATTTAATCCCAGTTCAACTCTGAATTGAATTTCACCTGCAACCCTGAACATACACTGCCGATAACATTGTGATATCTATGTCTTCTACTCTATACCCACAAATTCTTACTGAGCAAATTCTTATGGGTTATAACTGTCTGGGCAAGTGATTTGTTTTTACACTGGGGATCTTCCAGATTCCCAACTAGCCCAAACTTTCATTAAAAGTTTAGTTTTGCTTCTCCTCATGGCAGAAAAAGTCACCCCTTGCATGGCACACCTACTCCTTTTCCCTCTCTTAATCTGTAATATCCAGTCATTTCTCATTTAGAAAAGGCTCATTTATCTTTTGAATTGGGTTCTTTAGACATTGTTGCATCCACTACATTTAGAAGGCTTTTAAAAGTAAGTGTTATTTTGTTTGCTTATCCAGTGTTTCACATATGATGAGCACAATCTCACATCATAGCTTGAAATGGGTATATTAGGCACTAGCTTTTAATTTCACAAAACTGAGCTCCAAATTTTCTATTTAAGTTGTCCCATTGTGTTTGAGAGGGTTCATGTCTGTGTATAGAGTTGAAAGTTTTCCCTTTCTTGTGAAAGGAGGTACTTAAATTGCCCGCTATGCCTTAGTCAAGATGTTGAAGAGCCAACACAACCTTTTAGTCACACTAGCATTATTTCCCATTTAGCAATCACATATGGCTGGTTGTAGAAACACATGTTGCAGCAGAAGAGAGAGTAATTGCAATCTCTTTGTTAGAAATTCCTTTATCTCCATAATTGGATTCAGGTATCAATTTTCTGAGTGAGGTACATTCCCCAAGACTGATGTGGAGTTCATATTTTGCTATACCTGGTATAAAATCACTTACAATTTATATTTTTTTCTTATTACAAGGTCATATTTTCTTACATCTTAACATGCATTTTAATTTTTGATATGTTCAAAAATTTTTATAAAGGAACAATAAATATGCAACTGTTTAGTATGCTTGCCTTTACGCTATTTTGTTTTCCTCAGGGTTTGTCATTTCTTCTTGCAGGGAGTTAATATGAAGCTAATCATGAGTCATGCTAAGCTGGTACTAGGTTGAAGCTTTATTTAATCCCAGTTCAACTCTGAATTGAATTTCACCTGCAACCCTGAACATACACTGCCGATAACATTGTGATATCTATGTCTTCTACTCTATACCCACAAATTCTTACTGAGCAAATTCTTATGGGTTATAACTGTCTGGGCAAGTGATTTGTTTTTACACTGGGGATCTTCCAGATTCCCAACTAGCCCAAACTTTCATTAAAAGTTTAGTTTTGCTTCTCCTCATGGCAGAAAAAGTCACCCCTTGCATGGCACACCTACTCCTTTTCCCTCTCTTAATCTGTAATATCCAGTCATTTCTCATTTAGAAAAGGCTCATTTATCTTTTGAATTGGGTTCTTTAGACATTGTTGCATCCACTACATTTAGAAGGCTTTTAAAAGTAAGTGTTATTTTGTTTGCTTATCCAGTGTTTCACATATGATGAGCACAATCTCACATCATAGCTTGAAATGGGTATATTAGGCACTAGCTTTTAATTTCACAAAACTGAGCTCCAAATTTTCTATTTAAGTTGTCCCATTGTGTTTGAGAGGGTTCATGTCTGTGTATAGAGTTGAAAGTTTTCCCTTTCTTGTGAAAGGAGGTACTTAAATTGCCCGCTATGCCTTAGTCAAGATGTTGAAGAGCCAACACAACCTTTTAGTCACACTAGCATTATTTCCCATTTAGCAATCACATATGGCTGGTTGTAGAAACACATGTTGCAGCAGAAGAGAGAGTAATTGCAATCTCTTTGTTAGAAATTCCTTTATCTCCATAATTGGATTCAGGTATCAATTTTCTGAGTGAGGTACATTCCCCAAGACTGATGTGGAGTTCATATTTTGCTATACCTGGTATAAAATCACTTACAATTTAGTATTTGCGAAGAATCTGTGGATGTATTCAACAATATTAGGTCAAAATGAAACAGGGTTAGTTTTACATTCTTGTGGAAGAGCAAATTTTCCATTATTTTTCAACTCTCTTCATTACACAAGATATTTACCTCTTTAAATATTCCCATAAAACATGGAAATGATTTTATATTTGATTCTATTAATACATATGAAATCAAATAAAACCACTATAATACAGAGTAAAACTACATAATTGATTTTACATTTAATCTTGAATTTTTAAAAAGCTTCAATAGGTTCCTATGGATAATGTGAATAATCTATATCAATAAAAATATTATCTTATAGAATGTCCTCTATCCTAGTAAAAAGCATCCTAAATCAGATTCCTCTTTAAATATTAATTTTTTCTAGCAGACAAACTTGTAATACTTTTAACAAGTTAATCCTCTTAATGCCTCTAAATGACTTAGATTGTGAACATATATTTTTCCATAAATCCATAACCCAACTCTGTGAGATGTCATAATATTTATGTGTACATATTGATTTTCTATTATTATTGGAATAATCTTTAAAAGAAAGTACTTTGTTGATCCATTAATATATACCAAAAATCTTCAAAGATCTGAAAATTAAACCATTTTATCAATCAATTAAAATTTAGTTGATGTGAGGGCATAATTGCACCAACTTTAAAATATCTGAATTACTAAAACATTTCATATTAATCTGAATGTTTGACACAATTACAAAAGATTATTTTACTCAGTCTGTATTAATATTTTAAATGAAAGTTGCTCAGTTGTGTAAGATTCTTTGTGACCCATGGACTAGGCATGAGATCCTCCAGGCAAGATTACTGGAGTAGGGACTTCCCTGGTGGTCCAGTGGGTAAAGTGTCTGTCTTGCAGTGCAAGGGGCACCAGTTCAATCCCTGACCGGGGAAGCTTCCACATGCCAAGGAGCGACTGGGCCAGTGTGTTCAATTACAAGCCAGTGTTCTGGAGCACGTGTACTCAGAGTCAGTGCTCTGTGATGAGAAAGGCCACTGTGATAGGAGGCCCACACATGCCAAAGAATAAAAATGGATGAAAAATAAATGTTGACTTAGGGCTTCCCCTGGTGGTCCAGTGGGTAAGGACACCACCTTGCAGTGCAAGGGGCGCCGGTTCGATCTCTATCCTGGGAAGATCCCACGTGCTGTGGAGTGGCTGGACTGATGTGTCCAANTACCGAGCTGGAGCTCTGGCGCGGAAATGATTTTATATTTGATTCTATTAATACATATGAAATCAAATAAAACCACTATAATACAGAGTAAAACTACATAATTGATTTTACATTTAATCTTGAATTTTTAAAAAGCTTCAATAGGTTCCTATGGATAATGTGAATAATCTATATCAATAAAAATATTATCTTATAGAATGTCCTCTATCCTAGTAAAAAGCATCCTAAATCAGATTCCTCTTTAAATATTAATTTTTTCTAGCAGACAAACTTGTAATACTTTTAACAAGTTAATCCTCTTAATGCCTCTAAATGACTTAGATTGTGAACATATATTTTTCCATAAATCCATAACCCAACTCTGTGAGATGTCATAATATTTATGTGTACATATTGATTTTCTATTATTATTGGAATAATCTTTAAAAGAAAGTACTTTGTTGATCCATTAATATATACCAAAAATCTTCAAAGATCTGAAAATTAAACCATTTTATCAATCAATTAAAATTTAGTTGATGTGAGGGCATAATTGCACCAACTTTAAAATATCTGAATTACTAAAACATTTCATATTAATCTGAATGTTTGACACAATTACAAAAGATTATTTTACTCAGTCTGTATTAATATTTTAAATGAAAGTTGCTCAGTTGTGTAAGATTCTTTGTGACCCATGGACTAGGCATGAGATCCTCCAGGCAAGATTACTGGAGTAGGGACTTCCCTGGTGGTCCAGTGGGTAAAGTGTCTGTCTTGCAGTGCAAGGGGCACCAGTTCAATCCCTGACCGGGGAAGCTTCCACATGCCAAGGAGCGACTGGGCCAGTGTGTTCAATTACAAGCCAGTGTTCTGGAGCACGTGTACTCAGAGTCAGTGCTCTGTGATGAGAAAGGCCACTGTGATAGGAGGCCCACACATGCCAAAGAATAAAAATGGATGAAAAATAAATGTTGACTTAGGGCTTCCCCTGGTGGTCCAGTGGGTAAGGACACCACCTTGCAGTGCAAGGGGCGCCGGTTCGATCTCTATCCTGGGAAGATCCCACGTGCTGTGGAGTGGCTGGACTGATGTGTCCAATTACCGAGCTGGAGCTCTGGCGCGCATGCGCCCAGAGCCGGCGTTCTGCGACGACAGAGGCCACCGCGATGGGTGGCTCACAGGAGCCAAAGAACAAAGATGGATGAAAACAGATAAATGAAAGACCAATAGAAGTGGCCCGCCTGTATCCCTCCCTCCCCATCTCACCTCCCAAAAGATAAATAAATAAAATAAAATGGAGGGGTGGGAAGAGGGGGATATACATATGACTAATCTGGGAACATACATATCTGTAAACAACAAAACTCTGTAAAAGTTAAAAGTAAAATAAAGGTTTAAAAAAAATAAATAAATAAATAAAAAAAATTGACTTAGAGGCCAAAAAAAAAAAAAAAAAAATACTGGAGTAGGTAGCCTTGCCCTTCTCAGCACATAGTGGGAGACCAGGTTAACAATCAAAATAAAATTATTACTATACTATTCCAAACTCTAAAATCAGTTGTGTATAATGCTATCCATAGGAGAATTGTTTAAAAATTGTGTGTGTTTTTTTTTAAATAGATGAGCCCTTAATTTGTATCATCAGTCAGCACTGTCGTGATTCACTGATAGTGGAAAAATAAAAGGAGAAACAGAGAGCTAAACTATACAGACCTTCTGCCTGAGTAGGAAAACCTTTTCTAACAGAGAGCATATAGACTCTGCATAATGAAGCCTTCAGGGGAAGGAAATGCTAAAGTGTGTTTAAAGCCAAAACCACAATCAGTTCATGGCCAAAATAGATTTGGGAGAGGCTCTTTGGGCCGTTTGATTTTACCATCAAGTCAGAAACTGCGGAGTGGCTGGACCAGTGTGTCCGATAGTGCGCCAACACTCTGGCGCGCATGCGCCCAGAGCCGGCGTTCTGCGACGACAGAGGCCACCGCGATGGGTGGCTCACAGGAGCCAAAGAACAAAGATGGATGAAAACAGATAAATGAAAGACCAATAGAAGTGGCCCGCCTGTATCCCTCCCTCCCCATCTCACCTCCCAAAAGATAAATAAATAAAATAAAATGGAGGGGTGGGAAGAGGGGGATATACATATGACTAATCTGGGAACATACATATCTGTAAACAACAAAACTCTGTAAAAGTTAAAAGTAAAATAAAGGTTTAAAAAAAATAAATAAATAAATAAAAAAAATTGACTTAGAGGCCAAAAAAAAAAAAAAAAAAAATACTGGAGTAGGTAGCCTTGCCCTTCTCAGCACATAGTGGGAGACCAGGTTAACAATCAAAATAAAATTATTACTATACTATTCCAAACTCTAAAATCAGTTGTGTATAATGCTATCCATAGGAGAATTGTTTAAAAATTGTGTGTGTTTTTTTTTAAATAGATGAGCCCTTAATTTGTATCATCAGTCAGCACTGTCGTGATTCACTGATAGTGGAAAAATAAAAGGAGAAACAGAGAGCTAAACTATACAGACCTTCTGCCTGAGTAGGAAAACCTTTTCTAACAGAGAGCATATAGACTCTGCATAATGAAGCCTTCAGGGGAAGGAAATGCTAAAGTGTGTTTAAAGCCAAAACCACAATCAGTTCATGGCCAAAATAGATTTGGGAGAGGCTCTTTGGGCCGTTTGATTTTACCATCAAGTCAGAAACTGCGGAGTGGCTGGACCAGTGTGTCCCATTGTGCGCCAACACTCTGGAGCACATATACCCAGAGCCCGTGCTTTGCAGTGAGAGAGGCCACTGCAATGGGGAGGCCCACAAAGACCAAAGAATAAAGATGGATGAGAATAAATGAATAAAAAAATCAATAAAAGAAGCCAAAATTTTAAAAATAATTAAATTACTCATGCTCACCAAGAAAATGTAGATTTTCAAACTGTAGGCATCACGTAAAATAAGCTCAGGACAATTCAGTACCAAGGAAATTTGTTGAATACTTTCCTCTTCCCATTCTCTCCTAGAAGAAGATAATAAAGAAAAAAGAAAATCAAGATTTTCATCATATTTAGTCAAATACTGAATATGTGAATAGCAAAGCAATAAACAAATTATCAGGTTCTTTGTGGTTATACTTAAATATAGTGACCAACTTCACAACAATTCGAACAAAAATCAAATTTGTATAACAAAAGTTGGTAACAAATATAATGAATGTAAAAGTCAATACATACTTGATACCATTTTTTCATCAAATTGAGTATAACCCTATATAACAAAACTAAATGTTTACCTTATTTAACAAACCATACAACCATGTAGCAAATGCCTCAATGGATATTTGGTTCTTGAAATTAACTTCACAAAAAAAGTCCTTGAAATTAGATCTTGCCCACATATCTTACAAAGTTGCAAATGGAAGTTCAAATAATATGCATGCACACAAACGGTGTTACTTGCCATTGGCAAATACTAATACGTTGAAACTAAAGAAGATATTTTAGACTGTGAAAAGTGAAATAAACATACTTTTACTCATGATGCAGTAGGAGTAGTCAAGTCGCATTCATATTTGCAATCTTGACATGTATCATGCACAGTGAAGGGTCAAAGTTGAGATTATATGACTCTGCATAATGAAGCCTTCAGGGAAGGAAATGCTAAAGTGTGTTTAAAGCCAAAACCACAATCAGTTCATGGCCAAAATAGATTTGGGAGAGGCTCTTTGGGCCGTTTGATTTTACCATCAAGTCAGAAACTGCGGAGTGGCTGGACCAGTGTGTCCCATTGTGCGCCAACACTCTGGAGCACATATACCCAGAGCCCGTGCTTTGCAGTGAGAGAGGCCACTGCAATGGGGAGGCCCACAAAGACCAAAGAATAAAGATGGATGAGAATAAATGAATAAAAAAATCAATAAAAGAAGCCAAAATTTTAAAAATAATTAAATTACTCATGCTCACCAAGAAAATGTAGATTTTCAAACTGTAGGCATCACGTAAAATAAGCTCAGGACAATTCAGTACCAAGGAAATTTGTTGAATACTTTCCTCTTCCCATTCTCTCCTAGAAGAAGATAATAAAGAAAAAAGAAAATCAAGATTTTCATCATATTTAGTCAAATACTGAATATGTGAATAGCAAAGCAATAAACAAATTATCAGGTTCTTTGTGGTTATACTTAAATATAGTGACCAACTTCACAACAATTCGAACAAAAATCAAATTTGTATAACAAAAGTTGGTAACAAATATAATGAATGTAAAAGTCAATACATACTTGATACCATTTTTTCATCAAATTGAGTATAACCCTATATAACAAAACTAAATGTTTACCTTATTTAACAAACCATACAACCATGTAGCAAATGCCTCAATGGATATTTGGTTCTTGAAATTAACTTCACAAAAAAAGTCCTTGAAATTAGATCTTGCCCACATATCTTACAAAGTTGCAAATGGAAGTTCAAATAATATGCATGCACACAAACGGTGTTACTTGCCATTGGCAAATACTAATACGTTGAAACTAAAGAAGATATTTTAGACTGTGAAAAGTGAAATAAACATACTTTTACTCATGATGCAGTAGGAGTAGTCAAGTCGCATTCATATTTGCAATCTTGACATGTATCATGCACAGTGAAGGGTCAAAGTTGAGATTATATGTCTGTGCATATATATGTGTGTGTATACATATATCTGTGTCTTCTTGTTTTTTCATTGTTAGTGCATAAGTCAATGACATAGTCTAACCTTTCAAGCTGTATTGCTGAGGAAGACTCTTTGAGAGTCTCTTGGACAGCAAAGAAATCAAACCAGTCAATGGTAAAGGAAATCAGGCCTGAATATTCATTATAATGAATGACACTGAAGTTCTAATACTTTGGACACCTGATGCAAAAAACTGACTCATTGGAAAAGATCTTGATGTAGGGAAAGATTGAGCACAAAAGGAGAAGAGAGTGACAGAAGATGAGATGGTTGGATGGCATCACTGACTCAATGGACACAAGTTGAGCAAACTCCAGGAGATACTGAAGTACAAGGAAGCCTGGTGTGCTGTAGTCCATGAGGTCATAAAGATTCAGATGCAACTTAATGACTAAACAACAACAAAACCTAATACTACATCATGCACCATAAATAAGTGTTAATTATGTTGACGTGATCTTGAAGGTGCCATCACTGAATATGGAAGTGGTACTTATAGAATCAAACATTTTCATAAGTTGTGTAAAGGAGAATTCTCTCATTTTGAGCTCTGAAGTTTTTTATAAGAAAAGATTCTCCACGTCTGGGTACTTTATAATCCTTGGGAATTTCAATTCCATGCAATCAAGTTGGGTTTGGTAATCAGAGTGGATTTTTAATTCTTTTTATATGCCTCTTTAATGAGTTTCTTCTGGTAACATTAACAGGCTCTCCTCACACGAATAT
The DNA here is from genome assembly GCA_022376925.1 of Tragulus kanchil. Classification (NCBI taxonomy): domain Eukaryota; kingdom Metazoa; phylum Chordata; class Mammalia; order Artiodactyla; family Tragulidae; genus Tragulus; species Tragulus kanchil. Next base: position 55,577,077 of record JAIOJX010000004.1, read on the forward strand.
CACAGAGTGTTCTTTGAAGTACTTGTGATGATGTCACATTTGGTTCCTCTGCCACTTTAACCCAATCAGAGTTTTTCTTACTTCCCTCTCAACACTAATGTTGTGCTTATGTTTCCCTGTCCTGTCCTACGACTGTGTATGTGTGCTCAGTTGCTCAGTTATGTCCAACTCTTCACAACCCCATGCACTGTATGCTGCCAAGATCCCCTATCCATGGAATTTTCCATGTAACAATACTGGTGCAGGTTGCTGTTTCCCATGCCAGGGGATGTTCCTGAACCAAGGATCCAACCTATGTCTCCTGTGTCTCCTATACTAGCAGGCAGAGCTTTTGTTAATTTACTTTTTTTTAATGATTTTTAATTTTTTAAAAATTTATTTTGAATTGAAGGATAATTAGTCTATAATATTGCACTGGTTTCTGCCATAAATCAACATCAATCAGCCATAGGTATACATATGCCCCCCTCCCTTCCACTTCCAACCCCACCCCAGCTCTCTAGGTTGTCACATAGCACAGATTCTCTACCACTAGCACCACCTGGGAAGCCCTGTGATCTTGTCAAAATCCTGATTAGACGTACATCAGGCACTGCAGACTCTCCTCTCTTTAGAACACCTGTACATTTTATTCCTATTTCTATTAAAATAGTGGAAATGGTAACAAAACATTATAATGTAGCATAGCTGTTTTGTGTGTGTGTGTGAGCACACTATTTTTGACATGTTCCACTGAGACTTTTTAAATAAAGATGTCATATTGGAGAGCAACAGAAAAAGGGTTAATTATTTATTTTTCTTTTGTAGCCATTAGACCAAATGTGCTCCTCGATGTTTTCAGCAGAAACAAATTTCAAGGACCTTCTTGTGCAGACTAAATGTCTCAGTGGACATTTTGGACAGGGTCAGATGTCCACTAGTTGATAAAATTGTCTATTACTTCTGTGTTTCAAAAATATAACATTTGGATAAATGCTTTTGAGCAACAAAATCTCATATATTCATTTCTACCACATTTATTCTTCTCAGAGCAGTAATTTTCATGTTAAAGATCAAAAGGCATGCATTGTAAGATAAAGTTTGCTCTGTCTTATTTTGGATGAACTACACAGAATTTGATCAGCTTCTCAGATGGTGGTTACTGAAATTATTAATTTAATTGAATTAAAAGCCATCAAGAGAAGAGCTAAATATCTAATAAGATCCATCTATTTCTTATAAAAATAGTTGTTATTTTACTAAATATAATTATCTAGTGCCCTATGATATTATTGGATTATCAAGGCCAAATCAGTCAAGATTATTACTACAAGTCAAGGCCATGTTACGTTTAGAGGCAAATGTTTACTAACATGTCTATTGGGCTTTATTTTTAACAGCATTAAATGGAGTAAATTATTGTTGCTGAGCTAATCGCCAAATGATCTAGTTAGCTGCCATGGACTCTGTAGCCATAGCTGATGGCTGTAAATCTAGCACACTGTCTGTGACCTTGAGACAGATGAGTCCTGCGGTGATAAGTGGCAGAATGCAAATCTAAACTGGGACTACTGAAAAATCAATGAGCAGAGACAAGGAAGATCCAGAGACAAGGATGTTCCAAGCAGAGACAAGATATGTCTTTTATATAAAATATAAAAAACCTATCACAACTTGAATCAATAGTACTCAGTATATAATCTGAATTAAAATCAGAAATTATGATCAGTCAATTAGTTTCCTGTAATTTGTTCATCAAACTCTTATTCATTCATTTCTTTCAATGAAATGACTTATAATACTATAATTTTATTTTAATAAATCATTTATGGATTTTAGTATTTTCTGAACATTGTGTCCATATGTTTTCCTGTTTCACATACTATTCTTGTGCATGAATTATGGAAGCAAAATATAATTTCTCAACCACTGAGTACTAGAAACAAAAACATACTAATTAAAATAGCAGACTTTATGAAATCAATTATCACTATACAACTATGACACATTATCATCATTCTCATCTATTTAAATGACATGTTTAAGTTCTTTATGTTCATCTCTATTATTATATTAGTCCACTATTATACATATTCAGAAATTTCAAGTAATTATAATAAAATTCAAATAACAAAGATTATCAAAATTACATGACTTAATAATAAATATAGGCAAAAAGTCATGGTTTCTATATACATCCCCAAATTTGTTTTCCAGATATAAAGACTGATTTAAAAAATTTTTTTTTTAAAACTGTGTTTTATTCAAGGAATCTATTATTTTTATACCCATTTGGAATTCAATACTTAATTCAGCTATTCATTGAATATACTGCTGCTGCTACTTAGTCTCTTCAGTTGTGTCTAACTCTGTGTGACCCTATGAACTGTAGCCTTCTCTGTCCATGGAATCCTCCAGGAAAGAATACTGGAGAGGGTTGTCATGCCCTCTTCAAGGGGATCTTTCCAACCCAGGTGTGGGGCTCTGAATTGAAAGAGGACTGTTTTAAGCATAAAGAAGCTTAAGCACATGTTTACAGTTTGCAGCTAAGATGGCGCCTACAGGAAGGGATATGGAAATGAAGGGAAGCTTAAGCGCATTGTTTAAAGAAGCTTAAGCACATGTTTGCAGTTAAGATGGCGCCTACAGGAAGAGGCAGGGCGTGATCTAAATTGTTAATTGATGGTCAAAATTTCTGATTGGTTCCCCTGGCTGCCGCGCTCGTGAATGATTGCTTGGTCTTTAGCTTGATTGGTGTAATCTATAGGAAGTCCCGTGCAAAACCCCCTTCACTTGCCTATAAAAGCTGTGGATCTTCATTAATAAAGCGGAACTACTTCGATGGAACCCCTGTCGCATCTGATTGTCCCTTGCCTTCAGCCGAGGGGCTGGCGGGGCGGACAGTTCGAGATTTGCCTCTCTCCGAGATCTCCCGGTTCCGCGGGAGTAATCCCTGCTGCCTTCCCTTTCTGCGGAAGGTCCCCGCACCCAGGGATCGAACCTATGGCTCCTGCATTGCAAGCAGGTTCTTTACCACTGAGTCACCAGGGAAGCCTGTGCTAGTCATTATATTACCAAGTAATTCCTAGCAGAATAATTAATACATCTTCAGTGGCAGCCTTTCCATCACACTGGATTTTAAAATATATAAATATGAATAAAAAGATCAACTAACATTTAAAAACATATTCATAAAATGTATACAATGCTAATATACACACATAAAATGCATATGACATATTATTTATGTATAATATGCTTATAATTTAATTCATTAAAATGAGAATAATCAGATTACATAGTTAATATAATTGATTGCCTTTAGTTAAGAAAAACCCATTTAAATTTTTTAAAAATCATTTTGAATATCTTCTAAACAATTTATGATTTTAAAGAAGCTCTTTACTATTTAAAATACCTTAAAATAGCCTCAAAATGCACTTCAGGTTAAGACACAGTTCCACACTTTAGATGTCAGTGTGAAAAACTGACGAAATAATATTTTGCTCAAACTGACATGCAATTTGAATTAATCGATGGCTACACCTTACAAATTACTGTGATGAAGCACAGTGAAAAGATAATTGTTCTACAAATAACTATTTAACTACTCAGGTAGTAAATACCTGCTGTCATCTATCTGTTTCTCAGGTTATCCTGCTTGAGATTCAAATAGCCCTGAAGTTCATTTTAAGAAAGTAGTGAACTCAAAATCTACCCCAGAAAATGTTGAATATGACTCCATTCAGTAATATAATATCTGAGTCTATAAAACTTAATTAGCTCTCATACTGCATCTACGACATATTATGAGAGAATTAAATGAGCTAAAATAGACAAAACATATAAAAGCAACAAAAGTTAAAATGTAAGTACAACCAAAATCTTGTTTTCCTCTTTGCACCAATTTGCCATATAACTTAATTTGATCTCCAGTGAGTCAGATAATATCTCTCTGTAAAGACTCTCTTAGCAATGACAATAACTAAGCTTGCCAATATCACCAAATGAAGTGAACCAATAAATTGAATTGCCTCCACAATAGCTTGCTCTTAAAGCAATATCTATCACATTACTATTTCAAAACTGTTATCAGAAATAGCATAAGATGCAGAAATTTCATATTTCAGATAAAGGACTGTACCTTAAATTTCTTTAGCTTTTTTGCACATAAACCACTATTTCTGTTCATTCCCCCTAGATCCTTGGCAATTCCTGATTTCCCTGCCTGCAGTGATATTCTCTAAATCGTTGTAAGACTGGATTTTCCTAGGACTTCATCTCTTACAAACAAGAGACATTGACACCTAACAAATGTTTTCCTTGATCTAAACTAGGACACTCTTCATAACACCACTCAGTGTCTAAAATTATCTCTTTGTTATATTTGTTCACCATTTTTCTTCTATCTTGTGTAAGTTCCTTGGATGCAGAAATCTTTTTTTAAATTGACATTTTTTTCAGAGCAATCTGAGGTTCATCGCAAAATTGAGCAGAAGTCTGAAAATATATAAAGGCAATCTCACTTCATATGTAGTCAGGCAACCCTGAGAGGAAGCTCTCAGGCACTACAGCTCACCACACAGCTTTCTTATCACAGCAGGAGAAAGTGTATCTTGCATCCCCAAACAAGAGGAAGTCTACTTTACAAACCCCAACAGAAGAAAGAACGCTTTCTTCCTCAAAACCAATACACCTTACAAATTACTGTGATGAAGCACAGTGAAAAGATAATTGTTCTACAAATAACTATTTAACTACTCAGGTAGTAAATACCTGCTGTCATCTATCTGTTTCTCAGGTTATCCTGCTTGAGATTCAAATAGCCCTGAAGTTCATTTTAAGAAAGTAGTGAACTCAAAATCTACCCCAGAAAATGTTGAATATGACTCCATTCAGTAATATAATATCTGAGTCTATAAAACTTAATTAGCTCTCATACTGCATCTACGACATATTATGAGAGAATTAAATGAGCTAAAATAGACAAAACATATAAAAGCAACAAAAGTTAAAATGTAAGTACAACCAAAATCTTGTTTTCCTCTTTGCACCAATTTGCCATATAACTTAATTTGATCTCCAGTGAGTCAGATAATATCTCTCTGTAAAGACTCTCTTAGCAATGACAATAACTAAGCTTGCCAATATCACCAAATGAAGTGAACCAATAAATTGAATTGCCTCCACAATAGCTTGCTCTTAAAGCAATATCTATCACATTACTATTTCAAAACTGTTATCAGAAATAGCATAAGATGCAGAAATTTCATATTTCAGATAAAGGACTGTACCTTAAATTTCTTTAGCTTTTTTGCACATAAACCACTATTTCTGTTCATTCCCCCTAGATCCTTGGCAATTCCTGATTTCCCTGCCTGCAGTGATATTCTCTAAATCGTTGTAAGACTGGATTTTCCTAGGACTTCATCTCTTACAAACAAGAGACATTGACACCTAACAAATGTTTTCCTTGATCTAAACTAGGACACTCTTCATAACACCACTCAGTGTCTAAAATTATCTCTTTGTTATATTTGTTCACCATTTTTCTTCTATCTTGTGTAAGTTCCTTGGATGCAGAAATCTTTTTTTAAATTGACATTTTTTTCAGAGCAATCTGAGGTTCATCGCAAAATTGAGCAGAAGTCTGAAAATATATAAAGGCAATCTCACTTCATATGTAGTCAGGCAACCCTGAGAGGAAGCTCTCAGGCACTACAGCTCACCACACAGCTTTCTTATCACAGCAGGAGAAAGTGTATCTTGCATCCCCAAACAAGAGGAAGTCTACTTTACAAACCCCAACAGAAGAAAGAACGCTTTCTTCCTCAACCAGTAAGACTCAGCCAAAGAGAAGCTGCCATGATTAGTTAATGAGAAACCACCACCACCCTGAATTCTCTCATCCAATAAAGTTTCACTCAAAAAAACCTATCCCCAAACTCCTTTCTTCTACAAAAGAACATGCCTCTCCTTTGTAATTTAAACTTGCCTATGCTTCACTATTGTTTGCTTGTCTCAAATTGTACTTCCTCTGCTATTTCTGAATAAACTCATTTCACTGATAGAATAACTGATGATTTTTTGAGAAATTTCTCATGTATTTCCTGCTCCCACAGACAAATAGCTTCCTTCATTTATCATCATATCCCACCAGAGTGGCACATTTGTTGAAAGTGATGGATGAACCAACAATTGACAAAACATAATCACCTAAAGTCTGTGTCATTAAGACCTTTTTGTACATTTCTTTTGTATACCTCTTGCCACCTCTTCTTACTATCTTCTGCTTCTGTTACCATTTATGCCCTTTACTGTGCCCATTTTGCATGAAATATTTCCTTGGTACCTCTATTTTTCTTGAAGAGATCTCTAGTCTTTCCCATTCTATTCTTTTCCTCTATTTCTTTGACTGTTCACGTTAAGAAGGCTTTCTTACCTTTCTTTGATATTCTTTAGAACTCTGTACTCAGCTAGGTATATCTTTCCTTTTCTCCATTGCCTTTCCTTTCTCTTCTTTTCTCAGCTATCTGTAAGGCCTCCTCAGACAACCACTTTGCCTACTGGCATTTATTTTTCTTTGGGACAGTTTTGATCACCATCTCCTGTAGAACGTTATGAAACTCTGTCCATAGTTTATTCACTTTTATTAGCCTTTATTGAAATATAAATTAATATTAAAAAACTGTACATGTATATAATTTTATCAGCTTGATCATATGCAAATACTCATAAAACCATTACCACAATCAAGTTAAAAAATATATCCATCCATATATCCATCCTTTCCAAAGTTTTTTCTTGCCTCTTGTTTTTGTTTGCTTGTTTGCTTTTGTGGTAAAACACTTGACTGGATATTTACCCTCCTACAGAATTTTGAATGTATAATACAGTTTTGTTAAATACAGGCACTAAGAGTTATTTTCACTTCCATGTACAATGCAGCATTATTTACAACAGCTAAGACATAGAATCAGCCTAAATGTCCATTAATAGATGAATAGATAAAGATGTGATATGTATAAAATCCACTATATATATGATGAATATACAAATATGTACAGATGATATATATAATGGAATATTAGAATGGAATCTGTAACAACACTGATGGATCTAGAGGGCATTATGCTAAGTGAAATCAGACAGAGAAAGATAGACGCCATATATAGATACCATGTTTATATGCAATCTGAAGCAAAATGAATGAATATGACAAAAGAGAAATAAAGAACAAACATGTGGCTGCCAGAGGGAATGGAAGTCAGTGAAGGAAACTACATGAGGGAGATTAGGAGATATAAAATTCCAGTAGCAAAATAATCAAGTCACAAATATAAACTGCACAGTGTGGGGAATATAGTCAATAATTATGTAATATCTTTATACAGTGATGTATTTAAGTAGACATTTGGATGATCATTTTGAAATATATAGAAATATCAAATCACCATGTAGTATAACAGGAGCTAACATATTATTGTAGGTTAATTACATTTCGAAAGCAAATAAACGAACAAACTCATAGAATAAGATTAGATTTGTGGTCATAAGATGAGGAGTGGGTGGAGGTGAAACTGGGTGAAGGTAGTCGAAACTACAAACTTCCAGGCATAAGATAAATACATACTAGGAATGTAATATACAGCATGATAAATGTAATTAACACTGCCGCATGTTATATATGAAAGTTGTTAGATTATATCCTGAGTCCTCATCACAAGGAAAAATATTTTTTTATTTCTTTAGTTTTGTAACTGTGTAAGATGGATATTTACTACACTTGCTGTGATAATCATTTCATGATATATGTAAGTCAAATCATTAAGCTGTACATCATAAACTTACATGGTGCTAGATGGCAATTATATCTCAATGAAATTGGAAGGAAAAAAAGAAATGGAATGCTATTCAACCTTAAAAAAGGAAATTCCACCAAATGACACATATGGATGAAACTGGGGGGACATTTTGGTATCTGAAATAGCTCATTCACAGGACAAATACTTCATGATACTCTTTGTATGAGTCCTCCAAAAATTGATGCCTTCGAATTGTGGTATGGGAGAAGACTCATGAGAGATACTTGGATGGCAAGGTGATCAAACCAGTCAATCATAAAGAAAATAAACCCTTAAGAATCATTGGAAGGATTGATCCTGAAGCTCCAGTATTTTGGTTATCTACTGCGAACAGCCAGCTCATTGGAGAAGTCCCTTATGCTGGGAATAATTGAGGGCAAAAGGAGAAGAGGGCCTCGCAGGATGAAATGGCTGGATGGTGAACTTGGGCAAACTCTGGGAGATGGTGAGGGACAGAGAGGCCTGGCATGCTGCAGTCCACGGACCGCAAACAGTTAGACATAACTGGATGACTATACGACAACAAAATAGTCATACTCAGAAGCAGAGAGGAAAATGAAAGTTACCAGACTGGTTGCAAAGAGGAAATGTGGAAATTTTCAAAGAGTACAATATCATTTATGCCAGATAAAGTCATTAAATATATTTTAATATATTTATTAAATATATTATATATATATATAATATTTATATATATATTTAATATATATATTTCATTATATATATAAATATATATATATATATATATATATATAGAAGCAGGCTTAGAAATTACAGTTTGTTAATAATTTACCCTTTCTTTAAAAGAAAATTGTATGACTCCTTTAATCCAGGGTTCCCCAAATCCATGGGTACAACCTATTTGAGGATACTTAATTCTTTCATCACAGTTATTATTTATTGTTTAAAGTTATCTAGAGCAGTAAAAATGGAGACATGCTTGTGGATATACTAAAGGAACTAACCCATGATATTTAACTTCTTTGTTAATTATATTCTTCCGATAAGAGATATCACAAGTAGGAAAAGTGCTTACATAATTCAGGGACTTTTCTTTCAGAAAAACATGTTTGTTTATACGGTAGTCTACCCGTCCCCCAAGAGTGTTTTATAGTCTAGAGGCATGGGGGATGTTCTAGATAAGATGGAAATATTTGTACTCAGGGAACCAGGAGACTGACAAGTTTCCCAGTTTAAGAAAACTGTATAGGGTAATAAGACATTACAAGGTGGGAAGAGGGAGAGCTTTCATGACACATATGGATGAAACTGGGGGACATTTTGGTATCTGAAATAGCTCATTCACAGGACAAATACTTCATGATACTCTTTGTATGAGTCCTCCAAAATTGATGCCTTGAATTGTGGTATGGGAGAAGACTCATGAGAGATACTTGGATGGCAAGGTGATCAAACCAGTCAATCATAAAGAAAATAAACCCTTAAGAATCATTGGAAGGATTGATCCTGAAGCTCCAGTATTTTGGTTATCTACTGCGAACAGCCAGCTCATTGGAGAAGTCCCTTATGCTGGGAATAATTGAGGGCAAAAGGAGAAGAGGGCCTCGCAGGATGAAATGGCTGGATGGTGAACTTGGGCAAACTCTGGGAGATGGTGAGGGACAGAGAGGCCTGGCATGCTGCAGTCCACGGACCGCAAACAGTTAGACATAACTGGATGACTATACGACAACAAAATAGTCATACTCAGAAGCAGAGAGGAAAATGAAAGTTACCAGACTGGTTGCAAAGAGGAAATGTGGAAATTTTCAAAGAGTACAATATCATTTATGCCAGATAAAGTCATTAAATATATTTTAATATATTTATTAAATATATTATATATATATATAATATTTATATATATATTTAATATATATATTTCATTATATATATAAATATATATATATATATATATATATATATAGAAGCAGGCTTAGAAATTACAGTTTGTTAATAATTTACCCTTTCTTTAAAAGAAAATTGTATGACTCCTTTAATCCAGGGTTCCCCAAATCCATGGGTACAACCTATTTGAGGATACTTAATTCTTTCATCACAGTTATTATTTATTGTTTAAAGTTATCTAGAGCAGTAAAAATGGAGACATGCTTGTGGATATACTAAAGGAACTAACCCATGATATTTAACTTCTTTGTTAATTATATTCTTCCGATAAGAGATATCACAAGTAGGAAAAGTGCTTACATAATTCAGGGACTTTTCTTTCAGAAAAACATGTTTGTTTATACGGTAGTCTACCCGTCCCCCAAGAGTGTTTTATAGTCTAGAGGCATGGGGGATGTTCTAGATAAGATGGAAATATTTGTACTCAGGGAACCAGGAGACTGACAAGTTTCCCAGTTTAAGAAAACTGTATAGGGTAATAAGACATTACAAGGTGGGAAGAGGGAGAGCTCATGTTTCTTAAGATGGAATATCAGGCTATTAATTAAGCACGTTATGAAGTACTATCACTTTTTTATGGATGTGAGTCCAAGTCCAATTTGATGAGTATGTGTATCCTTTGCCATCAAATCAATAAAATACATATTTAACAATCTTATACCAAAGTTCTTCTCAAAATCTTGTGCCGAACTTGCAGCCCTCTATGGTGCTTTAATATACTCTTTTATTTCTTGGTATCATATTTACTTTTAATAATTTCATTCCTTATCCTTGAAGTGAGGTATCTGTGTGGGTTGTTTATCATATAAAGTATATTAATCATCCTCCTAAGAATTAGAAGCTTTTTAGTGCACGTCAAACTTTGAAAATATCCTGGGTGTATAGCTGTGTTATTATTTCACATGTGTGCTATATCCCATTAGTGTTATTTTGAAAAAGATGATCTCATCATATATCACTGGTTGCTCACTTTGCATAGTAGTCCATACTCAGAAAATGGAATGAAAGCAGAACCAAGTTGCTATTTAATTGATCTTTATGATTTTACCTGCATAATGCTTGTCCCTGGAATAATTGATATTTGATGCAAAGATTAGTAATGCAATGATTTGATGGTTACATTTACAATCTGGTTCCATTGTTTCTTGTTTCTCTGTCTCTATCTTGAATTCCTAAAGATTAATCTCTAACTTGATGGAATGAAATTCTTATGTTTTTTCACAGCACAAAGTGCTTTTAATTTTCCATTTAAAAATTTAATAAAACCAATTATTTTCTGCATATTTAACTTCTTTGTTAATTATATTCTTCCGATAAGAGATATCACAAGTAGGAAAAGTGCTTACATAATTCAGGGACTTTTCTTTCAGAAAAACATGTTTGTTATAACTTCGTCGTAAAAGTGCTTACATAATTCAGGGACTTTTCTTTCAGAAAAACATGTTTGTTTATACGGTAGTCTACCCGTCCCCCAAGAGTGTTTTATAGTCTAGAGGCATGGGGGATGTTCTAGATAAGATGGAAATATTTGTACTCAGGGAACCAGGAGACTGACAAGTTTCCCAGTTTAAGAAAACTGTATAGGGTAATAAGACATTACAAGGTGGGAAGAGGGAGAGCTCATGTTTCTTAAGATGGAATATCAGGCTATTAATTAAGCACGTTATGAAGTACTATCACTTTTTTATGGATGTGAGTCCAAGTCCAATTTGATGAGTATGTGTATCCTTTGCCATCAAATCAATAAAATACATATTTAACAATCTTATACCAAAGTTCTTCTCAAAATCTTGTGCCGAACTTGCAGCCCTCTATGGTGCTTTAATATACTCTTTTATTTCTTGGTATCATATTTACTTTTAATAATTTCATTCCTTATCCTTGAAGTGAGGTATCTGTGTGGGTTGTTTATCATATAAAGTATATTAATCATCCTCCTAAGAATTAGAAGCTTTTTAGTGCACGTCAAACTTTGAAAATATCCTGGGTGTATAGCTGTGTTATTATTTCACATGTGTGCTATATCCCATTAGTGTTATTTTGAAAAAGATGATCTCATCATATATCACTGGTTGCTCACTTTGCATAGTAGTCCATACTCAGAAAATGGAATGAAAGCAGAACCAAGTTGCTATTTAATTGATCTTTATGATTTTACCTGCATAATGCTTGTCCCTGGAATAATTGATATTTGATGCAAAGATTAGTAATGCAATGATTTGATGGTTACATTTACAATCTGGTTCCATTGTTTCTTGTTTCTCTGTCTCTATCTTGAATTCCTAAAGATTAATCTCTAACTTGATGGAATGAAATTCTTATGTTTTTTCACAGCACAAAGTGCTTTTAATTTTCCATTTAAAAATTTAATAAAACCAATTATTTTCTGCTTTATATTTTTCAGATACAATGAAATTTTTTAAACTGAAATTTGATTTATATTTCAATTTCTGTTATTATTTCTTAGAAGATTACCAGTTCTCCATACCCAGATGGAAAGGAAAAGGGTCAGAGCCATGTGTTATTTCTTGAAAGCCTGTTTAGAACACAGGGGGAGAAACTAACATACTCTCATGATATGTTGCTTTGAGTTAATAGCTGGATGGTATTTTTGAGAGATAATTCCTTGGAAAGTAACTCCTCTAAGTAATCATATATACTATCTAGGGACATACATGTCAATTCAAAGTAGATAGGAAAGCACTTATCAAGGGCATGAAACCAAAGAAATAAAAACCCAAAGTCAATCCCAAACAAAATATCCAACAAAGGATTAACATAAGAGACATGACTTCAAAGAGGTCAAAATGACCTGGGCTTTTTCTTGCCTTCCTTCCCTTTTTTCCTTCCTTCCTTCTTTTCCTCTTATCTTCCTTCCTTTTTGAAAGAACATCTATCAAAGGATATTATACATATTGTGATCTATTTTCATGTTTACATAATGTCATGCAAACCCAAGCATTCTTTCAAACACACAGAGCTGGGCCTTACTCTGAGAAATTGTCAAAAGTCTGCACTGAAAATTCTGTATGACTGGGAAACTTGGCAAGACAAAATGACCCCTCAGAATTCTCCTGCCACAGTCACTGGCATATGAGAGTAGTCAGCCTGAGAATGATGGCCTCTTTCATTCTTGCAGCTATAAATATATTCATACTTTGTCATAAGCATCAGCGCACAATATATATAAACAGTAATTTTTAAAAGGACTCTATGCCTATGGGTAAGTTTTTGTAATCAAAAGCAAAAAAGTATTTCTAAATTATATCCCCAAAATAACTTTACAAGTGCTGATAATCAGAGGCCAGGATGTAGCAGAAAAACACAGCTCTTTTAGGATCTGATTCTCTTTATTGGGCGGTACTCATGGGAACTAGAGGCATGGGTGTTTGAGAGGCATTGTTGACAGCCTGTTAATTACCAACAGTTTACAGAATAACTGTACAGCTGGGACCTTCTGAGAAAAATCTGTAAACTTTCCTCTCCCAAAAGCATTAAGACATGGCAAATAAATAGTTTCTACAAATGGTGGTTTCTTTTACAGGTTTTATAAATACTATGTTTTCATTTAGAATGTATTTTTCAACCATTGTATAAATGGTTTTTGCACTGGAATTTAGTTTTATATTATGTTCATTTTTTTAAAGAAATTTTCTTTCTTTTTAAAAAACAAACCCCAAATCAATATTCACATGAATAAGAGCAGATTTTGTAGAATAATGGATTTGAAACTAAAACAAATGAAATGCTGCCACTGTAAAAGGACTTGTCCCTTAACAGTTCAGACTAAGAAAACTGAATTAATATTTAACCTCTCATTTCTACAGCCAATTTGAATATGGATTGTTTGGAGACCAACAAAATGTATTCTTTATAAACCTTACCCCATTGCTCAAAATCACATTGCCAACCACTTTGTATTTCTTCTTGGTAGGAAAAAAAAATGTTTCCCTCTAGAGTCAAAGTGGATGCAGCTAGCAATTTTCAGTAGGAAGTCCCTTGCCAAAATTGGGGTGAACGTGGGAGCCAAGTAATGAAAGGAGAGTTTAAGAGAGAGTCATGGGTGCATGCTCAGCCACTGCAGTCGTGTCTGACTCTGTGGCCCTGTGGACTGCAGCCCACCAGTCTCCTCTTCAGGCACAAATCCTGGAGTGGGTTGCCATGCCCCTCCTCCCCTTTGGGGTTTATCTTCCCTTCAACAGTCACTGGCATATGAGAGTAGTCAGCCTGAGAATGATGGCCTCTTTCATTCTTGCAGCTATAAATATATTCATACTTTGTCATAAGCATCAGCGCACAATATATATAAACAGTAATTTTTAAAAGGACTCTATGCCTATGGGTAAGTTTTTGTAATCAAAAGCAAAAAAGTATTTCTAAATTATATCCCCAAAATAACTTTACAAGTGCTGATAATCAGAGGCCAGGATGTAGCAGAAAACACAGCTCTTTTAGGATCTGATTCTCTTTATTGGGCGGTACTCATGGGAACTAGAGGCATGGGTGTTTGAGAGGCATTGTTGACAGCCTGTTAATTACCAACAGTTTACAGAATAACTGTACAGCTGGGACCTTCTGAGAAAAATCTGTAAACTTTCCTCTCCCAAAAGCATTAAGACATGGCAAATAAATAGTTTCTACAAATGGTGGTTTCTTTTACAGGTTTTATAAATACTATGTTTTCATTTAGAATGTATTTTTCAACCATTGTATAAATGGTTTTTGCACTGGAATTTAGTTTTATATTATGTTCATTTTTTTAAAGAAATTTTCTTTCTTTTTAAAAAACAAACCCCAAATCAATATTCACATGAATAAGAGCAGATTTTGTAGAATAATGGATTTGAAACTAAAACAAATGAAATGCTGCCACTGTAAAAGGACTTGTCCCTTAACAGTTCAGACTAAGAAAACTGAATTAATATTTAACCTCTCATTTCTACAGCCAATTTGAATATGGATTGTTTGGAGACCAACAAAATGTATTCTTTATAAACCTTACCCCATTGCTCAAAATCACATTGCCAACCACTTTGTATTTCTTCTTGGTAGGAAAAAAAAATGTTTCCCTCTAGAGTCAAAGTGGATGCAGCTAGCAATTTTCAGTAGGAAGTCCCTTGCCAAAATTGGGGTGAACGTGGGAGCCAAGTAATGAAAGGAGAGTTTAAGAGAGAGTCATGGGTGCATGCTCAGCCACTGCAGTCGTGTCTGACTCTGTGGCCCTGTGGACTGCAGCCCACCAGTCTCCTCTTCAGGCACAAATCCTGGAGTGGGTTGCCATGCCCTCCTCTGGGGTATCTTCCCAACCCAGATATTGAATCCAGTTCTCGTGGAATCTTTACCACTAGCAGCAACAGGGAGTCATTTCCAACCATATTGCAATGGTTATCTTCTGTCTAGAAGGAACTTTCAATCTTTACTTTTGAGTTGTGACACACAATTTTGATATTTAAATAAACTACTGGCATAGAGTTAGGAAAAGAGAAATGGTGCCAAAATTATGAAATATAAAGAATGCATCTATTCATGTTAAGCCCTGATTTAGGTATCATTGTTCACACACACACACACACAAAAACTGTTGAGCCTTACATTAAATGAGAAGAAATTAAGTACTGAATTTACTCATCAGAATTCTCTTTGATAATTAACAAATTGTTACTTTTCACATATCTTGTTTCTATAAGGTGAGGACAGTGAAATTGTGATAATAAAAATATTTTAATAACCAGAGCACAAGAATCACATTAGCCTGGAATAATCAAGACAGGTAGCCTAATTTCAGGCAAGGTAAGGCAAGCCTCTTCTTTTCTTATTATTTTTGGTTGTACCAGCTGAAGAGGGAACAGGAAGATTAGGTTTGATGTACTTAAAACACTAGCAAAAATGATCATAGCTATACAATACAAGCAAATTTTAACAGCCATCTCTGGTTATGATTCTGTAATATTTTGATTATCTACTCTTTAAAGACCAGTTTTGGAGGTTGCCAGTCAATGGTCTATAACATAGACATTCACTGAGTCCTCTTCTGTGTGGTCTGCTGGGTGGTAATATTTTGAACTAATTTTACAATTAAAACAATCTTATTTAAAAATTCCATATTTTTAGTTTTTCTTGACAAACCATAAGCTATACACTCAAACTCCATGTGCAAGGAGATTAATAAAGGTAAGATGTTTTAGACAAGACATTTCCTCCTGGCGCTATGATCGGAGCAAGTAGGAATTTGAAAGGGGAGGGAGTTTTAAGAGAGAGTCATGGGTGCATGCTCAGCCACTGCAGTCGTGTCTGACTCTGTGGCCCTGTGGACTGCAGCCCACCAGTCTCCTCTTCAGGCACAAATCCTGGAGTGGGTTGCCATGCCCTCCTCTGGGGTATCTTCCCAACCCAGATATTGAATCCAGTTCTCGTGGAATCTTTACCACTAGCAGCAACAGGGAGTCATTTCCAACCATATTGCAATGGTTATCTTCTGTCTAGAAGGAACTTTCAATCTTTACTTTTGAGTTGTGACACACAATTTTGATATTTAAATAAACTACTGGCATAGAGTTAGGAAAAGAGAAATGGTGCCAAAATTATGAAATATAAAGAATGCATCTATTCATGTTAAGCCCTGATTTAGGTATCATTGTTCACACACACACACACACAAAAACTGTTGAGCCTTACATTAAATGAGAAGAAATTAAGTACTGAATTTACTCATCAGAATTCTCTTTGATAATTAACAAATTGTTACTTTTCACATATCTTGTTTCTATAAGGTGAGGACAGTGAAATTGTGATAATAAAAATATTTTAATAACCAGAGCACAAGAATCACATTAGCCTGGAATAATCAAGACAGGTAGCCTAATTTCAGGCAAGGTAAGGCAAGCCTCTTCTTTTCTTATTATTTTTGGTTGTACCAGCTGAAGAGGGAACAGGAAGATTAGGTTTGATGTACTTAAAACACTAGCAAAAATGATCATAGCTATACAATACAAGCAAATTTTAACAGCCATCTCTGGTTATGATTCTGTAATATTTTGATTATCTACTCTTTAAAGACCAGTTTTGGAGGTTGCCAGTCAATGGTCTATAACATAGACATTCACTGAGTCCTCTTCTGTGTGGTCTGCTGGGTGGTAATATTTTGAACTAATTTTACAATTAAAACAATCTTATTTAAAAATTCCATATTTTTAGTTTTTCTTGACAAACCATAAGCTATACACTCAAACTCCATGTGCAAGGAGATTAATAAAGGTAAGATGTTTTAGACAAGACATTTCCTCTCCTGGCTGTCACATTTTACATTTATTCCTATCAGTTCCCACCACCAAGGCTGGCTTTTGATCAACAAGCATCATCTTTCCTCTACGGCTGCCCTTGAACAATGTGGGCTTGGCAGTATGGGTCCATATGTACATGGATTTTGATTTCAGTGAATACATTGGCAAAAATTTGAAGATCTGTGATTAAAAAAACCTCATCAAAGGACATAGCCTAGAAATACCAAAAAATAATAAAAAGTTGGATTAGTCATGAATACATAAAATATATGTAGATATTAGCCTATTTTACTACCATAAAATGTACAAATCTATTGCAAAAGTAAAAATTGATCAAAACTTAAAATGTTAGCACGTACACACCATATCATTTGCAGATGAGAAACATGTAAAGATGCAGTACTAAATCAAACCTTCATAAAATTAACTGTAGTACACGATGTACTGCTGTAATTTCATAAGCACATCCTTCTGCTATTGCACTGAACTGAGAGCATCAGAAGACACTAACCATCTCCAGGTGAGTAGGTCACCATTCCCATAAATTGCATAAAAAATGCTATTTCTGGTTCTCACGTATTTTTCATCATGTATAGTGCAGTATCTTCAATAACATCATGGGACCCACATGAAGCACACAGCAATTCTGAGAAGCAAAAGAAGTAACAACATTACAAGAAAAAGGCAAATTGCTTGATGTGTACTACAGATTGAGGTTTGCACCTGCAGTTGTTCACATTTCAAGATAAAGTAATCTAGTGTGAAGACCACCGTAAAAAGAGAAAAGAAAATTCATGAAGCTGTCATTGCAGCCATGCCAGCAGGCAGGAAGAACTAACACATTTTACAAAATACATTTTTATCTCATATTGGAAATTCAACTTTTATGTGGGTGTAGGATTGCTAAAGAAAAGCATACCTATAGATTCCAATATGATTTGGGAAAAGCAGAAGCACTATATGACAACTTGAAGCAAAAAGAAGGTTTAGGATCTAAAGCTGGAGAATTTAATTTCTTGACAAACCATAAGCTATACACTCAAACTCCATGTGCAAGGAGTTTAAAGGAATGTTTTAGACAAGACATTTCCTCTCCTGGCTGTCACATTTTACATTTATTCCTATCAGTTCCCACCACCAAGGCTGGCTTTTGATCAACAAGCATCATCTTTCCTCTACGGCTGCCCTTGAACAATGTGGGCTTGGCAGTATGGGTCCATATGTACATGGATTTTGATTTCAGTGAATACATTGGCAAAAATTTGAAGATCTGTGATTAAAAAAACCTCATCAAAGGACATAGCCTAGAAATACCAAAAAATAATAAAAAGTTGGATTAGTCATGAATACATAAAATATATGTAGATATTAGCCTATTTTACTACCATAAAATGTACAAATCTATTGCAAAAGTAAAAATTGATCAAAACTTAAAATGTTAGCACGTACACACCATATCATTTGCAGATGAGAAAAATGTAAAGATGCAGTACTAAATCAAACCTTCATAAAATTAACTGTAGTACACGATGTACTGCTGTAATTTCATAAGCACATCCTTCTGCTATTGCACTGAACTGAGAGCATCAGAAGACACTAACCATCTCCAGGTGAGTAGGTCACCATTCCCATAAATTGCATAAAAAATGCTATTTCTGGTTCTCACGTATTTTTCATCATGTATAGTGCAGTATCTTCAATAACATCATGGGACCCACATGAAGCACAAAGCACTTCTGAGAAGCAGAGAGAAGTAACAACATTACAAGAAAAAGGCAAATTGCTTGATGTGTACTACAGATTGAGGTTTGCACCTGCAGTTGTTCACATTTCAAGATAAAGTAATCTAGTGTGAAGACCACCGTAAAAAGAGAAAAGAAAATTCATGAAGCTGTCATTGCAGCCATGCCAGCAGGCAGGAAGAACTAACACATTTTACAAAATACATTTTTATCTCATATTGGAAATTCAACTTTTATGTGGGTGTAGGATTGCTAAAGAAAAGCATACCTATAGATTCCAATATGATTTGGGAAAAAGCAGAAGCACTATATGACAACTTGAAGCAAAAAGAAGGTTTAGGATCTAAAGCTGGAGAATTTAATGCCAGAGAAGAATGGTTTAAAATTTTTAGGAAGAGGTTTGGCTTTAAAAATGTCAAGATAACAGGAGAAGCAGCTTCTGCTGAACAAGAATCAGCAGACAAGTTTCTGTGTCATTCAGAAAATAACTGAATAAAAGTATTTGCCATAACTGGCTTTTAACATAGATGAATATGCCCTTTTCTAAAAAAATAAAGCCACAATGCTGGTGTCTCAGAAGGTAAAGAATGTGCCTTCAATGCAGACGATTCAGATTTGACCCCTGGGTTGGGAAGATCCCCTGGATAAGAGAATGTAACCCACTCCAGTGCTCTTGCCTGCAGAATTCCATGGATAAAGGAGCCTGGTGGACTACAGTCCATGGGGTTGCAAGGAGTCAGACATGACTGAGCTACTAATACTTTCATATTCACAACGATATTTATTAATGAGGAAGAGAAGTGAGCACTAGTATTTAAGGTAGGAAGGGACAGACTCAAACTACTGTTTTGTGCAGTCAGGTTTATGATTAGAACTGCCCTTATCTGTGAAGCTGCTAGATTCCAAGTCTTGAGGGAAAAAGATAAACACCAGTTGCCAGTTCTTCAGTTCTACAACAAGAAGGCCTGGACAACAAGAATCCTTTTCCTGAACTGGTTATATCAATGCTTTGCCCCTGAAGTCAGGAAGTACCTTGCCAATAAGGGATGGCCTTTTAAAGTTCTTTTGATATTGGACGATGGTCCTGGTCACCCAGAACCCCATGAGATCAACACCAAAGACATTAAGTGGTCTATTTGCCCACAAACATATGTCTCTAATTCAGCCTCTAGATCAGAAGATTATAAGGATCGTCAAGGGTCATTTCACATAATATTCTATGGAAAGGACTGTCAATAGCATGGAAGAGAAAAGAGAACATCATGAAAGCCTGGAAGGATTACACCATTGAAGACACTGCTGTTGTTACAGTAATATCTGTCAAAGCCATGGAGCCTGAATGAATTCCTGGTAGAGGAAAATGTGTTCAGATGTTGTGCATACTTTACAGGATTTATGACAGGGCCAATCAAGGAAATCACAAAAGAGACTGCAGATATAGCAATAAAAAAGGTGTGTGTGTGTGTGTAGGGTGGGTGGTTCAAGATAAGGATATTGGAGGAATTCAAGAGCTGTTAGACATCACACCAGAGGAATTAACAAAAGGCAATTTGATGAAGATTAATGTTTTAGAACCAGTGCCGGATAAAAAGGAAAAATATGTAGAAGAAGCAGTACCAAGAGACAAAATGGCATTAGACAATCTGGCAGAAGGGTTCCAATTATTCAAGATTGCCTTTTGACTTCTTTTTGGACTTGATTCAGGCTTCCCAGGTAAAGAGCCTGCTTGCCAATGCTGAAGACACAGGAGATGTGGGTTCAATCCCTGGGTGGGAAGATCCTTTGGAGAAGGAAATGGCAACACATTCCATAAATCTTGCGTGAAATCCCACAGAGGATCCTGGTGGACTACAGTCCATGGGGTTGCAAAGAGATGGATACAACTTAGTGGCTGAGCACAAGCATGAGGACATGCCTCTCCTATGACATGGGCACTGCAACTAAATAAAGCAAATGGTGGAAGAAGGATTGGTAAAATATTGAAACACTTTCTGAGAAGTGAAAAAGCAAAAGAAATCAGACAGAAATTATGATGTATTTCTATCAAGTTACACCAAATATTTCTGGCTCACCTTCCACATCTTCCACCCCCTGAGTCAGCAGGAGGAGGCCCTCTTCTTTCTCTTCCTAAGCCTACTCAAGATGATGATGATGGGAACACCTTTATAATGTTCCACTTCAATTTAAAGAATAGTAAATCATAACATGTCATCCATTTAATAAACTTATCTGTTGTTTATGTGTGTATCTTAGTGTGAAAATCTGATAACTGTCCAAGAAGAACTGTATGAGTAATTTCTGTGCCATCATCATCGCCTAAGTATTCATCAGCTAGAAAATCAAATGTAAGACCTGTATTGAAGTGAATATCCTATCTTTATATAGGAACAACATGAGTGACAATTAATAAAAAATTAATAATGTGTCAGTTTTCTTACTGTTTTATAACCTTGCATTTAAAAGATGACATTACTATATAGCATGACTCTTACTTTCAGGTACTTGGAGAAAGTGTGTATCAACTTATTGTCACAGGTAAATGATTTTTTCCAAAAAGGAACACAGTTTCCAAAATATTATGAAGATGACTACAATACTATGTGCCATTAAAGTGTTATAACAATCCATTCCTTAGTATATAGGCTAGGCTACCAACAGGCAATCATATTGCTGCTGCTTCACTAACAATGCATGAGTCATTATACCTATAAAAAATGTGAATTTATTTTCACATTATTTTTTCATTTTTGATGTGATGTTAATAATAATGCATAAAATTCCAGTGCTTTGAGTTATATACATGTAAATATATATAGACTCACCAATAATGTGCTAGGTTTTTTCATAAACATATTCATTTATACTTTACTAGTACTTATTTTATACAACTAGAGAGTACTACAGGGTTTCCCCAGTGGCTCACTTGGTAATGAACCTGCCTGTGTAATAATGCAGAAGACTGCCTACAATGCAGGAGACCTGGGTTTGGTCCCTGGGTCTGGGTGGTCCCCTGGAGAAGGGCATGACTACCCATTCCAGTATTCTTGCTTGGGAAATTATATGGACAGAGGAGCCTTCCAGGCTACAGTCTATGTGGTCACAATGTGTTGGGCATAATTTAGCAACTAAACCCCAACACAGTACTACAGGTGTTATATTCAATATGCAAGGTAAGATTTGCTAAGATGCTCGAAAGCATGCAATTCTTAGTTCATAACCAGATATGAGTTTGAATATGATATATGAGTATGATCTTAGATCAAACAAGACTTTTCTTGACTAAGAAATCAATTGTAAGAATATGTGCTAATAAGTAAAAGCGTCAATATATTCACACGTTAAAATATCCTTTGAGATTTCAGTGCTACTTATTAAAACCAATGGTTTTTTCCAATTAATATAAAAATAAATTATTAAAGCACAAGTAAGATGTTTTGTACATGAAACAAAGCATGGGATGACTTGTACTTGCTTTTAAATTTTATATATTTTAAAATTTGAGAATGACTATTTTGCTACCATGATATCAGGGACAAAGTGAAACAAGTTCTATAAACAATTTAACTTCTGGAAATTTAATTTTCCTTAAATATAACTATAATGAGTTTTCTCAGAATCATTTCATTTTTCTCCTGGTCTTCTCTCTCTTGCTGTGATAACTATTATTATATTATAATGTTTTGTTGGTTTTCCTCTCGGCCAAACAGACTAATAATGTCCAGAATGCTATTAACTTTGAGACCATTGTTATATTACACCCTACAATGATCCAGAATGGAAGCAAATTGAAACACAGGATAATCTAAACTGTGAGGAGACTGGATGGTAAAGACAGATATAGTATTAATATATGAAATGTGATCTTTTATTTACAAGTTTTTCCTGATACAAACTGCTTTCTTTACCAGATTAAACTCCTGGTATTATTAAGTCTTCATTTGTAAAAAAAACCTTTTCGGGGCCTGTTGTTATACATGAATTGCTAGCTAAAAAAAGTACTTATTTTATACAACTAGAGAGTACTACAGGGTTTCCCCAGTGGCTCACTTGGTAATGAACCTGCCTGTGTAATAATGCAGAAGACTGCCTACAATGCAGGAGACCTGGGTTTGGTCCCTGGGTCTGGGTGGTCCCCTGGAGAAGGGCATGACTACCCATTCCAGTATTCTTGCTTGGGAAATTATATGGACAGAGGAGCCTTCCAGGCTACAGTCTATGTGGTCACAATGTGTTGGGCATAATTTAGCAACTAAACCCCAACACAGTACTACAGGTGTTATATTCAATATGCAAGGTAAGATTTGCTAAGATGCTCGAAAGCATGCAATTCTTAGTTCATAACCAGATATGAGTTTGAATATGATATATGAGTATGATCTTAGATCAAACAAGACTTTTCTTGACTAAGAAATCAATTGTAAGAATATGTGCTAATAAGTAAAAGCGTCAATATATTCACACGTTAAAATATCCTTTGAGATTTCAGTGCTACTTATTAAAACCAATGGTTTTTTCCAATTAATATAAAAATAAATTATTAAAGCACAAGTAAGATGTTTTGTACATGAAACAAAGCATGGGATGACTTGTACTTGCTTTTAAATTTTATATATTTTAAAATTTGAGAATGACTATTTTGCTACCATGATATCAGGGACAAAGTGAAACAAGTTCTATAAACAATTTAACTTCTGGAAATTTAATTTTCCTTAAATATAACTATAATGAGTTTTCTCAGAATCATTTCATTTTTCTCCCTGGTCTTCTCTCTCTTGCTGTGATAACTATTATTATATTATAATGTTTTGTTGGTTTTCCTCTCGGCCAAACAGACTAATAATGTCCAGAATGCTATTAACTTTGAGACCATTGTTATATTACACCCTACAATGATCCAGAATGGAAGCAAATTGAAACACAGGATAATCTAAACTGTGAGGAGACTGGATGGTAAAGACAGATATAGTATTAATATATGAAATGTGATCTTTTTTATTTACAAGTTTTTCCTGATACAAACTGCTTTCTTTACCAGATTAAACTCCTGGTATTATTAAGTCTTCATTTATTTCTGTTGTAATTGATTTAATTTTTGAAAAAGTCACAAAGGGATCATTACATGCAGCACTATTCATTGCCAGTATTAAACTGCCAAATAAACTGAAATGAGAAATAATTGTTTTGATTTTTCCCCTAATTTTCCTGTACTGTCCCCACTATGAACTCTTACCTATTCATCCTAGATTCAGAGTCAGACATGACTTAGCAACTAAACCAGCACAGCCATGCTATATATTAAACCCGTACAGTGATGATGAATGTTGGCCTTAGAATCCCAAAGACCTAGATTTAAATCCTGCCTCTGCTTCCCTGTGGGATTCCCTGGTGGCTCAGATGGTAAGAAAATATTCTCCTGCAATGCAGAAGATGCAGGAGACATGGGTTCAATCCCTAGGTTGGGAAAAGCCCCTGAAGAAGGGACTAGCTACCCATGCCAGAGTTCTTTCCTGGAGAATTCCGTGGATAGAGGAGACTTTACAACTCTGATCTTTGGCTTTTTTTTTTTTTTTTTTTTTTTTTTTTTACAAAAGTGGGTTACTATAGCACTTGTCAAATGTGAAGGTTAGAAAAATAAGACAGTTCACATAAAAGCACTGGTATGTACTGTTTATTCAATAAACAGTGCTTACTTCACTCTGTTTAACAGGCTGTGGGTTCATCCACGCCACTTCCAATGACCCAAATTCATTCCTATTTATGAATGAGCAATATCCCATTTTATATGTGTACCACACTTCTTTCCATTCATCTGTCAATGAATACCTAGGTTGCTTCCATGTCCTTTTAAATATTGGTTATTTAACTTCTGGAATTTAATTTTCCTTAAATATAACTATAATGAGTTTTCTCAGAATCATTTCATTTTCTCCTGGTCTTCTCTCTCTTGCTGTGATAACTATTATTATATTATAATGTTTTGTTTGTTTTCCTCTCGGCCAAGCAGACTAATAATGTCCAGAATGCTATTAACTTTGAGACCATTGTTATATTACACCCTACAATGATCCAGAATGGAAGCAAATTGAAACACAGGATAATCTAAACTGTGAGGAGACTGGATGGTAAAGACAGATATAGTATTAATATATGAAATGTGATCTTTTTTATTTACAAGTTTTTCCTGATACAAACTGCTTTCTTTACCAGATTAAACTCCTGGTATTATTAAGTCTTCATTTATTTCTGTTGTAATTGATTTAATTTTTGAAAAAGTCACAAAGGGATCATTACATGCAGCACTATTCATTGCCAGTATTAAACTGCCAAATAAACTGAAATGAGAAATAATTGTTTTGATTTTTCCCTAATTTTCCTGTACTGTCCCCACTATGAACTCTTACCTATTCATCCTAGATTCAGAGTCAGACATGACTTAGCAACTAAACCAGCACAGCCATGCTATATATTAAACCCGTACAGTGATGATGAATGTTGGCCTTAGAATCCCAAAGACCTAGATTTAAATCCTGCCTCTGCTTCCCTGTGGGATTCCCTGGTGGCTCAGATGGTAAGAAAATATTCTCCTGCAATGCAGAAGATGCAGGAGACATGGGTTCAATCCCTAGGTTGGGAAAAGCCCCTGAAGAAGGGACTAGCTACCCATGCCAGAGTTCTTTCCTGGAGAATTCCGTGGATAGAGGAGACTTTACAACTCTGATCTTTGGCTTTTTTTTTTTTTTTTTTTTTTTTTTACAAAAGTGGGTTACTATAGCACTTGTCAAATGTGAAGGTTAGAAAAATAAGACAGTTCACATAAAAGCACTGGTATGTACTGTTTATTCAATAAACAGTGCTTACTTCACTCTGTTTAACAGGCTGTGGGTTCATCCACGCCACTTCCAATGACCCAAATTCATTCCTATTTATGAATGAGCAATATCCCATTTTATATGTGTACCACACTTCTTTTTCCATTCATCTGTCAATGAATACCTAGGTTGCTTCCATGTCCTGGTTATTATAAATATTGGTGATCAATTTATTTGCAGGACAGGAATAGAGACATAGACAGAGAACAGACATGTGGACACAGCAGGGGAAACACAGTGGGACAATGTGAGAGAGTAGTATTGACATATATACACTGGAAAAAAATGAGCCTTGGGAATTAAAACATATTTCTTACATTTATAGCCACCAAAATATAAAATTAATTTATCTTGGCAAATTTGAATTCCTGATCTCTAAAAACAGGAAATCATGTAGACCTTTTATGAAGGTCTTTACTCAGGTAACTCAGAAAATTACAAAAGTACATCCCACAGGGTCATTTATAAAAAATAATATTGACTAATAGTGACTGCTTATTTAATATATATACAGAGTATGTTATGCGAAATGTCAATCTGGATGAAGCACAAACTGGAATCAAGATCACTGGAAGAAATATCAATAACCTTGGGTACACAGATGACACCACCCTTATGGCAGAAAGTGAAGAGAAACTAAAAAGCCTCTTGATAAAGGTGAAAGAGGAGAGTGGAAAAAGCTGGCCTAAAACTCAACATTCAAAAAATAAAAACCATGGCATCCAGTCCCATCACTTCATGGCAAACAGATCAGGAAAAAATGGAAACAGTGACAGACTTTGTTTTCTTGGGCTCCAAAATCACTGAGGATGATCACTCCAGCCATGAAATTTAAAGCCATTTGTTCCTTGGAAGAAAAGCTATGACAAACCTAGACGGCATATTCAAAAGCAAAGACGTCACTTTGCCAACAAAAGTCCTTATTATCAAAGTTATAGGTTTCCCAGTAGTCATGTATGGATGTGAGAGTTGGACCATAAAGAAGGCTGAGTGCTGAAGAATTGATGCTTCTGAACTGTGGTTTTGGAGAAGACTCTTGAGAGTCCCTGAAGGTTAGAAAAATAAGACAGTTCACATAAAAGCACTGGTATGTACTGTTTATTCAATAAACAGTGCTTACTTCACTCTGTTTAACAGGCTGTGGGTTCATCCACGCCACTTCCAATGACCCAAATTCATTCCTATTTATGAATGAGCAATATCCCATTTTATATGTGTACCACACTTCTTTTCCATTCATCTGTCAATGAATACCTAGGTTGCTTCCATGTCCTGGTTATTATAAATATTGGTGATCAATTTATTTGCAGGACAGGAATAGAGACATAGACAGAGAA
This sequence comes from Tragulus kanchil, assembly GCA_022376925.1. NCBI lineage: Eukaryota > Metazoa > Chordata > Mammalia > Artiodactyla > Tragulidae > Tragulus > Tragulus kanchil. Next base: position 55,604,057 of record JAIOJX010000004.1, read on the forward strand.
CAGACATGTGGACACAGCAGGGGAAACACAGTGGGACAATGTGAGAGAGTAGTATTGACATATATACACTGGAAAAAAATGAGCCTTGGGAATTAAAACATATTTCTTACATTTATAGCCACCAAAATATAAAATTAATTTATCTTGGCAAATTTGAATTCCTGATCTCTAAAAACAGGAAATCATGTAGACCTTTTATGAAGGTCTTTACTCAGGTAACTCAGAAAATTACAAAAGTACATCCCACAGGGTCATTTATAAAAAATAATATTGACTAATAGTGACTGCTTATTTAATATATATACAGAGTATGTTATGCGAAATGTCAATCTGGATGAAGCACAAACTGGAATCAAGATCACTGGAAGAAATATCAATAACCTTGGGTACACAGATGACACCACCCTTATGGCAGAAAGTGAAGAGAAACTAAAAAGCCTCTTGATAAAGGTGAAAGAGGAGAGTGGAAAAAGCTGGCCTAAAACTCAACATTCAAAAAATAAAAACCATGGCATCCAGTCCCATCACTTCATGGCAAACAGATCAGGAAAAAATGGAAACAGTGACAGACTTTGTTTTCTTGGGCTCCAAAATCACTGAGGATGATCACTCCAGCCATGAAATTTAAAGCCATTTGTTCCTTGGAAGAAAAGCTATGACAAACCTAGACGGCATATTCAAAAGCAAAGACGTCACTTTGCCAACAAAAGTCCTTATTATCAAAGTTATAGGTTTCCCAGTAGTCATGTATGGATGTGAGAGTTGGACCATAAAGAAGGCTGAGTGCTGAAGAATTGATGCTTCTGAACTGTGGTTTTGGAGAAGACTCTTGAGAGTCCCCTGGACTGCAAGGAGATCAAACCAGTCAATCCTAAAGGAAATCAGCTCTGATTATTCATTGGAAGGACTGATGCTGAAGCTGAAGCTCCAATATTTTGGAAAATACCCTAATGTGGGAAAAAATAGAAGGCAGAAGGAGAAGGGGATGACAGGACCAGATGGTTGGATGGCATCACTGAGTTAATGGACCTGAGTTTGAGCAAGCTCCAGAAGATGGTGAAGGACAAGGAAGCCTGATCTGTTGCAGTCCATGGGGTCGCAAAAAGTTGGATACAACTGAGCAACTGAACTGAACTGAATAGTGACAAATCAAGTTTCAGCCAGCAACTTAATGATACTATTATTGAGACATAAAACATGATGGAAACATTCCTCATATCAAGATAGAGTAAGATGGGCCTGTGCTCATCTGCAGGTTTTATTATAAAAACTTTTAGAAAGTCCTTCTTAAAACGAAAATTAATATCATGATATTAATATGAGACATTCTTTTGTCTTTCGTGACTAATGATACAGTATTGAGAGACTATTAATTCATTTTGGTTCATATAACTATAAATGTAGACAGCTAATTTAAATCATAATTTGATAAACAAAACAAAGATTTTCAAAATCAGGATTAATTCAGGTAAAACTTGTTATAACTTTTAGAGAGTAAACCTATAATAAATAATCCACAAATTTCTAGAAAATGCAGAGGTTATTTCTTAAATTTGATGTGAATGAATTAAAATATGCTAATGAGCTAAATGAAGAACACATGCTAACTAAAGCAAACAAAAAATATTGTGCAAAGAAGATAATCTATCATTCTTATCAATGATGCCTACCTTGAGTCTTTATTATAATACATATTCATTCATTTGCACAATCAAAGCTTATTGAAGAGCAGCTCAAAACTCAAAGCACTGAGAATACAAAGATGTATATGCGTATTTCTGGAGCCTACGGGACATAAGGTTGACAAGCAAGCCAGATTTTATGTGATATTTCATGATATGTAGTTTAACTATATTCTGCATCAGGCATTGTCAAACCTCAGATATTGATCATCATATTCTGTCTGAACCTGTAAGCAACATATAATAAAAACCTAATGGGAAGGGCTTCCCTGGTGGTCCAGTGGGTAAGGACACTGCCCTGCAGTGCAAGGGGCGCCGGTTCGATCCCTGGTCTGGGAAGATGCCACGTGCCGCGGAGCTGCTGGACCGATGTGTTCAATTACCGAGCCAGAGCTCTGGAGCGCATGCGCCCAGAACCGGTGCTCTGCGACAACAGAGGCCACTGCGATGGGAGGCCCACACGGGCCAAAGAACAAAGATGAATGAAAACAGATAAATGAAAGAGCAATAGAAGTGGCCCACCTGCCCCCCCTCCCTAACCTGCCCCGCCAGACCCCCCGCAAAAAAAACTAATGGGAAAGTTGAAGTGTATGATGAGCTATCCTCCTGGAAAGCAGATACATAAGGAATTCTCCTGCTTGAAGTTTGAGACAAATGTAACAACAGGAGCAAAATAATTAAAACAAGAAAACAGAAATAATTCCTCAGTTTCCATTTCACTTCTGACTATTCTGTCCAGGGAATATTCATAAAGCTGTAAAGAAAATAACAAGTTGTACTTGGTACAGCTTAAGACTCAAGAAGACTAGAAGACCTTAAAAAAGAGACATATGGATTTTAATACTTGGACTTGAGCAAGTTATGTTCCCACAGGATTATTATAATGTAGAGATAAGATGCCTGAACTGATCAGAGTGTACTAATAGGACAATAGGGAATGGGAGAGCTGAATGAAACTTGGAGAGGAAGAAAAACAATCCTGTTGAAAACAAAGTATATCCTCCAAAATGCAAACAGATTTCCATTATTCTCAAGGAGAAGTTTGCAATGAATAATTTAAAATATTCTTCTCTTTAGAAAGGGTTCTGGAAGCCAACATAGTTTTATCTGGATATGGTCATAGAAACTAGATTTTCATTCCTTGATCTGTTCATTTCTGCAATGTTTACTGAAGGTTTTCCATATGCTGGCAAGAATAAACATTTGGAGTTCTTAACAAACAAAACTGTGATTCATGTGAAGCACCATATTTGAATTAAAGCCATCAACTCTATATACACATTTTTCTAGTTGTGGAGATGGAAGTGGACACACCATAAAAGAGAGAGAGAGTTTCAACAATGTGTATTTGTTCCAGAAGGGCCACTGTTACACTGAAAAATACTCTTCATATTAGATATACTTGTAGTGGTTGCTTGAGATTTAGCCTAAAAGAACAGAAAGAAGACTTCAGAAGGAGCATGATAACTCTTCAATTAGCTGGAGGGCTTTCAAGTAAAAAAGTGTAAAAGCAGGATCTAGGAACTAACAGGGAAAAGGTTTCTTTCATTCATTTGGAAACTGATAAAAAAAAATTCATAATCCTTCATTAGACAATCTGCTCAGCAGCTAGAGACTAGTTATTGATGACAGACTGATAACAGTATGTTGTGTTTAAACCTAGAATTACAATATTCTTTAAAAATTTTATAGTCCCATGCTATTCTTGTGTTTAAAAGAGAGAACACTGATGGCTAATAAAATAACAAATTTGTTTATAGAAAATAATTCAGATTTACATAATCTTGAAAAAGTATAGCCAAGATATAAATAATTGGCTATGGTTTTCAAAATGGTTTATTCTGAGAACAAAGACTGGTTGTTTATATTTCCTGTATCACAATGGGTTCAAACAATATGAAAAGTATTCTGCTAGAGGAGACTAGTATACTTCTATTAATTTTTAAATGCTGGAAAGACTTCAGAGAATGATTTTGAAGCTTTCATAATAGGGAATTTTTTATGAAATATGAAGATGCTATATAGTATCTTCCTCAGATGTTTTAGAGATTCACCTCACCGTCCATGTTTCAGTATCTAATATGATATCTTCATGTGTTCCTCTTCCATTCCTGTGGTCTGAAAGTTTCCTTGTGTGTTATAATAGTTTCTGTCTCCTATTGCATTTGGAATAGTTTCTCCATTAGTAAGTAATATCTTTCACAATATGATTTTATGATGATGATTAATGCTGTATTAGTTCTTTTCTATTAAATAAAGTCACTAACATCCTTTTGGTATTAGCCATGTTGGATTATTTCAATAAATTCAATATATATGATAATTTCAAACATTTTCTAATATGCATCCTTATGCTACTTTTGAGTCTTATTATTATGAAAAATGCTCTCAAAAATATGAGATAAACTTTTCTTATTATCAAGTATCATAAAAACATATCTGAAAATATTTCTCTCTTCTTAATGGTATCTTTACTGAATCAAGCTGAAATCATTTAGAAATAAGATATTCTTTGAAAATTCCAAAATATATTTTGTATTATCTTATTCTATACAATGTACTATTTACTAAAACATTTCTTCCTGATTTATTTGCATGAAATAGAAACATGTTTATTCCAATTGGATTTACTTAGCTTAAAAGCAGGATCTAGAATTTTTCAATAATCCTTCATTAGACAATCTGCTCAGCAGCTAGAGACTAGTTATTGATGACAGACTGATAACAGTATGTTGTGTTTAAACCTAGAATTACAATATTCTTTAAAAATTTTATAGTCCCATGCTATTCTTGTGTTTAAAAGAGAGAACACTGATGGCTAATAAAATAACAAATTTGTTTATAGAAAATAATTCAGATTTACATAATCTTGAAAAAGTATAGCCAAGATATAAATAATTGGCTATGGTTTTCAAAATGGTTTATTCTGAGAACAAAGACTGGTTGTTTATATTTCCTGTATCACAATGGGTTCAAACAATATGAAAAGTATTCTGCTAGAGGAGACTAGTATACTTCTATTAATTTTTAAATGCTGGAAAGACTTCAGAGAATGATTTTGAAGCTTTCATAATAGGGAATTTTTTATGAAATATGAAGATGCTATATAGTATCTTCCTCAGATGTTTTAGAGATTCACCTCACCGTCCATGTTTCAGTATCTAATATGATATCTTCATGTGTTCCTCTTCCATTCCTGTGGTCTGAAAGTTTCCTTGTGTGTTATAATAGTTTCTGTCTCCTATTGCATTTGGAATAGTTTCTCCATTAGTAAGTAATATCTTTCACAATATGATTTTATGATGATGATTAATGCTGTATTAGTTCTTTTCTATTAAATAAAGTCACTAACATCCTTTTGGTATTAGCCATGTTGGATTATTTCAATAAATTCAATATATATGATAATTTCAAACATTTTCTAATATGCATCCTTATGCTACTTTGGAGTCTTATTATTATGAAAATGCTCTCAAAAATATGAGATAAACTTTTCTTATTATCAAGTATCATAAAAACATATCTGAAAATATTTCTCTCTTCTTAATGGTATCTTTACTGAATCAAGCTGAAATCATTTAGAAATAAGATATTCTTTGAAAATTCCAAAATATATTTTGTATTATCTTATTCTATACAATGTACTATTTACTAAAACATTTCTTCCTGATTTATTTGCATGAAATAGAAACATGTTTATTCCAATTGGATTTACTTAGCTTAACAAAGTACATAGAGGGTTTCCCTGGTGTCCCAGTGGGTAGGGGCACCGCCTTGCAGTGCAAGGGACGCTGGTTCGATTCCCTGGCCTGGGAAGATGCCACGTGCCGCAGAGCGGCTGGACCGATGTGTCCAATTACCGAGCCGGAGCTCTGGAGCGCAAGCGCCCGGAGCTGTTGCTCTGAGACAACAGAGGCCACTGCGATGGGAGGCTCACACGGGCCAAAGAACAAAGATGAATGAAAATAGATAAACGAAAGACCAATAGAAGTGGCCCGCCCACACCCTCCCTCCCCAACCCGCTCCCCATCCCCCCAAAAAACAAAGTACATAGAGAAGTTCATGGATGATATGGTGGGCAGGTTCTCATCTTCCTACTCAAATATCTTTACCTGTAAGAAGCAAAACACAAGCCACCCTAATTCTGTCTTCTTTTACAGTGATTTTCTGAGCTCTTTTTACATCCCAATGTCAATCATGTGACAGTAAGCAAGAAAAGTTGGAAGATGAGAAAACTTCTCCAGACACACAGCTATCCTCTTCCAAATGGGTTGGCAGTATTAAAAAGAAGAAAATGAATATCATCTATGCAAGTAATTGTCTGCCTTAGAATTGAAATGACACAAATTTTAAGGAAAGAAAGAATATGTGAGGATGGCATCTTGCAAGATAGGAAAGAAGAGTGTTGCCTGTGTTCCCTTGGAGGAAAATTGTCTCTAATCTAATACTTACACCACTGTAGCTGACTGCTCTCTAATTTGTAATATTTTGTTCAATAAGAAACAAAGGTCTTAACAGACTCACAGACTTAGAGAACAAACTTATACTGATGAGGGAGGAAGGGTTGGGGGAAGGAATAGATTGGGAGTTTGGGACTGACATGTAAGCTCTGCTATATTTAAAATAGATAGCCAACAAGGGCCTGCTATATGGAACGAGGACCTCTGAGCAACACTCTGTAATAACCTAAATGGGATAAGAATTTGAAAAATAAGAGACGCTTGAATAGTATAACTGTATCACTTTGCTGTACACTTGAAACATACCTTGTTAATCAACTATAGTTCAATATGTAATAAGGATTTAAAATATAATAAAGAAACAAAGGCATTCAGTCCATTCAACATATATTAATTAAGCTCCCTATTATGGGTCAAAAAACACTTCAGGAAAATTCCCTGAAAAATGTTCATTGGTTCAGGTACAGTTCACCTTGTAAATGAAATGAGTACATGAAAGGAGAATTGATGACATAATGCCTTTGCCCTCAACAAGTTCACCTTTATGAACCAAGGGACAAGAGTATGCCATAGGACTTATCTGGTGGTCCAGTGGGTAAAGAGTCCGCCTTGCAGTACAAGGGGCACCAGTTTGATCCCTAGTCAGGGAAGATCCCACATGCCGCAGAGTGGGTGGACTGGTGTGTCCAATTACCAGCTAGCACTCTGGAGCGCATACTCCCAGAGTAGGTGCTCTGCAACGAGGGAGGCCAATGCAATGGGAGGCCCATATAGGTCAAAGAATAAAGATGGATGGAAATAAGTAAATAAATAAATAATACAATAAAAAAGGGCAATATTTAAAAAGAGAGAGAGAGAACCATACAAAAATGATGATAGCAGTCACAGAAACACAAGCACAATAACATTACACCAGAATAAAAAAAATAATGATTTGTTTTCACTGGGGTGGAGGTCAATCCACTGAAGGTAATGGAGAAACGAAGCATATAAAGATTTTTCAAATGGGTCAAAGTTTTACAGAATATGCTTGGCAGAAACTGTTCATTTTTCTAACAGATGTATGTAGACATGGTCTTACAAACTTTTTAAAAGCAGCCTCAAGAGGGTAATTTTAAAAAATAGATTTTATGTTCAGTAGTCACTGATCCATGAAATTGCTTAGTCTCCCATGTCCGAAGACTTAGTTGGTCATAATTATAATTTGAAGAAATTTCTCAAAGCGCATAGAATAATTCAATAGTCTTGGAAATGATAACCTTCAAGGAGAAGATTGCAGCAGAAAGCTGGCAGATGTTTCAGGGGTTGTGAATTTCGTTAATAGAATAAGTCAACTTTCACACTGAAAGACATAAAACACTCAGTGCTATCAAATGGACATTGAACTCTTTAGCTTATTTTTCATCTTGTGGTATTTTATCATGTATACCCTACATTCCAAATCGACATTTGAAATCAAACCCAGTATTAATGCACTTAACTACTAATACATAGGGAGTATCAGAACAAAATTCTTCACAGCATCTTGTGACTGGATTCAACCTCAGTCATTAAAGAAGAGACTTCGCCATTTTTATGAAAAAGGTTTTTTTCAGGTATCCTCATTTACAGAGTAAGTTAAACAAAGAAATTAATGAACTACATTTACCTTTTAAAAATATGCTTAGAGTTGCATGTTCATTTCAAAAAGAAAAAAAGAGAATATTTTGCTCAAGGTACAAACTAGGTGATAAAGTCAAATATGCCAAGATATGACACAATTTTCAATAAAATGTAATATATTTTTTTCAAATAATACTCCTAGGGGCCAACTACATAGGAAAGTGATAGTTGTAGTGAACAAAATATGAAATTACATTGGTTAAGTTTTCTTTGCCTATATCCCTTCAAAGACTTGAGAAAAGTGAAACTAATCAGACAAGAACAAACTATGTACAAATAAAAACATTCAATGAAAATAAGGAACTAAAATTTTTGAAAAAGCAAATGTTGTCACATTAACATTTTGTTATATGTCATACACTTAATAACAACTTGCTAGTAAGTTGTCGATTTACTCAGAGCTTTAATGCACCAATATTTATAATTGTCATGCACATATAAATAAAAGTGGTCCAAATATTTTTCACTGAAGAGGAGAAATCTACTGCTGTCTTCATTATATACTCCCATTTGCTTAGCTATTTCTGAGAGTAGCAGAAAATTTAATAAGAGCTGATCATTTTTAAGCCACTATTTGTCATAAAATGAAGAAGATTCTCATCCAAAAAAAGATGTTTCTAATTTTTTTCCAATAAATGATATATATCATATAATAGCTCATCCATTAAGTTAATTTTGAAATTCTGTTTTTAATTAGGTTGAGTTTAAATTTTTAGTTTTTAAAAAATGTTATTTTAATATAATTGATTTACAATGTTGGGGCAGTTTCTGCTATACAGCAAAGTGACTCAGTTATATATATGCACACATTTTTTCACAAAACAATGGATTCACAAAGAGTTGGACATGACTGAGCAATTGAACTGAACTGAACAGGAATTCTAACCTTTTAAGGATACTCCAACTGTTTTCTTCAGTGGCTATATCAATTTACATTCCCACAAACAGCATAAGAGGATTCCCTCTTTTTCACCCCCTTTTCAACATTTATTATTTATAGACTTAAACTGTGGCCATTCTGACTGTTGTGAGATGCTACCTCATTGTAGTATCAATTTCTATTTTTCTAATAGTAACCTTGAACATCTCTTTATGTGCCTATTGGCCACCTGTATGTCTTTGGAAAAATATCATTTAGGTTAGCTTGAATTTTAGTTGAAAATGAACAAATAATACTTATCCTTGTGAAAGTTTCTTTTAATACTAACCTTCATATACTTTAAGGATTTTGTGTATTTTACCATACTCACAAAGGCTCTGGAAAATTGAATAGGCTTCCTTGTCTCTGCTGTTGGCCTTGTTCACCCAACCTCAACTCTATCTTCTTGAGCTTACAAAACAGAATATTTGACTTCTTATACAAGAGAAAATAAGGGAGAACTTTTAAAAAGCACCTTTTGTTATCTTTGCAATGTACCAAAAAGAAATGAAACAGATTAGCTTGCCTTTAACAAAGCTGGGACTAGTTTCATAAGTTACCTACAAATGTGATTTCTGAAAAATGAAATTGTCACAACTTTTTGTATAATTTTTTCGATTTACTCAGAGCTTTAATGCACCAATATTTATAATTGTCATGCACATATAAATAAAAGTGGTCCAAATATTTTTCACTGAAGAGGAGAAATCTACTGCTGTCTTCATTATATACTCCCATTTGCTTAGCTATTTCTGAGAGTAGCAGAAAATTTAATAAGAGCTGATCATTTTTAAGCCACTATTTGTCATAAAATGAAGAAGATTCTCATCCAAAAAAAGATGTTTCTAATTTTTTTCCAATAAATGATATATATCATATAATAGCTCATCCATTAAGTTAATTTTGAAATTCTGTTTTAATTAGGTTGATTTTAAAATTTTTTAGTTTTTAAAAATGTTATTTTAATATAATTGATTTACAATGTTGGGGCAGTTTCTGCTATACAGCAAAGTGACTCAGTTATATATATGCACACATTTTTTCACAAAACAATGGATTCACAAAGAGTTGGACATGACTGAGCAATTGAACTGAACTGAACAGGAATTCTAACCTTTTAAGGATACTCCAACTGTTTTCTTCAGTGGCTATATCAATTTACATTCCCACAAACAGCATAAGAGGATTCCCTCTTTTTCACCCCCTTTTCAACATTTATTATTTATAGACTTAAACTGTGGCCATTCTGACTGTTGTGAGATGCTACCTCATTGTAGTATCAATTTCTATTTTTCTAATAGTAACCTTGAACATCTCTTTATGTGCCTATTGGCCACCTGTATGTCTTTGGAAAAATATCATTTAGGTTAGCTTGAATTTTAGTTGAAAATGAACAAATAATACTTATCCTTGTGAAAGTTTCTTTTAATACTAACCTTCATATACTTTAAGGATTTTGTGTATTTTACCATACTCACAAAGGCTCTGGAAAATTGAATAGGCTTCCTTGTCTCTGCTGTTGGCCTTGTTCACCCAACCTCAACTCTATCTTCTTGAGCTTACAAAACAGAATATTTGACTTCTTATACAAGAGAAAATAAGGGAGAACTTTTAAAAAGCACCTTTTGTTATCTTTGCAATGTACCAAAAAGAAATGAAACAGATTAGCTTGCCTTTAACAAAGCTGGGACTAGTTTCATAAGTTACCTACAAATGTGATTTCTGAAAAATGAATCAGTATCAATCTACCAGCCTTCTTAATGCCCTCTGAACTATAGCTGGAACTGTTATAACCATATTTTTAAAGAATGACTTCATGGAATCAAAGTAATAATTTTAAAAGTATATCTTAAGAAGGCCACAGACATCAGATCATTAGTTTTTCACTCATGCCAGCTAGGACACAATTCTCAACTCCTAGTTACAAACACATCCTCTTGAAAAAATGACTTAGGTTTTCTAAGTCTTTGTTCGTCATCTGTAAAGTGGGGGTGATTTTTATCTTGTGAGAGTGTTTAAAGAGACAAATAAGATAATAAAGTAAAACATCATAATTACCCATTAAATATTAAAATGTTATTCATTTTTCCTCCTGGGAGCTAAAACATAAATTGTTCTATTTGCTAGACATAATTTTGAATTAGGAATTAGAAATTGACAAATGTATATATTTAATGATTTCAAGGAATCTATATATACCTTTTTTGCAGAAAAGTAAAGGGTCGCATCTTCATGTTGTAACTCTAAGAAGTAAGCACATCTAAGAAACAGACAATGCTTACTGATTATGTGCTTATACCTAGTCTCCCTGTGGGGTTCACTGTTAGTTTTCTCAATTTCAAAAGTTAGCACAATTTATATAGCTCTCTAAAAATATTTTCTTCAAAAGATGATGAATCTGAGGAAAAATAACATATAATCATGAACAGAACAGAAAGAAGATAAAACTCACAGTGACAGGAAAAAATGACAATAGTGTTATATTTTATATGTAGTCATTCATTAATGTAGTTTCAGTTACTGTTAAACTATGTTGCCCAGCATCTTGCTTATTTATCTCTATTATCAGTAAAGTAACTGCCTATAGATCAGTTACCATTGTGTCAGCTTCTTCAGTCAGTGCTGAACTATACCATTTCATGATTTCTTTTCTAGAACCCCTTCAGAGGAGGCAGGTGAGAGCTGACATTCTTGCCTCAGTAAGTCTCCCCCACAACTTCTCTGTGGTTTGTAGATAAATATCTGTGTTCTTCTATGTTCTTTTGCAAGAGAGAAACAGGAAAAGCAGAGGAGGGCATGCTGAGGTGAGAGCTCACTGTTGAGAAGTAAGAACATCTCTGCTCTGTGCACTAGCCAGGGCGGATGAAAAATGGAAGGCTGTGGGTCAGACTAGAGGAGCTCAGGTTTGAAATGTATGCTTTTATAAGCAAGCACTATTTGTCTCATGAACTGTAATACTAATTAACAAAGTAGAATTAAAAGTAATCTTTAAAGCACAAAGGACGGACTCTTTTATCTAAGACTTAAAGTCAAGTGCCTGTCAGAGTTTATTGTTAAAATGTAATTTAAAATAATAACAAGTATGTAAAAATATGCATTAGATCTCATAAATGTTTTATAAGTGGGCTATAGTTTGGGGGTTATAGTAGCTTCCATTTTATTTGAATTTGTAAATACTGTGATAGATGTTTTAATTTCTTAATTTCCAAGGCCCAGACAAATAAGATTTAAAAAAAAAAAGTAAAACATCATAATTACCCATTAAATATTAAAATGTTATTCATTTTTCCTCCTGGGAGCTAAAACATAAATTGTTCTATTTGCTAGACATAATTTTGAATTAGGAATTAGAAATTGACAAATGTATATATTTAATGATTTCAAGGAATCTATATATACCTTTTTTGCAGAAAAGTAAAGGGTCGCATCTTCATGTTGTAACTCTAAGAAGTAAGCACATCTAAGAAACAGACAATGCTTACTGATTATGTGCTTATACCTAGTCTCCCTGTGGGGTTCACTGTTAGTTTTCTCAATTTCAAAAGTTAGCACAATTTATATAGCTCTCTAAAAATATTTTCTTCAAAAGATGATGAATCTGAGGAAAAATAACATATAATCATGAACAGAACAGAAAGAAGATAAAACTCACAGTGACAGGAAAAAATGACAATAGTGTTATATTTTATATGTAGTCATTCATTAATGTAGTTTCAGTTACTGTTAAACTATGTTGCCCAGCATCTTGCTTATTTATCTCTATTATCAGTAAAGTAACTGCCTATAGATCAGTTACCATTGTGTCAGCTTCTTCAGTCAGTGCTGAACTATACCATTTCATGATTTCTTTTCTAGAACCCCTTCAGAGGAGGCAGGTGAGAGCTGACATTCTTGCCTCAGTAAGTCTCCCCCACAACTTCTCTGTGGTTTGTAGATAAATATCTGTGTTCTTCTATGTTCTTTTGCAAGAGAGAAACAGGAAAAGCAGAGGAGGGCATGCTGAGGTGAGAGCTCACTGTTGAGAAGTAAGAACATCTCTGCTCTGTGCACTAGCCAGGGCGGATGAAAAATGGAAGGCTGTGGGTCAGACTAGAGGAGCTCAGGTTTGAAATGTATGCTTTTATAAGCAAGCACTATTTGTCTCATGAACTGTAATACTAATTAACAAAGTAGAATTAAAAGTAATCTTTAAAGCACAAAGGACGGACTCTTTTATCTAAGACTTAAAGTCAAGTGCCTGTCAGAGTTTATTGTTAAAATGTAATTTAAAATAATAACAAGTATGTAAAAATATGCATTAGATCTCATAAATGTTTTATAAGTGGGCTATAGTTTGGGGGTTATAGTAGCTTCCATTTTATTTGAATTTGTAAATACTGTGATAGATGTTTTAATTTCTTAATTTCCAAGGCCTCCTTGAAACATGTTTATCTTAAAAACATTCTAATTATTTATTTTGTCCTATGCTGCTAGGTGAAAGATCAGTGACTGGTCATCCTAAGAGGTTAATTTAAACTAAATGTTCTGTTTAACCTGTTTCAAACAAAAATGTTTTAATTAAGGGACATGTGTGTGCAATGTGAATAAAAGAAAATTTCATGAGTTTTGGAATCAGAAGACCTAACTGGATACCCTGGCGCATGTCAAACTTCATGAAGTTTCTTTGCTTCATTTTTAAGTAGTAGAATACATAGCTACTCCTGTTCTCCATACATGCACCTCTGGCTGATAGACTGTGTTTCAGCTCTTATGGCCCCTGTAATACAACAGACACAGTGCATGTCATAGACTATTTGCAGTAACTTGACCTTGTTCTCATAGTATATCCTGCTAATGTCACCTGAGCCTAAAGATTTTTTTTAAGAAGGAAGCTACATTTACTATAAGCTATTACTACTACAAACAATTCTATGCACATGCATACAGATTATTAATGAATATGTATAATACCACAAAGAAGTTATATTTAATTCTCAACTTCACAAATAAAACAAGCCTAAGAAAAATTTTCTTTTCTTACAACAAACACACACTGCAAGTAGGAGAGCTAGGGGAGTTCATCTGATTTTTTGTATCAACATCCTGAGTACTCTTCGTCATGTTTATAATGCATGTATTTTTTAAAATTTAACCAAACTAGAAATATATGTGATGCTTACTCATGTTTGACAGGTGACAAAAGTGGTACTAAACAGCATCAAGTATCTTAATATCACAAACTATGTTGAACTGGTAGAAAAAGAATTTATCCCGCAAGACTCAGAAAAAGTATATTACAGAAGGCTTCAGTCCCCAATTTTAAAAGTAATCTTTAAAGCACAAAGGACGGACTCTTTTAAGACTTAAAGTCAAGTGCCTGTCAGAGTTTATTGTTAAAATGTAATTTAAAATAATAACAAGTATGTAAAAATATGCATTAGATCTCATAAATGTTTTATAAGTGGGCTATAGTTTGGGGGTTATAGTAGCTTCCATTTTATTTGAATTTGTAAATACTGTGATAGATGTTTTAATTTCTTAATTTCCAAGGCCTCCTTGAAACATGTTTATCTTAAAAACATTCTAATTATTTATTTTGTCCTATGCTGCTAGGTGAAAGATCAGTGACTGGTCATCCTAAGAGGTTAATTTAAACTAAATGTTCTGTTTAACCTGTTTCAAACAAAAATGTTTTAATTAAGGGACATGTGTGTGCAATGTGAATAAAAGAAAATTTCATGAGTTTTGGAATCAGAAGACCTAACTGGATACCCTGGCGCATGTCAAACTTCATGAAGTTTCTTTGCTTCATTTTTAAGTAGTAGAATACATAGCTACTCCTGTTCTCCATACATGCACCTCTGGCTGATAGACTGTGTTTCAGCTCTTATGGCCCCTGTAATACAACAGACACAGTGCATGTCATAGACTATTTGCAGTAACTTGACCTTGTTCTCATAGTATATCCTGCTAATGTCACCTGAGCCTAAAGATTTTTTAAGAAGGAAGCTACATTTACTATAAGCTATTACTACTACAAACAATTCTATGCACATGCATACAGATTATTAATGAATATGTATAATACCACAAAGAAGTTATATTTAATTCTCAACTTCACAAATAAAACAAGCCTAAGAAAAATTTTCTTTTCTTACAACAAACACACACTGCAAGTAGGAGAGCTAGGGGAGTTCATCTGATTTTTTGTATCAACATCCTGAGTACTCTTCGTCATGTTTATAATGCATGTATTTTTTAAAATTTAACCAAACTAGAAATATATGTGATGCTTACTCATGTTTGACAGGTGACAAAAGTGGTACTAAACAGCATCAAGTATCTTAATATCACAAACTATGTTGAACTGGTAGAAAAAAAGAATTTATCCCCAAGATCAAGTTATACAGAGCTTCAGCTCCTACAAACTACTCCTACTAGTATAGCTCAAGGTGGCAAGGGTTACAGAATAAGTGTGATCATAGATGTAACTACGAATCATCAAGATAAACAAAGGGCAACTCTCAGATCTTAAAACAAATGAATTGATCTTTCTGATATCCACAAGAATTTAGGATTTTAACTCCTATCGCATTGAAGTATAATAAAGTCATGACTATTACATAACAACATTCTGTTATCTATATAGATGCAAAATTAGCAAAAGATATTTTTTTCTGCAGAATCTAGAGAACTATAATTTTAAATCTCATTTTAACTTATGTACTGAATATTACATTGTTTAAAACTTAAACCAGTACAATTTGCTCAAGTCTTAATATTTTCATTCTACATTTCATTGTCCTTTTGTTGCTCTTGCTTTTAGTTGCTAAGTTGCGCCCAGATCTTTAGACACATCATGGAATGTAGCCCGCCAGGCTCCTCTGTCTATGTGATTTCCCAGGCAAGAATACTGGAGTGGGTTTCTGTGTCTTTCTCCAGGGGATTTTTCCAACCCAGGGGTTGAATTTGTGTCTCTGAGATCTCCTACATTAGCAGGTGAATTCTTTACCACTGAGCCACAGGGAAGCCCCTCATTGTCCTTTATTAGCTCCTTATTTCAAAGAGTAAATTTCAGTCACTCTTGTCAAAAATAATTTTTAAAATTTCACCATTGAAACAATTGTGTACAAACATATAACTGATTTTTCATCAGAAATACATCAAGGTATGAAAAGAGGAAAATAGAATGACTTATTTGAGTCTATGAATATACTGAAATTTTAAGAAATGTTGGTTATTGTATCTGACATTCAAATGGACAATTCAACTGTCAATATCCATCTTTTCTATTGATCTAATCTATATAACCATCTATCTATAGACATATTTATACACACATGCATATATATGTTTATGCATATTACTTATGTATATTTATGTATATTTACATATATATATATATATACACACACATACACACTGGGGCTTCCCTGGTGGCTCAGTTGGTAAGGAATCTGCCTGAGACCTGGGTTGGGGAAGATCTGTTGGAGAAGGAGATCTGCACTGAAGTGCATTTTGGACTATGCACGCCAGTATTCTTGCCTGGAGGATTCCACAGACAGAGGAGCCTGGCAGGCTACAGTCCATGGGGTCACAAAGAGTCAAACATGACTGAGGGATTAACATTACCACCAACACCACACACGCGCACGCGCACACACACACACACCCCTCTAGATAGAGGAAGAGAGACGAAATACATTAATTTAGCTCCCAAATAATTTGATACATTGAGTAGTAAATCATATAAATGCTACAAAGGAAGCAATGTTATCATTGCCCTATAGAGTAGTAAAATGGTGACAGGAAGATTAGAAAGATAAAATCATTACTATCGACATTTAAGATATGTGTGATATAGGCAATTTCTAAATTCAAATGAATACAAAGATTAAGTCTAGTTAATTAGAACACATATTTTCAAAGCAACGACTCTTATGAATGGAAGACCACAGATATAGAGAATATATCTAAAAACATAAGGTAAATCTGAGAATACTGCTACAGAAGTGAGAAATGCAGAACAGTTTGTCTTCCATATCTGCAGGCTCTGCATCCAGAGTTTCAACCAACTATGGATTGAAAATTCCTTTTAAAAAGTACTCAGACTTCTGAAGAGCAAAACCTGAATTTGCCACACAACAGCAACTAGTCATTTAACATTTACCTTGTATTTACAACACTTACACAGCAGTTACATTATTTTGGATAAGTAATCCAGACATGATTTTAAATATATGGAAGGTTTTGTGTAGGTTGTATGCAAAATGATGCCATTTTCTATAAGGGTGAAGTATCCATAGAGTTTGGTCTCCCAGGGGTTGTATGGGGACAGGGATTCCTGGAACACATCCTATGTGGGTTCCAAAGGACTACATGAAAATACATAATCTGGGTTTCATAAGAGATTCTTGGGGAATCAACTTTTGGAGAGTAGAGAGGTCATACTTTGAAATATTTATGTATAAGATTGGGATGTTAAAATAAGTTAAATTCACAAAGGCAGAACTGCTGAATAGCAGTCTAAGGTGTGTGAGATGAATCACACTGAGGAGTCACAGGAGACACTTAAGTTGAGTCAGAGGTGATGGTGAAAACTTGAGTGAAGATTGGAAGAGCAGTATATACACAGCCATCCTCTGAAGTCTACTTTTGCTCACAGGACACTTCATTATCAAGAACAGCCTCACCAACAAAATTTCTTTCCCAATGTAGAAGAGTAGATTGAAAAAATTGACTATAATCCCTCAGTCTCCTTATGTTCACACCCTGTATATGTTACTTTGTTCTATCAAAGAGTGAAGTTTATTTTTCCATCTCTTGAATATGGACTGTCTGTGCGATCTTTTTGGCCAATAGAATGCAATATAAGTGACAGCATACCAATTCTGCCTATAGGGCTTGAGTCCAGACTCTCTACCCCTCTTTTTCTTCAAATCTTTCTCAGTTGTCATGCAAATAAGTTCCTCTTTGCCTTCTGAAGAATGAGAGAGGACAGAGAGCAAAGACATCCTCCCAACTACACAAACTCAACTCAACCACTTGCCAGCTGACCATACTGTTGAACTCAATACACATGAGTGAGCCTGTCATCAACACAAGAACAATTGCTGAGGTAAGGCCAGGCCAATGGCCAAATCAGACTCATGAGTGAAAGCACTAAGATATGGAGTCATTTGTTACAAAGTAAAAGCTAATGGATACACATGGTCAATATCCTTCTGATGAAGGAATAAGGTTATATCACACAGGAAATCTTTGCATTCTTGGTATATTTCAAATAAGTTTAACTGACACTTCACTCAATTAAAAGATAAACTTCTTTTCACAAAAGTGTATTAGACAAGTCAGAGGTATCAGTCTTGATTTTCCAGCTATAATTTAAAATGAATATGCATTGTGAGTTTCCAGTGAGATCCAGATTACTGCTCTTGCCATATGAACACCAGGGACTTTGCTGATTGAGCAGTTTGCTTTTGAAATAATCACTATACAATCAACTTCTGGCTTTTAATCATTTTACATTAGAACACCATAAAATTGTCTAAAACATCAAAGAGAAGAAAGGAATTATTCTTCATACAACATTTTGTATAGTTTTAGCTAAGCTCTGTGTATCTCCAGATTGAGAAGCCTTCTAACATTTCACATAGTTGGCTTTCTAACATTTAACATACTTGTGCACAGACTCTGTGACCGTGTGTGTATATGTGTGCATCAAATAATGAATGGTAATATAAAGCAAATGGCCTTTCTTATAATCTAATGTTAATTAAAACCAAATGTCCCTTCCACAATGCAGCTAATATATGTTAATTATTCTGTCTTGTGCAGATGTGACAACAGGGAACATACAATTTTTAAGGGGAAAAAAGTATACATTGTAGCAATAATTGTCCACAATGTGAAATACTATCTTCCCCCCCGTGAGGAACTAGAATACTTGCCAAATAATCCTTTATCTACTATTTAAATAATGTAAATTGTTCTTTCACAATAATATATACTTAGAATTACCTTTTTATAAGTTGAACTGAAACACATTTATTTCTATTTACCTTCCTTCCCCAGTTTTAAACAATGCAAAATCTCAATAAGATTTTAATTTTTTCTACTAACATACACATAAACATTAAAAATGAGTTTTGTTTTACAGAAGAAAGAGCACTGATAGCAGTCATAATTAATTTGGAATGCCAACATTTCCTGCTTAAACTTGGGAAAATATTGCTGCTTTACTAAGATTAGTGTTCTTTGTCTATTAAGTTGGAGTAAGCATATCTGGAATGGCAGTGGATGGAAAGTGGCTAAAAAGAGTAAGAGATACTGTGTATCAAGTGATCAGCTTACAAATGATCTTTCCTATATTTCTCTCTGTTGAGAACAGAAATTAAACCACTAAGATAAATTTAGATTTTCAGATATTTGAACTCTCAATATTAAGTTATCTTTGCCTGTGTTCTCAATCTTTTAACCAGAGAACACTTTCTTTGCTTCTAAATAATGACACTGTAAAATAAACTTTAAGAACCTAACTCAATCAAATGCTTATACGTCAGTAAAGAAACACTATAGGATAACCACCGTCTCCCAGTGTTTTTATGTTCCCTCCCCAAAGGAGGAAACTGGTGTTGCCCCAAGTGAGAATGATGAAAAGCATGACTTCAAGGCAGAAATAAGGCAGACACCATTTCCAGTCCAATACTGGTGGTCATCTCTCTGCAGCTCTGTTCTACAGCCTGTTTTTCAGTGTTCTGAAGGTCAGATGTCACTTCTGGTTGACACATTTGGTTCTTCCATTAGCTTCCATGGTGGCTTCAGGAAAGGGTTTGCCATAGGGAACCATGCCTTCACTGTAGAAATTATCCCTGGACCTGGAAACTGACTTGGGCTTCTGCATTTCTAGTTTTGGAGTCAGTTAATTCCCTGTATTTAATATCTTTCTTACTAATATACCTAGAGATTTTTCCATCTCTTGGATTAATCCCTGACTGATGCAGGCTCAAAACATTTTTGATAAGGAATAAATCCATCCAACAAAGAATGATTGTAAGAGAGAAATACTGACAAAGAGCTAGATTAGATCTAAATTATAGAGATTTTTAAATGCATTGGTAAGGAAGTGGAGTTCATTCTAAAATTCATGAAAAGCCATTTGGGCAGAGAAGTAGAGTGATCAATATTTATTTTAAGAAGATGGTTTCAGAACCTGTTCATGGAATAAATGGAAAGATGCTAGACTGGAAGAAAATGGCCTGATGAATGAAAGATGTTGGAGCTGACATCAATCACAACATAGACTAAAAGATGGTCCTCTGAGACAACAATCCTTTCACAAACAACAGGCATGCAGCTGTTTTTAATACTACTAGAAAAATAAGCAACAAGGCTTGTGACATTTTTTCATATTACAGCTAACTGCTGTCGTTTTGTTTAACTCTTTGAAGTTAAACTTGTAATAGGCTTCCCCGGTGACACAGGACTGGCAGCATGTAAATAAATGGACAAAAGGTGCAGACATCTAATATTATTTCTCTGACAGACAGTTCCTGGCAATAGATATCAGTTCTTAACACTTATTACACTAGTTGTTAACATTATGCAACAGTGGAAGAATTAAGAACAGCTTGAGGGGCTTCCCTGGTGATCCAGTGGGTAAAGAGGCCGCCTTGCAGTGCAAGGGGCACCGGTTCGATCCTTGGCACAGGAACATCCCACGTGCCGTGGAGCCACTGGACCAATGTGTCCAACTACTGTGCTGGAGCTCTGGAGCGCATGCGGCCAGAGTTGGTGCTCTGTTGCAACAGAGGCCACTGCGATGGGAGGCCCACGCAGGCCAAAGAATTAAGATGGATGAAAATAAATAAATGAAGGACCAATAAAAGAGGCCCAAATGAAAAAAAAAAAAGTTTGAATATTTCCTTGAATATTTTTCAGTGATAAAACCAAGTGCCCAGCTTTGTATAAGTACTCAGTACACATTAGTTCTCTTACTTTTCATCATATGTGCACAATGCAAAACCCTAGTATTCCAAGCCAAAGCCAGGTATGTACTGAGGCTAAAATGTGCCCTTAGGTGTCCACATGTTGTCTGTGGAATACCCAAGAAATTCTGTGACTATTGAAAAAACTGACTTAAGTGTCATTTGATAAGATAAATATTCCCTGGTGCTTCAAAAAAAAAAAAAAAGGTAAGATGAAATCCAATTATAGGGTCAGGGAGAAAACAGCTTTTTGAAGAATAAAGTACTTGAGGTGGGCCTTGAAACAAAGAGATTTGATGGAAATTCTGTTTAAACTTGGGAAAATCCTTTTGCTTTACTGAGATTAATTTCCTCTGTCTATTAAGTTGGAATAAGAATACCTGGAAGGGCAGTGGAAGAGTTTATATGAATGGTATGACAAAAGGCACTCACAAACACAGAGAAAGAAAGAGGTAAGGATTTAATACAGGTTGAACCTATATTGTGGAGGGCAGAAAATGGCTTGCTGAGAAATCAGTATTTAATTGGTGGACTACAGAGAAACTGCAAAAGATTTTAGGTGGAAACTTGATCAAATAAATAAATTACAATAAAATGTTGGTATCAAATTTACCAATGGAATTTATCTGAAAGAGACACTTGACTTTGCCTCTCCAGGGTTGGTCTATACAATGGTTTTCCAAAAAAAAAAAGAGTCACCACTTACAAAATGGGATATATCAAATTATAAAGTGCAGACATTTGGCTTTCTTGGGGTTTATTTGAAGTTCAAAGATACATAAGCAGGGAGCATAAACTCCTACTCAGTAGTAGGTTTATAGATAAAGATTTATTATCATATGTTGAGGCACTGGAATTAGTGGATATGGCTCCCTTCACCCTGCATTTACAGCTTTCGCTAGTATGTTTCATTTATCCATGGCCCTATACAACCCGAGACAGCTGAGATCTGATAGCTGTAGCCCATTCCGCCCCATAAGTCCACAAAGTACCTTACACAGTCAAATACACTATCAACCACAGGATTTTCAGTAGAGGCATACATACCCGGTTTTATTACGCTTCGACTCATTGAAGGCTAGATGACAGCATTTTTCAGCAACAAGGTATTCTTTCAGTAATGTATGTACATTTTTTTAGGCATAATGCTCTTGCACACTTAATAGACTATAGCATAGTATAAACCTAATTTTCATACGCACTGGGAAACCAAAAGTTTGTTAGACTTTCTTTACATGATCTATCCTTTACTGTGGTGGTTTAGTACTAAACTGCCAATACATCTGAGATATGCCTGTACTATTATCCACATAGGTTGATAAAGTGTTTATTTCAAGTCAATTTTTCAGGAGATTGTTCTAGTTATTAATAAGTGAGAATGCTAAAGGATCAAAAAATTTAAGTTTAGAAATCAAACTTTACATTTGATCATACCTTCATATTTATTATTTTATAGAAAATTTAAATACACTACCTGTATTACTGAAGCAGAGGGAGAAACTCTCAAAGTTGCATACTCAAAGAATGTTAATTTATTACATTCATGAGTTATAATATATTGTGTTTATTTAATTTCACCTCAGACTTAAGTATACATGAATATTTTTATCGCTATGGTGAACAATTTGGCATTAAAATTACTTTTTGATTAAAATACTTAATAGTTTACTTAATAAGTGTCTCTGTATGAAGGTACAAATAGGTATATATGGGTCCTTAATATAATACAAAAAGTGGAAAATTTACCAATGGAATTTATCTGAAAGAGACACTTGACTTTGCCTCTCCAGGGTTGGTCTATACAATGGTTTTCCAAAAAAAAAAAGAGTCACCACTTACAAAATGGGATATATCAAATTATAAAGTGCAGACATTTGGCTTTCTTGGGGTTTATTTGAAGTTCAAAGATACATAAGCAGGGAGCATAAACTCCTACTCAGTAGTAGGTTTATAGATAAAGATTTATTATCATATGTTGAGGCACTGGAATTAGTGGATATGGCTCCCTTCACCCTGCATTTACAGCTTTCGCTAGTATGTTTCATTTATCCATGGCCCTATACAACCCGAGACAGCTGAGATCTGATAGCTGTAGCCCATTCCGCCCCATAAGTCCACAAAGTACCTTACACAGTCAAATACACTATCAACCACAGGATTTTCAGTAGAGGCATACATACCCGGTTTTATTACGCTTCGACTCATTGAAGGCTAGATGACAGCATTTTTCAGCAACAAGGTATTCTTTCAGTAATGTATGTACATTTTTTTAGGCATAATGCTCTTGCACACTTAATAGACTATAGCATAGTATAAACCTAATTTTCATACGCACTGGGAAACCAAAAGTTTGTTAGACTTTCTTTACATGATCTATCCTTTACTGTGGTGGTTTAGTACTAAACTGCCAATACATCTGAGATATGCCTGTACTATTATCCACATAGGTTGATAAAGTGTTTATTTCAAGTCAATTTTTCAGGAGATTGTTCTAGTTATTAATAAGTGAGAATGCTAAAGGATCAAAAAATTTAAGTTTAGAAATCAAACTTTACATTTGATCATACCTTCATATTTATTATTTTATAGAAAATTTAAATACACTACCTGTATTACTGAAGCAGAGGGAGAAACTCTCAAAGTTGCATACTCAAAGAATGTTAATTTATTACATTCATGAGTTATAATATATTGTGTTTATTTAATTTCACCTCAGACTTAAGTATACATGAATATTTTTATCGCTATGGTGAACAATTTGGCATTAAAATTACTTTTTGATTAAAATACTTAATAGTTTACTTAATAAGTGTCTCTGTATGAAGGTACAAATAGGTATATATGGGTCCTTAATCATGAGAAAACTCAGGGTGTTTTGGAAGTTCGGAAGGGCATAGTTGAGACATTTAGAATACTACAATTTTAACACTGTTGGGTTATGTGATTGCTTTCTGACTAACTCTAAGGTAAACTCAGGGGAAAGGCAAAAATGAAAAAAGGACACAGCTGGGCATGATGCTCATGCTGGCTGCAAAATCAATTCCTGGCACCAGAAGGGAGCATAGGAGGAGAGGGATTTCCATATCTTAGAGGCATGCTGTGTCAACCAGAAGCTCAAGCAAACACAGGTGACATCAAAGTAAATGTTTCTGGATTTTGTAACTTTCAAGCTCTAATTTGGTATGTTTGCTCCAACTGTTTACACAGCCACTGAGTCAGGCACACAAGCTTAAAAATAATTATTTGTTCTCCAAAATAATTTTATAAAATAAACCAAGTCTTCAACTTTTAATCAAAGAATAATAAAGGATTAAAATAATGCCTCTACTAAGTGTGTACATACAATCTGTGGAATTAAGGCTTTCTGCTAGTAGTTTTGTTATTTTGAGCCCGGATACCAGGAACATCTCACCAATTACAATCTCTGATGGTCTTCACTTGAAAACACACACACACCCCATGAAGTGATGAGTATAGCAAAGACAATACACAAATTGAAATTCCAAGGTATTAGCATATAGACTAAACCCTCTCCATGAAAGAGAGTCTGGTAAAAGCTGTGATGCAGTACATAGTTTAACGGAAACCCTTACTTTCCTTTGTTTCTTACATTTTGGGTTTACTTTTCTTCATCTGCCTCCCTAACAGGAATCAAAGTAGGGCAAGTGAGATCTTCAGATATGTAAGGCCAACTTCAGCAATCCTTAACCATATCAAAGGGGATGGTACACAAAAGAAGTGGAAATAAAAAAAGAATAAAATAAGCACAGTAGCTTTAGCACAATGGTCCCACTTTCTAAAAAGTATAACCCTATCTATGACTTGGACTCCAGCAATTTTTATCAGTAGCTTCTTTATAGGAAGTCCTCAAAGGGTGGTGAAGGAAGGAAGTAGAAATGTTATTCTAAGACATCTTTTTGCCCATCTGCCATCACACAGCCTGTTTCTATTGATTTTATGTTTTGTTTTTGTCTTAATTGATAAAATTAACTTCCTAAACTAACAAGCCCACACACTATCTGTATCCAGGTTTATAAATTTTAAGTATATCCTCTGAGAGTGTATTATTTCTAAAGAAAAGGAAAAAGCAACTTTAGAAAAAGGCCATTAGTGAAAAGATACAAAACTTTAGCATTTTGCCATTTCATTTCGAGAAGCGGTTCTGGACTTTGGGAATTTCAAATTATTCCTCTGATTTGCAGACATAGCAAAGTTCAGTGAAGCAGTGTTCTTCATTAAGAAACATTTAACTCAGTAATGGTCTAGGCCAACTGGAGAATGAAGAAAAGCAATTTTAAAAGAGTACAGGATCTCTTTAAGAATAATCATTTGTTCACCATGTAAGATGAATAATTTAGATGGCTGTTAGCCACAAATATTATAGGTGGGCAAAGGCAAGTGGAAAATTGTATAATTTTATAGATGCTAATTGCATCTTGGATGAGGAAAAGAAATTCATGCATTTGCTGAACTGAATTACAACATTAAGACAAAACAACTACTTGGTCACTTGTGATCTCATTAGAGTTTTAAATTACATATTGATCTTTGTTCTATTTTTTAACATTTTATTATGAAAAATTATATAAATGCATGAAGTGTGTAGCTTCAAAAATTAATATATCATGACAAAGATTGTTTCACATAAATCCCCACCCAATTTCTCCTCACTCAGATTATTTTGATGAAGGTTTACACATCCAATCATATAACCTGTAAATTTTTATATTGATACAAAGATATTGTGTTCAGTTTTTATGTCAATTTTGAGTTCGAAAGGGACCCCTCCTACACTATCGGAATGTAAACTGTAGAGAACAGTATAGTAGTTCCTTAGAAAACTTAAAATAGAGCTATTTTATCCAGCAATTCCACTCCTGGGCATGTACCTGGAGAAAACCAGAATCTGAAAGGATACATGCCCCTCACTGTTCACTGCAGCACTGTTTACAATAGCCAAGACATGGAAGCAAGCTCAATGTCCATTGATAGAAAAACAGATAGAGATTTCCAAAGTATATGCAATGTACCATAAAAGAGAATGAAATAATGCCATTTGCAGCAACATGGATGGACCTAGACATTGTCTTACTAAGTGAAGCCAGCCAATGATAAATATCATATGATATCATTTATACGTGGAATCTAAACAAAAAATACAAATGAACTTATCCACCAAACAGACTCACAGATATAGACAACAAATTTATGGTTACCAAAGGGGAAAGGCTCAGAGGGAAGGATAAATCAGGGGATTGGGGTGAACATACACGGACTACTATATATGAGATAGGTGACTGACAGGGACCTACTGCACAGCACAGGGAACTCTATAACCTATATGAGAAAAGAATATAAAAAAGAAAGAATGTATGTACATACGTTACTGAATCACTTTGCTGTACACCTAAAATGACAACACAACAGTGTAAATTAACTGTGTGTGCTCAGTTGCTCAGTCGTGTCTCTGCGCTTGCCATGGTTCTTCTGTCCGTGGGATTTTCCAGGCAATAATGATGGAGTGGTTTGTCATTTCCTTCTCCAGTAAGTCAACTATACTGCAATAATTTTTTAAAAACTTAACCTATAGAAAATATATAATACACATAAGACATAGCAGTATATATATATATGCACACACACACACACACACATATATATATATAATTATAAACGGATTCACAATCAAAATTAATTGTCCTTAACTGAAGTATGGTCAGAATTCATCCTCAGAAATTGTAATTATATAACTCTGAACTAAATTTTCAAGAGTTCATACTTAACAAAATATTCTGGAGCAAATTTTGACATATACTGCTTATTGAAAGACACTAATATTAAGACTATGATGTGAGCTATGCATGTTTACAATATAGAACACAATATGTTCAAAAATGATCTCCAGGAAAGGTAGGGTATCAGTCTATGCCTCCACAGTCTGCTTGACTATTCTTTCAAAATTATGTAAATTACTGTTATTCACATAACAAGCACTAAATTAATATTTGATTATTTTAAAATTTTTTATTAACTTTTTATTTACAAAGCAATGAAAGAGAAGTTAGATTTTACTGAGTCCACTAAGAAGAATACCAGTGAGAATATTGACCAAATATTGCTATTCACCACAAATTAAAGAAAAAAGTTCATAAAAACAGATGAGAGCACAAAACTCTAAAAGTGGGGTTTACTTCATGAGATGTGCCAAGTTTAGATGAAATCTAGAGTGTGGAGACTCAAGGTATGGCTAGAATAGATACATACATCTTTTGTGTGGATGTATATAAATTTATAAAGAGGTCTTTTTGGAAACATTACTACCAATTAACTTAAAACTTATTTCTGCTATTCAGCTCAGAATAAAATCTTCACTGTACATCTGAAACTAAAAATCTGTCTCAAGCTATTGAAAGTAGCATTGGTAATTTTAGATTTTAGAGGCCAACATTTATGTCACAGTCAAAAAATGTACATACGTTACTGAATCACTTTGCTGTACACCTAAAATGACAACACAACAGTGTAAATTAACTGTGTGTGCTCAGTTGCTCAGTCGTGTCTCTGCGCTTGCCATGGTTCTTCTGTCCGTGGGATTTTCCAGGCAATAATGATGGAGTGGTTTGTCATTTCCTTCTCCAGTAAGTCAACTATACTGCAATAATTTTTTAAAAACTTAACCTATAGAAAATATATAATACACATAAGACATAGCAGTATATATATATATGCACACACACACACACACATATATATATATAATTATAAACGGATTCACAATCAAAATTAATTGTCCTTAACTGAAGTATGGTCAGAATTCATCCTCAGAAATTGTAATTATATAACTCTGAACTAAATTTTCAAGAGTTCATACTTAACAAAATATTCTGGAGCAAATTTTGACATATACTGCTTATTGAAAGACACTAATATTAAGACTATGATGTGAGCTATGCATGTTTACAATATAGAACACAATATGTTCAAAAATGATCTCCAGGAAAGGTAGGGTATCAGTCTATGCCTCCACAGTCTGCTTGACTATTCTTTCAAAATTATGTAAATTACTGTTATTCACATAACAAGCACTAAATTAATATTTGATTATTTTAAAATTTTTTATTAACTTTTTATTTACAAAGCAATGAAAGAGAAGTTAGATTTTACTGAGTCCACTAAGAAGAATACCAGTGAGAATATTGACCAAATATTGCTATTCACCACAAATTAAAGAAAAAAGTTCATAAAAACAGATGAGAGCACAAAACTCTAAAAGTGGGGTTTACTTCATGAGATGTGCCAAGTTTAGATGAAATCTAGAGTGTGGAGACTCAAGGTATGGCTAGAATAGATACATACATCTTTTGTGTGGATGTATATAAATTTATAAAGAGGTCTTTTTGGAAACATTACTACCAATTAACTTAAAAACTTATTTCTGCTATTCAGCTCAGAATAAAATCTTCACTGTACATCTGAAACTAAAAATCTGTCTCAAGCTATTGAAAGTAGCATTGGTAATTTTAGATTTTAGAGGCCAACATTTATGTCACAGTCAAAAAAATAAAGTCTTTACCAATCCAGTTACCAGATTTTCTCCCAAAATATTTGGTCATCATATGTTTGGTTTGCCCTTTTTAATCAAATAATTGCAATAATTGTCAATATGTTACTTACCACATATAATCAGAATATATTAAACTTTATCATATAACATTTTCGCCAAATCCTCAATACACTTAAAAATGTTTAATTGTAGCTAACTTGACAAGTTCACATCTTACAGTATGTTAGGGTCTGTACCAAATTGTGGTGTGCTCTAAGTGCTCAAATTTTACAGCAAAGTAAAAAAAACAGAAAACTGGCCCTATAACTGTGGGAAACGTGCCAACTACTGTAGGTGCAGCTTTTGTATAATACTCTAATCGAAGGGACAACATTTATCTCCTGTTTTGAGACCTCTTTCCAATATGGAGAAGCACAAATGAATTAAATATCAGGCAAATATTTGATTATATTCTGAATCATATTAAGAAGTTGAACTGATTCCCTTCTACTCTCTTGTTAAGTTGCCTGCATGCCTAAGTGAACTGGGCATAGTGGAGGTTTAGAGTTGATTTTTTTAGAGAAATGTTTATATAATGAACATGTTTATAATGAAATGTTTATATAAGAACATTATAATGTTCTTTACTTTTTGTATTAGTAAAAAAAAAAAATGATAGCCTATGGAAACCCTGAACAGACCTTATAATTACAGTGGAGCCCATTTTGTGATATCTTCTAATGAATTCGTGAAAAAATCACAATAAATGTTCTTTCATGCTCTTTCAGATATTTGTCTCTAATGTCTCAGGCAATAACCAAATCATATTTAAATAATTTTTTAGAAAGTCTTTCCACATATTATTATATCTTGACATGTTTTCTTTTTTGCTTTAAAATACTACAGATGTCCACACCTTGAGAACTGTATAAGCCAATCTTTAACAGAAAGTTTCATTTGAGAGAAAACAACATGGGATATAAAAGGTAATTTTTCCCACCCTGGTCTCAGTAAAGAGTGAAACACACTCAAGCGAAAATGAATGTATCATCTGCAAAGATTTTCTGAGGCCTAAATGTTTTTATTAACAAGATATCAAGGAAGTCAATTTACTGATGACTTGTGGATGCTCATTTCACATCTTGAGTTAAAGAGATATTTATTAAACACCGGCTAGGGCTGAAGCACTGTACCAGGACATTAGACCTGCCCTTGTAAAGATTACATTACAGTGAGAAAATTGTGTTATGTAAAGCATAGACAAGTTCACATCTTACAGTATGTTAGGGTCTGTACCAAATTGTGGTGTGCTCTAAGTGCTCAAATATTACAGCAAAGTAAAAAAAACAGAAAACTGGCCCTATAACTGTGGGAAACGTGCCAACTACTGTAGGTGCAGCTTTTGTATAATACTCTAATCGAAGGGACAACATTTATCTCCTGTTTTGAGACCTCTTTCCAATATGGAGAAGCACAAATGAATTAAATATCAGGCAAATATTTGATTATATTCTGAATCATATTAAGAAGTTGAACTGATTCCCTTCTACTCTCTTGTTAAGTTGCCTGCATGCCTAAGTGAACTGGGCATAGTGGAGGTTTAGAGTTGATTTTTTTAGAGAAATGTTTATATAATGAACATGTTTATAATGAAATGTTTATATAAGAACATTATAATGTTCTTTACTTTTTGTATTAGTAAAAAAAAAAAATGATAGCCTATGGAAACCCTGAACAGACCTTATAATTACAGTGGAGCCCATTTTGTGATATCTTCTAATGAATTCGTGAAAAAATCACAATAAATGTTCTTTCATGCTCTTTCAGATATTTGTCTCTAATGTCTCAGGCAATAACCAAATCATATTTAAATAATTTTTTAGAAAGTCTTTCCACATATTATTATATCTTGACATGTTTTCTTTTTTGCTTTAAAATACTACAGATGTCCACACCTTGAGAACTGTATAAGCCAATCTTTAACAGAAAGTTTCATTTGAGAGAAAACAACATGGGATATAAAAGGTAATTTTTCCCACCCTGGTCTCAGTAAAGAGTGAAACACACTCAAGCGAAAATGAATGTATCATCTGCAAAGATTTTCTGAGGCCTAAATGTTTTTATTAACAAGATATCAAGGAAGTCAATTTACTGATGACTTGTGGATGCTCATTTCACATCTTGAGTTAAAGAGATATTTATTAAACACCGGCTAGGGCTGAAGCACTGTACCAGGACATTAGACCTGCCCTTGTAAAGATTACATTACAGTGAGAAAATTGTGTTATGTAAAGCATAGAAGAGGGACTTTTCTTCTACCATGGAAGGTTTCAGGATTTTTTTATATAACCTTTTCTCATCAATAAAGCCTATCTCAATTATTGATGTATAATTACTTGTATAATTTCATTATTTTTATCATATAAGGTTCATGAGAATGGTGAAAAGTCTATTTTTCACATCTTTACCTCTCAAGTCAAGTGTAGTATTTAGCACACAATAGGCACTCTGTTAAAAACAAGAAATGTAAGTTTTCTAAGTGGTGATCAAAAGATCAGGTGAATTAACTGGGCAAAGATGTTTGCTGGAAGGGTGAGGTTGAAGTGAAAGGAAGATGGGGTAGGGTCTTTGTGATTAGGCTGTGTTACACTGAATGGAGAGCACAAGCTGAGGTATACAGCCTGACAGGTGATGAGAGCCATGTGTGATATAGTTGCAAACAGGGCATTCCTAGAGATAGAAGCTTGTAAGTTAAACAAAGCTTAGCCAAAACGTTGATAGGCTATGATTCCCTTGGTAAGGAGCCAAAATTCATGCCTGAAGGACAAAGATGGCATAAACTTGCACTGATACTACCACTGCCTTCTAAAATAAACATAACGGGCTTAATTATTTTGTCAGCGACCAAAACCCATGTTCAAAGTGAACCAATATGGTCTCTGGAAAATGGAGTAAGCCAGGAATAGAAACCTTTCTGCTGAACTTGTTCTGCTGAACTTCAAGACAAGAGGAGGCTTTAAATGTTTTTCTATAGGGAAGAATAGCATCAAATGTATGGTTTACCATTTACTTTTGTGGTAGAAGGTTGACAAGAGGTACTATATGCAGTAAGATAATTCATACAGTAAATATAAAATTTATAATAAATCTAAATAAAATATTAATATGTAAGAAAAATGATATATTGAGTCTTCTTCAGTAACTGTTGATTGATTTATCTACTGTCATTTTAGTCAATTTTTCTAACAGATTTAGTTTTAGACATATTTTATTTCTTTCTTCTCCTTTTTACTTCTTTGTATTAGACCTGCCCTTGTAAAGATTACATTACAGTGAGAAAATTGTGTTATGTAAAGCATAGAAGAGGGACTTTTCTTCTACCATGGAAGGTTTCAGGATTTTTTTATATAACCTTTTCTCATCAATAAAGCCTATCTCAATTATTGATGTATAATTACTTGTATAATTTCATTATTTTTATCATATAAGGTTCATGAGAATGGTGAAAAGTCTATTTTTCACATCTTTACCTCTCAAGTCAAGTGTAGTATTTAGCACACAATAGGCACTCTGTTAAAAACAAGAAATGTAAGTTTTCTAAGTGGTGATCAAAAGATCAGGTGAATTAACTGGGCAAAGATGTTTGCTGGAAGGGTGAGGTTGAAGTGAAAGGAAGATGGGGTAGGGTCTTTGTGATTAGGCTGTGTTACACTGAATGGAGAGCACAAGCTGAGGTATACAGCCTGACAGGTGATGAGAGCCATGTGTGATATAGTTGCAAACAGGGCATTCCTAGAGATAGAAGCTTGTAAGTTAAACAAAGCTTAGCCAAAACGTTGATAGGCTATGATTCCCTTGGTAAGGAGCCAAAATTCATGCCTGAAGGACAAAGATGGCATAAACTTGCACTGATACTACCACTGCCTTCTAAAATAAACATAACGGGCTTAATTATTTTGTCAGCGACCAAAACCCATGTTCAAAGTGAACCAATATGGTCTCTGGAAAATGGAGTAAGCCAGGAATAGAAACCTTTCTGCTGAACTTGTTCTGCTGAACTTCAAGACAAGAGGAGGCTTTAAATGTTTTTCTATAGGGAAGAATAGCATCAAATGTATGGTTTACCATTTACTTTTGTGGTAGAAGGTTGACAAGAGGTACTATATGCAGTAAGATAATTCATACAGTAAATATAAAAATTTATAATAAATCTAAATAAAATATTAATATGTAAGAAAAATGATATATTGAGTCTTCTTCAGTAACTGTTGATTGATTTATCTACTGTCATTTTAGTCAATTTTTCTAACAGATTTAGTTTTAGACATATTTTATTTCTTTCTTCTCCTTTTTACTTCTTTGTATTAGACTTTGTAGTTTAATTTCATAAGGAATTCTTTTTACTATTCATATACGCATGACTAACTATTGAACTTCCTTTCCAGACACTGGGTTAAATATCTTAGCATACATCATCTTTCATATATGGCTATACCTTCAAGTCTTCTGAAGAATATTCTCATGAGCTGCCCTAGATTAAAACAGTTTACTTTGGTTTTAACTCATTAATTAGTACTTCCTCATGGAAACAAATAAAAGAGATATTTTTAAATAATTCTCTATGATTATTTTCATTTTACTTATCTGGAGAGAATGAAATAAATTATTATAATATTTTCATTTTTAATTATATTTCTTCATTCTATATAAATCAGCACATATCCTAAAGAAAAGTTTACTATGTGTTTTAATTCTCAGATATGCTTAACTTTATTTCAATGCATTTTTTTTCAGATAATTTTGATGAATGGGAGATCAACTGCCTGTATACATTATCTTTTTCATTTGCAATGTTTAAAAAATCATGGTGATAGAAAGACCTTATCTTACAAAAATACACTGCACTGACAACTAGAATCAAATACCCAGAAGATTGTCAACATAAGACTGTAAATCAGAAAGTTCAATTTCACATTTTTCTAGTATTTCTCACTTTACAACCCATCGCAAGTTGTTGATCTAAAAGAAGCACCAAGAATCAGGCATCTGACAGATTGCTGTTCTGTTCACAGTGTGTCCACAGCAGAGAGTTTCCATTTTCCTACTTAATGATTTCCAAGTATTCATGCAAAATTACACTAGTATATCATTGAAATATATTTTCCCCATCATAATTTTAACAGAATTATCTACTTAAATTTAAGTCTTGTTCATTCTTACCTCAACAAAGTTTTCAGTGCCTGTGAATACAATACTATGCAAACAATCTGTTTCACATGATACATTCAGTCACTAATTTTAACATCATCAACAGATTTTGTATACAATATTTCTTTCTCTGATATTTACCTAAATGAATATTTATTTTATTTGTTCTTTATTTGGTTGCTCAAATTTTCTCAGATTTTACTACTGAGATCTCTGCGTTGGTGCTAGTGTTCTTTCCTTATGACTATATTTCTGAGTGCTTCATGAATTAGCATCCTGATGTTCTAGGCTTACCTTATAATTTCCTTAACTTCACAACATTTTTCCAAGGAGATCTGTTTTTTCGTTTTTTTGTTTGTTTGTCTGTATGTTTTTACTGTGCTTGACTACACTGGTATTATGTGTAGTTAACACCAGGTCAATACCTTTTTCCTTTCTTGTTGATTTTAATTATATATGGAGAGTAGGGGATATATGAAACAGGACTATGGTTCTAGTAATAATTGCTATGCAAGTGGGATCACATACATAGTTTCTTTAGGTAAGGGCACATATATCAACAGTTTAGGGCACATATATATCAATGGTAATAGTTCAGTATTACCAAATGTCCTCCAGGAGAGATATTCCTAATCACACTCCTGTGAGCAATGTATGAATACATATGTTTCCCTGTAACCTCAGAACATAACAAATTTTACCAATCTGATGGGGAAAAGAGTTTGAGATGTCTCTTTTGAGGAACCATTTCTACATCTCTTTTTCTGTATGTGTATGCATTTACTGTTCATATTTTTCCCATTTTCCAACCTGAATTTTGATTCCATGTTGTCAAATTTTTAAGACTATATTGTTTATTAGAAATGTGAACTCTTCTCAATTAACATTCTATTTTCTCTTATTTTTCACTTGTCTTTTGTTTTTTCTTTCAAAGTATTCACAAAGCAGCTTTTTTAAACAGTAAAATATATGAATGGTTTATTTTATTATCCTTGAATACTGAATAATAGCTAAAAATTATTTTTCTATACTAACATTAAAAAGAAACTCACCCATGATTATTGCTCTATATGTATGGTTTAATTTATAACCTTAGATCCTTAATTCATGAATGGTGTATCCTTTGTGTGGCATGAGATATGGATGACATACAGTTTATTAAAGAAAAGATATTTTTACTCCAATGATTTAAGATTTTATCTACATGAAACAGAAAATTTCCATATATTTTGGTCTATTTCTGAGCTTTTTATGTAAACCTAATATTTTATATGTATTTCATTTTATAGAGACTTGATAATATGGTTTAATATCTGGTAGGTGCTTATCATGCCTTTTTCTACTTTCTAAAAGAAAATTTTGCAAGGAAGTATACCATAGGCAAAATGATAGAAAAACAGAATCTTCACTGAATATACAAAGGCATACCACTTTTGTAATAATTTAAATATCCAAATAAATCGTAACATCAGTTGAGATTTTTCAATAAAACTTAGATAGTAAGATTAATATGCTATATATATATGAAACTAACAAAACACTATAAATTAACCATGTTTCAAGAAATGTTTTTAAATATTAGTATGGAATAAGATCAATACTTTGTCAAACCACTGACAGAATAAATAGGTACTCAGTTACAAAATATTTCAATTATGTTTTCAAATTAATGACTCCCAATAATAGATTTCTTTTCATTTTTCCCCCCATAATGCCTCTTGTGTATTTATTTTTATTTTCATGCATCTTTTGTTCTTTGGCCAGTGTGGACCTCCCATTGCAGTGGCCTCTCTCCTTGCAGAGCACTGGCTTTGGGCGCATGCACTCCAAAGCACTGGCTCATAATTGGAAACACCAGTTCAGCCGCTCCACGGCAAGCAGGATCTTCCAGGGCCAGGGATTGAACCGGTGACCCCTAAACTGCAAGGTGGACTCACTACCCACTGGACCACCAGGGAAGCCCTAATAATATTTATAACTTAAATAAATTAATTAAGCAAAGAATTTTGAGCCTGTGATTAAACATTTTGTTCTCTTATTTTCATTAATTTCCAAAGCAGCTTTTTAAACAGTAAAATATATGAATGGTTTATTTTATTATCCTTGAATACTGAATAATAGCTAAAAATTATTTTTCTATACTAACATTAAAAAGAAACTCACCCATGATTATTGCTCTATATGTATGGTTTAATTTATAACCTTAGATCCTTAATTCATGAATGGTGTATCCTTTGTGTGGCATGAGATATGGATGACATACAGTTTATTAAAGAAAAGATTTTTTTACTCCAATGATTTAAGATTTTATCTACATGAAACAGAAAATTTCCATATATTTTGGTCTATTTCTGAGCTTTTTATGTAAACCTAATATTTTATATGTATTTCATTTTATAGAGACTTGATAATATGGTTTAATATCTGGTAGGTGCTTATCATGCCTTTTTCTACTTTCTAAAAGAAAATTTTGCAAGGAAGTATACCATAGGCAAAATGATAGAAAAACAGAATCTTCACTGAATATACAAAGGCATACCACTTTTGTAATAATTTAAATATCCAAATAAATCGTAACATCAGTTGAGATTTTTCAATAAAACTTAGATAGTAAGATTAATATGCTATATATATATGAAACTAACAAAACACTATAAATTAACCATGTTTCAAGAAATGTTTTTAAATATTAGTATGGAATAAGATCAATACTTTGTCAAACCACTGACAGAATAAATAGGTACTCAGTTACAAAATATTTCAATTATGTTTTCAAATTAATGACTCCCAATAATAGATTTCTTTTCATTTTTCCCCCCATAATGCCTCTTGTGTATTTATTTTTATTTTCATGCATCTTTTGTTCTTTGGCCAGTGTGGACCTCCCATTGCAGTGGCCTCTCTCCTTGCAGAGCACTGGCTTTGGGCGCATGCACTCCAAAGCACTGGCTCATAATTGGAAACACCAGTTCAGCCGCTCCACGGCAAGCAGGATCTTCCAGGGCCAGGGATTGAACCGGTGACCCCTAAACTGCAAGGTGGACTCACTACCCACTGGACCACCAGGGAAGCCCTAATAATATTTATAACTTAAATAAATTAATTAAGCAAAGAATTTTGAGCCTGTGATTAAACATTTTGTTCATCATTGAAAATTTATCTGAATAAACTTAGCTTTAAAAACAATATGTAAATGTAGGCACAAGCATACATCATTTTGTTGTGCTTTGCCTCATTGCACTTTACATATTGCTTTTTTTTTTTTTCCTAAATCGAAGCTCTGTGGAAAGTCTGTGTCAAACAAGTCTATTGGCACTGTTTCTCCAACAGTATGTGTTCACTTTAAGCCTGTCTCACATTTTGATAATTATAATATTTCAAATAGTTAATTATTTTTTTATTTGTTATGGTGAGCTGTGAACAGTAAGCTTTGATGATATTATTACAGTGCTTTGGGGCACCACCAATCAAAACTATATAAAATGGCAAACAATCAATAAATGTTGTGTGCATGCTGGCTCCTCCACCAATAGGCCATTCCCCAGTGTCTCCCCCTTCCTCAAGCCTCCAAGAATATTTGCTGGAACACAATATTGAAATGAGGCCAATTAATCACCCGACAAATGCCTCTAAGTATTCAAGGGAAAGGAAGAGTCACACATCCATCACTATAACCTATAGCTGAAACTGATGAAGCTTGGATATCAAAATCCAAGACAGGCTGAAAGCTAGACCACTTGAGCCAGTTCCCTAAATTGTGAATGCAAAGTGAAAGTACTTGAAGAAGATGAGAACTGCTACCCCAGTGAACACACAAACGATATGCAGAACAGCCTTCCTACTGATATGGAGAAAGTTTTGGTGGTCTAGATAGAGGATCAAACCAGCCACAACATTCCCTTATGCCAAAACCTACTCCAGAGCAAGGCCTTAACTCTCGTTAATTCTATGAAAGCTGTGAGGGATGTGGAAGCTGCACAAGCAGTCTGAAGCTAGCAGATGTGGTTTATAAGGTTGAAGGAAAGAAACTGCTTCCATAAAGCAAAAGTTCAAGATGAAGCATGTTATCTAGAAGGTCTAAGATAATGAATGAAGGGTGGCTCATTCACTAAACAACAGATTTTCAGTGTTAACAAAACACATTTTTATTGGAAGGTGCCATCTGGGACTTAATTGCTAGAGAGAAGTCAATGCCTGATTTCAAAGCTTCAAAGGACAGACAGAATCTCTTGTTGAGAGCTAGAGAAGCCCAAGACTAAAAATCAAAGCCAATGCTCACTTACCAATTCCAAGATCCTAGAGTCCTTAAGAATTACACTAAATCTACTCTGCCTGTGCTCTATAAAGCGCAAATAAAAACACAACTGCTTATAGTAAATGTAGGCACAAGCATACATCATTTTGTTGTGCTTTGCCTCATTGCACTTTACATATTGCTTTTTTTCCTAAATCGAAGCTCTGTGGAAAGTCTGTGTCAAACAAGTCTATTGGCACTGTTTCTCCAACAGTATGTGTTCACTTTAAGCCTGTCTCACATTTTGATAATTATAATATTTCAAATAGTTAATTATTTTTTTATTTGTTATGGTGAGCTGTGAACAGTAAGCTTTGATGATATTATTACAGTGCTTTGGGGCACCACCAATCAAAACTATATAAAATGGCAAACAATCAATAAATGTTGTGTGCATGCTGGCTCCTCCACCAATAGGCCATTCCCCAGTGTCTCCCCCTTCCTCAAGCCTCCAAGAATATTTGCTGGAACACAATATTGAAATGAGGCCAATTAATCACCCGACAAATGCCTCTAAGTATTCAAGGGAAAGGAAGAGTCACACATCCATCACTATAACCTATAGCTGAAACTGATGAAGCTTGGATATCAAAATCCAAGACAGGCTGAAAGCTAGACCACTTGAGCCAGTTCCCTAAATTGTGAATGCAAAGTGAAAGTACTTGAAGAAGATGAGAACTGCTACCCCAGTGAACACACAAACGATATGCAGAACAGCCTTCCTACTGATATGGAGAAAGTTTTGGTGGTCTAGATAGAGGATCAAACCAGCCACAACATTCCCTTATGCCAAAACCTACTCCAGAGCAAGGCCTTAACTCTCGTTAATTCTATGAAAGCTGTGAGGGATGTGGAAGCTGCACAAGCAGTCTGAAGCTAGCAGATGTGGTTTATAAGGTTGAAGGAAAGAAACTGCTTCCATAAAGCAAAAGTTCAAGATGAAGCATGTTATCTAGAAGGTCTAAGATAATGAATGAAGGGTGGCTCATTCACTAAACAACAGATTTTCAGTGTTAACAAAACACATTTTTATTGGAAGGTGCCATCTGGGACTTAATTGCTAGAGAGAAGTCAATGCCTGATTTCAAAGCTTCAAAGGACAGACAGAATCTCTTGTTGAGAGCTAGAGAAGCCCAAGACTAAAAATCAAAGCCAATGCTCACTTACCAATTCCAAGATCCTAGAGTCCTTAAGAATTACACTAAATCTACTCTGCCTGTGCTCTATAAAGCGCAAATAAAAACACAACTGCTTATAACATGGATTACTGAATATTTTAAGCTTACTGTTCAAAAAAAAAGAAAGAATTCCCCTTCATAATATGACTGCTCATTGACAATACACCTGGTTGCCCAAGAACTCTGATGGGATTGACGTAAATATTCATGCTGTTTTCATGTCTACAAACATAACATCGAATGTGTAGTCAATAGATCAAGAAGTAATTTAGATTAAGAATTTCAATTCTTATTCTTTAGGAAATACATTTTGTAAGGTTATAGCTGTCATAGATTGTGATTCCTCTGATGGATCTGGGCAAAGGCAATTGAAAACCTGAAAAGGATTCACCATTCTAGATGCCATGAAGCACATTCATAATTCATGGGAAGGGGTAGAAAAATCAACCTTAACGGAGTTTGGAAAAAAGTGATTCTAAGTCACGCGTATGACTTTGAGGGTTTCAGGATTTCAAAAGATGAAATAACTGTAGAAATAGCAAAATAACTAGAATTAGAAGTGGAGGGTAAAGATGTGACTGAATTGCCAAAATCTCATGATAAAGTTTTATGGATGAGGAGTTGATTCTTATAGATGAACAAAGAAAATGGTCTCTTGAGATGGAAGCTACTCCTGGTGAAGATACTGAGAAGACTGTTGAAATAACAAAAGAATTTAAAATACTACATAAACTTAGTCACTAAAGCAGTGGCAAGGTATAAGAGGATTAACTTAAAATGTGAGAAGTACTATTGTTGATAAAATGCTATTAAACAGCACTGCAAGCTATAGGGAAGGTGTTCATGAAAGGAAGAGTTCATTGATGCAGCAAACTTTATTATTGTCTTGTTCTAAGAAACTGCCCCAGCCACACCAACCTTCAGTCAACAGCCATCAGCCTCTGGGTAAGGACCTCCATCAGAAAAAAAAAAAAAGCAAACAAACTACAACTTCCTGAAAGTTCAGATGATGGTTAGCATTTTTAGCAATAAAGAATTTTATAAATTAAGGTATGAACATTGTTTTTTTAGATATAATGCAAACGTACACTAAATTGGAGAAAGAAATGGCAACCCATTCTAGCATTCCTGCTTGGAAAACACCATGGTAGGCTATAGTATAGTGTCCTAGACTCGAACTAAATATTCCTGTGCTCTATAAAGCCAAAAAACACAACTGCTTATAACATGGATTACTGAATATTTTAAGCTTACTGTTCAAAAAAAAAGAAAGAATTCCCCTTCATAATATGACTGCTCATTGACAATACACCTGGTTGCCCAAGAACTCTGATGGGATTGACGTAAATATTCATGCTGTTTTCATGTCTACAAACATAACATCGAATGTGTAGTCAATAGATCAAGAAGTAATTTAGATTAAGAATTTCAATTCTTATTCTTTAGGAAATACATTTTGTAAGGTTATAGCTGTCATAGATTGTGATTCCTCTGATGGATCTGGGCAAAGGCAATTGAAAACCTGAAAAGGATTCACCATTCTAGATGCCATGAAGCACATTCATAATTCATGGGAAGGGGTAGAAAAATCAACCTTAACGGAGTTTGGAAAAAAGTGATTCTAAGTCACGCGTATGACTTTGAGGGTTTCAGGATTTCAAAAGATGAAATAACTGTAGAAATAGCAAAATAACTAGAATTAGAAGTGGAGGGTAAAGATGTGACTGAATTGCCAAAATCTCATGATAAAGTTTTATGGATGAGGAGTTGATTCTTATAGATGAACAAAGAAAATGGTCTCTTGAGATGGAAGCTACTCCTGGTGAAGATACTGAGAAGACTGTTGAAATAACAAAAGAATTTAAAATACTACATAAACTTAGTCACTAAAGCAGTGGCAA
This sequence comes from Tragulus kanchil, assembly GCA_022376925.1. NCBI lineage: Eukaryota > Metazoa > Chordata > Mammalia > Artiodactyla > Tragulidae > Tragulus > Tragulus kanchil. Next base: position 55,644,870 of record JAIOJX010000004.1, read on the forward strand.
GGTATAAGAGGATTAACTTCAAATTTGCGAGAAGTACTATTGTTGATAAAATGCTATTAAACAGCACTGCAAGCTATAGGGAAGGTGTTCATGAAAGGAAGAGTTCATTGATGCAGCAAACTTTATTATTGTCTTGTTCTAAGAAACTGCCCCAGCCACACCAACCTTCAGTCAACAGCCATCAGCCTCTGGGTAAGGACCTCCATCAGAAAAAAAAAAAAAGCAAACAAACTACAACTTCCTGAAAGTTCAGATGATGGTTAGCATTTTTAGCAATAAAGAATTTTATAAATTAAGGTATGAACATTGTTTTTTTAGATATAATGCAAACGTACACTAAATTGGAGAAAGAAATGGCAACCCATTCTAGCATTCCTGCTTGGAAAACACCATGGTAGGCTATAGTATAGTGTAACCAAAACTTATACGCACTCGGAAATCAAGAAAATTTTTCTGATGTGCTCTACTGTGATAATTACTTTCTTTAGATGGCCTGGAGCCAAACTGAAATATTGGCATATCTCTGAGGTACACTAGTATAAAGACAGATGTGTGTATGTTTGTACATACATGCACACATACGGGAATATTGTTGAGTCATAAAAAAGAATGCAATTTTGCCATAGATGGACCTGGAAGGTATTAGGCTCAGTTATATACAGACAGAAAAAGACAAACACTATAGGCTTTCTTGTATGCAGAATTTTAAAAATAAATGAAAAAATATAATTAAATAAAAGCCAACTCACAAATACAGAGGACAAACTAGGATTAACCAGAGTAGGTAGGGGTAAGCAAAGGGGATTAAGAGATACAAATTATTGGGTTTAAAATAAATAAGTTACAAAGAACTAATATACAGAATAGAGAATATAGTCAATATGTTAAAAAATAAATTTTTATGGGCTATAATCTATAAAAATACTGAATCATTATGTTACACACCTGAGGCGAATACAGTATTATAAATCAACTAAACTTAGGAAAAATAAAAGTGCAAAAGTTTCTTATCAGAGGAGGTGCTTGATATGTTTTTCAACTTCTCTTTTATGTTTTTCTAAATATAACTAAATTTTTATTTAGAGGTTTAATAATTTTTTGTTAAACTCAACTCAGTACTATAGAATACTCTACGAAGGAGGAGAGGAATCAATGATGCCTTTTGGATTTTGAGTTCAGTTGGCAGGTGGTTTGATGATGCATGTTACTGACTTGAGAAGAAAAGCACAGATTAGAATTAAAATTATATATTGTTTCACTATGCTTGAAATACCTTGACGACAAGGTAAAAAAGTAAAGATGTTGATGAACATTTGTTATGTATTTTAAGCACACTGGAAAAGAAAAACACTGCTAAAAATATAAATAAATATACACATAGGAGTAATATATGTGAGAAGGTAGAGACTGCAAACACAAAGTGTACATCACGTATGAAGTCCTGCTGTGTTGGGAAGCAAAGTAATGGAGGAATATCTGTGCATTTAATTGATGTCAAGGGGAGATTTAAAGATTTTATATATAAAAAAACGCTCATCCCAAATGACTTTTAGAGAGCTTCCTAAGCATCTGATTTCTGCTGCTAGTGTTATTTTTCCTTGTTAATATAGTTGAAGTAATATATAAAATGCTTATTAGCTAATCCTCATAAATAATGCAAAGTATTTGACTACAAATATTATATGGTTCAATCAATATTCCACCTGAAACAAATTATCCTGGATTAAAATCTGATTGTCTTGGGTTTTCCTAAATTGCTACCTTAAAATTTAATGGACTCTACACATTAAATAGGAGTTTAGAGATAAACAGGAAAAGAACAGGTTTTTAACTCCATGTTTTTCTTTATTACTTCTTTCTTCCTTTATTATCTGCAGCTGCCATCTGTTCAGTTTCATATGACAGTTATTTGTTTTCCCTTTTAATCTGACTTAAAATTCAATTATGCTCTCAATTTAATTAAAATAGCAAGAACATTATGAATATTATTAATACTAAATGATGAGTCCCTTGGTGCCTATATATTTCATTTGCATATGACCATAGAAATTCCTAAAGCGGTTGTTCTTTGTACAAATATTTGTGAAGAAAAATGGAATGTACTGAATTCTTTCTAAGATTCTGAACTAATTTATGTTGGTCGAATCTGAAATATGATTATATGACAGAGGCAGGCCATATAGGAGATATTCACCTATTTATTTGTGCACTATCCGCTTTTCTGTGTGATACATTTAGGGTAACCAACCATCTGAGTTTGTCTAGGACTATCTGGTTTGAGCATTAAAAGCCCAGCCCAGGAAACCTCTCAGTTCTAAGTAAATCATTGCAGTTGGCCAGCACACATTCTAGAAATCACTTTTATTTTAAAGATAAAAGACAATTTGTTGAATAAATTTAAATACTTAAACGTTAATAATCTATTCAGTGTAACACAGTGTGTCTTCATTTTGAGAAAAATGGGGTCTATGAGTCTGTACTAAAAACTGTTTTAGAAAGTGCACTGGTTCAAAAAAGAAACCACTGCCTTATAACACAGATGTTCAATACAATCATATGATTTTCTTTTTCGAAGCTACTGTCTCTAAACCTAGGCTGAATCAATACTTCTCAATTTGCTTTCAACTCTCGGGTATTTGCAACTACTGTAACACAGAAATACAGACCACAAAGTAACAAACCTTCTAAGGTTTATAAACCTGATGCTGAGAGAAGGGCTATGTGGTATATGCTCTAACTATTGCCCTGAAGAAACAAAAAAAGTTTTTTCCTATAACTAAAGAACCAAAAAAAGTCTCATGGTAGTTACTAAATGTTACTTACATCTTTTATCAACAGTGTCTATCATCTCTGAGGAGAGTTATAAATATCTAAGCACTTGCCCACACAGATTTTGTTCTTGGTCAATCAATATTCCACCTTTGAAACAAATTATCCTGGATTAAAATCTGATTGTCTTGGGTTTTCCTAAATTGCTACCTTAAAATTTAATGGACTCTACACATTAAATAGGAGTTTAGAGATAAACAGGAAAAGAACAGGTTTTTAACTCCATGTTTTTCTTTATTACTTCTTTCTTCCTTTATTATCTGCAGCTGCCATCTGTTCAGTTTCATATGACAGTTATTTGTTTTCCCTTTTAATCTGACTTAAAATTCAATTATGCTCTCAATTTAATTAAAATAGCAAGAACATTATGAATATTATTAATACTAAATGATGAGTCCCTTGGTGCCTATATATTTCATTTGCATATGACCATAGAAATTCCTAAAGCGGTTGTTCTTTGTACAAATATTTGTGAAGAAAAATGGAATGTACTGAATTCTTTCTAAGATTCTGAACTAATTTATGTTGGTCGAATCTGAAATATGATTATATGACAGAGGCAGGCCATATAGGAGATATTCACCTATTTATTTGTGCACTATCCGCTTTTCTGTGTGATACATTTAGGGTAACCAACCATCTGAGTTTGTCTAGGACTATCTGGTTTGAGCATTAAAAGCCCAGCCCAGGAAACCTCTCAGTTCTAAGTAAATCATTGCAGTTGGCCAGCACACATTCTAGAAATCACTTTTATTTTAAAGATAAAAGACAATTTGTTGAATAAATTTAAATACTTAAACGTTAATAATCTATTCAGTGTAACACAGTGTGTCTTCATTTTGAGAAAAATGGGGTCTATGAGTCTGTACTAAAAACTGTTTTAGAAAGTGCACTGGTTCAAAAAGAAACCACTGCCTTATAACACAGATGTTCAATACAATCATATGATTTTCTTTTTCGAAGCTACTGTCTCTAAACCTAGGCTGAATCAATACTTCTCAATTTGCTTTCAACTCTCGGGTATTTGCAACTACTGTAACACAGAAATACAGACCACAAAGTAACAAACCTTCTAAGGTTTATAAACCTGATGCTGAGAGAAGGGCTATGTGGTATATGCTCTAACTATTGCCCTGAAGAAACAAAAAAAGTTTTTTCCTATAACTAAAGAACCAAAAAAAGTCTCATGGTAGTTACTAAATGTTACTTACATCTTTTATCAACAGTGTCTATCATCTCTGAGGAGAGTTATAAATATCCAAGCACTTGCCCACACAGAGTTTTGTTCTTGGTTCTCACTGCTGACAAAGATCACCTTTCAGAACACAGTGAATTTCAATAAAACCTTAGGACATATCCTAGGAGAGTTTCAAGGAGACAGAAAAAAGCATAAGGGCAAGAAAAAGCTTAAATACAACCTTTCCGTAATTTGGGGTTGGTCAATAGTGCGAAGAAAAATAGCCTACTTGAGGAGACAGCATCAGACTGTAAATTATTAAAGAAAAGAAAAATCTAAGATTGTTTTGACAACTGGAGAAGTGTATTACCTGCCTTTCAGGGCAAAGCACATTGTCAAACATGCTGCAAGATATTCCAGCTGGTCCCAAATAAAATTTCAAGATTGTCATGACACAAACAATGATTATATTCAAAATTTATCTGAAACAATCAAGTAAGCTATAAAACCGAGCACGCTACATATATGTTCTTCTACAATCACCTATGGTAACACTGGCCTCTATGGCCCTGTCAGCTTCTGCTTGTGAATGCCTTCCGCATTTCACATCTAGGCTTTTCAATTCCATCTACCCTGCTTAGACAGCATGCCTCCAGTGTAGGCAACCATCTCCTTCTCTCTCTCACTCCTGTATTAGGTGGGATATTTGGAAATTTTAGTATCAATCAATTTTTAACTTTACCATATATATATCTAATTATATATATGTGTATTTCCACCTTATAATAATAATAGATAACTTTCATTAAGTACTTTTTACATGGTACGTATTACGCTAAATACTTGCATTATTATTTTACTAAAAATAACTCAAGGCAGTTTATTATATGTTCTATTTTACATATGAGAACACTAGAAGCTCAGAGAGGTAAAGTTATGGGCCTCATGATGATGGATTAGAGGCTGTAACTAAGATCTTACCATGATAGACTAAAAATAAATATTATATACATTATAATATGATGAATATTATAATGCATATATGAGATATATAATGTATATATATGTATATATAGATATAGATATAGATAATGCATATACAAACACACACACACAGACACACAGACAGGTTTTCACTTTCTTACTCAAAGAAAGCACTCCATACAGGTTTTTATGGATGATCAAGATTTATTATCAGGAAATTAGAAACTGTAGTGTGACCGAGAAATCAGCCTACCCACTTCCTAGCAAACAAGTTTATCCATTTCGTGGCCAAACACAACAAAGAAAGTGGTAAATTTGAGTAAGGTCTCATTCGCAAGGTAACTTCAGGCAAGTCAGAAATAACCTAAATCTTGCTCTTATCTTTTTTTATAAATCTTATTTATTTAATTGAAGGATAATTGCTTTACAGAATTTTGTTGTTTTCTGCCAAACATCAACATGAATCGGTCATAGGTGTACATATGTTTTTATTAAGTTTTTTGCACAAAGAGCTTAGATGCCTCTCAGCCTACCCTAGGACAGAGTTTTTTTTAAAAAATAAGTATCTATGTATGTGGACTTCCCTGGTGGCTCAGCAGTTAAGAGTCTATCTGCCAATGCAGTAAACATGGGTTCAATCCCTGGGTTAGGAAGATCCCCTAGGAAGGAAATGGCAGCCCACTCCAGTACCCTTGCTGGGAAATTCCCACGGACAGAGGAGCTTGAGAGCTACAGTCCTTGGGGTCCCAAAAGAATCAGACACGATCTAGTGACTAAACAACAACAACAACACTCTATGTATGTCTATGATTTGGGTGTATAGAATTAGAAAAATCATAAAACTGGAAGTGGCTCTTTTGTCCCTCTCCTGCTTGTCCATTTCTGTCTCTCTCTAACCTTGAAAAGAACCTAATCATAGGAGTGTGATCAAAAGGCAATTTAACTCCTGATTTATGCTCTCCTGAATGCAACCATGCCTTGCATAACCCGTTGATTCTTTTCCTAGATAGAAAGAAAAAGAATGAAGAAATAATTTAAAAAAGGAATGAAGAATTAAGTATGATAGCTAAATAGTGACTAGTTCTCTATCTTAATAAATCCCTTAGCAATCCTGCAGGCAGATCATGTGGACAAGATAACATCTGAAAAGAAAGTAAGCCAGTCTGCCTGCAGCAGAGAATGATGCAGAAACCAGTACTGCCTAGATGTCCACTGAGATTTTCCCCCTCCCCCGACACCCAGCCCCCAGCCATTTTTTTCCTTTAAAAACTGTCATTGCTGAGCAGAATCTTTGCAGTAGGTTTTGGCATAGCAGTAGGAAGGAAAGAAGGAAGGCAGGGAGAGAGGGAAAGGCGGTGGGGGCGGGGGGTAGAAAATAAATATTTACAGTCACAGGAAAAGGAAAATTATAGTGTGCATTATGGAAGCAGTAAAAACGCAGTACTATTAAAAGCATGCTTAGAGCATTGGTTCTGTTACTGTCTAACCTTCACCAGAAATACTAATATAATTTAACTTCAGTTCGTATTCAGTAAGGCAATCAACTGAGCATAAAACGTAAGTATAGTATACTTTCTTACACAAAAGTAACAGCAAAAAGAAGAGTATGTGTTTCTCGGAGTTCTATTTTTTCACTGCCCCTCTGAGTATTTCCAAAGCAGCTTATATTTTGTTATATTGATAGTCCAGTTATTTACTTTTCTGTCAAATAAGCTACTGTCACGGTCTCACAAGATTAACTAAATACCTGTGATTCCAAGCCTTCCATATTTTGCATCCTTATTTCATTTTGCATCCTTATTTCATTTTGCACCCGTACTCCATGACTGCCTTTCAAAAATTGATTTCCTATTGCAGATGTTGCCAGATATATGAGCAAGAGTTTCCTTCAGACAGCTAGTGCTGCATTTGTTTTCTTTTCCTATGCACATTTTCATAATGTTCCATCTTAATGGCATTCCACGTACACCTCCTGGTCATCTTCATTCCCTCTGTGCTTGTCCCTTCTCTCAGCATTCTCCTTATACTCTACACTCGGTCCCTCCACCAGGAAGGTCTTCACAGAGGCCCCTTATCTGCTCTCTGTGTAAAGTCCATCTATTCTAAAGCAATTTCTAATTCTTACATAACTTAAATCCATTCTGTCTGGGCCTCAAGTTAAGGTTTCAGTTTTATGCTTTTCCATACCTTAGCCCAGTGAAGCACAAACAGCATAAAGAACTCTGACCAAGGAATGAAGAATTAAGTATGATAGCTAAATAGTGACTAGTTCTCTATCTTAATAAATCCCTTAGCAATCCTGCAGGCAGATCATGTGGACAAGATAACATCTGAAAAGAAAGTAAGCCAGTCTGCCTGCAGCAGAGAATGATGCAGAAACCAGTACTGCCTAGATGTCCACTGAGATTTTTCCCTCCCCGACACCCCCATCCCCCAGCCATTTTTTTCCTTTAAAAACTGTCATTGCTGAGCAGAATCTTTGCAGTAGGTTTTGGCATAGCAGTAGGAAGGAAAGAAGGAAGGCAGGGAGAGAGGGAAAGGCGGTGGGGGCGGGGGGTAGAAAATAAATATTTACAGTCACAGGAAAAGGAAAATTATAGTGTGCATTATGGAAGCAGTAAAAACGCAGTACTATTAAAAGCATGCTTAGAGCATTGGTTCTGTTACTGTCTAACCTTCACCAGAAATACTAATATAATTTAACTTCAGTTCGTATTCAGTAAGGCAATCAACTGAGCATAAAACGTAAGTATAGTATACTTTCTTACACAAAAGTAACAGCAAAAAGAAGAGTATGTGTTTCTGGGAGTTCTATTTTTTCACTGCCCCTCTGAGTATTTCCAAAGCAGCTTATATTTTGTTATATTGATAGTCCAGTTATTTACTTTTCTGTCAAATAAGCTACTGTCACGGTCTCACAAGATTAACTAAATACCTGTGATTCCAAGCCTTCCATATTTTGCATCCTTATTTCATTTTGCATCCTTATTTCATTTTGCACCCGTACTCCATGACTGCCTTTCAAAAATTGATTTCCTATTGCAGATGTTGCCAGATATATGAGCAAGAGTTTCCTTCAGACAGCTAGTGCTGCATTTGTTTTCTTTTCCTATGCACATTTTCATAATGTTCCATCTTAATGGCATTCCACGTACACCTCCTGGTCATCTTCATTCCCTCTGTGCTTGTCCCTTCTCTCAGCATTCTCCTTATACTCTACACTCGGTCCCTCCACCAGGAAGGTCTTCACAGAGGCCCCTTATCTGCTCTCTGTGTAAAGTCCATCTATTCTAAAGCAATTTCTAATTCTTACATAACTTAAATCCATTCTGTCTGGGCCTCAAGTTAAGGTTTCAGTTTTATGCTTTTCCATACCTTAGCCCAGTGAAGCACAAACAGCATAAAGAACTCTGACCAAATTTCAAGGATGGTTTATGTGGCAAAGCAAAACGATTGCTTCCATTTCACAAGATGACAGTAACCAGGAAACCCTTCACTAAAGTAATATAAAGCAAGCAGTGAGAGAATCACTGGGATCAAAGCACTGCACATAAAAGATGAGAACAGGGCTTGAGAATGTTCTCCTCTCTGGGGGACTATGCTAATTACAAAGCAACATAAACAAATCTTAAAACCTATTCTCAAGGCTTCCCTGGTGGTCCAGTGGATAAGGAAACTGCCTTGCAATGCTAGCGGTGCCAGTTGATCCCTGGCCTGGGAAGATCCCATGTGCCGTGGAGCGGCTGGACCGATGTGTCCATCTACCGAGCCGGAGCTCTGGAGTGCATGCTCCCAGAGCTGGTGCTCTGCAACAGGAGAGGCCACTGCGATGGGAGGCCTACACAGGTCAAAGAACAAAGATGGAAATAAATGAAAGACAAATAAAAGTGACCAAAACACCCTCAAAACCTATCCTCAGAGATACAAAGATACCCCCAAAACACCTCTCAAAGGGAACCACCAATGTGATTATCACAACTTATTTCCTTCTATTGTTTTCAGTTTCATAATTTACACTTTGATCTTGCTTCATATATCACAGAGATACATGAAACAAGATGAAAAACACAATTACCAAGATAGTCATCGGAGTTACTCCTTCTGGTATTCTCCCTGAAACATGCTCACAAATAAGAACTGCACTGGCATATAAATCGTGAATCACTGCCATATTCTATTCATGTCTTCATTTAAAATTCAATAAACTGATATTTGTGAGGATTACTAGAGATAGTTAGTCTTTTTTTACTTTTACTTTTTTTTGGCCTATTTTTATTGTTTGTTTGTTTATTTTCATCCATCTTTATTCTTTGGCCAGTCTGGGCCTCCCACTGCAGTGGCCTCTCTCATTGCAGAGCACCAGCTCTGGGCGTATGCACTCCAGAGTGCTGTCTTGTAAGTAGATACACCAGTCTAGCTGCTCTGTGGCACATGGGATCTTCCCTGACCAGGGATTAAACTGGTGCCCCTTGCACTGCAAGGTGGACTCTTTACCCACTGGACCACAAGGGAAGCCCCTAGTTAAGCTTTTTAGAATGAAAATTTCAATAAAAACAATAAAGTTATTTCATGTTTATATTAAAGTATGTGAAAAGCTTAACACTTATGGTTGACTTAAAAATTCATGCAAATACACAAATAATCATTGAGCACTATGCTAGACACTTGTTCTGGAACCCACAAGCAACCCACCCTACTTAGTACTTAGTACTATGTTATGCAGTTTGTGAAAGCAGAATTATAAAGAAATCACTACAAACTGTAAAAAAAGATTAAAGGACTCAATGCTTTTATATGTTTTACTTTTACCCCATAATCTCAACAGTCTTATACAAGACTAATCTAGACCATCACATTGCACAGTGACAGGGGCTAAAATAGTGGATCAAAGAGCTTTCTATAGTCATAGGAGGGGCTCCTTGGTCTGGTTTCTCTATCGTTGTTCTCATTCAGAACTAGCGTTTTGCTGCCGGTTCCAACCAGTATCACTCCCCTCATACTTGTGGCTTACACATAGGCTATAATAATGCCTTCAGGAAGATCCTCAGAGCACTAAGGAGAACTGTCCATGGTGAAGCTCTAGGACTGATAGACTTCTCCAGCAGCAGTGCTAACCACTGTTCCCTGCTGTAAGTTCAGGTCAGCATAGAGTTGCTTTCTCATATCATTAAAGAGCCATGAAGTTAAATAAAACCATACAAAATAACCTCATCTGAGTTTAAAGTGTAGTTTTTGGCTCTTTCAAGAAGAGAGCTGGGTCAGATTCAAAAATAATATTCTGAATGTTTATCAGTAAAATTTATTACTAAAATAAGCAGGTTATAACTTGAAAACTGGGCACTGTGGTATAAAATTGTTTAATAATTTGGAAAATCTTATTTAAATAATTCTGTTTTTTTAAGTTTGGACAAGGAAACAGTAAAGTATGCACACAAAAATGCTTTAAACTCACCTGAAATAGCACCTCTTTTCTGAATAGCATAGAGAAATAAAGGTTGTTTTCTCTCATACAACCATAAATATTTGGTCTAATTACCGGATCAGATTATGCATATTAAGAACTTTTAATTAGCAGTGGCCTCTCTCATTCCCCTTCCCTGACCAGGGATTTAAATTTGGGTTGGCCCTTGCACTGCAAGGCGGACTCTTCACCACTGGACCACAAGGGAAGCCCCTAGTTAAGCTTTTTAGAATGAAAATTTCAATAAAAACAATAAAGTTATTTCATGTTTATATTAAAGTATGTGAAAAGCTTAACACTTATGGTTGACTTAAAAATTCATGCAAATACACAAATAATCATTGAGCACTATGCTAGACACTTGTTCTGGAACCCACAAGCAACCCACCCTACTTAGTACTTAGTACTATGTTATGCAGTTTGTGAAAGCAGAATTATAAAGAAATCACTACAAACTGTAAAAAAAGATTAAAGGACTCAATGCTTTTATATGTTTTACTTTTACCCCATAATCTCAACAGTCTTATACAAGACTAATCTAGACCATCACATTGCACAGTGACAGGGGCTAAAATAGTGGATCAAAGAGCTTTCTATAGTCATAGGAGGGCTCCTTGGTCTGGTTTCTCTATCGTTGTTCTCATTCAGAACTAGCGTTTTGCTGCCGGTTCCAACCAGTATCACTCCCCTCATACTTGTGGCTTACACATAGGCTATAATAATGCCTTCAGGAAGATCCTCAGAGCACTAAGGAGAACTGTCCATGGTGAAGCTCTAGGACTGATAGACTTCTCCAGCAGCAGTGCTAACCACTGTTCCCTGCTGTAAGTTCAGGTCAGCATAGAGTTGCTTTCTCATATCATTAAAGAGCCATGAAGTTAAATAAAACCATACAAAATAACCTCATCTGAGTTTAAAGTGTAGTTTTTGGCTCTTTCAAGAAGAGAGCTGGGTCAGATTCAAAAATAATATTCTGAATGTTTATCAGTAAAATTTATTACTAAAATAAGCAGGTTATAACTTGAAAACTGGGCACTGTGGTATAAAATTGTTTAATAATTTGGAAAATCTTATTTAAATAATTCTGTTTTTTTAAGTTTGGACAAGGAAACAGTAAAGTATGCACACAAAAATGCTTTAAACTCACCTGAAATAGCACCTCTTTTCTGAATAGCATAGAGAAAATAAAAGGTTGTTTTCTCTCATACAACCATAAATATTTGGTCTAAACACTAATTACCGGATCAGATTATGCATATTAAGAATAACTTTGAAGGTATATAACTTCCCAGGTGGCACTACTGGTAAAGAACCCATCTGCCAGTGCAGGAGACTTAGACATGGGTTCTATCCCTGGGTTAGGAAGATCCCCTGGAGGAGGGAATGGCAACCCACTCCAGTATTCTTGCCTGGACAATCACAGGTACAAAGTAGACTAGTGGGCTATAGTGCAAAGTGTTGCAAAAAGTCAGACACAACTGAAGAGACAATATGCACGCAATACAACATTCTAAGTATTAAACCCACCAACAAAAGAGTCAGTTACCCAGAATCTAACTAACTCTGGGCTATGTCATTATCATGAATTCTCAAAACGTCCATACCTTTTTATTATCTGTGTTTACTGAGTATTTGTCCTTTATTTCTTGTGTTGTGTTCCAATTCTAAAAAATATTGTCATTCTGGACGGTTTGAGGACAGGATCATGGAAAATGACTATGGGAGTGAATATTTTTTTTTAATACAACACCATTCTTGAACATATTAGCTGCTGATTTGCATCATAGAGACTACCCCTGCTCATTTCACAGTTGAAAATTAAGAACACACTTTGAATGTATTTTTGAAATATGTTAAACCATTTTTGCTCATGCTCCTCTGTTCTTCCTTTAACTTCTTGCTCTTGATTATGCTCTGAGGTAAGATATAACTAGATGATGGAGGAAATGGAGGGTATAAAACAGAATTACTACGCCTCCTAAAGCAAACAAATACACTTTGTAAAGTGCGCTGGTAATGCATTTATTTTCCTTTCTCCACCTACCATTTCTTATTTATTGTTTTTTAACTGATAAATTCCCAAAGAGATTTTTCTCAGAATGATGTATGCGGGAATGGTTTACATATCAGGAGAGGACCTTAACTCAAGATGAAGCATATCAATAAAATCTGAGTTTGAATTGGATTTTAAATAATTCTGTTTTTTAAGTTTGGACAAGGAAACAGTAAAGTATGCACACAAAATGCTTTAAACTCACCTGAAATAGCACCTCTTTTCTGAATAGCATAGAGAAATAAAAGGTTGTTTTCTCTCATACAACCATAAATATTTGGTCTAAACACTAATTACCGGATCAGATTATGCATATTAAGAATAACTTTGAAGGTATATAACTTCCCAGGTGGCACTACTGGTAAAGAACCCATCTGCCAGTGCAGGAGACTTAGACATGGGTTCTATCCCTGGGTTAGGAAGATCCCCTGGAGGAGGGAATGGCAACCCACTCCAGTATTCTTGCCTGGACAATCACAGGTACAAAGTAGACTAGTGGGCTATAGTGCAAAGTGTTGCAAAAAGTCAGACACAACTGAAGAGACAATATGCACGCAATACAACATTCTAAGTATTAAACCCACCAACAAAAGAGTCAGTTACCCAGAATCTAACTAACTCTGGGCTATGTCATTATCATGAATTCTCAAAACGTCCATACCTTTTTATTATCTGTGTTTACTGAGTATTTGTCCTTTATTTCTTGTGTTGTGTTCCAATTCTAAAAAATATTGTCATTCTGGACGGTTTGAGGACAGGATCATGGAAAATGACTATGGGAGTGAATATTTTTTTTTAATACAACACCATTCTTGAACATATTAGCTGCTGATTTGCATCATAGAGACTACCCCTGCTCATTTCACAGTTGAAAATTAAGAACACACTTTGAATGTATTTTTGAAATATGTTAAACCATTTTTGCTCATGCTCCTCTGTTCTTCCTTTAACTTCTTGCTCTTGATTATGCTCTGAGGTAAGATATAACTAGATGATGGAGGAAATGGAGGGTATAAAACAGAATTACTACGCCTCCTAAAGCAAACAAATACACTTTGTAAAGTGCGCTGGTAATGCATTTATTTTCCTTTCTCCACCTACCATTTCTTATTTATTGTTTTTTAACTGATAAATTCCCAAAGAGATTTTTCTCAGAATGATGTATGCGGGAATGGTTTACATATCAGGAGAGGACCTTAACTCAAGATGAAGCATATCAATAAAATCTGAGTTTGAATTGGATTTTAGCAATCTCTTCTTTAAGACTTTTCTTTAATCAGCTGATCTAGTGACTTATGAGAAACTCCAAAAAATATAACTAAAACAAGAGATAGAGTATTATAAAAATAAGCTACTCTGCAATTTCTATGACAGGACTTGTTTGTCTCCTCTTTCTTTCATACAAATAAAGTTAACACTCTCTTGTTAGTAGATTTATCTTCCTGGACAACAGCCAGAAATCTTTATATTCTTTTCTATAGTAAAGTCTGGCTAACACAAAGACTAAGTAGGTTACTGAGGACTTAATATTCAAAAAAGCTTATTTTCATGGTTTAATTTTAATTGAATATTATTCCTATGTGTGGCTTGATGGTAAAATTACTTGATGTTAATTGTGTAAACAATTGCTTAAAATAGTTGTGTCCATTGACATGCTTCTTGAGAAAACAGGAAATACTCTCAGATTTGATTGTTTTCTAAAAATAGCATTAAATTTTCCAATATTCTCAAATAAAATGGGGTACCCAGATCTTTTCACTAAGTACTACATCGAACAAATGATATGAGATGTAAAAGACAACACAAGATGTTTAAAGCATCTTTAGGGACTTAATTCGCAGACCGCCATGCTGTTGAATGATTACTAAATACCCTGAAGCCTAGTGAAAAAATAACAGAAAAACTTAAGACAATCAAATGAGGCTACATACAGTTGTACTGTACTTTGAACATATTAGCTGCTGATTTGCATCATAGAGACTACCCCTGCTCATTTCACAGTTGAAAATTAAGAACACACTTTGAATGTATTTTTGAAATATGTTAAACCATTTTTGCTCATGCTCCTCTGTTCTTCCTTTAACTTCTTGCTCTTGATTATGCTCTGAGGTAAGATATAACTAGATGATGGAGGAAATGGAGGGTATAAAACAGAATTACTACGCCTCCTAAAGCAAACAAATACACTTTGTAAAGTGCGCTGGTAATGCATTTATTTTCCTTTCTCCACCTACCATTTCTTATTTATTGTTTTTTAACTGATAAATTCCCAAAGAGATTTTTCTCAGAATGATGTATGCGGGAATGGTTTACATATCAGGAGAGGACCTTAACTCAAGATGAAGCATATCAATAAAATCTGAGTTTGAATTGGATTTTAGCAATCTCTTCTTTAAGACTTTTCTTTAATCAGCTGATCTAGTGACTTATGAGAAACTCCAAAAAATATAACTAAAACAAGAGATAGAGTATTATAAAAATAAGCTACTCTGCAATTTCTATGACAGGACTTGTTTGTCTCCTCTTTCTTTCATACAAATAAAGTTAACACTCTCTTGTTAGTAGATTTATCTTCCTGGACAACAGCCAGAAATCTTTATATTCTTTTCTATAGTAAAGTCTGGCTAACACAAAGACTAAGTAGGTTACTGAGGACTTAATATTCAAAAAAGCTTATTTTCATGGTTTAATTTTAATTGAATATTATTCCTATGTGTGGCTTGATGGTAAAATTACTTGATGTTAATTGTGTAAACAATTGCTTAAAATAGTTGTGTCCATTGACATGCTTCTTGAGAAAACAGGAAATACTCTCAGATTTGATTGTTTTTCTAAAAATAGCATTAAATTTTCCAATATTCTCAAATAAAATGGGGTACCCAGATCTTTTTTCACTAAGTACTACATCAAACAAATGATATGAGATGTAAAAGACAACACAAGATGTTTAAAGCATCTTTAGGGGACTTAATTCGCAGACCGCCATGCTGTTGAATGATTACTAAATACCCTGAAGCCTAGTGAAAAAATAACAGAAAAACTTAAGACAATCAAATGAGGCTACATACAGTTGTAACTGCAAATACTTTGACCAGAGGAGCCCTAGTATTACTCTGTAGTTCCTATGCGTAATAACAGAACAAATGACTAAAATGAGTTAATATGTACAAACTTGTGGAAAACAAACCCTTATACCAAGACTCATTTAGGACTGGGGGAATGTACAGTACAGATCACTTCTGACTCAGAAATATACAAGTATTTCCAAGCTGACGTGTTTTATTTGAACCCAAATTATCTTCTGCATGACCTCCTCTATTATATAAGATTCATTATTAATACCAAAGAAATGAACTACAAAATACAGGTAAGGAGGGATTTATAGATATAGGGTCACTGAAGAAAGAGATAAATAGAGCCAGGTTTACCATAAAATATATAAACTAGAGAAGCAATAAGCAATAGACAATGAAATGCCCCGAAGGGTTGTTTTAAGGAGGAGTTCTAATGGTCTTCTGCTTTTGTGATACCTAAGTGACTATTCAGGGAGATTTGCTAAGACTAATTAGGTTGGCTCAGCGGTTAAGAATCTGCCTACCAATGTAGGAGATGTGGGTTCGATCCCAGAGTCAGGAAGATCCACTGGAGGAGGAAATAGCAATCCACTCCAATGTTCTTGCCTGGAAAATTGCATGACGAAGGAGCCTGGGCAGGCTACAGTCCTTGGGGTTGCAAAGAGTCAGACATGACTGAACATGCATGCAACCAGGGTGGCAGGTGAGTCTCTTGTATCCCTTGACAGGAGGACAACTGGGAACTTGATTTATAGTCCCTCAAAAGTATCCCCCATTAGGGAGACGTTTCCCCAAAGCAGCATCGATAGTTTTGTTACCAGAGGAGTAGAGTGGCTATTGAGTACATAAGAACAATATGCCCACAAATCCTCCCACTACCTCAGTTATTGTCTTTCCAGACCAATCCAATTTTTAAGAAAAATTATAAAAATCTTTTCACTAAGTACTACATCGAACAAATGATATGAGATGTAAAAGACAACACAAGATGTTTAAAGCATCTTTAGGGGACTTAATTCGCAGACCGCCATGCTGTTGAATGATTACTAAATACCCTGAAGCCTAGTGAAAAAATAACAGAAAAACTTAAGACAATCAAATGAGGCTACATACAGTTGTAACTGCAAATACTTTGACCAGAGGAGCCCTAGTATTACTCTGTAGTTCCTATGCGTAATAACAGAACAAATGACTAAAATGAGTTAATATGTACAAACTTGTGGAAAACAAACCCTTATACCAAGACTCATTTAGGACTGGGGGAATGTACAGTACAGATCACTTCTGACTCAGAAATATACAAGTATTTCCAAGCTGACGTGTTTTATTTGAACCCAAATTATCTTCTGCATGACCTCCTCTATTATATAAGATTCATTATTAATACCAAAGAAATGAACTACAAAATACAGGTAAGGAGGGATTTATAGATATAGGGTCACTGAAGAAAGAGATAAATAGAGCCAGGTTTACCATAAAATATATAAACTAGAGAAGCAATAAGCAATAGACAATGAAATGCCCCGAAGGGTTGTTTTAAGGAGGAGTTCTAATGGTCTTCTGCTTTTGTGATACCTAAGTGACTATTCAGGGAGATTTGCTAAGACTAATTAGGTTGGCTCAGCGGTTAAGAATCTGCCTACCAATGTAGGAGATGTGGGTTCGATCCCAGAGTCAGGAAGATCCACTGGAGGAGGAAATAGCAATCCACTCCAATGTTCTTGCCTGGAAAATTGCATGACGAAGGAGCCTGGGCAGGCTACAGTCCTTGGGGTTGCAAAGAGTCAGACATGACTGAACATGCATGCAACCAGGGTGGCAGGTGAGTCTCTTGTATCCCTTGACAGGAGGACAACTGGGAACTTGATTTATAGTCCCTCAAAAGTATCCCCCATTAGGGAGACGTTTCCCCAAAGCAGCATCGATAGTTTTGTTACCAGAGGAGTAGAGTGGCTATTGAGTACATAAGAACAATATGCCCACAAATCCTCCCACTACCTCAGTTATTGTCTTTCCAGACCATCATATAAGATTATAAAATTTTATCTTGAAGTCAATACAAGACAAGGTGCCAAATTTTCACTGAAGTATATACATTCACTTTGATGTTTAAAAATATGATCTGTTATCTATGAATCCCACCCCGCTACACATATATTTACATGCTCAGTCAAAAATAATTTTCCATCTAAATACAACCATATCTGACTATTTCAGGAAGATGAATCACTTAATCATTAAAATATATTATTAAATATAATTATTTAATGTTATATTCAATTAGTATATTATTAAAATACATTGACAGGGACAAGTTAAATAAATATGTCCTTTTAGTGATAAAAGTTATATCACAGCAAACTAAAATTTAATCAACATTAGTTTAGTCAACTATTTATTCACAATAAATAGTGAATTGCATAAGCAGAATAATATATGTATCTATGTTTAAATTAACATCTGTTAAAAAATAACTAAATGGTTACAGTTTTGAGGAAGTAACACATAACTGAACTCTGGGAGATTGCCTAAGGACAGGGAAGCCTGGTGTGCTGCAGTCCGTAAAGTCAAGGAGAGCCAGACATAACTTGGGGACTGATCAACAACAACAATACATTAAACACCATTCCGTCAAAAAATGTCAAAACAAGCCAAGAATTCATTCAATGTATTAATTATTAACGAAGAGTAAGAATTCAAACTTTGGATATGGAAAAGGATGACTATGACTTAAGAGCAGAACTCGTGTGATTCAACTTTTAATTTCTTCTGAATTAAATAACAAGTATAACACTGCTATATGATTCTGCAACTTAATAAGGTATGTTACTCAAAATATTCCCATTTATACTCATTTGAGTATAAATGTTCCTAAAACATTTATCCATAATCCAAATATCAGCTATTTTCTACCTTTAATAATAAAAACAGCTAACTAGTTTCTAAGTGGGATGTGATAAACTTCCTAATTACTTGAGTGGGATGCCATATCCTTCTCCAAGGTCTCTATCTCCAAGAGTTTGCCCAAGTTCATTTAATGTAAATTTAATGTGTTATACCTAATTTCTGAGTGGGATGCCATATCCTACCTAATTACTTGAGTGGGATGCCATATCCTTCTTCATGATCTCTTTCTGACACAGGGATCAAACCCATGTCTTCTGCAACTCCTGAATTACAGGTGGTTTATTTACCTGCTGAGCCATCAGGGAACCACTATAATAAAGTTGGCTTATATAATTTAAACCTTGTGTGTGTGTGTGTGCTACAGGCAGTTGGCATTAGGAGCTCCCAGGTGGTGCAGCAGTAAAGAATCTACCTGTAATGCAGGAGACATGGGTTCAGTCTCTGGTTCAGGAAGATCTTCTGGAGAAGGAAATGGCAACCCATTCCAGTGTTCTTTGGGAAAGCCCATGGACAGAAGAGCCTGGTGGGTTAAGGTCCGTGGGATCACAAAAGAGTTGGACATAGCAACTAAACAAGAAAGCTAAGGTGAGTAGAATAAGATGGTCTCAAAATTCTTGTTTCCTGGTACACATGCCTTCTATAATCTCCTCCCCTAGATAGTTAACAAGACCAGTTAATATTATGGGTATCACTTTCACAATCAGGATATTAATCAGTTGACTTCCAGTTTAGCAAAAGTGAAATAATTTGGATTGGGCTAATCTAATAAGGTAAACTCTTCAAAGGAGAGTGAAGTTTCAGAGAGACTTTATCCTGCTGATCCCAAGGAAGAATCAAGCTGTCATCATGTTATAACTTGCCTATGAAGCCACATGGCAAAGAAAAGGTGAAGAATCTCTCATCAAATTATAAAGAGGTTATTAAAAGTTTTTATAAAGTATATATAATTTTAAATTGTCTACAATGATTAGAAATAGTTTAAAAAAAATGGAAGACACTTAAAATATCTCTAATTAATAATACATGATCACATTTAAAAATAACTTTATATTAACAGATTATTAATTAGGTGAAGAGCATTAGTTTACCAAATTAATTTGTTTGAATAATTCTACCTTTGGTTATTATATTCACATGTTGTGAACTTTGGGATAAGTCTACGGTTTATAAACGCAAATTAAGTTGATTAATTTTCTGGAGAGTAGGAATCAATAGAAAGAGAAATAGAAATCATATTTTCAGGTACAGATTCTCAGCTACTCTTCAAAGAGATTCTCTTCTTTCTGGAAAAAAGGAAAAAAGTACATTTCCAAGGTACAGCTGAACTTGCTTATGGCCACATGACCACCAGACAGTGGAATATGAGAAGTAATACATACCTCTTCTAAGTGTGGGTCATAAAAACCTCCTTTGGAAGCTCTTTCATGAACTTTTGATTTTTTTTAGTAGCTAGAATAGAGATTATTTTTAGGGTGATCCAGAATGCCTATGCTAATCCTGCAGAATTACTACAGGGGGGGCCACTTGGAACCCTTTCATGCTCAGCATTGTTATATCCACTGCCCTTTTTTTTAAAAGGGCCCCTTTTTTTTTTTATATCCACTAGGAATAAATTTCTATTACTTTCAAATCATTTTATGAGATTTTCTAAATGACCGTGGGATCACAAAAGAGTTGGACATAGCAACTAAACAAGAAAGCTAAGGTGAGTAGAATAAGATGGTCTCAAAATTCTTGTTTCCTGGTACACATGCCTTCTATAATCTCCTCCCCTAGATAGTTAACAAGACCAGTTAATATTATGGGTATCACTTTCACAATCAGGATATTAATCAGTTGACTTCCAGTTTAGCAAAAGTGAAATAATTTGGATTGGGCTAATCTAATAAGGTAAACTCTTCAAAGGAGAGTGAAGTTTCAGAGAGACTTTATCCTGCTGATCCCAAGGAAGAATCAAGCTGTCATCATGTTATAACTTGCCTATGAAGCCACATGGCAAAGAAAAGGTGAAGAATCTCTCATCAAATTATAAAGAGGTTATTAAAAGTTTTTATAAAGTATATATAATTTTAAATTGTCTACAATGATTAGAAATAGTTTAAAAAAAATGGAAGACACTTAAAATATCTCTAATTAATAATACATGATCACATTTAAAAATAACTTTATATTAACAGATTATTAATTAGGTGAAGAGCATTAGTTTACCAAATTAATTTGTTTGAATAATTCTACCTTTGGTTATTATATTCACATGTTGTGAACTTTGGGATAAGTCTACGGTTTATAAACGCAAATTAAGTTGATTAATTTTCTGGAGAGTAGGAATCAATAGAAAGAGAAATAGAAATCATATTTTCAGGTACAGATTCTCAGCTACTCTTCAAAGAGATTCTCTTCTTTCTGGAAAAAAAGGGAAAAAAAAGTACATTTCCAAGGTACAGCTGAACTTGCTTATGGCCACATGACCACCAGACAGTGGAATATGAGAAGTAATACATACCTCTTCTAAGTGTGGGTCATAAAAACCTCCTTTGGAAGCTCTTTCATGAACTTTTGATTTTTTTTAGTAGCTAGAATAGAGATTATTTTTAGGGTGATCCAGAATGCCTATGCTAATCCTGCAGAATTACTACAGGGAGGGCCACTTGGACTATCTGCTTACATGCTCAGCATTGTTATATCCACTAGGAATAAATTTCTATTACTTTCAAATCATTTTATGAAGATTTTCTAAAATTTATGTGTTTGGCTTTCATTTCATTTTTCTTTTTTGTTCTTCAAGTTAGTTTACTTTCTAACAAGTACCAGTTACGTGCCAGTCAATTTTCTAAAAATTTTAGACACATTATTTCATTTAAACGTTTAGAAACACTCCAAAGGAGATACATAATATTATGAGAATTATATATAGAAATATGCATTTCCAATTCTTCTTGGATCATTTTCTCATTACAATGTCATTATTTTATCCAAATATTTTATGATTAAGATATTAGAGGAACTACTCTTAAAATAAGGGTTAATATTAAAAATCATCAGAATGGTTCAAATGAAATACAGTTATGGATGCTGAGCTGGAGGAAACCCTGCATACTGAAGGAGTCAAATGGATATGCAAGGATTCTTCCAGCTCAGCATTCTTGAGTACCTAAAGCAGTGTCCTAGGCACACTTTTCTGGTAACAAGATAAGAAGATGATCCTTCCTGGAAAAGACAACATTGTACAGATAATAAAACTCAGATATTTATCAATTATAATAAGAAGTCAAGAAGTTTTCCCTAGGTCACTTACAATTTATAGTTTGCAACTAGTAAGTAATGAATCCCGGATTGAAATCCAGATGATCTGACTTGATGCTTACCTTCTTAATAATAAACAGAACACTATGCTGAGTCCCTCACTGTAGCTTTGTGTGGCCAGAGATACACTCTAACAGAAACTCAGCCTAGCTTTCCTGCTGCTGTGGAAAGTCTTCCGACAGGAAATTTATACAATGATACATCAATTTTTAATCCAAGATAAATTGGGAAGACCAGACTGTGATGCTTGGCAGAGTCCATGTTGAAGAGGTGGCTAGACAGAAGACAGTTCCAGATATCTGCTTATACTATGAAGTTCAGAATCAGAGCCTAGCTAAAAAGAGGTGTACAGAGATCAAAGCATAAGCAGACCATTAATCCATTACCAGAAGATAGTCAGTAGCATGCAACACCTCAGTGAGACAGTAATTTAAGAGCCAGGAAAGAATAAGAAAACAGATATAAATGCTTCAGTGAGTCCTTTTAGATGTCCAGAAGCTGGTAAAGTAGGAGGACTGTAAGAAGCAGACTAAAACAACCATGAAGCTGAACTCGAACTCTTAAAGGAATCTCTCCTCAGCCAAAAAGATTCTAAGGTCATCTGTATTGGCTGACTTATCATAAGAAAAAACCTCATAAATGTGCAATGTCTCAAACAAAAGATTATTATTTATTTATGTAACGGTCCAAAAGAAGTGTTGTAAGTCACTAAGTGGTTCTGTACCAGGAAGCAATTTGGAGACATCTGCTCTTTTCAACTAAGGGTTCCACCATCCCCTGGGGACTTGTCCTGATCGGCACCCAGTTATAAAAGTGAGAAAACAAGTCACTTGCAAGGTTTTTGAAGTGACATTAAATTATTTGTTTTGGAGTCAAGAAGCAACAGTTAGAACTTTACATAGAACAAATGACTGGTTCAATATTAGGAAAGGAGCATGACAAGGATGTATAGTGTCACCCTGCTTATTTAACTTATATGCAGAGTACATCATGTGAAATACCAGGCTGGATGAATCAAAAGTTGGAATCAAGATTGTCAGGAGAAATATCAATAATCTCAAATATGCAGATGATATAACTCTAATGGCAGAAAGTGAAGAAGAACTAACGAGTCTTTTGATGAAGGTGAAAGATGAGAATGAAAAGCTGGCTTAAAACTCAACATGTGATAAGTCTAAAAGCATGGTAACCAGTTCCATCACTTCATGGCAAATAGTTGGAAAAAAAATGAAAACATTGGCACATTTTATTTTTCTGGGCTCTAAAATCACTATAGATGATAACTGCACTCAAGAAATTAAAAGACATTTGTTCCTTGGAAGAAAAGCTATGATAAACCTAAACAGTATATTAAGAAGCAGAGACATTACTTTTCTGACAAAGGTCCATATAATCAAACCTACAGTTTTCCATTAGTCTTATATAGATGTGAGAGTTGGACCATAACAAAGGCCAAGTACCAAAGAATTGACGCTTTTAAACTGTGCTGGTAGAGAAGACTCTTGAGAGTCTTGTGGAAAGCAAGGAGAAAAGACCAACCAATCCTAAAGGATATCAATATTCACTGGAAGGGCTGATGGTAAAGCTGGAGCTCCAATACTTTGGCCACCTGATGAGAAAAGCTGACCCACTGGAAAAGACCTTGATGATGGGAAACACTGAGGGTAGGAGGAGAAGTGGGTGACAGAGGATGAGATGGCTGGAGGGCATCGCTGACTCAATGGAAGTGTGTCTGAGCAAACTCTGGGAAATAGTAACAGACAAGGAAGCCTTTCATACTGCAGTCCATGGGGTTGCAAAGAGTTGGACATGACAGTGACTGAACAACAACAACTACAAATTACTAAGGGTTCCACCATCCCCTGGGGACTTGTCCTGATCGGCACCCAGTTATAAAAGTGAGAAAACAAGTTACTTGCAAGGTTTTTGAAGTGACATTAAATTATTTGTTTTGGAGTCAAGAAGCAACAGTTAGAACTTTACATAGAACAAATGACTGGTTCAATATTAGGAAAGGAGCATGACAAGGATGTATAGTGTCACCCTGCTTATTTAACTTATATGCAGAGTACATCATGTGAAATACCAGGCTGGATGAATCAAAAGTTGGAATCAAGATTGTCAGGAGAAATATCAATAATCTCAAATATGCAGATGATATAACTCTAATGGCAGAAAGTGAAGAAGAACTAACGAGTCTTTTGATGAAGGTGAAAGATGAGAATGAAAAAGCTGGCTTAAAACTCAACATGTGATAAGTCTAAAAGCATGGTAACCAGTTCCATCACTTCATGGCAAATAGTTGGAAAAAAAATGAAAACATTGGCACATTTTATTTTTCTGGGCTCTAAAATCACTATAGATGATAACTGCACTCAAGAAATTAAAAGACATTTGTTCCTTGGAAGAAAAGCTATGATAAACCTAAACAGTATATTAAGAAGCAGAGACATTACTTTTCTGACAAAGGTCCATATAATCAAACCTACAGTTTTTCCATTAGTCTTATATAGATGTGAGAGTTGGACCATAACAAAGGCCAAGTACCAAAGAATTGACGCTTTTAAACTGTGCTGGTAGAGAAGACTCTTGAGAGTCTTGTGGAAAGCAAGGAGAAAAGACCAACCAATCCTAAAGGATATCAATATTCACTGGAAGGGCTGATGGTAAAGCTGGAGCTCCAATACTTTGGCCACCTGATGAGAAAAGCTGACCCACTGGAAAAGACCTTGATGATGGGAAACACTGAGGGTAGGAGGAGAAGTGGGTGACAGAGGATGAGATGGCTGGAGGGCATCGCTGACTCAATGGAAGTGTGTCTGAGCAAACTCTGGGAAATAGTAACAGACAAGGAAGCCTTTCATACTGCAGTCCATGGGGTTGCAAAGAGTTGGACATGACAGTGACTGAACAACAACAACTACAAATTATTATTAGCAGCTCAGTAGTAAAGAATCCTCCTGCAATGCAGGAGACATGAGTTCGATCCCTGGGTCAGGAAGATCTCCTGGAGAAGGAAATTGCAACCCACTCTAGTATTCTTGCCTGTGAAATCCCATGGACAGCAGAGCCTGATAGGCTACAGTCTATGGGGTCACAAAAAAGTCAGACTTGATGTAGTAACCAAACAAACCACAAAGGAAGTTAAGAATTGCTGGCTAGCCATACATACAAAAGGAAACTGATTTTGAAAAATTTATCTTTTTAATTTATACAAAAGTCAGCTCCTGAGTTGACCATTACTTTATTAAGCAAATGAGGCTAGACTACTAAGCTTAGAGCTTGAGGCACAGACAAACGCAGGATTAATATTTTATGATATGGAGAACATATATTTACAATGTAAATTATCAACTGACATTAAGCATTATGTAATGTCATGTTAAGATAGGTAAAAAGTGCTATGCAGGAATCAATGCAGTAGCACAAAAAAAGAAAAAGAAAAAGAAAATGTAATTCTTTAACAATAATTTGTGTTATAGCCTAAAAATCAAATATTGTGCTTCAATCTAATTGATAAAAGTTATTGATGCTTCTTTCACACATCTAAATTATGGAGGGCTAAATAAACATTCCAAAAAAGATAATCAATAGAATGCTGAGTGATACTGAAAAATCAACACATTTTTCTATTAGGATATAAACAATGTTTAAATTATCGGGGATTATTTTCTTTGAAATTAAAATTGTATAATTTACTAAGTCTTATACTATCCTTTAATGTGTCTTCTTACAAATTCTACAAAATAAAGCAAAATATAGCATATGATTCAATAAATTAAATTTGGTCTTCATATATACCTAATTGCCAACTTTTGAAAACATTATTAATATTTGTTTATTAATTATGTATATGTGCACTGAGGAAAAACATCAAAGCTTTTGGATCTTATGGACATAGAGGCTCTAATATAAATTATTTTAACTACTTCTTTTGTAGAAGAGTCTTCTTATTCTGAAATGAAACAATCAAATACCATATGGTACAAAACCATTCATGACTGGAACATTCTCAGCAGGGAAATATGGCACTGAAAATGATTGATGAATTTCACATCATACTTAATAGGTCTGCCTTCAAGACCAATTGCAAAGACACATGAGTTCAGTATTCTGAAACACATAGATATTTAATATCAGCACATAAATTGGAGAAACCTCTCTGCATGCTTAACAATAAGATATCGTTAAGAAATATACTTCTCTATACAAATGCTTTTTTACCACCCTAGTTCTACGTCCTTATCTTTTAAAACTGAGACTGTATAACATTTTTATTGTAGTTTATTTCCATTTTTTTGTTACAACTCTGAAAGTTAGCAGGTACAGTAAGAGGGGGTAGAGAAGGTGACTTCAGTATAGAAACATATATCTTTACTGCAACTTTCCTAAAAGTGGCCAATGGAAAAGGAATGTGTCAGCTCCACCAAGAAATTCAAGAGGTGCTAATGGAAGAGTTACAAAGGAATCTGCCCTATTGCCAGGCTTGACATCTTTACATCTACTTCCTCATTCTAAGGAGCCATATTGCCTTTTATTTGAATTATGTGCTCAGAAAGACTGTTGTTCAGTTGCTAAGTCAGAAAAATACTGACCTGAAATTTTAAAGTTATTAACTATCTTTCTGCTGTCAGAAGAGGATTACTGTAGGTTCCACCTGCCTGTCAAACCCTGAATCCTCCAGCTGAGCTGAAGAGTAGGCTCCCTTTGAGGCCATTCTTTTTCCTCCCATTTAAGGAGAGGCAACTTTACACTAACCTACAGAAGGTACTCACAGTCCATCACAGGTCACTGCTTGGGCAGCAAAAGTGAGCATGACTAACCAGGGAATATCAAATTGTGAATAAAATATTTGATATCAACAGCCCATCCTGGCTACTAATACCAGATAGTATATATTATGTTGTATTAATATATTATCATAAGTAGGGAGTTTTTAAAATTGAAATCAAGTGACAAATGCAGACAATGAACAACTGAAAAATAGAGATCTAGAGAAATAGAGCAAAAGCATCACAGTAAAGAGAGAAATCATGAAAAAATAATTTTTAGATGCATATTCATTATAATTCCATATAAGTTTTAACATAAAAGTGCTTTAAAGGGAGTATTACAGTTTCTATAAAATGAACTCAAATTACAACAAAAAATTTTGAAATAAGGAAATTTCTGTGTGGCAAGAGAAACATAACTACTCAAAGTAAAAAATATATATTGATAGAGGATATGAATAGCAAAATAACTCTATATAATAGGAGGCAAATTAGAGTTATAAAGCAGAAGGCAGATGAAAAAGATTAAAAGTGGTAATTTAGGCTTTGATGTGGGAATTCATTCCACTCTTTATTTTACCACTTTTCTCTTACCAGAAATAGAATTTAAAAATTTGGAAATCATGTGCCAGGCTACAGTAAGAGGGTAGAGAAGGTGACTTCAGTATAGAAAAATATATCTTTACTGCAACTTTCCTAAAAGTGGCCAATGGAAAAGGAATGTGTCAGCTCCACCAAGAAATTCAAGAGGTGCTAATGGAAGAGTTACAAAGGAATCTGCCCTATTGCCAGGCTTGACATCTTTACATCTACTTCCTCATTCTAAGGAGCCATATTGCCTTTTATTTGAATTATGTGCTCAGAAAGACTGTTGTTCAGTTGCTAAGTCAGAAAAATACTGACCTGAAATTTTAAAGTTATTAACTATCTTTCTGCTGTCAGAAGAGGATTACTGTAGGTTCCACCTGCCTGTCAAACCCTGAATCCTCCAGCTGAGCTGAAGAGTAGGCTCCCTTTGAGGCCATTCTTTTTCCTCCCATTTAAGGAGAGGCAACTTTACACTAACCTACAGAAGGTACTCACAGTCCATCACAGGTCACTGCTTGGGCAGCAAAAGTGAGCATGACTAACCAGGGAATATCAAATTGTGAATAAAATATTTGATATCAACAGCCCATCCTGGCTACTAATACCAGATAGTATATATTATGTTGTATTAATATATTATCATAAGTAGGGAGTTTTTAAAATTGAAATCAAGTGACAAATGCAGACAATGAACAACTGAAAATAGAGATCTAGAGAAATAGAGCAAAAGCATCACAGTAAAGAGAGAAATCATGAAAAAATAATTTTTAGATGCATATTCATTATAATTCCATATAAGTTTTAACATAAAAGTGCTTTAAAGGGAGTATTACAGTTTCTATAAAATGAACTCAAATTACAACAAAAAATTTTGAAATAAGGAAATTTCTGTGTGGCAAGAGAAACATAACTACTCAAAGTAAAAAATATATATTGATAGAGGATATGAATAGCAAAATAACTCTATATAATAGGAGGCAAATTAGAGTTATAAAGCAGAAGGCAGATGAAAAAGATTAAAAGTGGTAATTTAGGCTTTGATGTGGGAATTCATTCCACTCTTTATTTTACCACTTTTCTCTTACCAGAAATAGATATTTGGAAATTTTTAAAAAATAGGACTTAGAAAGAGAAGAAAGAAGGCAAAGCTAAAAAAATAAACCAAATTCACATATCCAATACTCTTGTGTGTCTGATAGTATTTTATACATTTAAAAGGAACAGAAGTCTACTCTAATGAATTGAAACTCAAATCTATATGAAATATACTGTTTCTACATGAACAGAGGTTTGTTTTACTTCTGGACCTAGAACGATATGTAGGACATGGTAGATTACAGCAAGTATTTCTTGAACAGATGTATAGATGAATGATGGACAGAGGATAATGGATGAACAAATGGATAAGCCATCTTAAAAATAAAATTTTACATGTCCTAACTTTACTCTTTGGGAAACATGCATTTTCATAATTTTCCTTGATAATTTAGCTAAAGAATGACAAATTTCTCCTTTTTAAAAATGCCCTGATAACTTCTTCTGTAGAACAAAGTGATTCCATTATACATACACAAACACAGAAACACACACATTCTTTTTTGTACTTGTTTGCATTATGGTTTATCCCCGGATATTTAATATAGTACCTTGTGCTATACAGTAGGACCTTGTTGTTTATCCATTCTATAAATAACAGTTTCCATCTGTTTAATTCCAAACTTGCCCTTGACAACCACAAGTCTGTTCTATGAATCCATTTATGTTTCATAGGTTCATTTGTGTTATATTTCAGATTCCACAAATAATTAATATCATATGGTATTTTTTTTAATGCTGCTGTAAATGGTATTCTTTCAGTCTTTTTTATGTCTGGGTAATAATTCATTGTATATATGTACCACATCCTCTTTCATTCATCTGTTGATAGACATTTAGGTTCATGTCTTGGATATTGTAAATAGTGCTGCTATGAACATAAGGGTGCATGTATCTTTTTGAAGTGTGCTTTTATCCAGATATATGCTCCGGAGTGGGACTGCAGGTTCATAAGACAACTCTACTTTCAGTGATTTTTTCCTCTAAGTCATCATTTATTTTTCATCCATCTTTATTCTTTGGTACCCAATAGTGCTGGACATGAATAGCAAAATAACTCTATATAATAGGAGGCAAATTAGAGTTATAAAGCAGAAGGCAGATGAAAAGATTAAAAGTGGTAATTTAGGCTTTGATGTGGAATTCATTCCACTCTTTATTTTACCACTTTTCTCTTACCAGAAATAGATATTTGGAAATTTTTAAAAAATAGGACTTAGAAAGAGAAGAAAGAAGGCAAAGCTAAAAAAATAAACCAAATTCACATATCCAATACTCTTGTGTGTCTGATAGTATTTTATACATTTAAAAGGAACAGAAGTCTACTCTAATGAATTGAAACTCAAATCTATATGAAATATACTGTTTCTACATGAACAGAGGTTTGTTTTACTTCTGGACCTAGAACGATATGTAGGACATGGTAGATTACAGCAAGTATTTCTTGAACAGATGTATAGATGAATGATGGACAGAGGATAATGGATGAACAAATGGATAAGCCATCTTAAAAATAAAATTTTACATGTCCTAACTTTACTCTTTGGGAAACATGCATTTTCATAATTTTCCTTGATAATTTAGCTAAAGAATGACAAATTTCTCCTTTTTAAAAATGCCCTGATAACTTCTTCTGTAGAACAAAGTGATTCCATTATACATACACAAACACAGAAACACACACATTCTTTTTTGTACTTGTTTGCATTATGGTTTATCCCCGGATATTTAATATAGTACCTTGTGCTATACAGTAGGACCTTGTTGTTTATCCATTCTATAAATAACAGTTTCCATCTGTTTAATTCCAAACTTGCCCTTGACAACCACAAGTCTGTTCTATGAATCCATTTATGTTTCATAGGTTCATTTGTGTTATATTTCAGATTCCACAAATAATTAATATCATATGGTATTTTTTTTAATGCTGCTGTAAATGGTATTCTTTCAGTCTTTTTTATGTCTGGGTAATAATTCATTGTATATATGTACCACATCCTCTTTCATTCATCTGTTGATAGACATTTAGGTTCATGTCTTGGATATTGTAAATAGTGCTGCTATGAACATAAGGGTGCATGTATCTTTTTGAAGTGTGCTTTTATCCAGATATATGCTCCGGAGTGGGACTGCAGGTTCATAAGACAACTCTACTTTCAGTGATTTTTTTTTCCTCTAAGTCATCATTTATTTTTCATCCATCTTTATTCTTTGGTATGTGTGGGCCTCCCATTGCAGTGGCCTCTTGTTGCAGAGCACTGGCTCTGGGCACATGCACTCCAGAGTACTGGCTCCTAGTTGAACCCATGGGCCCAGTCATTCTTCAGCATGTGGGATCTCCCCCAGATAGGGAATGAACCGGTGCTCCTTGTACTGCAAGGTGGATTCTACCCACTGGACCACCAGTGAAGCCAGACTTTGAGTTTTTGAAGCACATTCATACATCCAT
This sequence comes from Tragulus kanchil, assembly GCA_022376925.1. Classification (NCBI taxonomy): domain Eukaryota; kingdom Metazoa; phylum Chordata; class Mammalia; order Artiodactyla; family Tragulidae; genus Tragulus; species Tragulus kanchil. The sequence continues at coordinate 55,675,562 of JAIOJX010000004.1, forward strand.
AGTCAATACACCATTTCACATTCCCACCCACAGTGGAAGGTTCCCATTTCTCCACACACTCCTCAGCCCATAATCTTGTTCCTTGAATGAAATATTTAAAAATGCTACTATATTAAGTTTTTTTTTTTTTTAAAGATTTATTTATTTATTTATCTTGGACAGGGTTCGGGTTGGGGAGGGAGGGGAGCTGGTGGGCCACTTCTATTGGTCTTTCATTTCTCTATCTTCATCCGTCTTGTTCTTTGGCTCCTGTGGGCCTCCCATCACGGTGGCTACTGTCGTTGCAGAGCGCTGGCTCTGGGCACATGTGCTCCAGAGCTCCGGCTCGGTAATTAGACACATCAGTCCAGCCACTCCGCGGCACGTGGGATCTTCCCAGGCCAGGGATCGAACCGGCGCCCCTTGCACTGCAAGGCAGTGTCCTTACCCACTGGACCACCAGGGGAAGCCCCTATATTAAGTTTTGTTTTTAATTTGGATATAAAGATAAATCTCTGAGTGCTTATATGACAAGATTTATTTAGGGAGAGTCACAATTATAATGTAAGCAGTTTTTGTTTATTTTGATAATAAATATTTAATATATATTCTCCTGGAAATAGGAGAATGACTAGAGATACTTAGGTGCTTCAGAGCACTAATGCATCTTTAAATAACAGCACTCAGGCATACACATAATAACAAAACACAAATGGAAAGAAAGAAGACTCAAGGGGTTGATTTATAATGGGATATAAAACCTTTTAGTTCAAGGTCATCAGTTCAGACCTAATCTAAGTCATCAGTCAGTGACATATTTATAATTTGAAGAAATCAGATGAAATGATTTATTACCTCAAAAGGCTATTTTATTAAAAATTGGGATGCAACAAGGCTTATATGAGAGAGTTATATAATTGTTATTACTCTATTGTTAAACAACACCAACTGAGTATCTATGAGCCTGGTATTCTGCAACCCAAATGAATCCATGTAATGCTCTATCCTAGTATGAACTAGAGGTCAATTACAAATACAAAATTCTGAAAATAATGAATTAAACAAACTAGGAATCAGAACTTTCAAAATACTGAAGGAAATTTAAAATGTTATCTAAAAAAAAAAACCTCTGAATTTTTAAACGTGTACTTCATTCTTAAGGAGAATGATTTTATGCATTAGAAGCAGTCTCTAATTAAACAAATTCCTCTATGAAATTCACAGCATAGTTTATTTGAATGGGCTGTATAAAATACAGAGAAGGGCTTCCCCTGGTGGTCCAGTGGGTAAGGACACCGCCTTGCAGTGCAAGGGGCGCCGGTTTGATCCCTGGCCTGGGAAGATCCCACGTGCCGCAGAGCAGCTGGACCCGTGTGTCCAATTACCAAGCCGGAGCTCTGGAGCTCTGGAGCGCATGTGCTCCGGAGCTCCGCACATGCGCCCAGAGCCAGCGCTCTGCAACGACGGACGCCACCGTGATGGGAGGCCCACAGGAGCCAAAGAACAAGGACGGATGAAAATGGAGAAATGAAAGACCAATGGAAGTGGCCCGCCCCCTCCCCGCCCTCCCCAACCCGACCCCCGCCCAAAATAAATTAAAAAAAAAAAATCTAAAATACAGAGAAGCTTACACATAAAGCGGTTCTCAGCTAAGGCAAAGAAAACTTCAGATTATTTTGAAAATTTCTTTTCTTGTTTATCCTTTTCATCACTTTATATTACTTTCCCTTTATTCATCTTGCTATTGCTTGTTTAAATTTCAGCACATCTTTTCTTTTATTCTTTGTTCTTCAGTGGTAGTCTCTCTTGAGCCTTACTGACTTATTAAGAGATTACTGGATGTATTTTCAGTGCAGTGACAGGTTTAACATTTCTATCTCCTAGGTTATTTTATACCTCTGATTCAACCTATGATTAACTTGTAGAATTTTTCTGATAGCGATGTGAGCACTTTCCTTCCAGGTGAAGAAATAGATAATATGGTAGAGATGTGTAGGATATTAGTCAGTTTTGCACCTAACTGAGAAATCCTAGCCTAATGATATGTATAAATGCCTAGTTTCTCAAATAATCTTTGAAACCATCATAACATCTTCCTGGTTCTCCACAAATGAATTAGTGGAATAAGATATTTGACATTTTGATGCTATGCTACACAATATTCATAATTTTCATTCTGAATACTGCCCTTTAACATTAAGAACCTTTCCTTAACATTAGCTAATGTTTTGAGACCTTAGAGGATAAAATTCTTCTAAGAATCAATTTCCTAATCAAGCCATCTGTTTTCATCTTCATGAGTGCTAAGTCACTTTAGTCATGCCCAAATCTGTATGACCTTTTGGATTGTAACTTGCCAGGCTTTTGTGTCCATGGGATTCTCCAGGCAAGAACACTGGAGTTGGTTGCCATACCCTACTCTAGGGTGTCTTCCCCACCCGAGAATCCAACTCAGTTATCCTGCATCTTATGTGGATTTTTTACAGCTGAGCCCCTCAGAAAGTCTGTTTTCATCATACGGGCAATGAATTAACATAGTCCACTGACCTCTTTTGTTTTATCCTCTCAAAATATGAAAGCCAAATATTTAGCATGTCGATAGGCATGCAAAATTATTAGCACATTTACTGGGACTAAAATCTCTTTTGTGTATATTTATTCCCCAACCCGACCCCCGCCCAAAATAAATTAAAAAAAATCTAAAATACAGAGAAGCTTACACATAAAGCGGTTCTCAGCTAAGGCAAAGAAAACTTCAGATTATTTTGAAAATTTCTTTTCTTGTTTATCCTTTTCATCACTTTATATTACTTTCCCTTTATTCATCTTGCTATTGCTTGTTTAAATTTCAGCACATCTTTTCTTTTATTCTTTGTTCTTCAGTGGTAGTCTCTCTTGAGCCTTACTGACTTATTAAGAGATTACTGGATGTATTTTCAGTGCAGTGACAGGTTTAACATTTCTATCTCCTAGGTTATTTTATACCTCTGATTCAACCTATGATTAACTTGTAGAATTTTTCTGATAGCGATGTGAGCACTTTCCTTCCAGGTGAAGAAATAGATAATATGGTAGAGATGTGTAGGATATTAGTCAGTTTTGCACCTAACTGAGAAATCCTAGCCTAATGATATGTATAAATGCCTAGTTTCTCAAATAATCTTTGAAACCATCATAACATCTTCCTGGTTCTCCACAAATGAATTAGTGGAATAAGATATTTGACATTTTGATGCTATGCTACACAATATTCATAATTTTCATTCTGAATACTGCCCTTTAACATTAAGAACCTTTCCTTAACATTAGCTAATGTTTTGAGACCTTAGAGGATAAAATTCTTCTAAGAATCAATTTCCTAATCAAGCCATCTGTTTTCATCTTCATGAGTGCTAAGTCACTTTAGTCATGCCCAAATCTGTATGACCTTTTGGATTGTAACTTGCCAGGCTTTTGTGTCCATGGGATTCTCCAGGCAAGAACACTGGAGTTGGTTGCCATACCCTACTCTAGGGTGTCTTCCCCACCCGAGAATCCAACTCAGTTATCCTGCATCTTATGTGGATTTTTTACAGCTGAGCCCCTCAGAAAGTCTGTTTTCATCATACGGGCAATGAATTAACATAGTCCACTGACCTCTTTTTGTTTTATCCTCTCAAAATATGAAAGCCAAATATTTAGCATGTCGATAGGCATGCAAAAATTATTAGCACATTTACTGGGACTAAAATCTCTTTTGTGTATATTTATTCACCCCATTCATTTATTATTGGATGATTTCTTTTCTATATTATTTATTTGATCCTGCTAATCATTATTTATTTGAATAAAACATTCTATTACAAGTGAGCTAATAATATTAGGTAGTATATAAATAGACAGATTGATCTACAGACAGAAAAAAAGAGGTAGCTTGAAAGATGAGTATCTAAGGTCAGTCAGTATCTTTTAGTTATCTGTGTGTAAGAGAAGTTCACTAAGTATATTTAAAGACATTCTACATACAAAAGTAATGCCAGGATTTCCAAGACAAGAAGATTCTAAATAAATAATGAATCTTATTTCCTTCCCAAATTAAAGCTTCTTAATTCAATTACCTTCAACTGGGTGAGTACAAAGTGACAATTTTTAAAATTATGTTTGATAATCTGATTATAATGTGGAGTTTTTAATTTAAAGTTCTGATTAATGTGTTTTATAAGAGTAATTAGGGAACAACTTTATATGACCAAAGAATGAATGATCAGTGATCATTCAATGATCATGATAAAGTAACTGCCAATCTGAGTTACTTTATCATTATATGCTGTAAGTCATGTTTTAGTGCCAGTTAAAAAAATTGTATGTATGTAACTGGCATCAATTACACATACAATTGAAAATTTTTCTTAAATTAAAAAATTTATTTAAAAAATTGTACATGTAACTGGCATCGATTGTATGTATAACAGGCAGAATCTACCTGCTGCTACTTCTGTTTTATTTTAAAGCAAATTAAAAAAAAAAAAAACACTAATTCATTCATACATTTATCATTTGCATTATTGCCAGAAGAAAGGTGGTAGGAAGCTACTTCTTCATGGAAAACACACTCCTAATATAGACATTCAAGTCACTTGCTGTGGTTCATGGATCATTAAAAATTAGGTAAATTTATTCTTTCTATAACTTCTATTTATTCTTTTTTGTTGATCACTTACTTCTGTTTTAATGATATACAAAACATTAGTAAATATATGAGAAGCAACAGAAAAATAACTTTTTGAAAATACCCTTCAATAAAGTCTTTTATATGTAAAATTAACTACAAGTAGTTTAACCAAAGGTCAACCGGAGGTGAAAGATTACATGCACAATTATGACCCAACCTTTTCAATAAAATCATGCTGTATTTTTTCATAGAATTATTAAATGTACTGTATAATAGATATGAATACTACTTTGTCATGTTGCAAATTGTATATAGCATATAATTTCAATAAAATAAAATAGCCTACATGTGGAGGGAAAATTATAAGGAAACAAAGCAATTTGTTTTAACAAAATCAAAATTAAAATGCATCGCGTTTACCTGCCTCTATCTGACAGAGGGCTTAGCTAGTATATACTCTGTTTTTAAAAAAGAAGAAAAAAAAGAATATCTCCTGTGAAAATGCTTAACAATAACCAATTAACCTTATTTCTTCTCTTGTTTTATATTATTTTTTCCATTGTGTGCCCCAAATATCTTTGTACCTGAAGAAAGAATTATGAATTAATAACCAGCATTATTCAATCCTTAAAAAGCAATAATCTCAAATAGGATCACATTTGTTTTAATGTAGAAATGAGTATTTTAAGAATGTGAGGATCTGTGAAGCCATATCAAATACATTTCATTTGAACAGACACAATATTACATTTTCATTTGGAGCTTTGTTTTTAATCACATTTTAGACCCCAGTTAAAGCTGAATCACATGTGAAAATGAGATATGTTCTAGGTACAATTAACTACTTGTCTTTCATCTAAAATGTTTTAAATGAAATTGGAATAATCCAAATTAAAAATGACTTCAGTGGGTCTCATTCTTGGATGAAGAAAAGAGTAACCCAGAAGGTTTTTATATATCCTGATGCCCAGATTATACACAAGACCAATTAAATGAAGCCCCAGGGGCTTTTTTTTTTTTTTTTTTTAACATTCCTAGGGGAGTGATTACGTGTTTCACAAGTTGTACATTACGTGGCACTGATTCTTTATTTGGTTTTGAAGGTCTACCCTGCATACAATATAAGGAACAAACTATTACTCATGCATGTCTGATGTTGCAGTTCCCCCTGATTCTTGAACACAAATAGATGTTGTAAGGTAATAGGCACAAAGGCTACTGAGATTGTGCATATTTAGGGAGAAGAAATAATACATATATTTCTGATGGTTTCTTCTGATTGTTATTTTCTCCTAATTCTCTCCTACATTCATGAGTGCCTGCCACTTTGGGAAGGGAGAAGGCTGAAATTAATGAACTAATCCTGAAGTTCTTAATCAGATAAAGGAAAGAAGTTAAAATGCAAATATTGAATTTTTAGCAGAATTTAAAAAGAAACAAAAAATTTGAAACGCCACTATGTTTCCTGTTTTAATTTTAAAAGAATTGCTGCTTTTGACACCTTCTTGGCCAGATGAATCATTCATAGTTTTCTAGTTCCATTAAACTTATGATCACCTTTCTTTTAGTAGTTATAAAGGGTTTCAGTAGAATTTACAGTGGAATTTTGTTGGTTTCCTAGTAACACTCAAAGTACCCTGGTTGTATTCTATGCCTCAACAAAACAAAACTACTGTTTTTTCACTGTTGGATTTTAGTATCAGTTGAAATTCTATCAAGAATAACTGTAAGTTGTTACTTTAAGCTAGACATAATTGTGCAGAGAGGGGAACTAAAGGGGACTTAATAAGTAACTTTACTTAGACTCAAATTCGTATAAAAATCAAGTCTGCATTTCATGAAACAATTTGTATGTATAAAAGTAGTAATATCTCTTGATATTTTGCAATAGATATGCGCATGTTTGTTATGTTTTGCTTTTTAATAAGTAAATTTAATTTTTCAATTCATACTATTTAACAATGATTGAGAAACAATGCACCAGAAAATGAAAATGATATGTCAAAAGCAAACTCTTTCCAGTGTCCCTGAAAGGGGCTGCAATGCAGCAGCTGTCCACTTAGGGGCGCATGCTAAGCCGCTTCAGTCTGACTCTTTGCAACCCTATGAACTATAGCTCTCCAGGATCCACTGCCCATGGGATTCTCCTGGCAAGAATACTGGAGTGGATTGCCATTTCCTTCTCCAGGAGATTTTCCCAACTCAGGGATCGAACATGCATCTCTTATGTCTCTCTCCTGCACTAGCAGATGGGTTCTTTACCGTTAGTGCCACCTGAGAAGCCCCCACTTACAGGTAGTGCCTGCATGTGATGCAGAATCAGCAAACCAGGAACAAGTTTTTTCTTCTCCTGTCAACTGATGGTAGGAGACTCCCCATGGGGTCGCAAGTGCAGGAAGAGAGAGGGCAGGGCAGCGGGAGTGAGGATAAGAGTCCAGTGGCATCTGGGCTACTTCATGGTACTCATTGTTCCTTCAGAGTTAGCTCAGGTCCAGCCACATATACATCACTTCCAATTGATAGGGATGTGTATGCCCAATTTTATGGCTTCATGGATCAAACAGCACAGTTCATGATGGGCAGGTTCAGGTCACACGGTAATTTGATGGCCCATGTTTAAACAGTCTGTCTCTACTAAGCTTCAATATCAAGCCAAGAGATGTGTGTTCAAAAGAGAACAGTGCTATGAAGAGGGTGGCAAGACTTTGCTCCAATATCCTAAAGGTTTGCAATATGATTCACATATAGAGGTCTAAAAGGAATTTTGTTGGTTTCCTAGTAACACTCAAAGTACCCTGGTTGTATTCTATGCCTCAACAAAACAAAACTACTGTTTTTCACTGTTGGATTTTAGTATCAGTTGAAATTCTATCAAGAATAACTGTAAGTTGTTACTTTAAGCTAGACATAATTGTGCAGAGAGGGGAACTAAAGGGGACTTAATAAGTAACTTTACTTAGACTCAAATTCGTATAAAAATCAAGTCTGCATTTCATGAAACAATTTGTATGTATAAAAGTAGTAATATCTCTTGATATTTTGCAATAGATATGCGCATGTTTGTTATGTTTTGCTTTTTAATAAGTAAATTTAATTTTTCAATTCATACTATTTAACAATGATTGAGAAACAATGCACCAGAAAATGAAAATGATATGTCAAAAGCAAACTCTTTCCAGTGTCCCTGAAAGGGGCTGCAATGCAGCAGCTGTCCACTTAGGGGCGCATGCTAAGCCGCTTCAGTCTGACTCTTTGCAACCCTATGAACTATAGCTCTCCAGGATCCACTGCCCATGGGATTCTCCTGGCAAGAATACTGGAGTGGATTGCCATTTCCTTCTCCAGGAGATTTTCCCAACTCAGGGATCGAACATGCATCTCTTATGTCTCTCTCCTGCACTAGCAGATGGGTTCTTTACCGTTAGTGCCACCTGAGAAGCCCCCACTTACAGGTAGTGCCTGCATGTGATGCAGAATCAGCAAACCAGGAACAAGTTTTTTCTTCTCCTGTCAACTGATGGTAGGAGACTCCCCATGGGGTCGCAAGTGCAGGAAGAGAGAGGGCAGGGCAGCGGGAGTGAGGATAAGAGTCCAGTGGCATCTGGGCTACTTCATGGTACTCATTGTTCCTTCAGAGTTAGCTCAGGTCCAGCCACATATACATCACTTCCAATTGATAGGGATGTGTATGCCCAATTTTATGGCTTCATGGATCAAACAGCACAGTTCATGATGGGCAGGTTCAGGTCACACGGTAATTTGATGGCCCATGTTTAAACAGTCTGTCTCTACTAAGCTTCAATATCAAGCCAAGAGATGTGTGTTCAAAAGAGAACAGTGCTATGAAGAGGGTGGCAAGACTTTGCTCCAATATCCTAAAGGTTTGCAATATGATTCACATATAGAGGTCTGCCAAAAGCCACCAAGAGCATCCTGATCTGCCACTGACACTCCAAGTGCCACTGGATCTATTTATGTGGTCCAAGCAAAAGGGCAGCTTTCACAGCATCCTGAAGCTGATTTAGTACCTTCTCCTGGCTTGGGCCTCACTCAAGACAAACAGCATTTCAGGTCAGTGGTTAAGTGGGCTAAAGCAACAAAACCAAACATTGTCTCTGAAACCCAAAAAGATGAAGTAGCTGTTGTGCCTCTCTTTTGATAGTAGAAGAGGCCAAACAAAGCAACTTATGTTTTCACATTGGAAGGAATATGTTGGCAGGCTGCACATCACTGGAACTCAAGAAATCACACCAAGGTACCTGAATTTTGGTCAGATTTATTTCCCATCCTGTGGCACAACAATGTCTAGAGCAGTAGTTGCTTTTTGCTTGAGGTTACAATTAGCATATGTGGTCAACATTATGGACCAATGTGACCTTTTGCAGAAGGGAAAGGAGATTGACATCCCTACAAACTAAGCAATAAAACAGGGCTAGATCATTGATAAACCCATGAGGTAGGACAGTGAAGGTGTTTTGCTGATCTTGCTACCTGAAAGCAAACTGTGGTTGGGGCTCATTGACAGGGATGGATAAAAGGATATTTTCCAGACCAATAGCTGCATACCAGATACTAGGGTATGTGTTACTTTGCTCAAGTAATGGAATTATCTTTGATACAGCAGCTGCACTTGGAATCACCATGTGATAAAGCTTACAATACTCTACTGTCATTCTCCAAGATTCATCCATCTTCTGCCAAGAAGGGAACTGAATTGGGGATGTGGTGGGAATGACCACTCATGTATCCTTCAAGTGCTTAAGACTGACACTAATTTCTGTAAATCCTTCCAGGAATGTAGTATGGCTTTTGATTTTCTATCTTCCTACACAGAAACAGTAATAATGACTTCCACTTAGACCCTGCCACCATACTGGTCTTTGCTCTACAGATCAGGAAGTCAAATGTGGGAATTCTGTCATCCACTAAGTATATCTATTTTAATTATGCATTTTAGAATTAGAGAAATTACCACAAGATAGGTTTGGGGACCCACTGTGAGACTACAAGCCCTTACTCTGACTAGAGTGCCTCAGTGATATTTTGGTTTTCAGGAATTAGTGTCAGTTCCGACTTAGGCTCCAGAAATTCATAAAGGGTCTCGTTCCTTTTCCCTAATTCACAGTTACCTTGGATTAAGGTCATACATCCCTTTGGCAAAGACTGGAAAAATATTAACAGTATAAACTGCTGGGAGTTTACTGGAGTTCAGCCTCAAGGGGACACAGCTTCCCCTTCATTTAAGGGGATTCTAGGTCTATAAACTGTCTGGGAATTGATTGAGGGGCACAATTCTCAGTTTGTATGATATAGGAAAGACATCTGTTCACTTGACCTAGAACTTTTCTCCTCTTACAGATCAAGTAATATTATCTTATTCAAAAATTCTAGAAAGATACCATTTGGTCATTGCCAGTAGTTGCTTTTTGCTTGAGGTTACAATTAGCATATGTGGTCAACATTATGGACCAATGTGACCTTTTGCAGAAGGGAAAGGAGATTGACATCCCTACAAACTAAGCAATAAAACAGGGCTAGATCATTGATAAACCCATGAGGTAGGACAGTGAAGGTGTTTTGCTGATCTTGCTACCTGAAAGCAAACTGTGGTTGGGGCTCATTGACAGGGATGGATAAAAGGATATTTTCCAGACCAATAGCTGCATACCAGATACTAGGGTATGTGTTACTTTGCTCAAGTAATGGAATTATCTTTGATACAGCAGCTGCACTTGGAATCACCATGTGATAAAGCTTACAATACTCTACTGTCATTCTCCAAGATTCATCCATCTTCTGCCAAGAAGGGAACTGAATTGGGGATGTGGTGGGAATGACCACTCATGTATCCTTCAAGTGCTTAAGACTGACACTAATTTCTGTAAATCCTTCCAGGAATGTAGTATGGCTTTTGATTTTCTATCTTCCTACACAGAAACAGTAATAATGACTTCCACTTAGACCCTGCCACCATACTGGTCTTTGCTCTACAGATCAGGAAGTCAAATGTGGAATTCTGTCATCCACTAAGTATATCTATTTTAATTATGCATTTTAGAATTAGAGAAATTACCACAAGATAGGTTTGGGGACCCACTGTGAGACTACAAGCCCTTACTCTGACTAGAGTGCCTCAGTGATATTTTGGTTTTCAGGAATTAGTGTCAGTTCCGACTTAGGCTCCAGAAATTCATAAAGGGTCTCGTTCCTTTTCCCTAATTCACAGTTACCTTGGATTAAGGTCATACATCCCTTTGGCAAAGACTGGAAAAATATTAACAGTATAAACTGCTGGGAGTTTACTGGAGTTCAGCCTCAAGGGGACACAGCTTCCCCTTCATTTAAGGGGATTCTAGGTCTATAAACTGTCTGGGAATTGATTGAGGGGCACAATTCTCAGTTTGTATGATATAGGAAAGACATCTGTTCACTTGACCTAGAACTTTTCTCCTCTTACAGATCAAGTAATATTATCTATTCACTTCTAGAAAGATACCATGGTCAATTGGCCAAGATCACAGAGCTGCTAATCTGACTGCTATTCTGACTCTGCTGCCCATTATGCTAACTATACCCACCTGGCCTTTGGTGACTGAATGCCCCATTTGGCCCTAGCCTTTCTAGGATCCAATTATTCCCAGGGCATTTAGGTTTCCCAGTTCAGTGGCTGTTGTGTGGTTTGGGCTACAGAGAAAAGCGAGTACAGAGTGCTTCAAGGATGCCAGAACACCCCCTCACAACTTTATTTCTTACAGTACTGGTGAAAGGTGTGCCTTCTGGACCATCTCAGTGTGGGTGAGCAGATCTGTAATGACAAATCTACTCTAACATTCCGTACATGGAAGCCTTTGATCCCTTCCTTTATCTTAAACCAACTTAGATCCCATAATTCTAATTTACTCACTGTTGGCCATCTAGCACTCCATGTTTCAGCCAAACAGACTGTTAGAGACTTTTATAACTCCCCAAGTTGCAATATAAACGCAGAATCTCTGCTTAGTGAGCCTGTATCAATAAATTCAACCAGACCCAACGTTATATTCTTCTACCATTGTCCCACACCCTTAGTACCTATTCCCCAACATGTCCCCTTGATTCTCACCTGTATAAATTTGAAAACTCAAGTAGTTCTTTTTAAAGTATAGTGCACCTTGTCATAGGTCACACTGATGGCTTGTGGGAGACCATGACTGTTTCCTCAGACAACGCAATGCTAATTCCCTCACACCCAGATGATGGGGTTGGAGAGGCTGACACCACTGGTGGTAGAGAGGACCCTTCTGGGGAGGATGGGGAGGATGCTTCTACTGGGGTAGGAGGTCTTGTCCACCAGCAAAGGAAAATCAGAATTTAGAGGCAGGATCTGACCAGCATTGCCAGAATGTTCTTACATGTTCCTTTATTACTGCCCACAAAGTCTCATTCTTTACTAACCACTGTCCTCTAACAACAGAAACCCTGTGAGACTGTAAACTCAACTTGTATTTCAGCCAGCACAGAATGAGACTCTGTGCTGATTTTTAGAAACTCCTTTAAAGAGCAATAGAAACTTTAAGGTCATACACGAGTTGCTTGAGCTAGAAATTCAAATCCTGAGCTCTTCCTTGTCCACTTCATCTCACAAACATTAGTTTTCCACAGATGTTGAAAGCACCATACACAGTCACCCAGCTCCTTGTGTCTTATCAGTGACTGACAGAAAGTATCCGTTGCAGACACTTTGTGTATGTCCATTACGAGTTTATGCTACGGATCAGCAGTGTCATGAAGATCTTTAAATCTAATCAGGTTAAAGATTCATTTTCTCAAAACTAATTCAAACCTCAAAACTAATTCATAAAACTTATCCTTAAAATATTCTGTTCCTCTAGAATTACTCTCACCACCAGTACCTCCAGAGAAACAGAACCAACAGGATATATATGTACCCTATACATAGACACCTACCAGTTATCGCTTGATTCAATGTAGATAGATTCAACATGTAAGTATAATCATGGACATTAAGATTATATTCATAGCACTTTCCCATCCTGACACCAATTAGTATTTGTATTTTTTTGTTGTTGTTTTGTCTTTTTCTATTAATTTTTTTTATTATGTTTTTTTACAGGATTTTGTTGTTTACTGCCCCACATTGAACCAATTACTATTTGTTGATGGTGATTATGGTGGCAATGTGTGTGTGTATGGTATAGATATGAGAGTTTAATTATAGTGAGACAGTAGAGAAGTATATAGGATTTATTCAGGAATAAATTATCTTGAAGCTTATGCTAGGCAAAAGTAATCCACACGCATCATGGCCAATATCCCAGAAGAGAAAATATTCATACTGTTTTACATATTCATAGGAACAAGGTACATACCATTTTACAATTTATAGAAGCAATATGGAGGAAGGAAATCTCTTGATAATGCAAGTTTGCTTGTTATCAAGTGGTCTGGTTAGAATAGGCCTATCTCTAGAACACAGGTACAGGTATCAGGCTACTCTTCTCTGGAGCTAACTCAGATTTATTGAGGAGGTTCTGCAGTAAACTCTCAAAGTGAGGAAAGAAATGAAGCCCCAGAGTCATTCAGATCTTTCCTCTACCCACTTGTCAGGTCTTAGGAATTGGTAAATATTATTCCTAACATCTCTATTGACCCTGGGTTTCAGGATTTCCATAATCAATGAGAAGCAAAAAATATATATTTTATGCAATAAATTCGAATTTGTGGTTACTAATTATGATGTCATTATTAGTCCAACAAAGACATAGTTTTCTGCTTCCTCTTAAATGCTTTCTGATTCTTACCAATAGGGATCCAACTTTAAAAACCCAAATTTAGTCCAAAATATCAAATGTCAGAATAACTCTCCACACAACTTTAAGTCAATCCAGGCTCCTCTCATAGGGTTCTGTTGTTGAGATGTTTTGTTTCAAAAGGGGATGTCACTTTAATTACTGGTGATGAAATGTTACCACTTTTCAAGAAAAATAAATCTTAAACATTTGCCAGACAAAGATCAATTATATCCGGCTCTGCTACTGAAAGTCATCACTGTTAAGGTGTATACTAACACATGTCATGGCTTAAATTTCAAATGTAAAGTCAGTTTAAAATATGTATAATTGAAAATATGCTTTTGTTCATTTTTATATAAATTGAGACTCATTTATTTTATTCTGCCATCTCATAATCATAGCAATAATAAAAGATAGGAAGCACACAATAGAAATACATGAGAAGAGGTTTGAAGATAAACAAATTCAAATCTGTTCATTTATGATATGAGAGTTTAATTATAGTGAGACAGTAGAGAAGTATATAGGATTTATTCAGGAATAAATTATCTTGAAGCTTATGCTAGGCAAAAGTAATCCACACGCATCATGGCCAATATCCCAGAAGAGAAAATATTCATACTGTTTTACATATTCATAGGAACAAGGTACATACCATTTTACAATTTATAGAAGCAATATGGAGGAAGGAAATCTCTTGATAATGCAAGTTTGCTTGTTATCAAGTGGTCTGGTTAGAATAGGCCTATCTCTAGAACACAGGTACAGGTATCAGGCTACTCTTCTCTGGAGCTAACTCAGATTTATTGAGGAGGTTCTGCAGTAAACTCTCAAAGTGAGGAAAGAAATGAAGCCCCAGAGTCATTCAGATCTTTCCTCTACCCACTTGTCAGGTCTTAGGAATTGGTAAATATTATTCCTAACATCTCTATTGACCCTGGGTTTCAGGATTTCCATAATCAATGAGAAGCAAAAAATATATATTTTATGCAATAAATTCGAATTTGTGGTTACTAATTATGATGTCATTATTAGTCCAACAAAGACATAGTTTTCTGCTTCCTCTTAAATGCTTTCTGATTCTTACCAATAGGGATCCAACTTTAAAAACCCAAATTTAGTCCAAAATATCAAATGTCAGAATAACTCTCCACACAACTTTAAGTCAATCCAGGCTCCTCTCATAGGGTTCTGTTGTTGAGATGTTTTGTTTCAAAAGGGGATGTCACTTTAATTACTGGTGATGAAATGTTACCACTTTTCAAGAAAAATAAATCTTAAACATTTGCCAGACAAAGATCAATTATATCCGGCTCTGCTACTGAAAGTCATCACTGTTAAGGTGTATACTAACACATGTCATGGCTTAAATTTCAAATGTAAAGTCAGTTTAAAATATGTATAATTGAAAATATGCTTTTGTTCATTTTTATATAAATTGAGACTCATTTATTTTATTCTGCCATCTCATAATCATAGCAATAATAAAAGATAGGAAGCACACAATAGAAATACATGAGAAGAGGTTTGAAGATAAACAAATTGAATCACAAAGAATGAGCATGGAATAACTAACCCTATACAAGATGAACAACAATTTAAATAAATAAGCCAAAGGAAAATTATTCTAAGGTTACTAGAAGGTGGGATTATATCCAAAATAATCAATTTTAACTTGTAATATTTTGAATGTTCCAGAAGAGGGGTGAACATTAATTGTAAGTTATAATCTTGTAAGGAAATGAAATGATTGTATAAAATTTAGCTAAATGTTGATTTTCACAAATTTGCATTCAATTTCATTGCAATATAGAGTCAATAATAATGTGGCAGTAATTTATAGTTTACCATACCCTTCTGTCAATGAAATTTCAAACATTTCAATCACAAATACCAGATCATTTGCTAATTAACTTTCACTTCATCAATGTTTTACTGACAAGAGGGAAATTTTTCTATTGTTCTTCTTTTGAAAACTGGTAAACAATAGGTGATCAAAATGACATGAAAAGATTCTGATTTTATGTTTTGCCTATGGTTTGGAGCAGTTTCTGAAATGTAAGTTGATTTGAACTCATACAGATTTCTTTAGAAAACTTAATTATATATTTGCCCTGTTAATTTAGTTTATTAAAATATAATATTACTTATAATACTTCTTATATTTGTATTATATAAAAATATAACTATAAATATATCATGTTTGCAGAAGTTTAAAAAACAAAATTACCAATTGAATATAATCATAACTTAAAAATCAATAAAAGTCAAGTCAACAGCACTGTTTTAATATGTTGGATAATATGACTTTGCGAAAATGCGTATGATTATCTTACCATGAATCATGTGAAAATTAATTTTTTTCACTTTTTTCTTTATTAAACTACTGAAAAACTGGTCTCATCAAGAATTAATGATGTACGTATTGTCTCCCTTTTTCATTTCTTACTCCTGCCAATCTGATTGGTAATGCAAATAATAAACACCAGCACCGACTTCAGATGACAGAATGTTTTTACCAACACTTTCTACATGATCATAAAATTCACTAGATATTTTAAACAAAACAAAAATGACAAAATTTATAATTAACCATGGATGAAATGTTCACAAAAATATGTTTTAATCATCACGTTGGAGGCTAAGTCATTTAATTTATTTGAACCTCAGACTCCTGAAGTGTTAAGTGTGTGAAGAAAAACGTAGATTAGATGGTTGATTAGGCATTTTTTTTTCCTTTTATCATAATAATTCATTGAAAAATTTAACATACATACACTGAGTACCTAATGTCAATAAATACACAGGGTCTGAGGTTTTACTCTATTTCAGTGCTAAGAAGTTAGTCTGACACAGTTTCAAGGATGTTTTCAGGAGTGACAAAAGATTCTTAGCATAAAACCAAAAGACTTCATTAATCATGGATACAAAGAACTGCATGAACTGCACATTTGTATCATTTTTTCCCCCTTTAATCCAAAATCCATTGGAGGGGACATGAAGTGGTCCAAATAGGCACAGTGTCAGCAGAGGGTCTGCATCATTGCTGAGGAACTATAAAGGACTGTAAACAAATTCATCCTTTGGGAAGGTGACAGTATCTTTATTATCTTGAACAGAAAAATTTTTAAAAAGCCCTTTCTCTGAAAGTAGACACTATCTCTATTTTCCAAGACTGCTTGCTGCAAAAGTTTCCTTGGGAAGGTACTCTGGAACCATGCCTTACACAAGGCAGGTGGAGAATGAACATGAATAATTCAAAGTCTTCATTCTCAAGGAGCTAACTGACTAGTGATGAAGGACCAATACTTAAGTGATTTTACTACAATAAAATAAGTATTAAACAGAACACTACAAATTTAGAGATATATCCTGACATGTAAAGTCACGGAATACTTTAGGCCCGAGCACACTTTGGGCTGACCATTAGGAACAAAGCAGACATAATCAGGAAGAAACATGGGGGCCAAGATGACACAACAGAAAGAGTTTGACTTTGACATCCTACGACTCTGTCTCTAACTAGTTCTATGGTTTGGAGCGGACCAAAATTAATGTTAACAGGCACATGCATCTGAAAAACATATTTTAAAAATGAACTCCCTGTGAGTTTATTGTATTACAAGGTGATTCACACAGGAAAAGTGCATATACTAGCTTAGGTAGTGCAAGATCTCATTCTTAACTGACTTTTACCATGGATGAAATGTTCACAAAAATATGTTTTAATCATCACGTTGGAGGCTAAGTCATTTAATTTATTTGAACCTCAGACTCCTGAAGTGTTAAGTGTGTGAAGAAAAACGTAGATTAGATGGTTGATTAGGCATTTTTTTTTCCTTTTATCATAATAATTCATTGAAAAATTTAACATACATACACTGAGTACCTAATGTCAATAAATACACAGGGTCTGAGGTTTTACTCTATTTCAGTGCTAAGAAGTTAGTCTGACACAGTTTCAAGGATGTTTTCAGGAGTGACAAAAGATTCTTAGCATAAAACCAAAAGACTTCATTAATCATGGATACAAAGAACTGCATGAACTGCACATTTGTATCATTTTTTCCCCCTTTAATCCAAAATCCATTGGAGGGGACATGAAGTGGTCCAAATAGGCACAGTGTCAGCAGAGGGTCTGCATCATTGCTGAGGAACTATAAAGGACTGTAAACAAATTCATCCTTTGGGAAGGTGACAGTATCTTTATTATCTTGAACAGAAAAATTTTTAAAAAGCCCTTTCTCTGAAAGTAGACACTATCTCTATTTTCCAAGACTGCTTGCTGCAAAAGTTTCCTTGGGAAGGTACTCTGGAACCATGCCTTACACAAGGCAGGTGGAGAATGAACATGAATAATTCAAAGTCTTCATTCTCAAGGAGCTAACTGACTAGTGATGAAGGACCAATACTTAAGTGATTTTACTACAATAAAATAAGTATTAAACAGAACACTACAAATTTAGAGATATATCCTGACATGTAAAGTCACGGAATACTTTAGGCCCGAGCACACTTTGGGCTGACCATTAGGAACAAAGCAGACATAATCAGGAAGAAACATGGGGGCCAAGATGACACAACAGAAAGAGTTTGACTTTGACATCCTACGACTCTGTCTCTAACTAGTTCTATGGTTTGGAGCGGACCAAAATTAATGTTAACAGGCACATGCATCTGAAAAACATATTTTAAAAATGAACTCCCTGTGAGTTTATTGTATTACAAGGTGATTCACACAGGAAAAGTGCATATACTAGCTTAGGTAGTGCAAGATCTCATTCTTGACTAACTCTGCACCATTTGCTTTCATTATCACACTGTGAAGTATCAAAATTATAAACTAAGTATTTGTTTCCCCCCATTTCCACATGTTGAGGTTGTAATCCCAAATGGGGAAGTATTTGGAGGTGGAATTAGTTTGATTAGGTCACAAGAGTGGGACTTCATGATGGGATTAGCACTCTTCATAAGAACAGGAAGGCAGAGATCTCTCTAAGTGCAAGGATTGAGAAAAGCCATATGAGCAAAGAGCAAGGTGGCTTTATAAATCAGGTAAAGGGCCACTACCAAGAACTGAATCTGTCAGAACCTTGTTCTTGAACTCCCCAACCTCTAGGACTATGAGAAACAAATGTCCTTGTTTAAGCCATACACCAGTCTAAGGTATTTTGTTACAGCAGCCTGAACTGACCAAGATGGTCAATAAATTTGCATAACAAGGGCACTGAAACAATATGCGAATCCTGAATAACATCCTGAAAATGTTAAATGGTTTTATTTAATGCAATGTTTCTTAAACTTGGTTCAACATTTAGTCATAAAATATATTTAACACTCTTCCTTATTTAATTATTTTTTCTTGATCATTTTAACTCGATTCAATTTTGAAAAATAAATTATATACTTTACTTCATATGAGATCAGTATACTGTAACTGCTGTTAGATTTCTAGTGAATTCTACCACAAAGATGAAGCACTTAATCTGTAAAATATCTTTTGATGATCTGACGCTGAAGGTACTAGATAAGTGTATTAAACAGAAAAAAGAGTATATCCTGACATGTAAAGTCACGGAATACTTTAGGCCGAGCACACTTTGGGCTGACCATTAGGAACAAAGCAGACATAATCAGGAAGAAACATGGGGGCCAAGATGACACAACAGAAAGAGTTTGACTTTGACATCCTACGACTCTGTCTCTAACTAGTTCTATGGTTTGGAGCGGACCAAAATTAATGTTAACAGGCACATGCATCTGAAAAACATATTTTAAAAATGAACTCCCTGTGAGTTTATTGTATTACAAGGTGATTCACACAGGAAAAGTGCATATACTAGCTTAGGTAGTGCAAGATCTCATTCTTGACTAACTCTGCACCATTTGCTTTCATTATCACACTGTGAAGTATCAAAATTATAAACTAAGTATTTGTTTCCCCCCATTTCCACATGTTGAGGTTGTAATCCCAAATGGGGAAGTATTTGGAGGTGGAATTAGTTTGATTAGGTCACAAGAGTGGGACTTCATGATGGGATTAGCACTCTTCATAAGAACATGAATGCAGAGATCTTTTAAGTGCAAGGATTGAGAAAAGCCATATGAGCAAAGAGCAAGGTGGCTTTATAAATCAGGTAAAGGGCCACTACCAAGAACTGAATCTGTCAGAACCTTGTTCTTGAACTCCCCAACCTCTAGGACTATGAGAAACAAATGTCCTTGTTTAAGCCATACACCAGTCTAAGGTATTTTGTTACAGCAGCCTGAACTGACCAAGATGGTCAATAAATTTGCATAACAAGGGCACTGAAACAATATGCGAATCCTGAATAACATCCTGAAAATGTTAAATGGTTTTATTTAATGCAATGTTTCTTAAACTTGGTTCAACATTTAGTCATAAAATATATTTAACACTCTTCCTTATTTAATTATTTTTTCTTGATCATTTTAACTCGATTCAATTTTGAAAAATAAATTATATACTTTACTTCATATGAGATCAGTATACTGTAACTGCTGTTAGATTTCTAGTGAATTCTACCACAAAGATGAAGCACTTAATCTGTAAAATATCTTTTGATGATCTGACGCTGAAGGTACTAGATAAGTGTAGGTTACTCTTCTTATTATTAATATTTATGTTATGATACTAAGTATGGAAAAGGTGTCATTTTAAAAATTCATTGTAAGCCTGCTATCACTGAGGTTGAGAATGATGGTTCAAGGTAATAATTCATGACTCATTTCTATTTGCAAAGAGAAAATTTGAAAGTCAAGTCTAATTAGAAAATAGCATTATCATTCTTACAAATGATACATAAACTGAGCTGTGATTGTTTTTTCCTTTCTTTGCAGTTCTGTTCTGTTACAGGTTTATTTCCCTTATGGCATTTTTATTTCACTTATGGAAGTTTTCTCTGGAAAGAAGTGTCATTCCTAAACAGGTCTAAATTTTCCTTGGTAACATATTGTGTGTTAAATTTGAGGTGGTCAGAGGAGGAGGAATCTCATTTTTAATAGAACAGACACCTGCCAGTCAGTCACCTAAATATAACTATCACATGACTTTAAGCCCTGGAGAAATTCTTCTGTATATTTTAGAAAATAAAAAAATTTTATTAAGAAAAATTATTTTCAAGTAAAATTTTAGTAATAACACTTAAGTCACTTTAAATGACACATTAGCCACCAAAGATTATCTTTTCTTTTACTTTTTTTGTAAATTTTCTGTGCTAATGGTTTCCCCTGAACATCATCTATTTCATCTATTTTGTAAAAGGTTTATGCAAATACAGAGATTGCTTATATTCCCCTTTTACCTTTAGGGAAAAGCTTCTGTTCCTTTAAGAATCTTTAATTGTTCTATCATCTTCTTTTCAACAAAATCTATTAAATATACATAAATCTCTTTGAAGGGAGAAAGGAATTTTGAATACGTAAGATGCAATGTGACATTTTACAGTTAATTTGGGTTTTAATTTATCTTCATTATGTAGGGTAAGAAAAGAGAGAGAGAGAAAAGAAAATGACATTCTGGCCTGATATTCAACTCAGAAGCAACCAGCAAGGCAATTATTGGATCTTATTCTTACAGAATTCTGAGAAGATATATAAACTCTTTTATGTGACACCATAAGCAATCTGTTATATTAAACACATGATACACTTTAGAAATTATAAATTTTCTCCTTTTTTGAAGAGGAAGAAAAAATCTTGTATTAAATATGAAGAAAAGCAAGGAATATCTGTATGTAATTAGAGGAAATGTTGTCTTCTACAAGAAAATTAGTACTCATTTTTTACTTTAAAATAATAATAGATTCATAAGAAATTGCAAAGACAAAGCAAATTGGTCCTATGTACCCTTTAAACACTCCTTCACTGATGGTGGCATCTTCCATAGTTATATTATATTATCAAAACCAGAAAATTGATATTGGTACAATCAATGCTTAATGTTTTGTGCCATTTATCAAATGCAGACTCATAGAATCTAAATACAATCAAGATACAGTTCTATTCTGTCTCCATTAAGATCTCCTAGTTACACCCCTGTAGTCACATTCACCTCCTTCCCTCTCACCATCTGTAGTGAGTCCAACAGCATTCTTTCAAATTCGTCTCCTCCCAGAATCTAAGAATATGACCTTTCCCGGATGCAAGGTCTTTGCAGAAAGAAGTTAAAGATCAAGAGATGAATTCATCCTATAAAGAGAGCGAAATCTACATCCATTGGCTGTGTCCTTATGAGAAGAGGGGACACACAAAAACATGGAGAAGTCACATAAGGATAAAGACAGAGACCAGACTTATGCAACAGGCCGAGGAATCCCAAGGGCTGATGACAGTTTCCGGGGGCCAGGGAGGCATGAAACAATGACTCTCAGAGGCTCCAGACCAAACCCTGCCAACAGCATGACTGTAGTCTTCCAGTCTCTAGAGTGCTGAGGATCAATTTGTTTTAAGCTCCTGGTTTGTGCTAAATAAAACATTCTTAAACCTTGACTACTACTGATTGTTCTCTATCTCTACAGTTTTGTCATTTAGAGAATGCTGTGTAGATGAAATCAAACAGGATGTGATCTTTTGAAATGATCAACCTCACTCAGAGTAATACTTTTGAGATACATCCTAGTTGCTGCATGTATCAGTAATTCTTTCCCTTTGATCATAGAATAGTAGTCCACAATGGAGCTGTAGCATAGGTTTAATCATTCACCTACTCAGGGACATTTTGACTGTTTCCAGATTTGGGTTATTAGGAACAGAGGTACTATGAACATTCACAGTAAACTTTTATGTGCTTAAATGTCTCAGGAATAATTGTTCAGGATTGCAGTTGCTGGGTCATATGGTAAGTATATGTTTACCTATTTTTCAAAAAGATTGAAAATTATTTCTCAGTATGACTGTACCATTTTACACTCTAACCAACATTATAGTAGAGAATAAGTTTCTCTACATCCTGGCCAGCAGTTGGTACTATCATTATGTTTTATTTGAGTTGATGCAGTAGATATGCAATAGTACCTCTTTGTGCTCCTTAATTTGCATTTCCCTAATGGCAGGTAATATTGAATATTCATTCACATGCTTACTTTTCATCTGTATATCCCCTTTGTTAAAATCTCATGTCCTTTGCCCATTAGAATAAAAAACCCTGTCTCAAAAGCCCACATTCACCTCCTTCCCTCTCACCATCTGTAGTGAGTCCAACAGCATTCTTTCAAATTCGTCTCCTCCCAGAATCTAAGAATATGACCTTTCCCGGATGCAAGGTCTTTGCAGAAAGAAGTTAAAGATCAAGAGATGAATTCATCCTATAAAGAGAGCGAAATCTACATCCATTGGCTGTGTCCTTATGAGAAGAGGGGACACACAAAAACATGGAGAAGTCACATAAGGATAAAGACAGAGACCAGACTTATGCAACAGGCCGAGGAATCCCAAGGGCTGATGACAGTTTCCGGGGGCCAGGGAGGCATGAAACAATGACTCTCAGAGGCTCCAGACCAAACCCTGCCAACAGCATGACTGTAGTCTTCCAGTCTCTAGAGTGCTGAGGATCAATTTGTTTTAAGCTCCTGGTTTGTGCTAAATAAAACATTCTTAAACCTTGACTACTACTGATTGTTCTCTATCTCTACAGTTTTGTCATTTAGAGAATGCTGTGTAGATGAAATCAAACAGGATGTGATCTTTTGAAATGATCAACCTCACTCAGAGTAATACTTTTGAGATACATCCTAGTTGCTGCATGTATCAGTAATTCTTTCCCTTTGATCATAGAATAGTAGTCCACAATGGAGCTGTAGCATAGGTTTAATCATTCACCTACTCAGGGACATTTTGACTGTTTCCAGATTTGGGTTATTAGGAACAGAGGTACTATGAACATTCACAGTAAACTTTTATGTGCTTAAATGTCTCAGGAATAATTGTTCAGGATTGCAGTTGCTGGGTCATATGGTAAGTATATGTTTACCTATTTTTCAAAAAGATTGAAAATTATTTCTCAGTATGACTGTACCATTTTACACTCTAACCAACATTATAGTAGAGAATAAGTTTCTCTACATCCTGGCCAGCAGTTGGTACTATCATTATGTTTTATTTGAGTTGATGCAGTAGATATGCAATAGTACCTCTTTGTGCTCCTTAATTTGCATTTCCCTAATGGCAGGTAATATTGAATATTCATTCACATGCTTACTTTTCATCTGTATATCCCCTTTGTTAAAATCTCATGTCCTTTGCCCATTACCTAATCAACTGACTTTGTTTTTTATATCTTCTGATTTTTACTTTTGTTGTTGTTGTTGTTATTATTGTTCTTTAAGAGTTATAACAAAGGTGAACAGAAAGGCTAAACCAGGTCCATAGGACCTGAGGACAGTGGTGATTTTTCTGTATTATCTATTGTCTCATTTGTATCAGACTAGATACCAGTGAAGGCATAAAATCAGATACGGCAGTGAGTGTAGTCCAAAAAGCAAAACAAGCCAAAAAAAAAAAAAAAAAAAATCCACACAAGAAAAGCTCTCTTTCTAGTACAAGGCCCAGAAGAAGGACAGGCTAGCAAAACAGAAAACTTTAAACAATCAACTTTCTGCTTCAACTGTGATCCCACCACCAGACCTCCAGAAATTCCAAGTGGAGAATCCAGACATAAACACTAATCGGACAGTAATGACTCACGCCAAATTTCTGCCAGGGTGGTGTCACAGAATGGAGTTCAGACTTTCATCCCAAATGGATGGCAGTGAGCTCCCCATGTGAAGTCAGTGGAGATTACCTTGGGAGCCCATACTTCTGTCCTCACACATCAGCATGGAGATGTCCTTCCTCACTCCAAAAGGCCATTTCAGAGAAGGCCTGAGGAGAATCTGGGTTTCCACTGGTACTCAGAGGTAATGAGGTAACCTCATCATCTCACAGAGAATACTATTAACAATGGCCTAATAGGGACCCTGAATTAGTAAACCAGCACAGTAACCTATCCAGCCACTGCCAGCTGTCAGAAGGGGGAATCCTTCTCTGTCTGATCCTGGATGTTGAAGAAGGGAAACAGGAAACCTTAATTCTAACCACATTTGGCAGCGAGAAAGTGTCCTCATTTCCCCTTTACTTGGAACGTTATACCTAAAAGTTGATGCTCCCCCGTAGAGAATAAGTTTCTCTACATCCTGGCCAGCAGTTGGTACTATCATTATGTTTTATTTGAGTTGATGCAGTAGATATGCAATAGTACCTCTTTGTGCTCCTTAATTTGCATTTCCCTAATGGCAGGTAATATTGAATATTCATTCACATGCTTACTTTTCATCTGTATATCCCCTTTGTTAAAATCTCATGTCCTTTGCCCATTACCTAATCAACTGACTTTGTTTTTTATATCTTCTGATTTTTACTTTTGTTGTTGTTGTTGTTGTTATTATTGTTCTTTAAGAGTTATAACAAAGGTGAACAGAAAGGCTAAACCAGGTCCATAGGACCTGAGGACAGTGGTGATTTTTCTGTATTATCTATTGTCTCATTTGTATCAGACTAGATACCAGTGAAGGCATAAAATCAGATACGGCAGTGAGTGTAGTCCAAAAAGCAAAACAAGCCAAAAAAAAAAAAAAAAAAAATCCACACAAGAAAAGCTCTCTTTCTAGTACAAGGCCCAGAAGAAGGACAGGCTAGCAAAACAGAAAACTTTAAACAATCAACTTTCTGCTTCAACTGTGATCCCACCACCAGACCTCCAGAAATTCCAAGTGGAGAATCCAGACATAAACACTAATCGGACAGTAATGACTCACGCCAAATTTCTGCCAGGGTGGTGTCACAGAATGGAGTTCAGACTTTCATCCCAAATGGATGGCAGTGAGCTCCCCATGTGAAGTCAGTGGAGATTACCTTGGGAGCCCATACTTCTGTCCTCACACATCAGCATGGAGATGTCCTTCCTCACTCCAAAAGGCCATTTCAGAGAAGGCCTGAGGAGAATCTGGGTTTCCACTGGTACTCAGAGGTAATGAGGTAACCTCATCATCTCACAGAGAATACTATTAACAATGGCCTAATAGGGACCCTGAATTAGTAAACCAGCACAGTAACCTATCCAGCCACTGCCAGCTGTCAGAAGGGGGAATCCTTCTCTGTCTGATCCTGGATGTTGAAGAAGGGAAACAGGAAACCTTAATTCTAACCACATTTGGCAGCGAGAAAGTGTCCTCATTTCCCCTTTACTTGGAACTGTGTAACAGGAAGCCTGCTAAAACACAATATTTAAATATTATCAACAGTTTCATACATAACACCATAAAGTAGAAATTTTGACCAAAAAAAATCACTCATCATGATAAGAATAATGGAGATCCTAACTTCAGTGAGTGAAA
Organism: Tragulus kanchil; assembly: GCA_022376925.1. Classification (NCBI taxonomy): domain Eukaryota; kingdom Metazoa; phylum Chordata; class Mammalia; order Artiodactyla; family Tragulidae; genus Tragulus; species Tragulus kanchil. The sequence goes on from JAIOJX010000004.1 coordinate 55,701,376, forward strand.
ATAATCAATAGCTGGAAGCAGCAAAATGATACCAATATGAGAATTGTCTGAAACCGACTTTAAAACAGCCATCATAAAAATGCTTCAAGAAATGATTACAAATACACTTGAAATGAACAAAAAATAGAAAATCTCAGCAAAGAAAATGAAGGCTGAGACAAGATTCAAGTGGAAACTTTAGAGTGAAGATTATAGTGAGCAAAATTTTAAAACTCGATGAATGGGTTCAGCATCAGAATGGAGAAGAAAGATTAAAAATATCAATGAATGTGAGATGAAACAATAAAAAATATTCAACTGGAACAAAGGAGAAAATAGATTAAAAAAGAAAAAGACTCAGGGCAATGTGGGAATATAACAAAAGATCTACCATTCATGTTACTAGACTCCTAGAAGAGTAAGAAAAGATAATAGGCCTGAAAAATATTTGAAGAAATAATGCTTGAGATTTTCCCAGTCTTCAAAAAAAAAAATTTTAAGTCTATAGATTCAACATCTGAGAGAACCCTGAACAGGACTCAAAATAAATAAGAGTACAAAATAAATAAGAACACATTACAGTCTAACTTCTGAAAACTAAAGATTGTGAAAAACTCTTGAAAGCAGCCAGAAAAGGAAAACAAACACAAAACAAACTGATAGTGCTCCATTTCCAAACAAAGAAGTCTACCAAGACAAAGATATTAAAAGAGCTAATCCTTGTAAACAATCCCAAATGTGCATTCAATACCACAGCACTGAAAAATATATGAAACAAAAAACTCACAGAACTTAGAGGAGAAACAAATAATTTCACAGTTATATTTGGAGGCTTTAAAGCTGTTATCTCAATAATTGGTAGAACAATAGGCATAAAATCAGTAAGGATATAAAATAATTCAGCAATATGATGAACCAACAGGATTTAATCATATTCATAGAACATTCAAATAAACAACACAAGGATATATATACTATGCAAGCGTCCAAGACACAAATATAAAGATGAACTCAGTCCTAAAACAAACCTCCACAAATTTCAAAGAATTAAAGTCACATAAAATGTGTTCTCTGACCACAGTGAAATCAAATTGGAAATATATGACAGGAAAATCTCTAATTGCTTGGAAACTAAACAACACACACCTAACAATGAAAGAATCAAAGGTAAAGTCTAAAGAATAAAAATTTAAATACATGGAACTTAATAAAAATGAAAATAGAACAATATTCCTCAGAGATAGCTAAAATCTGAGCGAGAAATGTATAGCATTAAATGCTTTCATTAGAAAACAAGAAAATTAAAACATTTAAGCCATTCAACAAACTAGAAAAAGAAGAGTAAATTAAAAATACAAAGGAAGCAGAAAGAACACAATAATAACAATAAAAGCAGAAAGCAATGAAACTGGAAAGGAAAGGGCAATAAAGAAAACCAATGAAACAGAGAATTACCACTACAGATCCTACACTCAATAGATGTACAAGATAATATACAAATACTCATAATTGGCAACTTACATGTAATGGGCCAACGTCTGGAAAAGTACAAATCACCAAAATGCACCCAGTTTGAAACAGATAATTTAAAAAGCACTATCACTATTCAGGAAATTCAAACTTTAAAAACACTTAAAAAAAAAACACCTCCACACCCAGATGATTTCACTCATGAATTCCACCAAACATTTAAAGAATTAACATGAACTCTTCACAACCTTTTCAAAAGTAACAGGAAAAACTTTCTTATTTTTTGAAGCCAATATTATTTATCAAAACCTTAAAAAGCCAACATAAAAAGTACAGCCCATACCTCTCATTAACAAAGATAGTTCTCAAAATATTAGTAAATATAATTCAGAAATATGTTTTAAACGTATGCATCATGAACAAGTGGTTTTTAGGTGTGTGTAGAAAGCTACTCCAAAGTTATAAAATTAATACAATCCATTATATGTTTTTTAACAGTGTGTGCATGCTCAGTTGTGTCCAACTATTCGCAAACACACAAACTATGGCTCACCCGGATTCTCTGTCCATAGAATTTTCCAGGTAAAGCAAGAATACTAGAGTGGGTTCCCGTTTCCTACTCAAGGGAATCTTCCCAGTCCAGGGATTGAACTCCTGTCTCCTGAGTCTCCTGCATAGGCTTGTGAATTTTTCACCACTGCACCACTGTAAGTCCTATAATCCATTAATATCAACAGGCAAAAGGAGAAAAATAACACGACACTATCAAGCAATGCATGCAAAACATTTGGAAAAAAAAAAACATCCATTCAGGATAAAAACTCAGAGAAATAAATGTATAGAGGAAGTGGAACACATTGATAACAAATGTCTTCAAAAAAAAGAAAAGAAAAACTTCTAGCGATATTACACTTATAAAAGATTTAAAAATTTATACCAATTATCAGGGAAAAAGCAAGGGTGCTCCAAATGACCACTGGTCTTTAAGATAGTTGTGGAAATTCTAACCAGCACAATAAGTCTAGAAAAGGAAATAACATGCAAACAAATCAGAGAAGATGAAATAAACACCATGCTGTACTTGCAGATGATATAATCTATGTAGAAAATCCAAAAGAATATGTAAACAACTCTTAGCACTAATAAGCTATTCAGCAAAACTGTGGTCTACAAGATCAACATACAAAAATTTGTTGAATTACTAGATCCTATAGATGAATACTTCATGTGAGAAATTTTTAAAAAACACAGTACCTTCATAGCTGGAGGCAAAGGGACAAGTAAGAAGCGAACTGAACCGTCCTGAGCATAGAAGATAGTGCCAGCACAACCAAAGTCCCAGGAAGAGGCTTCCAGAAGTCTCAGACCACAGTAATTTTTCAAAAGTAACAGGAAAAACTTTCTTATTTTTGTTTTTTCAAAACCTTAAAAAGCCAAAAGTACCTCTCATTAACAAAGATAGTTCTCAAAATATTAGTAAATATAATTCAGAAATATGTTTTAAACGTATGCATCATGAACAAGTGGTTTTTAGGTGTGTGTAGAAAGCTACTCCAAAGTTATAAAATTAATACAATCCATTATATGTTTTTTAACAGTGTGTGCATGCTCAGTTGTGTCCAACTATTCGCAAACACACAAACTATGGCTCACCCGGATTCTCTGTCCATAGAATTTTCCAGGTAAAGCAAGAATACTAGAGTGGGTTCCCGTTTCCTACTCAAGGGAATCTTCCCAGTCCAGGGATTGAACTCCTGTCTCCTGAGTCTCCTGCATAGGCTTGTGAATTTTTCACCACTGCACCACTGTAAGTCCTATAATCCATTAATATCAACAGGCAAAAGGAGAAAAATAACACGACACTATCAAGCAATGCATGCAAAACATTTGGAAAAAAAAAAACATCCATTCAGGATAAAAACTCAGAGAAATAAATGTATAGAGGAAGTGGAACACATTGATAACAAATGTCTTCAAAAAAAAGAAAAGAAAAACTTCTAGCGATATTACACTTATAAAAGATTTAAAAATTTATACCAATTATCAGGGAAAAAGCAAGGGTGCTCCAAATGACCACTGGTCTTTAAGATAGTTGTGGAAATTCTAACCAGCACAATAAGTCTAGAAAAGGAAATAACATGCAAACAAATCAGAGAAGATGAAATAAACACCATGCTGTACTTGCAGATGATATAATCTATGTAGAAAATCCAAAAGAATATGTAAACAACTCTTAGCACTAATAAGCTATTCAGCAAAACTGTGGTCTACAAGATCAACATACAAAAATTTGTTGAATTACTAGATCCTATAGATGAATACTTCATGTGAGAAATTTTTAAAAAACACAGTACCTTCATAGCTGGAGGCAAAGGGACAAGTAAGAAGCGAACTGAACCGTCCTGAGCATAGAAGATAGTGCCAGCACAACCAAAGTCCCAGGAAGAGGCTTTCCAGAGAGTTCAGCGTGAGTGCCAACGTGGGAGCTGGAGGGCCAGCCCAGATCTCCTGCACCTGACCACAAAGTGCATCAGGAGATTCGTGCTGGTGCTCTCATCAGTGGAGCAGCCCTCACTGGGCAACCAGGTGAAGATGGTTGTGGTGCTGTTGTATGGTCGGAGGGCGTGTTGGGAACTCCACAGCCTGCTGGCACTGCTTCTCCCCTCCCAGGCTAATGGGAAGCATGGCATCCACGATTTAAGTATATACATACATATATATATAATGTATATATATATATATACACATATATATGTATATGTATATATAAAATTCACAATAATTCAAAATTGTGTAAATTTAGCAAAACATGTACAGGACTGCATATTGAAAATTACACAGTACTTAATAAAGTAAGATCTAAATAATTTGAGGGAGAAATCATTTACATGGGTTGAAAGATTCAACATAGTAAAAAGTTCATTTCTCAAATGGGGAAGTTTTAATGCAGTTTCTATCAAAATTTCACAGAGTTTTTTGTAGATATAGTCTGTTGTTTTTGTTTACTTGCTAAGCCATGTCTGACTCTTTTGCAACCGCACGGACAGTCGCCCACCAGGCTTCTCTGTCCATGGAACTTCTCCGACAAAAATGCTGGCATAGGTTGTTGTTTCTTTCTCCAAGGGATCGTCCTGACACAAGGATCGAACCACTATCACCTGGATCACAGGCAGATGCTTTACCACTGAGCCACCAGGGAAGCCCAGACATAGCCTGGGTCATTCTAAAATTCCTATGGAAATATGAGCAAAGTAGAATAGCAAGACAATTTTGAAAAGGCAGAATAAATTAGCAAAATTGTTGTACCGGATCCTAAGACTTACAAACCCACAATAATCAAGCCAGGGTACTGAAAGAGGGGTAGAAAGGTAGAAGAGGGGAACAGAATAAGGAAGCCAGAAATAGTTCCACATAAGTGTGGTCAATTGATTTCTGACAAAGATACATGTGCAATTTAATGTGGAGAAAAATGAAAAATATTTTTTAACAAATGGTGCTGGAATAACTAGCTGTCCATAGGCAAAAAAAAAAAAAAGGGGGACCTAAGATGTATTATAGATTCAAATGCATAAAATAAAACTACAAAACTTCTGAAAGATAACTTAGAAGAAAATCTCCTGGATCCAGGACTTTGTGAACAGTTCTTAGTCAATACATCAAAGGAGTGATCCATAAAAGAAAAAAACAATCAATATATTGAACGTCATCAAAATATTTTTTTCAATTAAGAGATGAAAGGATAAGCTACATACTTGGAGAAAATACTTGCAACCTTATGTGTAACAAAGAATTCATCTCTAATACATAAATAATTCAGATCCTAGTTTGTCTGTTTTTATAGTATACTATATTCTAAATCACTGTTGAAATTAATCAGTTAATTAGATCAAACCTGATCCATATATACTATTTGTATACGAGTGCCATGGGAGGTGAAATCAAGAAGTGATATCTATCTATCTATCTATCCTTTTAGCAAATAGCCAAAGGAATCATTGATGTAACTAAAATGTCACAAAGTATTTTATGCTCAACAGTTTGGGCATGTTGCAGTTCAATACTGTTCATTCTCTAATAATACCTAAACTAATAGAACTGTGCATTTCATACCCCCTGCCCCCATGCAACTCTTAGAATCTAGCAGGCTTCTACTACATAGTTTCGGAATAGGCTGAAACAATCTATGGTTACAGAAATCAGATCTTCATCAGCTTAGGACCACAGTTTAGGAAGGACTGATTGCAAAGGCCAGTGAAGGATGCAGATGACTGAAAGTTCCTGTCTTATATAGCGGTGGTTAGAGGACTGTATCTGGAGAAGGAAATGGCAACACACTCCAGTATTCTTGCCTGAAAAATCCCATGAACAGAAAAGCCTGGCAGGCTACAGTCCATGGGGTCACAAATTTCCCTGGTGGCTCAGAGATAAAGAATCTGCCTGCAATGCAGGAGAGGAGGTTTGTTCCCTGGTGTGGGAAGATCCTGTGGAGGAGGGCACGGCAACTCACTTCAGTGTTCCTGCCTGGGGAATTCCAGGGAAAAAACAGAATAAGGAAGCCAGAAATAGTTCCACATAAGTGTGGTCAATTGATTTCTGACAAAGATACATGTGCAATTTAATGTGGAAAAATGAAAAATATTTTTTAACAAATGGTGCTGGAATAACTAGCTGTCCATAGGAAAAAAAAAAAAGAGGGACCTAAGATGTATTATAGATTCAAATGCATAAAATAAAACTACAAAACTTCTGAAAGATAACTTAGAAGAAAATCTCCTGGATCCAGGACTTTGTGAACAGTTCTTAGTCAATACATCAAAGGAGTGATCCATAAAAGAAAAAAACAATCAATATATTGAACGTCATCAAAATATTTTTTTCAATTAAGAGATGAAAGGATAAGCTACATACTTGGAGAAAATACTTGCAACCTTATGTGTAACAAAGAATTCATCTCTAATACATAAATAATTCAGATCCTAGTTTGTCTGTTTTTATAGTATACTATATTCTAAATCACTGTTGAAATTAATCAGTTAATTAGATCAAACCTGATCCATATATACTATTTGTATACGAGTGCCATGGGAGGTGAAATCAAGAAGTGATATCTATCTATCTATCTATCCTTTTAGCAAATAGCCAAAGGAATCATTGATGTAACTAAAATGTCACAAAGTATTTTATGCTCAACAGTTTGGGCATGTTGCAGTTCAATACTGTTCATTCTCTAATAATACCTAAACTAATAGAACTGTGCATTTCATACCCCCTGCCCCCATGCAACTCTTAGAATCTAGCAGGCTTCTACTACATAGTTTCGGAATAGGCTGAAACAATCTATGGTTACAGAAATCAGATCTTCATCAGCTTAGGACCACAGTTTAGGAAGGACTGATTGCAAAGGCCAGTGAAGGATGCAGATGACTGAAAGTTCCTGTCTTATATAGCGGTGGTTAGAGGACTGTATCTGGAGAAGGAAATGGCAACACACTCCAGTATTCTTGCCTGAAAAATCCCATGAACAGAAAAGCCTGGCAGGCTACAGTCCATGGGGTCACAAATTTCCCTGGTGGCTCAGAGATAAAGAATCTGCCTGCAATGCAGGAGAGGAGGTTTGTTCCCTGGTGTGGGAAGATCCTGTGGAGGAGGGCACGGCAACTCACTTCAGTGTTCCTGCCTGGGGAATTCCATGGACAGAGGAGCCTGACAGGCTGCAGTCCATGGAGCTGCACGGAGTCTGATATGACTGAAGCAACAAAGCAGCAGCAGCAGCAGCAGACAGTATGTGTATATCAGCACTTACCAAATGCTTACAGGTGATGCTTTATCAAGTTTTGGGCTTTCAGGTAACTTTGCAAACTTGGTCACCTATGCTCAACAAGGGAAAACATTCACCTGCACTGTTTTTTTTTTTTTTTGTCATTGCCAATATTTTATCTAGCACAGGTTCACTGTGGGAATTTTATAAGCCAATAGCTTAACAGGGTAATGTCTCTTAATAAGCTAATGTGAATTGACATACTCAAAACAAATGATGTATTAATTACATTATTGTTCCAGGCAAGAGGATAGGACACAAACAAAGTCCAAATTAAGTTGAGGTGTACCTTTGCAGAAGGTTGCTTTCTCAGGTGAGGTAGCTGACCAACCCAGAGCTGACTCAGATGCCGGAGCAAAAGGCAAGTTCCTTGTTGCTAGAGCATGTTAATAGGGAACCAAGCTGGCCGGTGCTGGAAGGCAGGCCAGACTGCTCTGAGGGTTCTCACTCCAGGTACTGCTGCATGGTCTATGCCATTGACCATGAGAAGTGTCTCTCCAGGGCAGGAACACTTGTGCCTTCTCTTCTTGAGACCACTGCATTCACCTGCAGATCTATTGATCTTGGATAATCATCACTAACAGGGCCTTTCTAGGCCTTGTTGAAATTCCCTCTCACCACACCTGACCCATATTCTTGGTGATAACTCTGTTCTCCACAAGGGCTTTTAAACTTTTTAGGTAATTAGTGAGAAAGCCAAAGACTCTTCCTGAGTCTTTTTGGGCCTTAATTGTTTTCAGCTTGAAATAATCCTAATGTTGATGAAATCAAATTCACACTTTATGAGAAGAGGAGAAAAATTTACACACAAAATTTCAGTGCCCTTTTGGGCTTCCTCTCTCCCCTTTAGTGTGTATCGTGCCTCCAGACCTCCTTAGGAGATAACAATTTCTCTAAACCTCATCAAGGATCATAGCTCTTATAATTTTCCTTCTTAATCTTGTTGCTTAGTTGCTAAGCCGAGTCCAACTCTTTGTGACCTCATGGACTGCAGCACGCCAGGTTTCCCTGTCCTTTACTGTTTCCTAGGGTTTGCTCAAATTCATGTCCATTGACTTCTAAGTGGCAGAATGGTCCTTAGAGCTGGGTTGAAGGATGTCTCTTGGTTTATAATCCTCAAGTTTCTTCAAGTAAAATTTTCCATTCTTTCTTAAATTGATTAGTGCTAATTTTTCATTGATGTGTCAAAAGATAACATTTTGGGGTAGGAAATTTTGTTCCCCTACAAAAGCAACATAGATTGACCCTCAATATAGAACTGATGAATTAAATATGTTATATCCACAATTAAATACTCTGCAGTAGTAATGTTAAATTAAAATTGGAATATCAACATCAACTCTTTAACAAAAATTATAATTTTAACTCTGTTTACTGTAAAGTGACAAAAGTACTCTTATTAAATATCCTACTATACTTCTGAAGTTTTCTTTTATTAAAAGATATCTTTAATAAACACTTTTCAAAAAAGTGCCATATATCATTTTATTTTTAGGGGAAATTATTAGGGTATATAATTGAATGAAATGATAAAAGCGACTTTATTTGTTTGATATACATATCTGAATTTTTATTTTATTTTTTTGTGGCTGTTAAAACTTGTGCCTTCTCTTCTTGAGACCACTGCATTCACCTGCAGATCTATTGATCTTGGATAATCATCACTAACAGGGCCTTTCTAGGCCTTGTTGAAATTCCCTCTCACCACACCTGACCCATATTCTTGGTGATAACTCTGTTCTCCACAAGGGCTTTTAAACTTTTTAGGTAATTAGTGAGAAAGCCAAAGACTCTTCCTGAGTCTTTTTGGGCCTTAATTGTTTTCAGCTTGAAATAATCCTAATGTTGATGAAATCAAATTCACACTTTATGAGAAGAGGAGAAAAATTTACACACAAAATTTCAGTGCCCTTTTGGGCTTCCTCTCTCCCCTTTAGTGTGTATCGTGCCTCCAGACCTCCTTAGGAGATAACAATTTCTCTAAACCTCATCAAGGATCATAGCTCTTATAATTTTCCTTCTTAATCTTGTTGCTTAGTTGCTAAGCCGAGTCCAACTCTTTGTGACCTCATGGACTGCAGCACGCCAGGTTTCCCTGTCCTTTACTGTTTCCTAGGGTTTGCTCAAATTCATGTCCATTGACTTCTAAGTGGCAGAATGGTCCTTAGAGCTGGGTTGAAGGATGTCTCTTGGTTTATAATCCTCAAGTTTCTTCAAGTAAAATTTTCCATTCTTTCTTAAATTGATTAGTGCTAATTTTTCATTGATGTGTCAAAAGATAACATTTTGGGGTAGGAAATTTTGTTCCCCTACAAAAGCAACATAGATTGACCCTCAATATAGAACTGATGAATTAAATATGTTATATCCACAATTAAATACTCTGCAGTAGTAATGTTAAATTAAAATTGGAATATCAACATCAACTCTTTAACAAAAATTATAATTTTAACTCTGTTTACTGTAAAGTGACAAAAGTACTCTTATTAAATATCCTACTATACTTCTGAAGTTTTCTTTTATTAAAAGATATCTTTAATAAACACTTTTCAAAAAAGTGCCATATATCATTTTATTTTTTAGGGGGAAATTATTAGGGGTATATAATTGAATGAAATGATAAAAGCGACTTTATTTGTTTGATATACATATCTGAATTTTCCTCACTAAAGTTATATCTTTTCACACGATCATCAACTGTACATGGAAATGCCAGTTTTATAGCACTTTTACAATTACCAAGTTTGAATATTTTCAGCATGATGGATAAAACAAACCTGATATTTTATAGTTTTCATTTAAATTTCTTTGTTGTCTAATTAAATAATATAATGTTTCAAAATTCTCTTTTGATATTAACACAATTTTTGATTTCTATCTGTGATCTTGGCCTGCCTCACAATTCAGGTATTCAAGTTGTGCTTATTTCAGATCCTATAAATATCTTTTTTTTTTTTTTTTGAAGATTTATTTATTTATTTATTTTGGGCGGGGGTCGGGTTGGGGAGGGAGGGGAGCAGGCGGGCCACTTCTATTGGTCTTTCATTTCTCTATTTTCATCCATCTTTGTTCTTTGGCTCCTGTGGGCCTCCCATAGCGGTGGCGTCTGTTGTTGCAGAGCACTGGCTCTGGGCGCATGCGCTCCAGAGCTCTGGCTCGGTAATTGGACACATCAGTCCAGCCGCTCCGCGGCACGTGGGATCTTCCCAGGCCAGGGCTCGAACCGGCGCCCCTTGCACGGCAAGGCGGTGTCCTTACCCACTGGACCACCAGGGGAAGCCCTATAAATGTCTTTAATACTGTATTTACCTGTCAAGTATGTTGCAAGTTGCTCCCAGGTTGAGACAGTGGGACACAGCATGAACTCTGATCTCTCCCTACCACCACCCTAATCCATACTCTTTTAAGATATTTCTGGTGATATCGCTATTTTCGAAACAAGCCCTTTATCTAAACTCTTTGGGTACTCAAGGGAGAGATAAAAAGAAAGACTCCCTGACTCTTCCTTTTCCTAAAAGTAATCAGATTAAATTAATTTTCACAGGAAAGATACACATTTGGGTGTGGCAAATTTTGCTCTCTGATCATTCTAATAAATCACTGGTCCAGCACATGCTAACTATTACACAAGTGAAATGCAAAATCAAATTCAAAACTGAAGAGAAATTAAATTCCCAGAGCAGAGAACCCCTGAGATACTAAAACCTGTCTAAAGTATAACAGCATTAGATTAGCAATGCTGGAACAATTCTCATAAGATCTAAAATAAAATCAGTAACTTTCTTTTAATGTATAAAACATAGAAAAGAAATATAGAAATTTTATACCATCTCACCATGTATGGTCATTTACATTCAACAACCAACTGGGAATCTTAGCTGTCCTTCCATATTTGTTCCTTTTTTTTCTCCCCTCTAGATCAAAGCTCCAATACTTTGGCCACCTGATGCGAAGAGATGATTCACTGGAAAAGACTCTAATGCTGAGAAACATTGGGAAAGAGAAACATGAGATTGTCGGATGACATCATCGACAATGGACATGAGTTTGAGCAAACTCTGGGAAACAGTGAAGGACAGAGAAGCCTGGTGTGCTGCAGTTCAGGGAATCACAAAGAGTCAGAAATGACTGACTGACTGAATAATAACAAGATAAAAGCAAGTTTTATAATTTTTATTACCAAGTTAACATTTTAGGTCTTCATCTATTCTAAGGCACATTTAATATTTTTATATTTTGTCTATGTAAGTTTGGATGTCTATCTCACTTTGTTTTCACACTTGACTCTTCGCAGATTTAGTATTTGTTCCCACTTTCTAATCAACAACTTTCCATGCTTTTCAAACTTGTCACTTTAGGAATTCTTAACATATTTTGGATCCAATTTTTATTATTAAAATTAGAGAGTAAAACTCAGCACATTTAGTTTCTTTTCTGCATTACATTTCCGGGCACAGTGGTTTAAATGGAGATCTGAAAGATGGATTAGGGGAAATTTTAGTTGCTAATTGATCTGATTCTCTATTTAGGAAAGTAGACATCTGACCAATAATTTCTTCTTTCCAAGAATTTTGGCTGTTAGGTGACAGAAAGTAATCACTAGCCATGAGTATGACAAAGGTCAAATTTTGAGAGTCACTGCATTTTTAAGCAACTGTTTCCTAAAAAGTCTGACCCTTTCACCCTGCCTTTGTCGCTTTGTTGATGCCTCTCAGACCTGGCTTATTAGCCAGAACACCCAAGTCATTGGGACCTCTTAGACAGCTAGAGGCAAGACTGTCACCTCCATTGTTAATTTTGTTTATAAATCTTCTGATATACAGAAATCTTGCATTTTTTACCTCACATTCTAGTGCAGGGCTTCCTTACTTTTATGCTTAGAAATCATTTTTCCATTCAAATAATGGAATCATTCAGAGGTATGCTAATTATTTAATGATTTTTCCATTTTAATAGTAAAGGCATCTAAAATAGATTTTGCATATATTGAGAATTTTATTATTTTAGAAAATCACTTCTGTTCGATTTATAGAATGCCTGACCTTTAAAAATATTGATGCGAAGAGATGATTCACTGGAAAAGACTCTAATGCTGAGAAACATTGGGAAAGAGAAACATGAGATTGTCGGATGACATCATCGACAATGGACATGAGTTTGAGCAAACTCTGGGAAACAGTGAAGGACAGAGAAGCCTGGTGTGCTGCAGTTCAGGGAATCACAAAGAGTCAGAAATGACTGACTGACTGAATAATAACAAGATAAAAGCAAGTTTTATAATTTTTATTACCAAGTTAACATTTTAGGTCTTCATCTATTCTAAGGCACATTTAATATTTTTATATTTTGTCTATGTAAGTTTGGATGTCTATCTCACTTTGTTTTCACACTTGACTCTTCGCAGATTTAGTATTTGTTCCCACTTTCTAATCAACAACTTTCCATGCTTTTCAAACTTGTCACTTTAGGAATTCTTAACATATTTTGGATCCAATTTTTATTATTAAAATTAGAGAGTAAAACTCAGCACATTTAGTTTCTTTTCTGCATTACATTTCCGGGCACAGTGGTTTAAATGGAGATCTGAAAGATGGATTAGGGAATTGTAGTTGCTAATTGATCTGATTCTCTATTTAGGAAAGTAGACATCTGACCAATAATTTCTTCTTTCCAAGAATTTTGGCTGTTAGGTGACAGAAAGTAATCACTAGCCATGAGTATGACAAAGGTCAAATTTTGAGAGTCACTGCATTTTTAAGCAACTGTTTCCTAAAAAGTCTGACCCTTTCACCCTGCCTTTGTCGCTTTGTTGATGCCTCTCAGACCTGGCTTATTAGCCAGAACACCCAAGTCATTGGGACCTCTTAGACAGCTAGAGGCAAGACTGTCACCTCCATTGTTAATTTTGTTTATAAATCTTCTGATATACAGAAATCTTGCATTTTTTACCTCACATTCTAGTGCAGGGCTTCCTTACTTTTATGCTTAGAAATCATTTTTCCATTCAAATAATGGAATCATTCAGAGGTATGCTAATTATTTAATGATTTTTCCATTTTAATAGTAAAGGCATCTAAAATAGATTTTGCATATATTGAGAATTTTATTATTTTAGAAAATCACTTCTGTTCCATTTATAGAATGCCTGACCCTTTTAAAAATGACTTTTTTTAATTGGAAAAACTGAAATTTCTCTTGTTATACCATTAACATTTTGGCTAAACTTCTGTTAGTATTTCTAGATCATCTATTCTTCTATTCTTTAATAATGGGGTGTGTGTGTGTGTGTGTGTGTGTGTGTGTGCTCAGTCATACACGACTCTGCAACATCATAAACTACAGCCTACCAGGCTCCTCTGTCCACGGGATTATGGAAACAAGAATACTGGAATGGGTGGCCATTTCCTTTTCCAGGAGGTCTTTCTGACCCAGAGATTGAACCTTGTGTCTCTTGCATTGGCAGGCAGATCCTGGAATTCTTTTATATTATAGCATTTAATGAAGATGCCTTTTAATTTTCAAAAGTAATATATTGCTATTTTGCATATATTACTTCCATATAATAGTATTTTTTAGTTTGCTCTAAGCTTTTATTCCATTTTGATTTTTTTTTAATACTGGAAATAGTTTTTGAAACATCTATACAGTTGAGACAGCAACATACAGATGAGATAAAATTTATAACAGATTTCTTTATATTGGCCTGTTCTTGTATTATATTCTCCAAAGTAGCCTAGTCTTTCAAAATTTCTGCTGAATTGGATGTGATTATTTTTAAAGAATGTTGTTTAGTTGTAAAGGGCGTTGGGGGTTCCCTGCCCTTAACTATCTCCTTCTCTTATTGCCTTCAGTTATAGGCCCACTTCCCAAGGACCGCATGCATATCCAGTCGCTTTGTTGATGCCTCTCAGACCTGGCTTATTAGCCAGAACACCCAAGTCATTGGGACCTCTTAGACAGCTAGAGGCAAGACTGTCACCTCCATTGTTAATTTTGTTTATAAATCTTCTGATATACAGAAATCTTGCATTTTTTACCTCACATTCTAGTGCAGGGCTTCCTTACTTTTATGCTTAGAAATCATTTTTCCATTCAAATAATGGAATCATTCAGAGGTATGCTAATTATTTAATGATTTTTCCATTTTAATAGTAAAGGCATCTAAAATAGATTTTGCATATATTGAGAATTTTATTATTTTAGAAAATCACTTCTGTTCCATTTATAGAATGCCTGACCCTTTTAAAAATGACTTTTTTTAATTGGAAAAACTGAAATTTCTCTTGTTATACCATTAACATTTTGGCTAAACTTCTGTTAGTATTTCTAGATCATCTATTCTTCTATTCTTTAATAATGGGGTGTGTGTGTGTGTGTGTGTGTGTGTGCTCAGTCATACACGACTCTGCAACATCATAAACTACAGCCTACCAGGCTCCTCTGTCCACGGGATTATGGAAACAAGAATACTGGAATGGGTGGCCATTTCCTTTTCCAGGAGGTCTTTCTGACCCAGAGATTGAACCTTGTGTCTCTTGCATTGGCAGGCAGATCCTGGAATTCTTTTATATTATAGCATTTAATGAAGATGCCTTTTAATTTTCAAAAGTAATATATTGCTATTTTGCATATATTACTTCCATATAATAGTATTTTTTAGTTTGCTCTAAGCTTTTATTCCATTTTGATTTTTTTTTAATACTGGAAATAGTTTTTGAAACATCTATACAGTTGAGACAGCAACATACAGATGAGATAAAATTTATAACAGATTTCTTTATATTGGCCTGTTCTTGTATTATATTCTCCAAAGTAGCCTAGTCTTTCAAAATTTCTGCTGAATTGGATGTGATTATTTTTAAAGAATGTTGTTTAGTTGTAAAGTCGTGTCTGACTCTATACCACCCCAAGGACCGCAGCACACCAGGCTTCCCTGCCCTTAACTATCTCCTTCTCTTATTGCCTTCAGTTGTTCCCAGCATCAGGGCCTTTTCCATTGAGTTGGCTCTTCACATAAGGTGGCAGAAAGTATTGGATATTCAGCTTCAGTACAGTCCTTCCAGTGAATATTCAGAGTTGATTTTCTTTGAAATTGATTAATTTGATTTCCTTGCAGTCCAAGGGACTCTCAAGAGTCATCTCTAGCACTGCAATTCAAAAGCATTAATTCTTCTGTGCTCAGCCTTCTTCATGGTCCGACTCTCACATTCATACAGGGCTACTGGAAAAACCATAGCTTTGACTATTACAGAACTTCGCCAGTAAAGTCATGTCTCCGCTTTTTAATACACTGTCTAGCTTTGTCATAGCTTTTCTTCCAAGGAGCAAGCAACTTTTAATTTCGTGGCTGCAGTCAACATCTGCAGTGATTTTGGAGCCCAAGAAAGTAAAATCTGTAACTGTTTGCACTTTTTCCCCTTTTATTTACCATGAAGGGATGAGAACACATGCCATGATCTTAGTTTTTCAAATGTTGTTTTAAGCCAGCTTTGTCACTTTCCTCTTTCATCCTCATCAAGAGGCTCTTAAGTTCCTCCTCACTTTTTGCCATTAGAGTGGTATCACCTGCATATCTGAATTTGTTCATATTTCTGCCAGTAATCTTGATTCCAGCTTGTGAATCATCCAGCCAGACATGTAAGTTAATATATACTCTGCATATAATATACTCTGCATATAAGCTAAATATGGTATACTCTGCATATAAGTTAAATAAGCAGGGTGACAACATACAACTTTTTCATACTCCTTTCCAATTTTTGACCAGTCTGTTGTTCCATGTTTGGTTCCAACTGTTGCTTCTCGATCTGCATACAGATTTCTTAGGAAACAGGTAGGGTGGTCCAGTATTCCTTTCTCTTTAAGAATTTTCCACAGTTTGTTGTCGTATTTTTTTTTTAAATATGAAGTAATAAATAAGATAGGTCAATATTTTTCTTTTGCATGCTTTTTAACATTTTGGTTCAAATTATGCAAATATCATGGAAAGAATGCACAGTATTCATAGTTTTTCTATGCTCTAGCAGAACATTTGCAACAAGGAAATGTGGTGCCTTAAAAATTACAAAATAAAATCTTACCTCTTAGACTGTCAGAGCAAAGAATCTTTGATAGTGCTACGAAACATCAGTAATTTGCATCTTGACGGGGATACAGTAATTAAGTAGATTTATTTTCTTTAAGGGCTTCCCTGGTGGCTCAGACAGTAAAAAATTTGCTTGCAATTTGGGAGACCTGAGTTCAGTCCCAGGGTTGGGAACATCTCTTAGAGAAAGGAATGGTAACTCACTCCAATATTATTGTCTGGGGAATCCCCATGGACAGAGGAGCCTGAGATTGTGGAAAGTTGGATTAAATTGAGCAACTAAGCACAGCATACAGCTTTTCCTCAAATCACTGCCTGAACCACTCTTACACCCAGCCCAGATCATACACCTTAGTCCTCTGAAAGAGGAAGAACTGCAGGGTAAGGTAATAGTTAAGGACAGTTTTTGCAACCAAACACATTTGGATTTGAATGCTAACTTTGATCTTATAAATCTGATTTTAGCTTTCTTTATCCCACCACAGGTCGATGTAAAATGGAATAAAAATACCCTGCTGTATAAATTTATACTCAATTTATATTCAAACAAGAGCTTACATGTCAAGAATTAGTGAACGATTTGGAAACAAGACATTTTGCTCTTTCACTATTTTGTATGAAATCCAAGAATGTCTCCACCTAATACTTGATGTAAAAATGAGTTATTCATCAGGTAATTCTTAAAAGAATTGAATTTTGCTACATTGTCAACAAATGTATTTTAAATGTTTAATCCATATTCTTATAAAGGTCTCATATTTTTTACCAAAGACTGTCAATTCTAGACTGATTGAAGTTCTCTATATTAATGAAAACTGCAGTTATTGATAACCAAAGAAAAATAAGTTATTAATCTTTGTTTATGGCTATCAATAAAATGGATTTCACTTTGAGATAAAAAGATACAATACAGGGTCAATTTATGATACTAAGAGATAGCTTCTTAAAAAATTGAAAAATAAGAAATATCATGGTAAGAATGCACAGTATTCATAGTTTTTCTATGCTCTAGCAGAACATTTGCAACAAGGAAATGTGGTGCCTTAAAAATTACAAAATAAAATCTTACCTCTTAGACTGTCAGAGCAAAGAATCTTTGATAGTGCTACGAAACATCAGTAATTTGCATCTTGACGGGGATACAGTAATTAAGTAGATTTATTTTCTTTAAGGGCTTCCCTGGTGGCTCAGACAGTAAAAAATTTGCTTGCAATTTGGGAGACCTGAGTTCAGTCCCAGGGTTGGGAACATCTCTTAGAGAAAGGAATGGTAACTCACTCCAATATTATTGTCTGGGGAATCCCCATGGACAGAGGAGCCTGAGATTGTGGAAAGTTGGATTAAATTGAGCAACTAAGCACAGCATACAGCTTTTCCTCAAATCACTGCCTGAACCACTCTTACACCCAGCCCAGATCATACACCTTAGTCCTCTGAAAGAGGAAGAACTGCAGGGTAAGGTAATAGTTAAGGACAGTTTTTGCAACCAAACACATTTGGATTTGAATGCTAACTTTGATCTTATAAATCTGATTTTAGCTTTCTTTATCCCACCACAGGTCGATGTAAAATGGAATAAAAATACCCTGCTGTATAAATTTATACTCAATTTATATTCAAACAAGAGCTTACATGTCAAGAATTAGTGAACGATTTGGAAACAAGACATTTTGCTCTTTCACTATTTTGTATGAAATCCAAGAATGTCTCCACCTAATACTTGATGTAAAAATGAGTTATTCATCAGGTAATTCTTAAAAGAATTGAATTTTGCTACATTGTCAACAAATGTATTTTAAATGTTTAATCCATATTCTTATAAAGGTCTCATATTTTTTACCAAAGACTGTCAATTCTAGACTGATTGAAGTTCTCTATATTAATGAAAACTGCAGTTATTGATAACCAAAGAAAAATAAGTTATTAATCTTTGTTTATGGCTATCAATAAAATGGATTTCACTTTGAGATAAAAAGATACAATACAGGGTCAATTTATGATACTAAGAGATAGCTTCTAATTTGAAAAATAGAAATATAAAGTCCATATTAGGAGAATTAAAGGAAAACAGTGTTTTATACTGACTCATGACCATCTGAATATTTGCAAGGAGATAATAATTAGATACTTCCTTTCTTGCCCTTGTAGACCAAGAATGCTGCTTACCATATCAGTAAACAGAGAATGTTGTGGTCATTAAGCCATTAGCTACTGAACCACTCCCAAGATAGCATCCCGAGGGGATTCAGGATGACAGAAAACAGGATACAGGCCCTAAATAGTTAAGGTACATAATAAAGGAATAATTTCAGTAAGTCCAGACTATGGCATCTTTCCCATACATAGAAAAGCACTAAATCCATTAACTTGAGATGGCTGTTTTGCTTTAATAGTAATCTTTTGATGTTTTGACTACCTGCTTTTTTTTGGCGGGGGGACTCCTATACATCAGGCTGATCCCCCACCTTTTCAGAACAGTAACCCAAAACTATTTGAGAGACTGTCTGCTGGGCTTAAGCCTTCAGTAAGTCTGCCAAACCAAGCACAAACAGTGTTCTAGAAATTCTAGAGAGGAGTCCAACAATTCACTTGTAAATTTTATAACTCCTTAGGTTAGATTCAGAGATATTCTTCATCAAAGAATGAGTGGAAGAAGTGTAAGCTGATGCAGTGTGTTGTTAAACAGACTGCCAGGTAAGGTATTTCTCCAACAAAAATGATTTTTTTGTAGATTAGTAAAGAATTGCAATTCAGGGCTGACCACCCTGATGGGCCATGTAAAAGTAAAAACATAGCAAGGGAAAGAGAACTCGTTTAAAGAGGAAAAAAGAAAATTGGACAGGCTATCATAAACAAAGAGTCCATGGCTTTTCATTGGCTTGGATGGGAGGTTACCAGAAAAAAAGAAGCTTCTTACTGGCAGGCTCTGCTATCCTTAATGAGAACACCTGCTTTTGGTCTCTAACTTCATCTAATTGAGACTTCTGCTTACTACGATAAATTTTTATATGATAATGGCCAAGGAATGAGACTACTTGGAAGAACAGTTCATCACTGCCTACTATTATTAGGTTTTGATTGTATAAATATATATTTGTCTTTTTTTTAAATAGGAAAATACTTGCCTTTGAATTTATTAATCACCTTTATATTGCAACACTCAGTACTAATATAATTTATGAGCTATTTTTGGCTATTATAGCCTTTCTAACCATTATTATGTTCAAAACATATACATTAGAGGAGTTTAAAGATTATTTTATTGAATTCTAATTGTTTAACTTCCTCGGTACACAAACTGATCTCTTCCAAAAAGCCTAATACATGAAGAAATGCATTGAACTTTCAGTAACTCTCAATAGGTATAGATAGACTCTATCAAGCACTCTTAATTTTCATTAATACAAGCCAACCTACAAACTTTCAATTGTTTACTAGTTGGCTTACTCTTTCAAATGCTGCCATTATTCTTGGTACCTAAGAGAAAAAGTGACCATTATTAGCTCTGTGATAGGATAAGATTGTGGTTTATGGATTAGACTCTTAGATCTGACATATCTGACTGGAGCTGTCTGTGAGTTATCATTAGTAAGTTTATATTAGAACATTACAAAGAAAAACTATAAATCTCAAGTTGGAAATCTCAAGTTACAATTGAGTTCAGTGATTTTTTGTTTAAAATTGGTGTCCATGACAATTATCATCTAGGCACCCTTGGACTGCTAAAATTAAGAGCAAAACTGTTTATCTAGGTAAGTGTTCTATAGATTTTTATCAGATTATTTTATAGGACTTTGATCCCAAAAAAGAAAAATACATTTATTATGTAAAGCACATTCTTTCTCTCTTGCCCCATCTCTTTCCTTCTGTCTCTCTTTCTCCTTTTCTCTTTAGGTAAACTCAAATCTAGAGAGGTAAGTGAACTGCCTTCTAAATGATTTTTCCTTGGCCAACAGGTAAACAGAGTTTGAACCAGAACTGTATTCTTTGGTTTGCCTGTCCAACTTTTATTTCCATTAAAGTAATGGTCTTTTCTTCCTTATCAAGATTTTGAAAGCATAAGTCTTACATTAACGGTATGTAACCTGCTAGTTAATTAACAAATATGCCATAATAGTGATAGGAAGTTGTATCCTTTTCAGTTTTTACATATGCGTTGCATCATTTTGCTTACTTAGGATCTGAGCAAACTAAAATTCTTATTTTCTCTGAACATGAGGTAAAATTATTAGAGATAGAATAATAATCTCCTTCCCACTTATTTGATTGGTGGTCTGACAGGCTTTGGTAATTGAAATTAATTGAATAATTAACCTACATATATCAAAAAGTATTTAAATGATAGTCACATTAGAACTTGATGAATAGTTATTAGATGTCAACCTTATGCTTCTTACTCTTAAAGAGCTGTCTTCAAGTAAACAGCAGGTCCAAGTTTAAGAAATTTATGCTTTTTTAAAAATCTAGTTTAAGTACTCTACTAATATTGCATTGAACTTTCAGTAACTCTCAATAGGTATAGATAGACTCTATCAAGCACTCTTAATTTTCATTAATACAAGCCAACCTACAAACTTTCAATTGTTTACTAGTTGGCTTACTCTTTCAAATGCTGCCATTATTCTTGGTACCTAAGAGAAAAAGTGACCATTATTAGCTCTGTGATAGGATAAGATTGTGGTTTATGGATTAGACTCTTAGATCTGACATATCTGACTGGAGCTGTCTGTGAGTTATCATTAGTAAGTTTATATTAGAACATTACAAAGAAAAACTATAAATCTCAAGTTGGAAATCTCAAGTTACAATTGAGTTCAGTGATTTTTTTTTGTTTAAAATTGGTGTCCATGACAATTATCATCTAGGCACCCTTGGACTGCTAAAATTAAGAGCAAAACTGTTTATCTAGGTAAGTGTTCTATAGATTTTTATCAGATTATTTTATAGGACTTTGATCCCAAAAAAGAAAAATACATTTATTATGTAAAGCACATTCTTTCTCTCTTGCCCCATCTCTTTCCTTCTGTCTCTCTTTCTCCTTTTCTCTTTAGGTAAACTCAAATCTAGAGAGGTAAGTGAACTGCCTTCTAAATGATTTTTCCTTGGCCAACAGGTAAACAGAGTTTGAACCAGAACTGTATTCTTTGGTTTGCCTGTCCAACTTTTAT
Source organism: Tragulus kanchil (assembly GCA_022376925.1). Classification (NCBI taxonomy): domain Eukaryota; kingdom Metazoa; phylum Chordata; class Mammalia; order Artiodactyla; family Tragulidae; genus Tragulus; species Tragulus kanchil. Next base: position 55,722,896 of record JAIOJX010000004.1, read on the forward strand.
TTCCATTAAAGTAATGGTCTTTTCTTCCTTATCAAGATTTTGAAAGCATAAGTCTTACATTAACGGTATGTAACCTGCTAGTTAATTAACAAATATGCCATAATAGTGATAGGAAGTTGTATCCTTTTCAGTTTTTACATATGCGTTGCATCATTTTGCTTACTTAGGATCTGAGCAAACTAAAATTCTTATTTTCTCTGAACATGAGGTAAAATTATTAGAGATAGAATAATAATCTCCTTCCCACTTATTTGATTGGTGGTCTGACAGGCTTTGGTAATTGAAATTAATTGAATAATTAACCTACATATATCAAAAAGTATTTAAATGATAGTCACATTAGAACTTGATGAATAGTTATTAGATGTCAACCTTATGCTTCTTACTCTTAAAGAGCTGTCTTCAAGTAAACAGCAGGTCCAAGTTTAAGAAATATCATTCTCCATGTCTTTTCAATTTTCCAATTTATTGTCATTTATCACAATATCATATTCCTTCATTTTTTGTAGTTTTATTGTTATCAACCACATTGTATCAGGACTTTGAAATTATTAACTCATTCAAATTATCAATTCATTTTAAGTAATATGACTTTCCAAAATATTTTTATCATCCTAATGCATTTTCAATATATTTCCTTCCTTAAAACTGAGTTTCTTAAGCATATAACTGGGTGGTATTTAGATTAGATGCCTCTCCTTTAGATACTTTGTTCTTTCCATAATCATGCAACACTGACAAAAATCACATAAGCCTCAATATAAATGGAATTATTTTAGAATGGAGGAGTTGGGCAGAGTAATATATATTTTGGGCCTTATTATGGTTTATTTTTGAGATTTTTTATAAATTCTATTGCAAAATTATTTTTAAATGTGTACTATTTTCACAAATTTATACTACAGATATTTCTATGTTATTATTTCATAATACAGATTGGAGACGAGGACAGAAAAAAAAAATAAAAGAATGCTTAGAACTTTCAGCATGGTAAATAATTCATATCATGGCATATTACATTAGTAAATATTTAAGTTACATTCAAGAAAGCATAATTTTCTCAAGATCTACTCTTCTTTATTTAAAGTCGCAATCACAGGTTTTTTATTTTGCTTTTTTTGATTTTAAAGAGTTTCAGTGCTTACAGACATATAATTCCAGCTTAGTCATATGTATATTCCATTCCCCCATCCCACCCCTCTAGGCTGTCACATAGCCTCCTACTCTTTTAGAAAGTTTAAAGTAAATAAAATTGCAAATAATAAAATTTCAATCCTATAAACTATAGTTCTCACTACACACACGAAAAAAAGTAAGCATGTGTGGTGACAGGTAAATTAGCTTGCTTGGGGACATAATTAACCTACATATATCAAAAAGTATTTAAATGATAGTCACATTAGAACTTGATGAATAGTTATTAGATGTCAACCTTATGCTTCTTACTCTTAAAGAGCTGTCTTCAAGTAAACAGCAGGTCCAAGTTTAAGAAATATCATTCTCCATGTCTTTTCAATTTTCCAATTTATTGTCATTTATCACAATATCATATTCCTTCATTTTTTGTAGTTTTATTGTTATCAACCACATTGTATCAGGACTTTGAAATTATTAACTCATTCAAATTATCAATTCATTTTAAGTAATATGACTTTCCAAAATATTTTTATCATCCTAATGCATTTTCAATATATTTCCTTCCTTAAAACTGAGTTTCTTAAGCATATAACTGGGTGGTATTTAGATTAGATGCCTCTCCTTTAGATACTTTGTTCTTTCCATAATCATGCAACACTGACAAAAATCACATAAGCCTCAATATAAATGGAATTATTTTAGAATGGAGGAGTTGGGCAGAGTAATATATATTTTGGGCCTTATTATAGTTTAATTTTTGAGATTTTTTATAAATTCTATTGCAAAATTATTTTTAAATGTGTACTATTTTCACAAATTTATACTACAGATATTTCTATGTTATTATTTCATAATACAGATTGGAGACGAGGACAGAAAAAAAAAATAAAAGAATGCTTAGAACTTTCAGCATGGTAAATAATTCATATCATGGCATATTACATTAGTAAATATTTAAGTTACATTCAAGAAAGCATAATTTTCTCAAGATCTACTCTTCTTTATTTAAAGTCGCAATCACAGGTTTTTTATTTTGCTTTTTTTGATTTTAAAGAGTTTCAGTGCTTACAGACATATAATTCCAGCTTAGTCATATGTATATTCCATTCCCCCATCCCACCCCTCTAGGCTGTCACATAGCCTCCTACTCTTTTAGAAAGTTTAAAGTAAATAAAATTGCAAATAATAAAATTTCAATCCTATAAACTATAGTTCTCACTACACACACGAAAAAAAGTAAGCATGTGTGGTGACAGGTAAATTAGCTTGATTGGGGACATCATTTTACAATGTATATTTATTCAAACTATCAGTTAATACACATTGAATATATATATAATGATTACTTGTCAATCATACATCAAAAAAGCTGAAAATAAATATGTGTAAATGAATTGAATGTTGATTGACCTAAAAAAGGATAAGAATGTTCTTATTTGAATTACCCAAGTTTAAAAAAATTAATATGCAAAGACAAGGATTTATTTCTTCTACATATCAATTAACAAACAGGAAGATAAAGAATAGAGAAAAATGATTATATTACAATGTACAGATTCCATGCAATCATTATAAATCACCAATGGCATTTTTCACATAATTATACCTTTTTTTTTTTTTTGCTGTAAGTCTGTAGGATCACAGAACTACAATTTTTTTTAATCTGTATGGAAACACAAAAGACTCCAACTAGCCAAAGTAATCCCGAGAAAGAAAAATGGAGCAGAAACAATCAGGCTCCCTGTCTACAGTCTATACCACAAAGCTACAGTTATCAAATCAGTATGGTATTGGCACAAAAACAGAAATATAGATGAATGTAACAGAATACAAAGTCCAGAGATAAACCCACATACCTATGGTTACCTACTGTATGAAAAAATAGGTGAGAATATGCAATGGAGAAAAGATAGTCTCTTCAATAAGCTGTGTTGGGAAAACTGGACAAGTACACATAAAAGAATGAAATTAAAATATTCTCTAGCACCATGTACAAAAAAAAGAAAAAAAAAGAAAAATGGATTAAAGACCTAAATGTAAGACCAGATACTTTAAAACTCCTAGAGGAAAATATAAGGAAATAGGCAAGACACTCTTTGACATAAGTTGCAAAAATATTTTTCCTTGACTAAAGGAAATAAAAACATAAATAAACAAATGGGACCTAATTTAAAAGCTTTTCCCAGCAAAGGAAATCATAAGCAAAACAAAAAGACAAACTAGAGAATAGGAGAAAATATTTGGAAACAATTCAATGACAAGGGATCAACTTCCAAAATATACAAATGGCTCATACTGCTCAGTATAAGACTCAGTCCTAATGAGGTAGCTGGCTCTAGAACCTATCATAAAAAGTGAAGTAAGTCAAAAAGAGAAAGACAAGTATAGTATACTAACTCATATATATGGGATCTAGTAAGATGGTCATGATAACACACGCAGTGAACTCATGAAAAAACAGAGAATAGACATAAAGACATTGTAGAGACCGAACAGTGGGAGGGAGTAACATGGAAACCTATACTGTCATGTGTAGAAAGATAGCTATTGTCATTGTGCTAGGGGAATAGGAGTACCTACAACCACTTGGAGCGATGGTCTGGAGGGATGGGAGGGGGGGAACTGGGTGGGGGGAGGGTCAAGGGATATGCATATGAATGATCTGGGGACATACATGTACAAAAATAAATAAATAAATAAATAAATAAATAAATAAATTTAAAAAAATGTAAGAGCTAAAAGAATAAATCTCCTAGAATAAAAAAAAAAAAAAAACAACCTATGAAAAAATGAGCAGAACTTCTAAATAGGTATCTCTCCAAAGAAGACTTACCAGATGGCTAAAAGGACATGGAAAGATGCTCAATATCACTAATTACTAGAGAAATGCAAATCAAAACTACAATGAGATACCAACTTAACTGGTCAGAATGGCCACCAAAAAATTCTGCAAAATAAATGTTGGAGAGAGTGTGGAGAAAAGGGAAGCTTCCTACTCTGTTGGTGACAATGAAAATTGGCACTATGGAGAACAGTATGGAGATTCCTTAGAATACTGAAAATACAACTACCATATGACCCAGTAATCCCATTCCTAGGCATATATCCTGGGAAAACCATAATTTGAAAAGATACATACATCTTGATGTTCCTTGAAGCAGTATTTACAACAGCTAAGACATGGAAGCAACCTAAATATCCATCAAAGATGAAAAGATAAACATGTAATACATACATACACATATATATTAATACATAGAATATTATTTAACTAAAAAAATTAAATAATGCCATTTGGATAATATGAATTGATCTAGAGATGATCATACTTATGAAGTAAACCAGAAAAATACCATATGACATGGCTTATATGTAGAATTTTTTAAAAATATAGACACAAATACTATATCTCCAAAACAGGAAGAGTCCCAGATACACAAAACAAATTTTTGGTTATCAAAGGGGAAAGCAAGTGGACGAGAGATAAATTGGATGACTGGGATTGACTGATACACACTATCAAGTCTAAAATAGATAACCAACAAGGATCTACTCTATAGCATAAGGAACTATAGTCAATATTTTACAATAATTTATAAGGGAAAAGAATCTGAAAGATTCTTATTTTAAAAAATTCTTTCATATAATTTATGTACCTTTATTAATTTTGTTGAGACTTGTTTTGTGGTTCAGCATATGATCTATCCTAGAGAACATTCCACGTGCACTTGAAATGAATGTGTATTCTACTGTTTGGATGTTTGAGCGTCTGTATATATCTCTTAAACTCACCTAATATACTGTGTCATTTAAGGCCAATGTTTTCTTGCTGATTTTCTGTCTGGATGATCCATCGATTATCACTCCTTATTATCCATCGTAAGAGGTGCTAAACACTATTGCTATTCTCTATTAATGCCAATATCTCCTTTTATTTCTGTTTCTATTTCTATTATATATTTAGGTACCTCTATGTTGCCTACATGGATATTTACAATGCTGCTACATCTCTTGTTGGATTGATCCCTTTAATATTAAATCACGTTAACATTTCTTGTGAGGCAAGTTTAGCAGTGATGAACTCCTTTAACTGTTGCTTTAGCTGTCTGAGGAACTCTCTTTCCTTCAATTCTGAATGATAATCTTGCTGGGGGGATTATTCTAGGTTTTAAATTTTTCCTTTTCAGTAGTTTGGTTATATTCTGCCAGTCCTTTGGGTTAATAAGGTTTCTGTTAGAAAAATCAGCTGATAGTCTTATGGGGGCTCCCTTGTACATAGCTGTTTTTCTTTTGCTGCATTTGATTCACTTTTTGTCATTAACTCTTTATATTTCAATTATAATGTCCTTTCATGTGGGTCTCTTTCAATTCATCTTCTTTGGGACTCTCTGTGTTTCCTGTACTTGGATGTTACTTTCTTTCACCAGGTTAAGACCTCTATAATTCAAGTGGCAATATGCTTGATGTTGCCCCAGAGGTCTCAAACTATCCTAATTATTTTCTTATTCTTTATCTTTTTACTGTTCCAATTGGGTGGTTTCCACCACACTGTTTATCAGATCACTGCTCTGTTCTTCTACATGTTTTGATCTGCTGTTGATCTCCTCTAGTATATTTTTCCATTAGTTGGATACTGAAATAGATAACCAACAAGGATCTACTCTATAGCATAAGGAACTATAGTCAATATTTTACAATAATTTATAAGAAAAGAATCTGAAAGATTCTTATTTTAAAAAATTCTTTCATATAATTTATGTACCTTTATTAATTTTGTTGAGACTTGTTTTGTGGTTCAGCATATGATCTATCCTAGAGAACATTCCACGTGCACTTGAAATGAATGTGTATTCTACTGTTTGGATGTTTGAGCGTCTGTATATATCTCTTAAACTCACCTAATATACTGTGTCATTTAAGGCCAATGTTTTCTTGCTGATTTTCTGTCTGGATGATCCATCGATTATCACTCCTTATTATCCATCGTAAGAGGTGCTAAACACTATTGCTATTCTCTATTAATGCCAATATCTCCTTTTATTTCTGTTTCTATTTCTATTATATATTTAGGTACCTCTATGTTGCCTACATGGATATTTACAATGCTGCTACATCTCTTGTTGGATTGATCCCTTTAATATTAAATCACGTTAACATTTCTTGTGAGGCAAGTTTAGCAGTGATGAACTCCTTTAACTGTTGCTTTAGCTGTCTGAGGAACTCTCTTTCCTTCAATTCTGAATGATAATCTTGCTGGGGGGATTATTCTAGGTTTTAAATTTTTCCTTTTCAGTAGTTTGGTTATATTCTGCCAGTCCTTTGGGTTAATAAGGTTTCTGTTAGAAAAATCAGCTGATAGTCTTATGGGGGCTCCCTTGTACATAGCTGTTTTTCTTTTGCTGCATTTGATTCACTTTTTGTCATTAACTCTTTATATTTCAATTATAATGTCCTTTCATGTGGGTCTCTTTCAATTCATCTTCTTTGGGACTCTCTGTGTTTCCTGTACTTGGATGTTACTTTCTTTCACCAGGTTAAGACCTCTATAATTCAAGTGGCAATATGCTTGATGTTGCCCCAGAGGTCTCAAACTATCCTAATTATTTTCTTATTCTTTATCTTTTTACTGTTCCAATTGGGTGGTTTCCACCACACTGTTTATCAGATCACTGCTCTGTTCTTCTACATGTTTTGATCTGCTGTTGATCTCCTCTAGTATATTTTTCCTTTCAGTTGTTGTATTCGTCACTTTTGATTTTTTAAGAAGTATTTTCTGTCTCTTGGTGTTCTCAATTCATCTATTCTTCTCTCAAGTTCAGTAAACACTTTTATGGCACTTACTTTGAACTCTTTATGTTGAAAATTGCTGATCTCCATTTTGTTCAGTTATTTTTCTGAGCTTTTGCCTCATTCTTTCATCAGTAAAATATTCCTTTGTCTCCTAATTTTCCCTGACACTCTTTGTTACTTCTCTAGGTAACTCAGCTATGCCTCTCAGTCTTACAGTAGGGGCCTTACGTAGAAGATGCTTTGTCAAGTTCAGTGGTACAGTTCTCCCTGGTTACCAGCATCAGGGGTATCTCCTCTGTGGACCGTGTACTCCTTGCTGTGAGGTTGGACCTCTATTGTTGCAGATGTGCTGGTGTGTAGGGCTGGCCCTCAGGTGAGCTGGCTGCAGTGCCTGGTCATGACTGTTGGTAGTGTGCTGGTGGGTGGGGCTGGCTCCCAGCCTAGATGACTGGGAAGTCTGGCTGCAACTGTTGTGGGGGGGACACTTGTCCCTTGAAGTGGGATATGCTTTGGATCAGTGCTGGGGCTTCCTGGGCACTTGCTCTTTGGGATGTGGGTGGAGGCACTTTGAAAGTTTACTATGGATGGTCAAAATGCCCTCCAGATGAGGTATGAGTCACATTGGAGGGGCTGGCTAGGGCAGGTAGGTTGTGAGGGGTTGGCTAGGGCAGGTTAGTGGTGAGGGGTTGGTTGTTAGAGGCTGTTCCTTGGGATTAACTAGGTTTCTGGAGAGTGACAGAAGCAGTGGAAGAGAGTAAGAAACAAAATAGTGCCTGCCAGCACTCTGTCCTCAGAGAAAGCACCACCAGCCCCCTAGCACACAACCTAAAATGAGTCTGAATCTCCTTCTCCCAGACACTTAAGCTATTCCCTCTGCTGGAACTTAGAGTGAATGAGCTTGTGCATTCAAGAAAAGAATCTGCTGTCTATGGCCCTCTGGTTCTCCTGACATAAGCTCTGCTGGTTTTCAAAGACAGACGTTATGAGTGCTCATTTTTCAGGTTGGGGAACTTGAGATTGTACTGAGATTTCTCATTCTTTTGATTTTTTAAGAAGTATTTTCTGTCTCTTGGTGTTCTCAATTCATCTATTCTTCTCTCAAGTTCAGTAAACACTTTTATGGCACTTACTTTGAACTCTTTATGTTGAAAATTGCTGATCTCCATTTTGTTCAGTTATTTTTCTGAGCTTTTGCCTCATTCTTTCATCAGTAAAATATTCCTTTGTCTCCTAATTTTCCCTGACACTCTTTGTTACTTCTCTAGGTAACTCAGCTATGCCTCTCAGTCTTACAGTAGGGGCCTTACGTAGAAGATGCTTTGTCAAGTTCAGTGGTACAGTTCTCCCTGGTTACCAGCATCAGGGGTATCTCCTCTGTGGACCGTGTACTCCTTGCTGTGAGGTTGGACCTCTATTGTTGCAGATGTGCTGGTGTGTAGGGCTGGCCCTCAGGTGAGCTGGCTGCAGTGCCTGGTCATGACTGTTGGTAGTGTGCTGGTGGGTGGGGCTGGCTCCCAGCCTAGATGACTGGGAAGTCTGGCTGCAACTGTTGTGGGGGGGACACTTGTCCCTTGAAGTGGGATATGCTTTGGATCAGTGCTGGGGCTTCCTGGGCACTTGCTCTTTGGGATGTGGGTGGAGGCACTTTGAAAGTTTACTATGGATGGTCAAAATGCCCTCCAGATGAGGTATGAGTCACATTGGAGGGGCTGGCTAGGGCAGGTAGGTTGTGAGGGGTTGGCTAGGGCAGGTTAGTGGTGAGGGGTTGGTTGTTAGAGGCTGTTCCTTGGGATTAACTAGGTTTCTGGAGAGTGACAGAAGCAGTGGAAGAGAGTAAGAAACAAAATAGTGCCTGCCAGCACTCTGTCCTCAGAGAAAGCACCACCAGCCCCCTAGCACACAACCTAAAATGAGTCTGAATCTCCTTCTCCCAGACACTTAAGCTTTTCCCCTCTGCTGGAACTTAGAGTGAATGAGCTTGTGCATTCAAGAAAAGAATCTGCTGTCTATGGCCCTCTGGTTCTCCTGACATAAGCTCTGCTGGTTTTCAAAGACAGACGTTATGAGTGCTCATTTTTTCAGGTTGGGGAACTTGAGATTGTACTGAGACTCCTTGCTCTTCAGGGTGGACCTCTGAAGTTGTAGTATCCTTTCTATGCTGTGGGTCATCACACAAGGAATGTGGCTTCTGACTACATCATGTCTCTCCCTCTCCTACCAATCTTGATGTGGCCTCCTCTTTATATCCTGGGTTGTAGAAAATCTTTTCTGCTAGTCTTTAGGTCATTCTTAAGTATAGTTGTTGTTGTATGTGTAGTCATAGTTTTTGTGTGTCTGTTGGCGGAGATGAGCTCAGGATCTTCCTACTCTGCTATCTTGATCCCTAATTAATGTGCTTTTTTAAGGTAAAACTTCCTCAAAAGGTTAGTTAATTATATATTTTAAAAAGTAAATCACTTAAATCATCTCTAAGTTTAATTTTATTATCTACCTATTTATAAATTAATTATACATTTACCCTGAATTATTATTATCATTATATCAAAATATTCAGTTAAAGCACTGATTAAATATTCATGGTGAAGAATTAGGTTACACACATCATCCTTTACTATTATTACAAATTGTCTTTGTTAATAAAGCCAATTAAGCTAGCCCAATGAAACCCAGATAAAGAGAAAATTATTGAGATTCAATTACATAGCATATTTAATGATCTGTTTATTATGCTGAGCAATAAGCAAAATCATGTCTGGTGTAAAGGACTCATTATTATAAAAAGTCAGAGTTTTTCAAAGAAAATACAAAAAAATTTGGAGCAAGAGCATAGGTTTATTATATAACTATCATCATTTCTGTTCCTTGGGATTAACTAGGTTTCTGGAGAGTGACAGAAGCAGTGGAAGAGTAAGAAACAAAATAGTGCCTGCCAGCACTCTGTCCTCAGAGAAAGCACCACCAGCCCCCTAGCACACAACCTAAAATGAGTCTGAATCTCCTTCTCCCAGACACTTAAGCTATTCCCTCTGCTGGAACTTAGAGTGAATGAGCTTGTGCATTCAAGAAAAGAATCTGCTGTCTATGGCCCTCTGGTTCTCCTGACATAAGCTCTGCTGGTTTTCAAAGACAGACGTTATGAGTGCTCATTTTTTCAGGTTGGGGAACTTGAGATTGTACTGAGACTCCTTGCTCTTCAGGGTGGACCTCTGAAGTTGTAGTATCCTTTCTATGCTGTGGGTCATCACACAAGGAATGTGGCTTCTGACTACATCATGTCTCTCCCTCTCCTACCAATCTTGATGTGGCCTCCTCTTTATATCCTGGGTTGTAGAAAATCTTTTCTGCTAGTCTTTAGGTCATTCTTAAGTATAGTTGTTGTTGTATGTGTAGTCATAGTTTTTGTGTGTCTGTTGGCGGAGATGAGCTCAGGATCTTCCTACTCTGCTATCTTGATCCCTAATTAATGTGCTTTTTTAAGGTAAAACTTCCTCAAAAGGTTAGTTAATTATATATTTTAAAAAGTAAATCACTTAAATCATCTCTAAGTTTAATTTTATTATCTACCTATTTATAAATTAATTATACATTTACCCTGAATTATTATTATCATTATATCAAAATATTCAGTTAAAGCACTGATTAAATATTCATGGTGAAGAATTAGGTTACACACATCATCCTTTACTATTATTACAAATTGTCTTTGTTAATAAAGCCAATTAAGCTAGCCCAATGAAACCCAGATAAAGAGAAAATTATTGAGATTCAATTACATAGCATATTTAATGATCTGTTTATTATGCTGAGCAATAAGCAAAATCATGTCTGGTGTAAAGGACTCATTATTATAAAAAGTCAGAGTCATCATTTTAGCAAAGAAAAATACTTACATATAAATTTTATATTAATGTAATCATTGGAGCAAGAGCATAGGTTTATTATATAACTATCATCATTTCTGTTGATATGAGACACACTATGAAGGGCTGTGAATCCAGAAACTTCTTTTCAATCATAATTTCAGAAGATAATCAGTGTTTGACCTTGGAAAAGACTATGATTTTCTGTTGACTCAATTTCTTCATACATAGATGTCTGTTCTACCTACCTTACATATGAGCTATTTTTAAATAACAATTCAAAGTTTTAATCAGGATACTTGACTGCAATATGAAGTAGTTACTGCTAGATCCTTTTCCAGTATTGTGTGAATAGGTAAATCTCCTCTGAATCAATATACTTCTTCTTTTCCCAGAACTTGCATACAAATATTCATACTTTGCATTAAACAATTTTTCAGGTTAGATCCTTGTTTAGCTTCTATTCTGCCTGAGAGCTCCCACTTAGATCAATGCTCAGCAACAGCAGAGTGGTAAATCTAATCACACTGGATGATAAAACAACCAACCAATCCAAACTATTAGAGTAAACTTTATAATATTAATGCTTGAATATTAGCATTCACTTAAAAGGATGGATGAAAAATATTTTCTCTTTCTCACAGAATTTAATTCAATTTGTAAAGTAGACAAAAGTTATACTTCTTGTCAAGCGAAGTTAAGACACAAAAATTAAGTATGGGGCTTCTCTAGTGGTCCAGTGGGTAAAGAGTCCGCCTTGCAATGCAAGGGGCACCGACCAGTTTGATCCCTGGCCTGGGAAGATCCCATGTACCACAAAGTGGCTGGACCGGTGTGTCCAATTATGAGCCGGTGCTCTGGAGCCTACGCGCCCAGAGTCAGTGCTCTACAACAAGGGAGGCCACTGCGACGGGAGGCCCACACAGGCTAGAGAACAAGGATGGATGAAAATAGATAAATGAAAGACCAATAGAAGTGGCCAAACAATAAATAAATAAATAAACAAAAAAAATCAATTAAAGAGGCCAAAATTTTTTTAAAAAGTAAAGCATAAGTCACGTTAAGCAGTCAAAAAGTGATAATAAAGTCAGATAAGACAAAAAATTGAAAAAAATATTTAAAATCAAGGCTGTAACAATTTGAAGTAGTTATTGCACTGCAATGGGAGGCCCACACAAGCCAAAGAATAAAGATGGATTAAAATAAATAAACAAAAAACCAATAAAAGAGGGCAAAATTTTTTTAAAAAATTAAATATGTGCTAGACTATAACTTTCTAGTTCCCCTTTTCTAGGTAAGCAGATACTTTCAAAAAAATGAGAGACCTCACAGTTAATGATGTTCACTTTCACTGAGCTTTCCTAACTCTTCATAGTCACAACTTTTCAAAAGTAACTACTTAACATATACTTCAAACAAACTAGACTTTCTACTATCTATATTTTTTTCTGCATGTTAAAATTATATGAGAATCCAATAGACTCTCCTGGATCCCTGATCATGGTCCTTGTGCATATGTTATTAGCAAAATGCTCATTCAGAATTTTGTATTCACTTTTACATTAAACCTACAAAATAACTCTATGACTGTTCTTATTTTATATCCAATATATAGATAAGAGTCATAAAGACTATTAAAACTAACCAAGGCTAAAGAGCTAGTAAGTGTCAGAGTTGGAATGTAAATTTCACATAAACATGGTTTTAACCACTATATAACTCAATTATTAACTTAAAAGAGTTCATATATTTATGCAATAAATTTTTATATAGGTTTGATAGTAAAAAACATATTACAGAAGTGTTTTTTTCCATAAGACACTACATGGTAGATCTCAGTGTAGCTGAAGAAAGAACATCATATTTTAGAGTTGTATACAAAATGAGTTTGTATGCTAGAATATGAAAAAGGTAATACATATGACAATAAGAAACAAACTTAGAAATAAATATCTAAATTTGAAGTTATGTTTCTACCAAGAGAATCAGACCTGTATGTACTCATTGGTTATTTTGTTCCCTGACTTTCTATTGGGCTTGGCCTATGAGGAATAGCAAGAGGTGGAAGGAAAGAACCAGCATCATCCAATGTGCTCCATGGACTCTCTCACGCTGATACAGGCTTAAAGCTGACTGAATTCTTCAACTAAATGTTACATCATCCTCTCTGGTAGCCTTCTCAGTAGGACTTTCACATTTTAGTTTCCAGAAACTGCTTGCTTTAATTGGCCTAAATAGTTATAAGCCTATTCAAAACATCTGTTTCATATTCAGTTAGTACTGGTAGTTTGTAATTTTCAAGCAGTTGGTCCATTTCATCTAAGTTGTAAACTGATGTGTTATTCATAGTTCCTATGATTTAAATGTTTATGTCCCCCTGAATTCATATGTTGAAATTCTAATCTCCAAGGGGATGGTATAAGGAGATGGGGGCCTTCGAGGTGAATAGCTTAGGAGGGCAGAGGCTTAGTGAATGGACTTAGTCACTCTATGAATGAGAGTCCAGAAACAACCTTCATCCCTTCCATCTCATGCAACCACAGTGAAAAGACCTCAGCAAAAAGCCATAGCGAAAGTGTGTGAACCTGAAGGCAGGCTCTCATCAGACGATGAATTTTCTAGTGCCTTGATCTTGGACTGTCCAAACTCCAAAAGTGTGAGAAATATTTTTTTGTTGTTTATAAACTATGTATTTGTTAGAATCGATCCATTGGACTATGACAATAATACTCTTAAATATCCTCTTAATTTCTGGAGCATCTACGCTGATATCCCTATTCTATTACGGATAGTAGAAATTTGTGTTTCTCTCACCTCTGTCCTGTTTTAAAAGGTGGGCCAATTTCATTGATCTTTTAAAGAACCAGTTAGTCATTTCAAAGGTCTCTCTATTGTTTTGCAGTTTTCAATTTCAATGATTTCTATTTTTATCTTTGTTACTTCCTTCTCTTTGTATGACTTGAGTTTATTTTGCCTTTCTTTCTCTCAAGGTGCAAACTTAGGTTATTAATGTGAGAATCTTCCTCTTTTCTAATGTGAGCATAGACTGGTATAAGTTTTTCTCTCATACTCCTTTAGCTATAATGCACAAATTTTTCATGTGTTAAATTTTCATTTGAGTTCCAGTTATGTTCTGATTTCCCTTGAGATTTTTTTTTTGACTCACCAATTATTTAGAAGTGTGTTCTGTTTCTACACGTTTGGAATTTTTTCCTGTAATCTTTCTTACTGATTTCTACTGGTTGGAGAACACATTGTGTTTGATTTCAGCTCTTCAAATTTTAATTTTGTTTTATGGCCCAGGATATGATATATCTTAGTATGTATTCTGTGATCACTTGAACAAATGTATTCCTGTGTTGTTGCTTGGAATATTCTGTCAGTTGGTCCATTTATCTAAGTTGTAAACTGATGTGTTATTCATAGTTCCTATGATTTAAATGTTTATGTCCCCCTGAATTCATATGTTGAAATTCTAATCTCCAAGGGGATGGTATAAGGAGATGGGGGCCTTCGAGGTGAATAGCTTAGGAGGGCAGAGGCTTAGTGAATGGACTTAGTCACTCTATGAATGAGAGTCCAGAAACAACCTTCATCCCTTCCATCTCATGCAACCACAGTGAAAAGACCTCAGCAAAAAGCCATAGCGAAAGTGTGTGAACCTGAAGGCAGGCTCTCATCAGACGATGAATTTTCTAGTGCCTTGATCTTGGACTGTCCAAACTCCAAAAGTGTGAGAAATATTTTTTTGTTGTTTATAAACTATGTATTTGTTAGAATCGATCCATTGGACTATGACAATAATACTCTTAAATATCCTCTTAATTTCTGGAGCATCTACGCTGATATCCCTATTCTATTACGGATAGTAGAAATTTGTGTTTCTCTCACCTCTGTCCTGTTTTAAAAGGTGGGCCAATTTCATTGATCTTTTAAAGAACCAGTTAGTCATTTCAAAGGTCTCTCTATTGTTTTGCAGTTTTCAATTTCAATGATTTCTATTTTTATCTTTGTTACTTCCTTCTCTTTGTATGACTTGAGTTTATTTTGCCTTTCTTTCTCTCAAGGTGCAAACTTAGGTTATTAATGTGAGAATCTTCCTCTTTTCTAATGTGAGCATAGACTGGTATAAGTTTTTCTCTCATACTCCTTTAGCTATAATGCACAAATTTTTCATGTGTTAAATTTTCATTTGAGTTCCAGTTATGTTCTGATTTCCCTTGAGATTTTTTTTTTGACTCACCAATTATTTAGAAGTGTGTTCTGTTTCTACACGTTTGGAATTTTTTCCTGTAATCTTTCTTACTGATTTCTACTGGTTGGAGAACACATTGTGTTTGATTTCAGCTCTTCAAATTTTAATTTTGTTTTATGGCCCAGGATATGATATATCTTAGTATGTATTCTGTGATCACTTGAACAAATGTATTCCTGTGTTGTTGCTTGGAATATTCTGTCATTGTTCTAAGATCCTGTTGATTTCATGGTGCTGTCAAGTTTTATATTCTTGTTGGTTTTCTAATTATTCTATGCTTTGCTATGAAAGAGGTGTGAAAATCTTCATCTATAACTGTGGTTTGTCTATTTATTTCTTCAGTTTCATCAGTTTTTCCTTCACATATTTTGCTTGTCTGTTTTTTGTTACATACACACTTATGATTACTGTCTTCTTGGTGCATTATTATATAATGTCCCACTATGTCTCATCTCTGATTACTTCCTTTCTGAAGTCACTGTGATAAATAGCCACTAATACATTTTAAAATTTATATTTTCATGATACATATATTTTCATCATTTTTCTTTCAGCCTGCCCATGTTATTATATGTAAAATTAGTTTTTTTTTAAAAATAGACATTAGATAGGTCATAATTTTTCATTCGCTTTACCAATCTGTCTCCTAATCAGTGTGGTTTTGACCACATATTTTAGTGTAATTAATGATACCTTAGGGGTTAAGTGTGTCAATTTATATTTTACATGTTGATTCTTTCAGTTCTTTACATTTTAATCAGGTTTGTTTTATGACCCAGGATACTTTGGGCCTTAAAACTCCAGCTCATTGATTCTTCCCCTAATCCCTCTGTTCTGCTATTGAGCCCATCCAACTGAGCTTTTCAAGTTTGTTTTTATTTTATTGCCTCTTGTGGCAGAAGGTTTTAGAATTTCATTTTGATTTCTTTACAGTGTTTTGAGTGTATCTGTATAGTTTTAAGATTACTTTATTACTATACCTATATTAATATGTATATATAATTACAATCTACTAGTGTCATCATTTTACCTGTTCTAGTAAAGTATAGCAATTTTATCTTTCTTTATATCCCTGTATCCTTCCTCATTTTTAATGCGAATATCTTAATATTTCTCTCCATGCATTTTGAATCATATCAAAGTGTTTAAATTATTGTTTGAACCATAATTTAGAAAAGTCAAGAGGAGATGGAAAGTTCCCTTCATTTACCCCGATTTTCCTTTCTTTCTTTCCTATTTTTCTATACTACTTCTTTTACTTTTTTTTTTCTTTTTATTTAAAAAAAATATATAAATTATTCCCTTAGCATAGGTTTGTCTTCTGAAGAAAAACTGTTTTCCCTGTGAGTGTCATGATTTCTACTTCATTCCTGACAAAATATTTGCCTTGGGCATAGGATTCTAGATTGATTGTCCTTTCTTTTCAGCCCTTGAAATATATCATGCCATTTCCTTCTGGTCTCTCTGATTTCTGATAAGAAATTCACTCCTTCTGAAACTTGGTAGACTCAGATCCACAAGGTTTTCTTCTTTTTATTTATTTATTTTTTTCCTGCAGCCTGCTCTATTGCTTATCTCCCAGCTCACCAATTCTTCCCTTAATCTCTCTATTCTGAGCCCATCCAACTGAGCTTTTCAAGTTTGTTTTTATTTTATTGCCTCTTGTGGCAGAAGGTTTTAGAATTTCATTTTGATTTCTTTACAGTGTTTTGAGTGTATCTGTATAGTTTTAAGATTACTTTATTACTATACCTATATTAATATGTATATATAATTACAATCTACTAGTGTCATCATTTTACCTGTTCTAGTAAAGTATAGCAATTTTATCTTTCTTTATATCCCTGTATCCTTCCTCATTTTTAATGCGAATATCTTAATATTTCTCTCCATGCATTTTGAATCATATCAAAGTGTTTAAATTATTGTTTGAACCATAATTTAGAAAAGTCAAGAGGAGATGGAAAGTTCCCTTCATTTACCCCGATTTTCCTTTCTTTCTTTCCTATTTTTCTATACTACTTCTTTTACTTTTTTTTTTCTTTTTATTTAAAAAAAATATATAAATTATTCCCTTAGCATAGGTTTGTCTTCTGAAGAAAAACTGTTTTCCCTGTGAGTGTCATGATTTCTACTTCATTCCTGACAAAATATTTGCCTTGGGCATAGGATTCTAGATTGATTGTCCTTTCTTTTCAGCCCTTGAAATATATCATGCCATTTCCTTCTGGTCTCTCTGATTTCTGATAAGAAATTCACTCCTTCTGAAACTTGGTAGACTCAGATCCACAAGGTTTTCTTCTTTTTATTTATTTATTTTTTTCCTGCAGCCTGCTCTATTGCTTATCTCCCAGCTCACCAATTCTTCCCTTAATCTCTCTATTCTGAGTCCATCCACTGAGGTTTTCTTTTTAAGCATTGTGTTTATTCAGTTCTAATACTTTTGTTTCATTGCAGAAACTTTTTCCCTGTTTTAATTTTTTGAAATGTGTAGGTAATTGCTTGTTGAAGCCTTTATACCGTGACTGCTTTAAAAATCGATGTCAGGTAACTCTGACATCTCTGTCATCTCAGCTTAGGGACATCCATTTATTGCCCTTTTTATTCATTTCGATATTTTTCTAATTCTTGGTAGGATGAGTGATATTTTTAATTGAAACTTGAACATTTTAAAGTTATGCTCTGAGACTGTGGCTCTTTCTTAAGCCTTCTGTTCTGGTTGGCTTTCTTATGCTGACTTTTTACTGTTGGCCACAAACACAAGTCCTTGCTCTCCACTCAACTTCTGCTGACATCCAGGGTAGGGTGTCATTGCCACTGTTGAGCGAACAAATATTCTAATTTCCCTCAAGGTCTCTTCTGACGCTGCGGTGGAGGTGTCTCCATATTATTAGTTCACAGTGTTTGTCTCACGTTCTACTCCCTTTGCTATCACTTCTTGGTACTGGCAAGTGAGTTGCCCCTGGGAGCCAGAATTCCCACAAGTTCTCCAGAGATAATATAAGGGCACCTCGCAGGTGCATGACTGAAACTCTAGCTCTGTACTTGGTCTTCTTTTTATCTACATGATGTGGGTGTCAGACACCTTGTTACAGTCTCACAAGATAGAAGTCTAGGTTTCCCATTTTTATTTGCTTGGCATGAATGGGAGTGGTAACACAATGTTTTCTAGGGTGTCTGCCTGAAGTAGGGCTGTCTTTATCTAAAAGTTTTCTGTGTTGTACCCCGACCCATTCCTGATCACTTTGTTAGAAAAATCAGGATTTGTCAAAGAGGTAGTCTGCATCATTGGTATTTCCATTGGTTCATTCAAGTTAAATATTAAATATATGAGGCCAAAAAAAAAATTTCAAGAACTCTGTATTGTGTTATTCCTCAGGTTTCTAAATCAGTACATCTTCTCTTCACCCTCAAAAGTTTTATGCTTATTTTATAGGTATTATAGAGGGGTTTTAGTTGTGCTTACCATGAGATATAAGAGAAACTTGGAAAAAAAAATATTTGGACATATTTCAAGTATTGCTTAATTCTATTCTAGAAAATATTTTGTATTGGTTGCAAGATCTCTTTGATCATCAAACACAGAAAAATAAAAACAAAATATTCTATTTTATATAACAAATCTTCCAAGATTGAGTGTCATTAAGTTTTCAACCCATTTCTTTAAAAAATTAAATTAATTGCTTTCAAATTATCAGCCTTACAATTTAATTTCAAGAAAAGTAATTGATTTTGAAAAACATTTTGCTTAACTGGAGTATGGAACAAAATTCATTTAGCATGCACAACACGGAATACATTTCTTCCATTTACATCTGTTATTTTTGTGAAGTAAACTCTTTGTTATGACAGTCATTAAAATCAGATATAGAACTACCTAAATTTGGACTGAATCTTTGAAAAATTGTACCATAAAATATAAAACAAGGTTTACAAAATGACAGATACATCACTATATCTAATCAGAGAAAGATTTTTATCATAATTAAATTAAATTAACTTAAAATGCAATTTCATATATGGCATAATCATTTAATTCATAATTTTATATATGGTTTATAATGCCTATATTGTATACAGTGGCCTGGGGGTGGAAATACACACATATGCACGCTATGTTGCTTCAGTCATGTCCCCTATGAACTGTAGCCTGCCAGGCTTCTTTGTCCAATTGTGGAAACGTGTCTTTTTTTAAAGAAAACCTTGTTACAGTCTCACAAGATAGAAGTCTAGGTTTCCCATTTTTATTTGCTTGGCATGAATGGGAGTGGTAACACAATGTTTTCTAGGGTGTCTGCCTGAAGTAGGGCTGTCTTTATCTAAAAGTTTTCTGTGTTGTACCCCGACCCATTCCTGATCACTTTGTTAGAAAAATCAGGATTTGTCAAAGAGGTAGTCTGCATCATTGGTATTTCCATTGGTTCATTCAAGTTAAATATTAAATATATGAGGCCAAAAAAAAAATTTCAAGAACTCTGTATTGTGTTATTCCTCAGGTTTCTAAATCAGTACATCTTCTCTTCACCCTCAAAAGTTTTATGCTTATTTTATAGGTATTATAGAGGGGTTTTAGTTGTGCTTACCATGAGATATAAGAGAAACTTGGAAAAAAAAATATTTGGACATATTTCAAGTATTGCTTAATTCTATTCTAGAAAATATTTTGTATTGGTTGCAAGATCTCTTTGATCATCAAACACAGAAAAATAAAAACAAAATATTCTATTTTATATAACAAATCTTCCAAGATTGAGTGTCATTAAGTTTTCAACCCATTTCTTTAAAAAATTAAATTAATTGCTTTCAAATTATCAGCCTTACAATTTAATTTCAAGAAAAGTAATTGATTTTGAAAAACATTTTGCTTAACTGGAGTATGGAACAAAATTCATTTAGCATGCACAACACGGAATACATTTCTTCCATTTACATCTGTTATTTTTGTGAAGTAAACTCTTTGTTATGACAGTCATTAAAATCAGATATAGAACTACCTAAATTTGGACTGAATCTTTGAAAAATTGTACCATAAAATATAAAACAAGGTTTACAAAATGACAGATACATCACTATATCTAATCAGAGAAAGATTTTTATCATAATTAAATTAAATTAACTTAAAATGCAATTTCATATATGGCATAATCATTTAATTCATAATTTTATATATGGTTTATAATGCCTATATTGTATACAGTGGCCTGGGGGTGGAAATACACACATATGCACGCTATGTTGCTTCAGTCATGTCCAACCCTATGAACTGTAGCCTGCCAGGCTTCTTTGTCCATGTGATTGTCCAGGCAAGAATACTGGAGTGGGTTGCCACACACAAAAATATATTTTCATTTATTTATATATATATATATATGTATATATACATATATTATAATTGTATATTTGTGAATGTGCTAAAGCAATTTGCTAATAGTAATAGATCAGTAAAAACTTTGGAGACCACTCTATTGTATGCTCCATGATTGCTGTTTTCCAACCTTCACAAATCATGTATTAAAACAGTAGTATACAGCCTGGTAAACAAGGGGTACTTGGTCTCAGTTTATATCCAACTTATAAAAAATATGCTCAACTTAATAGCCAATTATCCTGAAATATATATATATGTGTTTGCTTTATGATCCCAGAAATAAAATGTGTTTAGAAATCAATAATGTTATCCTTTTTCAAATAGCCACATAAAGTATTTGATCACATGTCAAGACTAGGAAAGAAGTTGAAAAGAAAAATAATTTATTATTTGGGCAATAATTTTAGAATTATTATGTTTTATTTTTTAATAACATGAAATGGTAATGCACTCAAAACTAATTTTAAAAAAAACCTGATTCTAATAAATGCTACATTAACACTCCTGTACTAAAAACATCCAATTACTGCTGAACTTATAAAGTAAGAGCTTCATAAATCTGAAACTTCAATGAGGTTTTTAAAGTCTCGAGACTGTCTGATATAGCCCCATGCTGTTTAACACATTATAAAGTCAGATAAATGATAGACAAAAATCAGGTCTATGTGACCTTATCAAGAAGCATATACTGTTACCATGATGTCTTCAAACTGTTGGCAATAAAGATGATTCTATTGTTAAACACTGATATTGGGTATTATTTTTGGTACCATTTTTACTTATCATGGGTTTCTCTGGTAGCGCGAGTGATAAAGAACCCACCTTCCAATGCAGGACAGGTAAGACAGGCGAGTTCCATTCCTGTGTCGGGAAGATCCCCTGGAGGAGGGCATGGCAACCCACTTCAGTGACTGAATCTTGGACAGAGGAGCCTAGAGGGATACAATCCATAGGGTCTCAAAGAGTTTGAGATGACTGAAGCAATATAGCAGGCATGTACCTACTTATCATACCTAAATCGATGAAGAAAAAATATCAATGTTCACCTAAGAGTTGTTGTATATTCTTTTTATAGTCCTGAAAAATGCATATATAATCAATTTTGATGATAACGAGTTATGAAAAGAACATTTTGGGTCCATCATTTGGCAAATTATTTGTATTTAGTAGTATTCACCATCAGTAAGTTTTTCCTAGTGGCAGTGAAATAAATTTTTAGTCCAACTAATACAAGGTTAAATATGTTTTTCCATTCGAAAACAGTGACACGTTCTAGGTATATACATGGCTTTCAGAAGAAGAATTCCTGGATAATCTACATAGTTTCACGCACACTGAGATAACCATTATTGCTTAAAAGTTCAACCACATGAACTATAATTCTTTTAAAGAGATAAAATGACTAGTGCCTGCAAGATGCATAGGCATTAATCTTTTTTTTTTTAATACACATTCTCTGAGATTTTAATTTAACTGCATAGAGTTCAATAAAATAGCAAAGTGAAATAACATGGTGAAATAAGAAAATGACAAAAATAACTGTGTCTTCTTTTGCTCCTTCCTCTGTCTCTAGTTTCCAAATTGTGGATTGGGGATGGCAGTGAGTACCTTACTCTTTATATCTTTCTCATTCACTGATGGGATATAAGTCAACGTTTGCCAGCTAGTGACCCATAGTCATGCCTTGTAAGTTATACTCAGTACTGGAAATATGAAGTTCACGGATAATATGCATTTCCAAATTCTTTCAATAGCAAGACTGACTGAAGTGGAACAATGGTACACCCTTGTAAACAAAGAATTAGCTCTTCCATTTGCTCTTCTCACCACACCAGCTCCTCTTTCCCATTCTCTCCAATACTTGGCCATTTCACTTATTTACATTCATTACTGGAGTGAGGGCATGGCAACCCACTTCAGTGACGGGAATTTTCTTGGAAAAAACAGGGAGGGGGCCCCTTCCAATGCAGGACAGGTAAGACAGGCGAGTTCCATTCCTGTGTCGGGAAGATCCCCTGGAGGAGGGCATGGCAACCCACTTCAGTGACTGAATCTTGGACAGAGGAGCCTAGAGGGATACAATCCATAGGGTCTCAAAGAGTTTGAGATGACTGAAGCAATATAGCAGGCATGTACCTACTTATCATACCTAAATCGATGAAGAAAAAATATCAATGTTCACCTAAGAGTTGTTGTATATTCTTTTTATAGTCCTGAAAAATGCATATATAATCAATTTTGATGATAACGAGTTATGAAAAGAACATTTTGGGTCCATCATTTGGCAAATTATTTGTATTTAGTAGTATTCACCATCAGTAAGTTTTTCCTAGTGGCAGTGAAATAAATTTTTAGTCCAACTAATACAAGGTTAAATATGTTTTTCCATTCGAAAACAGTGACACGTTCTAGGTATATACATGGCTTTCAGAAGAAGAATTCCTGGATAATCTACATAGTTTCACGCACACTGAGATAACCATTATTGCTTAAAAGTTCAACCACATGAACTATAATTCTTTTAAAGAGATAAAATGACTAGTGCCTGCAAGATGCATAGGCATTAATCTTTTTTTTTTTAATACACATTCTCTGAGATTTTAATTTAACTGCATAGAGTTCAATAAAATAGCAAAGTGAAATAACATGGTGAAATAAGAAAATGACAAAAATAACTGTGTCTTCTTTTGCTCCTTCCTCTGTCTCTAGTTTCCAAATTGTGGATTGGGGATGGCAGTGAGTACCTTACTCTTTATATCTTTCTCATTCACTGATGGGATATAAGTCAACGTTTGCCAGCTAGTGACCCATAGTCATGCCTTGTAAGTTATACTCAGTACTGGAAATATGAAGTTCACGGATAATATGCATTTCCAAATTCTTTCAATAGCAAGACTGACTGAAGTGGAACAATGGTACACCCTTGTAAACAAAGAATTAGCTCTTCCATTTGCTCTTCTCACCACACCAGCTCCTCTTTCCCATTCTCTCCAATACTTGGCCATTTCACTTATTTACATTATCATTACCTGCCAGTTTGTTTTTTTTTTTAATTTTATTTATTTATTTACTTTGGGCGGGGGTCTGGTTGGGGAAGGAGGGGAGCGGGGGTGCCACTTCTATTGATCTTTCATTCCTCTATCTTCATCCGTCTTTGTTCTTTGGCTCCTGTGGGCCTCCCATCACGGTGGTGTCTGTCGCTGCAGAGCTCCAGCTCGGTGATTGGACACATCGATCCAGCCACTCTGCGGCACGTGGGATCTTCCCAGGCCAGGGATCAAACCGGCACCCCTTGCACTGCAAGGCAGTGTCCTTACCCACTGGACCACCAGGGGAAGCCCTACCCGCCAGTTTTATTGAAGCATTTGAAACCTAGAGTCTGTATATAAGCCAAGGTTAGGTCATTAGTAACTCGAATTCTGTTTACAACGGGAGGCACAGATTTTTCTGTATTCATCACAGCTATTTTTAAGAATAAGAACTGTAGTATTATATTGTTGTGAGAAGAGTCAAACCCTGAAAGTAGTTGTTAGCACTGGGCACTGTGCTTATTTTACAAAATAGAACAGTGACAATATGTACACTGCTTTGTGAAAGCATGAATGGGTGGAGGAAAGTTTTCTGAGGCCTCGCATTTGTCAAGAAGTGGCTGCTATTGTGGCATTTCTGTTATGCAACAGTTTGACAATGCATACAAGTAATTAGGACATGCATTAAAGTCTAAAATTTTACTTTTAATATCAAAAGCTATAGAAAACTTTTGGCAAATCTACAACAGTTTTAATAGGTTATGAATTTTTTTTAAAAGACTAGGAAAATGAATATTCACCTAATCTGCAAATGAGTCACAAAATATCTAAATAGACATAGCCACATGTAAATGATCAACTTCTGCCCCTGGATTTAAATATTATCTATACTGTCTCATAAAATTTTTGATAAGAAAGCTTTATTTCCTTTTTACATCCAAATTATGTGCTAAATACTTATTATATACACAACATAAATATTTCTGCATTCCTATTGCCATATATCTTATCAATTAATAAAATCAAAATTTAATTTTAATATCTCCAATTAAATGAAATAAATTTTTAAAACCTTCTACAAAATTTTCAACATCACTGTGTAAAATACTACCAAAATAATCCAAGGATCTACTTAGCTTGATTTCATTATCTGATAAGTATAAATTGAAAAGGAATTATAAATTTACAGCAATACCATAGAGTATTACAAGAGAAGAATTCATTTATGAATCAAAACTAGTGTTAGTACATTCTGTGATATATGGATTATTAATCCAAATTATTTTGTCCTCTAGTCACAGAAATTACTATCATATCTGGAATTTACTACCTTTATGCATTTGTTATCGAATATTCTGTTTACAAAGTGAAATTATCTAGTCCATTTAAGCTTGGCATACAAATGTATCTTATACTTCCACAACTAGTATGGTATATCTTGTGATTATAATAACAACGGCATCTTTTAAAAGCTCTGTTCTTTTAGATTCAGGATGATGTCTACCTCAGCATTGATTTAACTGTCATTTAGCCAACAGTTCTGTGGGGAAGATTAGGGAAAACAATGCATGTTTAAATTTCTGGCACAGTGAACAACATAGCTACACGTTTAAAAAAAAAAAAGTAACTGCTTTCCAGGTTACTTTGTTCTCCTCTTCTATATTATGCAAATAATTGTTTTCTTTCTTCATTTTGTCTACACAGATGCCATTATCCAATTTTTTTTAGCACTAATCAACTTCTCTTCTTTGAATAAATAATACATTTTAATGATTAAAGCTTTCACAAAGCAAAATGAAATGTTTTAGATTTATGTCATAATTTCCATGTTTCTTGAAGCTTATAGAATGCAGTTTAGGAATCATATTAAAAGTAAGCACTCTAATGTTAGACTGCTTGCATTCAAATACCAGTTCAAAGACACTTTACTCTTGGCCTTGAGTTTCATGTCCTCTCAAATTTCAATTTTTCCTCTATGCAAAATAATGATAATAATAATAATACCTTATTCATAGTTATTATCAGAGATAAATGTGATCATCCACATAAAATTTATCAACACACTAGCTATCAAATGTAGCCAATTAAAATAAAGATCAGTTCCTATGATCAATCTGTGCCAGTGTTTGTGCTATTATCAATTAATAAAATCAAAATTTAATTTTAATATCTCCAATTAAATGAAATAAATTTTTAAAACCTTCTACAAAATTTTCAACATCACTGTGTAAAATACTACCAAAATAATCCAAGGATCTACTTAGCTTGATTTCATTATCTGATAAGTATAAATTGAAAAGGAATTATAAATTTACAGCAATACCATAGAGTATTACAAGAGAAGAATTCATTTATGAATCAAAACTAGTGTTAGTACATTCTGTGATATATGGATTATTAATCCAAATTATTTTGTCCTCTAGTCACAGAAATTACTATCATATCTGGAATTTACTACCTTTATGCATTTGTTATCGAATATTCTGTTTACAAAGTGAAATTATCTAGTCCATTTAAGCTTGGCATACAAATGTATCTTATACTTCCACAACTAGTATGGTATATCTTGTGATTATAATAACAACGGCATCTTTTAAAAGCTCTGTTCTTTTAGATTCAGGATGATGTCTACCTCAGCATTGATTTAACTGTCATTTAGCCAACAGTTCTGTGGGGAAGATTAGGGAAAACAATGCATGTTTAAATTTCTGGCACAGTGAACAACATAGCTACACGTTTAAAAAAAAAAAAGTAACTGCTTTCCAGGTTACTTTGTTCTCCTCTTCTATATTATGCAAATAATTGTTTTCTTTCTTCATTTTGTCTACACAGATGCCATTATCCAATTTTTTTTAGCACTAATCAACTTCTCTTCTTTGAATAAATAATACATTTTAATGATTAAAGCTTTCACAAAGCAAAATGAAATGTTTTAGATTTATGTCATAATTTCCATGTTTCTTGAAGCTTATAGAATGCAGTTTAGGAATCATATTAAAAGTAAGCACTCTAATGTTAGACTGCTTGCATTCAAATACCAGTTCAAAGACACTTTACTCTTGGCCTTGAGTTTCATGTCCTCTCAAATTTCAATTTTTCCTCTATGCAAAATAATGATAATAATAATAATACCTTATTCATAGTTATTATCAGAGATAAATGTGATCATCCACATAAAATTTATCAACACACTAGCTATCAAATGTAGCCAATTAAAATAAAGATCAGTTCCTATGATCAATCTGTGCCAGTGTTTGTGCTATTATCAAAGTCAAGTCTCTGCTCTCAACTAATTTAGTTAGTAAGGTATACAGATAACAATAAGCAAATAACTGCTATTTTTGTGTTTATCATCATTGACATAAGTATAAGAACAGTAGAAGAGATATGTAACCTAGTTTTGACAATCAAAGAAGGAGATAATATGCCTTGTTATATATATGAAGGCTGAAAAATCGTTATCCTGGTCAAATGGAAAAGTATCTATCTAACGAGGAGCGCCCTCCTAAGTATTCCTCACCAAACAGCAATTATGCATAGGGCATTTGTGACTTGCCTCACGACCTGTAGACTATGATCCATGAACTATTTTTTTATCCTCTGCATTGTGACCCAAATACTCCAAACTGTGGCTAATCCAAAATGAGGAAGTCAACATACCATTTGTTAATACAAGCCCTTGAAATTGTGAAATGTTCATGTTGCTCTTTCTACTGCTTATCCTAGTATTTCAGTCTATGACTACACATAGATTAGAACCCCTGCTTTACTGCATGCTAGCTCTATAATCCTGAGCACGTTACTTAAACTTTCTGGTTCATCATTTCTGGGTCTGGATGTGGGAATGATAAAAGCTGTGATGAACACATGTGGAGGCTCTCAGGATCTTTTCCTACCCATTTTCCCTCATTCCTTCCTATACAGAAGAAGCTTACAAGCTAAAGACAATATTGTTTAGACTTCCTTGCAGCTGAACTTTTGGGTGAAAAAATTAGTCACTACCAATTAAACGTACTTCTTTGAGATTTAGAAAGCATAAATGGAGCAGAGGCTATTCCAGCTGCCTTAGCTGGTTTCCGCTGGCTGGTACAAATGTGGAGATGACTGTGTTGGGTCTCCAGCTCTGAGGCTGTTGAAGGCAGCTATGGCAAGGTGAGGACTACTTAGACCGGTCAGGCTCAGCTCCAGCCTTGCAGTCATTCCTCGAAACCATCACATCTTCAACACTTAAAATGTTCTGAAGAGCCTGATTCCTTACATTTTTAAAAATATATAATTGTTTCTGGTTTATAGAATAAAATATTGGCTGATTCCATTTTTGATTATTGTGCGCATCAAAGTATACACCGTGTGAAATACTCTTATAGCCCTCAGGACATAATTAGCTCAATAAGTATTAGATGCTGCTATTTGTATTGACAATCCTCTGCTTGCATGTTCGAACAAGATGATACTCTCACTGAGCTACTTCTGCAGTTCATTCATTCTTTTTTCTTTTTAATTTTTTCATTCATTCTTTAGTCAACAAACCTCTGTTGCATGTTTGACAGTATTTTAGGTACTGAAAGTAAACAAGCAAATAGAAAAAGGAGAGATGCCTGTCCAAACATCTTTGATAATTTATGGAGAAAAAATTTCTCTAGGATCAGCTGCCCACTTAAACTACTGATAATTTTATTTGTCCCACCTACACATGCTGACTGCCCTGTATCTCCAATTCTGCTGCTCTGTTATCACACAAAGATACCTTGGATCACTGTTGTGTGTAGTAAACTTGCCTTATATAAGGCTAGTATCAGTTGGGATATCCCCAACTGCAACAAATGTGTGGGATAGAAAAAGGAATATCTTCAAAGCCAAATGATTTCTCAGTAAATTACAAAATCTCTTAAATGGTCAACTTGGCACTATTAAATTTACTCATGATGGTACTTCCCAATTAGAAAATGTGTTTACATGTTGGTGAGAGACACACTTAGGATTTAATTGTAATTGATAGCACAGTAGTTGGTAAATTTAACGATGCCAATTGGTCATTTAGGTGACTCCATCATTAATTATACAGGCTGATAAAATCCTTATGTAAAAATAATATATTGCATCATTAATTACAGAACAGAACTGTTCATTTCATGAGTCTAGATGTCAAACATATTAAAGAAGCTCAGGAATCCGTTATAGCAAATGTCAACTTCTGAGTGTACTGGTGGAGATGGAGATTCAATTGTGTCACACATGCATAAAGCTTACTGAGATAATAGCATAGTTCTTTTATATATTTTCAAAGTGATTATCTGACCATTTATAGTGAGTGAAAAATAAATACACTGGAAGATAAAAATGGTAGAAATGTCTTGTCATAATTGATTACTGCAGGACAAATTATATGATTAGTATATGGCTTCCCAATTAGCAGAAGTATAACTTTCTTTACTATTAATTAAATTTAATAACCCTAATGGTAAGCATTTACTTAGAGCATAGCATAAATAATTAAATATGTTTAATGGCATACATTTCCAAAAGCGCTTTCATGAGCTTCACCTCATTTAATTGTTATAAAACTTTTGAAATTATACCAATAATAAGGGAAAATAATCAGGGAAAATACTTTCAAAATATTTTAGTGACTTTTCCAAATCAAAGATAATAGAATACCAACTTTAAATATGAGCTTCATGAACTAAAGTCTGACTTTGCGTCCAGAGCTCTGAGTTAATTTTTGTACCAGTGCTGTCACAGAGGAATATTACTGTAAGTGTTAGCCAGAGCAGTGGTAGTGGATTTGGTGGTAGTGGTGGTAATTTTAGTAGCAGCAGCAGTAGTAAGCAACAGGCAATGTTTGAAAACAGTGTTTGAAATGTACACTTCCTTCCATATGTACTGTGAGAATATATCTGCAACAAAACTGGAACTTAAAAACATTTTTGTGCATTAAATCTCTCTTTTATCTCAGTTGACAAAAATATATGACTATTTATACCTTCTAAATATATCAATATATCTTTTAGCCAAAATTTTTTATAGATTCTTAAGTTCAATATTGTAAAAATATATGTTCCATTAGAAAATGGATTAGTTACACATATGATAGTGTTGCCCAAAATGACATAGTATTAAAATTTTATGCCCAAAGGATCCAAGATTGATACATAAGGCTCTCTTCATTGAATGACTTTATGTGGCAAAATATAAAGAGCAAACTGGCCATCATGATGAACATGTATCATCATGGAGAAAAATGAGTGAGCCCATTAAATAAACTACTTCCTTATTCAAATTTTCAATAGTTAGACATAAAAGCAATACCACATTCATTTGGAAGCTTGATGTAAATACTGGCAAATTACTAATACATGGGTGCAGGTGATTCTGATCTTAGAACTTTCTCAAAATAAGAAGGTTTCCAATAATCAAATGTAACTTACTTTAACCAAAGGAAATAAAAGTACTCTCAAAAAGTAGCTTACCTCTTCTCCATAGAGAGAGGTACCTTCTGCTTCTCCTTGGAGATGAAGTGTCTGTCCACAGATCCTGACTTTATTTCAGGGGAGTTTAAGCAGTCTGGCCAAATGAACTAGACTCTCACAATCCCAATTTCAAATTCTTAAGAGAACATTAATAGTCTAGATGAATTCTGGTGTCTATTCCTAATCCAACAAAAGGATCATACATAAACATGACAAGTATAAATCAGTTACAGGTGAGGAAGTAGCTCTCATAGACACAGGCACATACTCCAAGAGGTGATTGGAGAAGGAAATGGCAACCCCCTCCAGTATTCTTGCCTGGAGAATCCCATGGACAGAGATGCCTAGAAGGCTACAGTCCATGGAGTCACAAAGAGTTGGACACAACTGAGCATGCATGCACACAAGAAGTGAATATCAAGTAATTTTGAAGTACCTTACTTAACCTATATGAAACTCAAATTCTCCTTCTAAAATGTAAAATGATTACAATATATCATCCAAAATTTTAAGATACGGTATTTGGTATATGACAGGTGCTTTAAAAATGGCACCCACTGTGGATGGTAGTAATGTAATATATTACCCAGAAGAACCATAAGGTGCTCATCTTTGTATTCTTCCATAGGATTTACCAGACTGTCTTGTACATAGTTGTTTTAATAGTTTTTACTAAACTGTTCAAATTATATGTTTTAGCAAGGACAGATAACCAGGAAGCATCTTCTTCATGTACATTTATAATGGTCGGCCTGTGGTTCTGACTTCAAGAATCACAACCTTCATTGCAGCCTTTTAACTTTGTAGGGAAATAAAGAGTACTTGTGCAATATATCTTTTAGCCAAAATTTTTATAGATTCTTAAGTTCAATATTGTACAAATATATGTTCCATTAGAAAATGGATTAGTTACACATATGATAGTGTTGCCCAAAATGACATAGTATTAAAATTTTATGCCCAAAGGATCCAAGATTGATACATAAGGCTCTCTTCATTGAATGACTTTATGTGGCAAAATATAAAGAGCAAACTGGCCATCATGATGAACATGTATCATCATGGAGAAAAATGAGTGAGCCCATTAAATAAACTACTTCCTTATTCAAATTTTCAATAGTTAGACATAAAAGCAATACCACATTCATTTGGAAGCTTGATGTAAATACTGGCAAATTACTAATACATGGGTGCAGGTGATTCTGATCTTAGAACTTTCTCAAAATAAGAAGGTTTCCAATAATCAAATGTAACTTACTTTAACCAAAGGAAATAAAAGTACTCTCAAAAAGTAGCTTACCTCTTCTCCATAGAGAGAGGTACCTTCTGCTTCTCCTTGGAGATGAAGTGTCTGTCCACAGATCCTGACTTTATTTCAGGGGAGTTTAAGCAGTCTGGCCAAATGAACTAGACTCTCACAATCCCAATTTCAAATTCTTAAGAGAACATTAATAGTCTAGATGAATTCTGGTGTCTATTCCTAATCCAACAAAAGGATCATACATAAACATGACAAGTATAAATCAGTTACAGGTGAGGAAGTAGCTCTCATAGACACAGGCACATACTCCAAGAGGTGATTGGAGAAGGAAATGGCAACCCCCTCCAGTATTCTTGCCTGGAGAATCCCATGGACAGAGATGCCTAGAAGGCTACAGTCCATGGAGTCACAAAGAGTTGGACACAACTGAGCATGCATGCACACAAGAAGTGAATATCAAGTAATTTTGAAGTACCTTACTTAACCTATATGAAACTCAAATTCTCCTTCTAAAATGTAAAATGATTACAATATATCATCCAAAATTTTAAGATACGGTATTTGGTATATGACAGGTGCTTTAAAAATGGCACCCACTGTGGATGGTAGTAATGTAATATATTACCCAGAAGAACCATAAGGTGCTCATCTTTGTATTCTTCCATAGGATTTACCAGACTGTCTTGTACATAGTTGTTTTTAATAGTTTTTACTAAACTGTTCAAATTATATGTTTTAGCAAGGACAGATAACCAGGAAGCATCTTCTTCATGTACATTTATAATGGTCGGCCTGTGGTTCTGACTTCAAGAATCACAACCTTCATTGCAGCCTTTTAACTTTGTAGGGAAATAAAGAGTACTTGTGAATCAACTAACTTCATATTTTAAATTCAAAAGCCTCATGATTCTGAAAAATAGCAACTTTCCCTATGTCTGACTTATTTTTTATTCTAGATATACAATTGTCCTCAGCAGGATATAAATGGAGCATCATAGAAAACTGCTTTATTTTCAAAGACTAATAGAAATGAAATGTATTTTGAAAAATCAAATATATGCATACTTAGCAGCAACGATTATTCCTATAATCATCAATATATCAAATGTCTCATTTGTTCTTGTATGGTTTCAAAGATTACTTTTCAAATGTCCTCATAGAGTACTCTTTCAACTTTGTCATCTGTTACAAAGATAGAATTGTTTACATAAATAGCATTCTTCATGAGGTTTGGAAATGTTTGTTTTTGGTATCTCTTTTTGCCCTTCTTTAAAACCAGGTAGTGGATTAGAGAAAAGTAGGCGACCATGACTCTTCCCATGTAATATATTAGTATGTACATATATGGATTTTGAATCCATTAATGAATAAAAGTATATATATGTGTGTGTATATATATGTGTGTGTATATATGTAAGTCATGTCAGGTAAGAATAATGGGTGGGTTTCCATTTCCTTCTTCAGGGGATCTTCCTGATCCACGGATTGAACCTGCATATCCTGAATTATAGGCAGATTGTTTATCATTGAGCCACCAGTGAAGACCATTCATTTGTGAAGCACCAATGTTTCAGTGCCAAAGATTCAGTGTGAACATTCAGATTAAAATATCTTCCTCCATGGGGTTATATTCTTAATGAGAAGTCAAAAATAAACACAATCAATAGGCAAAATATATGTTGTTTTGCATGGTTCTAGGGAGATGACGCATGGTGCTAAGGGGAAAAAATTCAGAGAATGAGTGCTACGTAAAGGGTGTGAATTTTAGAGAAGGTATCAAGAAAACTGAGTTTCAGTTCTTACAGTATTCTTTTATTAAAATAAAAAAAACCAAAGGGTTTTTTAAAAGGGGTTTAAGTTGAACATTAAACAAATACATAAATACATACATATAATTATGTATACATATACATAAAATATTATGTATATGCAATATGAAAATTTACTTTAATTCACATTATGTATGTATATAATATGAATGTTTCCTTTAATTCACATTACATATGCATCTATATTTACTGCCTCCCTCCACATAATATCACCCTGTATATATTGCTCAGTAACTTTATTTTTCTTCAATATGATTTATATAAATTCTCATCAATTTTATTTTATTGGCCAGGTGATTTTAATAAAAATTAAGAAGAGAGTTTGAAAATATGAAGCCACTTTCATAATACTAAATAAAAAGTAACAGCCCACATACACATGTTTAAATGTCCTTGAGTACTCTTTCAACTTTGTCATCTGTTACAAAGATAGAATTGTTTACATAAATAGCATTCTTCATGAGGTTTGGAAATGTTTGTTTTTGGTATCTCTTTTTGCCCTTCTTTAAAACCAGGTAGTGGATTAGAGAAAAGTAGGCGACCATGACTCTTCCCATGTAATATATTAGTATGTACATATATGGATTTTGAATCCATTAATGAATAAAAGTATATATATGTGTGTGTATATATATGTGTGTGTATATATGTAAGTCATGTCAGGTAAGAATAATGGGTGGGTTTCCATTTCCTTCTTCAGGGGATCTTCCTGATCCACGGATTGAACCTGCATATCCTGAATTATAGGCAGATTGTTTATCATTGAGCCACCAGTGAAGACCATTCATTTGTGAAGCACCAATGTTTCAGTGCCAAAGATTCAGTGTGAACATTCAGATTAAAATATCTTCCTCCATGGGGTTATATTCTTAATGAGAAGTCAAAAATAAACACAATCAATAGGCAAAATATATGTTGTTTTGCATGGTTCTAGGGAGATGACGCATGGTGCTAAGGGGAAAAAATTCAGAGAATGAGTGCTACGTAAAGGGTGTGAATTTTAGAGAAGGTATCAAGAAAACTGAGTTTCAGTTCTTACAGTATTCTTTTATTAAAATAAAAAAAACCAAAGGTTTTTAAAGGTGTTTAGGTTGAACATTAAAGAAATACATAAATACATACATATAATTATGTATACATATACATAAAATATTATGTATATGCAATATGAAAATTTACTTTAATTCACATTATGTATGTATATAATATGAATGTTTCCTTTAATTCACATTACATATGCATCTATATTTACTGCCTCCCTCCACATAATATCACCCTGTATATATTGCTCAGTAACTTTATTTTTCTTCAATATGATTTATATAAATTCTCATCAATTTTATTTTATTGGCCAGGTGATTTTAATAAAAATTAAGAAGAGAGTTTGAAAATATGAAGCCACTTTCATAATACTAAATAAAAAGTAACAGCCCACATACACATTTTAAAATGTCATTTACAGTTCATGACAGATTAACTTAAACTTTATTGTAAACCTTTCATTTATGAAGCATGATTTTAGCTTGTCTACCTTCACAAACTTCTTAAATAATGTAGTTTATTTTGGACAATATATTATTGGAAACTTGTACATCCATCCAAAGCCTGACATTTTAAATCATATGTTTTCATTTTTAAAAAATGAAGTAAGTTTGAAATCTTTCCATGGTATGTAGTATAATTTCTTTCTTTTATTTATTTATTTATTTTTTCTTTCTCTGGTCACTTCTATTGGTCTTCCATTTATTTACTTTCATCCATCTTTGCTCTTTGGCCTGTGTGGGCCTCTCATCACAGTGGCCTCTGTCGCTGCAGAGCACCGGCTCTGGGCACATGTGCTCCTGAGCACTGGTTTGATAGTTGGATACATCCGTCCAGCTGCTCCGCAGCACATGAGATCTTCCCAGGCCAGGGATCGAACTGGCACCCCTTGCACTGCAAGGCAGTGTCCTTACCCACTGGACCACTAGGGAAGCCTTTTCTTTTTTTTTTTATAAGTGGTCTCATCTTCATTTTTAATATGGTTAAGGCTAAATTTTAAAAAGCATAGTTGTTGATGAATCTTACATTAAAAGTTGAGCTAGGACCTAATATTTTCAGAAAGAAATGAAACTATAAATAAACATTTTGATTATGATTTTTGTGATCAACTCTAATGATTTGTCTGTTGAAATCCAAAAAATGTGTCTTCAATAGACTAATTTATATCAGTAAGTGGTCATTTGTTTCAGTATGTAAGGACTGTATTCTTTGGCAGAAATTCCGAATATATTAAGATGTCCCCATTAAGGGTGAAGTGAATGCTGTCACATGTTAGTCAACAAATTGCTCAATGTTATCAAGATAAGTGCTATAGGACCATAATAATTACTTCCTTTTCTGTTTCTTACAGCTGTTAAAATTACTCTTTTTTTTTCTCAAATAATTGATTTGGTGATTTTATTTGATACTTTCTTCTAATTGGAGAATTGGAGGGCATGAATCACAACCTTGATTGAGCCCTGTCCTCCTGTAAATAGGCATCTCCCTAATAACAGCTGACCATGGGTTCAGTGCAAATTGTTAGTCCATTTAGGACTATTAAAGAAATTGTAACGGGTTTTGTAAAGATATTCTTCCTTAGCAGAGTAAATAACTAATTGGAAAGTATTGCGATACAGAAAATCTTTCTTTGATGAAAAATTAAAAAGCAACTAAAAAAATAGAAACTACTTTTATTTCCTTTTCACACTGAGACATATGGAATTAATATAAATTTTGATTCAAATAGTATAAACTTACACAGTTATTTAAGATTTTGGCATGGATGATTACTAAATTTTTTCTAGAATGAAGTTTAATTGAACAAAAATATGAATAAATAAATGACAAAAAGTAGTTTAAGTTTAGAGTTGTAAGGTTGGCAGAAAGTACTGTTTTTTTCTTCCATTTTGGTCTTACTATTGTATCTACAAATGGCAGAGCATTCTGATGGTGGTGGATCATTACTTAAACAATGAAGAAGAAATATCTTCAGAAATTAAGTTACCTCAAAAAGATAATGGTGTA
Source organism: Tragulus kanchil (assembly GCA_022376925.1). Classification (NCBI taxonomy): domain Eukaryota; kingdom Metazoa; phylum Chordata; class Mammalia; order Artiodactyla; family Tragulidae; genus Tragulus; species Tragulus kanchil. Next base: position 55,758,943 of record JAIOJX010000004.1, read on the forward strand.
ATAATCTTTTACATATTGGAAGCCTTTTCTTTTTTTTTTTATAAGTGGTCTCATCTTCATTTTTAATATGGTTAAGGCTAAATTTTAAAAAGCATAGTTGTTGATGAATCTTACATTAAAAGTTGAGCTAGGACCTAATATTTTCAGAAAGAAATGAAACTATAAATAAACATTTTGATTATGATTTTTGTGATCAACTCTAATGATTTGTCTGTTGAAATCCAAAAAATGTGTCTTCAATAGACTAATTTATATCAGTAAGTGGTCATTTGTTTCAGTATGTAAGGACTGTATTCTTTGGCAGAAATTCCGAATATATTAAGATGTCCCCATTAAGGGTGAAGTGAATGCTGTCACATGTTAGTCAACAAATTGCTCAATGTTATCAAGATAAGTGCTATAGGACCATAATAATTACTTCCTTTTCTGTTTCTTACAGCTGTTAAAATTACTCTTTTTTTTTCTCAAATAATTGATTTGGTGATTTTATTTGATACTTTCTTCTAATTGGAGAATTGGAGGGCATGAATCACAACCTTGATTGAGCCCTGTCCTCCTGTAAATAGGCATCTCCCTAATAACAGCTGACCATGGGTTCAGTGCAAATTGTTAGTCCATTTAGGACTATTAAAGAAATTGTAACGGGTTTTGTAAAGATATTCTTCCTTAGCAGAGTAAATAACTAATTGGAAAGTATTGCGATACAGAAAATCTTTCTTTGATGAAAAATTAAAAAGCAACTAAAAAAATAGAAACTACTTTTATTTCCTTTTCACACTGAGACATATGGAATTAATATAAATTTTGATTCAAATAGTATAAACTTACACAGTTATTTAAGATTTTGGCATGGATGATTACTAAATTTTTTCTAGAATGAAGTTTAATTGAACAAAAATATGAATAAATAAATGACAAAAAGTAGTTTAAGTTTAGAGTTGTAAGGTTGGCAGAAAGTACTGTTTTTTTCTTCCATTTTGGTCTTACTATTGTATCTACAAATGGCAGAGCATTCTGATGGTGGTGGATCATTACTTAAACAATGAAGAAGAAATATCTTCAGAAATTAAGTTACCTCAAAAAGATAATGGTGTAATAATCTTTTACAATTTTTATGGTATCTATTCCTGGCTTTAAAAAATTTGTAATTAAAAGTAATTTGTGATGAAACAATGGTAAATATCAGTATAATTACCATAGAAGAAGCTAATCATTTCATTAAAGAGTAACTAAGGCATTTTGTTTTTATTTAAGTAATTATCATGATCAATATTCAAGGACATCTACACAGTCTGCAAATTCAAAGGGTTTAGCTGACATTCTGATTGGAAGTTGAAGCCAAAGGAATTTATCTAAAAACATACTATTGTCTAGTTAGCAACTATTTTTTCACTAAGTTACTATATTTATTGGGGGAAATTTTGAAAGTAATTAATGGAGATAGAGTTGGATAAAGTCCCTCACCCCAGCTGCTTCTATCATTTTTTAGAGTCTAAATGCTGCCAACTACTGAACAGCTTAGTGCCACCAACTACCGCTGGGCAATTTCCTAGATGCTGAGCAATAAAAGAGATTAAAAAGCTGCTCTTTATATACCTCAACCACATATCTTGAGGGCTGGGTGAGATAAGCAAATAATTCCATTAGGATGTGATAGATGCTAAAAAGAGAACTAAACTCAACCTAGAGATCCAGAGAAACCCTTCTGAGTGAATAGATGCCTTAAGTAAATCCCATAGACTACTAGAAAAATTTTCTAAGCAGAAAGTAAAGCACAGGCACATGTAGAGGTATTAAACAGCATGACTTGTAATAACACTAGGTTCCTCTGTCCATGGAATTCTCCAAGCAAGCATTCTGGAGTGGGTTGCCATTCCCTTCTCCAGATCGTCCTGGGTCCTCAGGGATCAAACCTGGGCCTCCTGCACTGCAAGTAGATTTTTTACTGTCTGGGCCACCAGAGAGGCCTAAATGAAAAACAAGCTAATTCCAGAAACTTCATGTTACTGAATTGCAAAAGAGAGGAAAAATGTCTAGAACAGTTGATGTAAGTAGGGACCAGCTCATATATGGCCTGGTCTGCCCAACTAAGATAATAAATGTACTCTGGGAAGCAGGACATTCTGAAACTTTTGAAAGCTGAAATGTGATAGCCTGATTTCTAGTTTACAAGCATGACTACACTGTGGATGGCATTTTCATATTCCATAAAAGCCTACTGCCTGAGGAGGGTTAAGAACACTGTCAGGGGTAAAGTTCCATTTGGGGAGATTGTCCTGGTTAAGTGCTGATGAAGGTATTGTTATTGGTAGTATTGAGAAAAAGCTTGAGAGTGAAGCACAGCAAAAAGTGAAGGACTGAATTGAATTGGTAGCACCTGTGGGACCAAGATTCAAATGTATTTAAGTAATTATCATGATATTCAAGGACATCTACACAGTCTGCAAATTCAAAGGGTTTAGCTGACATTCTGATTGGAAGTTGAAGCCAAAGGAATTTATCTAAAAACATACTATTGTCTAGTTAGCAACTATTTTTTCACTAAGTTACTATATTTATTGGGGGAAATTTTGAAAGTAATTAATGGAGATAGAGTTGGATAAAGTCCCTCACCCCAGCTGCTTCTATCATTTTTTAGAGTCTAAATGCTGCCAACTACTGAACAGCTTAGTGCCACCAACTACCGCTGGGCAATTTCCTAGATGCTGAGCAATAAAAGAGATTAAAAAGCTGCTCTTTATATACCTCAACCACATATCTTGAGGGCTGGGTGAGATAAGCAAATAATTCCATTAGGATGTGATAGATGCTAAAAAGAGAACTAAACTCAACCTAGAGATCCAGAGAAACCCTTCTGAGTGAATAGATGCCTTAAGTAAATCCCATAGACTACTAGAAAAATTTTCTAAGCAGAAAGTAAAGCACAGGCACATGTAGAGGTATTAAACAGCATGACTTGTAATAACACTAGGTTCCTCTGTCCATGGAATTCTCCAAGCAAGCATTCTGGAGTGGGTTGCCATTCCCTTCTCCAGATCGTCCTGGGTCCTCAGGGATCAAACCTGGGCCTCCTGCACTGCAAGTAGATTTTTTACTGTCTGGGCCACCAGAGAGGCCTAAATGAAAAACAAGCTAATTCCAGAAACTTCATGTTACTGAATTGCAAAAGAGAGAGGAAAAATGTCTAGAACAGTTGATGTAAGTAGGGACCAGCTCATATATGGCCTGGTCTGCCCAACTAAGATAATAAATGTACTCTGGGAAGCAGGACATTCTGAAACTTTTGAAAGCTGAAATGTGATAGCCTGATTTCTAGTTTACAAGCATGACTACACTGTGGATGGCATTTTCATATTCCATAAAAGCCTACTGCCTGAGGAGGGTTAAGAACACTGTCAGGGGTAAAGTTCCATTTGGGGAGATTGTCCTGGTTAAGTGCTGATGAAGGTATTGTTATTGGTAGTATTGAGAAAAAGCTTGAGAGTGAAGCACAGCAAAAAGTGAAGGACTGAATTATGAAGATTGAGTGTGAGGCACCTGTGGGACCAAGTGAATCTGTGTAGTGGAAAGAAGTTTCAGACTCAGAAGTTTCAGGCATCCAGCCTGGTGACTTAGCCTTGGGGTTCATCAGTAACTCAGTATGTGGTACCAAGTCACTTCATTCGTGTACAACTCTTTGTGACTCTATGGACTGTAGCCCGCCAGGCACTTCCGTCCATGGGATTCTCCAGGCAAGAATATTAGAGTTGCCATGCCTTTCTCCAGGAGATCTTCCCAACCTAGGAACTGAACTCAGACCTCCTGCTTGGCAGGCAGATTCTTTACCATCTGAGCCACCAGAGAAGCCCTCATCAGTAAATACACAGTAATAAAAATGTTGTGAGTGGTGGAATCAGCATATACAAATGTGAAGAGAGAGAGAGAGAATAGACAAGAATAGGCATTTATGCAACAAACCCTCTTGTTTGGATGACATGTCAATACAGGGAAGTCTACAAAAGAGAATGAGAAGAAATACAACAATAATCCTGGTAGGCAGGCAATTTCATCTTGATTTTTTCAGTTAAAGACTATGAGCTATAGAAAAATACAACTTTCCCAAAATATTGTAGCTAGGAATTGTGTGAGTCAAAATTTCATCAGTAGCATTTTTGTCTCCATAAGTGCTCCCTTTCCCTTTATTGTGAAGCCATCATGCCAGGCTGTAATGTTCTTAAATGTCAGGATTATGTCTTCCATTTCTAAAACATCCCCATAATATAAGTATATAATATATACTTTAAAGAAACACTTGACTTTATTCCACTAAAACCATAATGAATAAAATAATTTGTCCTTTCCTGTAATTTTAACCATATGTATCCCTTAGTTAGGCTGCTTTTGTGATAGCTTTTTTAATATTAGCGTTTTTACACTGATAATGCAGTTTAAAAATTTAGGTCCTATGCAAACACATTTAACAATTACATATGTACTTTACCAGTGACTTTCATTCTTTTGAAACAAGAATTTTTATTACAAAAGTATTCATAACTCTAGTAGATGAAAAATTTAACTATTCACTCATGAAATCAAATCAGGTCCTCTTCTATTTTTTTTAAACACAAAAGTTAAAATATATATTTCTTATACTTAGAAAATATTTACTTTTCTAAGATTGTATTGGAAAAATGTATGAACCACTAATCTTATCAGAAATTTATCATAAATTACCAATGTATCACTGTACCTACCTTTCCCTACTATGAAGCAATTTTGCAATAATGAGCTATATCATGCAGAATTACACTAAAAACCAATTCAAATATAATGCAAACATTTATGTTTGTTGACAGTAATAGAAGATACTGTTTTCTTTGCTATAAAGTATATCCCAAATTTAAGTATTTCAAAAGAAAAAAAAAGTGACAATTTAAAGCCGAAATTTAAAGTGATATTACATACTTTTCCATTTCTGGATTCATTTTAGATATTCCTTTCCCCTAACTACTTAGAGATACAAATGAAACAGCATTTCTTTTCTTAAAGAAAACAGCAGAGTTATTGAAATATTATGAGATTTTAGAGAGATCTATTACTGATCCAATTAGAGTATAGATTAAAAAATTACAGAGTAACTCACATCTGCATATAAAGTAGGTCATATAATATGCTATTATTTTAAAAGTTATATTTTATTTGGACTAATGTAAATTTTTAGGATAATAATTTATTACTCCAGATCAGTTACATGTCAATACAGGGAAGTCTACAAAAGAGAATGAGAAGAAATACAACAATAATCCTGGTAGGCAGGCAATTTCATCTTGATTTTTTCAGTTAAAGACTATGAGCTATAGAAAAATACAACTTTCCCAAAATATTGTAGCTAGGAATTGTGTGAGTCAAAATTTCATCAGTAGCATTTTGTCTCCATAAGTGCTCCCTTTCCCTTTATTGTGAAGCCATCATGCCAGGCTGTAATGTTCTTAAATGTCAGGATTATGTCTTCCATTTCTAAAACATCCCCATAATATAAGTATATAATATATACTTTAAAGAAACACTTGACTTTATTCCACTAAAACCATAATGAATAAAATAATTTGTCCTTTCCTGTAATTTTAACCATATGTATCCCTTAGTTAGGCTGCTTTTGTGATAGCTTTTTTAATATTAGCGTTTTTACACTGATAATGCAGTTTAAAAATTTAGGTCCTATGCAAACACATTTAACAATTACATATGTACTTTACCAGTGACTTTCATTCTTTTGAAACAAGAATTTTTATTACAAAAGTATTCATAACTCTAGTAGATGAAAAATTTAACTATTCACTCATGAAATCAAATCAGGTCCTCTTCTATTTTTTTTAAACACAAAAGTTAAAATATATATTTCTTATACTTAGAAAATATTTACTTTTCTAAGATTGTATTGGAAAAATGTATGAACCACTAATCTTATCAGAAATTTATCATAAATTACCAATGTATCACTGTACCTACCTTTCCCTACTATGAAGCAATTTTGCAATAATGAGCTATATCATGCAGAATTACACTAAAAACCAATTCAAATATAATGCAAACATTTATGTTTGTTGACAGTAATAGAAGATACTGTTTTCTTTGCTATAAAGTATATCCCAAATTTAAGTATTTCAAAAGAAAAAAAAAGTGACAATTTAAAGCCGAAATTTAAAGTGATATTACATACTTTTCCATTTCTGGATTCATTTTAGATATTCCTTTCCCCTAACTACTTAGAGATACAAATGAAACAGCATTTCTTTTCTTAAAGAAAACAGCAGAGTTATTGAAATATTATGAGATTTTAGAGAGATCTATTACTGATCCAATTAGAGTATAGATTAAAAAATTACAGAGTAACTCACATCTGCATATAAAGTAGGTCATATAATATGCTATTATTTTAAAAGTTATATTTTATTTGGACTAATGTAAATTTTTAGGATAATAATTTATTACTCCAGATCAGTTACATGTTTTCTATCTTTCATAAATATTTAAAATTTTTCATTCTTTCCATATTTACTGAGAATATATGATGCACTGTAGCTCAGCTGGTAAAGAATCTACCTGCAATGCAGGAGACCCTGGTTTGATTTCTGGAGAAGGAATAGGCTACCCACTCCAGTATTCTTGGATTTCCCTGGTGACTCAGACAGTAAAAAGTTTGCATGCAATGCAAGAGACCTGGGTTCAGTCCCTGAGTTGGGAGAATGGAAAAGCTACCCGCTTCAGTATTCTTGGGCTTTCCTGGTGGCTTAGATGGCAAAGAATCTGCCTATGATGCAGGAGATCTGGGTTGGATAATGGGATGGAAAGATCACCTGGAGAAGTGATGGGCTACCCACTTCAGTATTCTTGCCTGAAGAATTCTATGGCTCATCCATGGGGTTGCAAAGAATCAGACATGACTGGACAACTTGACTTTTGACTTTGAAACACTGCCACAGTTTCTATAGATAAAATGGTAAAGATGACATGATTACAGCTTCACAACTGTACTGTTTCTACAAACAGTAAAAAAAGGAAAAAGAAAAACTAATATAACAGCATCACAGTTTGGGTTCTCCAGATGCAAACGTGAAGAAAGAATTTAGGGATGCCAAGATGTTTAATAGGGATTAACATCCATGAACTGAAGGAAAAGAAGAAGTGGAAATGGCCAATGGAGGAAGTTGAAGTACAATACAGGACCATCAAAGGCTTGGAAAAAGTCAGTAGAGAACTTTGGAGCAAGTATTGACCATTAAGGTGTCTTGCCTGGAGGTGATTCAGCCAGGCCTTTGTACTACAGGTTCCATCAGTCACCAGATGCAGTCACCACAAGAAACCCTGTAACGTTTTGGGCGAAGGTTCTATCTCTGTAGCTGGGCAGGCCCTGAAGGTTTGATAAATCCTCTGAGTTACTCCCAGTGTCCAGACAGCCAGGTCTCTCATTAAAGGGAGATGTGGGCTGCTCATCTCCATATTTACAATATCCACCATAAAAATACTGGGAGTGAAGGTAATGGCATCCCTCCTATGTTCTTCCTGGTTCCTTAAGCCATGTATTCTTTCCAGTGCAAGTGCAGAGCCAAATAAAAGTCTTTAGGTCAATGGATATACTACTTATTGAATTATAACAACCCATAATATTGTTAGCCTTCGAGGTGGCACAATGGTAAACAATCTGCCTGTCAATGCAGGAGATGCAGGTTCAATCTCTGGGTTGGAAAGATCCCCAGGAGTAGAAAAGGGCAGCCTATGCCAGTATTCTTGCCTGGAAAATTCCATGGACAGAGGAGCCTGGCGGGTTGTAGTCAATAGGGTTGCACAAAATCGGACATGAATGAGCACCCATACATGTACATGATATTGCCGCCAGGCTTTTCATCCAGTCAGCTCTTCAGTAAACCTTTTCAATGCTCTATCATGCTGGCAACTTGGGTGATGTTTGTAACGGGCCCATTTTTGCCTTTCTTTGTATAAGATCGGTACTTAATCTGACATGACATTAAGTGGGATCCAGTGCCAGTCATTAAAATATCCTGTAAGCCCTCAAATAATACTGCTGGCTGGCAGCTTGTGGGCAAGAAAGGAAATCCTACTGTTAAGAATATGTGTCTGTTCTTCTGATGAGCCATTGGGCATTCCAGGATCTAAGGCAAACAGTTGTTAATTTGACACTGAGTGAGCAGTTTTTCTCCTCAAGCATTCATACCTATCAAAGGGTCAGCATTAGGAGCTGACGCTTGCCCTGGTAAATCAAATTCAGTGAATCAGTGCTATTTGTTTTATGCACAGCCTCCATAACAATCACTGTTAGCATTTAACATATGGGTCCATAGTGCTGGCATTGGGAGACCAGTATACAGGATGTCATCTGAGTGGTCTGTATTGAACCTGGGAGTTCAGAGCCTATTCTGTGCTGAATGCTTTCTGGTGACAATGAACATTGACAGAGAGGTCTTCTAACATTGTGCCCACTCTCACATGTCCAGTCATGTGCCTCTACTCTAGTCCATCTTGTCCTCAGTTTCCTAATATGGTTACCCTCTCTTTCCTTGGTACACAGTTATCTGAACAAATGGCTGGGCCTTTATAGCCATATCTCAAATCAGTCACCAAACAGACTACCCTGGAAAAGATGTGACTTCAAGCAAGGTGACTTTCTTTAACTAAAGTATATCTTGAAGAAGTCGACAAATAGAACCTGTGTGTTAGTTACAAACCCTAGAGCCTGACAGCAGGTCCTTTTTTGAAGAAGATGTGGTCAGTATGTCTATCTACCACAAATATATTCAATAATATGACAACAGCTTCCTTGGCAGAAAATATAGAGTAGTTGAAGGGCTAAAAGGAAGAGAGTCCCATAGACAGTCTATGATAAAATTACTTGGCAAGAATCATAGATTATCTAGATGCAAGAATGATAGACTTTTAATTTATATTTTGATTAAAAATGCCCCCTTTTCCTTCCTCTATCTCCATTTCAGGTTCATAAGGGGACAAGTCCAGTTATTTAGTTGTATATACAGGAGAAAGTGCTCAAAGTGTTCATCACAGAGTTTTTAAAAAAAGGTTGAACATATATTTGAAAATCAAACAAAATAGCAGAAGCTAGGCACATGCTGGGGGATGGGAAGAAGACATGGTGGGTGAGTTGTTAAGGCAATGGGAAGACACATACACCTAAGAATGCCAGTCATTAAAATATCCTGTAAGCCCTCAAATAATACTGCTGGCTGGCAGCTTGTGGGCAAGAAAGGAAATCCTACTGTTAAGAATATGTGTCTGTTCTTCTGATGAGCCATTGGGCATTCCAGGATCTAAGGCAAACAGTTGTTAATTTGACACTGAGTGAGCAGTTTTTCTCCTCAAGCATTCATACCTATCAAAGGGTCAGCATTAGGAGCTGACGCTTGCCCTGGTAAATCAAATTCAGTGAATCAGTGCTATTTGTTTTATGCACAGCCTCCATAACAATCACTGTTAGCATTTAACATATGGGTCCATAGTGCTGGCATTGGGAGACCAGTATACAGGATGTCATCTGAGTGGTCTGTATTGAACCTGGGAGTTCAGAGCCTATTCTGTGCTGAATGCTTTCTGGTGACAATGAACATTGACAGAGAGGTCTTCTAACATTGTGCCCACTCTCACATGTCCAGTCATGTGCCTCTACTCTAGTCCATCTTGTCCTCAGTTTCCTAATATGGTTACCCTCTCTTTCCTTGGTACACAGTTATCTGAACAAATGGCTGGGCCTTTATAGCCATATCTCAAATCAGTCACCAAACAGACTACCCTGGAAAAGATGTGACTTCAAGCAAGGTGACTTTCTTTAACTAAAGTATATCTTGAAGAAGTCGACAAATAGAACCTGTGTGTTAGTTACAAACCCTAGAGCCTGACAGCAGGTCCTTTTTTGAAGAAGATGTGGTCAGTATGTCTATCTACCACAAATATATTCAATAATATGACAACAGCTTCCTTGGCAGAAAATATAGAGTAGTTGAAGGGCTAAAAGGAAGAGAGTCCCATAGACAGTCTATGATAAAATTACTTGGCAAGAATCATAGATTATCTAGATGCAAGAATGATAGACTTTTAATTTATATTTTGATTAAAAATGCCCCCTTTTCCTTCCTCTATCTCCATTTCAGGTTCATAAGGGGACAAGTCCAGTTATTTAGTTGTATATACAGGAGAAAGTGCTCAAAGTGTTCATCACAGAGTTTTTAAAAAAAGGTTGAACATATATTTGAAAATCAAACAAAATAGCAGAAGCTAGGCACATGCTGGGGGATGGGAAGAAGACATGGTGGGTGAGTTGTTAAGGCAATGGGAAGACACATACACCTAAGAATGGAACCTGTATGCAAGCTGCTTGTTGGGAAGTGAACAGCAAATAAGAGGCAGGGAGCGGTAGGATAGTTAGTTGGAGAAATAATTAGGAAACACATTTTAAACTCAAAAACTATGCTATGGATTTGGGACTTTGGGAGTTCCAGAATCCATGAAGGTTTTTAAGTAGTGATATGTTCACATATTACTTGTGCTTCAGAAAGGTCACAAAACTGCAGTTTGAAAATAGATTGAAGAGCTTCTGCTTCTCTCAAATACTAACTTCATAGAATCCCTCTCTCGTCCAAAGGCCTTTTACATTTCCAAAATGTAAATGTTCACTATCCAAATGTCCAATTACTAGTGCTTTCAAATGTCCTATAATAGAAAGTGACCTTGAAAATTTTTTGATGAAGACTGCAAGCAAAGAAATACTACTGCTATAACAAAAAGTTTCTCTGGCAGATTCAGTTCATTTATGTTTAAAATCAGATTTGCTGGATGAAATCAATTAAAAAAAATTTTTTTGGCCAATTCTATTGGTCTTTCATTTATCTATTTTCATCCATCTTTGTTCTTTGGCTCGTGTGGGCCTCCCATTGCAGTGACCTCTGTCGCTGCAGAGTACCGGCTCTGGGCGCGTGTGCTCCAGAACTCCGGCTCTATAGTCGGACAAATCAGTCCAGTCGCACTGCGACACGTGGGATCTTCCCAGGCCAGGGATCGAACTAGTGCCCCTTGCACTGCAAGGCAGTGTCCTTACCCACTGGACCACCAGGGAAGCCCTCAATTAAAAGTTTTTATCACACTTGTGATAAATGCAGAATCTGATTCAGTCTCAAGCAGGAAGTCATACAAACCAGGTCAAATTCCAAAAGTCTACACCTAATAATAGAATATATGCATGAAGACTCAATCAATTGTTTGTGACCCCCTGGTCTGTAGCCCACCAGTCTCCCCCTGTCTATAGGGTTTTTCAAAACAAGTGTACTAGAGCAGGTTGCCATTTCCTACTCCAGGGGATTTTCCCAACCCAGGAACTGAACCCGTGTCTCCTGAACTGCAGGTGGATTCTTGACAGCTGAGCCACCAGTGAAGTTAATAATGGAGTATATTCCATAAGTAATCATGTAAATTGACTAAAAATAATGACCAAATTATAGATGTTATAGTGCTCATGCAGATTAAAATTTTTAACACATAAAATAAAACTTTTAATATATAATTATCTGTATACAAATAATAGAACAAAAGCCCTTTTTTCCCACTATATGTGTGTGTGTGTGTGTGTGTGTATGTATATATATATATATATATATATTTTTTTTTTTTTTTAAAGATGAGACTAAGATTTTATGCTATGGTAAAACTCCAATGCATGGCTTTTTCTTTACTCTGGAAGTTCTTATTAATATTCCAATCCCCAAATATGCACATCATATCATATAAGCAAGGAATAAAAAAATGTCACTACAGCTAAAGACTACTTTGCATCTGAGGATAGATGGCCTAAAGTTTATAGCAGTAGATGTGAAAGAGCATTGCATAAGGAGTCAGGCTATAAACTGTGAAATTTAAAAAAAAATAAAGGCTAAGAAGGCATAAGGTAAAATAAAGATCTGAATGTATGAGATTCAGGCAAGTGTAATCAAAAGCAATAAACTCTGCTTGTATGATTATTACAACTAGAGACAGTCACTTCTATGCATTTACCTAGGAGTATGCTCTACTTAGTCTATTTATAAATAATGGCCGAGATGAGAAAACGAAAAAAAATAGGAAAATGAAAAATTTACCCTGCCATATCACCTTGGATAATGCGGGATGCAAGGCAGTGTCCTTACCCACTGGACCACCAGGGAAGCCCTCAATTAAAAGTTTTTATCACACTTGTGATAAATGCAGAATCTGATTCAGTCTCAAGCAGGAAGTCATACAAACCAGGTCAAATTCCAAAAGTCTACACCTAATAATAGAATATATGCATGAAGACTCAATCAATTGTTTGTGACCCCCTGGTCTGTAGCCCACCAGTCTCCCCCTGTCTATAGGGTTTTTCAAAACAAGTGTACTAGAGCAGGTTGCCATTTCCTACTCCAGGGGATTTTCCCAACCCAGGAACTGAACCCGTGTCTCCTGAACTGCAGGTGGATTCTTGACAGCTGAGCCACCAGTGAAGTTAATAATGGAGTATATTCCATAAGTAATCATGTAAATTGACTAAAAATAATGACCAAATTATAGATGTTATAGTGCTCATGCAGATTAAAATTTTTAACACATAAAATAAAACTTTTAATATATAATTATCTGTATACAAATAATAGAACAAAAGCCCTTTTTTCCCACTATATGTGTGTGTGTGTGTGTGTGTGTGTATGTATATATATATATATATATTTTTTTTTTTTTTTAAAAGATGAGACTAAGATTTTATGCTATGGTAAAACTCCAATGCATGGCTTTTTCTTTACTCTGGAAGTTCTTATTAATATTCCAATCCCCAAATATGCACATCATATCATATAAGCAAGGAATAAAAAAATGTCACTACAGCTAAAGACTACTTTGCATCTGAGGATAGATGGCCTAAAGTTTATAGCAGTAGATGTGAAAGAGCATTGCATAAGGAGTCAGGCTATAAACTGTGAAATTTAAAAAAAAATAAAGGCTAAGAAGGCATAAGGTAAAATAAAGATCTGAATGTATGAGATTCAGGCAAGTGTAATCAAAAGCAATAAACTCTGCTTGTATGATTATTACAACTAGAGACAGTCACTTCTATGCATTTACCTAGGAGTATGCTCTACTTAGTCTATTTATAAATAATGGCCGAGATGAGAAAACATGTAACATAGAAACACATACATAGGGAAAATGAAAAATTTACCCTGCCATATACAGCAATCCATAATAGAAAAATATGCCCAGTAAATGAGACCACTTTGAGATATGGTCTCATTTTCTATTCTATAATGAATTAACTTTTCCCATCCAATTAGAAACTTTCCTCTTCAGTCAATATTTAATTTTCTTTCTCTCATATTTTCCAAAGCCTCAGAGTTTTCTCTCTCCTCTTCATTTAGAATTGAGGGTCTGATATACTTTTCCAGCTGAATAAGCAAAATGCATAAATCTGGATAGTCCCTGAGCAAGAAGAGTACAGGTCTCACTAAGGACTAATGAGCACACTCCTTCAATTGTTTTATCATTATTATCTTACTTATATGGGTCAGCAAAGAGAACCACAACTTACAAGATTATTTCCATATTTTCCAAACTGCTAAAAATAAGACTTTTGAAAGTTCTTCACTTAGTTTATAACTCTTATGTCTGTTTATCATGAATGACTCAGATCCCTTTGTGTCTGAAAAGAACTTTGAGCAGTTTTCATTAAATCACTGTCTCTCTGCGTCTTGAAACTATGTTATACCTTAAGAGTTGCTCAGTCATGTCTGACTCTGCAGCCCCATGGACTGTAGCCCACCAGGCTCCTCTGTGCATGGATTTTCCAGGCAAGAATATTGGAGTGGGTTGAAATTCTCTCCTGCAGGGGATCTTCCCAACCCAGGGATCAAATCCATGTCTCTTATGTCTCCAGCATTGGCAGGCAGATTCTTTGCACTAGTACCACCTGGAAAGTCCATACTTTAAGCTAATTGTTATCAACAATATTAAGGCATATTTCAGTGAGACTTAAAGTTTGTCTCATAATTTATACAGATCCACCCTCTTACCCAATCCATTTTGCTCCATTTTGCTCAATATGGCCCATGAAAGAATTTAAGAGTTTACCTCAGACACTAACCAAGCCAGACTGTGCAAAGAATTTTAAGAACAAATAGAATTTGCATATGTGACCATTAACCATTTTTGTGAACTAAAATGCTTTACTACTTAGTCTATTTATAAATAATGGCCGAGATGAGAAAACATGTAACATAGAAACACATACATAGGGAAAATGAAAAATTTACCCTGCCATATACAGCAATCCATAATAGAAAAATATGCCCAGTAAATGAGACCACTTTGAGATATGGTCTCATTTTCTATTCTATAATGAATTAACTTTTCCCATCCAATTAGAAACTTTCCTCTTCAGTCAATATTTAATTTTCTTTCTCTCATATTTTCCAAAGCCTCAGAGTTTTCTCTCTCCTCTTCATTTAGAATTGAGGGTCTGATATACTTTTCCAGCTGAATAAGCAAAATGCATAAATCTGGATAGTCCCTGAGCAAGAAGAGTACAGGTCTCACTAAGGACTAATGAGCACACTCCTTCAATTGTTTTATCATTATTATCTTACTTATATGGGTCAGCAAAGAGAACCACAACTTACAAGATTATTTCCATATTTTCCAAACTGCTAAAAATAAGACTTTTGAAAGTTCTTCACTTAGTTTATAACTCTTATGTCTGTTTATCATGAATGACTCAGATCCCTTTGTGTCTGAAAAGAACTTTGAGCAGTTTTCATTAAATCACTGTCTCTCTGCGTCTTGAAACTATGTTATACCTTAAGAGTTGCTCAGTCATGTCTGACTCTGCAGCCCCATGGACTGTAGCCCACCAGGCTCCTCTGTGCATGGATTTTCCAGGCAAGAATATTGGAGTGGGTTGAAATTCTCTCCTGCAGGGGATCTTCCCAACCCAGGGATCAAATCCATGTCTCTTATGTCTCCAGCATTGGCAGGCAGATTCTTTGCACTAGTACCACCTGGAAAGTCCATACTTTAAGCTAATTGTTATCAACAATATTAAGGCATATTTCAGTGAGACTTAAAGTTTGTCTCATAATTTATACAGATCCACCCTCTTACCCAATCCATTTTGCTCCATTTTGCTCAATATGGCCCATGAAAGAATTTAAGAGTTTACCTCAGACACTAACCAAGCCAGACTGTGCAAAGAATTTTAAGAACAAATAGAATTTGCATATGTGACCATTAACCATTTTTGTGAACTAAAATGCTTTTAATTTTTATTTAGTATGTCCAAGTTTTAATTTATATTTCATGAATAGCTATTAATTACATGCCAAGAAAATCAAGTTTAATATATATGTATAAAAATTGGTTTTGTGTACATGTACAATTTCCCACCTCAGGGTCAAATACCTATAGTAATGTTAAGCCATAGACATTTTCTCCTTATTCCATAAAAATTATCAAACATCTTGGGCAGCACTCTCTAATAGAATTGTCATGAACATGGGAATGTTCTATATCTAAACCTTCCAATGTGGTTTCCATGAGTCACACAAGGCTATTTTGCACCAGAAGTGTGGTTGATGCAGCTGAGGAAATGAATTTTAATTCAGTGTAAAATTAAACACTCTCTATTCAAATCTATTAATAAATAATAGCCAGATATGTTTAGTGGCTCCCATATTGAACAGAGCAGATCTATGACAGTAAGAAATAGCTACTATATGCACATGTTTATTGAGAAAAAAACAAGCACAATTCTTAAGTACCTTGTGAAAGATGCAATATTAGACATACAGTGATTAAAGAACATAGAAAATCCCTAACTCAGATTATAAGCAATGGGGGACTTCCATGGTGGTCCAGTGGCCAAGATTCTGTGTTCTCTGCAGGGAGCCCAGTTTCCATTCCTGGTCAGAGAATTAGACCCACATGTCTCAATTGAGAGGCATGAGATTCAAAATCCAATAAGTAAATAATAAACAGTTTGGTTTTTCTCTTTTTTTAAGAAAAAATGAATGAGAAGACATTAAGGAACATTTTCTAAAGGAAATTTAAAGCCGATGTCTTGAAGGATAAGGAGGAGTTAGAGTCAACTAGATCCTTCTCTGCACTTGCAAAGTCAAGTGATAATCTTGGTCTATTGTATCTGGTGCCTGTGTTTCTTCTTTCCAGTCTTACATTTCTGCATGCAAGAAAACAATCAGGGAGTTCTCAGGAGCAAATTTTAAAGAACATCCTCCAACATATCAGATCAGTTCCTCTTGTAATTCCAAAAAGTATAGGTAAAAATTCTAAAGTTTGGTTATCACCTTTTCCACATGATACTTGAAGAAATGTTCAAGTATGAAATGTTCAACTGTATGTTATTGCAAGCAACATACAGTTTTCTACATTTAATGCCCAGAGGAAGAAAACCGTCCATTGTTTCTTTGGGCTCTGACCATGTACTTTAAAAACAAGTCTAACTAAACATTCATAGTGGAACTAGGAGGAAATATTAGTAAGGTGGTATCACATTCCTGCTTGTGACAATAAAGAGTTCCTTATTGTCCTCCCCTTGTTCTCCCCTCTTCTGTGTCCCACCTGAACATGACCTCCAACCTGTAATTTAAACTTTATCATCCATCCAATGGATGTTTAAGCTGAATCTCTCTAATGGATGGTAAGGCTAAAAATATACTTTGGAGGTCATGTTCAGGTGAGACACAACAGGAATCCCCCTAATTTCTGCTCTCAGCTCATTGGTGAGTTTTGATTTGCTCTATTACCCCTTCTACTCCTGACTACTTGGGGTTAATGCACTAGCCCTTCTCCTTCTGCACTTGCAAAGCAAGACCTCTGTGTCATTAGGTTGGCTGACACTCAGATTGATTTATTACAGTGTTAAAGTGATTTTACAGCTTTCACAAATAGCTTTTAGTGTGGACTCAAAGGTACAATTTGGAGCATTATCTATATTTTCTGAGTTTTTTAAGGGATTTGATTTTAAATTAGAATCACACAAAGCATAGTATGGGATATTGCCCAAGGATTCATATTTCTGCCCTATGAGAACACCAGATATACAAATTAAAGAAAGCCATAAATTCCTTGATGCCCCTCCAATCAAATTGGGTAGGTTATATGACTGCTTTGACTGATGGAATATATTGGAAGTTTTGCTGTACCAGTTTCTTCTCCAGGTCTCTAGGGACTGGCAGATTCCACTTGATGTTTCTTGGAAGACTTACTCTTGGAAGTTAGCCACCATGCTGTGAGAAAGCCAAAGTCGCCTCCTGGAGAGGACTAGTCTGGCTAAGCTCCCAGCCAGCAGTCAGAACCAACGTGCTATTCCGTGTGAGAAGCCTCCTCAATACCTAAACCTGATTTAGAATATTAAATCCTGGATCCTGTCTTAAACTTGATACTGTACTGGAATACCAAATTTGCATTTGGGGAGGTGAGTGTATTTTGCATATAGGAGGGAGCAGTGTGTATCATTTTTAGACAAAAAGCTAACTGTGACAGATTAAAGGGTTATGCATTCTTTGCACTTCTACAGTTAACAGTTATAGTCTGTACTCACTTTTCTTGAGTTTGTGTGCTTTATGATGACTTTGAGTATGGCAGAAGTGACACATTAATGAGAGACAGGACACTTCCACTTCCTGTCTCTTGGAGCACTCGTCCTAGAGGTCAGCTATAGTGCTGCGAGAAAGCTGACCAAGCCCTTGGAGAGATACACAAGACCAAGGACTGAGGAGAAAACCAACAGCCCCAGCTAAGTTTCTAGCTATCAGCCAGCTATCTGGCTGATAGCTAGAAACAAATCTATCAGACACATTAAAAGATAGACAAATCTATCAGATACATTAAAATAACTTCCAGCACTACTGAGTCGCCACAAGTGATAGCACATAAAACAGAAGTGTACACAATACAGAGCTCATCCTGTATCATTCATCTACAAAGTCATGAGCAAATTAAAATCCATACTTCATGCCACTAAGTTTTGGCACTTTTTCTTACATAAAAGGAGACAATTATTGTTCGGTTACTCAGTTGCATTCGACCTTTTGTGATCCGATGGACTGCAGTATACTAAGCTTCCCTGTCCTTCACTATCTCCTACAGTTTGCTCAAACTTAAGTCCATTGAGTCTGTGATGTTATCCAACCATCTCATCCTCTGTTGACCTCTTCTCTTCCTATCCTCAATCTTCCCCAGCATCAGGGCCTTTTCCAGTGAGTGAGCTCTTTGCATCAGGTGGCCAAGGCACTAGACAACTGGAACCCCAGAATATTCTTGTATAGAATGTTTCTGTTGTCTCCATATGGCATTTTCTTCACTGAAATCCTGCACAGTTATTTCATATTGAGAATTTGGTATTCACTTAAATACAAATAGATTCCATCAATTTGTCTTAAACTTGGAGGACTAGTCTGGCTAAGCTCCCAGCCAGCAGTCAGAACCAACGTGCTATTCCGTGTGAGAAGCCTCCTCAATACCTAAACCTGATTTAGAATATTAAATCCTGGATCCTGTCTTAAACTTGATACTGTACTGGAATACCAAATTTGCATTTGGGGAGGTGAGTGTATTTTGCATATAGGAGGGAGCAGTGTGTATCATTTTTAGACAAAAAGCTAACTGTGACAGATTAAAGGGTTATGCATTCTTTGCACTTCTACAGTTAACAGTTATAGTCTGTACTCACTTTTCTTGAGTTTGTGTGCTTTATGATGACTTTGAGTATGGCAGAAGTGACACATTAATGAGAGACAGGACACTTCCACTTCCTGTCTCTTGGAGCACTCGTCCTAGAGGTCAGCTATAGTGCTGCGAGAAAGCTGACCAAGCACTTGGAGAGATACAAAAGACAAAGGACTGAGGAGAAACACAACAGCCCAAGCTAAGTTTCTAGCTATCAGCCAGCTATCTGGCTGATAGCTAGAAACAAATCTATCAGACACATTAAAAGATAGACAAATCTATCAGATACATTAAAATAACTTCCAGCACTACTGAGTCGCCACAAGTGATAGCACATAAAACAGAAGTGTACACAATACAGAGCTCATCCTGTATCATTCATCTACAAAGTCATGAGCAAATTAAAATCCATACTTCATGCCACTAAGTTTTGGCACTTTTTCTTACATAAAAGGAGACAATTATTGTTCGGTTACTCAGTTGCATTCGACCTTTTGTGATCCGATGGACTGCAGTATACTAAGCTTCCCTGTCCTTCACTATCTCCTACAGTTTGCTCAAACTTAAGTCCATTGAGTCTGTGATGTTATCCAACCATCTCATCCTCTGTTGACCTCTTCTCTTCCTATCCTCAATCTTCCCCAGCATCAGGGCCTTTTCCAGTGAGTGAGCTCTTTGCATCAGGTGGCCAAGGCACTAGACAACTGGAACCCCAGAATATTCTTGTATAGAATGTTTCTGTTGTCTCCATATGGCATTTTCTTCACTGAAATCCTGCACAGTTATTTCATATTGAGAATTTGGTATTCACTTAAATACAATAGAATAAGAAATGCATTCCCCATCTTAAGTATCCTTATTGTCTCAAGTACATCACATTATCCTTTCGTTGTTTGTTTGTGTAAGTGCTTATTATCTGTTTATATTCATTTTCACTTAAAGTAGAATAAAATAAGGAAATTTGTTTGCCTAGACCTTTGTTATATCTGTTGCACCCGAAGCAATGTCTCAATACATATTAACCGAACAAATAACCACCTCAGTTCTACTAATTGGACTATCAAAGAGAATCTGACCATATAGCAATAGACGTAAAGAATACTAGGAGCAGACAGGTTCATTCTTTATATCCACAAGTGCTTTTCTCATTGTCTCTCAAATGAGGATCCACCAGATTAAGAAAGTAGATTCTAACTGAATTAGATTTCAACAAATGACCTATAGAAATGATGTTTTACACCTATAAGCCAAACGTCTACATAGTTACAATACTGGGTTAGTTGTCACAAACTGAAGAACCTGAATTGGCCTGCTTAAATGTGTAGAGATTAATTGGAAAGATCAAAACCCCTAATTCAATCACAAGAAAGTGCCCAGCATTTGGCTAGAGTTGTGTTTTGAGTATTCTTATGGATTGGCTGTCTTTGCCTTAAATGGTAGTTGGTCTCACAACATTTTGAGTTAGATGACAATTTTACACACAAATTCTTCCACTCTTTTCTGCATAATTCAGGGCACTTGCTGTCACCACTAAACTTACTCAGAAACATCCATAATTATGTGTAATCCTTTTGTGGGATATAGCTTTAATTAGTGGAAGAGAAAAGGATATAGTCTATTTCAAGCAAAAAAAATCTAACTTTCAGACATTAGATCATACATACAGAATCCAAAGGACATGGTCCTTTACTCTTTTCTTCTTCTAGTGTCCTCTAAGGGGCTTCCCTGGTGGCTCAGTGGTAAAGAGAAGAGTGGCAATGCAGGAGACCTGGATTCCACCCCTGGATCAGGAAGATTCTCTGGAGAAGGAAACGGCAACTCACCCCAGTATTCTAGCCTGGAGAATCCCATCGACATAGAAGCTTGGTGATCTAAAGTCCTTGATGTCACAGAGCCAGACCTGATTAAGCTATATGTCTTTAAAGTCTTTCATCCTTATTTCCTTCCTCTTAGTCATCTATAAAATCCCCTAAGATACCAGTTAATAAGAAAGAAATACTGAGGTTCTAATAATGCTCTCAGGGAGACTAGCTTTCAGGACTTTAGGTAAGAGATGACAGACCAGAGTGTGCATTAGCCTCCCAATGACTCAATGAATGTGTGATGTAGCACTCTCAGACTACCCAAGTGAATGTCCAGAACTGTTTGGTTAATACAAGTTACAAATGGCTCAGTTAATGCAGTCTGACTTTTTCTCCTAAAATAGGGATGTGTGTGTATGTGTGTGTTCATAGCAACAACAGTAGTACTACATTCTTGAGAAAATTCCCACTAAAATTTGAATTGCTAAAGGACTACTGTGCCAGGTCTTATATCCCTGATTGCAGAAATACAAAGAGGGAGGTCTCTTGGTAGTTGAAATATTAGAGAAATCATTATAAAACTGCTAAATCATGAGAAAATATGAACCTTAAAATTAGATCATGAGAAATAGAATACTTCTGTGGATGCTTACCATGCATTTTAAATTTGCCTGAGCACTGCTTTCCAAATGCATTCATTTTTGAGTATCTGTTAAAACACATATTAAAAGCTATTTACAATTTGCTTGTTTGAATGTTCCTCTATTATACGTGAGTTCATTTATTTTCTTTTAAAAATTTCAAGGAAACCACATTACTACCTTCCAGGGCCCTTGACAGAACCAAAGCAATCACATGAATTGCTTCTACTCTCAGACACTTTGGAATCCCATCATTCAGATCATCATGGTGCCAATACATTCCCCAGAACTGAAGACTCAGAGGAGCATGATGCTTCAATGCGTTTATAGAATACATTTCATGTAGACAAGCATGAAAGGAACAGTTTGCATAATCATCTGCCAAAAAGAATCCATCTGTCAGAAGAGTGGAAGCTGGTATCAAACAAGTTCACATTAACAACAACAAAAAACAACCTCAATTTCCAGTCCATGCACTTCATTTCCTTGAGCCTAATTATCAGTGTGCATACAAATCAGGAAAATACTTCTTCCTGGGTACAGTTCAAAAGTCTGGTCTTGGCAAAAGACGACAATAGCTGCTCATTTCTTTGGGGGTTATACCATGCAGCTGAGAGCATCGGGGATGGAAATGCCGGGCCAAATTCTGTTATTGCCAATGTAAAGCTTTACTGCTTGTGGGAAATGTGGTATGTGTGAACAACAGAAATATTGTCTCATTTCC
Organism: Tragulus kanchil; assembly: GCA_022376925.1. Taxonomy (NCBI): domain Eukaryota; kingdom Metazoa; phylum Chordata; class Mammalia; order Artiodactyla; family Tragulidae; genus Tragulus; species Tragulus kanchil. Next base: position 55,780,854 of record JAIOJX010000004.1, read on the forward strand.
TTAATGTTAACTAATACTGGCTAGATTCCAAAGGAAAAAACACAGGCTGCATTTCCCTGAAAAGCATTTATTTTGTAGGTTTCCCCCCACCCCCGATAATGTTCTTAAAGTTCTGCATAGTTACCTATGGCAGAAACACCAATGTTCAGAAAAAATGACAAAGATGCATTTCAAAGACTATATAGCACAATCCAAATATGAGGCAAAAATGTAAAAGAAAATTAATTATTTGCTAAAACTCAGTTAATGCAGTCTGACTTTTCTCCTAAAATAGGGATGTGTGTGTATGTGTGTGTTCATAGCAACAACAGTAGTACTACATTCTTGAGAAAATTCCCACTAAAATTTGAATTGCTAAAGGACTACTGTGCCAGGTCTTATATCACTGAGTGCAGAAATACAAAGAGGAGGTCTCTTGGTAGTTGAAATATTAGAGAAATCATTATAAAACTGCTAAATCATGAGAAAATATGAACCTTAAAATTAGATCATGAGAAATAGAATACTTCTGTGGATGCTTACCATGCATTTTAAATTTGCCTGAGCACTGCTTTCCAAATGCATTCATTTTTGAGTATCTGTTAAAACACATATTAAAAGCTATTTACAATTTGCTTGTTTGAATGTTCCTCTATTATACGTGAGTTCATTTATTTTCTTTTAAAAATTTCAAGGAAACCACATTACTACCTTCCAGGGCCCTTGACAGAACCAAAGCAATCACATGAATTGCTTCTACTCTCAGACACTTTGGAATCCCATCATTCAGATCATCATGGTGCCAATACATTCCCCAGAACTGAAGACTCAGAGGAGCATGATGCTTCAATGTGTTTATAGAATACATTTCATGTAGACAAGCATGAAAGGAACAGTTTGCATAATCATCTGCCAAAAAGAATCCATCTGTCAGAAGAGTGGAAGCTGGTATCAAACAAGTTCACATTAACAACAACAAAAAACAACCTCAATTTCCAGTCCATGCACTTCATTTCCTTGAGCCTAATTATCAGTGTGCATACAAATCAGGAAAATACTTCTTCCTGGGTACAGTTCAAAAGTCTGGTCTTGGCAAAAGACGACAATAGCTGCTCATTTCTTTGGGGGTTATACCATGCAGCTGAGAGCATCGGGGATGGAAATGCCGGGCCAAATTCTGTTATTGCCAATGTAAAGCTTTACTGCTTGTGGGAAATGTGGTATGTGTGAACAACAGAAATATTGTCTCATTTCCTTAATGTTAACTAATACTGGCTAGATTCCAAAGGAAAAAACACAGGCTGCATTTCCCTGAAAAGCATTTATTTTGTAGGTTTCCCCCCACCCCCGATAATGTTCTTAAAGTTCTGCATAGTTACCTATGGCAGAAACACCAATGTTCAGAAAAAAATGACAAAGATGCATTTCAAAGACTATATAGCACAATCCAAATATGAGGCAAAAATGTAAAAAAAAAATTAATTATTTGCTTCAAAAAAATTCTTTACTTAAACATTACTTATACATATTTTTTCAACTTTTAATGTGATTTTGATCACATGCCGCTTACAAGAAAGAAAGTTAGTCTTTACTTTCTGATAAACTGAATAATGATCACACTGAAAAAGATTTAAAAATATAATATTTGAAAATATTTAAACACTACAGCATACATTCTAATTAAATTATCTAAAACATCTTAAAATTGCAAGAGAAATGTATTACTTGTCGATTATAAAGCCTCCACTTATTTACAGATATGATTGAGACCTGCTTTGTGTCAGTCAGTGATCTAGGATTAGGAATTGAAGCAGTCAACAAAACTGAGAATTGGTGGAATGACTAAAACTTTTAACAGCTATCTGCCTATTCTTATTTTGACTTGTGCCTGGCTCAAATCTCAACCACTCATGTGAAGGTCATGTCCCTTCTTATCTCTTGCCTCAGTATCATCTTAAAGCAGAGTGTATGGTGTGAAATGGACTAGAACCATCTGTTCTACTTTTTTCCTCATATTTCATTGAACGCCAGACTCTATCTAGCAGCATTTTCCCAAAAGCCAATTATGCTCACTAATAAGTAGAGTACAGATCACAATACAAGGTTCAAGTGAACACTGGGCCCTGCTGACATGCAAGCATCTTGGTGACCACTTTCACAAGGCCTCTCAGCGGCCAGCCCTTTCCCTTAGGTCCAGTGTATCAAGTTCACTGATACTGTCTGTATGCATGCTTAGTCGCTCAGTCATGTTCAACTCTTTGCTATACCATGGACTGTAGCACACCAGTGCATGGACTCCGCAAGAAATGCCGGGCCAAATTCTGTTATTGCCAATGTAAAGCTTTACTGCTTGTGGGAAATGTGGTATGTGTGAACAACAGAAATATTGTCTCATTTCCTTAATGTTAACTAATACTGGCTAGATTCCAAAGGAAAAAACACAGGCTGCATTTCCCTGAAAAGCATTTATTTTGTAGGTTTCCCCCCACCCCCGATAATGTTCTTAAAGTTCTGCATAGTTACCTATGGCAGAAACACCAATGTTCAGAAAAAAAATGACAAAGATGCATTTCAAAGACTATATAGCACAATCCAAATATGAGGCAAAAAATGTAAAAAGAAAATTAATTATTTGCTTCAAAAAAATTCTTTACTTAAACATTACTTATACATATTTTTTCAACTTTTAATGTGATTTTGATCACATGCCGCTTACAAGAAAGAAAGTTAGTCTTTACTTTCTGATAAACTGAATAATGATCACACTGAAAAAGATTTAAAAATATAATATTTGAAAATATTTAAACACTACAGCATACATTCTAATTAAATTATCTAAAACATCTTAAAATTGCAAGAGAAATGTATTACTTGTCGATTATAAAGCCTCCACTTATTTACAGATATGATTGAGACCTGCTTTGTGTCAGTCAGTGATCTAGGATTAGGAATTGAAGCAGTCAACAAAACTGAGAATTGGTGGAATGACTAAAACTTTTAACAGCTATCTGCCTATTCTTATTTTGACTTGTGCCTGGCTCAAATCTCAACCACTCATGTGAAGGTCATGTCCCTTCTTATCTCTTGCCTCAGTATCATCTTAAAGCAGAGTGTATGGTGTGAAATGGACTAGAACCATCTGTTCTACTTTTTTCCTCATATTTCATTGAACGCCAGACTCTATCTAGCAGCATTTTCCCAAAAGCCAATTATGCTCACTAATAAGTAGAGTACAGATCACAATACAAGGTTCAAGTGAACACTGGGCCCTGCTGACATGCAAGCATCTTGGTGACCACTTTCACAAGGCCTCTCAGCGGCCAGCCCTTTCCCTTAGGTCCAGTGTATCAAGTTCACTGATACTGTCTGTATGCATGCTTAGTCGCTCAGTCATGTTCAACTCTTTGCTATACCATGGACTGTAGCACACCAGGCTCCTCTAGCCATGGGATTCTCCAGGCAAGAATACTACAGTGGCCTTTCATTCACTTCTCCAGGGGACCTTCCAGGCCCAGGAATTAAATCTGTGTCTCCTGCAATGGCAGGTGGATTCTTTACTAATGACTCACCTGGAAATTAGTCACAAGTTTAAAAACTAGGTAAAGAGCTGTAGCAAGTCATTTAATCATTTATTCTCTGAAGACAGGAGGGAACTGAAGTATAAATAAGCGAAATAAGCTTAATTGATGATAGTCAAATGATTAATAAAAGGGAGAGCTGGAGTTAAATATAGGTACCTGGATTTCAGAGCCCATCCTGACTACCTTGCTTTATTAAATCCTACATCAGTCAGAAGCCTGGAAACTTCAAAATTTGAAGTTTGGCTTCCACAGCTCTAATTATATTCCTTTTATTGAATGATGTAGTCCTCACAAAACAGATCTCTTCTCTTTAAAATCTTTCATATAGTTTCTGAAATTGACTCAAATGTTTCTTGTTTGCAATGTTCTGTTAAAAAAAAAAGTATCTTTCAGTCATGACTTTTATGTAAAGAATTTTACAGAGTCTAAAAGAAAAAGAAAAAATTAAAAATTTAATACTATTCCACAAAATTATAAAAAAAATCTTTCAAAGGTGGACAGATCTAAAATTATGTGCTGATATTATTTTACAAAATAAGGCAATAGGTTTAATATCCTTTTATTTATTTATTTTATTTTTGGTTGTGCTGGGTCTTTGCTGCTGTTCAGGCTCTTCTCCAGTTATGGCAAGCAGGGGCTGCTCTCTCATTGTGATGACTTCTCTTGCTGCAGAGCACAGGTTTTAGAGCATGTGGGCTTCAGCAGTTGAGGTCCTCTAGCTCCAGAGCAGAGGCTCATTAGTTGTGGCACACAGGCTTAGTTCCTTCACAGCATGTGGGATCCTACCACATCAGGAATTGAACTCATGTCTCCTACATTGGCAGGCAGATTCTTTACTACTGAGCCACCAGGGAAGCCCTCAATAAACTTTTAAATAAAAATGACCTGTACAAGTCATAGAGCTCAATTTATGATAAAAAAAATTCACAAGGGGCTTCCCTGGTGACTCAGTAGTGGGTAAAGATGCCGCTTTGCAGTGCAAGAGGAACCAATCCAATCCCTGGCCCAGGAAGATTCCATGTGCCACAGGAGCTGCTGTACCTGTTTGTCCAGTTACAAGTCAGTGCTCCGGAGTGCATGCGCCCAGAGCCAGTACTCTGCAACAAGAGGCCGCTGCAATGGGAGGGCCACAGAGGCCAAATAATAAAGGTGGATGAAAATAAATAAATAAACAATAAAAGAAGCCAACATTTTTTAAAAATAGACTGAAATATAAAAGACATAATTAAAAAAAAATTCACAGGTTCTTCCATATTATCAAACTCAGTTATTTAGTGCATATAAAACTATTTAAATAGTTGCTTTACATTTTTTATGTTTACCTTAGCTAAGCTAAGCCAAATCTGTATTTTTCATTTTCTAAGCTAAGTTAGAAATATGCTAAGCTACATCTATGTTTTCCATTTTCTTTTATCAATCCCAAGAAATCATGGTGTTTAGTCACTAAGTTGTGCCTGACCCTTTTATGACCTCCCATGAACTGTAGCACATAATAGGCTCCTCTGTCAGTGGAATTCTCCAGGCAAGAATACTAGAGTTGGTTGCTGTTTCCTTCTCCAGCAGATCTTCCTGACCCAGGGATCAAAGCCACATCACTTGCATTGGCAAGTGGATATCTTATCACTGAGACACCTGGAAACTCCCATCAGGACATACATAAGAATTTACTTGTGTTCTTTGCATGAGCTAGAATCTATAATCCATGGGTCAAAAATTGCGCTCTCAGGGATCTACAGAAAAATTCATCTGCTGCTGTAGTTTCAGTAAAAAGAAAGAAGAAAGTGGCGTGTATATTATTTCAATTGTATGGAAATGTTCTATACAGAGTTGTAGATAAAGCAAGGTTTTCCATAAAATTCTGTATATCTGCTTGAATGTCATTCTCTGTCAACAGCCCTAACATCAAACAATTTCCCAAGGTATCACTGTTCTAGTCTTTGTTTTTTTTTTTTTTTAATACTTAGTTTTAAGCCCGCTCTTTCATTCTTTCCCTTCACCCTCATCAAGAGGTTTTTTAGTTCCTCTTTGCTTTCTGCCATTTGAGTGGTATCATCTGCACATCTGAGGTTGCTGATGTTTCTCCCTCCGATCCAGCTTATAACTCACCTATCCCAGCATTTCTCATGATGTGCTCAGAGAACAGATTAAACAAACAGGGTGGCAGCAGACAACCCTGTTGTACTCCTTACTAAATCTTGAACATATCACTTGTTCCACACAGGATTCTAACTATTGCTTCTTGACCTCCACACTGATTTCTCAGGAGACAAGTAAGATGGTCTGGTATTCCCCTCTCTTTAAGAGCTTTCCACAGTTCGATATGATCCACACAGTCAAAGGCTTTAGCACAGTCAATGAAACAGAGGTAGATGTTTTTCTCGAATTCCCTTGTTTCTCTATGATCCAGCCAATGTTGGCAATTTGATCTGTGTTTCCTCTTCCATTTATAAATCCAAGTTGGGCATATGGAAGTCTAAAGACTAGCATGTAGGATTTTAAGCGTGGCCTCACTAGCATGGGAGATGAGTGCAACTGTCCAACGGTTAGCCTTTTGTTTAATACTACCCTCCTTGTGAACTGAGATGAAGACTGACCTTTTCCAGTCTTGTGGCCACTACTGAGCCTTCCAGATTTGCTGACATATTGAATGCACACCTCAATGGCATCATTCAGGGTTTTGAAGAACTCTTCTGGGATCCCACCACATCCACTAGCTTAATTAACAGCAGTGCTTCCTAAGGCCCACTTAACTTCACATTCCAGAATGTCTGGCTCTGGGTGTAATGGTGTGACATAATGGTGTAACTTAGATGGGTAAATTAGAAGTGTGTGTGTGTGTGTGCAAACATGCAGTGTTATAAAAGAACTCCTTTTCAAATTGTCAAATGTGATCTATTTGACTATTTGAAAAGTTCCAGTGAATTGGGAGCTTTTTCCTTTTTCTTAACTTACATATTTTCCTTTAGAAGGACTAAATTTCCATGCTTTAGTGATTTATATATAATCAAAAGATCTATTTTTTAAAGACTAAATGTACTACATCATGATGGTAGAAGAGCTTAATCTCAGACTATTCAACAGTTTTTTCTAGAATTAAGGAAAACATACAAACTGGCTAATATGAGTAACAACTTCTCATATTCACATTGGTAATCAGTTGCATAGGTAAAAAATTTTAATATTCCAGATCCAAATCTGTTCCTTAAGACTACTCAGCACTGAGTCTAATTTATGAGAAACAAAATTAGTTACAGGAAAACAAGAAATTGAGGGTCTAATGCCAATTTTACCACTCTCTAATATAGTTATAAGAGATAACCTTATTTAGATATTATTTTCTTCATATTTTAATTGAGATTTGGGTTCTCTCTCCTAATAGCACTCTGCCCTTAAAAAATTTACTCACAGTTCGATATGATCCACACAGTCAAAGGCTTTAGCACAGTCAATGAAACAGAGGTAGATGTTTTTCTCGAATTCCCTTGTTTCTCTATGATCCAGCCAATGTTGGCAATTTGATCTGTGTTTCCTCTTCCATTTATAAATCCAAGTTGGGCATATGGAAGTCTAAAGACTAGCATGTAGGATTTTAAGCGTGGCCTCACTAGCATGGGAGATGAGTGCAACTGTCCAATGGTTAGCCTTTTGTTTAATACTATCCTCCTTGTGAACTGAGATGAAGACTGACCTTTTCCAGTCTTGTGGCCACTACTGAGCCTTCCAGATTTGCTGACATATTGAATGCACACCTCAATGGCATCATTCAGGGTTTTGAAGAACTCTTCTGGGATCCCACCACATCCACTAGCTTAATTAACAGCAGTGCTTCCTAAGGCCCACTTAACTTCACATTCCAGAATGTCTGGCTCTGGGTGTAATGGTGTGACATAATGGTGTAACTTAGATGGGTAAATTAGAAGTGTGTGTGTGTGTGTGCAAACATGCAGTGTTATAAAAGAACTCCTTTTCAAATTGTCAAATGTGATCTATTTGACTATTTGAAAAGTTCCAGTGAATTGGGAGCTTTTTCCTTTTTCTTAACTTACATATTTTCCTTTAGAAGGACTAAATTTCCATGCTTTAGTGATTTATATATAATCAAAAGATCTATTTTTTAAAGACTAAATGTACTACATCATGATGGTAGAAGAGCTTAATCTCAGACTATTCAACAGTTTTTTCTAGAATTAAGGAAAACATACAAACTGGCTAATATGAGTAACAACTTCTCATATTCACATTGGTAATCAGTTGCATAGGTAAAAAATTTTAATATTCCAGATCCAAATCTGTTCCTTAAGACTACTCAGCACTGAGTCTAATTTATGAGAAACAAAATTAGTTACAGGAAAACAAGAAATTGAGGGTCTAATGCCAATTTTACCACTCTCTAATATAGTTATAAGAGATAACCTTATTTAGATATTATTTTCTTCATATTTTAATTGAGATTTGGGTTCTCTCTCCTAATAGCACTCTGCTAGATTTATCACAAATACATTCACTTTTATCTGTGGTAACAAAGATCCATAATATTAGCTATGCATGTGGCTATCCAAATAAAACCACAAGTAGCTGTCTCTCTTACAGCATGGTGTTGTCATGAGATTAAGTTCTAGTCAATTGAAATGTATTTGAAAGAAGTGTACAACTTCTGGATAGTATCCTTAAATGTAAACAAGCTTCTTCCTTTTCTCTTAAAAATGATGAGTTAACCTAGATTAATTTTTATAATTATAAAGACAACAAGAGAATAAAGACTTTGTGTTGCAAAAAGTAGCTCTAACATTATATGGAAGTAGAAATCTATGTTTCCATTGTTTGTTGAATACCTCTGTGACATATACTTTATTTATAGCTAGGACTGAATAAAACATTTTTAGATTTGGGATGTGAGTTTCTTTAGCACCCTTCTTATTCTGTATGCCAATTCTGCCTTTATTTTTACTCTGTACTTTCTTATTCATTACTTGTACCCTCTCTTTTTGTATTCTTAAAACTGTCACAGTTATGCTCCTCTGTTCTTTCATTTCACCATCTAGTTTACTGGTCTGAGAAATCTTGAATAGATTCTGTCCCTTCTCTTTTCTTACATATGACTTTTCAAGTTAACTTTGCTGCTAACACAAATGTCTTCCATAATTTTCCTCTTGCATTTTCATTATCAGCTATTTCATTGCTGGTTCTTGTTGTTGTTATTGTTTTTATTGTTTTCTTTTGCTTCTTTCTTAGCCACACAACTGCTTCTGCTATAGCTATTTACATGATAAGTCTACTCTTTTAGACCTTCAGTTTTCTGGACTAAGTAAAATTTTTTCATAATGCTCTGGGAAGTTACATTGTGAAAAACACTGAAGTAAAAAAAAAAAATTAAAAGATACATATGCATTTAATTAAAACCCCAATAAAAAGAACAATGACGTTATATATATATATTTTTTAATATTTTAATTATTTTGGATAGATTTTTTTTTGTTATAATGCAAGTTCAATGAAAAAAGTTCTAACTATTGAAATTCTATCTTGTAATAGTCTCTTCATCATGTGATATTGGAAAAGTTGAACAGCTGCATGTAAATCAATGAAGTTAGAACGCAGCCTCTCATCATATACAAATACTCAAAATGACTGAAAGACTTAAATATAAGACATGATATCATAAAACTGTTAGAAGACAACACAAACAAAACAATCTCTGATATAAACTATACCAATATTTTCTTAGCTCAGTTTCCCAAGGCAATAGAAATAAAAGCAAAAATAAACAAATAGAACCTAAAAACAAAAATAAACAAATAGAATCAAGCCTGTGAGCTTTTGCATAGCAAAGGAAACAATCAACAAATCAAAATGACAACCTACTGACAGGGGAAAATATCTGCAAATGATACAACCCACAAGGGCTTAATTTCCAAAATATACAAACAGCACATACAACTTAGTAACAAAAAGCAAATGATCCAATCAAAAAAATGGACCAGGGCTTCCCCTGGTGGTCCAGTGGATAAGGACACCGCCTTCCAGTGCAAGGGGCGCCAGTTCGATCCCTGGCCTGGGAAGATCCCACGTGCCGCGGAGCAGCTGGACTGATGTGTCCAATCACCGAGCCGGAGCTCTGTAGCGCATGCGCCCAGAGCCGGCGCTCTGCAACGACAGACGCCACCGCGATGGGAGGCCCACAGGAGCCAGAGAACAAAGATGGATGAAAATAGAGAAATGAAAGACCAACAGAAGTGGCCCGCCTGCTCCCCTCCCTCCCCAGCCCGACCTCTGCCCAAAATAAATAAATAAATAAATCTTTAAAAAAAAAAAATGGACCAAAGACCTAAACAGATATTGCTCTAATAAAGACATGCAGATGGACAACAGGCACACAAAAAACTGCTCAACATCACTAATTATCACAGAAATGCAAATCAAAAGTGCAATTAGATCCTGCCTCACATCATTCAGAATGGCCATCATTAAACAATCTACAAATAGCAAATGTTGGAGACAGTGTTGGTGGAAATGTAAATTGATGTAATCATTATAGAAAACAGTCTGATGTTTCTTTAAGAAACTAAAAACAGAGTTGCTATAAAATTCTTCAATCCCACTCTTGGGCACATATGCCAAAGAAAATTTCAATTTGAAAAGATACATGTGCAACAACCAAGACATGGAAACGACCTAAATATCCATCAATAGATGAGTGTAAAACGTAAAGGTGGCACACTGTATAATGGAATACTTGGCCATAAAAATGAAAGAAACGCTATTTGCAGCAATATGGCTGGACTTAGAGAATATTATACTAAGTGAAATAAGTTACAAAGAGAAAGACAAATGCCGTATGATATCACTTGTATGTGGAACCTAAAATATGACACAAATGAGAGTATCTGTGTGTCAGAAACACACTCACAGATGGAGAAAACAGACTTGTGACTGCCATGACGCAGAGAGGTGGGACAGGGATGGAGTGTGAAGTTGGGATTAGCAGACATAAACTATCGTATATAGAATGAATAAACAACAAGGTCTTACTGTATAGCACAGAAAACTATATTCAACATTTTGTGATAAACCATAATGGAAAAGAATATGAAAAAAACTATATATATATATATATATATATATATATATATTTAGTTAAATCACTTGACGGTACAGTAGAAATTAACACAACAATGTAAGTCAACTATACTTCAATAAAATAAAAAATTTTAAAGAAGAATCCATCTTGTAATTTAGAGAATTGAGACTCTAATAGCCTCAATACTGAACATTATGTTGGCTACACAGTAATTCATTAATTATTAGTGTGCTACCCACCAAAATCTGTCAGTTATTGTTAGAATTTAGTGTCATTGTTTTCACCAGTATGTACTTTGCCTATTACAAAGATTTTCTAAAATCAGAACTTGTGACACTTTTATAGGTTTATTTGTAGACATAAAGACGTGCTGTGGGTTCTGACTTTAGTGCGCCGTCATCCACAAAGGTACTGTTCCTCAAACGTTAATGCGCATACCAGTCTTTGGGGCCGTTGGTAAAAATGAAAATTCTGATTCAATAATTTTGGACTGTGCCAAATATCTGCCTCTCTAACCAGTTCCCAGGTTATGCTGAGAACTATAAACCACACTTTAGAAAGCAAGGCTTTAAAGAAATGGTTATAATGAGTGTGGTTAAGAGACTAGTAATGGTTACCACTCATCCTCTTTTGTGTGTCCCACATGGACCTAGGACTCCCAGTGTGTGCTGAAAACTCTCAGCCATTTTCTTTCAAGCTGTTTTAATTTTATCATGAATACAAAAAAAATCTCTTAGACTTTATTATTTAATTTTGTTTCCAGACCACATCCTCTTACCTCATTTTTCTTTTATTCAGTCAAATACTTATTAGTGTCTCATATACACTATGCACTGGTAGTACAGCAGTGAACAAGTCATCTGTTTCTTTTTTTAATTTTATTATTGATTTATTTTTATTATTTTAAAGCTTCTTATTTTATATTGGAGTATAGCCAAATAACAATGTTGTGGTCATTTTAAACAGCAAAGTGACTCAGTCATATACATAGATGTATCCATTTTTGCACAAACTCCTCTCTCATCCAGGCTACTAAATGACATTGAGCAGTTTTCTGTGCTATACAGTAGATAACTCATTTTATATGCAGCAGAGTGTACATGTCCATCTCAAAGGAGCCTCATTTTAAAAAGTGGAAAAAAATACAAAGCTTAAATTAACCATATTAACCATTTTAATCATACAGTTCACTTGTGTTAAGGATATTCATGTTACTGTGTATTTGAACTTCACAACTTTTTCATTTTGCAGAAAGAAACTCTATACCCATTAAGTAGCTATCCATTTTCCCTTCCCTAAGTCTCTGGCCACCATCATTCTACCTTCTTTTTCTACCATTTAACTACTCTAAAAATATAACTGGAATCCTACAGTATTTGCTTTTTGTAGCTACTTATTTCACTTAACACAACCTCCTTAAGCTTCATCCATGTAATTTTAATTCCCTTCCGTTTTTATTCCTTCGGTAAGTTTATTTCTTACAGTGTTTGTTTTTGAGAAATGTAGAACAAGAGACACATCTACTCTAAAGTTCATTACAACACTTTTTACAATAGCTAAGACATGGAAGCAAACCTAGATGTCCACCAGTGATGAATAGATACAGAAATTGTAATACATATGTACAATGGACTATTTCTCAGCTATAAAAGAACACATACAAGTCAGTTCTAATGAGGTAGATGAACCTAGAGCCTATTTTGCAAAGTGAACTAAATCAGAAAGATAAATATTGCATATTAACCCATGCATATTGAATCTAGAAAGATTGCACTGATGAACCTCTTTGCCAGGCAGCAATGGAGATGCAGACATAGAGGACAAACTTGTGGACGTGGGGCAGGGGGAGAGAGTGAGACCTTTTGAGAGAATAGTTGAGAAAGATATTCATTGCCATATGTAAGATAGCAAGTGAGAATTTGCTGTGTAAAACACTCACCTAGTGCCTGTGTCCCCGCTAGAGGGGTGGGATGGGGAGGGAGAATGGAGGGAAGATCAGGACAGAGGGGAAATAGTATACCAGTGGCTGATTCATGTTGATGTGTGGCAGAGGCCAATACAATATTGTAATTTATTAAATTTTAATTGGAGGATAATTTCTTTACAATATTGTGTTGGTTCCTTCCTTACATCTGTATGAATCAGCCATGGGTATACATATGTCTCCTCTTGAGTAAGCAACTTTCAAGGGATTAATCTCCTCCCTCCCACCCCATTCCACTCTTCCAGGCTGTCACAGAGTATAGGTTTGAGATCCCTGCATGAACAGCAAATTTGCACTGGCTATCTATTTTACATGTGGTAATGGATATGTTTTCATGTTACTCTCCCCTTACCATATCTTTATTCAAAAAAATGGAAATATATCCATCTTTATTTTTTCCATGCTACTAAAATCATATAAAGCAATATATGTAGAGGTGAAATTTTAAATTCATATGTGTTACAGAAATGAGATCATAATATACCTATCTCACTGCATTTTACAGTTTTCACTTAGTAGATCAAGATGAAAAACTTCTCTGTGAGTAGTCTTTTTAATATCTTCATATTCTCCATAGTTTGTATATGCTATATTTTACTCAACCATTTTCTTACAGAGCAGCATACATTTTTTTCACTTTCTGCCTAAAGTTCATTACAACACTTTTTACAATAGCTAAGACATGGAAGCAACCTAGATGTCCACCAGTGATGAATAGATACAGAAATTGTAATACATATGTACAATGGACTATTTCTCAGCTATAAAAGAACACATACAAGTCAGTTCTAATGAGGTAGATGAACCTAGAGCCTATTTTGCAAAGTGAACTAAATCAGAAAGATAAATATTGCATATTAACCCATGCATATTGAATCTAGAAAGATTGCACTGATGAACCTCTTTGCCAGGCAGCAATGGAGATGCAGACATAGAGGACAAACTTGTGGACGTGGGGCAGGGGGAGAGAGTGAGACCTTTTGAGAGAATAGTTGAGAAAGATATTCATTGCCATATGTAAGATAGCAAGTGAGAATTTGCTGTGTAAAACACTCACCTAGTGCCTGTGTCCCCGCTAGAGGGGTGGGATGGGGAGGGAGAATGGAGGGAAGATCAGGACAGAGGGGAAATAGTATACCAGTGGCTGATTCATGTTGATGTGTGGCAGAGGCCAATACAATATTGTAATTTATTAAATTTCAATTGGAGGATAATTTCTTTACAATATTGTGTTGGTTCCTTCCTTACATCTGTATGAATCAGCCATGGGTATACATATGTCTCCTCTTGAGTAAGCAACTTTCAAGGGATTAATCTCCTCCCTCCCACCCCATTCCACTCTTCCAGGCTGTCACAGAGTATAGGTTTGAGATCCCTGCATGAACAGCAAATTTGCACTGGCTATCTATTTTACATGTGGTAATGGATATGTTTTCATGTTACTCTCCTTACCATATCTTTATTCAAAAAAATGGAAATATATCCATCTTTATTTTTTCCATGCTACTAAAATCATATAAAGCAATATATGTAGAGGTGAAATTTTAAATTCATATGTGTTACAGAAATGAGATCATAATATACCTATCTCACTGCATTTTACAGTTTTCACTTAGTAGATCAAGATGAAAAACTTCTCTGTGAGTAGTCTTTTTAATATCTTCATATTCTCCATAGTTTGTATATGCTATATTTTACTCAACCATTTTCTTACAGAGCAGCATACATTTTTTTCACTTTCTGCCTTAAGACAATTAAAATAAACATCCTTGTAACTGTGTTAGTGAGACTTATATTTCCATAGGTTATATTCATAGAAGAAATATTGACTATATATATTTTTATTTTAATGTATTTTGCCATAGAGATTTAAGTACTGTACAATTTATATTTCTACTAGCAATATATTATAGTACTTTCTTTTCCTGTTAACAATCAGTGTTGCTAATGAGAAAAATATATATTGAATGTATCATATGTTACAATATCAATAAACCACTTACTACACATATTTACCTGTTTCCAGAATTGTGGTCACACTATATTAGAGATGTTAGCTCATTGCAAATATTAATCTTAATCAAAACTAGGTATATTACCTTTCTTTATGGTATATTTTGAAATGTAGGATATTTAAGAAAAACATCGTAAAATATATCTTTTTTTCCATAGTTTCTTTTTTTGACATGACTAAATTTCTTCTTAACCAACAGAATGTTCCTTTAATCTTTTGCATTTTATTACAAAATGTTTAATTTTTACATTTAGGTTGTGGTTCATCTAATGTATATTTTTCAGTAGTATGAGATAATAACCTTTATTTTCTCCTATTTAGAATGACAGTTGGGTCGACATGTTCATTGTCACCTATTATGTTTACACAAATTTAAAATCTACCAGAGTCAAACATAAAATTTCAATAATGTATACAGTGGAATCTATTAGTTGTCCACTTGGCTTCACTCCTGGATTTTCTATTATGATGTCAAAAATGTTTTTTAAAAATTCTGATGATTTTATATTGTTTCATTCTTTTATAAGGCCAATCTTCTATTTTTCTTTGTTGTAGTTGTCTTGGGTATTCATAACATTTTATTTTTCAAATAGAATTTGAGATCACTTCATAAAACTAAAAACTGCTGTGATCTCATTGGAAATTATATTAAATTTATAATGTAATTCAAAGAGAATTGATGATTTATCACACTAGTCTTCCTATCAAAAACATGATAGTCATTCTACTACTCAGATTTTATTTTAGATTATTAAGATTGAGTAGCTTTCTGTATATAATATTTAATAATTGGCATACTTGAGGCCAACATCAAACAATCTATAAACAATAAATGCTGGAGAGGGTATGGAGAAAAAGGAACCCTCTTGCACTGTTGTGGGAATGTAAGTTGATACGGTCACTATGGAAAAGAGTATGGAGATTCCTTAAAAAACTAGGAATAGAACCACCATATAACCCAGCAATCCCACTATTAGGCATATACCCTGAGGAAATCAAACTTGAAAGAGACACATGTACCCCAGTGCTCACTGAAGCACTTTTTACAATAGCTAGAATGTGGAAACAACCTAGATGTCCATCAACAAATGAATGGATAAACAATCTGTGGTGCATATATACAACGGAATATTTCTCAGCTTTAAGAAATGTATTTGAGTCAGTCCTAATGAGGTGAATGAACCTAGAACCTATTAAACAGAGTGAATTGTATCAGAGAGAGAAAGATAAATATTGTACATTGGCACATAAATAAATATACAGAATCTAGAAAGGTGGTGCTGATAAATGAATATGCAGAGCAGCAATGGAGAGGCAGACAAGGAGAACAGTCTTATGAACATTGGGGTGAGGTACGGGAATATGCTGTGGGACTAGGGGACCTCAAACAGGACTCTGTGGCAACCTGAAGGGTGGCATAGGGAGGGAGTTGGGTGGGAGGTTCGGGGTGGGGAATATGTGTATGCCTAAGGAGGATTCGGGTCGATGCGTGGCAGTAAACAACAAGCCTCTGTAAAAAATAATTTTTAAAAATGCTTGGCATACTTGATTTAATTTATACTTCCTTATTCAATGTTTGCTTTTGTGGTGCTTTTTATTGTTTCCAGTTTTCCACTTCTGTTTTGTTGATTTATTCAAGAGCTACAAGTAGCTTTTTAAAATTTTTCCTTTGGGGACTTTTGCTTCCTACTATGATGGATTAGCTTGTATTAGACCAACTTGACTCTTCAAGAAAAAGTATAAAACCTGTAAGATATACCAACAGCAACTCTTGAAAGGTAATGGATTACAATTAATAAAGCCACAATTTTACAGGGCAAAGATCCTAGATAAAACAGAAGTGTTGACAAGAGTTCAATATTTGCTGTCACTTTAACTTTGAGATTTGTTGATTAATAATAGCAGGAAATGTGGCAAATAACATAAATAAGCTCCGAACTTATGGTGGCCTCCTGGAACCAGGGGGACAAATAGTTATAATTCAAGGCTACACAGTAATCTTATAACTATAGGAGAAAGACTATGTAGAAAGGGAACTGTACAAAAATGAGCTCAACATTCTGTTATGCTTTTCTCTTTGAAGCATTATTCATTTTTTCAAATCAGTGAACAAAGGCTGAGTATATGTGCAGAAATACATAATTATAGTATAAGCTAGGTTTCAGTTATTTGTAACTCACAGGGCAAATTTAGCCCAACATCTGTTTTTATAAATAAAGTTGTACTGAAACAAAGTCATGCTCTTTGTTTATGCTTCTCTATTGAATGCTTTTGTGACTCAGTAGTATAACTGAGTACTTATGACAGAGACTGTATGACCTGAAAAGTTTAAAGTATTTACTATTTTGCTGTTCACTTAAAACGTTTGTCGATCATAAACAAACAATAAGCAAAATGAAAAAGCAACCCTTAGAATAGAGAAAATATTTGCAAATGAAGCAATGTACAAGGGATTAATCTCCAAAATATACTAACAACTCATGCAGCTCAATATCAGAAAAAATAAAACAAACAACCCATTCAAAAAATAGAATATCTAAATAGACATTTCTCCAAAGAAGACAGATTGTCAAGAGTTACAGGAAAAGATATTCCTTACCACAAATCATTAAAGAAATGCAAATCAAAAGTACATGAGGGGCTTCCCTGGTGGTCCAGTGGGTGAAGAGTCTGCCTTGCAGTGTAAGGGACACCAGTTGGATCCCTGGTCTGAGAAGATCCCATGTGCAGCAGAGTGACTGGACCGGTGTGCACCCAGAGCCAGTGCTCTGCAAGGAAAGAGGCCGCTTCAATGGGAGGCCCACACAGATCAAAGAATAAATTTGGATGAAAATAAATAAATAAATAACCAATAAAAGCGATCCAAATTAAAAAAAAAAAAAGTACAATGAGGTATCACCTCACACCTGTCAGAATAGCCAGCACTGAAAAATCTACAAACAATAAAATCTGGAGCGGGTATGGAGAAAAGGGAACCCTCTTCCACTGTTGATGGGACTATAAACTGTTACAGTCACTATGGAACCCAGTATGTATGTGCATGCACACTAAGTCTTTCAGTCATGTTCGAGTCTTTGTGACCCTGCGGACTCTAGTCCTCCAGGCTCCTCTGTCCGTGGGTTTTTTCAGGCAAGAATACTGGATTGGATTGCCATTTCCTCCTCCAGAGGATCTTCTAAACCCAGGACTCAAACCCATCTTTCTTACATCTCCTGCATGTGGCAGGTGGGTTCTTTACCACTAAGTCACCTGGGAGATGATTCCATAAAAATAGAGCTGCTATACAATCCAGCAACCCCACTCATATATCTGGTCACATCCTTGGTCACTCTCATATATGGTTATGTATCTGGAGAAAACCAAAATTTGAAAAAATACATACACCCCAGTGCCCAATGCATTACTATTTATAATAGCCAAGATATGAAAGGAACCTAAATGTCCTTTGACAAAGAAATGGATAATGAAGACATGGTACATATATCCTGGGTTGGCCAAAACTTCCCCTGGGCTTTTCTGTAAGATGACCTAGGTTTTTGGTTAACTTCATACATAGGATAGGCTTAAGTGTGGTACAGATACTTCCCAGGTGACACAGTGATAAAGAATCTGCTTGCCACTGCAGGAGATGTAGATTCAACCACTGGATCAGGGGTTGAGTATATGAATATATATAAATATACTTGAGACCCAGGCTTCTCTGTTCATGGAATTTTCTAGACTAGAATACAGGAAAAGATATTCCTTACCACAAATCATTAAAGAAATGCAAATCAAAAGTACAATGAGGGGCTTCCCTGGTGGTCCAGTGGGTGAAGAGTCTGCCTTGCAGTGTAAGGGACACCAGTTGGATCCCTGGTCTGAGAAGATCCCATGTGCAGCAGAGTGACTGGACCGGTGTGCACCCAGAGCCAGTGCTCTGCAAGGAAAGAGGCCGCTTCAATGGGAGGCCCACACAGATCAAAGAATAAATTTGGATGAAAATAAATAAATAAATAACCAATAAAAGCGATCCAAATTAAAAAAAAAAAAAGTACAATGAGGTATCACCTCACACCTGTCAGAATTGTTTGAAAAATCTACAAACAATAAAATCTGGAGCGGGTATGGAGAAAAGGGAACCCTCTTCCACTGTTGATGGGACTATAAACTGTTACAGTCACTATGGAACCCAGTATGTATGTGCATGCACACTAAGTCTTTCAGTCATGTTCGAGTCTTTGTGACCCTGCGGACTCTAGTCCTCCAGGCTCCTCTGTCTATGGGATTTCCTAGGCAAGAATACTGGATTGGATTGCCATTTCCTCCTCCAGAGGATCTTCTAAACCCAGGACTCAAACCCATCTTTCTTACATCTCCTGCATGTGGCAGGTGGGTTCTTTACCACTAAGTCACCTGGGAGATGATTCCGTAAAAATAGAGCTGCTATACAATCCAGCAACCCCACTCATATATCTGGTCACATCCTTGGTCACTCTCATATATGGTTATGTATCTGGAGAAAATCAAAATTTGAAAAAATACATACACCCCAGTGCCCAATGCATTACTATTTATAATAGCCAAGATATGAAAGGAACCTAAATGTCCTTTGACAAAGAAATGGATAATGAAGACATGGTACATATATCCTGGGTTGGCCAAAACTTCCCCTGGGCTTTTCTGTAAGATGACCTAGGTTTTTGGTTAACTTCATACATAGGATAGGCTTAAGTGTGGTACAGATACTTCCCAGGTGACACAGTGATAAAGAATCTGCTTGCCACTGCAGGAGATGTAGATTCAACCACTGGATCAGGGGTTGAGTATATGAATATATATAAATATACTTGAGACCCAGGCTTCTCTGTTCATGGAATTTTCTAGACTAGAATACTGGAGTGAGTTACCATTTCCTTCTCCAATGTAAATGCATAACTGATACATTTTACTGTATAGTAAAAAGTAATACAATGTTGTAAACCAACTGTCTGTCAATAAATACTGATTTGAAAAATTTAAATTAAAAATAAATCTTTAAAAGAGGGCAAAATATATAAATTTGTCCCCAAAATTAGAATGAATAAAAATAGAAAATCTGGGAGATTCTAAATTTAAGAAATGAAATAATGCAATTAACCATTTGAAATGGGGTTGAAGGACTTCCCTGGCAGTTGAGGGGTTAAGCCTCTGCACTATCACTGCCACAGCTCTGGGTGATTCAATCCTTGGTGGGGGAACTAAGCTTTTGCAATGCCAAAAAATGGGATTAAAAGCAGAATAACAAACAGAAGACTGGTGAAACAGAAGATGGCATAAATATAAACATTCAGGAAAATACAGAAAAGAATCAAAGAGCTAACGGTCTGTCATTCGTATAATTGAGTTTGCATTAGTAGAGGAGAGGAATAATAGAGCAGAATAATAACTGAAAAAATATTGCCTGTGAACTTCTCAAATGTGATCAAAACCACAGATTTAAAATTTCATTTTAAATAGAAATTGAGTTTAAATTAAAACTGTTGCTTTCACTAAAAATATATTCTTTGTAAGAGCAGTGTTATTTGATGAAATTGCCTCTTTTTTTTTTCTTCTATTTGCTGAGGCTTCTTAGCAACTACAAAAATTTTCTCTTGCCTGATCATTAAGACTTAGTCCAAATACTGGAGTCAGGTGATAATGATCTAGGGAGAGTTACAAAACACTGCATTTCTGGTCTAAGTGAGGCAACGGTCAACTTTTCAGTTCCCTCTAATTTTCAGGAGTACCCAGAACTCAACACGTCAGGATTGCTGTCCCACAGCACCTCCAGGGCAGAGAGACCAGTCAGTCTTCTCTGTAAGATGACCTAGGTTTTGGTTAACTTCATACATAGGATAGGCTTAAGTGTGGTACAGATACTTCCCAGGTGACACAGTGATAAAGAATCTGCTTGCCACTGCAGGAGATGTAGGTTCAACCACTGGATCAGGGGTTGAGTATATGAATATATATAAATATACTTGAGACCCAGGCTTCTCTGTTCATGGAATTTTCTAGACTAGAATACTGGAGTGAGTTACCATTTCCTTCTCCAATGTAAATGCATAACTGATACATTTTACTGTATAGTAAAAAGTAATACAATGTTGTAAACCAACTGTCTGTCAATAAATACTGATTTGAAAAATTTAAATTAAAAATAAATCTTTAAAAGAGGGCAAAATATATAAATTTGTCCCCAAAATTAGAATGAATAAAAATAGAAAATCTGGGAGATTCTAAATTTAAGAAATGAAATAATGCAATTAACCATTTGAAATGGGGTTGAAGGACTTCCCTGGCAGTTGAGGGGTTAAGCCTCTGCACTATCACTGCCACAGCTCTGGGTGATTCAATCCTTGGTGGGGGAACTAAGCTTTTGCAATGCCAAAAAATGGGATTAAAAGCAGAATAACAAACAGAAGACTGGTGAAACAGAAGATGGCATAAATATAAACATTCAGGAAAATACAGAAAAGAATCAAAGAGCTAACGGTCTGTCATTCGTATAATTGAGTTTGCATTAGTAGAGGAGAGGAATAATAGAGCAGAATAATAACTGAAAAAATATTGCCTGTGAACTTCTCAAATGTGATCAAAACCACAGATTTAAAATTTCATTTTAAATAGAAATTGAGTTTAAATTAAAACTGTTGCTTTCACTAAAAATATATTCTTTGTAAGAGCAGTGTTATTTGATGAAATTGCCTCTTTTTTTTTTCTTCTATTTGCTGAGGCTTCTTAGCAACTACAAAAATTTTCTCTTGCCTGATCATTAAGACTTAGTCCAGATACTGGAGTCAGGTGATAATGATCTAGGGAGAGTTACAAAACACTGCATTTCTGGTCTAAGTGAGGCAATGGTCAACTTTTCAGTTCCCTCTAATTTTCAGGAGTACCCAGAACTCAACACGTCAGGATTGCTGTCCCACAGCACCTCCAGGGCAGAGAGACCAGTCAGTCTTCTCTGAAGCACACCTGGAAGAAATATACAGCTTCTGCCCCTGTAGGGGATGGGGTTCTTGGATTTCTGCAGGTCACGTTCTATCTTGAATCCATCTGGCACTTTAAATCTTGATCCTAAGCTACTTTTCCCAAAGTGATAGGAAGTCCAGTGGGGAAAACAGCCGTACTTTCCTTTAGAACTCCAGTTAAGCCTTAGGCCTTGCTCCCAGTCTCTAAGCCTCAGGTTAACTTGTGTGCAGCATGGGAGAGATAAAGTTGTTAGGTGGCAATTAGATAATGACCTTAGACTAGGAAGTGTTCAACTGCCACCTGTTCCTATTCTCCAAATTTAGCCTCTTTCAAAATGTATTTAAATAATACTATTTCTTCAAAAAGTCTTATTGTTTCAGAAAATTCTTTTAAACAACTCTATGTCTGAAGGGAATGTTATGCAACTGAATTAAAAGTACAAAAATAGGTTTTTATTCTTATATGACAGTAAACCAAACAGCTCATTAGTGGAAACATCAGTAGAATAACTTTTTAAATACCACAGAGTTCTGGTGGGGCAGAACACAAATTTACTAATAGTATCTCTTTTTATGGCTGCTTCATAAAATCTACCATATACTCCATTCCAAAATAATTATGCATTTATACATTGTAATTTCAATGAGAAGTTATAAAAATAGAATCATTTCTTCTGTTTAGTCATACATTTGTTGGTAGATTTTTCTAGCTATTTTTTAAAAAAATCCACATAACAAGTTGAAGCATGATGTGTGTAAGTTTCTGAGCCAATTGACCAAGTCAGATAGGTATTACATTTAACACTGTATGGAAAATTTTATAGAAATATGTTCAATAGTCTTTAAATTAAAAATGTTCTTTTTACCCAACAATCATATAACAAAGAGAAATAAATAAGCTATTAACTTTTCAGAAGTCTAGAATTCTCCTAGTCCTAAACATATTGAATTACAAGCAAGCGATTTCTTTCCTTGTTTTCTGAATTTGAAATGACAGTGCACTGGTAGAAAACAAAAGCTGAAGCAAATTAACACTGGAAAATGAAGAAAAATGAACCTGGCATCTTAGCCCAGGGGATCTCGCCAAAGGAAAGTAGTTTCTTTCCCCATTCTTAAAGTCATTCCATTTTCAGAGAATAAAATGCATTTCCTATCCCACACTAGTAAAAAAGGAAATTGAATTCAAAAAATTCAAGTGCTTGTGAGGAGAAATGCTTATTACAATCACCCATATTTACATAATAAATGTCATAAGCAGACCTCAGAGTGCTATGATTAAAAGCTGTTATTCCCTTAGTTTTATCAATACAAAATTTATAGGCAACATGGCAGGTGATTATCTGAGATAAATCCACATTTATGGGCAGTACTGTTAGTCTGAGCCCCAGTATTGCTTATCCATGATTGCTTAGCCATGAAGACCCACCTCACAGACTTCTCACCGCCCACTGAATTATGAGCAGTCTCAGTGTTAAAAGGAGGACCTCTGAGAGATATTTTAATAACCTAATTATACAGATGAAGGAATGGAGGACCAAAGAGATTAAACACTTCTAGTCACCAATTAGTAGAGCTGGAGGAGATTCCAGGTTCCAGATTTCTGCTGACGCAGATCTTATGCCCACTGATATCAACTAACTCAGTAGAAATGAAATGCAGAAATAGCTGGAATTTTCTCATATCTGAAACATCCCTACTTCTACCTCTGTATCTCTATATAATCACCCTCACTTCTAAGATATTCAGAGAAGACAATTATCCAACAAATTAGCTGAAGGACAAAGAGGAGAAAGCACCATTGTGAACTTTGAGGGTATTTGATAAAGGAGAAATTTGTTAGGTGAAAATAACAAATTTGGTCTCTGACACATTAAATATTAGGTGTCAACAAAACAGCATTTACACGGTAGGGAAGAGAAACAAACACATCTCAGTGTGTTAAGAGCAATGGATTTAACATACCACAAGCTCTTTTGAAAGAAATATCCTCTACATGATATAGAATGAAGCTAGAAACTTGTGAGTAAACCTCAAAAGCAATGACAGTACTGTGACATTGATAGATGAAACATAAGATGGTTCTTAGGAGAAGTTGTTATCCATTAGGAAAAAAATATTTTTAAAAGTAGACTGAACAAAATTTGTTATAAATAATCAAAACACTGCATTATTTGAGTTTTATTAAATTCTAAATGGGTTTCAACTTTGTAAGGGAGTTTAACATATGCAATAACAAAGCAGACAACAATAATCAAATTATAAACTATGCACTGGAATTTCTACCACTGTTTTGAAACACGGAAATCAATTTCCATATTAAATGATAGTAGACACAGCTCTGAAAAGAAGTCTCTAAACAATTTATGATTTAGAAGCATTTGCCTTTCAGAAAGCATGGTGAACTAATTTTCTCATTTATGGGCAAAGAATGTTAAAACAGGGATTACACAGTAACAATTCCTAGGTCATATAAATCCTTTACTTGAGATTTTATTTCCTTTGATTTAACATGATTTTAATTGATTTAAAACAATTTCAGTATTTAAAAACTATTTTTAAATTAATTCACAAGTCTACAAGTGATTACTTTGAGACTTTTTTGTGACTAGTATAGATCCTGTGAAAGATAAAGTATTAGACACTATCCTTGCTCTGTGAAGTTTACATTTTCGTTGGGAAGACAGGATTTATCAAATCATTAGTGGATATTTATTTTATTTATTAAGTTATTAAAGACTGTCTAAGTAATCGACTAAATTGAAACCAATAATTTAGGACCATATTATTTAAAAATCACACAAATCAGAGCGGAATTCAGAGAAGACAATTATCCAACAAATTAGCTGAAGGACAAAGAGGAGAAAGCACCATTGTGAACTTTGAGGGTATTTGATAAAGGAGAAATTTGTTAGGTGAAAATAACAAATTTGGTCTCTGACACATTAAATATTAGGTGTCAACAAAACAGCATTTACACGGTAGGGAAGAGAAACAAACACATCTCAGTGTGTTAAGAGCAATGGATTTAACATACCACAAGCTCTTTTGAAAGAAATATCCTCTACATGATATAGAATGAAGCTAGAAACTTGTGAGTAAACCTCAAAAGCAATGACAGTACTGTGACATTGATAGATGAAACATAAGATGGTTCTTAGGAGAAGTTGTTATCCATTAGGAAAAAAATATTTTTAAAAGTAGACTGAACAAAATTTGTTATAAATAATCAAAACACTGCATTATTTGAGTTTTATTAAATTCTAAATGGGGTTCAACTTTGTAAGGGAGTTTAACATATGCAATAACAAAGCAGACAACAATAATCAAATTATAAACTATGCACTGGAATTTCTACCACTGTTTTGAAACACGGAAATCAATTTCCATATTAAATGATAGTAGACACAGCTCTGAAAAGAAGTCTCTAAACAATTTATGATTTAGAAGCATTTGCCTTTCAGAAAGCATGGTGAACTAATTTTCTCATTTATGGGCAAAGAATGTTAAAACAGGGATTACACAGTAACAATTCCTAGGTCATATAAATCCTTTACTTGAGATTTTATTTCCTTTGATTTAACATGATTTTAATTGATTTAAAACAATTTCAGTTTTTAAAAAACTATTTTTAAATTAATTCACAAGTCTACAAGTGATTACTTTGAGACTTTTTTGTGACTAGTATAGATCCTGTGAAAGATAAAGTATTAGACACTATCCTTGCTCTGTGAAGTTTACATTTTCGTTGGGAAGACAGGATTTATCAAATCATTAGTGGATATTTATTTTATTTATTAAGTTATTAAAGACTGTCTAAGTAATCGACTAAATTGAAACCAATAATTTAGGACCATATTATTTAAAAATCACACAAATCAGAGCGGAATTTAAGTTTAATATGATAGACAACATAAAGATATTAGAGGATTTTTAGTAGGGAACTGAAATACCTTTTTCCTCTTTATGTCAACATAAAGTTAGTTTAGGGCAGATTAAGCTAGCTGTAACATGTAGAAAGAATTTAAAAACAAAAATAAAACACAGGTAAGGAGACTATTAAGAAGCTGTTACAGGAGATCTGGAAGACCCTTTGGAGGAAGGAATGGTAACCTCCTTCACTATTCTAGCCTGGAGAATTCCATGGATGGAGGAGCCTGGTGGGCTACAGTCCATAGGGTCATACAGGGCGGGAGATGACTGAAGCAACTCAGCACACAAGCACCCACGTAGTATAACCTAGTAATGAAAAGTTAGTTCCTAATGAATGTTCTGGGTGAGAGAGTTAAGATTTCTGTGTAAATTAATGGTGATGATATAATTTACTGTTATATGAATTATGACAATACTTGTGAGATGGAGAATCAAAATATTATGCAGTCAAAGGTGACTCTAAGTGAAACTTTTTGCCCAGAGTATAATCTATACAAATATTGAATCACTTTGTTGTATACCTAAAACTAATATAATACTGTAAAACAAATATACTTCAATAAAAATTTCTTTTGTCTTATATACTGAGAGGGGAGTGCCAAATGGACTTGGAAATTAAGAAGGAATATCTATGTTAATGAAAGCAATTTTAGCTTAAGATTGTGAGGAAATTGCAAATATTAACCATTACAGCATGAAGCAAAGATTACCTACTGTGAGGCATATCGATGAATAAATTAGCAAGTTGAGACACTCGCTTGCCTCTTCCCAGAGAAATGAAATCCTGCTGGGCATCCATTTAGCATCACAGCAAGGAAATCAAAAACATCAAGAATGACAGACTCTAAGAATTCTGATTCGCATAAGGTGAACCAGATAAGAAGTAAAATGTGGAGTCACAGTAAGTGTTACGTATAGTGTTACGTTCAGTCTCTTCCTGCACCTTACATAAGAACTCAAAAAATGTCTACCAAACTCCTCCCAGTGCTACAAATTGCTATAGGGTCTTTTAGTTGTGTTCCAAAATCCAGTCCTCTTAAGTGTGATTCATACAACAGTTAGCATTTTCTCTAGTTACTTCGAGTTTTCAAGATCCCTAAGTCCTACAAAGTGAATCACTGAAATTCTTGCCAGTCTCTGCTGAAGGGGCTGTTTTCACTAATAGGTCTCAAGGTTACCACCAGCACTGCTAATACTGTCCATGATTGTGCCAAGACTGCTGAGTGAGGTTTGAAAACCGGCACCCAAGGATTTGGACCTGTTGTTCTGAGGTTGTTTTTACCAATATCACTGTTCTATTGTCCTCTCTATTTACATTCCAGTTAGAATAACTTCCTTTTCATTTTTGCTTTCTTATTTTTACTAGTTTTCAAATAGTAAATCCATAGGTACTATTCATGAAGTCACAGAGTGTCAGACACAACTTGGAGACTAAACAACAAACGAATAGTTTGGAAGCACAACCTTAAGTCACACAGCAATTTTGATGATAAATTAATGGTGATGATATAATTTACTGTTATATGAATTATGACAATACTTGTGAGATGGAGAATCAAAATATTATGCAGTCAAAGGTGACTCTAAGTGAAACTTTTTGCCCAGAGTATAATCTATACAAATATTGAATCACTTTGTTGTATACCTAAAACTAATATAATACTGTAAAACAAATATACTTCAATAAAAATTTCTTTTGTCTTATATACTGAGAGGGGAGTGCCAAATGGACTTGGAAATTAAGAAGGAATATCTATGTTAATGAAAGCAATTTTAGCTTAAGATTGTGAGGAAATTGCAAATATTAACCATTACAGCATGAAGCAAAGATTACCTACTGTGAGGCATATCGATGAATAAATTAGCAAGTTGAGACACTCGCTTGCCTCTTCCCAGAGAAATGAAATCCTGCTGGGCATCCATTTAGCATCACAGCAAGGAAATCAAAAACATCAAGAATGACAGACTCTAAGAATTCTGATTCGCATAAGGTGAACCAGATAAGAAGTAAAATGTGGAGTCACAGTAAGTGTTACGTATAGTGTTACGTTCAGTCTCTTCCTGCACCTTACATAAGAACTCAAAAAATGTCTACCAAACTCCTCCCAGTGCTACAAATTGCTATAGGGTCTTTTAGTTGTGTTCCAAAATCCAGTCCTCTTAAGTGTGATTCATACAACAGTTAGCATTTTCTCTAGTTACTTCGAGTTTTCAAGATCCCTAAGTCCTACAAAGTGAATCACTGAAATTCTTGCCAGTCTCTGCTGAAGGGGCTGTTTTCACTAATAGGTCTCAAGGTTACCACCAGCACTGCTAATACTGTCCATGATTGTGCCAAGACTGCTGAGTGAGGTTTGAAAACCGGCACCCAAGGATTTGGACCTGTTGTTCTGAGGTTGTTTTTACCAATATCACTGTTCTATTGTCCTCTCTATTTACATTCCAGTTAGAATAACTTCCTTTTCATTTTTGCTTTCTTATTTTTACTAGTTTTCAAATAGTAAATCCATAGGTACTATTCATGAAGTCACAGAGTGTCAGACACAACTTGGAGACTAAACAACAAACGAATAGTTTGGAAGCACAACCTTAAGTCACACAGCTGGGATATAGCCCTGTTCCTTCAAAGTCTCATAAGCTAAATTTAAGGGGAAAGCAGAAAAAATGGAACATAAATAGAGGGATCAGAACTAGATGTGGATTTTGGAGTGAAAAACTGAGCAGTGAAAAACAGGTGCTCTTTCCAAAGAACCGCATATGGAACAGGTGGAGGATGTTTCAAGAAATGATGACTGGAGAAAATGGAGGCAACAGTAGCTGCAGTGAGGGTCCAATTGAGCTGCCAGGCCTTTGGGAAACTGCCAGAGGTACACAATATAGTAAACATTAAACGGGACTGAGAAACCAAATCCCAGAAATAAAGAAAACAACTGAACATTGTGGAGGAGGAAATCTTTTTCTCAATTAGAGAAAATCTCTTCTTCCAACCACATAATTTCATCCCCAGCAACTGGTAATATTCTATATCTCGAGTAAAAGTCATTTCTGATAACATGGAGGGAAGTAGGGTAAAGAATATACAAACTGGACAGAGTGACTGCTGGAGCGTTATGGGGAAAATATTCTGATGAGAGAGACTGGTGCAACAAGACTGATTTTTTTTTTTTTTAAAGATTTATTTATTTACTTTGGGCAGGGGTCGGGTTGGGGAGGGAGGGGAGCGGGCGGGCCACTTCTATTGGTCTTTCATTTCTCCATTTTCATTCGTCTTTGTTCCTTGGCTCCTGTGGGCCTCCCATCGCGGTGGCCTCTGTTGTCGCAGAGCACCGGCTCTGGGTGCATGCGCTCCAGAGCTCCGGCTCGGTAATTGGACACATCCGTCCAGCCGCTCCGCGGCACGTGGGATCTTTCCAGGCCAGGGCTCGAACCGGCGCCCCTTGCACTGCAAGGCGGTGTCCTTACCCACTGGACCACCAGGGGAAGCCCAATAAGACTGATTTTAAAACAATATGTCCATGTAATTTTGTTTCATAAGTAATAGTTTTAGACATGACTGGAGAACTAATCATTTTAATGTGTTGGTTAGGCCTAATATACATCTCACTCTGTCTTTACTGTCAATCCACTAAGGCCCAATTCCAGAAGAAATGATATTCCAGTAGGAATTGTGTTCAGTGATACGCATAAAAATGAGGTATGGCTGCTCTTACTGTTCACGCTCAGAAGCTATTCTGTGCCAGCTAAAAGCAGAAGAAAATATTGTTCCTGCTTATAACAGCTTTCCAAAAGTCTCTAATGACTCCTAATCTCACGCTGCTATCAATTAAGGTAATATCATCATGGGCTCTAGAAACCTCTAACTGTGAACAGTGAAAGGGAAAAATCGCAGAAAATCAAGGAAAAGCTGAAATCCATAGGTTCAAATTTTTGGATTTGTGAAGAATAAAAATTCTTACTCCAGAAATTGCAGTTTCAGATTGATTAGAATCAAATCAGAATTATTTGAAGAATTAGGTTTTCAAAAATTCAAGTCTTCAAAATTTTTATCACATGCAGGGTTTCCCTGGTGGTCCAGTGGGTAGAGAATCCGACTTGCAGTGCAAGGGGCACTGGTTCAATCCCTGACCTGGAAAGATGTACGTGCCGTGGAGTGGCTGGACCTCTGTGTCCAATTGTGAGCCAGCACTCTGGAGTGCATGCACCCAGAGCTGGTGCTCTGCAAGGAAAGAGGCCAATGCAATGAGAGGCCCACACAGGCCAAAGAATAAAGATAGATGAAAATAAATAAATAAAAAAACAATAAGTGAGACAAAAATTTAAAACATTTTTTTTAAATTTTATCAAATACATGTGCAATCTACAGCTATAAACCATTTCACTTTGTGATATTATCCTTTTAAAAATTCATATGTATATAAACATTGCTAAATTTTATGCTTGCTTATTTATAAGGAGCTATTATAAGAATTCGTATTAGTAAATATGGGATTTCCCTGATGGCTCAGCCAGTAAAGAATCTACCTGCAGTGCAAGAGATCTGGGTTCAATCCCTGGGTCAGGACAATCCCTAGTAGAAGAGAATGGCAACCCATTCTGGTATTCTTTCTTGTGAAATCCCATGGACAGAGGAAGCAGTCCATAGTGTTGCCTAGAGTTGGACACGACTGACAGACTAACACTACTACCAGAAGATACAGTATCTGATTCTAACCTTCGTTTTATACCGATTTTTTCTTCCCTTTCCCGAGGCTAGTCTTCCAGAGAAGAGAAAGGTTGCTATAAATGGATACAAAGTACTTCTACTATGTGCTTCTAGATGCGTCCTTAATTCCTCAATATTTCTAGAACTCTGAGCACTGTAAATAAAAAAAAATTATATCTTATTCAGAAGGACCTATTTATTTCATCCACATAGTATATGTAGAATCCCTATTGTACTAGAGGTAGGCACTATAGCTACATGTTATATTTTGCCTTTAACTTTGGTCATTTGTATTTACTTGTTGTTTCCTTTTTAAACAAGAAATCTGACAGATTTCCATCATAATAATAATTAAATGTTACCTATGTTACTTAGGGGAAAACTTTCACTAAGTCCAGTGAATAAACTCAGATTTCTTTTCTGCCTGAAATGCTTACCACCTTTTCCTTTATGAACCCTTGAGATTCTGATACTCAGGTGCAGTAATTCAGCCTGCTGCTCAGCTCAAGAGCTGTAGTAATGCTAGGATTTTTACCTTTCATTACACCTTTGGTGTCGGTTCATTTCTCATCTTCCTACATGCCCCATAGAGCTGATCTGAGTGCAGAAAATCCTTTGAAGTCACTTGGAACTTTGTGCTCTGATGAGGCCTGAAGGACATGCAAAGGAAGAAACATGGCCATGCTTGCAAAAGAGGTGAACATTCAATCAGCTTTACTAATGTGCTTTTTATGCCTCAAGGCGTATCTGTGTGTGTCTGTATGTATATCTGCAGTAAAAGCAGAACAGATTTTAATTTGCAAAAGCAGAACATTTACATGGATATGCCTATACACTTAGGCCATTTATTTCACATATGAAAGAATAGATTAAGTAAATTAATAAAAGAAATGCCTTCAAGACCAATGTAGAAAGTATTTACTTGCACCATAACATCTATGCTAATATTTAAAATATGCATTGCTTGTAAGATAGATTTTGAAGCAAAAACAAAGTTCTGATACTCTGATACCCTCAACAATATAGGCCCAACTTTTAAAATCACAATAAACATAACCCCTATTTTGCAATGTAAGTATTTTCCAGTGTGCCACTAAATGATCAGTGAATGAGTGTGTAGTTATAGGCTTAGGACTGCAGACCCATTTCTGCTCCGCAAGCCTGCATTGCCAGTTAGTCTTTGCCAACAGTGGGATCTAGAGGGAGACTGCAGGACTGGGCGTTGTTTGATTCCTTTGAGCTTTCTGTATACTTGCTGTTTCTGCCTTCTTCTGCCCAGCCCAGCATTTTTCCTTCTGACAGACAGTTAGTTCTAGTGGTTCCATCAGTTGAATCTACTTTGCATTTTTCTCGCCACTGAAGAATCAGCCCTATCACTGGCCCTCAAAGACAATAGCACCTACCGCTCAGTGTTGTCTTCTCAGACATCTGGTTTTCAACATCATGGGGTCCCTTCCTCAGGTTGCTGAAGAGTAATCACTTCAAACACTTCCCTTTAAATGCCCAACACTGAGTTGCCACTGTTATCTCTATGATATCTTAATTAAAATGCTTTTATATTCAATTCTCATGTTAAAAATGTGTAATTCAGTTTTGTTTTCTGACTTGATTCAGAATGGAAAACATACTTAACTCATAGTTATTTAGGGATTTTATAAAGGTAAGCATATATTTTGCATCTAAAGAACACATTTCAGTGTGAACAGCTGTCCCAGACAAGCCAGGCATATGGTCATCCTATATATGTCATTCAATATAATCCTAACTAGCTATGGTAACAGAACCAGATTTCTTCCTAGTATTGATCTTTCCCCCCTATTGCTAGTCAGGCTGAAATCTTGGAAATTAAGCTCTTATCATGGCAATAAAGAGAAGTACTAATGTTTAAAAAAATTGTTGACACACTACTGACCTTTCTACAGTGCACATTTGATTCTCTTTCTCCTCTGCTTAAAACCATTCAATTGTTATTCTTCATTTGACTCCCCGTGTACCTCATACACTTTTTTTTCACATACTGTGTTTTTTTAAAAAAACTTTGGCCTATTTTTATTGATTTATTGATTTATTCATTTTCATCCATCTCGGTTCTTTGGCCTGCCTGGACCTCACATGGCATGGCCTCTCTCCTTGCAGAGCACTGGCTCTGGGCACATGTCCTCCAGAGAGTTGGCTCATAATTGGACACATTGGTCCAGCCGCTCCACTGTCATGTGGGATCTTCTGGGGCCAGGGATTGAACCAGTGCCCCTTGCACAGCAAGGCAGACTTTTTACCCACTGAATCACCAGGGAAGCCCCTTATATACTGTCTTAATTTGTTGCCCACCCATCTTTCCTTCTGACAGACAGTTAGTTCTAGTGGTTCCATCAGTTGAATCTACTTTGCATTTTTCTCGCCACTGAAGAATCAGCCCTATCACTGGCCCTCAAAGACAATAGCACCTACCGCTCAGTGTTGTCTTCTCAGACATCTGGTTTTCAACATCATGGGGTCCCTTCCTCAGGTTGCTGAAGAGTAATCACTTCAAACACTTCCCTTTAAATGCCCAACACTGAGTTGCCACTGTTATCTCTATGATATCTTAATTAAAATGCTTTTATATTCAATTCTCATGTTAAAAATGTGTAATTCAGTTTTGTTTTCTGACTTGATTCAGAATGGAAAACATACTTAACTCATAGTTATTTAGGGATTTTATAAAGGTAAGCATATATTTTGCATCTAAAGAACACATTTCAGTGTGAACAGCTGTCCCAGACAAGCCAGGCATATGGTCATCCTATATATGTCATTCAATATAATCCTAACTAGCTATGGTAACAGAACCAGATTTCTTCCTAGTATTGATCTTTCCCCCCTATTGCTAGTCAGGCTGAAATCTTGGAAATTAAGCTCTTATCATGGCAATAAAGAGAAGTACTAATGTTTAAAAAAATTGTTGACACACTACTGACCTTTCTACAGTGCACATTTGATTCTCTTTCTCCTCTGCTTAAAACCATTCAATTGTTATTCTTCATTTGACTCCCCGTGTACCTCATACACTTTTTTTTCACATACTGTGTTTTTTTAAAAAAACTTTGGCCTATTTTTATTGATTTATTGATTTATTCATTTTCATCCATCTCGGTTCTTTGGCCTGCCTGGACCTCACATGGCATGGCCTCTCTCCTTGCAGAGCACTGGCTCTGGGCACATGTCCTCCAGAGAGTTGGCTCATAATTGGACACATTGGTCCAGCCGCTCCACTGTCATGTGGGATCTTCTGGGGCCAGGGATTGAACCAGTGCCCCTTGCACAGCAAGGCAGACTTTTTACCCACTGAATCACCAGGGAAGCCCCTTATATACTGTCTTAATTTGTTGCCCACCCATCTTTTCCCTGCTTTATGGACTAGGAAGTTAACCCCTATGGATTGATTCATATGAACTTTCTAACCAGATGTTTTATAATTAGAGTTAGCCAATGACAGTCAATGAAAGAAAGCAGAGAACTTGCAACACTTCTTTCAAGGCTCTATTTCAAACCTGTTCCTCCAGCTAAAGCTACCTTGTGCCATGAGGTTACTTCTCAACCAAAATTAAAATCATGGCATCAGGTCCTATCACTTTATGGCAAATAGAAAGGGAAAAAGTGGAAACAGTAACAGATTTTCTTTCATCTTGGAAAGAAAGTTATGACAAAACTAGTTAGCATATTATAAAACAGAGCCATCACTTTGCTGACAAAGATATGTCTAGTCAAAGCTGTAGTTTTTCCAGTAGTCAAGTACAGATGTGAGAGTTGGATCATAAAGAAAAGCTGAATGCCAAAATAGTGATGCTTTCAAATTGTCGTACTGGAAAAGGCTCCTGAGAGCCCCTTGAACTGCAAGGAGATCAAACCAGTCAATCCAAAAGGAAATAAACCCTGAGTATTCATTGGAAGAACTAATGCTGAAGCTGAAGTTTCAATACTTTGGCCATCTAATGCAAAGAGTCAACTCACTGGAAAGATTCTGATGCTATGAAAGATTGAGAGCAAGAGGAGAAGAGGGTGACAGAGGATGAGATGGTTAAATAACATCACTGACTCAGTGGATATGAGTTCTACTCCAGGAGACAGTGAAAGACAGAGAAGTCTGGCATGTTGCCCTCCAAGGGTTGCAGAGAGTTTGACATGACCTAGTGACTGAACAACAAAAACAACATCCTTGACTCTAGTTCCTACCATTCCCTCTTCTTTACTCTTAGATCCTGAAGGGGTGGGATAATTTTTTCCTTTGTTGCCCAACATCCCCAGTGCTACAGACTGAACATTTTTGTGCCTCCATTCATATGTAGAAACATAATGTGATGTTACTTGGAGATGGTATCTTTGGGATATTATTAAGTTAGAAGGTGGAGCCCTCTTGACTCGGATTAGGGCCCTTATAATAAAGACTCCAAAGAGGTCCTTAGAGTCAGGGTGAGATGAGGGGGAAGGCTAGAAGAGAAGTTCTGGGTACTGAGTCACAGCAGAAAAAAAGTAACTTCAAGCTTGGTTTCTCCATAAGAAGGCCTTGGCTGAGGTACCTGAAAAAGATCCCTGCCCAGGCATCAAACAGAGAAGCTCAGGCAAGTTTTGTGTGGGGAGGGCTGATGACTCCTGCCAGGTAGAGCCTCTGGAAACCTGTGATGAGGTTTGATATTCATACACAGGTTTCTAAGAAGGAGCAGTACTTCTCACCATCTTTTAATTTTCCCTTAGGATGTGAAAAAAACAAAACCTATTTTTGGCTTCTTTGATAAGAAACAAATACACTATAATTTGGCCAGAGTTTTAGTATGTGTTTTACTGAGTCCAACACATTCACCATTAAGCACACTTTTTCTTGATGACTAAAGATTATAAAGGGCTTCCTGATGACTCAGAATTAAGGAATCTGCCTGTCAAGGCAGGACATGTGAGTTTTATCCCTGGGTCAGGAAGATTCCCTGGAAAAGGAAATGGCAATCCCCCCAGTAATCTTGCCTGAAAAATCTCATGCACAGAAGAGCCTGGTGGGCTACAGTCCATGGGGTTGCAGAGTTGAACATGACTTAGCAACTAAACAACAAAGATTATACATCTTGTAAATAGGTTTTTTTTTGGTAAATAGTTTTTAATTAAAATTTCATAATGGCATTCCTGTGCCAAGGTTACTTTTAATATAAATCAATCTATGATTAATCAATAAATAGTTATGGATTAGCTACTTCTTATGGTCTGTGTAGTTCTTTTTTTAAAAAAAGGATTTTATGTTTCACATTTCTTTCAAGTGGAACATCAAATTTCAATAGATCATAAATACTATTTTTCTAACATCCACTTAAGATATGAACTTCAGGTAGAAAGTTGTGGGCAACTTAAACTATTAATTAGTTGTCTATTATTCAACTAAGGTGGACAAAAGCATGATAAGAGTTATCTCTTTGCCCATATGAAAATAATGTGATGTTACTTGGAGATGGTATCTTTGGGATATTATTAAGTTAGAAGGTGGAGCCCTCTTGACTCGGATTAGGGCCCTTATAATAAAGACTCCAAAGAGGTCCTTAGAGTCAGGGTGAGATGAGGGGGAAGGCTAGAAGAGAAGTTCTGGGTACTGAGTCACAGCAGAAAAAAAGTAACTTCAAGCTTGGTTTCTCCATAAGAAGGCCTTGGCTGAGGTACCTGAAAAAGATCCCTGCCCAGGCATCAAACAGAGAAGCTCAGGCAAGTTTTGTGTGGGGAGGGCTGATGACTCCTGCCAGGTAGAGCCTCTGGAAACCTGTGATGAGGTTTGATATTCATACACAGGTTTCTAAGAAGGAGCAGTACTTCTCACCATCTTTTAATTTTCCCTTAGGATGTGAAAAAAAAAACAAAACCTATTTTTGGCTTCTTTGATAAGAAACAAATACACTATAATTTGGCCAGAGTTTTAGTATGTGTTTTACTGAGTCCAACACATTCACCATTAAGCACACTTTTTCTTGATGACTAAAGATTATAAAGGGCTTCCCTGATGACTCAGAATTAAGGAATCTGCCTGTCAATGCAGGACATGTGAGTTTTATCCCTGGGTCAGGAAGATTCCCTGGAAAAGGAAATGGCAATCCCCCCAGTAATCTTGCCTGAAAAATCTCATGCACAGAAGAGCCTGGTGGGCTACAGTCCATGGGGTTGCAGAGTTGAACATGACTTAGCAACTAAACAACAAAGATTATACATCTTGTAAATAGGTTTTTTTTTGGTAAATAGTTTTTAATTAAAATTTCATAATGGCATTCCTGTGCCAAGGTTACTTTTAATATAAATCAATCTATGATTAATCAATAAATAGTTATGGATTAGCTACTTCTTATGGTCTGTGTAGTTCTTTTTTTAAAAAAAGGATTTTATGTTTCACATTTCTTTCAAGTGGAACATCAAATTTCAATAGATCATAAATACTATTTTTCTAACATCCACTTAAGATATGAACTTCAGGTAGAAAGTTGTGGGCAACTTAAACTATTAATTAGTTGTCTATTATTCAACTAAGGTGGACAAAAGCATGATAAGAGAAATTACAGAAATGCCTGGATTGTTGATTTGAGCAGGCACATTGCCATGCCTAGTGTTAGTGGACTGTCATATGTCTCTATTTATGATATGTTCCACTTCTTTTTTAGTTTTGTTGTGTTTTGTCTTTTGCATATATGACTCTTTCTCTTTTGTTGTGTTTGTTCATTAGTTTGGTTTTTCAGATTGCACATAAAATGTAGTATTTTCCTATCTCCAATTCTTTTCACTTAGCATAATATCATCTAGGTCCATGCATGTCACAAATGGCAAAATTTATTCTTTCTTATGGATGATGAGTAATATTACATAGCATATACACATCTTATTCATACATTCATCTAATGATGGGCACATAGGTTGCTTCCATACCTTGGCTATTGTAAACAATGTTGCAATGAACACAGGCTTACTTTTATAGTTATTCCAATTAGTGTTTTCCTTTTCTTTATAAATTACCAGGAGTAGAATTGTCACACTTCACCTTTATTTTAAGGTATGATCCTTTTACATCCACTTTGTTGTGAGTCTCTACCATAAATGGATGCTGAGTTTTGTCAAAAGCCTTTTCTGTATCTATTGAGATAATCACATGATTTTAATTCTTCATCTTGTTAATGTGATATGTCATATTAACTGATTTGCATATATTGACCCATCCTTGAATGGCTAGGATAAATCCCAGTTGATGATGGTCTTTTTAATGTATTGCTGAATTTGGTTTGATAATATTTTGTTGAGGATTTCTTCATTATGTTTATCTGGAATATTAACCTGTAATTTTGTGTGTGTGTGACATCTTTGCCTGATTTTGGCACCAGGGTGATGCTCACTTCATAAAATGTTTAGAAGTGTTCCTGACTGTGTAACTTTTTGGAATTATTTGAGAAGGATAAGCATTATTTCTCTATATATTTGGTAGAATTCAGCTATGAAGCCATCTGGTTCTGAAATTTTTTTTTCTGCGGGGAGGTTTTAAATTAGTAATTTGATTTCATTACTGGATATTAGTCTATTAATATTTTCTATTTTTTATTGATTAGGTTTTGGAAGATGTACATTCCTGGGAACTTGTTGTTCTTTTAGGTGGTCCATTTTATTAGTAAATAATTGTTCATAGTGATCTCTTGTGATTCTTTGTGTTTCTGTGGTGCTAGTTGTAACTTCTTTTTCATTTCTGATTTTATTGATTTGGATCCTCTTTCTCTTTTCTTGATGAATCTAACTAAAGTTATCACTTTTCTTTACCTTTTCTAAGAATACTCTGACATTGAGCTTTTCTACTTTTTATTTGTTTCTGTTTTATTTATTTCTGCATTAATCTTTAGGATTTCTTTCCTTTTAGCTCTGTTTTGGTTGTTGTTCTTTTTTCCCCTACTTTCTTTAGGTGGAAGGTGACAGTTTTCCTTTGAGATTTTTCTTTGTTTGTTTCCTAAGGCAAGATTGTATCATTATAAACTTTTCCCCTAGAACTTTTTTGGCTGTTTCCCATAGATTTTGGATCTTTGTGTTTTATTTGTTATTTGTCTCTGGCTATTTTATTAATCTCCTCTTTGCTTCTTTCAGTGATGTATTGCTTGTTTAGTGGCATACTGTTTGGCCTCCAAATGTTAGATTTCAAGTTCTACGTGGAGAATTAAGAGCGACATGACAGGCTTCCCTAGTGGTCCAGTGGGTAAGAGTCCACCGTGTAGTGCAAGGGGCACCAGTTTGATCCCACCCAGAAAGATCCCACATGCCGAGGAAGGGCTGGACTGGTGTGTCCAATTACGAGCCAGTGTTCTGGAGCACAGGTCTTTTTAATGTATTGCTGAATTTGGTTTGATAATATTTTGTTGAGGATTTCTTCATTATGTTTATCTGGAATATTAACCTGTAATTTTGTGTGTGTGTGACATCTTTGCCTGATTTTGGCACCAGGGTGATGCTCACTTCATAAAATGTTTAGAAGTGTTCCTGACTGTGTAACTTTTTGGAATTATTTGAGAAGGATAAGCATTATTTCTCTATATATTTGGTAGAATTCAGCTATGAAGCCATCTGGTTCTGAAATTTTTTTTTCTGCGGGGAGGTTTTAAATTAGTAATTTGATTTCATTACTGGATATTAGTCTATTAATATTTTCTATTTTTTATTGATTAGGTTTTGGAAGATGTACATTCCTGGGAACTTGTTGTTCTTTTAGGTGGTCCATTTTATTAGTAAATAATTGTTCATAGTGATCTCTTGTGATTCTTTGTGTTTCTGTGGTGCTAGTTGTAACTTCTTTTTCATTTCTGATTTTATTGATTTGGATCCTCTTTCTCTTTTCTTGATGAATCTAACTAAAGTTATCACTTTTCTTTACCTTTTCTAAGAATACTCTGACATTGAGCTTTTCTACTTTTTATTTGTTTCTGTTTTATTTATTTCTGCATTAATCTTTAGGATTTCTTTCCTTTTAGCTCTGTTTTGGTTGTTGTTCTTTTTTCCCCTACTTTCTTTAGGTGGAAGGTGACAGTTTTCCTTTGAGATTTTTCTTTGTTTGTTTCCTAAGGCAAGATTGTATCATTATAAACTTTTCCCCTAGAACTTTTTTGGCTGTTTCCCATAGATTTTGGATCTTTGTGTTTTATTTGTTATTTGTCTCTGGCTATTTTATTAATCTCCTCTTTGCTTCTTTCAGTGATGTATTGCTTGTTTAGTGGCATACTGTTTGGCCTCCAAATGTTAGATTTCAAGTTCTACGTAGGAGAATTAAGAACGACATGACAGGCTTCCCTAGTGGTCCAGTGGGTAAGAGTCCACCTTGTAGTGCAAGGGGCACCAGTTTGATCCCACCCAGAAAGATCCCACATGCCGAGGAAGGGCTGGACTGGTGTGTCCAATTACGAGCCAGTGTTCTGGAGCACATGCGTCCAGAGCTGGTGCTCTGCAGCAGAGGCCACTGCAGTGGGAGGCCCATACAGGCCAAAAGAATAAAGATGGATGAATAAAACAATAACAGCGGCCAAAAATTAAAAAAAAGAATGACATGACAAATTGGTACAAATATGGCGTGTTTTTTGTATCTATTGTTAATGCACTAAATCTTCTTCTGATAAAAGATAAGGCATATTAAATATCTTAAGAGTTACTTGAGCAAAAAGCAACTTGAATCAGGCAGTTCCAAACATGCAGGTGCACAGAACTGACAGGAGCTCAGGGGAGAGACTTTTATAAAAAGAGTCAGAAGCAAAGCAAGAAAGTTATTTGATAGGCTATGGCTTAAGCGAATACATTTTTTGAGAAGGCCTCCATGACTGTTTGAAATTGGTTTAAGCTTCCATTTTTTAACCTTGAGGAATTAAAGGCTTATGTTTTTATTTGCTTATGTAGGCTGCTAAGATATTAGAATCATTCTAATGGCCTCCTTAATTAATTTAACAGTCTCAATTAATACTTTTAATTTGAATTCAATTTTACCTATTTTCATTGATTCTTGCTTCTCATCAGTTTACAATTGCCTGAAATGTTTTCATCCATCCTTTTATTTATATTCTGTTACTGTCATTGAGATGTTTCTAATAGAACTTTTGCAGCTGAACTTTGTTTAATTAATGATCATAAAGCCTGATTTTTTAATAGGAAAATCAATACCTTTAAAAGTATAATGTTGTTTTGTACCCTTCTCTATTATTGTGTTTTTACCACTTATATTACATTTTTGTTGTCACTCCTTAATTGCCTGTATTGACTTTCTTTAGGTTGTACCTGATTCTCTTCATTCCCTTTCTTTTCTAATCTATTAATTTGAAAGTTTCACAATTCTTTTTGGTGCCACCAGTGTTTATTTTCAGATTTAATCTGAATGCCTTAGAAGGCAGTATTTAAGGCCGAAGTTTATATGCTAGTACTATTGGTGAGTGCAAACCCAGAGACATATGATTAAGGATAAAACGAATGAGGTAGGTAAGGAAGGAATACATGACCAAGCTAGCCACGATTCCTTGACAAGTGATGGAAGGGACAATGTACCTATCCTAAATTTTATTGTCAAAACTTTTCTATGACGTGTTAACCCACCAGACGTTCTCATATATCCATATATGAAAGCTATGCAGCCCTCAAAATGGGGGTTAAAGGCGGGCAGCCAGGATGCAAGGCAAGACACTTGATATAGGAGGAACACATAGCAACTCGTACAGTGGTCCCTTCTCCTCAATTTCTATTCTCCAGCATTCTCATCCCATCAGTATATAATAGCAGCTGCAGCAAGCTAGTTTTACCACTCAAAGCCATTGGCAAGCCTGCTTTGGCAGGATAACAGGGCAGGTGCACACACCTGGAGTGGTACTAAAACAAACTGTTATATCTCCAATCCTGAGCCATCCTACTTCACCAGCTTCACATTTAAATTAATAATAACTGTGAATCCAACACAAAAATATTAACTTCTTCAATTCCCTCCTCAATTCCCTCTCCCATGATAACAAACTCTTTAGAATATTCTTTTTCTCTTCTTCTAGGTATACTCTTCCCCCAACTCAAGAATGTTTAGAGGAGCAACATCTCCCAATGTTTCTTTTGTTTACATAATCCTTGTATTACAAATTTCAAGCCACATTTATCATATTTTTGTACTATTACATAATCCTTATATTAATGCATATAATTGTAATATTAATCCTAATAGCAAGACTAATTCATAATTTTAATTTAATTAATCTCCTAACCTTAATTTTAAAATTTTCTTCCTACCATATCATTTTCTATATTGTTCTGCTTCAAATTTCATTTAATTACTATTCTCAAACTGGGTATATGAAGGCATTGTGTTTGTGTTCTTTCCAATATACTGTATACATTTCGGTGAGATTTTTCAAATGAAGAGACCATTTGATTTTTTTAATATATTTTGGCCTCTTCAATTGTTTTTTTTTTTTAATTTGTTTATTTTCATCCATCTTTGTTCTTTGGTTTGTGTGAGCCTCCCATTGCAGTGGCCTCTCTCCTTGCAGAGCACCAGCTCTAGGCACTTGCCTTCCAGAGCACTGTCGCATAATTGGACACATCAGTCCAGCTGCTCCACAGCACATGGGATCTTCCTGAGCCAGGGATCGAACCAGTGCCCCTTGCACTGCAAGGCAGACTCTTTACCCACTGGACTACCAGGGAAGCCCTGAGACCATTTGATTTTGATGGAACTATTTTTCTTTATTATTTCTCTTCTCTCTTACTCTCCTTTTAGAGCTTCAGTTATCCACACATGATTCTTTTGGTCTAGTTTCTAAATCAGAGCTCCCAATGTCTTTTTTTTTTTCACAGCATCACTGGCCAGTGGAGTAAGCTGCATGTGGTAGGAACCTGGGTGACCTGGTCACTAAAGTCCTTCACAGCTTGGGAGG
Source organism: Tragulus kanchil (assembly GCA_022376925.1). NCBI lineage: Eukaryota > Metazoa > Chordata > Mammalia > Artiodactyla > Tragulidae > Tragulus > Tragulus kanchil. Next base: position 55,823,011 of record JAIOJX010000004.1, read on the forward strand.
GGAATCAATATTTCAGCACACATGTACCCCATCAGCTGCACAAGAATATAAAAAAAAGAGAAAGAGCTGAAAAATTCTGCTCTAGAGTTCTTTACTTATGATTTTCATATTTCATTTCTTTCACACTGGTGGCATTTATTTAATAGTGATCCCAGACTTTTTGTTTGTTTATATGTTGTTGTTGTTTAGTTGCTAAGTCATGTCCAACTCTTTGTGACCCCATGGGTTATGGCCTGCCTGGATCCTCTGTCTGTCCGTGGGACTTCCCAGGCAAGAATACTGGAGTGGGTTGCCATTTCCTTCTTCATGGGATCTTCTCAACCTAGGGATCAAAACTAAGTCTCTTACTCTTTCTGAATTGGCAGGCATATTCATTACCACTATGCCACCTGAGAAGCCCATTTGTTTGCATAGTGACTTCTTTTAATTCAGAAATTATACTTTCTGATTCCTAAAGGGCTTTGGAAGGAGAGTTAATTATAAGTGCCTTTCTTGGAACATTATTAATATTGTTCTGGAAATCTCTTTCTCATTATCACTTTTGTCTCAGCAGATTCCACTTGTCTAAGTTTTTGGCTAGTTGTTTATCCCTCTAGTTACTTTGATTGTTCACAATTTAGTGTTCCTATGGTGCTCATTCATGTCAGACTGCTAGATTCCCTCAGGCACTGGCAAACAAAAATGAAAGGAGTCAGGTGCTTGTGTTCTAAGTTGATCAGGTAAGCTGCGACCACTCTGCTGAGGTACCAGAAAGACGACCTTTCCCATCTCTCAAGCCTTCCCTTTGCAATCATCACACAGGGAACCCTCTTCCAATCACAGAGAACAGTTCACTCCAGATTGTATTCCCACTGCATGTTTCCTGAGGCCTGCAAGGCCAGGTAGGCTTTTCTTATGATCATGTGCATGCAAACATCCGTAACACCTTGAAAAGAGCTTAAAATACACTAATTTTGCTATCAATTTCTATCTCTTGTGCCAGTCATCAGTTTAAATTTTTCCAATGTAACTTCTTCTCCACGATTTTGCCATATTATACTGTTTTATTTCAAGAGGTCTTGTTCCAAGTAGCTGATAATTACTCCCACATGTAAAGATGATGGACAGAGTTCTTTAAATTTAAGACCTCAAAAAAGAGTCTACATGTAAATATATAATTAAATTAAATTGAGAATTATATCATAGAAACCAGCATAAGAAACAAAAGAGTAATCTTTCTGAGGATAAGCCAGAGAAATCTCTGTTAATAGGATGAAATTGGAACAGGGTTATGAAGAATAACTAGGATTCTGAAAAGTACAGTGAAATGATATCATATTATCAAAATCACTGACAATGACAATACAGGAAACCATCAAATGTAGTTCTCGTCTTTGTAAAAAATATAATGTGGCCATTCCATGGGATCTTCTCAACCTAGGGATCAAAACTAAGTCTCTTACTCTTTCTGAATTGGCAGGCATATTCATTACCACTATGCCACCTGAGAAGCCCATTTGTTTGCATAGTGACTTCTTTTAATTCAGAAATTATACTTTCTGATTCCTAAAGGGCTTTGGAAGGAGAGTTAATTATAAGTGCCTTTCTTGGAACATTATTAATATTGTTCTGGAAATCTCTTTCTCATTATCACTTTTGTCTCAGCAGATTCCACTTGTCTAAGTTTTTGGCTAGTTGTTTATCCCTCTAGTTACTTTGATTGTTCACAATTTAGTGTTCCTATGGTGCTCATTCATGTCAGACTGCTAGATTCCCTCAGGCACTGGCAAACAAAAATGAAAGGAGTCAGGTGCTTGTGTTCTAAGTTGATCAGGTAAGCTGCGACCACTCTGCTGAGGTACCAGAAAGACGACCTTTCCCATCTCTCAAGCCTTCCCTTTGCAATCATCACACAGGGAACCCTCTTCCAATCACAGAGAACAGTTCACTCCAGATTGTATTCCCACTGCATGTTTCCTGAGGCCTGCAAGGCCAGGTAGGCTTTTCTTATGATCATGTGCATGCAAACATCCGTAACACCTTGAAAAGAGCTTAAAATACACTAATTTTGCTATCAATTTCTATCTCTTGTGCCAGTCATCAGTTTAAATTTTTCCAATGTAACTTCTTCTCCACGATTTTGCCATATTATACTGTTTTATTTCAAGAGGTCTTGTTCCAAGTAGCTGATAATTACTCCCACATGTAAAGATGATGGACAGAGTTCTTTAAATTTAAGACCTCAAAAAAGAGTCTACATGTAAATATATAATTAAATTAAATTGAGAATTATATCATAGAAACCAGCATAAGAAACAAAAGAGTAATCTTTCTGAGGATAAGCCAGAGAAATCTCTGTTAATAGGATGAAATTGGAACAGGGTTATGAAGAATAACTAGGATTCTGAAAAGTACAGTGAAATGATATCATATTATCAAAATCACTGACAATGACAATACAGGAAACCATCAAATGTAGTTCTCGTCTTTGTAAAAAATATAATGTGGTAAATAATAATATCTGTCTTAGTTAAGGCATATTGTGTTTAATAATATACTAATATTAGTGCTATATACTAATAATATGCTTTAAAGCTACTGCATTTCAATTCATTGACAAATACAATAAATAATTCTTACAGTAAGTAACCAATTGGACTTCCTAGGTGGCTCAGTGGTAAAGAATCCACCTGTCAACGCAGTGGACATGGGTTTGATCCTAGGGACAGGAATATACCCTGGAGAAGGAATGATTATTCACTCCAGTATTCTTGCCTGGGAAATCCTGTGGACAGCGGAGTCTGGCAGATTCCCTACAGTCCATGGAGTCACAAAAGAGCTGCTTTTGACTTAGCAACCAAAAACCAGGAAGAGTCAATTTATATATAGCTGAATTAATTCATAATTATTATTTCTCTTTCTAGGTATATGGACATTTTTATCATAGGTAGGTGGTTCAGATGGTAAAGAATCCACCTGCAATGTGGGAGACCTGGGTTCTATCCCTGGGTTAGGAAAATCCCCTGGAAGAGGGCATGACAACCAACTCCAATATTCTGGCCTGGATAATTCCCATGGATAGAGTTTGGATGTCTGAACTCCATGGGGTCTCAAAGTGTCAGACAAGACCAAGCACAGCATATAGCACATAATAGCCAGAAATGTTGCAATTTTCCTCCTCCATGTTTCCTGTAATTCATACAATAATTAAATAAATTTTATAACAATAAATATGCCACTAGATATCTACTTAAACTCTGACTGACGATCAGGATTATGGGTTGTCTCTATTATTTTTAGACTATTTTGATAGTTCCCTAAACAGTTTAATATATTTTAATTGCTTGGCCTTGAGTGTATTAACTGGACATAATTTTTTTTTTACACTGAATAGATCAATATATAAATTATATATTGAATTCACACAGCATATTTAATTGGTAGTCTCTCCTCCTATTGGTACATACTCATTTTGGAAAGATGGAATTATTTCTGCAAACTAAACAGTTGATCTTATTCCCTCTTTAATACAAGCATAATTCTGAAGAAATGAAATAACCACAGTAAATATGAATGGGGAATGACAATGGTGGCCTAGGGTGACCTGATTTTGTATATGTTTATGGACCTATAAAGTTTACGATGTAGTTTCTTGGTTATTTTCATTACTACAGACTAGACAGGGGAGAAATTATCTTTAATGTGCTATTTTGGGACATGAATCACACTTTACAAGTCATTCTTGTCAGACTATAATGTAAACTAATCTTCTAATAAGACACTGTGTCCTTCCACACAGTTCAGCGAAGTGCATAGTTGTTTCAGCATTAATAGAAAATGATTATCTTTTCCTGAGGTGACCTTTTAACCTAAATAGAAGTCCAAGTACATCTGTATATTTTACTGGCATGTCTCTTAATGTTGTTTTCAAAGAGTAGTATTACACAAGGTATTACTTTGAGCCAGATTTCCACTATAAAATAACAGTAAACAACCTTCACAGTATAAGTAGTTTTTGACTACAGAGAAAAGTACTATGAATGACTGGGGCTGAGGTGGTATCTATCTAGGTAGGTGGTTCAGATGGAAAATCCAATTCCTGGGTTCATGGAAAATCTGGAAGAGGGCATGACAACCAACTCCAATATTCTGGCCTGGATAATTCCCATGGATAGAGTTTGGATGTCTGAACTCCATGGGGTCTCAAAGTGTCAGACAAGACCAAGCACAGCATATAGCACATAATAGCCAGAAATGTTGCAATTTTCCTCCTCCATGTTTCCTGTAATTCATACAATAATTAAATAAATTTTATAACAATAAATATGCCACTAGATATCTACTTAAACTCTGACTGACGATCAGGATTATGGGTTGTCTCTATTATTTTTAGACTATTTTGATAGTTCCCTAAACAGTTTAATATATTTTAATTGCTTGGCCTTGAGTGTATTAACTGGACATAATTTTTTTACACTCAATAGATCAATATATAAATTATATATTGAATTCACACAGCATATTTAATTGGTAGTCTCTCCTCCTATTGGTACATACTCATTTTGGAAAGATGGAATTATTTCTGCAAACTAAACAGTTGATCTTATTCCCTCTTTAATACAAGCATAATTCTGAAGAAATGAAATAACCACAGTAAATATGAATGGGGAATGACAATGGTGGCCTAGGGTGACCTGATTTTGTATATGTTTATGGACCTATAAAGTTTACGATGTAGTTTCTTGGTTATTTTCATTACTACAGACTAGACAGGGGAGAAATTATCTTTAATGTGCTATTTTGGGACATGAATCACACTTTACAAGTCATTCTTGTCAGACTATAATGTAAACTAATCTTCTAATAAGACACTGTGTCCTTCCACACAGTTCAGCGAAGTGCATAGTTGTTTCAGCATTAATAGAAAATGATTATCTTTTCCTGAGGTGACCTTTTAACCTAAATAGAAGTCCAAGTACATCTGTATATTTTACTGGCATGTCTCTTAATGTTGTTTTCAAAGAGTAGTATTACACAAGGTATTACTTTGAGCCAGATTTCCACTATAAAATAACAGTAAACAACCTTCACAGTATAAGTAGTTTTTGACTACAGAGAAAAGTACTATGAATGACTGGGGCTGAGGTGGTATCTATCTCACCCAGAACACCTTTCCACAGTGTAAAAATACAATAAATAAGATTCTATACTTTCCCTTGTTTTCTATTGTTTAAAGGTGAGTCCATGTGGTTCCTTGAAAATGATAACACTGCCCCTCAGTATGTGTCACAAGGAAAAGAACTTGCACTCATATATTTTAATTCTGTCTTCCATGTTTTCATATAATCCAGTTTGTTATAGGTGATAGAGCTTCTCTTATTTGCAGGAAATGTAGTCTGAATCAATACACATATATAGACACTTATGTGACACACATGAAATTGAGCTATACAGTAACAGGAAATTGGGTATCTAAACAGCACTTGGGAAACATAAAAAATATGTCCTAAATAACAATGGAATTCAGTGTAAATGAGTTTTCTAAAGTGCTTGACATAGTTTATTCTCTTAAATATTTCAACATTAAGATTCTGTATGAATTATGACTGTTATTTAAAACGCATTTTCTTAAGTACAGGAACTTGTGCCCAGAACCTTTCTGTTTCACAACAAATTCCTAAGACTGCTTAAGTGATCCTCAATAAATAATTTTCATCTGCTATATTACAATATGAATTAGATGACTTTTTATGTTGAAATTCTGATTTCCACTCTCAGGATCACAGAGAACAGAATGAGGGGAAGAAAATGACAATAACGTGTTGTTAAATAGCTACATTAAGCATTCATAAATATAACTTATAGTGACCAATTGTTTACAGATCTCTTATTTTAGAGGGCTTTCCTCCCACAAGCTTTTTAGATTTTTATTACTACAGCTGTAAATCACACTTTACAAGTCATTCTTGTCAGACTATAATGTAAACTAATCTTCTAATAAGACACTGTGTCCTTCCACACAGTTCAGCGAAGTGCATAGTTGTTTCAGCATTAATAGAAAATGATTATCTTTTCCTGAGGTGACCTTTTAACCTAAATAGAAGTCCAAGTACATCTGTATATTTTACTGGCATGTCTCTTAATGTTGTTTTCAAAGAGTAGTATTACACAAGGTATTACTTTGAGCCAGATTTCCACTATAAAATAACAGTAAACAACCTTCACAGTATAAGTAGTTTTTGACTACAGAGAAAAGTACTATGAATGACTGGGGCTGAGGTGGTATCTATCTCACCCAGAACACCTTTCCACAGTGTAAAAATACAATAAATAAGATTCTATACTTTCCCTTGTTTTCTATTGTTTAAAGGTGAGTCCATGTGGTTCCTTGAAAATGATAACACTGCCCCTCAGTATGTGTCACAAGGAAAAGAACTTGCACTCATATATTTTAATTCTGTCTTCCATGTTTTCATATAATCCAGTTTGTTATAGGTGATAGAGCTTCTCTTATTTGCAGGAAATGTAGTCTGAATCAATACACATATATAGACACTTATGTGACACACATGAAATTGAGCTATACAGTAACAGGAAATTGGGTATCTAAACAGCACTTGGGAAACATAAAAAATATGTCCTAAATAACAATGGAATTCAGTGTAAATGAGTTTTCTAAAGTGCTTGACATAGTTTATTCTCTTAAATATTTCAACATTAAGATTCTGTATGAATTATGACTGTTATTTAAAACGCATTTTCTTAAGTACAGGAACTTGTGCCCAGAACCTTTCTGTTTCACAACAAATTCCTAAGACTGCTTAAGTGATCCTCAATAAATAATTTTCATCTGCTATATTACAATATGAATTAGATGACTTTTTATGTTGAAATTCTGATTTCCACTCTCAGGATCACAGAGAACAGAATGAGGGGAAGAAAATGACAATAACGTGTTGTTAAATAGCTACATTAAGCATTCATAAATATAACTTATAGTGACCAATTGTTTACAGATCTCTTATTTTAGAGGGTTTTCCTCCCACAAGCTTTTTTAGATTAAAAAGAATTCTCTTATTGACCGCCATGTGTATGCCCCATATTAATACATATGAGAATATACATCAGAGTTGAAATTGCTCAATGCCTAATAATAACAAAGTTAATTCGGATCCATTTAACTGGTAAAGGCTTTAGTTCAGTATATCTAACTTCTTATAATTTTTAAAAGTTACAGTATTTTACTGAGATAGTACAGATATTTTTATTCCTAAAATGCTGAGTCTCACAGTTATGTAAGAGTTTTAACATGCTTAGATGATTCCCTTTTTTTTCACATCGTTCATCAAAGGCAACATCAAAGCCCTCTTATGGCTGCTCGATACCTCTCAATTATCATGCTATAGTTGTTTGAGAAACGTATGCCAAAAAAAAAAAAAAAAAATAGACCCTCTCTACACAATCTATGCCAATGAAGCTTTTGATAATCAGCCCAATCACCTAATTGCAAGTTTATATTTCTATTCCCACTGAGATGTGACAATTAAAATGATTCAACTTTAATTCCAAACATATTAATCCTAATTACCTGATCTGTGCACTCCCTGTTTTGAATTTTTTTAACCCTTTATGTGTTTGTGTGTTTGTGTGTGTGTGTGCAGTGAATTATGAAGTATATCTATAGCATCAGTTATAAACCATGGTTTCAAAATGGAAGCTGGTTCCCAAATTTTGAAAACACAAGTGAATTAGACAACAATTTAATTCAGTTAACACTTGAATTATAAAAATAACAACCAGGAATCTTCTGTCTTGAAAGAATTGTTGTTCTTTCATTCTCCCATGTTAAAATAAAATATATAAAACTCTGTTTCTATTCATGATTGCCATCATTCTCTGAAGTACATTAAATCATTTGAAATACTAACAAGGAGATTCATGTCCTTTTCATTAACTACATTCATTTCAGCATATTACAAATTAATTCCATCACAACAGAAACTGTCTTTGTGGTTTTCAGTTTTGTGGTAAGAACTGTTTGCCAAATCAAGCTCTAATGGACAATTATAGGAAATCTAACTATTATATTTCTGAGGTAGTACTTAAAGAAGTATTCCTAGATTTTCAATTCTCCATTGATTTCATAGCTTGGTGATTTTTCCCTTTGGCTTAGAGATCAGAAAATGATAATGTTGAAGAAGGAAAAATGGTCAGTGAAAGGAGAGGTTAGGTTTCAAGCAAAGACATTAATGTCTCCTGGAGACCCAGAATCAAAGTGTAGAAAACTTGACTATGGGACAGAAGAAGGCCCCTAATCAAATGTAATTCAAGAAGACTTAATGTACAGATATTTTATTCCTAAAATGCTGACAAGTTATGTAAGAGTTTTAACATGCTTAGATGATTCCCTTTTTTTTCACATCGTTCATCAAAGGCAACATCAAAGCCCTCTTATGGCTGCTCGATACCTCTCAATTATCATGCTATAGTTGTTTGAGAAACGTATGCCAAAAAAAAAAAAAAATAGACCCTCTCTACACAATCTATGCCAATGAAGCTTTTGATAATCAGCCCAATCACCTAATTGCAAGTTTATATTTCTATTCCCACTGAGATGTGACAATTAAAATGATTCAACTTTAATTCCAAACATATTAATCCTAATTACCTGATCTGTGCACTCCCTGTTTTGAATTTTTTTAACCCTTTATGTGTTTGTGTGTTTGTGTGTGTGTGTGCAGTGAATTATGAAGTATATCTATAGCATCAGTTATAAACCATGGTTTCAAAATGGAAGCTGGTTCCCAAATTTTGAAAACACAAGTGAATTAGACAACAATTTAATTCAGTTAACACTTGAATTATAAAAATAACAACCAGGAATCTTCTGTCTTGAAAGAATTGTTGTTCTTTCATTCTCCCATGTTAAAATAAAATATATAAAACTCTGTTTCTATTCATGATTGCCATCATTCTCTGAAGTACATTAAATCATTTGAAATACTAACAAGGAGATTCATGTCCTTTTCATTAACTACATTCATTTCAGCATATTACAAATTAATTCCATCACAACAGAAACTGTCTTTGTGGTTTTCAGTTTTGTGGTAAGAACTGTTTGCCAAATCAAGCTCTAATGGACAATTATAGGAAATCTAACTATTATATTTCTGAGGTAGTACTTAAAGAAGTATTCCTAGATTTTCAATTCTCCATTGATTTCATAGCTTGGTGATTTTTCCCTTTGGCTTAGAGATCAGAAAATGATAATGTTGAAGAAGGAAAAATGGTCAGTGAAAGGAGAGGTTAGGTTTCAAGCAAAGACATTAATGTCTCCTGGAGACCCAGAATCAAAGTGTAGAAAAAACTTGACTATGGGACAGAGAAGAAGGCCCCTAATCAAATGTAATAATGGCTCTAAGATGTGTGAGTGATGAAAATTGTAGAAATCAGACATGATATTCAGACGCTAGTTTAAAAGAAATGTAATGGAAAAAAGAAAAAACACCAGAAAAACTGCATCCCTTCTTTTTCCAGTTAGAAACTACCCCCAGAAAAGTAACTTAAAAATTGAAGTTCTTTCAAATATGCTTAATATCCAGGATGTAATTAAATTTTACTCCTTTAATACAATTACCTGTTTCATTTTGAAACACTTCACAGTGTAGTAGATCTATTTTGGTATCATCTTATGAAATGTTTGAATCCAAATTATAACTTAAAATAAATAGAGCTAAACAAAAGGAAACGGGAAACTAGAAATTGAATAAATTTAAGCACCAGTCTTCTAATTAGAACCAGAAAACATGAATAATACTTTAGCAAGGAATACAACACAGGGAACTCAATTTAGGAAAGAAAAAGAAGAAAAAAAAAAAAATCTGCCTTTTACCGCTACAGATTCTCCCTCTAACCAAGACATTTTGAAGAAACTTAAGTTCTTCTATGTTTTATAGAAAAATACAGCACAGAAAAACAGTAACTCTCTTTATTTCCCAAAGTAGAGAGCCTCCAGACAAGGCTTGCTACACTTACTCATTCTAACTTATTATTAAAGGCTGTCTTTAGACATTCCAGTACCAGCACTACAGATAAAAGACTTACAAAGGAAGTTCAGAGAAGCGTAACAGAAATGATTAAGGGAATATAGGTTTTGACTTATGAAAGAAGATTAAAGAATCGAAGTCTCTATAACCGTGCAAAAGATGACTAAAAGGTAAGATGATAAAAGCCTACAAATATCTGACAGATATAAGAGAAAGGACAAGAAATTATTGTGCATTTCACTGAGATTATTAAGGTGTGAGATAAACAAATGGATTAAGTTAAAATGAGAACATTTGAGCCAAATATCATAAGAAAGTAGCTCTTCAAATGTGTAGGAACTTCTGAAACTCCAGAGAGAATGGTGAGCTTACATCTTATAAGGTGCTAATCTGCTTACCTTTTCCTGGTTCTACATATGTACACTAATATCAACACATGTACTGCGCTAACTCACTTCAGCCGTATCTGACTCTTTGTGATCCTATGGACCATAGACTATCAGTCTCCTCTCTCTATGGGATTCTCCAGGCAAGAATATTGGAATGGGCTGGCATGCCCTCTTCCTTGGGATCTTTCCTACCCAGGGATGGAACCTGTGTCTTTTTATGACTCCTGCATTAGCAGTCAGGTTCTTTACCCTAAAGCTACCTGAGGAGTCCCAGTATCAACACATACATATGCTAAATAGAAACGTCTAAGAGAGGCTTATGCATACTTTGAGTAAAGCAGCGCAGGATGACTTTTGAGGTTTCTTTTATCTCTGAGGTTTCACAGATGGTTAAGTACAGTTCAGTGTCAAGTAAGTTCTGTGTTAAACTGTGATACTGGGTGAAGAGTGGTACTAGGAAACACACAAAGTCATAAAATTTCTGAGCTTAAAGGGAAGGGACATCTACTGTTAAAGAACTGATGTCCTGACAAATGACTAACAAGCATCTGTTACCCATGTCATATACAGATTTGTTTCTTGCACAGGACCTTCATTTGTGAGGTGTTTCTGCTTTGCTATATTTTAGAGTGAAAATCTATAGATCTTAATGCCACTGATTCCATTGTTAAAGCTGTATGCAAATACAATCAAGGGCAGTTACCATAACACAGATAAATACTCAGATAAGACCTATATATCCTTCCATTATTTTTCATGCCACATCATCTCAACATGTCCTTCTAGCTCACTTCTATCCCCTGAATGAATTCATCTACTTGCTGAGGTTTCTTCTTAAGTTTAACCTCTAGAGCAAACAGAAATATTGTGAACTTGTAGACAAAATCAAGGATAAGCATCATTATCAATTCATATAAATTATTTATATTTGCTTTACTAGGACAGTTTGGTAATATAAGGCTCAGACTATTCACTTTTGATGAGATAATTAGTATAAATTACAAAGGAATGAACAAAAGTGTGAGATGCTCTTTGACTTTAAATATTATTATATATTTTTATAAATCTTATTTATACAAAACTATATATTTTTACGTAAATATTGTTATATGGTATGAATATGAGGGGTTGGCATTTTTCTACTTTATAAAATTTCTATAAACGATAGAGGATGCCCTCTGCACAAAAGGAATCATCAAGGCTGCAAATGAGGATCATCTCTGGTGATTACCTTAGAAAGACAGGCCACTGGTAAAAGGATTAGGGGGACTGAAGAAATTTTCTAAGACTTAATCCTTTTTTTTCTGCATCACCTAAGATGGTGGGCAGGAGACAGCAGTCTCCTCTACTTGTGAATATATACATGAAGAAGTTTAAAGAAATTGACACCTTAAAGCTGATGAAATTGTGAATAATACATTAATTTACCTTAAATCAAAAAACTTGTTTTTCTGGTACATATCTCTCAGTATTCTGTAACTTCCATTACTACTCTTTAACTAATTGAGGACTTAGCAAAAAACCTGGAGCAATAATTCACTTAAATGCCCCACAGTAAGATAGTAATAACTGATCAAAATATCTGTATTTTTGCATAAATTATGGCACTAGTATTTATTCATTTTTTCTAGTGAAAATAGAAAATCTTATACTTATTTCTATTAAATTTTATTTAATAAAATTCAGTTTATTCTTTCTCTATACATAGTATTTCTAGATTCTGTCTCTAATACTAACAAAATATTATCATCTTGAGATGTATACTAAAAAATTTTGTTACATAAGTTATAGAAATCCTAATTCAAATTATTCAGAAAAAATGAGTGAGAGTCATCGAAAAATTGTTACACAATTGGAGACACTTTTCTCCAATATTACCAATGATATTGGTAATATCATTACCAATAGCTGATTGTCATTAATCAATTACTAATCCATCTAGTTGTCTTAACATCTATCACGTATCAGGTTTATCTAACATAGAATCTCATGAGATACCTCATAAAGTAAATAGAAGAAACAGTCACACAATGTCACTCATTACTTGTGTAAGTATTTTAAATATTAACACTAGCAACCTTATGGAATGAATCAAAGAGATATTATCCATCCATTTATTATAAATGGATATCCACAGTTTATACAATATCTTTGTATTTGGTTGGCCAGAAAGTTCATCCAAGTTTCCAGATGAACTTTCTGGATAACCCAATCTATACACAGGTCTACAATCATAGTAAACACATATAGATTCAAAGTTATAAATATATTATCTTATGCTTGCTCACAAACATTTAAATGCTTAAGTTGATATATAATTATTAAATTTAGGGCTATAAAATATTTAATTTTCTCATAATAAGGCACATTAAATAATTACTGCTGCATAATATAGATTAAGACAATAGAATTCAGATCAGGTGCTAAGAGTTCTTATTCTACGAATTAAATAGTCATCCATTATACTTGTTCGGAGACAGCAGTCTCTCTACTTGTGAATATATACATGAAGAAGTTTAAAGAAATTGACACCTTAAAGCTGATGAAATTGTGAATAATACATTAATTTACCTTAAATCAAAAAACTTGTTTTTCTGGTACATATCTCTCAGTATTCTGTAACTTCCATTACTACTCTTTAACTAATTGAGGACTTAGCAAAAAACCTGGAGCAATAATTCACTTAAATGCCCCACAGTAAGATAGTAATAACTGATCAAAATATCTGTATTTTTGCATAAATTATGGCACTAGTATTTATTCATTTTTTCTAGTGAAAATAGAAAATCTTATACTTATTTCTATTAAATTTTATTTAATAAAATTCAGTTTATTCTTTCTCTATACATAGTATTTCTAGATTCTGTCTCTAATACTAACAAAATATTATCATCTTGAGATGTATACTAAAAAATTTTGTTACATAAGTTATAGAAATCCTAATTCAAATTATTCAGAAAAAATGAGTGAGAGTCATCGAAAAATTGTTACACAATTGGAGACACTTTTCTCCAATATTACCAATGATATTGGTAATATCATTACCAATAGCTGATTGTCATTAATCAATTACTAATCCATCTAGTTGTCTTAACATCTATCACGTATCAGGTTTATCTAACATAGAATCTCATGAGATACCTCATAAAGTAAATAGAAGAAACAGTCACACAATGTCACTCATTACTTGTGTAAGTATTTTAAATATTAACACTAGCAACCTTATGGAATGAATCAAAGAGATATTATCCATCCATTTATTATAAATGGATATCCACAGTTTATACAATATCTTTGTATTTGGTTGGCCAGAAAGTTCATCCAAGTTTCCAGATGAACTTTCTGGATAACCCAATCTATACACAGGTCTACAATCATAGTAAACACATATAGATTCAAAGTTATAAATATATTATCTTATGCTTGCTCACAAACATTTAAATGCTTAAGTTGATATATAATTATTAAATTTAGGGCTATAAAATATTTAATTTTCTCATAATAAGGCACATTAAATAATTACTGCTGCATAATATAGATTAAGACAATAGAATTCAGATCAGGTGCTAAGAGTTCTTATTCTGACTGCCACAATTTCTACTTTAGACTGAGTCATCCATTATACTTGTTCTCAGTTTATTCACTGAAACAATGAGAAAATTTCATTAGATCATTTCTAAATTCCTATCCTTTCAAATATGTTCTATGAAAGCTAAATTTATTTAGACTACTTATATGTTGATTTATATTCATCTTAAAAATACTGTTTTGAAAAACAGTTATAGCATTATTAATACTCAATATATTTAATATAAATACTGCCATTTAAAAATATTATCACTTATTTGCTCAAATGCATAACAATTTTAGGCTTGTAGCATTTATAATTGAATATGGTGAATTTTAAGTGGTTTAATTTATTATCATTCTTTGAAACATGAATAATTTATTGTTTTATTCACTATGGTTTTCCTTCTCAACATTTTTTTCTTCAATGAGTTTCTAATACTCAAACTTTAAATTCCTTTGGCTTGAGAAAACTATATTTATCAAGTATTGAATTGTGTTATCTCACCAATACTATCTCAATTGCAAAAAATGTCACACCAACTTGGCATCCTAAATGAAATGAGATATATTTGCTTTTGCTGAAATCTATCTTCAAGTAAATGACCTAGAAAAATGCATGAAAATGTGAAATGGTATATGCAATATAATCATGAATTTTCCTCTGTCTAATCAGCTCTATAGGCTTTGGAGAAATAAAAACTGACACTGGCTGATTCTTATCCCCATGAAGACCCTCTCCTGCCACAACATTGTGATGGTATTCATCACTGTGCTTATTTTGTAGGCAGCTTAGTTTTTAAGAAATACCATAATGTCCTTTGAAAAAAATTATGCTTCAGTCTAATCGACTTGCTTACATTCTCCTTGTTCTCCTCGACTTTAACAACACAACCTTTAAACCATGTCCTGAAACAGTACTGAGAAAGTAGACACTATTGCAGCTCTCTGTTACATTCTGAGTTATAAATATATTATCTTATGCTTGCTCACAAACATTTAAATGCTTAAGTTGATATATAATTATTAAATTTAGGGCTATAAAATATTTAATTTTCTCATAATAAGGCACATTAAATAATTACTGCTGCATAATATAGATTAAGACAATAGAATTCAGATCAGGTGCTAAGAGTTCTTATTCTGACTGCCACAATTTCTACTTTAGACTGAGTCATCCATTATACTTGTTCTCAGTTTATTCACTGAAACAATGAGAAAATTTCATTAGATCATTTCTAAATTCCTATCCTTTCAAATATGTTCTATGAAAGCTAAATTTATTTAGACTACTTATATGTTGATTTATATTCATCTTAAAAATACTGTTTTGAAAAACAGTTATAGCATTATTAATACTCAATATATTTAATATAAATACTGCCATTTAAAAATATTATCACTTATTTGCTCAAATGCATAACAATTTTAGGCTTGTAGCATTTATAATTGAATATGGTGAATTTTAAGTGGTTTAATTTATTATCATTCTTTGAAACATGAATAATTTATTGTTTTATTCACTATGGTTTTCCTTCTCAACATTTTTTTCTTCAATGAGTTTCTAATACTCAAACTTTAAATTCCTTTGGCTTGAGAAAACTATATTTATCAAGTATTGAATTGTGTTATCTCACCAATACTATCTCAATTGCAAAAAATGTCACACCAACTTGGCATCCTAAATGAAATGAGATATATTTGCTTTTGCTGAAATCTATCTTCAAGTAAATGACCTAGAAAAATGCATGAAAATGTGAAATGGTATATGCAATATAATCATGAATTTTCCTCTGTCTAATCAGCTCTATAGGCTTTGGAGAAATAAAAACTGACACTGGCTGATTCTTATCCCCATGAAGACCCTCTCCTGCCACAACATTGTGATGGTATTCATCACTGTGCTTATTTTGTAGGCAGCTTAGTTTTTAAGAAATACCATAATGTCCTTTGAAAAAAATTATGCTTCAGTCTAATCGACTTGCTTACATTCTCCTTGTTCTTCTCGACTTTAACAACACAACCTTTAAACCATGTCCTGAAACAGTACTGAGAAAGTAGACACTATTGCAGCTCTCTGTTACATTCTGAGTGATCATCATCATCAACTAAAAACCTGTATGTTTAGTGACATCAGAAAGACATCAGAATAGAAAGTCTTCCATTGCTATCCACTCTCAGCGAGAAAAAGTTGACAGTTTACCCACAGACAAAAGTGACTTTGTGGGAGTTTTGGGATCCAGGTAAGAGAATGTGAAACCCAGGGGAGCCCAACACTGAGGAGGGTCTTTTGAAGCATCAGTAGAATAAAAGGTGTGCAGGGGAAAGTAAATATGTAGGCTTTTGTTTGTTGTGTGTGTGTGTGTGTGTATGTCTGTGTGTTTGCAACTGAAGTTAAGATGTTATCAGCTTAAAACAGACTATTGCAACTATAAGGTGTCTTATGTAAACTTCATGGTAATCACATAACAGAAATCTCTATGATACACACATAAAAGAGAGGGAAAGAAATCAAAGCATGCCCCAAAAATCAGCAAATCACAAAGAAATATGCTAAGAATGGAAGGAAAATATAAAGAAATGGCAAAATGGCTAGAAAACAATGAACAAAATGGAAATCGTAGTCTTTGAAGACAGAGTGGTGGGACAGATAGACAAACAAGGTCTAACAATATCCTACCTACATGAGACACACGTTAAGAATACACACAGGCTGAAAAAGAAGGGGAAGTAAAAGATATTTTGCTAATTGTAACCAAAATAGAGCAAACAAAATATACTTTTAGTCAAAATCAGTCACAAGAAGCCAAAAAAAATCTATATTCAATGATAAATTGGTGACTCCATTAACAGGATATAGTAATTATAAGCACTCCCTATTGGAGAACTTAAATATACAAAGCAAACATTAATAGAATTGAAGAAATAGATAGTAACACAACAGGATTTTATCACCCCTTTTCATCAAAGTTTAGATAATTCAAACAGGAATTCAGTAATCTGCAGACATGGTTAACATCAAATAAATTAACCTAATTGGCATATATATAACAATCCACCACTCATTTCTAAGAACTAGAAAACTCATTCTTTTCAAATACATAGGGAATGTTCACTAGCATAGATGATATGCTGGGTCTTAATAATTTTTAAAAGATGTAAATCATATCAATTATCCTTTCCTTCCACAATGATATGAAATTAAAAATTAGTAAAATAAGGAATAATGAGAATTTGACATGTATGTGGAAATTAACATATTTTTTGAATACCAAATAAAAATTAAAAGAGAAATTCAAAGATATCTGGAGACAAATGAAGATGGAAATAAAACATATTGAAACATACGATGCAGCAAAAGTGGTTCTAAGAGGGAAGTTTATTAGGAATGAACACCTACCTACATTAAGAAAAAATAAAAATTCAAACAATCTAACATTATACCTTGAGGAAATATAAAAAGAAAAACAAATTCAGCCAAAAATAATAAGAGGAAATAAATAATAAAAATTAGAACAAAAAAGTGAAGTAGAGATTGTAAAGAAAATAGAAGAGATCAATAAAACTAAAAGGTGGTTTTCTGAAAAGATAAAACTGCTAAACTTTTAGCTAGACTAAATAAAAAAAAGAAGATACTCAAAATTATAAATGAAAGAAGAGAAATGATGACTCTTACAATAGAAATTGAAAGGATCATTAAGAGATTACTATGAACAATTATACACCAACAAATTGGATAACTGATGAGAAATTAATAAAATTTCTAGAAACATACAACCTACCAAGACTAAATCATGAACAGACAGAAAATTAGAGCATAAAGAGGTTAAATTAGTAAACAAAACAAAACATGTAAGGAGATTAGACCAGTAAACAATAACTTCCAACAAAGAAAATCTCAGAACCATTTGTCTTCACAAGTGCATTCTACAAAACATTTAAAGATGAATTAACGCCAATTATTCTCAGAGTCTTCCAGAAAACTGAAGAGGAGTGAACACTTCCAAACTTAGTTTATGAGATCAACATAATGTTGACAACAAAGGAAGTAAAATACAACATTATAAAAGAAAATTATGTGTCAATATTCATAATAAAATACAAGCCAACCTTGTTTTAATACAACCTTAGTAAAATACAAGTCAGACATTAAAAGAACCATACACCATGATAAAATAGGATTTATCACTGAAATGCAAAGATACTAAGATAATTCAACATATGCAAATAAATAAATGTAATGTAATATATTAACAGAAAGAAGGATAAACCATATGGTCACCTCAATAGGTAGAAAAATATTTGACAAAATTCAACATGCTTTTATGACAAAAGCTCTCAACCTAACTAGGTAAAGAAGAAGCAAATGTCAGCAAAATGAAGTCTATATATGATAAAACATCAAAAGACAGGTAACACCAAAAGTTTTTTCTCTCAATTCAGGAACAAGAGTGTCTATTTTTATTTCTGTCATTTTCAGATCTATTTCTATCATTTTCAGATCTGTTTGAATTCCTTTCAACTAGTACTGAGATTCTTAGAAAACCCTAGAGACTTCACAAAAAACACTCTTAGAACCAACAAATTCAGTAATGTTACAGAACACAAAATAAATACATAAATGTCAGTTGCATTTCTGTATACCAACAACAAACTATCTGAAATAAAATTAAGAAAATGCTCTATTTAGAATGGTATGAATAAAAAGGAAATATGTTGGAGTAAATTAAACCAAATAGGTAAAAGATCCACACATTGAAAACTACCAGATACTGATGAAATACATTGAAGCAGACACAAAATAGATAGACATAATGGAAAGAAGTAGAAATAATGTTTATTTCTATTTCTGTGAAAAATATCATTGGAAATTTGACAGGGATTGCACTGAATCTGTAGAAGACTTTGCAGGTATGGCAATTTTGGAAATATTAATTCTTGCAAATATGGGATAACTTTTCAGTATGTCTTTCTCATTTTGTGTCTGCTTCAATTTATTTCAATAACACTTGCATGAAACCATAAAGCCAATACAGTCAAAGCTATCTTGAGAAAGTAAAGCAAAGCTACAGGAATTATACTTTCCGGTTTCAAAACATACTATAATTATTAATCAAAACACTATGACATTGACATAAAAACAAACACATAGAGCAATGGAACAGAGTAGAGCACCCAGAAAAAAACCCTTCATATTCATATTCAACTAATCTTTGACAAGGTCACCAAGAGAGATACAGAAAGGATAGTCTCTTCAATAAATGGCATTGGTAAACTGAATAGCTATGGGCAAAAGAATGAATTTGGACTCTATTTTATATCAAACATAAAATTAATTTTGAAATGGCTTGAAAACAGGTAAGACTCAAAATCCTAAGGCTCTTAGAAAAAAAATAGCAGAGAAATCTCCTTTATATTCATCTTGGAAATGATTTTTGGACATGACACCAAAAACACAGGTAATATAAGCAAATGTAAATAAGTGGGACTACATCAAAGTGATTCCCTTGTGGACCAGCTGGTAAAGAATCTCCTGCAATTTGGGAAACCCCAGCTCAATTCCTGGTTCTGGAAGCTCCCTTGGGGAAGGAACAGGTTACCCACTTCAGTATTCTTGGACTTCCCTGGTGGCTCAGATGGTAAAAAATCTGCCTGCATTGTGGGAGACCTGGGTTTGATCCCTGAGTTGGGAACATCGCCTGGAGAATGGAAAAGCTACCTACTCTAGTATGGAAACCTATGGAATGAGATTAAATATTTGTAAATCATATACCTTATAAGAGGTTAATATCCAAAATACATAAGGAACTCATATAACTCAATAGCAAGTAAACAAATAACTTAACTAAAAATGGCCAACTGACCTAAAGAGAAAAACCCCATGGAAAAAATGAAAAGGTGCTCAGAATCAGCTAATTATACCGAAGTAGAAATAATGTTTATTTCTATTTCTGTGAAAAATATCATTGGAAATTTGACAGGGATTGCACTGAATCTGTAGAAGACTTTGCAGGTATGGCAATTTTGGAAATATTAATTCTTGCAAATATGGGATAACTTTTCAGTATGTCTTTCTCATTTTGTGTCTGCTTCAATTTATTTCAATAACACTTGCATGAAACCATAAAGCCAATACAGTCAAAGCTATCTTGAGAAAGTAAAGCAAAGCTACAGGAATTATACTTTCCGGTTTCAAAACATACTATAATTATTAATCAAAACACTATGACATTGACATAAAAACAAACACATAGAGCAATGGAACAGAGTAGAGCACCCAGAAAAAAACCCTTCATATTCATATTCAACTAATCTTTGACAAGGTCACCAAGAGAGATACAGAAAGGATAGTCTCTTCAATAAATGGCATTGGTAAACTGAATAGCTATGGGCAAAAGAATGAATTTGGACTCTATTTTATATCAAACATAAAATTAATTTTGAAATGGCTTGAAAACAGGTAAGACTCAAAATCCTAAGGCTCTTAGAAAAAAAATAGCAGAGAAATCTCCTTTATATTCATCTTGGAAATGATTTTTGGACATGACACCAAAAACACAGGTAATATAAGCAAATGTAAATAAGTGGGACTACATCAAAGTGATTCCCTTGTGGACCAGCTGGTAAAGAATCTCCTGCAATTTGGGAAACCCCAGCTCAATTCCTGGTTCTGGAAGCTCCCTTGGGGAAGGAACAGGTTACCCACTTCAGTATTCTTGGACTTCCCTGGTGGCTCAGATGGTAAAAAATCTGCCTGCATTGTGGGAGACCTGGGTTTGATCCCTGAGTTGGGAACATCGCCTGGAGAATGGAAAAGCTACCTACTCTAGTATGGAAACCTATGGAATGAGATTAAATATTTGTAAATCATATACCTTATAAGAGGTTAATATCCAAAATACATAAGGAACTCATATAACTCAATAGCAAGTAAACAAATAACTTAACTAAAAATGGCCAACTGACCTAAAGAGACATTTTTCCAAAAAACACATACAGATGGAAAAGATGCTAAAAGATGGTTTATGAAAAGGTGCTCAGAATCACTAATTATCCAGGAAATGCAAATCAAAACCACCATAAAAATCACCTTACATCTATTAGAATAAGTAGCATGTAAAAGAAAAGAGACAACAAGTGTTGTCAAGTGTAAGGAAAAAGCAAAACCTTGTACTGTTTGTGAGAATGCAAATCGGTATAGCGACTATGAAAACTGGTGTGAATGATCCCCAAAAAATTAAAAATAGAACTATAATACTATACTGCTTCTGAAATACCACTTCTGGAATATCCAAAGAAAATGAAATAAACACCTCAAAGAAATACCTGCAATCCAATGCTCACTGCAGAATTATTCACATTAGCCTAAATACAGAAACAATATAAGTGCCCATTGACAGATGAATGAATAAAATATTATATATAGACAATATGTCTATATATTATATATTCATTATATGTTGTATATATTTTATTTTATGTAAAATATACGGTTAACTAAAAAGTTCATTTGTGTTTTCCCATAAACTGTTATAGAAAACCCAAACTATTTTTTGTTCAACCTAATATAATATTCAGCCATAAATAAAAAGGAAATACTTCCATTTGTGACAATATGGTTGAATTTGGAATGCGTAATGGGAAGTGAAATAAGCCAGACACAGAAAGACAAATATTGTATGGTCTCACTTGCATTATCTAAAAAGCTGAACTCTATAAAGCACTGTAGAATGTAAAAAATCTTTCTATTAAAAATAAATAAATAATTACTTAGCATAAATTTTAAAATTGGACTGCAAGGAGATCAAAATAGTCAGTCATTAGGAAAATCAACCTTGAATATTCATGGGAAGGACTGATGTTAAAGCTGAAACTCCAATACTTTGGCCACCTAATGCAAAGAGACAACTCATTGGAAAAGACACAAAAGATGGGAAAAATAGAAAGCAAAAGGAGAAGGGGACAACAGAAGACAGCATGGTTGGATGGCATCACTGAGCAAACTCCAGGAGATGATGATGTACAGGAAAGCCCAGCATGCTGTAGTCCATAGCGTAGCAAAGTTGGACATGACTGAGCAACTGAACTGAACTGAAAACTGAACTCTTAGACCCAAGGAATAGAATGCTGGGTTCCCAGTCCTGGTAGGTTGGAAAAATGTCAAAGTGTACAAACTTCCAATTATAAAGGGAACTAATTTCTGAGCACCTAATATATAGCATGGTGATTAGGTGATTACATTAAAAATACTGTATTGTATACTTGAAATTTGCAAAGATAATTCATCTTGTGTTCTCACCATACACAAAAATGTGATACTATGTGATGTGATGGCTATATTAATTAACTGTATTGTATTAATTATTTCACAATATATTAAGCCATCACATTGCACATTTTTAAAAGAAAAAATCATGTTGTACAACTTAAATAAAATGAATAGCTGCTGAGTAAAAATAAAAATCATGCATGTTACTCACACAGTTTTAAGGTGGTCATCACCTGTGACTTTCTTCTTTTCACTCATGTTTTCTCCTTAGAATTACTCTGAAAGAAAAAAGAAATCACTTTTTTTCCTATGCTACTCTACTATATGGCATAACAGGGCTTGATTTTGAAATTCAATTTCAAATAGTCATGTTAACTTTGGAAAGAAAGTTAAAGAAAATAAAGAAATAAGAAAAACAAGTCTTGAAGGGAAAATAACTGAAAGTACTTGTAATATTAATCCTAATAATACTGTTGCCTTTTCCTTCCAGATAATTTCCTTGGACTTGTATCTCATTAACAGTTGCATTGTAGCATTAATTTTAGGGGTACAGAAATGTTTTAATGTCAAAAATCACAAATTCTATTTTACTGTTTGATATTCATTTACAACACAAAATGAGCAAAATGCCTATATTTACAGAAGATGAAAATAAAATATGTTAAAAAGTTTTTGTTAAAATAGTTGTATAACAGAAAAAGATACAGCTTGTTAGTTATAACTGACAGATCTTTATAAGCTAAAATGATCAAATATTCTTTTGTAAGGAACCTCAAAATATGAGCACTTAGTGTTAATATTTTCTTTTCCTGTGGCCTACAAAAAACAAAACAGGTTCTAGTTTTTTTTTTGTTTTATTGAATTGATCCCTGTATAGTTGAAGAGAAACACATTTTTGATATGAGGCATGAAAAACTTTGCATATATTTTAAACAGTTTCAGGTTAAATACATAATTAACATGAAGATTAGCCATTGTAAATTCACAGTACTTTACACAATAAAAATGACTATTGCCTACAATTTTGGAAGAATGAAGGTTATCGCCATATATGTCATGCCATGGCTAAGAGCTGAACGCAATAAGAAAGTAATAATTTCCAAACTGTTTTGATTAAGTCTTTTATTCCCAAAGCTAATTAAATAGGACGTTTGCCTTCATCTGAAGTATAACGTATGAAAATATGATGACAAAGTCTGGGAAATGCAAAATGTAGGAAATTTATACAACTTCATTTACCAACAACACATAAAGTAATTGCTTTTTTTGGATAAGCTTTGTGTAAATTTTAGCCTTCGAAGAAAACAAGGTCAACTTTTGAACATTTTTTTTAATGTGGATATGTGGATGTTAACTGAAAAAGATATGTGCCTGTGTATTAGTTTTCCATTGATGTCAGATAGACCAAAACAACTTATTTTTAGAATCTTACAATTTTCTTTGTCTAGGCACAGCTTGACTGGATTGGTCTCTCACGAACTACACTCAGGGTGTCCATCTGGGATTTATTCTTATCTGGAGATTTGACAGGATGAATCATCTTTTGAACTGTTGACCCTGGATTCTTGCTGGCTGGCTCTAGAGACTACCCTAGCTCCTAGAAAGAGCTTGCTGGTAGCCCCCTGCCACATGGTCCCTAGGGCAATTTGCATATTCAAGGCCAGCAGTAGAGTGGGAGCAAGACTGCCAGTAAGAAAGTCCTATAAACTGTAGTGCAATCCTAGGGATGACATCCTTTTCCCTCATCTACATGTTAAAAGGAAGTCACAGGTAAGGGGGTTTACACAAGGCATGAACAAAAGCAGGAATCAATGGATGCCTTCTCAGGGTCTGTTCATCACCATAGTCAGGAAGAGCACGTATATTTATGCATTAAAAACAAGTAGATGCATTGTAATTAGAAAGGAAGAGTTCAGAACATATAAATTGCAAAGAGGTCATAGGCTACAATGCTGCTCTGGCCACACCATCTCTTTCACTTAGCTTCAGTGAAATGACCAATCATGGGTCAGTGATTGTACCATTAAATGCACGAGCTGAGTTTAGTCATTTATTCTACTGATTTATAGGTAAATCAGCAGGTAGACAGATAGACACACTCCGGATTACCCTCAAAGGAACATGCTGTGGTAAATCCATGTAATAATAGCCACTAATTTGTTCTTATCTCCATGACTCTCTGTATCCCTCCCCCTTGCAAAATTCCATCCTGTGGTGACCTTTGAACTTGGTCAAGTGACTTGCTCTGGCCAATGTGAGAAAATGGCACATGTGTGGGGCTTGGTTTCTCTTCATTCTTGACATTTGTCACCATCATGCACAAATGTGGACTAGCCACTGGATGATGAGACATCCATAAACCCACTTGCTGCTGTTACCCCAGCCAATAATCAGTCAAGCCTTAAAAAGCAGAGCCACCCACTAGACCAGCAGCTGACTGTAGTTGTATGAGAAAAACCAAATTAAACCATCATGAGAACATTCTTGCTGAGTCCAACCCAAAATGATGATGCAAAGAATTAGAAACTGAAAAAAAAAGAAATGAAAAAAAGTGTTGTTTAAATCCACTAGGTTTCTAACAATTTCAGGCACGCATATATATGTACATACACACAGAAAAAAATGTGTGTATCTGTGTATAAAATTCCTGTGTATAAGATCCATAAATAATGTTTGATACTAATTGTATTTTAGGAGGAAGTCAAATAAATGAATGTCTTCTTGTAAGTATTCCTTGTATTACTAAATTATAATTTCCTGTTTTCTTTATTTTTGGCACATGACTATTAGGACTGTGCCCAGCAAAGACCATTTATTAAATAATAAAATACTTTGAAATAGATTTTATTTCCTATTTTTCTCAAGAAGGAATTGTTGTAGCCTGATTGTAGCAAGCAATTCTGTAATCAAATGAGTTCTAACGAGAATTATATTACTTTAGTCATTGTTAGTAACCAGGACATTACAACTGCATTTATAGTATGTAAGAAAACAAAAATTTAATTGCTATATTGTAGAAGGGGACACAGATGGAGATATTTAAAAAGATGCATATATCAAAGAAAGGAAAGTTGCTGTAGTTTTCTCTTTTTTTAATAAGAAAAGTAGCTAAAATACATCTCTATTCTGACAGAAAGAAATTATTACTCTATCCTTTTATATTGATTAACTACAAGCAAAGATGTATGTGGATATTTCTGAAGTATATTCTCAAAATATTGAGGAGAATTTAGAAAGTTTTGTATATCGTAAAAATATTGGGACTTCCCTTGAAGTACAATGGTTAAGACTGCTTCCACTGCAGGAGGCATGGGTTTGATCCCTGGCTTGGGGAACTAAGATTCCACATGCAATGTGTAGCAGCCAATAAAGCAAACAAACAGAAAATGCTCCATATGATTTAATGGACATTAGAATGTAAACAAATCCTTGCTGATTAAGTTTAATACATTTCCTTTTTCATTGCTATTATTTGTAAAATGTATCACATTGAAATCTTAACTACTTTCTGTCTACTCATTAACAAATAAATGGATAAAAGTGAAAGATTAAAGAAGACTTAAACAGATGGAGAGATATTCCATGTTCCTGGATTGGAAGAATCAATATTGTGAAAATGACCATACTTCCAAATATCATCTACAGATTCAATGCAATACCTATTCAACTACCACTGACATTTTTCACAGAACTAGACCAAATAATAACACAGTTCATATGGAAACACAGAAGACCTCGAATAGCCAAAGCAATCCTGAGGAAGAAGAATGGAGTTGGAGGGATCAGCCTCCCTAACTTCAGACTCTACTACAAAGCAACAGTTATCAAGACAGTATGGTACTGGCACAAAAACAGAACTATAGATCAATGGAACAAGATTGAGAACCCAGAGATCAACCCACGCACCTATGGGTACCTTATTTTTGATAAAGGAGGAGAAACTATAAAATGGGACAAAGACAGCCTCTTTAACAAGTGGTGCTGGGAGAATTGGACAGCTACATGCAAAAAAATGAAATTGGAACATTCCCTGACACCATACACTAAGATCAACTCAAAATGGATTAAAGATCTCAATGTAAGACCAGAAACCATCAAACTCTTAGAGGAGAATATAGGCAAAACCCTCAAGGACATCAATCAAAGCAAGATCTTCTTTGACCCACCAACTAAAATAGCAGAACTGAAAAGAAAAATGAACATATGGGACCTTATGAAACTTAAAAGCTTTTGTACAGCAAAAGAAATCTTTAACAGACACCACAGAGTGGAGAACATCAATCAACAGACAAAGAAAACTAAATCTACAAGCAACTCATGTATGTGGATATTTCTGAAGTATATTCTCAAAATATTGAGGAGAATTTAGAAAGTTTTGTATATCGTAAAAATATTGGGACTTCCCTTGAAGTACAATGGTTAAGACTGCTTCCACTGCAGATGGCATGGGTTTGAATCCTGGCTTGGGAACTAAGATTCCACATGCAATGTGTAGCAGCCAATAAAGCAAACAAACAGAAAATGCTCCATATGATTTAATGGACATTAGAATGTAAACAAATCCTTGCTGATTAAGTTTAATACATTTCCTTTTCATTGCTATTATTTGTAAAATGTATCACATTGAAATCTTAACTACTTTCTGTCTACTCATTAACAAATAAATGGATAAAAGTGAAAGATTAAAGAAGACTTAAACAGATGGAGAGATATTCCATGTTCCTGGATTGGAAGAATCAATATTGTGAAAATGACCATACTTCCAAATATCATCTACAGATTCAATGCAATACCTATTCAACTACCACTGACATTTTTCACAGAACTAGACCAAATAATAACACAGTTCATATGGAAACACAGAAGACCTCGAATAGCCAAAGCAATCCTGAGGAAGAAGAATGGAGTTGGAGGGATCAGCCTCCTCAACTTCAGACTCTACTACAAAGCAACAGTTATCAAGACAGTATGGTACTGGCACAAAAACAGAACTATAGATCAATGGAACAAGATTGAGAACCCAGAGATCAACCCACGCACCTATGGGTACCTTATTTTTGATAAAGGAGGAGAAACTATAAAATGGGACAAAGACAGCCTCTTTAACAAGTGGTGCTGGGAGAATTGGACAGCTACATGCAAAAAAATGAAATTGGAACATTCCCTGACACCATACACTAAGATCAACTCAAAATGGATTAAAGATCTCAATGTAAGACCAGAAACCATCAAACTCTTAGAGGAGAATATAGGCAAAACCCTCAAGGACATCAATCAAAGCAAGATCTTCTTTGACCCACCAACTAAAATAGCAGAACTGAAAAGAAAAATGAACATATGGGACCTTATGAAACTTAAAAGCTTTTGTACAGCAAAAGAAATTACAAAAAAGTTCAACAGACACCCCACAGAGTGGGAGAAAATCATAGCAAATGAAACAACAGACAAAGAATTAATCTCCAAAATCTACAAGCAACTCAGACAACTCAGCACAGGAAAAACGAACAGCCCAATCAAAAAATGGGAAAAAGATCTAAAGAGACGCCTCTCCAAAGAGGACATACAAATGGTCCAAAAATACATGAAACGATGCTCAACCTCGCTTATTATTAGAGAAATGCAAATTAAAACCACAATGAGATACCACCTCACACCTGTCAGAATGGCCATCATCAACAAATTGACAGACAACAAATGCTGGAGAGGGTGTGGAGAAAAGGGAACCCTCTTGCATTGCTGGTGGGAATGTAAATTAATACAACCTCTATGGAAGACAATATGGAGATTCCTTTAAAAACTAAAAATAGAAGCACCCTATGACCCAGCAATCCCACTATTAGGCCTATATCCTGATGAAATCAAAACTGAAAGAGGCACCTGTACCCCAATGTTCATTGCAGCTCTCTATACAATAGCCAGAACATGGAAGCAACCTAGATGTCCATCGACAAATGAATGGATCCAGAAGCTCTGGTACATATATACAATGGAATACTACTCAGCTGTTAAAAGAAATGCAGAAGACTCAGTCCTAATGAGGTGGCTGGCTCTAGAACCTATCATAAAAAGTGAAGTAAGTCAAAAAGAGAAAGACAAGTATAGTATACTAACTCATATATATGGGATCTAGTAAGATGGTCATGATAACACACACTGTGAACTCATGAAAAAACAGAGAATAGACATAAAGACATTGTGGAGACCGAACAATGGGAGGGAGTAACATGGGAACCTATACTGTCATGTGTAGAAAAGATAGCTATTGTCATTGTGCTAGGGGAATAGGAGTACCTACAACCACTTGGAGCAATGGTCTGGAGGGATGGAGGGGGGGAACCTGGCTGGGGGGAGGGTCAAGGGATATGCATCTGATTGATCTGGGAACATACATGTACAAAAATAAATAAATAAGTAAATAAATAAATAAAAAAGAAAAAAAAAAGTGAAAGATTAATTCATTATCTAGGTGTTTAAATGGTGAGCGTATAAATGTAATATATGTGCTAAGTCACCTCAGTTGCATCCGACTGTTTGCCACCCTATGGACTATAGCCTGACAGGCTCCTCTGTCCATGGAATTTACCAGGGAAGAACACCAGAATGGGGTTGCTATGCCCTCCTACAAGGATCCCCCAGAGCCAGGGACTGAACCAATGTCTCTTATATCTTCCACACTGGCAGGCAGGTTTTTTACCACTAGTGCCACCTGGGAAGCCCTGAAAATGTAATGCCAGTATATAACACTTCAGGGCATTTTTAGACCTAACAATTCCTGCCATCATATTTATTTAAAAATCAATAAGGGACTTAATATGCAGAGTGGTTTAAAGATTCCTCTTTCCCTAATAATCCCAAATCCCAAATTTCTTGTTTCCTGATTACCTCCTGAATTTACTTTTTTCTTTTAAGATTTTTTTTTTTTTTTTTTTTGGCTACTTCTATTGGTCTTACATTTATTCATTTTCATCCATCTTGATTCTTTGGCCTGTGTGGGCCTCCCATTACTGTGGCCTCTCTCGCTGCAGAGCACCAGCTCTGGGTGCATGTGGTCCAGAGCTCTAGCTCGGTAGTTGGACACATTGGTCCAGCTGATCCTCCGCACGTGGGATCTTCCCAGGCCAGGGATCGAACCGGTGCCCCTTGCACAGCAAGGTGTGTCCTTACCCACTGGACCACCAGGGAAGCCCTTGAATCTATTTTTATCTCAAATTCTCTACTATTAATTTTGATCTGATCCTCTCAGCTTTTTGCTTGGATTACTACATTGACTTCTTACATGGATTCTTTTCCTCTCCTGTTGTTTCCTGATTTGGGATATCACATTACAAAAATGTAAAATTACTAATACTTGGTTGAATATACTATTTTATTTCATATTTTCATGCATATTTATGTAATAAAATACCATTTACTATTATTCATCTGTGACCACCTATTTATCCTCAAGACCTTAGGCTAGATGTTTCCTCCAATGTTATTAAATGGTCTAAATGATTTAACTAATTCTACTCTCTATTGCATCTATGCTCTCTTCATAATTTTGTGTATCTTGTACAAAATTTTATTGTGATGTAGAGGCTACTTTATTAATGATGGTAGAGATCTTTCCCAAAACCAGAGGTAAGCCCAAGTCTCAAGTGATTTTAGGAACTAGATGAAAACAAATTAATAAATGTATCTTTTTATTGCAGCAATATGGTCAGACCTAGAGTTCGTCCTATTGAGTGAAAGAAGTCAGAGAAGGAGAAGAATCATATGACATTCCTTGTATGCAGAATCTAAAAAGAAATGATATAAATGAACTTATCTACAAAACAGAAACAGACTCAGGCTTAGAGAACAAATTTACGGTTGCCAAGGAGGGGAAGAATGGGGGAAGGACTAGTTAAGAGTTTGGGATCAACAAGAACAAACTGCTCTATTTAAAATGGCTAACTGGTGAGGGGGCCAAGATGGCAGAGGAATGCGGGGAGGATTTCACCAGCTCCCCAATAGAATCACCAGAACTAATCAAGAAATGAAACACCACGAACCAACCAACCGCTAGACAACAAAAGAACTCCTCAGATCTACTAGGGTCGGAGACCGAACAGCCAGACCCTCCCAGAGCACCTGTTCTGAGAGCCCTGTACCCCAACCCCCACACCAGACCAGCCGGAGAGAGCGCTGGGAAGTGTGCCAGGAGAGAGCCTGGGAAGTGCTCCAGGAGGACAGAAGGCAGCGCTCAGCACAAAAACCCCAGCGGGTCGCAGGGCACCAGGTGAGCTGAGACACTGCTAACGGGAAACGGAACAGGGAAATCCCCCACAGGCTGCAGCTCAAAGGACCTGGCTTGAGCCGGACTGGGAACCTCACGCCAGCGTTTGGGACTTAGTCCGCTATCCAGCAGTGCGTATGGGCCAGTAGCCTAAAAACTCCTTGCAGCCCCAGAGCTACAGCAGAGAAGCCTCTGTCCAGCAGGCTGCAGAGAGCTTCGGCAAAGGAAACCAGAAGAGCAGGGATTGGAGGCTACCAACGGGTGTACAGTGGAACCCGGGCACCCCCTCCAGGACGGGACTGCGCTCACAGCCCCCACGTGACCGACTGGGAACAGCCTGCCGCCCCTGCCAGCATCTGAGTTCGCGGCAAAGCCTTTCTTTTGCCAAAAACAAAACAAAAACAGAAACCGTAGCAACCGGCTCTGCAAGGGAAAGGCTACATCGTCAAGGCAACATCATCAAAACAACATCATCAAGAGCAAACTGGTGGAGGTCCATACGAAGATGAGAAGATAAAAACCAGGGACAGTATTTTCCCTTTTTTGTTTGTTTGTTTTGTTTTGTTTATTCGCTTGCATGGCTTACTTTGTTTTTCTGTCTCTTCTTGTTAATTTTTTTTAATTTTTAATTTCTTTTTAATTTTAATTTTTTAAAACTTTTAATTTTCTTTCCTTTTTGCCACTGCTTCCTCCCCCTATGTTCTAAATGTAAAATCTTTTCCTATCTACTACTATCCTCTAGATAAATATTTCCTATCTTCCTGTCTCTACTATTCTCTTCCAGCTGCACCAAACTCTACAGCACACTAATCTTTGTTACCTAACCCTACAAAATCCTTGCAAGACGAATCTGTTCCTTCTCATTACCCATACTCTCTCCTCCTC
The DNA here is from genome assembly GCA_022376925.1 of Tragulus kanchil. NCBI lineage: Eukaryota > Metazoa > Chordata > Mammalia > Artiodactyla > Tragulidae > Tragulus > Tragulus kanchil. Next base: position 55,854,403 of record JAIOJX010000004.1, read on the forward strand.
CTCACCCCCAACACATGTCTTAGTTAAAAAATGCTTTCATTGTAATATTCCAAGCTGGGACCTTGCCCTGGACCTATTTTTCTAGGCAGTATTTAAATTAAATTAGAACTTAATGGTCAGGTACCATCTCTGACTGAACCGTTTGCCAGAAAAAGTTCCTATGCTTTCTCCCTGTAAGACTGTTCAGTTGTGGTTATTGATGTGTATGTATGTATACTTTTCCACTATGTAAGAAAATATCTGCATGATTTTATGACTGTCATCCATCAGGGATGCACCCTTTGTCCCTCATATGCCTGTATTTGAACTAATACCACTGAACACCATAGCAAACCAGAAATAGAGCCTACACCCCCTGACCAATCATCAAACCAAGGATCCTCGGAGTGGAAGCATTGATTCTAAGATCCCACACTATCAAAGAACATACAACACTAGAGATTGTTCACCTGGAAACAAGACCTAACACCACCCAAGACGCAAACCAGAGAACCCTTCTACAAGGACATATAACAAAAGCAAGGGAGAATTCAACCAAGAAGACTGGTGGGAAAAAGAACTCCACACACACACACACACAAAGAAACAAAAATTAACATAATAATGAAACGACAGAGAAACGCTGCACAAATGAAGGACCAAGCTAGAGAAACACAGCTTCAAATGGCAGAGGTAGACAAATTATCTGAAAGAGAATCCAGAAAAACGATACTAATGAGGATGCAAAACACCGAAAACAGAATATTAGAGGAAATTAGTGCATTGAGAAAAGACATGCAGGAAATGAAAAATAAGCAGAGACCACCAACTCAATTGCTGAACTCAAAAATACTATAGAAGGTCTCAACAGTAGAGTATCAGAGGCAGTAGAATGGATAAGTGAGCTGGAAGACAGAATGGTGGAAATAAGTGCTGAAGAACAGAACAAAGCCCAAAGAAAAGAACTAAGGATAGCGTTAGAGATCTATGGGACAATATCAAACGCACCAACATTAGAATTATAGAGTTCCACAAGAAGAAGAGCGGAAGAAAGGCTATGAAAAAATTCTTGAAGAGGTTATATTTGAAAACATTCCCAGCATGGGAGGGGAAATAGTCAACCAAATCCAAGAAGCACGAAAAGTTCCATACACGATAAATGCCAGAAGAAACACACTAAGGCACATTCTAATCAAACTAACGCAAACCAAATATAAAGACAGAATATTAAAAGCAGCTAGGAACAAACAGCAAATAACATATAAAGGAAACCCCATACATTTACTGTGGATCTTTCAACAGAAACCCTGCAGGCCAGAAGAGAATGGCAAAACACATTTAAACGACTGAAAGAGAATAACCTCCAACCAAGAATTCTCTACCCAGCAAGAATCTCATTCAGAATTGATGGTGAAGTCAAAAGCTTCACAGACAAGCAAAAACTAAAAGAATTCTGTACCACTAAACCAGCCCCACGACAAGTGTTAAAGGGTCTGATAAAGCCAATAAATACAAGAGTAGGAGAAGTCTTACAAATCAAACCCCACACTATCAAAGAACATACAACACTAGAGATTGTTCACCTGGAAACAAGACCTAACACCACCCAAGACGCAAACCAGAGAACCCTTCTACAAGGACAGATAACAAAAGCAAGGGAGAATTCAACCAAGAAGACTGGTGGGAAAAAGAACTCCACACACACACACACACAAAGAAACAAAAATTAACATAATAATGAAACGACAGAGAAACGCTGCACAAATGAAGGACCAAGCTAGAGAAACACAGCTTCAAATGGCAGAGGTAGACAAATTATCTGAAAGAGAATCCAGAAAAACGATACTAATGAGGATGCAAAACACCGAAAACAGAATATTAGAGGAAATTAGTGCATTGAGAAAAGACATGCAGGAAATGAAAAATAAGCAGAGACCACCAACTCAATTGCTGAACTCAAAAATACTATAGAAGGTCTCAACAGTAGAGTATCAGAGTCAGTAGAATGGATAAGTGAGCTGGAAGACAGAATGGTGGAAATAAGTGCTGAAGAACAGAACAAAGCCCAAAGAAAAGAACTAAGGATAGCGTTAGAGATCTATGGGACAATATCAAACGCACCAACATTAGAATTATAGAGTTCCACAAGAAGAAGAGCGGAAGAAAGGCTATAAAAAAATTCTTGAAGAGGTTATATTTGAAAACATTCCCAGCATGGGAGGGGAAATAGTCAACCAAATCCAAGAAGCACGAAAAGTTCCATACACGATAAATGCCAGAAGAAACACACTAAGGCACATTCTAATCAAACTAACGCAAACCAAATATAAAGACAGAATATTAAAAGCAGCTAGGAACAAACAGCAAATAACATATAAAGGAAACCCCATACATTTACTGTGGATCTTTCAACAGAAACCCTGCAGGCCAGAAGAGAATGGCAAAACACATTTAAACGACTGAAAGAGAATAACCTCCAACCAAGAATTCTCTACCCAGCAAGAATCTCATTCAGAATTGATGGTGAAGTCAAAAGCTTCACAGACAAGCAAAAACTAAAAGAATTCTGTACCACTAAACCAGCCCCACGACAAGTGTTAAAGGGTCTGATAAAGCCAATAAATACAAGAGTAGGAGAAGTCTTACAAATCAAACCCCAAACTTCTAAGAAGATGACAATAGGAACATTCATATCAATAATTACTTTGAACGTGAATGAAGTAAATGCTCCAAGCAAATGACACAGGCTGGCTGAATGGATCAAGAAGCAAGATCCATATATATGCTGTTTACAAGAGACCCACTTCAGACCTAGAGACGCTCATAGACTGAAAGTGAAAGGCTGGAAAAAGATATTCCATGCAAATGGAAATCAAAAGAAAGCTAGAGTAGCAATCCTCATATCAGACGAAATAGACTTTAAAGTAAAGAAGATTCTAAGAGACAAGGCAGGTCACTACATCATGATTAAGGGATCTATCCAAGAGGAAGACATAACAGTCATGAATATCTACCCACCCAACACAGGGGCACCTCAGTACATAAAAGAAGAAATCAACAATAACACAATAATAGTAGGAGACTTTAGCACTCCTCTCACACCAATGGACAGATCATCAAAACAGAAAATTAATAAGGAAACAAAAACCTTAAATGCCACACTAGAAGAGATGGAACTCATTGATATCTTTAGGACATTCCATCCAAAAGCAGAAGAATAACTTTCTTCTCAAGTGCTCATGGAACATTCTCCAGAATAGACCACATCTTGGGCCACAAATCAAACCTTAGAAAATTCAAGAAAACTGAAATTGTATCAACCATTTTCTCGGACCACGATGCAATGAGACTAGAGATCCACTACAGGAAAAAAAACGCTAAAAACACAGGCACTTGGAGATTAAACAACACATACCTAAAAAACAAACTGATTACCAAGCAAATCAAAGGAGAAATAAAAAAATTCCTAGAAGAAAACAACAATGAACACACAACAGTGCAGAACCTATGGGATACTGAAAAGCAGTTCTAAGAGGGAAAATTACAGCAATACCATCCTACTTCAAGAAACGAGGAGAATCTCAAACAGACGACCTAACCCTATGGTTAAAACAACTGGAGAAAGAAAGACAAAAACACCCCAAAGCCAGCAGAAGAAGAGAAATCATAAAGAACAGAGCAGAAATAAATGAAAAAGAAATGAAAGAAACAATAGTAAAGATTAAGAAAATGCAAAGCTGGTTCTTCAAAAAAGTAAACAAAAATGACACAGGCTGGCTGAATGGATCAAGAAGCAAGATCCATATATATGCTGTTTACAAGAGACCCACTTCAGACCTAGAGACGCTCATAGACTGAAAGTGAAAGGCTGGAAAAAGATATTCCATGCAAATGGAAATCAAAAGAAAGCTAGAGTAGCAATCCTCATATCAGACGAAATAGACTTTAAAGTAAAGAAGATTCTAAGAGACAAGGCAGGTCACTACATCATGATTAAGGGATCTATCCAAGAGGAAGACATAACAGTCATGAATATCTACCCACCCAACACAGGGGCACCTCAGTACATAAAAGAAGAAATCAACAATAACACAATAATAGTAGGAGACTTTAGCACTCCTCTCACACCAATGGACAGATCATCAAAACAGAAAATTAATAAGGAAACAAAAACCTTAAATGCCACACTAGAAGAGATGGAACTCATTGATATCTTTAGGACATTCCATCCAAAAGCAGAAGAATAACTTTCTTCTCAAGTGCTCATGGAACATTCTCCAGAATAGACCACATCTTGGGCCACAAATCAAACCTTAGAAAATTCAAGAAAACTGAAATTGTATCAACCATTTTCTCGGACCACGATGCAATGAGACTAGAGATCCACTACAGGAAAAAAAACGCTAAAAACACAGGCACTTGGAGATTAAACAACACATACCTAAAAAACAAACTGATTACCAAGCAAATCAAAGGAGAAATAAAAACATTCCTAGAAGAAAACAACAATGAACACACAACAGTGCAGAACCTATGGGATACTGAAAAGCAGTTCTAAGAGGGAAAATTACAGCAATACCATCCTACTTCAAGAAACGAGGAGAATCTCAAACAGACGACCTAACCCTATGGTTAAAACAACTGGAGAAAGAAAGACAAAAACACCCCAAAGCCAGCAGAAGAAGAGAAATCATAAAGAACAGAGCAGAAATAAATGAAAAAGAAATGAAAGAAACAATAGTAAAGATTAAGAAAATGCAAAGCTGGTTCTTCAAAAAAGTAAACAAAATTGACAAACCACTGGCCAGACTCATCAAGAAAGAGAGAAGAACCAGATCAACAAAATCAAAAATGAAAAAGGAGAGATTACAACAGATAATGCAGAAATCCAAAGCATTCTAAGAGACTATTATAAACAATTCTATGGCAACAAACTGGACAACCTGGAAGAAATGGACGGTTTCTTGGAGAAGATTAATCTCCCAAGACTCAACCAGGAAGAAATAGAAACTATGAACCACCCAATCACAAGCTCAGAAATCGAATTTGTGATTAAAAATCTAACCAAAAATAAACCCCCAGGGCCAGATGGCTTCACAGGTAAATTCTACCAAATATTTAATGAAGATCTAATGTCTGTCTTTTGAAAACTCTTCCAAAAAAATGCACAGGAAGGAACACTTCCAAACACATTCTACGAGGCCACCATCACCCTCATACCAAAATCAGGCAAAGACAACACAAAAAAAGAAAATTATAGGCCAATATCAGTGATGAACTTAGATGCCAAGATCCTCAACAAAATCTTAGCAAACAGAATTCAACGACACATCAAAAAACTCATACATCATCATCAAGTCAGGTTCATCGCAGGCATGCAAGGATTCTTCAATATCCACAAATCAATCAATGTGATACACCATATCAACAAACTGAGAGACAAAAATCACGTGATCATCTCAATAGATGCAGAAAAAGCCTTATACAAAGTACAGCATCCATTTATGATAAAAATTCTTCAAAAAATGGGCATAGAAGGAACCTATCTCAACATAGTGAAAGCCATGTATGAGAAGCCCACAACGAACATTGTCCTCAACGGAGAAAAACTGAAAACATTCCCTCTAAGATCAGGAACAAGACAGGGGTGTCCACTTTCACCACTACTATTCAACATAGTCCTGGAAGTTCTAGCAACAACAATAAGAGAAGAGAAAGAAATAAGAGGAATCCAGATTGGAAAAGAAGAAGTAAAGCTCTCTCTTTTTGCAGACGACATGATATTATACATAGAAAACCCCAAAGACACTATTACAAAGCTAGTAGAACTAATCAACAAATTCAGCAATGTCATGGGATAGAAAATCAATATACAGAAATCACTGGCATTCCTATACACAAACAATGAAAAATCAGAAAATGAATTCAAGAGGCAACCCCCTTTACCATGGCAACCAAAAGTATAAAATATTTAGGAATAGACCTACCCAAAGAAACAAAAGAATTGTACACAGAAAGTTACAAGACACTCGAGAGAAATTAAAGAAGACTTAAACAAATGGAGAGATATTCCATGTTCCTAGGTTGGAAGAATCAATATTGTGAAAATGACCATACTACCAAATATCATCTACAGATTCAATGTGATCCCTATCAAACTACCAATGACATTCTTCACAGAACTAGACCAAAGAATAACACAGTTCATATGGAAACACAAAAGACCTTGAATAGCCAAAGCAATCCTGAGAAAGAAAAATGGAGCTGGAGGAATCAGCGTCCCTACCTTCAGACTCTACTACAAAGCAACAGTCATCAAGATAGTATGGTACTGGCACAAAAACAGAAATATAGACCAATGGAACAAGATAGAGAACCCAGAGATCAACCCACGCACCTATGGGTACCTTATTTTTGACAAAGGAGGCAAACACTGCAGTCTACCAGCTCCTCTGTCCATGGGATTCTCCAGGCAAGAATATTGAAGTAGGTTGCCATGCCCTTCTCCAAGGGATCTTCCTGACCTATGGATTGAATCCATGTCTCTTACGTCTTCTGGCAGGTAGGTCCATTACCAATAGAGCAACCTGGGAAATCCTGATCTACCAGTGAAGCCATATGTAATTCCTATCAAATTACCCACAACATTTTTCAAAGAACTAGTAGAACTAATCAACAAATTCAGCAATGTCATGGGATAGAAAATCAATATACAGAAATCACTGGCATTCCTATACACAAACAATGAAAAATCAGAAAATGAATTCAAGAGGCAACCCCCTTTACCATGGCAACCAAAAGTATAAAATATTTAGGAATAGACCTACCCAAAGAAACAAAAGAATTGTACACAGAAAGTTACAAGACACTCGAGAGAAATTAAAGAAGACTTAAACAAATGGAGAGATATTCCATGTTCCTAGGTTGGAAGAATCAATATTGTGAAAATGACCATACTACCAAATATCATCTACAGATTCAATGTGATCCCTATCAAACTACCAATGACATTCTTCACAGAACTAGACCAAAGAATAACACAGTTCATATGGAAACACAAAAGACCTTGAATAGCCAAAGCAATCCTGAGAAAGAAAAATGGAGCTGGAGGAATCAGCGTCCCTACCTTCAGACTCTACTACAAAGCAACAGTCATCAAGATAGTATGGTACTGGCACAAAAACAGAAATATAGACCAATGGAACAAGATAGAGAACCCAGAGATCAACCCACGCACCTATGGGTACCTTATTTTTGACAAAGGAGGCAAACACTGCAGTCTACCAGCTCCTCTGTCCATGGGATTCTCCAGGCAAGAATATTGAAGTAGGTTGCCATGCCCTTCTCCAAGGGATCTTCCTGACCTATGGATTGAATCCATGTCTCTTACGTCTTCTGGCAGGTAGGTCCATTACCAATAGAGCAACCTGGGAAATCCTGATCTACCAGTGAAGCCATATGTAATTCCTATCAAATTACCCACAACATTTTTCAAAGAACTAGTACAAATAATCCCAAATTTTATATGGAATTATACAAGACCCAGAATTGCTAAAACAATCCTAAGGAAAAAGAAAATGAAAAGACAACCCTAAGAATGGGAGAAAATATTTACAAATGATGGAGCTAACAAGGGCTTAAATTTCAAAACAAACAGCATATACAACTCAACAAAAAATAATCAACAACCCTATTTATAAGTGGGCAGAAGACTAAAAAGATGTTTCTTCAAAGAAGAAATACAAATGGCCAATAAGCACCTGAAATGATACTCAACATCTCTAATTATTAGAGAAATGCAAATCAAAGGTATAATGAGACATCATCTTCCACAGATCAAAATAGCCATCATTAAAAAGTCTACAAGTAATACATGCCGAGTGGGATGTGGAGAAAAGGGAAACTTCCTACAATGCTGGTGGGAATCTAAGTTGGTGCAGCCACTGTAGAAAACAGTATGTTTGTTCCATATAATACTAAAAATAGAATTGCCATATGATTCAGCAATCTCACTCCTGGGCATATATCCAGTCAAAAATAGACATGCACCCTCCTGCCTATACTCACAGCAAAACTATTCACAATAGCCCGGACATATAAACAACCTAAATGGCCATGCACAGATGAATGGATAAAGAAGATATGCTACACATATATAATGGAATATTACTCAGCCATAAAAATGAATGAAATAATGCTACTTGTAGCAATAAGGATGCAAGTAGAGGTTATCATACTGAGTGAAGTTAAGTCAGAAAGATAAAGACAAATACCATATGATATCAGTTATATGGAATCTAAACTGTGACAAAAATAAACCTCTCTACAAAACAGAATCAGACTCTGGGATATACAGAACAGACTTCGTTTTGCTCAGGTAGAAGGGGTAGAGGGAAGAATGGAATGGGAGGTTAGCCTTAGCAGATGTAAGCTATTATATATAGGATGGATAAACAACAATATCCTTCTATATAGCAGAGATAAGTCTATCCAATATTCCATGATAAAGCAAAATGTAAAAGAATATTTTAAAATAATTTATTTAAATATATATATATGTATAACTAAATCACTTTGCTGTATAGCAGATATTAGCACAACATTGTAAGTCAACCATACTTCAGTAAAATAAACTACAATGAGATCAATAAAAATAGTTGATAAGAGAAAATAATAGAAAAAATAAAATAGATTTAAATATTGAAAATGAAATGAAGATTGAAATCAGAATAACAAGTAATACTACATTGTTATTTGGAAGCTATACAGATTTGAATACCACAGTAAAGACCATTAAGTTTTGGACAAAGAGCACTCTCTGACATCTAGAAATTAAATTCTGTCTTTACTTGCCATATCAACCACAGTTTTTACAGGTTTGTGTGTGATTTTCTCAACTTACGATTAAAAAAAAAAGTGCCAGGGGCTTATGAACTGAGAACACTATGAAAAGTACATAAAAATAATGACTTTGTATACTGGAGGAAAAGGAGAAGGGGCAGCAAAGAATGAGATGGTTGGATGGCATCATTGACTCAATGGACATGAGTTGAGCAAACTCCAGGAGATGGTGAAGGACAAGGGAGACTGGCATGCTGCAGTTCATGGGGTCACAGAGTCATACACAATTTAATGACTAAACAATGATAAAACCAGTCAGTAACTGCTGACTGCAAAACTGTTTCTAGCTTTTCCTGTTACTGAACTTTATCTCACTAACCAAGATAGAACAGTTGAGTCAACAGGAATTACTTCCTGTCTCCCTAAAGCAGATGTTTTAAGCAAATAATGCAAATATATAAGCCTGCTTGCTTCTGATATAGCAGTCTTGGGGGAGAAGAGAAAATATGCAACAGATGCGTGCATGTGATGGCAGAAAAAAAAAGAAATGATAGCACAAGAAAAAGCTCTAGTAACAACCTGAATCTGTGGCAGTAAACAATCCATCAGAAGACTTGATAAAAGCCAAAAACTTAGAACTGATTTTTCTCTTCATCTATAGCAAGAGACCCAGATATAATTGAATCAAAAATTCACAACTATCACACCCATTCCAACACCCATAGCTATGGAAAATGTCTTCATCACAACAAGCTACTACTCAGAACAAAAACTGCAGATTATTGGCATGGATAGTTGATGAACCCAAACAAACAATTTTCTTGTTTGATGAGCTGATGCCAGGTCTTGATTCTACTAGTACATATTCAGATTTTAGAGAGATGTGAGATACATTGATATAGTTTTCTCTTACACTTTGAGAATTTGGTTGTTCTCAAAGTGTGGTATATGGAGTCAAAAAGTCCATAAAACCCTTTCAGGGGACAGTGAGGTCAAAATTATTCTATAATAATACTCAGACGTAATTTGTTCCTTTTCCCGGGGTTGACCAGCACATTGATGATTTTTACTGAGGGTAAAAATGCTATCACCTTAACATAAATTAAAATAACATGGCCAGAGCTTCCCTGGTTGTCCAGTGGGTAAGGACATCGCCCTGCAGTGCTAGGGGCGCCGGTTCAACCCCTGACCTGGTAAGATCCCACATGTTACAAAGTGGCTGAATCAGTGTGACAAACTACTGAGCCAGAGCTCTGGATCGCATGTGCCCAGAGCCGGTGCTCTGCAACAAGAGAGGCCTCTGTGATGGGAGGTCCACACAGGCCGAGGAACAAAGATGGATGAAAATAGATAAATAAACGATCAATAGAAATGGCCCATAAAAAATTAAAAAAAAATAACATGGCCAAATAATCTCCATATTGTAGTAGTCAATATACTCTTTATCGCCAGGTACATGTAATTTTTCAAAAAGGAAAATACTGAATTTCACATAACAATGTTCTTAATGAAGCAGTAAATTTTCAATTTAATTAAACCAGACTTTTGCATTCATATGTCTTTTATCGCTTATATGACAAAATGGGAGATGTAGAGAAAACGCTTCTACATTGTGAAGCATGATGACTTCCTGAAGTAAAAGGACTTGTGCAATTTTTTCAAATACAAGCTCAAGCAGCAGTCCTTTTAGTGGAAGTGAAAAATTGTTTTTGCAATAAATTTCTTCATCTATAGCAAGAGACCCAGATATAATTGAATCAAAAATTCACAACTATCACACCCATTCCAACACCCATAGCTATGGAAAATGTCTTCATCACAACAAGCTACTACTCAGAACAAAAACTGCAGATTATTGGCATGGATAGTTGATGAACCCAAACAAACAATTTTCTTGTTTGATGAGCTGATGCCAGGTCTTGATTCTACTAGTACATATTCAGATTTTAGAGAGATGTGAGATACATTGATATAGTTTTCTCTTACACTTTGAGAATTTGGTTGTTCTCAAAGTGTGGTATATGGAGTCAAAAAGTCCATAAAACCCTTTCAGGGGACAGTGAGGTCAAAATTATTCTATAATAATACTCAGACGTAATTTGTTCCTTTTCCGGGTTGCCCTAGCACATTGATGATTTTTACTGAGGGTAAAAATGCTATCACCTTAACATAAATTAAAATAACATGGCCAGAGCTTCCCTGGTTGTCCAGTGGGTAAGGACATCGCCCTGCAGTGCTAGGGGCGCCGGTTCAACCCCTGACCTGGTAAGATCCCACATGTTACAAAGTGGCTGAATCAGTGTGACAAACTACTGAGCCAGAGCTCTGGATCGCATGTGCCCAGAGCCGGTGCTCTGCAACAAGAGAGGCCTCTGTGATGGGAGGTCCACACAGGCCGAGGAACAAAGATGGATGAAAATAGATAAATAAACGATCAATAGAAATGGCCCATAAAAAATTAAAAAAAAATAACATGGTCAAATAATCTCCATATTGTAGTAGTCAATATACTCTTTATCGCCAGGTACATGTAATTTTTCAAAAAGGAAAATACTGAATTTCACATAACAATGTTCTTAATGAAGCAGTAAATTTTCAATTTAATTAAACCAGACTTTTGCATTCATATGTCTTTTATCGCTTATATGACAAAATGGGAGATGTAGAGAAAACGCTTCTACATTGTGAAGCATGATGACTTCCTGAAGTAAAAGGACTTGTGCAATTTTTTCAAATACAAGCTCAAGCAGCAGTCCTTTTAGTGGAATGGCATTTTTACTTGAAAATACAACTGATAAGACATACTATAATTATTTAGACATGTTTTGATAGACATTTTCTCAAAACTTAATGATGTGGACCTCATTTCAAGCAAAACAACTGACAATATTTGCTGCAATAATAAATTTCAAACATTCAAGGAGAAATAGGAATTTTGGAAAATGCAGGTCTGTTATGAACTAGACAGTTTCCAAATATCTAAATATTCTGATAAAAATATCCATGACGTTATCAAATGTGACATGAATTTGTCAGCTTTTATAAGATGTACAAAACTCAGTTAATCAATATTTTATAAATAACCAATGCATGCTATTATAAAATTATTCATAGGTAAAGAGTAGTTAAGGCTTTCCCTAATGACTCAGTGGTAAAGAACCTGCCTGCCAATGTAGGAGACATGGTTTGATCTCTCGATTGGGAAGATCCCCTGGAGAAGGTATTCTTGCCTGGGAAATCCCATGGACAGAGTAATCTGGTGGGCTACAGTCCATGGGAGTCACAAAAGAGTCAGACACAACTTAGTGATGGAACAACAAAGAGTAATTAAATTGCAAGACAGATGAAAGTATAATTAAGCCTAGCATCATTAAAGTGAGATAATAAATATATTTTAATGTCTCAGTTTTAATTCTAATACAGTAAATTCTAATTCAGTAAATAGTGATATCCTAAAGTCATATAAAAAGCATTTTGGAATTCTAACTAATTGCTAAAAATATGAAGGTTTCTGCTCAAGAACAATTGCCCTAATTTTTTACTCATTTTCTTATTTTACTCCAATCATTTCTGCCCTTATGTTTCAATGATCATTCTTTCACAAACTCTTACATACTAGAGCCCCTGACTTGTCATTAAACATATGATATAGCAAGGAATAAGCACAGACGTGCTCAGTCTTTACAACACCATTAGGCTCCTTTGTCCACAGAATTCTCCAAGCAAGAATACTCGAGTAGGTTGCCATTTCCTTCTCCAGAGAATCTTCCCATGGATTAAACCCACATCTGCCTGCATTGGCAGGCGAATTTTTTACCACTGAGTCACGGGAAGTCCATGTGATATAGGCACTTACAGAATAGACAAACAGGTGCTTGGACCTGAGATATTCTCCATTAGCAGCAGTAGCAGCAAATATATATATATACATACTATGTAGATGCCTATGTATTAGAACATTTATATTCTAATTAATTTATCTCTCAGTTTATTTAATTTTCACAATCCCTTGAGTTATATCCTTGTATCACTTAGAAGATTTTTAGTTCTAAATAAATGAAAATTTGACAAGAATTTGTTTTTATTGTAAGGAGCAGTTACTATATGTTTTTGAAAATATAAAGAAATGAATTCAGGGTTGATTCAGCAGCTTAAAAATGTCACCTAGAACATTCTTTTTCTCTTTTGCTCATTCATTTGACATTCTTCTGCTCTTTCACCCTTTGTGTATTGGTTTTCTTCTTTAGACTTGTTTGTAAGTCACAGCATTTCTGCTGCATCTCCAAGGATCACATCCTCACATGACAAACTCCAAAATACTAGCAATTTGGAGGGAAAGGGATTCTCTTAGAATGGCATTCTTTTCCACTTAGGAAGAAAATGTTTCACAGAAGTATCAACTTGTCATTGGCTTTAATCTCCTTGGCCATATGTAACCTATCTCTAAATTAACCAGAAGAAAAGGGGATTATGTAAGCTTTTGGTAGCCACCAAAACATGCAATATCCTCTGGATTAGGCTTATTGCTGTTGAATAAATTTTAGGTTCTTAGGAAACAAGACACATGGCTGTTCAAGTTATACATTTATGTTTCATGTTTAATGGGATACATAAGGCCTCTGGATGACAGAATAGATCTTCATTATGCACAGAGCATTTTAGTGCTGGCTTCCCAAACCACACTCTTCATTGGTAATGGGATGACAGCGTGATGTCACCTTCTGCCTGCAGTGAGTGTACCACAGAGGAGGAACCCTGATTTGTGATACTCAGAAGTTATACAGGACAGTTAATACATCTGACTCTCCTTCCCATGAACAGAGAGAAGGACCTTCAAATTATAACGTAAAGAAATCTCCTGGGAGGGGAGGGGCAAGTTCTCAGCTTACCAAATGGCAAATGGTCCTAGGGGAGGTAAGTCTAAATATCTGTGGAGCAGTTCACCATCTTAAACTTTCAAGGCATGTTTACTATTAATCATCATTTACCAAAGTTTTTTGAGTGAATTTTCTTCAGAAAACCCAGACCCTGCACAAATGTGAAAAAAAATTATGGAGAATTGTCTCCTCAAAATGGCACACCATCATTATCTCTGCTTTACAGAAAAGGTAAATAGAGCTCAGAGATGGCAAGGAATTTGCAAAAAATGAATCCCAGATGAAACTTAGATGTTTTTTCATTCCCAAACTGTTATCCCTTCATGGATGTAACTTTTTCTTACTACTTTTTGTAACATGTAGGAATGGCTGGGGGAGGAATACATAAATGAATTCTGGAATATTAAATTATAATTCCAACATATTTTACCACTGAAAAAGGGTATCGTATTATTTGATACCCTTAGTTCTTTTTCAAACTCTTCTTGGAACCTAATCATGAAGTCTAATGTTAAATACATGAGAAAATGTATTCCTGGTAGCAACAAAGCAAAGTATAAGTGAACTTTGAAAAACATCGGTTTTAAAGTTGTAACTGTTTATAGCTAGAAATCTTTGCTTCCTTAAATATGACCTAAGAGAATAGCTTGGATTTTGAAGCAGAAACCTCAGTTTATGAGACATAAGTATAAAGAGACTTCTTGTTGAAAAAAATGGTCACTACATATAAAATACACAAACTCAATACTATTTTTCAGCCTTTAAATGTGTCTGCTATTGACCGTCTAACACAGCAGCACCTACAGATATTGGTGGTCAAGAAATGAAGGATTAAATCTTTTTTCAAAAAAAACCTTGGGCAATTCAGACTAATATAATACCAAATCGAATGCCACAAACTGAGATATTTCTTAATCCTTCATAGCTTTTGGGAAAGCATTTTGCTCTTTGTAATTCAGTCTGCACTCCATTTTCACGGTTGTTATAAGTCAGAGAGAGTTTTCGACTTAAGGTCAAATATTATTTGAAAGTATTTCTTATGATTACTACACTGAGAAGTCTTTAAATAATAAATGTTATTTATGCTTTGTATTTAACTTGCAAGCATGACAAAGTATAAATAAACTATAATTTAGAACAAAAGAAGAATCCAAATGAAATATGACAAAACTAGACACATGTTTTCCACCTGTATTTTAAGAGCCAGAATGAATAAGATGAGCTTCATGCACAATCAGTTAAAATCAATTGTCTTGCTAATTTACATATTTTTTAGTGATCCTCTTTTAGAAGATTGCACTAATTCTAATCCTCAGTTTTGGAGACAAATTGGGACTGCCAATGGATGAATCTTTTCATTATTTACATAGAAAGAAAACTCTCCTTCTTTTATTTTTAAACAAAATTTTCCATTTATTGTGCCATATTGGAATGCAAAGTACATTTATTGTCACAAGTCTATGATATAAATCAGACTAAATACTGTCAGACTTAGCAAGTTTAGTTTATTTGAAGAATTTTATGGCCAAAAAATTTTTGCCTAAATGCCTATGGAGATTCTAAGGAATATTGATAGTTTCTTTCTTGTTTTCCTGGGACTCTTTTTTCTTACTCAGTAAAATAACTGATTAAAACCTAATCAGTTTACCATAGGTACACAGGTTCTTACATTTAAATTAAAAGATAGCATAAAGAAAGAATTACAAGTTTAAAGTCTTTAAGTGTAGGGGGGAAAGTAAAATTTTTAAATAAATAAGAAAACACAAAGATAAAAATTCAAATAACTGGAATTTTGAAGCAAAATTCTTTGCACACTTAAGGTGTTATGTGTGCTCAGTTTCTCAATCATGTTAAACTCCTTGTGCTCACACTGACTGAAGCCCACCAGGTTCCTCTGTCCATGGAATTTTCCATGCAAGAATACTGGAGTAGGGTGCCATTTCCTACTCCAGGGTACTTAAGATTCTAAATGATTGGTAAACAATTCAGATTGAAGATCAGATACAGTGTGAAGTCATGACTGAAAAGTCTTTCAACATCAGGCTCCCTTTGGAAGCCCTACTGGTTATACACACTGTACAGAGGAATGCGGGAATATGCTCCACTGTTCATTTTCTTTGCAAATAGCAGCTGCCTCACACAAATACAAATACATTTGTTTTAGCCTCACATAATAGCACATCATAGGATGAAAGCCCTTAACTTAGGGTATAAATAAACTATAAGTTAGAACAAAAGAAGAATCCAAATGAAATATGACAAAACTAGACACATGTTTTCCACCTGTATTTTAAGAGCCAGAATGAATAAGATGAGCTTCATGCACAATCAGTTAAAATCAATTGTCTTGCTAATTTACATATTTTTTAGTGATCCTCTTTTAGAAGATTGCACTAATTCTAATCCTCAGTTTTGGAGACAAATTGGGACTGCCAATGGATGAATCTTTTCATTATTTACATAGAAAGAAAACTCTCCTTCTTTTATTTTTAAACAAAATTTTCCATTTATTGTGCCATATTGGAATGCAAAGTACATTTATTGTCACAAGTCTATGATATAAATCAGACTAAATACTGTCAGACTTAGCAAGTTTAGTTTATTTGAAGAATTTTATGGCCAAAAAATTTTTGCCTAAATGCCTATGGAGATTCTAAGGAATATTGATAGTTTCTTTCTTGTTTTCCTGGGACTCTTTTTTCTTACTCAGTAAAATAACTGATTAAAACCTAATCAGTTTACCATAGGTACACAGGTTCTTACATTTAAATTAAAATATAGCATAAAGAAAGAATTACAAGTTTAAAGTCTTTAAGTGTAGGGAAAGAAAAATTTTTTAAATAAATAAGAAAACACAAAGATAAAAATTCAAATAACTGGAATTTTGAAGCAAAATTCTTTGCACACTTAAGGTGTTATGTGTGCTCAGTTTCTCAATCATGTTAAACTCCTTGTGCTCACACTGACTGAAGCCCACCAGGTTCCTCTGTCCATGGAATTTTCCATGCAAGAATACTGGAGTAGGGTGCCATTTCCTACTCCAGGGTACTTAAGATTCTAAATGATTGGTAAACAATTCAGATTGAAGATCAGATACAGTGTGAAGTCATGACTGAAAAGTCTTTCAACATCAGGCTCCCTTTGGAAGCCCTACTGGTTATACACACTGTACAGAGGAATGCGGGAATATGCTCCACTGTTCATTTTCTTTGCAAATAGCAGCTGCCTCACACAAATACAAATACATTTGTTTTAGCCTCACATAATAGCACATCATAGGATGAAAGCTTTCACTTAATAAATTTTCTGCTATCGTGGAGTAAGCTCAAATATGCCAGAAACAGACACAAATGCATTTTGAGACAATTAAATGTAAAAATAATTAACCAATTAGATACAGGTGTTAAATATATGGAATACTGAAAAAAAAGTGACTTTTTTTAAAGAAAAGTTCATACCTATTTTCATGACATTAAGGTACCATACATTGTAAGATACACCACAAATTCAATGAATTTTTTTAAGTGTGAAACACATCAAATGCCTAAAGTGAAAGACTCTGATTTCAAATATATTAATCAAAATGTATCTTAGATTTAAGAATTTTTAGAATAAATAGAGTTGTCAGATTAAGCAAATAAATATATAGGATACTTAGGTAAGATCTGAATTTTAGATAACTGAGGGATAACGTTTAAGTATAAATATGTTCTAAATACTATATTAGATAAATATATTAAAACAAAAATTATTTATCACTTATTTGAAGTTCATATTTAACTGGACAATCTGTATTTTATCTGACAACCCTAGTGATAAGACAAAATACTTGAAAATTTTCTCCATGATTGTTCAGCATGAATAGAATTATTTCCTCATAAAACTCTTATCCCATAGGTCATCCTGAATGATTTATTCCTACTTCTATAGTTCATTTGCCTTGCCTTTTGTACTTATTTCATTTTTTTCTAGCTGCTTAGTTTGAGAGCCTTCTTCAAATATCAGTTTTGAAGGCATATAGCATGTTTCTATAATGCAAATGACTATATACTATTAGTATAAAGTTAATATGATGTGAAATCACATTTAAAGACATGATTTTTTCCAGCATATGGATATTCTGTAGTATCATTAATGACATAAAAAAACAAAATCTAAAACACAGGCATATGTCATATTAGCTTTCTAGTTGTGCTTAATAAGTTACCACAAACTCAATGACTTTATAACAATACAGACTTATTGTCTCACAGATCTGTAGTAGTAGTAATAGTAGTGCTAGCTGCAGCAGTATTCTGACGGGGATCCTGTATCTCACAAGACTAGGATGAAGATGCCTGCATAGTTGCATTCCTTTCTGGAGGCTCTAGAGAATTTGTTTCCTTGCCTTTTCCAGTTTCCAGAGGTTCCTTTCTGCCTACTCCATTTCAAAACCAGCAATGGCATATCTAAAGGAAAATTAATTAAAATAATTAACCAATTAGATACAGGTGTTAAATATATGGAATACTGAAAAAAAAGTGACTTTTTTTAAAGAAAAGTTCATACCTATTTTCATGACATTAAGGTACCATACATTGTAAGATACACCACAAATTCAATGAATTTTTTTAAGTGTGAAACACATCAAATGCCTAAAGTGAAAGACTCTGATTTCAAATATATTAATCAAAATGTATCTTAGATTTAAGAATTTTAGAATAAATAGAGTTGTCAGATTAAGCAAATAAATATATAGGATACTTAGGTAAGATCTGAATTTTAGATAACTGAGGGATAACGTTTAAGTATAAATATGTTCTAAATACTATATTAGATAAATATATTAAAACAAAAATTATTTATCACTTATTTGAAGTTCATATTTAACTGGACAATCTGTATTTTATCTGACAACCCTAGTGATAAGACAAAATACTTGAAAATTTTCTCCATGATTGTTCAGCATGAATAGAATTATTTCCTCATAAAACTCTTATCCCATAGGTCATCCTGAATGATTTATTCCTACTTCTATAGTTCATTTGCCTTGCCTTTTGTACTTATTTCATTTTTTTCTAGCTGCTTAGTTTGAGAGCCTTCTTCAAATATCAGTTTTGAAGGCATATAGCATGTTTCTATAATGCAAATGACTATATACTATTAGTATAAAGTTAATATGATGTGAAATCACATTTAAAGACATGATTTTTTCCAGCATATGGATATTCTGTAGTATCATTAATGACATAAAAAAACAAAATCTAAAACACAGGCATATGTCATATTAGCTTTCTAGTTGTGCTTAATAAGTTACCACAAACTCAATGACTTTATAACAATACAGACTTATTGTCTCACAGATCTGTAGTAGTAGTAATAGTAGTGCTAGCTGCAGCAGTATTCTGACGGGGATCCTGTATCTCACAAGACTAGGATGAAGATGCCTGCATAGTTGCATTCCTTTCTGGAGGCTCTAGAGAATTTGTTTCCTTGCCTTTTCCAGTTTCCAGAGGTTGCACATTTCTTGCTTTGAGTCCCTTACTCCATTTCAAAACCAGCAATGATTATTATTCTTCATATTCACATGCATATCTGACCACAGCCAGGAAAAATTCTCTGCTTTTAAGAACCTGTGTCATTACACTGTGTGTGAGCACCTGCTCAGTTGTGTCCAGCTCTGTGAGCCCATGGACTGCAGCAGGCCAGGCTCCCCTGTGCTTCACTGTCCCTGGGATTCTGGCTACTTGCTTTGTCTTTATTTCTAACTTTCCTCCGTCTCTGTAATTTCTTCCTGTCCATGTAACTCCACACTCCTTGTACATCTTCCATCAGGCTATTTTCCTTTTTTTGGTTTTTTTTTTTTTTAAAGTCTTATTTTTATGGTATAATTTATGAATTTATTAGGAATTTGCTTTTTTAAAAACCTGTCAATGTCTTTTAAAATTAGAATTGTTTCTCTTTATGTTATTGTTCTGGTGACAAAAATGTAAAGAGTTTGACAAGTTTGACCCAATCTTATCTTTCATGTAAACCGTATTTCTGGTGTACACTTTTGCAGAATGTAAGGTTTTTCAGGAATGCATATATGCCATTTTGAAATGCTTATATGGCATTTCTTCATTCTTTTTGTGAAAGAAAACTGGACCATCTTTTCTTGGACTATCAAATATCAACTGGAGACTAATCAGTTCCAAATCTTTATCAACTTCCTTATTGTTTGTACCAATATGAGTTTATAATCTTTATATAAAGAGATTATAATATTTATATAAAGCATATAATGATATGATTTGTATCCCACTTTTTAAAATTTTTATGACAAATTTACTCAGACTTATAGTTAATTATTATTTGTGCTATGCCATTCTTACCTAGAAACAATCACCAAATGCCCTAATAATTCAAGCTTTGAAACTTTTGTGATGAATTCTAGCCTGTAATGCCTGCTCCCCAAAGATACGGTCCATGCAGCTCTGCATGTGTGCATGCTAATTTGTTTCAGTCATGTTCAACTCTGTGTGACCCTATGGACTGTAGCCTTCCAGGTTACTCTGTCCTTGGGATTCTCCAGGAAGATTACTGGAGTAGGTTGTCATGCCCTCCTCCAGGGGATCCTCGTAACCCAGGGATTGAACCCACATCTCTTATGTCACCGTCAGTGACAGGCAGGTTCTTTAACTGTAACACCATATGGGAAACCCCATATGCCTTGGTGATCCACAAAAGTATTTTATGTTATTACAAAGAAACTATTTAAGTTATATATTTTTATTGTAGCCCTCTTTTATGCTTAATAATACTGGTGCATTTCTTCATGATATTGAAGGGGTGGAAAAAGTTTTCTTCAACCTCCCTTAGGGTCTATAAATGGGTTTGAAACTTAAATTAACAAAGACATATTAATAGAAGAAAAGAATACAAATTTATATGTTTTACTTAACATGGACATCTACATAAGGAAATAAAGACCCAAAGAAAGGACCTGAGTATTTTAGGTATCAATGGACAGAATTCCATAATATTGTATAGGAAGCAATGATCAAACCATCCCCAAGAAAAAGAAATGCAAAGAGGCAAATGGTTGTCTGAGGAGGCTTTACAAACAGCTGAGAGAAGAAGAGATGTGAAAGGCAAAGAAGAAAAGGAAAGATAGGCCAATCAGAATGCAGAGTTCCAGATAGTAGCAGGAGAGATAAGAAAGCCTTCATAAGTGAACAATGCAAAGAAATAGAGGAAAATAACAGAATGGGAAAGGCTAGAGATCTCTACAAAAACAATCAGAGATACCAAGTGTATCTCTTGCTTTTCACGCAAAGATAGGACCAATAAAGGACAGAAGCAGTATGGACCTAACAAAAGCAGATGTCATTAAGAAAAGGCAGAAGGAATACATAGAAGAATTATACAAATAACATCTTAATGAGGCAGATGATAGAGTGTGAAGTCAAGTGGGCCCTAGGAAGCATTACTATGAATAAAGTTAGTGGAAGTGATGAAATTCCAGCTGAGCTATTTCAAATCCTGATAGAAGTGTGAAGTCAAGTGGGCCCTAGGAAGCAAAGAATGTTTCAGTCATGTTCAACTCTATGTGACCCTATGGACTGTAGCCTTCCAGGTTACTCTGTCCTTGGGATTCTCCAGGAAGATTACTGGAGTAGGTTGTCATGCCCTCCTCCAGGGGATCCTCGTAACCCAGGGATTGAACCCACATCTCTTATGTCACCGTCAGTGACAGGCAGGTTCTTTAACTGTAACACCATATGGGAAACCCCATATGCCTTGGTGATCCACAAAAGTATTTTATGTTATTACAAAGAAACTATTTAAGTTATATATTTTTATTGTAGCCCTCTTTTATGCTTAATAATACTGGTGCATTTCTTCATGATATTGAAGGGGTGGAAAAAGTTTTCTTCAACCTCCCTTAGGGTCTATAAATGGGTTTGAAACTTAAATTAACAAAGACATATTAATAGAAGAAAAGAATACAAATTTATATGTTTTACTTAACATGGACATCTACATAAGGAAATAAAGACCCAAAGAAAGGACCTGAGTATTTTAGGTATCAATGGACAGAATTCCATAATATTGTATAGGAAGCAATGATCAAACCATCCCCAAGAAAAAGAAATGCAAAGAGGCAAATGGTTGTCTGAGGAGGCTTTACAAACAGCTGAGAGAAGAAGAGATGTGAAAGGCAAAGAAGAAAAGGAAAGATAGGCCAATCAGAATGCAGAGTTCCAGATAGTAGCAGGAGAGATAAGAAAGCCTTCATAAGTGAACAATGCAAAGAAATAGAGGAAAATAACAGAATGGGAAAGGCTAGAGATCTCTACAAAAACAATCAGAGATACCAAGTGTATCTCTTGCTTTTCACGCAAAGATAGGACCAATAAAGGACAGAAGCAGTATGGACCTAACAAAAGCAGATGTCATTAAGAAAAGGCAGAAGGAATACATAGAAGAATTATACAAATAACATCTTAATGAGGCAGATGATAGAGTGTGAAGTCAAGTGGGCCCTAGGAAGCATTACTATGAATAAAGTTAGTGGAAGTGATGAAATTCCAGCTGAGCTATTTCAAATCCTAAAAGATGATGCTGTTAAAGTGCTGCACACAATATACCAGCAAATACAGAAAACTCAGCAATGGCCTCAGGACTGGAAAATGTCAGTTTTCATTCTAATTCCAAAGAAGGGAAATGCCAAAGAATGTTCAAACTACTGCACCATTGCATTCATTTCACATGCTAGCAAGGCAATGCTGAAAATCCTCCAAGCTAGACTTCAACAGTACATGAACTGAGAGCTTCCAGATGTACAAAACAAATTTAGAAAATACAGAGGAACAAGAAATCAAATTGCCAACATTCATTGGATCATAGAAAGAAGAAGGGAATTCCATAAAAACATCTACTTCTGCTTCATTGACCACACCAAAGCCTTTAACTGTATGGATCACAACAAACTGTAGAAAATTCTGAAAGAAATGGGAATATCAGACCACCTAAATTGCCTCCTGTGAAACCTGTATGCAGGACAAGAAGCAAACGTTAGAACCGAACATGGAACAATGGGCTGGTTCCAAATTGGGAAAGAAGTATGCCAAGGTTGTATACTGTCACCCTGCTTATTTAATTTATATGCAGAGTACATCATGTGAAATATCAGTCTGGATGAAACACAGGCTGAAATCAAGACTTCTAGAAGAATATCAATAACTTTAGGTATGCAGATTACACCACCGTTACGGCAGAGAGAGAAGAGGAACTAGAGACCCTCTTGAACATGAAAGAGGAGAATGGGAAAGGCTAGAGATCTCTACAAAAACAATCAGAGATACCAAGTGTATCTCTTGCTTTTCACGCAAAGATAGGACCAATAAAGGACAGAAGCAGTATGGACCTAACAAAAGCAGATGTCATTAAGAAAAGGCAGAAGGAATACATAGAAGAATTATACAAATAACATCTTAATGAGGCAGATGATAGAGTGTGAAGTCAAGTGGGCCCTAGGAAGCATTACTATGAATAAAGTTAGTGGAAGTGATGAAATTCCAGCTGAGCTATTTCAAATCCTAAAAGATGATGCTGTTAAAGTGCTGCACACAATATACCAGCAAATACAGAAAACTCAGCAATGGCCTCAGGACTGGAAAATGTCAGTTTTCATTCTAATTCCAAAGAAGGGAAATGCCAAAGAATGTTCAAACTACTGCACCATTGCATTCATTTCACATGCTAGCAAGGCAATGCTGAAAATCCTCCAAGCTAGACTTCAACAGTACATGAACTGAGAGCTTCCAGATGTACAAAACAAATTTAGAAAATACAGAGGAACAAGAAATCAAATTGCCAACATTCATTGGATCATAGAAAGAAGAAGGGAATTCCATAAAAACATCTACTTCTGCTTCATTGACCACACCAAAGCCTTTAACTGTATGGATCACAACAAACTGTAGAAAATTCTGAAAGAAATGGGAATATCAGACCACCTAAATTGCCTCCTGTGAAACCTGTATGCAGGACAAGAAGCAAACGTTAGAACCGAACATGGAACAATGGGCTGGTTCCAAATTGGGAAAGAAGTATGCCAAGGTTGTATACTGTCACCCTGCTTATTTAATTTATATGCAGAGTACATCATGTGAAATATCAGTCTGGATGAAACACAGGCTGAAATCAAGACTTCTAGAAGAATATCAATAACTTTAGGTATGCAGATTACACCACCGTTACGGCAGAGAGAGAAGAGGAACTAGAGACCCTCTTGAACATGAAAGAGGAGAGTGGAAAAGCTGGCCTAAAACTCAATATTAAAAAACAATGAAGATATGACATCCAGTCCCGTCACTTCATGGCAAATAGAAGGGCAAACAATGGAAACAGTGACAGACTTTATTTTCTTGGGCTCCCAAATTACTGCAGATGGTGACTGCAGTCATGAAATTAAAAGACACTTAATCCTTGGAAGAAAAGCTATGACAAATCTACACAGCATATTAAAAACAGAGACAGGGGCTTCCCTGGTGGTCCAGTAGCTAAGGACACTGCCTTGCAGTTCAAGGGGCACTTGTTCAATCCCTGGCCTGGCAAGATCCCATGTGCTGTGGAGCGGCTGGACTGATGTGTCCAACTACCGAGCCAGAGCTCTGGAGCAAGAGAGGCCACAGCAATGGGAGGCCCACAGTGGCCAAAGAACAAAGATGGATGAAAATAGATAAATGAAAGACCAATAGAAGTGCCGCCCCCACCCTCGCCAAAAAAAAAGCAGAGACATCACTTTGCCAACAAAAGTCTATAGTGTCAAAGCTATTCTTTTCCGAGTAGTCACGCATGGTTGGACCATAAAGAAGGCTGAGCAGTACAGAATTGATTCCTTTGAACTGTGACATTGCAGAAGACTCTTGAGAGTCTCTTGGACTTCAAGGAGATCAAACCAGTAAATCCTAAAGGAAATCAACCCTGATTATTCATTGCAAGGACTAATGATTAAACTGAAGCTCTGGTACTTTGGCCACCTGATGTGAAGAGACAGCACATTGGAAAGAGGATTAGATGGTTGGATGGCATGACTGAATCAATGGACATGAGGTTGAGCAAGCTCTGGGAGATGGTGAAGGACAGGGAAGCCTGGTGTGCTGCAGTCCATAGGGTCACAAAGAGTCAGACATGATTAAATTGACTGATCAAAAACAGTGAGCAGTCATGTAGAAATTTGATAGGTCAGAGGGTATGAAGTAAGTGTAGCAAACTGGGGGAAACTTAGCAAGGCCTTTTTGAATCCTTTTTGTCATCCCTTTGTCTTTGAAGATAAAAACTTCTTTCTTCTGGGATAGAGCGAGGATACCTCTCACATGAAGGTTTTGCCACCTATTTTAAGGGTGAAGGGCAGGGGAAAGCTAAAGAGACCTTCCTGCTTTTGCTGTTTAATCTTCTTAAGCTTACTGAATGTACTAATAAGGTGCCATATTTTGGGGTAGCGTATCATGAACCCATCATTTGTAACATGAAATCAACTTTTGAAGTAAATTTGCCGAGGTTTTAAAAGTTCCTTAATTTAAAAAATTGTACCAAATATATTAGTAGTGCGCAAAAAATGTGTTGTTGAATATGAGATAATAAGAACTAAGAAACTACATAATATGTGGGATTTAGATCCCTTTTCCATAATCACTTTCTGCTCCCTCTCAAGGGCAATATGGAGGCACCAGGGAAACACAGTTAAGATGTAATTATAAATCGCAATATTAGGGTAAAAAGAGTAAAAAGATTGCAAATAGAGTTTGAATATGGTGAAAAGCCTTATTACTTTCTTCTCTCTTTGCATCTTTTAACTGTCTGCCCCTTTTTGAGATTCTTTCTCCTCTTCAGTGACTGAGATGATCACACTGACCTTGGTAATGCCTCCGTACTAGAAGCTGATGTTCCACTTGAAAGACAAAATAGTTCAGAAAGAATTTGTGTGAAAAAGAGGGAACAAGCAGAATCTTAGGCTGCCCCCTTGCAATTGGACATAGGAAAATGAAGACATTCTTTTTACCCGCTCTGTTCCCTCCCTGTGTCTATCATAGCCAATGTGGTAATATAACGTGTGCTAGCATCCCACGGTTGCAAGCCTAGCTTTTAAAGTGTTACAGAACAGTTTGTTCAGTAGATTCACTCTTTTTCCCTAGTTCCAAATTACACTATACTTGAAGATGAGCTCTGGGAGATGGTGAAGGACAGGGAAGCCTGGTGTGCTGCAGTCCATAGGGTCACAAAGAGTCAGACATGATTAAATTGACTGATCAAAAACAGTGAGCAGTCATGTAGAAATTTGATAGGTCAGAGGGTATGAAGTAAGTGTAGCAAACTGGGGGAAACTTAGCAAGGCCTTTTTGAATCCTTTTTGTCATCCCTTTGTCTTTGAAGATAAAAACTTCTTTCTTCTGGGATAGAGCGAGGATACCTCTCACATGAAGGTTTTGCCACCTATTTTAAGGGTGAAGGGCAGGGGAAAGCTAAAGAGACCTTCCTGCTTTTGCTGTTTAATCTTCTTAAGCTTACTGAATGTACTAATAAGGTGCCATATTTTGGGGTAGCGTATCATGAACCCATCATTTGTAACATGAAATCAACTTTTGAAGTAAATTTGCCGAGGTTTTAAAAGTTCCTTAATTTAAAAAATTGTACCAAATATATTAGTAGTGCGCAAAAAATGTGTTGTTGAATATGAGATAATAAGAACTAAGAAACTACATAATATGTGGGATTTAGATCCCTTTTCCATAATCACTTTCTGCTCCCTCTCAAGGGCAATATGGAGGCACCAGGGAAACACAGTTAAGATGTAATTATAAATCGCAATATTAGGGTAAAAAGAGTAAAAAGATTGCAAATAGAGTTTGAATATGGTGAAAAGCCTTATTACTTTCTTCTCTCTTGCATCTTTTAACTGTCTGCCCTTTTGAGATTCTTTCTCCTCTTCAGTGACTGAGATGATCACACTGACCTTGGTAATGCCTCCGTACTAGAAGCTGATGTTCCACTTGAAAGACAAAATAGTTCAGAAAGAATTTGTGTGAAAAAGAGGGAACAAGCAGAATCTTAGGCTGCCCCCTTGCAATTGGACATAGGAAAATGAAGACATTCTTTTTACCCGCTCTGTTCCCTCCCTGTGTCTATCATAGCCAATGTGGTAATATAACGTGTGCTAGCATCCCACGGTTGCAAGCCTAGCTTTTTAAAGTGTTACAGAACAGTTTGTTCAGTAGATTTCACTCTCTAGCCTAAGTGACAAAAGAATATGTATTTTCAAACCACATATGTTCCAACCCATTACACTATACTTGAAGATGAGCTAGCCATTAGTGGTTAGGAGGCAGTTCCACGCACATATTCTACGTGATTTGCAATATAGTAAAGGTGACAATAGCACTGATAGGTTAGAAAGTGGGCAATTCAGATCATATAAACACTCTGATTTCATGTCAGGGTCACAATTCACATTATTCACTGCTTTATTTTCATTGTCAAATATCACTGAGGTTCAAGTCCTTGTTAATTCATTTATAATTTTCTAAAAAACCTGAATTACTAATTTTCTTCTTCCTTAGACAACTAATCTACATTTTTAAACTGTCAACAGATTTTCTTTTTCCCACCATGCTTGATTTCTTTTTATACATAACTATAGATTCTTCCTTGAAATTTTGAATTTGTCATTTAAATCTTCAATAGTTCTTTACTAACCTTAGGTAAAAATTGTATCTCATGTTATCAGATTGGCATCCAAACAATTCTCCAATCAATTTTGTTTGTATTTTTGTTTTTTTTTAATTTTGGCCTCTTTTTATTGATTTTTTTCATCTATCTTTATTCTTTGGCCTGTGTGGGCCTCCCAATGCAGTGGCCTCTCTCATTGCAGAGCACCGGCTCTGAGCGCATGCCCTCCAAGGGCGCTGTCTCTAATTGGACACACCGGTCCAGCTGCTCCATGGCACGTGGGATCTTCCAGGGCCAGGGATCAAACCAGTGTCCCTTGCACTGCAAAGTGGACCTCACCCATTGGACCACCAGGGAAGTCCCTCCAATCAAGTTTTAATCTACCCACCCAACAGAATCACACACTGTCACTGTTAACCATGCTATCTCTAATGTTTACTGCGTACCTATAATAGGCACATATATAATATACCATGCACAGTTGAGAACTACAAAGATGTATTAAATATGGTTCATGGCCTACAAGAGTTTAGTTTATCATGTAGAGACTTCATATAAAACAAAACAATGTATAAATTGGAAGATAAGTATAAGTGAAGGCCACAAACAGCAAATGCTCTAAAGGCTTGAAAGAAAAATCAACCTAGAAGCCTTTACACATTTAAAGTGTTAGGAAGGCAAGTTCCAGTTTGTTCAGTAGATTTCACTCTCTAGCCTAAGTGACAAAAGAATATGTATTTTCAAACCACATATGTTCCAACCCATTACACTATACTTGAAGATGAGCTAGCCATTAGTGGTTAGGAGGCAGTTCCACGCACATATTCTACGTGATTTGCAATATAGTAAAGGTGACAATAGCACTGATAGGTTAGAAAGTGGGCAATTCAGATCATATAAACACTCTGATTTCATGTCAGGGTCACAATTCACATTATTCACTGCTTTATTTTCATTGTCAAATATCACTGAGGTTCAAGTCCTTGTTAATTCATTTATAATTTTCTAAAAAACCTGAATTACTAATTTTCTTCTTCCTTAGACAACTAATCTACATTTTTAAACTGTCAACAGATTTTCTTTTTCCCACCATGCTTGATTTCTTTTTATACATAACTATAGATTCTTCCTTGAAATTTTGAATTTGTCATTTAAATCTTCAATAGTTCTTTACTAACCTTAGGTAAAAATTGTATCTCATGTTATCAGATTGGCATCCAAACAATTCTCCAATCAATTTTGTTTGTATTTTTGTTTTTTTTTAATTTTGGCCTCTTTTTATTGATTTTTTTCATCTATCTTTATTCTTTGGCCTGTGTGGGCCTCCCAATGCAGTGGCCTCTCTCATTGCAGAGCACCGGCTCTGAGCGCATGCCCTCCAAGGGCGCTGTCTCTAATTGGACACACCGGTCCAGCTGCTCCATGGCACGTGGGATCTTCCAGGGCCAGGGATCAAACCAGTGTCCCTTGCACTGCAAAGTGGACCTCACCCATTGGACCACCAGGGAAGTCCCTCCAATCAAGTTTTAATCTACCCACCCAACAGAATCACACACTGTCACTGTTAACCATGCTATCTCTAATGTTTACTGCGTACCTATAATAGGCACATATATAATATACCATGCACAGTTGAGAACTACAAAGATGTATTAAATATGGTTCATGGCCTACAAGAGTTTAGTTTATCATGTAGAGACTTCATATAAAACAAAACAATGTATAAATTGGAAGATAAGTATAAGTGAAGGCCACAAACAGCAAATGCTCTAAAGGCTTGAAAGAAAAATCAACCTAGAAGCCTTTACACATTTGAATATTTTAATCACTGTTCTCAACAAAGAGAGAGCCTCTTGCTCTAGCCAGATTAGCTTTCTCACCTTCTGTTTAATCATGAAATGTTAAAACAGTTTTCAATGTTGTGTCCATTTCACTTGACAAAGCACACTTAAGCTTCACTATCTTACCAAATTTGAATATTTAATTTCAGTTTTTTGTCTTAGATTTTTCAATCTATCAGTTAAAACTTATTTAATTCTACCTAGTTTTATCAGAAGAAATATGGAAAATTCATTCAGCTGTGAGAATAAGAGAAGTGAGAAATTTAGGTACTTTTATTTTGGAATTCTCATGTCTTAAAAGCTGTACATATTGTACTTCAGAGGTCTTAAATTGCTCATTTAACTAAAACTGAAATTTAAGCATTGCCAGGCATGACCTTCCAATTTCAGATTCTCCTAAAACTAAAGAATACATTCTAAGTCTTCCATTTCTTTTTCCATTAGTCCCAATTTAATCATCTAATGGTTCTGTTATGACCACTATCTTCTTCCCAGAATATGGAATTTTCCCTAAATAGAAATAAAACAAGGCTTCTTTAAGGCAAGATAGTGGTTTGATATACTTGCCAATATCCTTCTGAAAGTAATAAGTGGCAGACTATCTGAGACTTTCAGACTTAAATCTAGAAATAAGAAATATTTGATATTTCATAAAACTGAAAGGTTTGATCATGGTTTCATAAAATGCACTGATTTTTATTATGGTATTCTCAATTTTCTCCAGATCTTCTTAGAAGTTAAACTGTAACAGTTCCTTGTAGATTACTCAGTATTATAACCTATGATTTTTGTCTTTGCATCCTGCTTAAACTTTCCTAATTTTCTACTTCCTTTACTAAAGTTAGTTCATGAGGCTTCATTAAGTTAAAATTTCCAAAGCAATTTCACTTATAAAATTTTTTCATGAGCTTTCTTACAAATCATCTTAACTGAATAAATTATTACACACTACAGAATTAACCTTCACAGACTGAAAAATATAACTTATTCTGAATATAAGTATTTAGTAATCTGTTGAAACTGGTGCTTTGCTTTTCCCTGTTTTGGTTTGCAACCAACTTGGTGGGAGTTAGGAGAAGCAAAGAAATAGTCTAAGTTTCTGCTTGGCAGCACTATAAGTGACTCCTACACTAATGTGCTATGCCTTTGGGGCTATTATTAAGAGAGTTGTGATAATGACTGCTAGAGGCAGATCAACCTAGCTCTTTAATGCTTGACTTTCTGACACAAGTTTCTACTAGGGTCTCACCCAAATTAGCAAGAACACATATTGAGCCAAGTGGGAACTGTTCCCTGAGAAAGGATGCAGGTAATCTGGCTAAGAAATGTGCTGGACTGTGTGGAATCCTGTGGGTCACCCAGCCCATTTTTTCCCATTCTATGTTTTCTTTTTCTCATAGCAAGTGGAAGGCTGGGGACTGCATTTTCAATAATTTTGTCATTATAGTCCTAGGTTATATTTTGTTAAACTGGTAAACTGGAAGGAATACAAAAAGCAAAAGCAATTATTATTCTCAGGCATGACCTTCCAATTTCAGATTCTCCTAAAACTAAAGAATACATTCTAAGTCTTCCATTTCTTTTTCCATTAGTCCCAATTTAATCATCTAATGGTTCTGTTATGACCACTATCTTCTTCCCAGAATATGGAATTTTCCCTAAATAGAAATAAAACAAGGCTTCTTTAAGGCAAGATAGTGGTTTGATATACTTGCCAATATCCTTCTGAAAGTAATAAGTGGCAGACTATCTGAGACTTTCAGACTTAAATCTAGAAATAAGAAATATTTGATATTTCATAAAACTGAAAGGTTTGATCATGGTTTCATAAAATGCACTGATTTTTATTATGGTATTCTCAATTTTCTCCAGATCTTCTTAGAAGTTAAACTGTAACAGTTCCTTGTAGATTACTCAGTATTATAACCTATGATTTTTGTCTTTGCATCCTGCTTAAACTTTCCTAATTTTCTACTTCCTTTACTAAAGTTAGTTCATGAGGCTTCATTAAGTTAAAATTTCCAAAGCAATTTCACTTATAAAATTTTTTCATGAGCTTTCTTACAAATCATCTTAACTGAATAAATTATTACACACTACAGAATTAACCTTCACAGACTGAAAAATATAACTTATTCTGAATATAAGTATTTAGTAATCTGTTGAAACTGGTGCTTTGCTTTTCCCTGTTTTGGTTTGCAACCAACTTGGTGGGAGTTAGGAGAAGCAAAGAAATAGTCTAAGTTTCTGCTTGGCAGCACTATAAGTGACTCCTACACTAATGTGCTATGCCTTTGGGGCTATTATTAAGAGAGTTGTGATAATGACTGCTAGAGGCAGATCAACCTAGCTCTTTAATGCTTGACTTTCTGACACAAGTTTCTACTAGGGTCTCACCCAAATTAGCAAGAACACATATTGAGCCAAGTGGGAACTGTTCCCTGAGAAAGGATGCAGGTAATCTGGCTAAGAAATGTGCTGGACTGTGTGGAATCCTGTGGGTCACCCAGCCCATTTTTTCCCATTCTATGTTTTCTTTTTCTCATAGCAAGTGGAAGACTGGGAACTGCATTTTTCAATAATTTTTGTCATTATAGTCCTAGGTTATATTTTGTAAATGGGAGAAACTGGTATAAATCTGGAAGGAATACAAAAAGCAAAAGCAATTATTATTCTCATGGCTGTGGCTGGCAGTTACTAATGCTTCAGCATCAAGGTTTTTCTAGAAGCTGCCCAGTGTCCTACAAAGAATCATCTGCTTTAGTGCAGTATGTAGTGAAATCAATGGTGGTGGTTTCCTATAATTCAAGCATTTTCTGATTTCCTAAATGGTAGAGTGACTCCCCTAATCTTTTCAATCCCAAACTTTCTAATTCTTTTTAATCCCCTTTATCAAGACATTTATCAATTCCAGCAGAGCTTTTTAAAATTCTAAAAGATGATGCTCTTAAAATATTGCACTCAATACATCAAAAAATTTGGAAAACTCAGCAGTGGGCACAGGACTGAAAAAGGCCAATCCTCACCCCATTTCCCAAGAAGGACAGCAGTAAAGAATGTTCAAATCACTGGACAATTGCACTCATCTTCCATGCTAGTAAGGTTATACTCAAAATGCTCTAAGCAAAGCTTCAGTCTTAAAACAAGAACTTCCAGATGTTTGAGCTGGGTTTAGAAAAGGCAGAGGAGCCAGAGATCAAACTGCTAACATTTGCTGGATCATAGAGAAAACAAGGAAATTCCATAAAAAAAATAATAATCTACCTCTGTTTCATTGACTATACTAAAGCCTTTGACTGTATGATTCATAAGCAATCTGTGAAAAACTCTTAAAAAAGATGAGAATATCAAAACATCTTACCTGATTCCTGAGAAACCTGTATGTAGGTCAAGAAGCAACAGTTAGAGCCCTCTATCAAACAACTGACAGGTTCATGATTGAGAAAGGAGTACAAGGCTGTTTATTGTCACCCTGTTTACATAACTTATAAGCAGAGCATATCATGCAAAATGCTGGGCTAGATGAGTTACAAGCTGTAATCAAGATTGCTGGGAGAAATATCAACAACCTCAGATATGCAGATGGGGATTGGCCTTTGGGGCTATTATTAAGAGAGTTGTGATAATGACTGCTAGAGGCAGATCAACCTAGCTCTTTAATGCTTGACTTTCTGACACAAGTTTCTACTAGGGTCTCACCCAAATTAGGTTGAGCCAAGTGGGAACTGTTCCCTGAGAAAGGATGCAGGTAATCTGGCTAAGAAATGTGCTGGACTGTGTGGAATCCTGTGGGTCACCCAGCCCATTTTTTCCCATTCTATGTTTTCTTTTTCTCATAGCAAGTGGAAGACTGGGAACTGCATTTTTCAATAATTTTGTCATTATAGTCCTAGGTTATATTTTGTAAATGGGAGAAACTGGTATAAATCTGGAAGGAATACAAAAAGCAAAAGCAATTATTATTCTCATGGCTGTGGCTGGCAGTTACTAATGCTTCAGCATCAAGGTTTTTCTAGAAGCTGCCCAGTGTCCTACAAAGAATCATCTGCTTTAGTGCAGTATGTAGTGAAATCAATGGTGGTGGTTTCCTATAATTCAAGCATTTTCTGATTTCCTAAATGGTAGAGTGACTCCCCTAATCTTTTCAATCCCAAACTTTCTAATTCTTTTTAATCCCCTTTATCAAGACATTTATCAATTCCAGCAGAGCTTTTTAAAATTCTAAAAGATGATGCTCTTAAAATATTGCACTCAATACATCAAAAAATTTGGAAAACTCAGCAGTGGGCACAGGACTGAAAAAGGCCAATCCTCACCCCATTTCCCAAGAAGGACAGCAGTAAAGAATGTTCAAATCACTGGACAATTGCACTCATCTTCCATGCTAGTAAGGTTATACTCAAAATGCTCTAAGCAAAGCTTCAGTCTTAAAACAAGAACTTCCAGATGTTTGAGCTGGGTTTAGAAAAGGCAGAGGAGCCAGAGATCAAACTGCTAACATTTGCTGGATCATAGAAAAAACAAGGAAATTCCATAAAAAAAATAATAATCTACCTCTGTTTCATTGACTATACTAAAGCCTTTGACTGTATGATTCATAAGCAATCTGTGAAAAACTCTTAAAAAAGATGAGAATATCAAAACATCTTACCTGATTCCTGAGAAACCTGTATGTAGGTCAAGAAGCAACAGTTAGAGCCCTCTATCAAACAACTGACAGGTTCATGATTGAGAAAGGAGTACAAGGCTGTTTATTGTCACCCTGTTTACATAACTTATAAGCAGAGCATATCATGCAAAATGCTGGGCTAGATGAGTTACAAGCTGTAATCAAGATTGCTGGGAGAAATATCAACAACCTCAGATATGCAGATGATACCAATCTAATGCCAAAAAGTGAAGAGGAACTAAAGAGCTTCTTGATGAGGGTGAAGGAGGAAACTGAAAAAGCCAGCTTAAAACTCAATATTAAAAAAGCTAAGATCATGGCATCTAGTCCAAACACTTCATGGCAAATAGAAAGTGAAAAGGTGGAAGCAGTGACAGATTTCCACTTCTTAGGCTCCAAAATCACTGCAGATGGTGACTGCAGCCATTAAGTCAGAAGACAATTGCTTCTTGGCAGGAAAGCTATGACAAACTTAGACAGTGTGTTAAAAAGCAAAGATATCACTTTGCCAACAAAGGTTCATATAGTCAAAGCTACGGTCTTTCCAGTTGTCATGTACAGATGTGAGAGCTGGATAATAAAGAAGGCCAAGCACTGAATAACTGACTCTTTTGAACTTTGGTACTGGTGAAGACTCTTGAGAGTCCCTTGGAAAGCAAGATCAAACCAGTCAATCCTAAAGGAAATCAACCCTGATTACTCTTTGTATCAGTCCTCTTTGGAAGGACTGATGCTGAAGCTAAAGCTCCAATACTTTGTCCACCTGATGCAAAGAGCTGATTCACTGGAAAAGACCATGATGCTTGGAAAGATTGAAGGCAGAAGGAGAAGAGGGCAACAGAGAATGAGATAGCTGACTGACATTTGCTGGATCATAGAGAAACAAGGAAATTCCATAAAAAATAATAATCTACCTCTGTTTCATTGACTATACTAAAGCCTTTGACTGTATGATTCATAAGCAATCTGTGAAAAACTCTTAAAAAAGATGAGAATATCAAAACATCTTACCTGATTCCTGAGAAACCTGTATGTAGGTCAAGAAGCAACAGTTAGAGCCCTCTATCAAACAACTGACAGGTTCATGATTGAGAAAGGAGTACAAGGCTGTTTATTGTCACCCTGTTTACATAACTTATAAGCAGAGCATATCATGCAAAATGCTGGGCTAGATGAGTTACAAGCTGTAATCAAGATTGCTGGGAGAAATATCAACAACCTCAGATATGCAGATGATACCAATCTAATGCCAAAAAGTGAAGAGGAACTAAAGAGCTTCTTGATGAGGGTGAAGGAGGAAACTGAAAAAGCCAGCTTAAAACTCAATATTAAAAAAGCTAAGATCATGGCATCTAGTCCAAACACTTCATGGCAAATAGAAAGTGAAAAGGTGGAAGCAGTGACAGATTTCCACTTCTTAGGCTCCAAAATCACTGCAGATGGTGACTGCAGCCATTAAGTCAGAAGACAATTGCTTCTTGGCAGGAAAGCTATGACAAACTTAGACAGTGTGTTAAAAAGCAAAGATATCACTTTGCCAACAAAGGTTCATATAGTCAAAGCTACGGTCTTTCCAGTTGTCATGTACAGATGTGAGAGCTGGATAATAAAGAAGGCCAAGCACTGAATAACTGACTCTTTTGAACTTTGGTACTGG
The DNA here is from genome assembly GCA_022376925.1 of Tragulus kanchil. Taxonomy (NCBI): domain Eukaryota; kingdom Metazoa; phylum Chordata; class Mammalia; order Artiodactyla; family Tragulidae; genus Tragulus; species Tragulus kanchil. Next base: position 55,889,962 of record JAIOJX010000004.1, read on the forward strand.
TGAAGACTCTTGAGAGTCCCTTGGAAAGCAAGATCAAACCAGTCAATCCTAAAGGAAATCAACCCTGATTACTCTTTGTATCAGTCCTCTTTGGAAGGACTGATGCTGAAGCTAAAGCTCCAATACTTTGTCCACCTGATGCAAAGAGCTGATTCACTGGAAAAGACCATGATGCTTGGAAAGATTGAAGTCAGAAGGAGAAGAGGGCAACAGAGAATGAGATAGCTGACTGACATCACTGATTCAGTGGACATGAACTTGGGAAAACTCTGGGAGATGGTGAGGGTCAGGGAAGCTGGTGTGCTGCAGTCCATGAGGTTTCAAAGAGTCAGAGTTGGCAACCAAATAACAACATCGAGACATTTGTTGTTTGAAATACCTGAAATTACTTATGGTTTCCTAACTGAACCTCAATTGATACAGAATCTCCAGAATAGAAGATATTATAGCAGGGAGGTAGCTAGATCTGAGCAGAGAAATAGGGGCAGGTGCCAGGTGGCAGGAAATCATGAATCTTGTAAACAACTGGGGTCCATAGGTTGCGAAAGAAAAGCAGAACCTTCAGACCAACAGAAGACGATGCAGTTGGGGTGATGAGTGTCCTGGAACCGGACAAAAATGGTGGGAAAGGGCAGGAATCTCCTGTCTCCCAATGTAACATTTTCCCCATTGTGTTCTCATTACAATAATACCAACCTTACAGATAAGATGTCATGACACTTCTGATCTAAGCTAAATAAGGAAAAAACTCCATCCTTCCCCAGGAAGATGGAGCTCAGTTGAAAATCAGAGAATATGATCCCCAAACTCTTAATTCCCCTGTGAATATTCCAGTCTTCAATTCTTATCCCCCTTATAACTGGCTTGCTGAAGAAACCCAGGGTAGCAGCTCCTCATCTGTCTGCCTGCTCGTTCTCTGAAAGCCTATTCTTGCTTAAATAAATTCTCACTTTAGTTTCTAAACCTCTTTGCTTTGTCTCTGAATTATTTCACAGCTGAGAAAGAATCTTAAAATTCACTGAAACAAAGGGGTCCAGAATTCATTCCCTTCTCTTCAAGTCCTTTGATGGTCCTGACTGAAGAAAGAAACCAAAGATCCCAAAATAGGAACTCAAGAGGAAAGGAGAGAATGCGCTGATGATCTGTGATCAACTTCAGGATAGACCACATGGGGAGCGTTTATTTGGCAATAGGCAACTAAGGATGAAAAAACACCTGTCCTGAAGCACTCAGGCACAATGACCATTCTTCAGAATTAGTAGCTGAAGATGCAAATTGCCACTAAAACCTGTAGCTTTGAAAGCATGTAAGGTACCACTTCTGTTTATACATATATTGGACTCAGCAAGAGCAGCTGCAGCATTAGAAACACACACATCATTTCTTATTTCCAGACCTCACAGAGAGAGAAAAATCACCCTCAGCCAAGACAATCCTAATCTTCCAACAGATACACGAATACACTTGCCACTGTGACCTTTTCTTTCTTTGTGTTATAATAGAACTCTCTATGAACCAATTTAAGACCAGAACCTCCTCCTGATTTCTCAGTGATCTCTAGCTTTTAGTTTAGAGAGCTCCTTCTCTCTCTTCAGCCTCTTTGCCATCAACAATGTTGATAATAAGCATGAAAATATGCTCTGAGAACTTGAAACTACATAAAGGTCTCTTTTGAACAAAATAAGTCACTTTACCAATTGTGTTACTGGCCAAACTTTTCCAAAAATGTATTTATTTAGATACTTCCTCTGTTTTTTTTAACACCCAATCATCTACCAACTTGTATGGCTTCTTTCCATCTCCACAATTCCCTCAAAAATCTCTGGCTATGGTTATTCATTCATTCATACATGTTTTCATTTTACAAATATTTGTGTAGCACTATATTAGAAGCTAGACATTAAGAAAACTACAAGGGGAATTGTCACTGCTTTAATTAATGATGTTTATGTTGTAAGTACAATTAGCGTCTTTTTAAAAATTAAATTAGACTTTTTTAATGGATAAAAACAATAAAACAAATTTATTGGAACAAGGTTAAGGTATAAAACATATATAGATATATAAGAGAAAATGTAGCACTCTCTCCCCAACTAATTAGCTGATATTAACAGTTTGCTGTACATATTTCAACACATTTCCCTAAATACATATAATTTACACATGAAACTGAAACTACAGGAAACACATGAAACTGCTGATATTTCTACTGTTGTTCATTTATAAAACAACAGTATCAAATGATTTAGCCTAATATGTACATACACATATATGGATCAATCTTAATCCTGGGGAGCGTTTATTTGGCAATAGGCAACTAGATACACGCAACTCAGGCACAATGACCATTCTTCAGAATTAGTAGCTGAAGATGCAAATTGCCACTAAAACCTGTAGCTTTGAAAGCATGTAAGGTACCACTTCTGTTTATACATATATTGGACTCAGCAAGAGCAGCTGCAGCATTAGAAACACACACATCATTTCTTATTTCCAGACCTCACAGAGAGAGAAAAATCACCCTCAGCCAAGACAATCCTAATCTTCCAACAGATACACGAATACACTTGCCACTGTGACCTTTTCTTTCTTTGTGTTATAATAGAACTCTCTATGAACCAATTTAAGACCAGAACCTCCTCCTGATTTCTCAGTGATCTCTAGCTTTTAGTTTAGAGAGCTCCTTCTCTCTCTTCAGCCTCTTTGCCATCAACAATGTTGATAATAAGCATGAAAATATGCTCTGAGAACTTGAAACTACATAAAGGTCTCTTTTGAACAAAATAAGTCACTTTACCAATTGTGTTACTGGCCAAACTTTTCCAAAAATGTATTTATTTAGATACTTCCTCTGTTTTTTTTAACACCCAATCATCTACCAACTTGTATGGCTTCTTTCCATCTCCACAATTCCCTCAAAAATCTCTGGCTATGGTTATTCATTCATTCATACATGTTTTCATTTTACAAATATTTGTGTAGCACTATATTAGAAGCTAGACATTAAGAAAACTACAAGGGGAATTGTCACTGCTTTAATTAATGATGTTTATGTTGTAAGTACAATTAGCGTCTTTTTAAAAATTAAATTAGACTTTTTTAATGGATAAAAACAATAAAACAAATTTATTGGAACAAGGTTAAGGTATAAAACATATATAGATATATAAGAGAAAATGTAGCACTCTCTCCCCAACTAATTAGCTGATATTAACAGTTTGCTGTACATATTTCAACACATTTCCCTAAATACATATAATTTACACATGAAACTGAAACTACAGGAAACACATGAAACTGCTGATATTTCTACTGTTGTTCATTTATAAAACAACAGTATCAAATGATTTAGCCTAATATGTACATACACATATATGGATTTTTATTTATTTTTAAATAGCTGCTGAGCAATGAGTGGATGATATTTGTATTTACCTTTGTTGGGGAAATAGGATTATTATAAAATTTTTGCCAGGCCATAAAAATGGCTTTACAAAGGCAGAAGTGAGAGAAAATAATTTTATGGTCGAATGAGTATTAAGCCAGAGGATGATGAGTCTTACAGGTAACCCACTAAGAGATTTCAAAGGCTGAAAGAAATCTTATCCTCTTATATAGCCAAGCAGACGCAATCCATTCCAGATATGTTCCCAAGGTAAACAACAACTATCATTCAAGTAAGAGGACTTGACAGAAGCACTGTCATATATATTTCATTCTAAATTCACCTAATTGAGATGACCAATTATAGTTGTAAACTGGATTTACCTAAAAGGCAAATTAAATTCTTACCTTTATGACAGGAAGTAGCTTTTCAATTTGGTCATCAATGGACTGTCACAGAAACTGAGAGATACACGTGTTATCATCCTTCATGATTCAAAGAGATGGTAACTAGGTCCTACAGAAAGATATTAAAGAACTGTAAACTTGAGAAAATATTTTTTTAACTTTAAAAGATTTACATACATTTCAAAGAAACTGGGAAAATATTTACAGTTATAAGTTTTCTAAACCAAGTATGTAAGAAAAGGGAGGGTAGGGCATTTCTTCCCTTATTTTTCACAGGGAGAACCAAACCTTTTGTTTTAAAATTGTGTTTGGCCTTACATCTTACACATTAAGAAACAAAATATTTACATAAACTTGCCCGCCCTTTTTAAATCACAAATGTTATCTTCCAATAATTGAATAGTCGGGTTCACCAAAATAGTTAACTGTATAGAAGATAGAATAGAGACAATGGAAATATTGGATAAAGATAAAAATTTATAGGATGAGAAAATTAGTAAGGAATGAAAGTAATCCAACTAATTAGCTGATATTAACAGTTTGCTGTACATATTTCAACACATTTCCCTAAATACATATAATTTACACATGAAACTGAAACTACAGGAAACACATGAAACTGCTGATATTTCTACTGTTGTTCATTTATAAAACAACAGTATCAAATGATTTAGCCTAATATGTACATACACATATATGGATTTTTATTTATTTTTAAATAGCTGCTGAGCAATGAGTGGATGATATTTGTATTTACCTTTGTTGGGGAAATAGGATTATTATAAAATTTTTGCCAGGCCATAAAAATGGCTTTACAAAGGCAGAAGTGAGAGAAAATAATTTTATGGTCGAATGAGTATTAAGCCAGAGGATGATGAGTCTTACAGGTAACCCACTAAGAGATTTCAAAGGCTGAAAGAAATCTTATCCTCTTATATAGCCAAGCAGACGCAATCCATTCCAGATATGTTCCCAAGGTAAACAACAACTATCATTCAAGTAAGAGGACTTGACAGAAGCACTGTCATATATATTTCATTCTAAATTCACCTAATTGAGATGACCAATTATAGTTGTAAACTGGATTTACCTAAAAGGCAAATTAAATTCTTACCTTTATGACAGGAAGTAGCTTTTCAATTTGGTCATCAATGGACTGTCACAGAAACTGAGAGATACACGTGTTATCATCCTTCATGATTCAAAGAGATGGTAACTAGGTCCTACAGAAAGATATTAAAGAACTGTAAACTTGAGAAAATATTTTTTTAACTTTAAAAGATTTACATACATTTCAAAGAAACTGGGAAAATATTTACAGTTATAAGTTTTCTAAACCAAGTATGTAAGAAAAGGGAGGGTAGGGCATTTCTTCCCTTATTTTTCACAGGGAGAACCAAACCTTTTGTTTTAAAATTGTGTTTGGCCTTACATCTTACACATTAAGAAACAAAATATTTACATAAACTTGCCCGCCCTTTTTAAATCACAAATGTTATCTTCCAATAATTGAATAGTCGGGTTCACCAAAATAGTTAACTGTATAGAAGATAGAATAGAGACAATGGAAATATTGGATAAAGATAAAAATTTATAGGATGAGAAAATTAGTAAGGAATGAAAGTAATCCATACAGATATTATCTGTAGACAATTGAGTAAGATTATTATCTACAGGCAAGTCAATTTTTGCCAGTTTTTATTCTGGGTAGGTAAGCAATCATGATCAAACAATAAATTCTCCACATTATTTATCCTAGTTTAATAATAAGAGCATGAATGTTGTATGGAAAAATACACAAACTAAATATGGTTGGAAATTAGAATGTTTCTCCTTTCCTATTGTAGAAGTTTAAGTATATGTTGAAAAACCACAATTAGTAAAACACAAAGGTGGAAACGAAATAAACAGCTATGCAAATAAGAAAATATCATGCACTTATCATTTCACGTCTGAATAACTTTTTATTCAGATTTTCTCATGTACATGATCAATCAGTATGCTTACATCAGTAAAGTTCACTTAGTTTTGTATTTCTGATGCTTTCATATTTTCTGGCACAGCATTGTTATTGTTTCAGTCATTAAGTCATGTCCAACCCTTTGCTATCCCATGGACTACAGCCTGTCAGGCTCCTCTGTCCATAGGATTTTCCAGGAAAGAATACTGGAATGGTTGCCATTTCTTTCTCCTAGGAATCTTCGGGCCCAGGGATTGAACACACCACTCCTGCATTGTAGGCAAATTCTTTATCACTGAGCCACCGAGGAAGTCTCCTGGCACAAACACAATATCCATAACTGTTTAATAGATTAAATTTTAAACATTTATTTATTTATTTATTTGAGGGAGGCGGGTTGGGGAGGGCGGGGGTGGGCGGGCCACTTCTATTGGTCTTTCATTCCTCTGTCTTCATCCGTCTTTGTTCTTTGGCTCTTGTGGGCCTCCCATCGCGGTGGCCTCTGTTGTTGCAGAGCACCGACTCTGGGCGCATGCGCTCCAGAGCTCCCGCTCGGTGATTGGACACATGGGTCCCGCCGCTCCGCGACACGTGGGATCTTCCCAGGCCAGGGATCAAACCGGCGCCCCCTGCACTGCAAGGCGGTGTCCTTACCCACTGGACCCCCAGGGAAGCCGTAGATTAAATTTTAGAACAACTTTATTCTAAACCCAATAACTGATAATTGAATTAAATATTAGAATTATTTTAGTTTAAAATTAACTAGGAATGAATCTTGTTCTCATGTTTTCTTTCTTTAGAGGAATACTAAGCTTTCAAACTAAGCCCCCATGTTGTGAGGCACGCCCAGTGAAGCACCCAACTCTGCTCATGGTAGATGAAAAAGAGGTTTATTAGGCAGGCTTTACACCAGTGGGTCCAAGGCCCTCATTTAGCCAAGGACCCTGAGCAAAACGTGTGGCTCATTTTTATACCTAAAGTCTACATGCACAAACCCGTATCTCCAACTTCTAAGGTTGCCTAGGAGACATTAAGGAAAAAAAATATGATTTGGTAACAATCACAATAATACAACTGAAAATCATCTAAGCATATCACTTAGCCTGTCTATAAAATAAATTGGTTAACTAAAATCACAAATGACAATTTATCTTGTGACAGATATTTCATTTTCATGGCCAAGGGGAGGCTTGGGTATGAGGCCTTCCTGGTCAGGTTCTCACTAGCCCAGAGGCCTAGCTGACAGCTAATTTTTCATCTCCATAGTTACCCAGTGCAAACACTATCCAGAGTTCACTGAAAGTGTAAGATGGAGTCTTCTTCCTCAAGATGGAGTCAGTTAAGTCAGGGCAGCCAGGTTCTTTCTTACAGGTTACATGTAGTAAAGACTAACAGGGAATAATCAATGCTAACAGGGAGTAATTCAGTTTAACAAGTAAATCACTTTTAGATAATGATCTTACAAACAAATCATTTACAATCACTTACAAGTAAATCTAAGTAAATTGTTTCATATTATATGTCCCCTTTTACACTCAAATGGTTCCTTTAATTTGCTAAATTACATTTAGGATATAAATTATTTTATGATTAAACAATAATCACAACTATATTTCTACATTTACTTGTTGCTTATTTGTGTTTATTGTAATTTCAATCACAGGTATTGTTTACTATTTATTGAGCATTCACTATAGACGTGATATACATTTTATGAATGTTGTTGACTTACAAAACAGTCACAGATGTGAGAGTTTTACTTTATTTGGTGGGAATTTTTAGGACATCAAGCCCAGGAACAGTTGTCTCAGGGTTACTTAGATGCTGTCTCTTGGCTTGAAATCCGAAAAATTCCCACCAAATAAAATATAACTTTCAAATTTTAAGCTGTAACCATTTTGTAAGTCAATAATGTCATCATTCTTAAATTGCACAACTCTGTAAGTTATGTCTGCTAATCTTATCTCACAATTGGTGAAACTTAAAGAAACTAAAAATAGTAACTAACTTGATTAAGGTGATACAGCTAGTAAATGATATATCCAAGCTTAAATTCATGGAAGTCCAAGCACACAGTTCCTTGATCCAAGGTCTCTGATTTTTTGCCAAAATGTAGCTCTGCCTCTCTAACTAGCTTATGTATGCCTAGGCCATATGGCAAATACTCTACACAGTAGCAGCCCAAAGAAGTGGCAATTTTTTGCTTCATCAAACCATTATTAATTGTCAAGACAACTAAATTCCCAAGGTTAGTGACTGAATCATAGTGATCATGGTGATAAATATTCTAAGTCAGTCAACAATGTGGTTTTCGATGACAAGTACATTCATAAGAGGAAAAAAGGAAGTGGGTGTTACAGATCTGACCCATGAGGGAAACTCTATGAGCAGCTGATATATAGGAATCAGAGTTCAGAATTTGTGGAAAGGCTTTCAGCAGATACGCAAATAAATAACCTAACACATGTACTGAGGTTCAGAAGAATCTTCTCAACATTCCCAGTAAGGCCTGGAAGGATAAATAGAAACTATAGTCAAGGAGTTAGAAAAAAATGTGAGGCTTAATTGTATTTCACTGAATACTAAACAGCCCCATTAATTCAAGAAACTCTAGAACATTTATGCTTCTGGAGATGAACATAGTACTACATTCTGCTGGGCTAATGTGTAGAATTGAGAATCCATGTCTGGGCATCCTCTCAAGGGAAAGCTAAGGAAGCAGGTCTCTCAGGGAGGGGAGGAGCTAGGGCGGTAGCAGGGGGACGGGGAGAAGATTTTAGAGGTTCCACATGGATGCAGATTTTACGGTTTGACTATTTGTTGCAAGTTCAAGCACCTAACAGAGAAAGGCTAAACAAACCTCACAGCTTGGAACAAAGTAAGGTTTACTGCAGGGTCAGGCCAGGAGTTGGGTGGCTCATGCCTCTCCCCATCCATCCCCGACCCACCTAACCCCCACCCCCACCACCACCAAAAGAAAAAAACCCTGAGCTCCGCAAGTGTTTCAGCTAAGCGTTTTTTTGTTTTTTTTTTTTTTAATTTTTGACTTATTTATTTATTATCTTCTGGGTTTTCACTGCTGCCACAGGCTCTTCCCTAGTTGCAGGGAATGGAGGCTCTCTAGTTGAGGTGAGCAGGCTTCTTGTTGCAGTGACTTCTCTTGTGGAACTTGGGCTCTAGGGCACATGGGCTTCAGTAGTTGCGGCACATGGGCTCAATAGTTGTGGCTCCGAGGCTCTATAGCACTGGCTCCATTGTTGTGGCTCATGGACTTAGTTGCTCCTAAGCAGGTGGGATCTTCCCGGATCAGGGAATGAACCTGTGTCTTCTGCATTGGCAGGCAAACTCTTTACCACTGCGCTACCAGGGAAGCCCTCAGCTAAGCATTTTTAAAAGTCAAGTAGAGGAAAGGAGGTCACAGGGTTTGTGATTAGATCATGCACAATTCCCTGACTTACAGTGAAGTGTCAGTGTGGCATCTTAGGAGTTAACATTATCAGTCCTTAGGCTTCAGGAGGCCTGGGGCTATGTGCTCTGCGTCTTCCATTCGGTGAGGGTTTTTCATATCTGTAAAGCAACTCAGGAAACATGCATCAGTGTGCATCAGATGCTGTTATCTACGTACTTCAGTCAGGAACTGAAGCAGGAAGTGGGGGAAGGGCCTGTCAAAGGAAAACCCCACAGAGTTCTGTTTGGTTCTGTGGCTGTTGAGGTAACTCTGTTTACCTCATTCAGGCTGCAGAAAAAGGGAAGGCATGCCTGCAGTACTATCCCAGAGGTATTAAATAAATATTCTCTTAATGCTTTATAATATGGTCTGCTTTTGCTTATTGCTCTGAACCTCAAGTTCAATAGGAAATTATTTATGATAAAACTGTACTGTCTTATTATATCTTCTTTTTATTCTTGCTTTTCACAGTTAATTCAAACTCGTATTGCTATTTGGTGATTTATTGGTTCATACCATTTCTACTCAGTGGTAAACCTGTTGAGGGCAGGAATGTGTCCTTGAGAATGATTCTCTTAGTATAAGGCAGTGCTAATTCCACCAGTCATGTCCAACCCTTTGCCACCCTGTGGCACCCCATAGCCCACCAGGTTTCTCTGTCCATGGAATTCTTCAGGCACGAATACTGGTTTCATGCCCTTCTCTAGTATAAGGCAGAGCACTTGCCAATTTGAGAGAAAGAATATTGAAAATCAGCAGAGAATTCAGGCATAGTGTTCTTTGTTCCAACAACATTCCATGAGAGACATGACATTGCAGAAAAGAGACTTCTTCTTATTCCGGAATTATCTTCACAGCAAGTAAAGCAAAAAAAAGAAAAAAAGAAACTCACCTTAATTCACTTCAATTAAGGAGAAATATTTCGCTTGATGGACTCAAACTATAAGAAAAGCTAGAGTGAAACCTGTCGTGTGCATTCAGAACAAATAAATCAATTATTATCATAATTCTTCCTGTGTGACAGGAGGCAAAAGTACAGAAAACTTTAACTTCCACATTTCCAAACAGCATAGCCACACAGAAAAGAATGCCTCTCTCTTACCAATATTTTAGAAATCTCAGGGAAGGATTTTCAAGTGTATTAAGGTCTGTTACAAAAAAGGCAAGATTCCAATGGTTCCCTTTTATCACAGGTTAGAATGTGGGGAGAAGAAGATGCAGTTACTCAAAGAATAGGAAGACCAGTGGGTGAACATTTGTGATCTTGGAAACCATTATATTTTATATCTAATGTAGAATGTGACAAAAGGAGAGAAATAGCATATTTCAATATTTGTTGAGCACCTACTATATGTCCTATAAACTTTATGTACATTATTATCTCATGCAAACATCCATAAAAGATAATAAATATGACAATAAGATGAGGTGATACTGCAAATTCTAAATATTTACTATTAAGAAATATTTACTATTAAGAAAAAGAAAATTTTAAACCATTAACACTAAGGTTTAAGTTCTCTGTTGATTTTAGGATTATTCTCTGTCCAAACAAAACTAGATAATTTAAAAATTCCATCTTCAAAGAGAGTATTTGCACAGTACCACATGCAAGCATTTACATGGCTTATATAATTTAACCCTCTATAGGGTCGCAAAGAGTCAGACACAACTGAAGTCACTTAACATGCACATGTATATTTGTTAGGATACAGACTAAGCTACTTTACCAAAGAGATCAAAATACACGTTGACTTATTAAAAAAAGGTACAGTTTTCTTTTTTAAACAGTATTTAGACCTATAGAGTGATCTAGAATGACTTATCCCAAGAGAACTCTGCCAGATTCAAGGTGCAGCTTCCATCTCTTGAGTACAAGATGGTGCCATTTCCCAAGTCCAACTACTGCTCTGGTATTGTTTCTTCCAGCCAGTGGTTAAAGGGAAGGAAAAAAAAAAAAGAGGGTAGGGTTATAAGTGGGATGTTTTAAGGGTAGAATTTGAAAGTTGCATGTAGCATTTGTACTCTCCTATGAGCCAGAGCTTAGGCAGATGACCACACTCAAGTATAAAGCAAGTTAAGAAATGTAGTCCTTAGCTGGAAGAGCAGAAACCCTACTAAATCCTCTGTGTATGTGGCCGAATTCACCAAGGCAGATTTACCATGAAATTAACGTGATACAACTTTTAGAGTCCCTCATAGGTGTTTCTTCCAAGGCCCTAAAGGAGAGGAAAATAACAGCATATTCATTTATTTTATATTCTTTTATCCTTAACACTTCCAAAAGATAGATCTGTCCCTGACAGGTAGGACTTATCTATAAACTAATACAAAGAGAACAAATCCTGGAGGAAAATTCAGGATTTTTGTCCCTCAAATAATTTTCAAGTATCAATGAGGACCAGAGAAGGTAAGTAACTTACAAAAAGCCACAAGGACTTGGAGCTGAAATCAGAACCTGAATCTTGATGGCACAAGGTGCATTTCTAGTGCATTGGGTTCTCACATAATTTAGGATTTTATTTCTTCCTGACATTATCTCAGGAGAAAAGCTGGACAATCTAGAAATCACAAAGTAATTGTCTACATTGTTTTATTCCTATCCGTTCAGATGATCTTAGGAGACAAAAAAAGGTGAAGCTGACATGACAGTCAGTTAGTCGTAACACTTAACATGCCCAAAAAAATAGATATTATTTTGGTATTTGCACAGTACCACATGCAAGCATTTACATGGCTTATATAATTTAACCCTCTATAGGGTCGCAAAGAGTCAGACACAACTGAAGTCACTTAACATGCACATGTATATTTGTTAGGATACAGACTAAGCTACTTTACCAAAGAGATCAAAATACACGTTGACTTATTAAAAAAAGGTACAGTTTTCTTTTTTAAACAGTATTTAGACCTATAGAGTGATCTAGAATGACTTATCCCAAGAGAACTCTGCCAGATTCAAGGTGCAGCTTCCATCTCTTGAGTACAAGATGGTGCCATTTCCCAAGTCCAACTACTGCTCTGGTATTGTTTCTTCCAGCCAGTGGTTAAAGGGAAGGAAAAAAAAAAGAGGGTAGGGTTATAAGTGGGATGTTTTAAGGGTAGAATTTGAAAGTTGCATGTAGCATTTGTACTCTCCTATGAGCCAGAGCTTAGGCAGATGACCACACTCAAGTATAAAGCAAGTTAAGAAATGTAGTCCTTAGCTGGAAGAGCAGAAACCCTACTAAATCCTCTGTGTATGTGGCCGAATTCACCAAGGCAGATTTACCATGAAATTAACGTGATACAACTTTTAGAGTCCCTCATAGGTGTTTCTTCCAAGGCCCTAAAGGAGAGGAAAATAACAGCATATTCATTTATTTTATATTCTTTTATCCTTAACACTTCCAAAAGATAGATCTGTCCCTGACAGGTAGGACTTATCTATAAACTAATACAAAGAGAACAAATCCTGGAGGAAAATTCAGGATTTTTGTCCCTCCAAATAATTTTCAAGTATCAATGAGGACCAGAGAAGGTAAGTAACTTACAAAAAGCCACAAGGACTTGGAGCTGAAATCAGAACCTGAATCTTGATGGCACAAGGTGCATTTCTAGTGCATTGGGTTCTCACATAATTTAGGATTTTATTTCTTCCTGACATTATCTCAGGAGAAAAGCTGGACAATCTAGAAATCACAAAGTAATTGTCTACATTGTTTTATTCCTATCCGTTCAGATGATCTTAGGAGACAAAGTGAATGTGAAAGAAAGCAGGCGAAACCTAACTGCCAAGCTGACATGACAGTCAGTTAGTCGTACTGATACCACTGTCAGATCAACCCAAAGGTTAATAACATGGATGCAGTCAAAGATCTGATGGAAAGAGGCTGCAAACTCTGTATCAATAACTTACAGTGAATGCCTGCAGGTGGCAGATGAAGAGGCCTGTCATCAATTAAGCATGGCAGTCTGTCTTTATACAATTGTCACAAAAGATTATTAAATTTCACATCTTAGTTTGCTTGAGGAGAAAATCAAATAACACTAAAGGCTGCATTTTAAAAACAACGTTTAGTGTAAACTCTTGCTTCTGGCCTCATGTCAAACTGTCAAAGAGGTGTTATACAATTTGATTCATGCTTTTCATTTTTCCATCTCTGAGCCTAGGTATTTTTTCATATTTATTCTTAACCTCACATGTTTTAAAACACAACAGCATTTGCTTTAAGAATTTCATCAGTTGGGGAAATATTTAATTATCAAGAAATAAATCTCAAAAGTTGAATTTGACTATACGTTGAATATTTATTCAGTTCATCACAACTTGGAGTATACATTCCTCAAAGTACCATAACAAAATGTAGCCATGTGCTTATTTTTTACATAAAATTCTTATTTAGAGTAAATTCAGAAAAGCATCTTGCACTAAGTCATAGAGCACTTAAAATGGTCTGTCTCTTGATATGCTGTTTTAAATTTTATGATTGGACAGAAGGTTCCAGCTAATTTGAGTTGAATTCACCGTGGATCCACTCCATTATCCAACCTTTTATAGTAAATCTTAAAATTCTTACAATTGTAAAACCCTCTATGAGCAACTGAATTAGTAGCACACTGGAAAAGTTTAAGACACAATACAGCATTTTGAAAGGCAATTATAAGACAATCAGTACTAAAGTATAACAAGTTGTCATAGTATCTAGAAAACCATTACTCAGTTATTCTATGACACACATTTTCTCACTTAGCATTGTACTGATCTTCCAGTAATTGTCTACATTGTTTTATTCCTATCCGTTCAGATGATCTTAGGAGACAAAGTGAATGTGAAAGAAAGCAGGCGAAACCTAACTGCCAAGCTGACATGACAGTCAGTTAGTCGTACTGATACCACTGTCAGATCAACCCAAAGGTTAATAACATGGATGCAGTCAAAGATCTGATGGAAAGAGGCTGCAAACTCTGTATCAATAACTTACAGTGAATGCCTGCAGGTGGCAGATGAAGAGGCCTGTCATCAATTAAGCATGGCAGTCTGTCTTTATACAATTGTCACAAAAGATTATTAAATTTCACATCTTAGTTTGCTTGAGGAGAAAATCAAATAACACTAAAGGCTGCATTTTAAAAACAACGTTTAGTGTAAACTCTTGCTTCTGGCCTCATGTCAAACTGTCAAAGAGGTGTTATACAATTTGATTCATGCTTTTCATTTTTCCATCTCTGAGCCTAGGTATTTTTTCATATTTATTCTTAACCTCACATGTTTTAAAACACAACAGCATTTGCTTTAAGAATTTCATCAGTTGGGGAAATATTTAATTATCAAGAAATAAATCTCAAAAGTTGAATTTGACTATACGTTGAATATTTATTCAGTTCATCACAACTTGGAGTATACATTCCTCAAAGTACCATAACAAAATGTAGCCATGTGCTTATTTTTTACATAAAATTCTTATTTAGAGTAAATTCAGAAAAGCATCTTGCACTAAGTCATAGAGCACTTAAAATGGTCTGTCTCTTGATATGCTGTTTTAAATTTTATGATTGGACAGAAGGTTCCAGCTAATTTGAGTTGAATTCACCGTGGATCCACTCCATTATCCAACCTTTTATAGTAAATCTTAAAATTCTTACAATTGTAAAACCCTCTATGAGCAACTGAATTAGTAGCACACTGGAAAAGTTTAAGACACAATACAGCATTTTGAAAGGCAATTATAAGACAATCAGTACTAAAGTATAACAAGTTGTCATAGTATCTAGAAAACCATTACTCAGTTATTCTATGACACACATTTTCTCACTTAGCATTGTACTGATCTTCCAGTAATTGTTTACTATGTTAATATTACAGGCTAGATACCCACCTTCTTAAGGAAATTACCTTTCTTTAGAGCTTGATTAATATTGTTCTATGTTACTTTTTACTTATAGCAAAAGGTACCCAATTCTATACTATCATCCATTCAACTTAATGATTTCTTTGACTGACATCACTAAGAAGTTTGTAAAGTTGACTTAACAAAATGAAATGAGATACAACATTAGCTTGAGCTGGTGCATTGAAAGGAGCTCATAGTACACTGAAAAGCTGCGAGAAATTGTTGAGAATTACCATTCTATAGATTTATACAAATAAAGTAAAGATCATAGAACTCTAGAATTTTACAGTACAGGAGTTATTGAGGCCAACACTCTAATTAACAATCATGGATCAAAACCTAGATTTGGTAAAAACTATACAATGAATTAGAAGCTGAATCAAGCCCTAGTGCTTTGTATAGTATAGCCTACTGTTTTGCCTAAAATCAGGTAGTATTCCAGAATGATCTGAATATAATAACAACAGTAGTATTTGATCTACTTACTGATATCAAACAAATTATAGATCAGCATTTTGCCTCAGATTAAAACTTCTCAGCTATCAAGTGATTCTTTCCCCCCTCTCCCCAGCATATAGCAGCCAAGACAGAGGACTGAATCATGTGCTTGCAATGCTGAGGAAGTTTGCACATTCTTTTAGGTTCCAAAATGTTTTACCTTGTAACAAGTGAATGTAAATTAATGCATTGACTGACTGGCTGATTGACTCATAGACTAATTGGTTGACTGACAGACTAGAGCTTCCCAGGAAGGGTCATTCTCTACAGGCTCTTCATGCAAACTTCTAATGTCAAATATGATTGACAAACCTGATACCTGGAGTACCAAAGTTACTAAAAAATTTTCAGGGAAGATTTTCTAAATGTAACTGAAATTTCTTCAAATTTTTCTTAATCCCCTCAGAATTTTTTCTACTTCATGTAAAAATAATAGTTGGAAAGTTAAATTACCTGCAATGTATAAAAATAAAATTCTCTCGTGAGTAATTCAACATCAAGACTTAATACTATGTGATGGACCTATGGCATAATATTGTGATATTCATAAAAAATAGGATAAATTTTGTATCTCAAGATTTGGACATAATGCAAAAGCTTTCGAAAGGCAACTTCTCAATACAAATTTTAAAATTAATAATACAAACTTTTTCTATCAAAAATTTACTGTAGCAAATTGGTGCACTATATTCTGACATTCATCATTTAGAAAAATCTTTGTTGAAAGTTTCATAGAGAAACATTTGAACAAATTAAAAATCATCGCAGCAATGTACATTGATCTCATTGCTTTGATTTTCCCCTATTTTCATGATTTCTGCATATTTTATATTATGAAAAAAATTTATCAAAGAAAAGACAATAATTACTATGAAAGGCAGCATTGGTTCTTCATGAAAAGCTGAACAAAGCCCTAGTTTTGCATAGAACTCTAGAATTTTACAGTACAGGAGTTATTGAGGCCAACACTCTAATTAACAATCATGGATCAAAACCTAGATTTGGTAAAACTATACAATGAATTAGAAGCTGAATCAAGCCCTAGTGCTTTGTATAGTATAGCCTACTGTTTTGCCTAAAATCAGGTAGTATTCCAGAATGATCTGAATATAATAACAACAGTAGTATTTGATCTACTTACTGATATCAAACAAATTATAGATCAGCATTTTGCCTCAGATTAAAACTTCTCAGCTATCAAGTGATTCTTTCCCCCCTCTCCCAGCATATAGCAGCCAAGACAGAGGACTGAATCATGTGCTTGCAATGCTGAGGAAGTTTGCACATTCTTTTAGGTTCCAAAATGTTTTACCTTGTAACAAGTGAATGTAAATTAATGCATTGACTGACTGGCTGATTGACTCATAGACTAATTGGTTGACTGACAGACTAGAGCTTCCCAGGAAGGGTCATTCTCTACAGGCTCTTCATGCAAACTTCTAATGTCAAATATGATTGACAAACCTGATACCTGGAGTACCAAAGTTACTAAAAAATTTTCAGGGAAGATTTTCTAAATGTAACTGAAATTTCTTCAAATTTTTCTTAATCCCCTCAGAATTTTTTTTCTACTTCATGTAAAAATACTAGTTGGACAGTTAAATTATGTTCAATGTCTAAAAATAAAATTCTCTAGTGAGTAATTCAACATCAAGACTTAATACTATGTGATGGACCTATGGCATAATATTGTGATATTCATAAAAAATAGGATAAATTTTGTATCTCAAGATTTGGACATAATGCAAAAGCTTTCGAAAGGCAACTTCTCAATACAAATTTTAAAATTAATAATACAAACTTTTTCTATCAAAAATTTACTGTAGCAAATTGGTGCACTATATTCTGACATTCATCATTTAGAAAAATCTTTGTTGAAAGTTTCATAGAGAAACATTTGAACAAATTAAAAATCATCGCAGCAATGTACATTGATCTCATTGCTTTGATTTTCCCCTATTTTCATGATTTCTGCATATTTTATATTATGAAAAAAATTTATCAAAGAAAAGACAATAATTACTATGAAAGGCAGCATTGGTTCTTCAAGAGAAAGGATAATGAAAATCAACTTTTTCATGTGAACAAACAATCTCTTTTATGTAATGTCCTTATTAATATGAACTGAACCTACAGATGTGAACTTCTAGGTGTGTGTATATATATAGATATATATATTGCATTAGATAAACTGTCCTGGAACTTCCCTTCTTAAGGAATAATTTTATATGTTAATTCATTTTCCCCAATTTCTCATAAAACTTCAAATAATTTTGTAGTAAATAGTATATAGTAAGGCATTATATAAATATGAAGAATTTAAGAACTATAGTAAGGCATTATGTAAATATGAAAAAGTTTTAAATATTGATAATTTTAGCTGGCAGTAAATTCCTGAACAACATAACAGTGCAACACAGGTCACCTGGATGACTCTGAATGGGGCAGTTTTCACATGTCAGGGGTCAAGTTGGTAGACATGGCCTTTGGAGAGATAATTACAAAATACATCACAAATTCTGAAGCAGCAGGGATGAAAGAGTCATCTTTCTCTAATGACCAATGAATGTTTTTTTTTTTTCTTTTTTCTTTTTAACATTACCACTGCTGCACCTGAAAGTGCAAGAGAAATATTCCATCACATTGTATTGAGAGTCACCCTCTTGGAAAACCACTTTTAGTCTCAAAGTACCCTCCAAAAGGATTCTGCTTCTTGAAGATAATTGTGGATCAATTTCAGATGAGGACATAGTAGCCTTTTAAAACTTTTTCAGGGCTTTTTAAAATGTTCTGTAGAAAGCTGAAGAATGTGTGTGTGGAGAGAGCGGGAGTAATCTGACAAAATGCTATTATTGAAGAACTCCAGGCTAACCATGAACCTAAAGTTTTGTATTCAGTTCTATAGTAAATGGAGCTTCTGAGATGGCACAGTAGTAAAAAATCTGCCTGCCAATGCAGGAGATGCAGGGAAACCCCGGTTCAATCCATGGGTCTAGAAGATTCCCAGGAGAAGGAAATGACAACCGAAATTTTGAACTTAAATCGCAAATGTAAATGACCCCTATTTTCATGATTTCTGCATATTTTATATTATGAAAAAATTTATCAAAGAAAAGACAATAATTACTATGAAAGGCAGCATTGGTTCTTCAAGAGAAAGGATAATGAAAATCAACTTTTCATGTGAATCAAACAATCTCTTTTATGTAATGTCCTTATTAATATGAACTGAACCTACAGATGTGAACTTCTAGGTGTGTGTATATATATAGATATATATATTGCATTAGATAAACTGTCCTGGAACTTCCCTTCTTAAGGAATAATTTTATATGTTAATTCATTTTCCCCAATTTCTCATAAAACTTCAAATAATTTTGTAGTAAATAGTATATAGTAAGGCATTATATAAATATGAAGAATTTAAGAACTATAGTAAGGCATTATGTAAATATGAAAAAGTTTTAAATATTGATAATTTTAGCTGGCAGTAAATTCCTGAACAACATAACAGTGCAACACAGGTCACCTGGATGACTCTGAATGGGGCAGTTTTCACATGTCAGGGGTCAAGTTGGTAGACATGGCCTTTGGAGAGATAATTACAAAATACATCACAAATTCTGAAGCAGCAGGGATGAAAGAGTCATCTTTCTCTAATGACCAATGAATGTTTTTTTTTTTTTCTTTTTTCTTTTTAACATTACCACTGCTGCACCTGAAAGTGCAAGAGAAATATTCCATCACATTGTATTGAGAGTCACCCTCTTGGAAAACCACTTTTAGTCTCAAAGTACCCTCCAAAAGGATTCTGCTTCTTGAAGATAATTGTGGATCAATTTCAGATGAGGACATAGTAGCCTTTTAAAACTTTTTCAGGGCTTTTTAAAATGTTCTGTAGAAAGCTGAAGAATGTGTGTGTGGAGAGAGCGGGAGTAATCTGACAAAATGCTATTATTGAAGAACTCCAGGCTAACCATGAACCTAAAGTTTTGTATTCAGTTCTATAGTAAATGGAGCTTCTGAGATGGCACAGTAGTAAAAAATCTGCCTGCCAATGCAGGAGATGCAGGGAAACCCCGGTTCAATCCATGGGTCTAGAAGATTCCCAGGAGAAGGAAATGACAACCGACTTCAATATTCTTACCTGGAAAATTCCGGAGAGAGTGGTAGGTTACACTCCGTGGGGTCAGAAAACGTCGGACAGAACTGAGCAACTGAACACACATGCTATGGCAGATGGTACCAGCTTATCTTACAGGTTATGTGCATTAGAGTTTTGGAAGCAAAAAAACAGTGATGTGGGTCTCCATCTGGGCTCATTGATTGCAGTTTGTCTTTATAGTTTCCAAGTTTTCTCAGGTCTTTGCTACTACACATTAAGATTTTCTCCCAGACTGTTGGACTACCTTAGCTTTTGAGACCTGAGGCCTGATGCAAGATGAGCAGGTCTTATAGAGACTTCTGTACCAGCCACAGCTGT
Organism: Tragulus kanchil; assembly: GCA_022376925.1. Taxonomy (NCBI): domain Eukaryota; kingdom Metazoa; phylum Chordata; class Mammalia; order Artiodactyla; family Tragulidae; genus Tragulus; species Tragulus kanchil. The sequence goes on from JAIOJX010000004.1 coordinate 55,910,016, forward strand.
GTGAGGTGAAAGCCCTGACAACAAATCTCTTCTCTATATCACTCATAGTGATTCTATTTCTCAGGCCAAATCCTGACAGGAAAAGTAGTAATTCAGAGACATGAAGAAATTAATCAAAGGGATTAATTATCAAACACTCTCAAAGGGAATTAGTAGAAGATCCTAGAAATATACCTTTACCTTCTTTGATTAGATTCCATATCCCGTAATGCCTACCTCTATAGTTCTTGATTTTGGAGACTGTAAATATTTGAAGGAATATCTACTAGGAGCTGTGCTTTTTCTACCTCAGGAGAAACTCAAGTATTTTTATACAATCACCTCTGACTCTGTGAGACCCCATAGACTGTAGCCTGCTAGGCTCCTCTGTCCATTGAATTCTCCAGGCTGGAGTGGATAGCTGTTCCCTTCTCCAGGGGATCTTTCCAGCCAACCCAGGGATCTTTCCAACCAACCTGGGAATAAAACCCATTTCCCACTTGCAGTAGATTCTTTAACATCTGAGCCACCATATATTTAAATGATCATTCTATCGATGGCATTGTAGATTGGGGAGTCCTACGCAGAACAAAAGAAGAGAAGCCAATTCTCTCTTTCACTTTTTTCACCTTCATCAGTACATCCTACCACAATACAATAATACAGCAGTCAGCAATTCATTTTTGACAAACAGCAGCAAAGAAGCAATATGTATTGCTAACTTTTTACAAATACAAGTTTCAATCTAAAGGAAAGCAAAACAGGGACTATATGAATCAGTGCAATTTTACTAAAAGCTTAGTTACACATACATACAAACATACAAAAAGGACACTTGTGTACGCTAAAAATACATGCTAAAGTAGAAACACATAATTATGTTTGTAAGAAGATTTCAGAGTAGAGATGTTCTGAAAAGTATTCAATTTTGTTAAATTTTCTGAACAAGTGACTGCAAAGTAGTACATGTAGCAAAAGAAATAATGTCTAAAAGAAGTTTTCACACCTTGAAGAGGAAAAAAGAGCTTCCCTGCTTTAGCATTCAGGTTAAAATATTTGTATTCATTTTTAAATGTTGGCCACTTTATCTCTTTTTATTTTTTAAGGATATATTAGTAGCTTTACCATTTTAATAATAATATTTATAACAAAAAGCAAAAACTGTTATTAAAGAAGTATCTTTGAAAGCACTTTAAAACTGTGGACTGTGAAAATATATATGTATGTCTATAATAAACAAAAAGATGAATCTGCTGCCTCAGTCACTATTATCATTTATTTATCTATATTTGTACATTAAGTGCTTTTGGAAATCATTTAGGGCAACATAAAAATACATAAAACAACAAAATACATATCAAAAAGAAGTGAGGAACTTGTGGCAAAAGTAAATGAAAGTAGAGACAATAGAATAAATTTAAGAATTACACAAAATATATGCCCTGGAGTACAGTAGCTAACACCGAGCCTCTAAGTTGGCAGTGCACTGTCCATAATAGTAAAACCAAAGGAAACAGATTCGGTTCTTGGAGTCATCACTTCCAAAATATGAAGAAAAGCCAGTTTCTCAAAAAATTATATTTATTGTTTATATGCACACCTAATATAAATATCTTCACTAGACCAAGTGGTATGTTATGGTTCTGGTATTGCTTTTTAAATATTCATGAAATATTAACATTCTTAGGCATAATTAAATTAGTATCGATGGCATTGTAGATTGGGAGTCCTACGCAGAACAAAAGAAGAGAAGCCAATTCTCTCTTTCACTTTTTCACCTTCATCAGTACATCCTACCACAATACAATAATACAGCAGTCAGCAATTCATTTTTGACAAACAGCAGCAAAGAAGCAATATGTATTGCTAACTTTTTACAAATACAAGTTTCAATCTAAAGGAAAGCAAAACAGGGACTATATGAATCAGTGCAATTTTACTAAAAGCTTAGTTACACATACATACAAACATACAAAAAGGACACTTGTGTACGCTAAAAATACATGCTAAAGTAGAAACACATAATTATGTTTGTAAGAAGATTTCAGAGTAGAGATGTTCTGAAAAGTATTCAATTTTGTTAAATTTTCTGAACAAGTGACTGCAAAGTAGTACATGTAGCAAAAGAAATAATGTCTAAAAGAAGTTTTCACACCTTGAAGAGGAAAAAAGAGCTTCCCTGCTTTAGCATTCAGGTTAAAATATTTGTATTCATTTTTAAATGTTTTCCACTTTATCTCTTTTTTTTTTTTAAGGATATATTAGTAGCTTTACCATTTTAATAATAATATTTATAACAAAAAGCAAAAACTGTTATTAAAGAAGTATCTTTGAAAGCACTTTAAAACTGTGGACTGTGAAAATATATATGTATGTCTATAATAAACAAAAAGATGAATCTGCTGCCTCAGTCACTATTATCATTTATTTATCTATATTTGTACATTAAGTGCTTTTGGAAATCATTTAGGGCAACATAAAATACATAAAACAACAAAATACATATCAAAAAGAAGTGAGGAACTTGTGGCAAAAGTAAATGAAAGTAGAGACAATAGAATAAATTTAAGAATTACACAAAATATATGCCCTGGAGTACAGTAGCTAACACCGAGCCTCTAAGTTGGCAGTGCACTGTCCATAATAGTAAAACCAAAGGAAACAGATTCGGTTCTTTGAGTCATCACTTCCAAAATATGAAGAAAAGCCAGTTTCTCAAAAAATTATATTTATTGTTTATATGCACACCTAATATAAATATCTTCACTAGACCAAGTGGTATGTTATGGTTCTGGTATTGCTTTTTAAATATTCATGAAATATTAACATTCATCTTAGGCATAATTAATTATATACAGTAGTTCTGGAATACCAAAGTCCAGGTATGCACAATGTAGCCTTTTAGTCTTTTGCCCTAATCCAACTAAAGCTTTGAAAATATCAACTGAGATGATTCTCAATCAATTCTTAGTTAAGGATCACTTTGAACACCTGGTGAAAATAATAGACAGCCTATTAAAATTCAGATACATAAAGATTACATGCAATTTTAAGGCACTCATATCCTCCCTTCTCCAGGTTTAAGAATCTCTGAGCAACAAAAATGGATGAACTACTTAATTTCCAGGAAATCTTTTGTAGACATTATTAATTTCCACAAAGATCTTAAGACATAGAGCAGTAGTAGGTTTGAGGTCATCCTCCTTTGTAAGTCTCTAGTTGTATGTGTTGTGTTCTGTGGCTTAAACCAAAGCCAAGCAGGAGCTAACAGTTTGGGCAGATGGGTAAAAGACAGTCTTTATGAAAAGGAGAAAAGAAATCAAAATGATACACACACAAATGCCTGATTTAATAGAAGGTCTTTCTTTAGAGAGAGGACATAGAAGAATCCCTGAAAGAAGGTCCTAGGGTCTCCTCCAAAAGAATTTCCACAGGAAATCATATCAACAAAGGAATGCCTAGATGGTGAAAGTTTTAAAAGTCATAGCAAAAGTGGTGGCAACAAGAATATCAGTCTAGAAAATATGTGCAATTCATTTCAGTAATACGTACTAATTTTTTAAAGAGAGAGTATCTGTGTATGTGTGTGTGTGTTCTCCAGTAAAGCACCCACAAACATTTAACGGCTAAAGACCATAGTAAGCGTTCCAATATACAAGCCAACTTCTGAATTCAAAGCAGTCAGTTGTAGGAAGACAAGTACCCAAAACCAAAATACACCTTTGGTTTCGGAATAGCTACTGTGACGTCATTCTTTCTGACCAGTGATTAAATAATCAATTCAGTTGGCTCCAAACTTAAGCAAATCCATTCTTGCCAATTGCAAATAGAGTGTGTATCTTTCTATTCTTTCTTTGAAGGACATATTTCCAGTTCAAGCAACAGGAGCGGCAAGTCAAAATTTTTCTTACCAAAATTGAAGCTTTAAAAAAGTGTTAAAATATGACTACTGTAAAAAAATCAACACCTGTCTACATTGATCCCAAGTAGCTCTCATCTCAGGTATTGTATAAGTATGATATAAATTTAGAGAATATTCCAATAACATTTTAAGTACCGAGATCCATCCAGTAAAGAATTATGTGTAAAACCTGGGCCAAGAATTTCTTTTATAATTAACATACTTTGAGTTTTGGTCACTTTTAACCAAATAGTAAAGGCATATATAGCTATAATTGAGTCCAATTCACTGAAATAAAGACAAGACAAGGTCAACAAAAGTTCCACATTAACTAATATTATCCTCAACAAATATTTCCACAATGAATAATATGGAGTTTAACAGTGAAATCATCATACTTTAAGCTAGCCTACTCTTCCAAATAGAAAAGCTGATATAAGGATACCAGTTTGTGCTATTGTTGTTGAGTCACTAAATTGTGTCTGACTCTTCGTGACCCCCTGGACTATAACCCACCAGACTCCTCTGTGAAGGAACCCCAAAATGATTTAATAGAAGGTCTTTCTTTAGAGAGAGGACATAGAAGAATCCCTGAAAGAAGGTCCTAGGGTCTCCTCCAAAAGAATTTCCACAGGAAATCATATCAACAAAGGAATGCCTAGATGGTGAAAGTTTTAAAAGTCATAGCAAAAGTGGTGGCAACAAGAATATCAGTCTAGAAAATATGTGCAATTCATTTCAGTAATACGTACTAATTTTTTAAAGAGAGAGTATCTGTGTATGTGTGTGTGTTCTCCAGTAAAGCACCCACAAACATTTAACGGCTAAAGACCATAGTAAGCGTTCCAATATACAAGCCAACTTCTGAATTCAAAGCAGTCAGTTGTAGGAAGACAAGTACCCAAAACCAAAATACACCTTTGGTTTCGGAATAGCTACTGTGACGTCATTCTTTCTGACCAGTGATTAAATAATCAATTCAGTTGGCTCCAAACTTAAGCAAATCCATTCTTGCCAATTGCAAATAGAGTGTGTATCTTTCTATTCTTTCTTTGAAGGACATATTTCCAGTTCAAGCAACAGGAGCGGCAAGTCAAAATTTTTCTTACCAAAATTGAAGCTTTAAAAAAGTGTTAAAATATGACTACTGTAAAAAAATCAACACCTGTCTACATTGATCCCAAGTAGCTCTCATCTCAGGTATTGTATAAGTATGATATAAATTTAGAGAATATTCCAATAACATTTTAAGTACCGAGATCCATCCAGTAAAGAATTATGTGTAAAACCTGGGCCAAGAATTTCTTTTATAATTAACATACTTTGAGTTTTGGTCACTTTTAACCAAATAGTAAAGGCATATATAGCTATAATTGAGTCCAATTCACTGAAATAAAGACAAGACAAGGTCAACAAAAGTTCCACATTAACTAATATTATCCTCAACAAATATTTCCACAATGAATAATATGGAGTTTAACAGTGAAATCATCATACTTTAAGCTAGCCTACTCTTCCAAATAGAAAAGCTGATATAAGGATACCAGTTTGTGCTATTGTTGTTGAGTCACTAAATTGTGTCTGACTCTTCGTGACCCCCTGGACTATAACCCACCAGACTCCTCTGTCCATGGAATTTCCCAGGCAAAAATAGTGGAGTGGGCACCATTTCCTTCTCCAGGGGCTCTTCCTGATCCAAGGATCAAATCTGCATCTGCTGCATTGCAGGCAGATTCTTTACCGCTGAACAACCAGGGATCCCATGAGTAGCAGATTACTAAATGTTAAGAACAGAGTTTACAAAATATTTGGGGTGTCTTACTTACTTCTGTTTGCTTTTTAGCTGTCTAACAGTTTTCTAAGTAGTTTTCTATTAAATTCTTTCCTTTCAATTCCTTGGCATTAGTTCATATTTCCTGACAGTACAGTAATGATGTACTCAGATTGTTTTGATGTCTTAATATTTCTGAAATCAGACTGGATCTTGTCATTTTTTTATGAAATAGCAAAACTGATTCATTTACAATTGCCTGTGTATGTGCACCAAATTTTGCAAAAATAGTATCAGTAACTTAAAGGAAGATAAAAGACAACTTTTAAGAAACACAGCATTGGCTTACTTTTGAAGCTGCAGCAGACATTATGGTGGAAAACATGTACATTGACCACTCTGAGACAAAAAAAAGGATACAATTTCATGTAAGACATTTTAGAACTATCTTAAACCATATGTTGGCTTGTATTTTTTTCTTGCTTATACATATGTGCTGTATGGTTAAAGTATTTGCTAAAGTTTAAAAACAGTCTTTCAATACATAAAAAGAAAAAATATGTAATAGGCAAGCATTTCATCATAGTTTGAACTGGCAGTGTATATATTTTTTTTCTTTTTTAACGGGTCATAACATAATGGAGTGTCCTACAATTGATGGTACCTTAGATTGGATGGACTATAACATATATCCAGACCAGGCACTAGAAGGATTATTTCCAAGCTCAATATAGAGGTTTGTATGACTTTTTAGTTCCTTTGTAACTTTGCTTTCTGAATACCTTCTGATTTAATTATTATAATGTTAAAATATTGTTAAAGTAATTTGTACAATTAGAAAAATTGTTTTTCTTTTTTTAAAAGGGTCTATAGTAAGTCAAAATGTGTACTGGAGGTATATTCTGGACTCCTTGTTTACACGGTAGAGTCTGCATTCAAATCTAGTTTGCTAATGTTTCTTCTCTATCACTCTCTGGTTAATTGTTACTATAGACCTTAAGTCAACCAGTGTTCCCTTTTTCATAAAAGGCCTGACATATATTGACATTTCCTTTATGTGGCTAAAATACTTTGCCAGATTCTTTACCGCTGAACAACCAGGGATTGAGTAGCAGATTACTAAATGTTAAGAACAGAGTTTACAAAATATTTGGGGTGTCTTACTTACTTCTGTTTGCTTTTTAGCTGTCTAACAGTTTTCTAAGTAGTTTTCTATTAAATTCTTTCCTTTCAATTCCTTGGCATTAGTTCATATTTCCTGACAGTACAGTAATGATGTACTCAGATTGTTTTGATGTCTTAATATTTCTGAAATCAGACTGGATCTTGTCATTTTTTTATGAAATAGCAAAACTGATTCATTTACAATTGCCTGTGTATGTGCACCAAATTTTGCAAAAATAGTATCAGTAACTTAAAGGAAGATAAAAGACAACTTTTAAGAAACACAGCATTGGCTTACTTTTGAAGCTGCAGCAGACATTATGGTGGAAAACATGTACATTGACCACTCTGAGACAAAAAAAAGGATACAATTTCATGTAAGACATTTTAGAACTATCTTAAACCATATGTTGGCTTGTATTTTTTTCTTGCTTATACATATGTGCTGTATGGTTAAAGTATTTGCTAAAGTTTAAAAACAGTCTTTCAATACATAAAAAGAAAAAATATGTAATAGGCAAGCATTTCATCATAGTTTGAACTGGCAGTGTATATATTTTTTTTCTTTTTTAACGGGTCATAACATAATGGAGTGTCCTACAATTGATGGTACCTTAGATTGGATGGACTATAACATATATCCAGACCAGGCACTAGAAGGATTATTTCCAAGCTCAATATAGAGGTTTGTATGACTTTTTAGTTCCTTTGTAACTTTGCTTTCTGAATACCTTCTGATTTAATTATTATAATGTTAAAATATTGTTAAAGTAATTTGTACAATTAGAAAAATTGTTTTTTTTTTTTTTAAAAAGGGTCTATAGTAAGTCAAAATGTGTACTGGAGGTATATTCTGGACTCCTTGTTTACACGGTAGAGTCTGCATTCAAATCTAGTTTGCTAATGTTTCTTCTCTATCACTCTCTGGTTAATTGTTACTATAGACCTTAAGTCAACCAGTGTTCCCTTTTTCATAAAAGGCCTGACATATATTGACATTTCCTTTATGTGGCTAAAATACTTTGAAAGGATCTTAGTTAACAGACAGGATATATTTAAATTTGAATATTTTCCACTAATTTGATCCTAGTTAAAGGACAGGTCCAAAAATCTAGGGCTGAGTTCAGCTGACTATTTAAAGGAAGAAGACCATGATAGGAATTCAAGGGAGCATATTCTGGGACAATACACGCAGGATTAGAAGTGAGGATCACAGTGAAGGTTTGATCGGCTGAGGTCCCTATTTGTCAGGATGAGGAGAGTGAGATAACACAGGAAGAGGCACCTGTGTAGTAGTTATCAAGATTCAGGCACTGTTTGAAGTAACTTACATATATTCACTCATTTTAGCTCTACAACCATCCAGCAGACTAGTGTAAGAAGCAAGAATTACTTGAATACTGAATGATAACACATATGCATAATTGCAGAATGTAAAAACCTTTATAGTTTTTATAGAAACTGTCTCTAACTTGAGTGCCTGCGATGTGTGCCAGACACCATGAACTAAATAAGATGACTGAAATTCTGAAAACCAGAATAGAACCTTTTTTTCTATTAAATTTCCTGGATCGTGGTGACCAAAAGAGTGTGGCTACACTCACTCAGCGACAGTCATAAAGTGAATTTTTGACATCACTTGTTTTTTTAATTATTTCATAAATGAAAATGTTGTGTCCCAGTTTACACGGAAGTAGCCTACACTACTTATCTACTGCTGCATAGCAAATTACTGTAAAATCTAGTGGCTTAAGACAAAAAACTTATGTCATCGTTTCTGAGGATCAGGAATCCTAAGCCATATGCTTTTGGCTAAGGGTCTCTCTTGAGGTGGTCAAGATGTTGGCTGGTCTGCATCTTTATGGATATACTGGGGCTAAAGAATCTGTTTCCAAGCTCACTCCCATGGATATTAGCAAGAGGTTTAACTTCCTTACCATGAGGGTCCCTCAATAAGGGTACCCCAAATCCAGTGAGGAGAGGAGAGATGGAAAAGGGGAGGAAAAGAGAGAGGGGAAGGTGGAAAGAAAAGAGAGAATCCTAGTTGGAACCTATGTCTTATAACTTAATCTCAGAATTGACATCCCATTCCTTCTGCCATATCTGATTCATCAAATAATCAATCGCAGTCAATTGATGAAATGTATTTGCATATCAGGAGGCATTAGGGGAGATCTTTAGGGCTGATTACCACAGAAATTTGACTTGGAATGCAAAGATTTTAATTAATGAAGTCATTTGAATAGTAGAGGAAGATGAACACTCCCTGACTGTTGCCTTACCCTTCCCCAAAACTCCGTAAGTAGAAAAGATTGCCCTAGCCTTTTAATCGGCTGAGGTCCCTATTTGTCAGGATGAGGAGAGTGAGATAACACAGGAAGAGGCACCTGTGTAGTAGTTATCAAGATTCAGGCACTGTTTGAAGTAACTTACATATATTCACTCATTTTAGCTCTACAACCATCCAGCAGACTAGTGTAAGAAGCAAGAATTACTTGAATACTGAATGATAACACATATGCATAATTGCAGAATGTAAAAACCTTTATAGTTTTTATAGAAACTGTCTCTAACTTGAGTGCCTGCGATGTGTGCCAGACACCATGAACTAAATAAGATGACTGAAATTCTGAAAACCAGAATAGAACCTTTTTTTCTATTAAATTTCCTGGATCGTGGTGACCAAAAGAGTGTGGCTACACTCACTCAGCGACAGTCATAAAGTGAATTTTTGACATCACTTGTTTTTTTTTTAATTATTTCATAAATGAAAATGTTGTGTCCCAGTTTACACGGAAGTAGCCTACACTACTTATCTACTGCTGCATAGCAAATTACTGTAAAATCTAGTGGCTTAAGACAAAAAACTTATGTCATCGTTTCTGAGGATCAGGAATCCTAAGCCATATGCTTTTGGCTAAGGGTCTCTCTTGAGGTGGTCAAGATGTTGGCTGGTCTGCATCTTTATGGATATACTGGGGCTAAAGAATCTGTTTCCAAGCTCACTCCCATGGATATTAGCAAGAGGTTTAACTTCCTTACCATGAGGGTCCCTCAATAAGGGTACCCCAAATCCAGTGAGGAGAGGAGAGATGGAAAAGGGGAGGAAAAGAGAGAGGGGAAGGTGGAAAGAAAAGAGAGAATCCTAGTTGGAACCTATGTCTTATAACTTAATCTCAGAATTGACATCCCATTCCTTCTGCCATATCTGATTCATCAAATAATCAATCGCAGTCAATTGATGAAATGTATTTGCATATCAGGAGGCATTAGGGGAGATCTTTAGGGCTGATTACCACAGAAATTTGACTTGGAATGCAAAGATTTTAATTAATGAAGTCATTTGAATAGTAGAGGAAGATGAACACTCCCTGACTGTTGCCTTACCCTTCCCCAAAACTCCGTAAGTAGAAAAGATGGCCCTAGCCTTTTAATTTTAGAGATACTGAATATTCTCCTGATTTTGTCTCAGGAGACGTTAAGCAGTTGTGTATCTGAGCAGTGAAATGACGTTCTTCCTAAAATCCTGAATTCCCCGGCTTTGGTGCATTCTCCAGTTACAGTAACGGATTTACTAGAAAAGTGTATTGTTAATCAAAAACTGAGGCAGTTTTCTTAACAGGAGAAGCTGAATGGAGTAGTACAGCGCAACTGTACCTACACCTTTCAGATATCACACATTCTCTATTCTTGTCAAAGTTCCCATTTATCCTCCTAGGATTCATGAAATAGTTTAGCTCTTCAAGGACTTATGAATTTCTCTTTGATGTCTTCTTGAGGAGTTTTCTATATGCTTCGAGACGGAACACTGAATTAAGTTAGCCTCAAGGCCAACCTACACACTATTCACATGCTGTTCTTTATTCAATCTGAATTAAGACTAGTAGGGAAGTCATGTCTAGAATGACAATCAGTGTATGGCTTACTATTGTAAGACAGGGTTTTACATAGAGTAGACCTCAGTTTAATTTTGCTTCTTTAAGTATGATTTTTCTTTTAATAACACATACATTTTCCAATGTATTACCAGATACAATCACTGTATACAGTTTTAGATTAGGCTCATAATCAGGGAGAATTCAAACACGCAAGAAGTACTTTTGTGCTAAGTTTTACTGCTTAAAGGGACAATTTACACAGAACAAATGTAGTTCAAACATCAGCCAGGTTCTTCTGCATTACCAGGGTTGGAAAAGGAGAGGAGAGATGGAAAAGGGGAGGAAAAGAGAGAGGGGAAGGTGGAAAGAAAAGAGAGAATCCTAGTTGGAACCTATGTCTTATAACTTAATCTCAGAATTGACATCCCATTCCTTCTGCCATATCTGATTCATCAAATAATCAATCGCAGTCAATTGATGAAATGTATTTGCATATCAGGAGGCATTAGGGGAGATCTTTAGGGCTGATTACCACAGAAATTTGACTTGGAATGCAAAGATTTTAATTAATGAAGTCATTTGAATAGTAGAGGAAGATGAACACTCCCTGACTGTTGCCTTACCCTTCCCCAAAACTCCGTAAGTAGAAAAGATGGCCCTAGCCTTTTAATTTTAGAGATACTGAATATTCTCCTGATTTTGTCTCAGGAGACGTTAAGCAGTTGTGTATCTGAGCAGTGAAATGACGTTCTTCCTAAAATCCTGAATTCCCCGGCTTTGGTGCATTCTCCAGTTACAGTAACGGATTTACTAGAAAAGTGTATTGTTAATCAAAAACTGAGGCAGTTTTCTTAACAGGAGAAGCTGAATGGAGTAGTACAGCGCAACTGTACCTACACCTTTCAGATATCACACATTCTCTATTCTTGTCAAAGTTCCCATTTATCCTCCTAGGATTCATGAAATAGTTTAGCTCTTCAAGGACTTATGAATTTCTCTTTGATGTCTTCTTGAGGAGTTTTCTATATGCTTCGAGACGGAACACTGAATTAAGTTAGCCTCAAGGCCAACCTACACACTATTCACATGCTGTTCTTTATTCAATCTGAATTAAGACTAGTAGGGAAGTCATGTCTAGAATGACAATCAGTGTATGGCTTACTATTGTAAGACAGGGTTTTACATAGAGTAGACCTCAGTTTAATTTTGCTTCTTTAAGTATGATTTTTCTTTTAATAACACATACATTTTCCAATGTATTACCAGATACAATCACTGTATACAGTTTTAGATTAGGCTCATAATCAGGGAGAATTCAAACACGCAAGAAGTACTTTTGTGCTAAGTTTTACTGCTTAAAGGGACAATTTACACAGAACAAATGTAGTTCAAACATCAGCCAGGTTCTTCTGCATTCATTTAAAGAGATGCACTCTTTTTTTTATCTTATTGATTTTTCCTTGTTCATTATGGATCACTTCATCTTCCTTTGATTTGTTTCTCTTACTGAATTGGCACTTTATGTAGGTGCTTCACTTCTCACTAATGGCAATTGCTGGCTATTGACCAAATAGGACATGACTACTGAATTGAAACTTTTTACATCATTACAGTTCAATATTGGTAATGGCAGTTTCACACTGTCCAAATTAGTTCTTCCCATAGCGTTAGAAAGCATAGGGACCAGTGAGGACAAAATGATAATAAAAATGTCTGACAATACATAGTTTAGATCTCTGCTAGTACTGTATATACAATAATTTTGGTTATCTAGAATTAAGTGGAGCTTCCACAAATATCACTGTAGTTAATGAATATCCATGTTTATTTACTGGGATTTTTATTCTACTTGGTAATAGAACTGCAAAAAATAAAATTAATCCTATATTGTAACTATTGGCCATTAAATAAACAAACCAAAGAAAATACTGATTTCATCTATATTTTTCAGTTTTAGATGCTGCATTTGACAAGCCCAATGTTCTCAAGGACCGTAATTGTTATTTAGCTCATTCTGTCAGTATTGAGCGGCAGAAAACAGATGATAATTGTGTCTTACATCCCCTGTTCTCTAACCTGTTTCTGTGACCTACAGAAGTTACTGACTCCTTTTCTTCCCAAAGGTCACATTTGAATTATAACACACTCTACAGAATATGTGTCTGTGGCAGGAAATAAAAATATAACCTCTGTGAAATGTGTATGCCTTTGAAACATGGATCGACAGATGCAGGATGGGTCTGATGGCAAAAAAAGAATGACAATCAGTGTATGGCTTACTATTGTAAGACAGGGTTTTACATAGAGTAGACCTCAGTTTAATTTTGCTTCTTTAAGTATGATTTTTCTTTTAATAACACATACATTTTCCAATGTATTACCAGATACAATCACTGTATACAGTTTTAGATTAGGCTCATAATCAGGGAGAATTCAAACACGCAAGAAGTACTTTTGTGCTAAGTTTTACTGCTTAAAGGGACAATTTACACAGAACAAATGTAGTTCAAACATCAGCCAGGTTCTTCTGCATTCATTTAAAGAGATGCACTCTTTTTTTTATCTTATTGATTTTTCCTTGTTCATTATGGATCACTTCATCTTCCTTTGATTTGTTTCTCTTACTGAATTGGCACTTTATGTAGGTGCTTCACTTCTCACTAATGGCAATTGCTGGCTATTGACCAAATAGGACATGACTACTGAATTGAAACTTTTTACATCATTACAGTTCAATATTGGTAATGGCAGTTTCACACTGTCCAAATTAGTTCTTCCCATAGCGTTAGAAAGCATAGGGACCAGTGAGGACAAAATGATAATAAAAATGTCTGACAATACATAGTTTAGATCTCTGCTAGTACTGTATATACAATAATTTTGGTTATCTAGAATTAAGTGGAGCTTCCACAAATATCACTGTAGTTAATGAATATCCATGTTTATTTACTGGGATTTTTATTCTACTTGGTAATAGAACTGCAAAAAATAAAATTAATCCTATATTGTAACTATTGGCCATTAAATAAACAAACCAAAGAAAATACTGATTTCATCTATATTTTTCAGTTTTAGATGCTGCATTTGACAAGCCCAATGTTCTCAAGGACCGTAATTGTTATTTAGCTCATTCTGTCAGTATTGAGCGGCAGAAAACAGATGATAATTGTGTCTTACATCCCCTGTTCTCTAACCTGTTTCTGTGACCTACAGAAGTTACTGACTCCTTTTCTTCCCAAAGGTCACATTTGAATTATAACACACTCTACAGAATATGTGTCTGTGGCAGGAAATAAAAATATAACCTCTGTGAAATGTGTATGCCTTTGAAACATGGATCGACAGATGCAGGATGGGTGAGGCATAGGAATGATAAGAGAGCAGGTGCTAAAACAAAATGTAAAACTCCAAGAAGATTCTATGGCTTTTGTCACATTCTGAGAGCCTCAGAAAGGTGTGTATACCTTATAACCTGCCTTTTGAGTGTCACTCTCCCCTTGACCTTCAAATATAGTCAGTCCTTTCCACTTAGAAAATATTTAATATATTTCTTTCTCCTTTTCTGACATAGGTTCTCAAGAGCAATGTTACCCACTTTCTTCATGCTTACGCTTTTCACTGTCTTGAATCTATTGGACTGTTATTTTTCTCCTCTAGCACTCCAGAGAAACCGAAATTGACCTCTGGATGATCAAATGGACTTTATTTTTAACTTGCCATGATTTCTTTGTTGTATCTGTCTTTTTTGGACATTACTCTTCCTCTAGTTTAACTGGCAGTACTATTTTCATCTTCCTTTTGTCACTATTATTTATCTGGTTTGTTTACCATGAGTTTTTCATCAGCTCTCTTGTGCAGTGATGAACAATATCTTTGTTCCTATTATGGTCTTTCTATGGGCCTTTTCTTGAAAACAGCAATGCAAAATTATTTCTCCAATATTAAATGTTCTCTTAAGCACAAAGCTCATTTTAATTCACCTATCAAATTCTGAACATCTATATAGTTCACCAATATAAATTTCAATATATAATTGACAAAAGTAGTAACAATAATAATATTGGGTTGGCCAAATGTTTCTTTGGTTTTAAAGTAAAATAAAAGACACGTGCCATTTTCACCAAGAGTTTTATTGAACGGCACAATCACCATTTCATTCCAATCACTTCTGCCATTTTTCCAGGCAAGTTCATAATTTCATCTTCCCAAAACATTTTTAAAAAAACTAATTGTTATTTAGCTCATTCTGTCAGTATTGAGCGGCAGAAAACAGATGATAATTGTGTCTTACATCCCCTGTTCTCTAACCTGTTTCTGTGACCTACAGAAGTTACTGACTCCTTTTCTTCCCAAAGGTCACATTTGAATTATAACACACTCTACAGAATATGTGTCTGTGGCAGGAAATAAAAATATAACCTCTGTGAAATGTGTATGCCTTTGAAACATGGATCGACAGATGCAGGATGGGTGAGGCATAGGAATGATAAGAGAGCAGGTGCTAAAACAAAATGTAAAACTCCAAGAAGATTCTATGGCTTTTGTCACATTCTGAGAGCCTCAGAAAGGTGTGTATACCTTATAACCTGCCTTTTGAGTGTCACTCTCCCCTTGACCTTCAAATATAGTCAGTCCTTTCCACTTAGAAAATATTTAATATATTTCTTTCTCCTTTTCTGACATAGGTTCTCAAGAGCAATGTTACCCACTTTCTTCATGCTTACGCTTTTCACTGTCTTGAATCTATTGGACTGTTATTTTTCTCCTCTAGCACTCCAGAGAAACCGAAATTGACCTCTGGATGATCAAATGGACTTTATTTTTAACTTGCCATGATTTCTTTGTTGTATCTGTCTTTTTTGGACATTACTCTTCCTCTAGTTTAACTGGCAGTACTATTTTCATCTTCCTTTTGTCACTATTATTTATCTGGTTTGTTTACCATGAGTTTTTCATCAGCTCTCTTGTGCAGTGATGAACAATATCTTTGTTCCTATTATGGTCTTTCTATGGGCCTTTTCTTGAAAACAGCAATGCAAAATTATTTCTCCAATATTAAATGTTCTCTTAAGCACAAAGCTCATTTTAATTCACCTATCAAATTCTGAACATCTATATAGTTCACCAATATAAATTTCAATATATAATTGACAAAAGTAGTAACAATAATAATATTGGGTTGGCCAAATGTTTCTTTGGTTTTAAAGTAAAAATAAAAGACACGTGCCATTTTCACCAAGAGTTTTATTGAACGGCACAATCACCATTTCATTCCAATCACTTCTGCCATTTTTCCAGGCAAGTTCATAATTTCATCTTCCCAAAACTTTTAACTTTTTGAGGAAAGAACTGTTCCAGGAACCATTTACAATCTTCCAGGTAATCGAATTTTTTCCAATTAAGGGAATTTTGTAAAGACCAACGTAAATGGCGATCTGAAGGTTCAAGGTCTAGTGAATAAGACAGATGAGTCAGAACTTCCCAGTCAACCTGGAATAGCCTTTGCCTGGTCATCAATGAAACATGCAGTCTAGTGTTATCCTGAGAGAAAATTATACATTTTCTGTTGACTAATTCTGGATGTTTTTCATTGAGTCACCTTCAGTTGGTCTAACTGGGAGCACTACTTGTTGGAATTAATCATTTGATTTTCCAAAAGGAGATGATAATGGATGACTCCATTCTAACCCCATCATATACACAATCGATATCACCTCCTTTGGATAAAGATCAGCCTTTGGTGTGGTTGGTGGTGCCTTGTTTCACCTGCTCCATGATCTCTTTCATTCCACAGTATTGTACAGTATCCACTTTTCATTTCCTGTCACAATTTGTTTTAACTATTTTTTTTTCTTTTTTTGACCACTTCTATTGATCTTTGATTTATTTATTTTCAGTCATCTTTGTTCTTTGGCCTATGTGGGTCTCCCATCGTAGTGGCCTCTCTCACTGCAGAGCACCGGCTCTGGGCACATGAGCTCTAGAACGCTGGCTCAGTAGTTGGATACGTTGGTTTGTTTACCATGAGTTTTTCATCAGCTCTCTTGTGCAGTGATGAACAATATCTTTGTTCCTATTATGGTCTTTCTATGGGCCTTTTCTTGAAAACAGCAATGCAAAATTATTTCTCCAATATTAAATGTTCTCTTAAGCACAAAGCTCATTTTAATTCACCTATCAAATTCTGAACATCTATATAGTTCACCAATATAAATTTCAATATATAATTGACAAAAGTAGTAACAATAATAATATTGGGTTGGCCAAATGTTTCTTTGGTTTTAAAGTAAAAATAAAAGACACGTGCCATTTTCACCAAGAGTTTTATTGAACGGCACAATCACCATTTCATTCCAATCACTTCTGCCATTTTTCCAGGCAAGTTCATAATTTCATCTTCCCAAAACTTTTTAACTTTTTGAGGAAAGAACTGTTCCAGGAACCATTTACAATCTTCCAGGTAATCGAATTTTTTCCAATTAAGGGAATTTTGTAAAGACCAAAGTAAATGGGCATCTGAAGGTTCAAGGTCTAGTGAATAAGACAGATGAGTCAGAACTTCCCAGTCAACCTGGAATAGCCTTTGCCTGGTCATCAATGAAACATGCAGTCTAGTGTTATCCTGAGAGAAAATTATACATTTTCTGTTGACTAATTCTGGATGTTTTTCATTGAGTCACCTTCAGTTGGTCTAACTGGGAGCACTACTTGTTGGAATTAATCATTTGATTTTCCAAAAGGAGATGATAATGGATGACTCCATTCTAACCCCATCATATACACAATCGATATCACCTCCTTTGGATAAAGATCAGCCTTTGGTGTGGTTGGTGGTGCCTTGTTTCACCTGCTCCATGATCTCTTTCATTCCACAGTATTGTACAGTATCCACTTTTCATTTCCTGTCACAATTTGTTTTAACTATTTTTTTTTTCTTTTTTTGACCACTTCTATTGATCTTTGATTTATTTATTTTCAGTCATCTTTGTTCTTTGGCCTATGTGGGTCTCCCATCGTAGTGGCCTCTCTCACTGCAGAGCACCGGCTCTGGGCACATGAGCTCTAGAACGCTGGCTCAGTAGTTGGATACGTTGGTCCAGCTGTTCCGCAGCATGTGGGATCTTCCCAGACCAGGGATTGAACCAGCACCCCTTTCTCAGCAAGGTGGTGTCCTTACCCACTGAACCACCAGGGACACCACAATTTGTTTTAAATATGGAATATTTTCATTATATTTCAGTAGCAAGCAGGTCTCAAGCAAAAATACAATCAAGGATTTTTTTTCACTTGACTTATGTGGAACCAAAATATCAAAGTGATGAACATAATCAAGTTGGTGTAAATGATTTCCAACATTTGATTTGCATATTTTGAGTGTGTCACCTATCTCCTATGAGGTATAACATTGGTTGTTCTCAATTAATGTGTTAATTTGATCTGTATAACATCAACTCATCTACCCAACCATGGACTACTGTCCAGCAAGACACTGCAAGCATACAACTTCACAAACCACTTTTATTTTATTTATTTTTTTAAACCTTTATTTTACTTTTAACTTTTACAGAGTTTTGTTGTTCACAGACATGCATGTTCTCAGATTAATCACATGTATATCCCCCCCTTCCCTCCCCTCCCGACCATCACACAGCACCCCTGAAGGATCCCCTTTTTTCACAGAGCAATGACTATAGCTATTTTCTTCACTTATGATAGTACAGGCCTTCATGCTACTTCCTTTACGCCTCTCACCCACTGTTCCTTCCCCACAATGTCCATATGTCCACTGTCCATGTCTGTCTTTCTGTCGCTTCACTGCATGTGCCATCATCACCATCCTACTAGATTCCATATATATGTGTTAATATACTGTATTTGTCCTTCTCTTTTTGACTGACTTCACTTTTTATGATACGTTCTAGATCCAGCCACCTCATTAGGGTTGAACTCAAAATGGATTAAAGACTTAAATGTAAGGCCAGAAACCATCAAACTCTTAGAGGAGAATATAGGCAAAACCCTCAAGGACATCAATCAAAGCAAGATCTTCTCTGACCCACCTACTAGAATAGTGGAACTAAAAAGACAAATGAACATGTGGGACCTAATGAAACTTAAAAGCTTTTGTACAGCTAAAGAAATTACAAAAAAGCTGAACAGACAGCCCACAGAGTGGGAGAAAATCATAGCAAATGAAACAACAGACAAAGAATTAATCTCCAAAATCTACAAGCAACTCAGACAACTCAGCACTGGAAAAATGAACAACCCAATCAAAAAATGGGAAAAGGACCTAAACAGACACCTCTCCAACGATGACATACAGATGGCCCAAAAACACATGAAACGATGCTCAACTTCACTAATAATTAGAGAAATGCAAATCAAAACTACAATGAGATATCATCTCACACCCGTCAGAATGGCCATCATCCACAAATCGACAGACAATAAATGCTGGAGAGGCTGAGGAAAGGAACAGGCTGGTGGGAGTGTAAATTGATACAGCCTCTATGGAAGACAGTCTGGAGGAACACCTTTGAGTGTGTCACATCTCTCCTATGAGGTATAACATTGGTTGTTCTCAATTAATGTGTTAATTTGATCTGTATAACATCAACTCATCTACCCAACCATGGACTACTGTCCAGCAAGACACTGCAAGCATACAACTTCACAAACCACTTTTATTTTATTTATTTTTTTAAACCTTTATTTTACTTTTAACTTTTACAGAGTTTTGTTGTTCACAGACATGCATGTTCTCAGATTAATCACATGTATATCCCCCCCTTCCCTCCCCTCCCGACCATCACACAGCACCCCTGAAGGATCCCCTTTTTTCACAGAGCAATGACTATAGCTATTTTCTTCACTTATGATAGTACAGGCCTTCATGCTACTTCCTTTACGCCTCTCACCCACTGTTCCTTCCCCACAATGTCCATATGTCCACTGTCCATGTCTGTCTTTCTGTCGCTTCACTGCATGTGCCATCATCACCATCCTACTAGATTCCATATATATGTGTTAATATACTGTATT
The DNA here is from genome assembly GCA_022376925.1 of Tragulus kanchil. Lineage (NCBI taxonomy): Eukaryota > Metazoa > Chordata > Mammalia > Artiodactyla > Tragulidae > Tragulus > Tragulus kanchil. Next base: position 55,929,754 of record JAIOJX010000004.1, read on the forward strand.
TGTCCTTCTCTTTTTGACTGACTTCACTTTTTATGATACGTTCTAGATCCAGCCACCTCATTAGGGTTGAACTCAAAATGGATTAAAGACTTAAATGTAAGGCCAGAAACCATCAAACTCTTAGAGGAGAATATAGGCAAAACCCTCAAGGACATCAATCAAAGCAAGATCTTCTCTGACCCACCTACTAGAATAGTGGAACTAAAAAGACAAATGAACATGTGGGACCTAATGAAACTTAAAAGCTTTTGTACAGCTAAAGAAATTACAAAAAAGCTGAACAGACAGCCCACAGAGTGGGAGAAAATCATAGCAAATGAAACAACAGACAAAGAATTAATCTCCAAAATCTACAAGCAACTCAGACAACTCAGCACTGGAAAAATGAACAACCCAATCAAAAAATGGGAAAAGGACCTAAACAGACACCTCTCCAACGATGACATACAGATGGCCCAAAAACACATGAAACGATGCTCAACTTCACTAATAATTAGAGAAATGCAAATCAAAACTACAATGAGATATCATCTCACACCCGTCAGAATGGCCATCATCCACAAATCGACAGACAATAAATGCTGGAGAGGCTGAGGAGAAAAGGGAACACTCCTGCATTGCTGGTGGGAGTGTAAATTGATACAGCCTCTATGGAAGACAGTCTGGAGATTTCTTAAAAAACTAAAAATAGAAGCACCATATGACCCAGCAATCCCACTCTTAGGCTTATACCCTGACGAAATCAAAACTGAAAGAAGCACCTGTACCCCAATGTTCATTGCAGCTCTCTATACAATAGCTAGAACTTGGAAGGAACCTAGATGCCCATCGACGAATGAATGGATACAGAAGCTCTGGTACATATATACAATGGAATACAAACCACTTTTAACACATTCAATCAGTCACTGGAACTTCTCCATACACTGCATAATTTTTTTTATATATATTTCAGTTTCCTTTTTACCTTTCTTAAAACATAATATTCTGAAAATGTTGCTTTCCTTTCATCTTCATTATAATGGCTACACAAAAATTACCAATTTTGATTTTTTTGTAATGCATGCTGATACGACAGCTGTCACAATACAATTTAACAAAATTGTTTCAAAATGAATTTGAAGACAACTGAGTGTCACATTCCAAAAATGAAGATCTCGGCATCTAGTCCCATCATTTCATGGAAAAATGGAAACAGTGATAGACTTTATTTTCTTGGGCTCCAAAATCACTGCAGATGGTGACTGCAGTCATGAAATTAAAAGACACATGCTCCTTGGAAGAAAAGCTATGATAAACCTAGACAGCATGTTGAAAAGCAGAGACATCACTTTGCTGACAAAAGTTTGTATAGTTAAAGCTATGGTTTTCCCAGTAGTCATGTATGGATGTGAGAGCTGGACCACAAAGAAGGCTGAGCATGGAAAAATTGATGCCTTTGAACTGTGGTGTTGGAGAAGGCTCTTAAGATATTCTTTGGACTGCAAGGAGATCAAACCAATCAATCTTGAGGGAAATCAGTCATGAATACTCATTGGAAAAAATGATGCTGATGCTGATGCTGAAGCTGTAGCTCAAATACTTTGACCACCCGAAGCAAAAAGATGACTCATTGGAAAAGAGCCTGCTGTTGGGGAAAATAGACAGCAAACGCAGAGGGGAATGACAGAGGATGAGATTATTGGATGGCATTACTCAGTCAATGTACATGAGTTTGAGCAAGCTCCAGGAAATGGTGAAGGACAGGGAAGACTGGTGTGCTTCAGTCCACGAGGTACACCAGTGACTGAACTGAAGTGTCACTAGAGCCATATTATGGACAAAACTGAATCAATCTTTTGGCCAACCCAATAAAAATATTGTAATAGAATTAGTAATCCATTTCACATATATTACCTGTTCTTATTTTTTTCAATCTCCACAAAATTCCCTTAAGAAGAATTACTATACATTTTTTATCATGAACAAAAGTCATAATCAGAATGATTATGCACAGTCAAAAAATGTACAATGTCAAAAAAAAAACAGTAAAGGCAAGTACAATAGTTTTAATTCAAGTCTATCTAACTGCAATATTTCACTGCTTTTCAAAAAAAAATTTCAGATACAATGAAATATGCTTTACCACCTATTTAAAGCTTAGTTAATGACTTCAGCATCTGCCAATCACTCATACTTGAAATCAGACCACATCATCTCTAATAATTGTTGTTGTTTAGTCACTAAATCATATCCTACTCTTTTTTGACTCCATGCACCATAGCCCATCTCTGTCCATGGGATTTCCCAGGCATGAATATTGGAGTAGGTTACCACTTTCTTCTCCAGAAGATCTTCCCGACCTTCAGGATTGAACTCGGCATCTAGTCCCATCATTTCATGGAAAAATGGAAACAGTGATAGACTTTATTTTCTTGGGCTCCAAAATCACTGCAGATGGTGACTGCAGTCATGAAATTAAAAGACACATGCTCCTTGGAAGAAAAGCTATGATAAACCTAGACAGCATGTTGAAAAGCAGAGACATCACTTTGCTGACAAAAGTTTGTATAGTTAAAGCTATGGTTTTCCCAGTAGTCATGTATGGATGTGAGAGCTGGACCACAAAGAAGGCTGAGCATGGAAAAATTGATGCCTTTGAACTGTGGTGTTGGAGAAGGCTCTTAAGATATTCTTTGGACTGCAAGGAGATCAAACCAATCAATCTTGAGGGAAATCAGTCATGAATACTCATTGGAAAAAATGATGCTGATGCTGATGCTGAAGCTGTAGCTCAAATACTTTGACCACCCGAAGCAAAAAGATGACTCATTGGAAAAGAGCCTGCTGTTGGGGAAAATAGACAGCAAACGCAGAGGGGAATGACAGAGGATGAGATTATTGGATGGCATTACTCAGTCAATGTACATGAGTTTGAGCAAGCTCCAGGAAATGGTGAAGGACAGGGAAGACTGGTGTGCTTCAGTCCACGAGGTACACCAGTGACTGAACTGAAGTGTCACTAGAGCCATATTATGGACAAAACTGAATCAATCTTTTGGCCAACCCAATAAAAATATTGTAATAGAATTAGTAATCCATTTCACATATATTACCTGTTCTTATTTTTTTCAATCTCCACAAAATTCCCTTAAGAAGAATTACTATACATTTTTTATCATGAACAAAAGTCATAATCAGAATGATTATGCACAGTCAAAAAATGTACAATGTCAAAAAAAAACAGTAAAGGCAAGTACAATAGTTTTAATTCAAGTCTATCTAACTGCAATATTTCACTGCTTTTCAAAAAAAAATTTCAGATACAATGAAATATGCTTTACCACCTATTTAAAGCTTAGTTAATGACTTCAGCATCTGCCAATCACTCATACTTGAAATCAGACCACATCATCTCTAATAATTGTTGTTGTTTAGTCACTAAATCATATCCTACTCTTTTTTGACTCCATGCACCATAGCCCATCTCTGTCCATGGGATTTCCCAGGCATGAATATTGGAGTAGGTTACCACTTTCTTCTCCAGAAGATCTTCCCGACTCAGGGATTGAAACTGAGTATTCCGCTTTGCAGGTGGATTCTTTACTACTGAGCCTGCAGGGTTACACTATCCCTAATCATACTTTCATTCAGTTTATTTATGATTTTTCATGAAAAGCTACCAAAAATAAACAAATTTTTTGCTTTCATTTCCTTTTGCAGTACCACTTGTTCAGCACTTTCTAAACTTAGCTCTCTCTAAATCATCTTTCACTATGTGAATTATCATTCATAAATGTAAGTCTTTTCATATTTTTCTATGAACAAAATATTTAAATCATTTTCATTGAAACAGGATAGTGTCTACACTCCAAATCCTCTCATTCACATAGGTATTCTTTCTTTTGGTTTTTTGTTGTTGTTGTTGTTGTTGTTGTTTGGTTTTGGCCACAGCTATTGGTCTTTCATTTATTTATCTTTGTTCTGTGGCCTGTGTGGGCCTCCCATCGCAGTGGACTCTCTCCTAGCAGAACACCAGCTCTAGGCGCATGCGCTCCAGAGGTCCAACTCAGTAGTTGGACACATCAGTCCAGCCGCTCCACGGCCTGTAGGATCTTCCCAGGCCAGGGATTTAACCAGCACCCCTTGCACTACAAGGCCATGTCCTTACCCACTGGACCACCAGGGAAGCCCAGTATTATCATTTCTAGTTGTGTTCCTTGTCACTGAGTTCCATGCCTTTTGCCTCTGCATTCACTCCACCACTGTTGGGTATGTGACTACATCAGTCACTCTCACCCCTTCCCTTATTATTTTGCTCACGCTCTTCCTTCTGTCCTCATTTTCTTACCTGACTAGAAGTTCTGTTCATCACTATTCATTGCTGATACATTTGAATTTGAACAGGTCAGTTACATGTCTATCTTCCAAAATAAACTGACAGGTTCTCAGGGAACCATAAATACGGTATCCATTTTCACAACTTTCCTCTTTTTCCCCAGGAGATTTTCTCATCTAGAACTTCTTGCACATAAAAGCTCAGACTGAAATCATTGTTTCACAGCTACAGTGGGATAAAAAGAGAAAATTTCAACATTCAAATATGAACTTTTGAGATCCTGGGACACTACAAAAGTGAAAATAATCATAATAACTGCTTTTTAAATAAATTACAATGTGACAATGACATACACAATAATCCCACCATTGTATTTAACAGTAACATTTCAGAACACATATAACAAGAAATTGATCTTCAAAAAAATTTAGACAAAGCAGATCATACACAAACAATGGAAGATCAGAAAAGCATCACATGTCTCAAAATCTACAGCTATGTATGTTTGCTAAAAAAGGTAAAAATGAAAAGAAGTTTTATTTTAGTGAAACTAATAAAAGACAAGAAAAGAACCCACAAGAAAGCCTAATAACACAACACATAATATTAACCTAGGGTAAATAAGACAAATCAAAGATTACTAGAATAAGCATAAAGTAAGATTTTTTAAAATTATATGTTACTAAATAAAAAGACAAAAGGACATCTAGGCATATGTAATTTTTACTAGAATAAAACAAAGATGAACAAATAGATACATAGATAAGAGCATAACAGACAAAATCAAACAAAAAATACTATGAGATGGCAGTTTTATATTAGATGACCTATCACTCAAGAAAAGAAGTCTTATTTTACAGTAATGGAACAAATGTGAATCTTTCAAAGTGTGAAAAGCTACAATACTATGAGCATTTATAAAAATGCATTCTTCTAATAGAGTAGCAAAATATGCAAAGCAATATATTAGAAACAAAGACTGTATGTTACCCTTCCTTACTCTCTCCAAAAAGAATTTATGTTAGGAGACAGTAACTGATGTACCTCAGAATTCAATAAGCTGAGGAGACAGACTAATGATACAAAAGATTTAAGTATCACCCTTAATATCTCTAGAATTTTATACCACATCAAATGACAAATATTATTATACCAATTGACAACTATTATTTGTAAAATCAGTTACATGTCTATCTCCCAAAATAAACTGACAGGTTCTCAGGGAACCATAAATACGGTATCCATTTTCACAACTTTCCTCTTTTTCCCCAGGAGATTTTCTCATCTAGAACTTCTTGCACATAAAAGCTCAGACTGAAATCATTGTTTCACAGCTACAGTGGGATAAAAAGAGAAAATTTCAACATTCAAATATGAACTTTTGAGATCCTGGGACACTACAAAAGTGAAAATAATCATAATAACTGCTTTTTAAATAAATTACAATGTGACAATGACATACACAATAATCCCACCATTGTATTTAACAGTAACATTTCAGAACACATATAACAAGAAATTGATCTTCAAAAAAATTTAGACAAAGCAGATCATACACAAACAATGGAAGATCAGAAAAGCATCACATGTCTCAAAATCTACAGCTATGTATGTTTGCTAAAAAAGGTAAAAATGAAAAGAAGTTTTATTTTAGTGAAACTAATAAAAGACAAGAAAAGAACCCACAAGAAAGCCTAATAACACAACACATAATATTAACCTAGGGTAAATAAGACAAATCAAAGATTACTAGAATAAGCATAAAGTAAGATTTTTTAAAATTATATGTTACTAAATAAAAAGACAAAAGGACATCTAGGCATATGTAATTTTTACTAGAATAAAACAAAGATGAACAAATAGATACATAGATAAGAGCATAACAGACAAAATCAAACAAAAAATACTATGAGATGGCAGTTTTATATTAGATGACCTATCACTCAAGAAAAGAAGTCTTATTTTACAGTAATGGAACAAATGTGAATCTTTCAAAGTGTGAAAAGCTACAATACTATGAGCATTTATAAAAATGCATTCTTCTAATAGAGTAGCAAAATATGCAAAGCAATATATTAGAAACAAAGACTGTATGTTACCCTTCCTTACTCTCTCCAAAAAGAATTTATGTTAGGAGACAGTAACTGATGTACCTCAGAATTCAATAAGCTGAGGAGACAGACTAATGATACAAAAGATTTAAGTATCACCCTTAATATCTCTAGAATTTTATACCACATCAAATGACAAATATTATTATACCAATTGACAACTATTATTTGTAAAATCAGTTATATCTTTTGCCATGAAAACTAAATACAATTTCCAAATAGTAACTGTAAGGTCAATATTCTAAATACTTCAATGTAATAAAATATATTCTAATTAATATTAAACAGAGAAATTTTAAAAAGTCAATTCTCTAAGTAAAATTTCCTAAAGAAAAAAATTCAGCCAAACACACTAGAGATCAATCTCAGGACTACGGTTAAAACATGGTAACAGAATAAATAGATCTACACTCAAGGAGAGAAATGGGGTGATTAGACAGGATGCATACCATCTAATTCCAATCACACGAAATTCAGCAACAGGAGAAATTAATCCATGATGAGAGAAGCCAGAACAATGTTTACAGTGGTTTTCATCTGAGACTGATTTTGTACCCTGTGGCACATTTGAGAATCTCCAGATGCATTCTTGGTTCAGTACAGGGGGAGGGGTTGCTACTGCCACTTAGGACTAAACGGCAGACACAATGCTTACCAGAAACTGTTTTTTATTTTCTTTTTTCTTCGTTGTATTGAACAGACATGTAAGAAGCCAATGGTGAATAATCAATTTAATGAAATCCATTAATATATACAGAGCAAACATCCAAGTTGGAAATGGAAGAGGGAAAGAAGGCAATTTCTAAATGAGGTAGAGCTAAAACTCTGATCTATAATAACGTTGCAGAGGAATATAGGCAGTGATGGGAAAGAACAGGATGAGGCAACAGTTCTTTTTTTTTTTTTTTAATACTTGCTACTTCTGCTTCATTCTTTATAATATCTGGCTCCTCCTTCACACTACTAACATTCTGTTTTCTGAGGATATTTATTATGTTTATTTTATATTGCTGAACTAGTTCCTCTCTTAGCTCTGGTTTGTCTAGGTCCTAGTGTGTTATCATTCTTTTATAGCTGTGTTCAATTTCTGCTGCTTTGGTTTTTTTTTTTTTTTTTTTTTACTTCAGTAAATTCTGGGAGGTTAAGAAAAATGTACAGATGTGCTAACTGTGGCCATTATACATGGTTTGAAGGATGTAGTATGCCCAAGGCAGAGGGTACCTGCCTTGAAAATAGCTTTATAACTTTCATAGGCTTAAGAAAGAATTTATATACTCCTTTAAGAACTTACTCCAAAATGTAGTGATTCCTATATTTGACTGCACATTATAATAACCTGGGGTGCTTTACAAAATATGCCTGAGCCGTAGTCCCCAGAGAATCTCATTTACTTAAGTTTTGTCCCTGGCATCAGAATTTCTTCAAGTTCCCCAGTTCTAAAGTATAGCCACGATTAAAACTAGTTTTGGGCTTCCCCTGGTGGTCCAGTGGATAAGGACACCGCCTTGCAGTGTGCAAGGGGCGCCGGTTCGATCCTAGGCCTGGGAAGATCCCACGTGTCTCGGAGCAGCTGGACTGATGTGTCCAATTACTGAGTCAGAGCTCTGGAGCGCGTGCGCCCAGAGCTGGTGCTCTGCAACAACAGACACCACCGCGATGGGAGGCCCACAGGAGCCAGAGAACAAAGACGGATGAAAATAGAGAAATGAAAGACCAATAGAAGTGGCCCGCCCGCTCCCCTCCCTCCCCAACCCGATCCCCGCCGAAAATAAATAAATAAATAAATAAATAAATAAATCTTAAAAAAAAAAAAAAACTAGTTTTACAATTAGCAGATTCAGCTTACAGAGAACAATCAATCATTAATCTGTTTCCATATTTTCTTAACAGCAATATTCTACTGTAGTCATTCTTAAAACATAGTGTGTTTCCAGATAGCACAATGAACTTATAAAATCTCAGATTTCTGGGTCCAAACCAAAGTTTCTGACTCAACAGCTTGACTGGTGGTACCTGAGAACTTTCACTTCTGCTAACATATGTCCAGGGGATGCATGTGCCATGAACCTCATTCCCTAAAAAGAGAACTGTCCTACTGTTGATATATACACATAAGTCAAATTTATTTCAAAAGAACATTAATATATTTCTGGTAATTTTAAAATCATTTTTAAATAAAATTATTTGAGCAATAAGCACAGCATGAAAGTTCAACAAATTAAATGTATTTAATTTAAATGAATTAAAGCCTTCCCAGGTGACTCAGTGGTAAAGAATCTGCCTGCCAAGCAGGAGACACAGGTTCAGTCCTTGAGTTGAGAAGATTCCTTGGAGAAGTAAATGGCAACCCACTCAAGTATTCTTGCCTGGAAAATCACATGGACAGAGGAAACCTGGTGGGCTACAGTCCATGGGGTCACAAAGAGTTGGATGTGACTTAGTGACTAAAAAGCAGAGAACAAATGAACTAAAACTGAATTTTTTTTAATGATAAAACTTCTTGAGATGTCTTGGCCCTCAAATTAAGCAGGAATATCCTAGAATTCCAGAAAAATCATATTGGAAGTTACTACTCTGATGTTAAAACTTGGAAATTATAAATAAAATTAGTAACCTCTGTAGTTATATTAAAGTTCTTCTATAAATATTCTGTATTTTCTTAGTACATGAAAAATAACCCTAAACACAACATTTCTTAAGAAGCCCTAGTAAAAGATAATTTTAAGCATGTTCTAATAATCAAAGGATAGTTTGAGCTATTGTATTTTGACTTAATTGTCTATATTCTATAAACTCAATGTAATTGCTTTAAAGAACTTTTCAAGACGATTATGTCTGGAACAACATATCCTGAGACTTTATTAAATCACCTTGGAGATATAGGATAAGGTTTTTTTGTTCCATTATGTGTGTGTGCTCACTCACTTCAGTCCTGTCCAACTCTTTGTGACCCCATGGACTGTAGCCTGCTACAGCCTACTGTCCATGGGATTTTCCAGGCAAGAATACTGGAGTCGATTGCCATGCCCTCCTCCAAGGCATCTTCCTGACCTAGGAATCAAGTTCTGTGTCTCCTGCATATTCTGTATTGCAGGCAGATGCTTTATTGCTGAACCACCAAGGAAGCCCTTTTTCGTTCTATTAGATCACATAACTCTAAGAATACCAAGCCATAAATTCATTTATGTAATTTATAGTTTCAGATCCTATGATATAGATTTATATGGTGCACTTAACTAAGGAAAAATGCTAAGGATAATTAAATACTAAGGTACGACTACTGCCCTATAGCCTAATTATGTACCTTTTATGCTTCTAAGACATGTGAGGCACAAGCTTTAAAGCTAAGTCTATGCAACTTCCATCTTTCAACAAGGAATTGTGCACATAAACCATTCTTATATGGAAGCCTAACATGTAGGCACATAGCATCACACTGCTGAGAGTCCTGCTTTAAAGCCTTCCCAGGTGACTCAGTGGTAAAGAATCTGCCTGCCAAGCAGGAGACACAGGTTCAGTCCTTGAGTTGAGAAGATTCCTTGGAGAAGTAAATGGCAACCCACTCAAGTATTCTTGCCTGGAAAATCACATGGACAGAGGAAACCTGGTGGGCTACAGTCCATGGGGTCACAAAGAGTTGGATGTGACTTAGTGACTAAAAAGCAGAGAACAAATGAACTAAAACTGAATTTTTTTTAATGATAAAACTTCTTGAGATGTCTTGGCCCTCAAATTAAGCAGGAATATCCTAGAATTCCAGAAAAATCATATTGGAAGTTACTACTCTGATGTTAAAACTTGGAAATTATAAATAAAATTAGTAACCTCTGTAGTTATATTAAAGTTCTTCTATAAATATTCTGTATTTTCTTAGTACATGAAAAATAACCCTAAACACAACATTTCTTAAGAAGCCCTAGTAAAAGATAATTTTAAGCATGTTCTAATAATCAAAGGATAGTTTGAGCTATTGTATTTTGACTTAATTGTCTATATTCTATAAACTCAATGTAATTGCTTTAAAGAACTTTTCAAGACGATTATGTCTGGAACAACATATCCTGAGACTTTATTAAATCACCTTGGAGATATAGGATAAGGTTTTTTTGTTCCATTATGTGTGTGTGCTCACTCACTTCAGTCCTGTCCAACTCTTTGTGACCCCATGGACTGTAGCCTGCTACAGCCTACTGTCCATGGGATTTTCCAGGCAAGAATACTGGAGTCGATTGCCATGCCCTCCTCCAAGGCATCTTCCTGACCTAGGAATCAAGTTCTGTGTCTCCTGCATATTCTGTATTGCAGGCAGATGCTTTATTGCTGAACCACCAAGGAAGCCCTTTTTCGTTCTATTAGATCACATAACTCTAAGAATACCAAGCCATAAATTCATTTATGTAATTTATAGTTTCAGATCCTATGATATAGATTTATATGGTGCACTTAACTAAGGAAAAATGCTAAGGATAATTAAATACTAAGGTACGACTACTGCCCTATAGCCTAATTATGTACCTTTTATGCTTCTAAGACATGTGAGGCACAAGCTTTAAAGCTAAGTCTATGCAACTTCCATCTTTCAACAAGGAATTGTGCACATAAACCATTCTTATATGGAAGCCTAACATGTAGGCACATAGCATCACACTGCTGAGAGTCCTGCTTTCACACAAGTCAGTCCTAAAATGGTAGTGAAAACTGCTGAGATAGTGCAAACCATTTCACAGAATTTAAACTTAGAGACTCAAAATGGCTTTATTTTTCCTTCTCCTTTTTGCCTTCAACAGTCCTCTGTCAAGTCTGTCTTTTCTAACAATAATAATTGTGGATTATTATAACTGAATGCTTATACCAAATCCACAATTTTCGGTAGAGCCATCTCAATGATAGAGACTGAGAATAGTACATTTGATTTTAAACATGACATGATGAATTTTCAGAAGTGTGGAAAATCTTAGTCCATACATATGACACAGTGTATGCTTATACTTACAAATCTGTAGAGTTAAATTAATAAAACTTGAACAAGAGACACAAGTTGTCTAAAGACTAATTAAAGGAAGAATGGCTTAGATTTGAAGGGAAGAAGAGGCTCAAGAAAGAATTTAAACCTGGTATGGCCTTTTTGGAGAATAAGAAAAAGGAAGACTGCAACAGGATTAAGAAAATGAATACTGAGGTGAGAGGAGGGTCCAGAGATAAAACCTCAATTCTTTCAGACTGGCTACTAACAATTTAACTTCCTAGTGTCCCCTCTCAGCTTCCAATGACATAACTTGTGAAATCAAAGTCTTTTCTTTACCTGAACATGGAGGAGGATAGAGATGGGGAAGAAGGGGCATTCCCTGAGTATGACAGAGTACAGACACTAATGGGGAAATGGGGATGGTTTGGGGCTCATTGGTTGTTTCCAAACTTTCAAGTTCCAAAAGACGATTGTCCCAATGTCTGCTCTAGACTTTCTCTCCATATTTATTACAAAAAAATGAGCTTTTGGCTCATGGTAGGAACTACATACATTTCTTTCTTTTTTTCTTTCCATATTTTTACATAACTCTAAGAATACCAAGCCATAAATTCATTTATAAAGTTTCAGATCCTATGATATAGATTTATATGGTGCACTTAACTAAGGAAAAATGCTAAGGATAATTAAATACTAAGGTACGACTACTGCCCTATAGCCTAATTATGTACCTTTTATGCTTCTAAGACATGTGAGGCACAAGCTTTAAAGCTAAGTCTATGCAACTTCCATCTTTCAACAAGGAATTGTGCACATAAACCATTCTTATATGGAAGCCTAACATGTAGGCACATAGCATCACACTGCTGAGAGTCCTGCTTTCACACAAGTCAGTCCTAAAATGGTAGTGAAAACTGCTGAGATAGTGCAAACCATTTCACAGAATTTAAACTTAGAGACTCAAAATGGCTTTATTTTTCCTTCTCCTTTTTGCCTTCAACAGTCCTCTGTCAAGTCTGTCTTTTTCTACCAATAATAATTGTGGATTATTATAACTGAATGCTTATACCAAATCCACAATTTTCGGTAGAGCCATCTCAATGATAGAGACTGAGAATAGTACATTTGATTTTAAACATGACATGATGAATTTTCAGAAGTGTGGAAAATCTTAGTCCATACATATGACACAGTGTATGCTTATACTTACAAATCTGTAGAGTTAAATTAATAAAACTTGAACAAGAGACACAAGTTGTCTAAAGACTAATTAAAGGAAGAATGGCTTAGATTTGAAGGGAAGAAGAGGCTCAAGAAAGAATTTAAACCTGGTATGGCCTTTTTGGAGAATAAGAAAAAGGAAGACTGCAACAGGATTAAGAAAATGAATACTGAGGTGAGAGGAGGGTCCAGAGATAAAACCTCAATTCTTTCAGACTGGCTACTAACAATTTAACTTCCTAGTGTCCCCTCTCAGCTTCCAATGACATAACTTGTGAAATCAAAGTCTTTTCTTTACCTGAACATGGAGGAGGATAGAGATGGGGAAGAAGGGGCATTCCCTGAGTATGACAGAGTACAGACACTAATGGGGAAATGGGGATGGTTTGGGGCTCATTGGTTGTTTCCAAACTTTCAAGTTCCAAAAGACGATTGTCCCAATGTCTGCTCTAGACTTTCTCTCCATATTTATTACAAAAAAATGAGCTTTTGGCTCATGAGGAAAATAGGAACTACATACATTTCTTTCTTTATTTTTTAAAGAATTTAGAAATCCTTCTCAAGGCTGCGTGATTTTTTTTTTTTTTTTGGCCTCATTTATTGATTTTTTATTTATTTATTTTCATCCATCTACACTCTTTGGCCTGTGTGAACCTCCCATTGCAGTGGCCTCTCTCAATGCAGAGCACCGGCTCTGGGCACATGCGCTCTAGAGTGCTGGCTCCTAATCAGACATACCTGTCCTGCCTCTCCACAGCACGTGGGATCTTCCTGGGCCAAGGAACGAACTGCTGCCCCTTGCACTGCAAAGCAGACACTTTACCCACTGGACCACCAGGGAAGCCCTACATTTCTTAAACTAATATGTCTTCTTCATTCTTTATAAATCTATTTTTAAAGTGAACACTTAAAAATTGAAATCATTTGATAAATATATACTTTTCAAATATATATTGCTACTATTTTTTGTATCCTTTCTGATGAACAGTTCTCTGCATAGCCAATTTTGTTTTATTATTGAGTGAACTAAATTCTAATTCTCATATTCTCCTAATGTATACCCTAGACATACACTTTTACCTTTAACAAAAGATCGCTCTCTAGTGAACTCAGATTAATTTTTAACATTTAGCTTTAATTTGAATATGCCAAGAATCTGAAGTTGCCAGACACTTAAGATTTGTCACTCCAAAGTATAATTCTGCAAGTTCTTTTCCAGAATGATATTAAACTTCCCAGACTGAAATATTTCTTCCTTCACGATCACTTTTCACTAATGCAGTATTTCTGGGAATGACTTTTCATCATTATGTTGTACAAAGATTTTTTAACCCATTATGCTTTACGAAAATTGGGGGAGAATAAGAAAAGGAAAAAAAACTGACAGATTAAAGAACTGAGGTGAGAGGAGGGTCCAGAGATACTAAGACTGGCTACTAACAATTTAACTTCCTAGTGTCCCCTAGCTTCCAATGACATAACTTGTGAAATCAAAGTCTTTTCTTTACCTGAACATGGAGGAGGATAGAGATGGGGAAGAAGGGGCATTCCCTGAGTATGACAGAGTACAGACACTAATGGGGAAATGGGGATGGTTTGGGGCTCATTGGTTGTTTCCAAACTTTCAAGTTCCAAAAGACGATTGTCCCAATGTCTGCTCTAGACTTTCTCTCCATATTTATTACAAAAAAATGAGCTTTTGGCTCATGAGGAAAATAGGAACTACATACATTTCTTTCTTTATTTTTTAAAGAATTTAGAAATCCTTCTCAAGGCTGCGTGATTTTTTTTTTTTTTTTGGCCTCATTTATTGATTTTTTATTTATTTATTTTCATCCATCTACACTCTTTGGCCTGTGTGAACCTCCCATTGCAGTGGCCTCTCTCAATGCAGAGCACCGGCTCTGGGCACATGCGCTCTAGAGTGCTGGCTCCTAATCAGACATACCTGTCCTGCCTCTCCACAGCACGTGGGATCTTCCTGGGCCAAGGAACGAACTGCTGCCCCTTGCACTGCAAAGCAGACACTTTACCCACTGGACCACCAGGGAAGCCCTACATTTCTTAAACTAATATGTCTTCTTCATTCTTTATAAATCTATTTTTAAAGTGAACACTTAAAAATTGAAATCATTTGATAAATATATACTTTTCAAATATATATTGCTACTATTTTTTGTATCCTTTCTGATGAACAGTTCTCTGCATAGCCAATTTTGTTTTATTATTGAGTGAACTAAATTCTAATTCTCATATTCTCCTAATGTATACCCTAGACATACACTTTTACCTTTAACAAAAGATCGCTCTCTAGTGAACTCAGATTAATTTTTAACATTTAGCTTTAATTTGAATATGCCAAGAATCTGAAGTTGCCAGACACTTAAGATTTGTCACTCCAAAGTATAATTCTGCAAGTTCTTTTCCAGAATGATATTAAACTTCCCAGACTGAAATATTTCTTCCTTCACGATCACTTTTCACTAATGCAGTATTTCTGGGAATGACTTTTCATCATTATGTTGTACAAAGATTTTTTAACCCATTATGCTTTACGAAAAAATTCTTAGTGGTTATCCCAGATTCAAGTATTCTGAAGCCCTAGCTTAATTTGAAACTGCATTTACTCTCATAGGCATTCTTTTTTGCATCTCATTTAAACAATTTATCTTTCAATTTAAAGTTCTTAAGAGCAGAGAATTTTAGAAATACAAAAATCGGACTCATATAATACTGTCCTGTTTTGTTGAAAGGCAATAGTTTTTTGTAAAGTGATCTAACACACTGATTTGTCAATTCATAATACAGAAACATTTCACACAATTAGGCATTCTTGTTTTTTCTAAGGAGAAATCTATACTAGTGTTGTGGAATTTAGACTTAATCACATAAAATTAAGATCCTGTATTCCCACAGTAACATAGGTTATTGGTTTTCTTTCTATTATAGCATTGGTGATTTGGCATCTTTGTCATATGTAACCCTCATGCGCAGTCACTCTGTCATGTCTTAACTCTGTGACTTCAATAAGCTCTGATTGGTGCATCCAGGAATGTAAAGCGTTGTTCCCCTGGTGATAAGCAAGACAATAATTAAAGCAGTCTCTTGAGATTGACACCATTCTTTGATACTTCTTTCCTTCCATTTTCCCTCTGCTGTACTTAAGCTTAAAATACAGAGTTGGCTTTTAATCATTGTTTCATTTGTTGTGAGAGAATATGCAGTTTTCATAAGACAGGATGTTCAGTGTTTGTTTTTAGAACTGCTGTATTTATTAGTATCTTCCAGTCATTCATACTGAACAAAGTCCTTTATTTAAAAAAGATACATAGGAACAGTATACATACTAAATCATAGAATTCCCAGTTTGTACTTCCCATAACTGTCTTCACCTGATTTAGTGATATTTTCTCACACAGATTCAATAAGATATGTGAAAGTTTTAATTAATAGTCTATACATATTCTGTAATTTTTCAAAGGTATTTCTTGAGACTTCAGTGTACCAAATCATTACAGGGTAAATGTCTTCTGTAGAAACATAAGTAAAACCAAGCCAAGAAGTAAATGAATAAGCAGACAGAGTGCATATGCAGGCACATTCAAATACTAACAACACTGAGGTGCATTCTGGCCATTTCTGCATCTTTGAGTTCTACCAAAGCATATAAGTATAAATAAGCCTTTAGGACAAACTTAAAGCACCAATAAGAAAGAAGTAAGAACTCTAAAGAGAATAGTAATATTTATCTGAATGAAAGGAGGAGGAAACAAAGAGAAGAGGATGGTAAACATAGAGCTGTTATTGTTGTTACTGTTTAGTCATTAAGTCATATCCAACTCTTTGCGATCCCATGGACTGTAACCCACCAGGCTTCTCTGTCCATGGGATTTTCCAGGCAAGAATACTAGAGAGAATTGTTGCTTCCTTCTCAAGCAGATCTTCCCTACCCAATAATTGGACTTGTGTCTCCTGCTTTGGCAGGCAGATTCTTTACTGCCAAGGCACCAGAGAAGCCCAAGTAGAGAGCAAAAGAAAATAAAAATCATGAGACAGACAATAAATGATATTTTAAGTGGTTGAGTGATAAATACTCAGCCTGCCAATGCAGGAGGCTCAAGAGGGTTTGTTACATGCTCTTTCAACTCTGTGACTTCAATAAGCTCTGATTGGTGCATCCAGGAATGTAAAGCGTTGTTCCCCTGGTGATAAGCAAGACAATAATT
Organism: Tragulus kanchil; assembly: GCA_022376925.1. Classification (NCBI taxonomy): domain Eukaryota; kingdom Metazoa; phylum Chordata; class Mammalia; order Artiodactyla; family Tragulidae; genus Tragulus; species Tragulus kanchil. Next base: position 55,946,596 of record JAIOJX010000004.1, read on the forward strand.
AAAGCAGTCTCTTGAGATTGACACCATTCTTTGATACTTCTTTCCTTCCATTTTCCCTCTGCTGTACTTAAGCTTAAAATACAGAGTTGGCTTTTAATCATTGTTTCATTTGTTGTGAGAGAATATGCAGTTTTCATAAGACAGGATGTTCAGTGTTTGTTTTTAGAACTGCTGTATTTATTAGTATCTTCCAGTCATTCATACTGAACAAAGTCCTTTATTTAAAAAAGATACATAGGAACAGTATACATACTAAATCATAGAATTCCCAGTTTGTACTTCCCATAACTGTCTTCACCTGATTTAGTGATATTTTCTCACACAGATTCAATAAGATATGTGAAAGTTTTAATTAATAGTCTATACATATTCTGTAATTTTTCAAAGGTATTTCTTGAGACTTCAGTGTACCAAATCATTACAGGGTAAATGTCTTCTGTAGAAACATAAGTAAAACCAAGCCAAGAAGTAAATGAATAAGCAGACAGAGTGCATATGCAGGCACATTCAAATACTAACAACACTGAGGTGCATTCTGGCCATTTCTGCATCTTTGAGTTCTACCAAAGCATATAAGTATAAATAAGCCTTTAGGACAAACTTAAAGCACCAATAAGAAAGAAGTAAGAACTCTAAAGAGAATAGTAATATTTATCTGAATGAAAGGAGGAGGAAACAAAGAGAAGAGGATGGTAAACATAGAGCTGTTATTGTTGTTACTGTTTAGTCATTAAGTCATATCCAACTCTTTGCGATCCCATGGACTGTAACCCACCAGGCTTCTCTGTCCATGGGATTTTCCAGGCAAGAATACTAGAGAGAATTGTTGCTTCCTTCTCAAGCAGATCTTCCCTACCCAATAATTGGACTTGTGTCTCCTGCTTTGGCAGGCAGATTCTTTACTGCCAAGGCACCAGAGAAGCCCAAGTAGAGAGCAAAAGAAAATAAAAATCATGAGACAGACAATAAATGATATTTTAAGTGGTTGAGTGATAAATACTCAGCCTGCCAATGCAGGAGGCTCAGAAGACACTGGTTTGATCCCTGCGTCAGGTTACTTGGAGATAGAAATGGCAGTTTACTCCAGTATTCTTGCCTTGAAAATTTGGTTTGCTACCAGCTAAAAATATTTAGAAAAATAAAATAGCTTTAGTTTAGAAGGTAGTTCAATTCTAAATGAGCATGCAAATACTCCTTGTGTTTGGCTGCCTCTTTTTATTTCGTCTACAGTTTTTAAACTCCATCTATTATAAAAAAAAATTCAAAACATTTGGAAACAGTCTAATTATCCATCAATCAGTACTTGATTAAAATAATGTGCTTATTACAGAACACTTTGTTGTAATAAAACCAACACTGACTTATCTTTCAATTAGTCACAATAGACATAGTGTTTAAAGCTCACAGTAAATTTAGAGACCCATGAAAATGGGTTAATTTAACTTTCAAGAAATAAATATAATAATAATAAAAATAATGAATCCAGCTTTGATTATATTCATCTTTATACCAACACAAAGTCATAAAATAAAACTTTATGACTGTTATTACTACTATTACCCATACTACTTTTTTTTGGAGAAAGGGGTCAAAAAAGGAAAAGATCCTAGGGCTCACAAAAAAAAATTCACATTTCAGAACAATATGATAAATCTCATGATATATATAAATATATCGGATGATTTCCAATGTATTTTAAAAAATAACACTAAGAAAATATCAAATATTCTTCACACTGTATGTGAAGAATATTACCATTTAACTTTTGTTTAAAAGGACACTTTTATATAACTTGTTTATGTATGTTTATCTCTGGAAGATGCATAAGAAACTAAAGATACTATTTTGGGAACTTACTAAGAAAACAGATTTCTTCCTTTTGCTGAATTTTAGAAGTGCATAGCTGTTATTGTTGTTACTGTTTAGTCATTAAGTCATATCCAACTCTTTGCGATCCCATGGACTGTAACCCACCAGGCTTCTCTGTCCATGGGATTTTCCAGGCAAGAATACTAGAGAGAATTGTTGCTTCCTTCTCAAGCAGATCTTCCCTACCCAATAATTGGACTTGTGTCTCCTGCTTTGGCAGGCAGATTCTTTACTGCCAAGGCACCAGAGAAGCCCAAGTAGAGAGCAAAAGAAAATAAAAATCATGAGACAGACAATAAATGATATTTTAAGTGGTTGAGTGATAAATACTCAGCCTGCCAATGCAGGAGGCTCAGAAGACACTGGTTTGATCCCTGCGTCAGGTTACTTGGAGATAGAAATGGCAGTTTACTCCAGTATTCTTGCCTTGAAAATTTGGTTTGCTACCAGCTAAAAATATTTAGAAAAATAAAATAGCTTTAGTTTAGAAGGTAGTTCAATTCTAAATGAGCATGCAAATACTCCTTGTGTTTGGCTGCCTCTTTTTATTTCGTCTACAGTTTTTAAACTCCATCTATTATAAAAAAAATTCAAAACATTTGGAAACAGTCTAATTATCCATCAATCAGTACTTGATTAAAATAATGTGCTTATTACAGAACACTTTGTTGTAATAAAACCAACACTGACTTATCTTTCAATTAGTCACAATAGACATAGTGTTTAAAGCTCACAGTAAATTTAGAGACCCATGAAAATGGGTTAATTTAACTTTCAAGAAATAAATATAATAATAATAAAAATAATGAATCCAGCTTTGATTATATTCATCTTTATACCAACACAAAGTCATAAAATAAAACTTTATGACTGTTATTACTACTATTACCCATACTACTTTTTTTTGGAGAAAGGGGTCAAAAAAGGAAAAGATCCTAGGGCTCACAAAAAAAAATTCACATTTCAGAACAATATGATAAATCTCATGATATATATAAATATATCGGATGATTTCCAATGTATTTTAAAAAATAACACTAAGAAAATATCAAATATTCTTCACACTGTATGTGAAGAATATTACCATTTAACTTTTGTTTAAAAGGACACTTTTATATAACTTGTTTATGTATGTTTATCTCTGGAAGATGCATAAGAAACTAAAGATACTATTGGGCTTTGAGAGAGGAACTATTTATCTGGTGAGTAGGGATGAAAGACAGCATTTCAATAAAAATCCTTTTGCCCTTTTTTAATTTTGAGTCATATAAATTTATAATATTATCTAATAAATACATTTTAAATATTCAAAATTGTAAATTATTTTTAATTTAGAAATATCTGTCAGCTATTTTGAGAAAAATATTTATTAATAAAAACTATTAGATTTTCATTGTATGGAAGCGATAGATCATTAGGAGGCATTTCTCTCTTCTGTATGGCATCAAGTATATCCTTCCAAATTAAAATGCCATTTTAAAATACAATGGTTACTATCCAGATATCATTTGCTCTTTCTGGAATAAAAACACAAGTATAGCATCTCTAACAGATTCCAAATTTGGTTTTAGCTTTATCAAAGAATGGCAAGATCTATTCACAAAGGATTACATATTGAACTGCCTGGGTGAATTTGGTTTAAATATGAGCTCCCCATTCTGCTTCTCAGCTTTAAGATATAAATTGCATTTCCTCCTCTGCCCTGCTAATATCAACCACCAAAACCTATATTGCACAGAAGAGGCAGGCCCTAGAGAAGATAGCTGTGGACATATCTGTAACAGATTATAAACCTCATGACTCTTTGATTTCAATGACCCTGTGCCTCAGTAAATTCTCACTGCCTCATAACTGCAGTTTTTACCCACTGGGTGATACTCGTGCTAAGAAGGATCATGCTGTGCCTAAAAACTGCTCACTAATGACCAGCTTTGATTATATTCATCTTTATACCAACACAAAGTCATAAAATAAAACTTTATGACTGTTATTACTACTATTACCCATACTACTTTTTTTTGGAGAAAGGGGTCAAAAAAGGAAAAGATCCTAGGGCTCACAAAAAAAAATTCACATTTCAGAACAATATGATAAATCTCATGATATATATAAATATATCGGATGATTTCCAATGTATTTTAAAAAATAACACTAAGAAAATATCAAATATTCTTCACACTGTATGTGAAGAATATTACCATTTAACTTTTGTTTAAAAGGACACTTTTATATAACTTGTTTATGTATGTTTATCTCTGGAAGATGCATAAGAAACTAAAGATACTATTGGGCTTTGAGAGAGGAACTATTTATCTGGTGAGTAGGGATGAAAGACAGCATTTCAATAAAAATCCTTTTGCCCTTTTTGAATTTTGAGTCATATAAATTTATAATATTTTCTAATAAATACATTTTAAATATTCAAAATTGTAAATTATTTTTAATTTAGAAATATCTGTCAGCTATTTTGAGAAAAATATTTATTAATAAAAACTATTAGATTTTCATTGTATGGAAGCGATAGATCATTAGGAGGCATTTCTCTCTTCTGTATGGCATCAAGTATATCCTTCCAAATTAAAATGCCATTTTAAAATACAATGGTTACTATCCAGATATCATTTGCTCTTTCTGGAATAAAAACACAAGTATAGCATCTCTAACAGATTCCAAATTTGGTTTTAGCTTTATCAAAGAATGGCAAGATCTATTCACAAAGGATTACATATTGAACTGCCTGGGTGAATTTGGTTTAAATATGAGCTCCCCATTCTGCTTCTCAGCTTTAAGATATAAATTGCATTTCCTCCTCTGCCCTGCTAATATCAACCACCAAAACCTATATTGCACAGAAGAGGCAGGCCCTAGAGAAGATAGCTGTGGACATATCTGTAACAGATTATAAACCTCATGACTCTTTGATTTCAATGACCCTGTGCCTCAGTAAATTCTCACTGCCTCATAACTGCAGTTTTTACCCACTGGGTGATACTCGTGCTAAGAAGGATCATGCTGTGCACCTATAAAACCAGTCATAAATGCTTTATCTCACAAAATCATCTCTTCACATTTTCCCCTCAAACCGACACTGACTTTTCATTTTAGGTTTGTTGCCAATACACTATCCCTCACTTTAGGATATTATAATTGTACTACATTAACACAATAGTAAACTGCTTCATAGGATGAAATGCTAATTAATATAACCCTCCTCTATGAGAAATAACCTTCTCAGAAGTGATGATGGCAATGAACGGGAGGCAAAGGTATTATCACCCTAATCTACATTGGCTTTTGTCTCAAACATCACAGTTCTGTGGTTTTGCCTGTACTTAGACTACACTCTTAGGGTGACTTTTCACAGCTATTAATATTACTCTGTGAGTTGAGTCCTCAGCCACAGCCAATGAGATCATTTGTCATTTAAATATTGCCTCAGGTCTATCCACTTCTGCTTTTTAAACTGGCACAGCAATTTTTTTTTTAATCTTCAAGACAGAGATTCTATATACCTAATTCATAAAATGAGGTTATTGACATATATTCCCTTAAGAAGTAATTCATGGGCAAAGATACAGAAAATATTTAAACAAAATAATGCCTTAGTGGCATTTCTAATAAATACAGATATGCAGAGGATATCACTCTGATGGTAGAAAGAGAAGAGGAAGTAAAAAGCCTCTTGATGGCTCAGTTGAAACTTAACATTAAGAAACAAAGATTGTATCATCTGGTCCCTCAGTTGGGAAACTTCATGCAAATTTGGTTTTAGCTTTATCAAAGAATGGCAAGATCTATTCACAAAGGATTACATATTGAACTGCCTGGGTGAATTTGGTTTAAATATGAGCTCCCCATTCTGCTTCTCAGCTTTAAGATATAAATTGCATTTCCTCCTCTGCCCTGCTAATATCAACCACCAAAACCTATATTGCACAGAAGAGGCAGGCCCTAGAGAAGATAGCTGTGGACATATCTGTAACAGATTATAAACCTCATGACTCTTTGATTTCAATGACCCTGTGCCTCAGTAAATTCTCACTGCCTCATAACTGCAGTTTTTACCCACTGGGTGATACTCGTGCTAAGAAGGATCATGCTGTGCACCTATAAAACCAGTCATAAATGCTTTATCTCACAAAATCATCTCTTCACATTTTCCCCTCAAACCGACACTGACTTTTCATTTTAGGTTTGTTGCCAATACACTATCCCTCACTTTAGGATATTATAATTGTACTACATTAACACAATAGTAAACTGCTTCATAGGATGAAATGCTAATTAATATAACCCTCCTCTATGAGAAATAACCTTCTCAGAAGTGATGATGGCAATGAACGGGAGGCAAAGGTATTATCACCCTAATCTACATTGGCTTTTGTCTCAAACATCACAGTTCTGTGGTTTTGCCTGTACTTAGACTACACTCTTAGGGTGACTTTTCACAGCTATTAATATTACTCTGTGAGTTGAGTCCTCAGCCACAGCCAATGAGATCATTTGTCATTTAAATATTGCCTCAGGTCTATCCACTTCTGCTTTTTAAACTGGCACAGCAATTTTTTTTTTAATCTTCAAGACAGAGATTCTATATACCTAATTCATAAAATGAGGTTATTGACATATATTCCCTTAAGAAGTAATTCATGGGCAAAGATACAGAAAATATTTAAACAAAATAATGCCTTAGTGGCATTTCTAATAAATACAGATATGCAGAGGATATCACTCTGATGGTAGAAAGAGAAGAGGAAGTAAAAAGCCTCTTGATGGCTCAGTTGAAACTTAACATTAAGAAACAAAGATTGTATCATCTGGTCCCATCACTTCATGGCAAATGGAAAAGGAAAAAGTGGAAGCAGTGATGGTTTTATTTTCTGGGGCTCCAGAATCACTGTAGATAGTGAATGCAGCCATGAAATTCAAAGCTTGTTCCTTGGACGAAATGCTATGAGAAACATCAGTTCAGTTCAGTTCAGTTGCTCAGTCGTGTCCGACTCTTTGCAACCCCATAGACTGCGGCATGCCAGGCTTCCCTGTCCTTCACCATCTCACAGAGTTTACTCAGACTCATATCCATTGACTCAGTCATGCCATCCAACCTTCTCATCCTTTGTTATCCCTTTCTCTTTTTGCCTTCTATTTTTCCCAACATCAGGGTCTTTTTCAATGAGTCACCGTTTAGCATCAGGTGGCCAAAGTATTGGAACTTTAATTTCTGCGCTGGCCCTTCCAATGAATATTCAGGATTGATTTCCTTTAGAATTGACTGGTTTGATCTCCTTGCAGTCCAAGGTAACTCTCAAGAGTCTCCTCCAACACTGCAGTTCAAAGGTGCCAATTCTTCAGTGCTCAGCCTTCTTTTAATGGGAAAACCCACAGCGTTGACTATACAGACTGCTGTCAGCAAAGTGATGTCTCTGCTTTTTAACATGCTATCAAGTCTAGTTTTGTCATAGCTTTTCTTCCAAGGAACAAGCATACTTTAATTTCATGGCAAAGACATCACTTTGATGTCACCTTTGGTGACAAAGTCAAAGCTATGTTTTTTTCCAGTAATCATGGATGGATGAGAGAGTTGGACCATAAAGAAGTCTGATCACCGAAATACTAATGCTTTTGAAGTGTGCTGGAGAGGACTCTTGAGAGACCCTTGGACTGAAAAGAGATGGAAGGACTGATGCTGAAATTTCAATACTTTGGCATCAGATGTAAAGAACTCACCCATTGGAAAAGACCCTGATGCTGGGGAAGATTAAAGGAAAAAGGAGAAGGGGGAGCCATAGATGGGATTGTTAGAAAGCATCACTGACTCAATTCATGTTTACAAATTCATGTTTACAAAGACCTTTGAAACAAATATTATTTATGATACAAATATAAAAACAAAATATAAATTACATACACTCAGTTGTTTAATCGGGCTTCCTAGGTGGCTCAGCGTTAAAGAAACAACTTGCTAATACAGGAGATACAGGTTCGATTCCTGAGCCAGGAAGATCCCCTAGAGTAGGAAGTGGCAACCTGCTCTAGTGTCCTTACCTGGAAAACTCTACGGACAGAGAAGCCTGGCAGGCTACAGCCCATAGGCTAGAAAAGAGTTGGACACAACTGACCGACTAAGCGTGCAATCATTGCTGTAAATATATAAGGAAAATATTCATATATCTATAATACATAGACACAGGCACATATACAATTCTGGAATATTGAAATAAAAGTCTGCCTGTGGTGGAATGATTTAGTCTTTACATTATAAGTTTCTAAACTTCAATGTGATCAATGTATCCCCTTTATTATAACAAAAAATGCCATTTTCATGATCCACTGTAGGAAATACCTGACAAAGATATATTTTTATTTGAGGCTTCTTATATTACCTTTTTATACACACAACTTCTATTAATTATTTTTTGCTGATTGCTTTAAGAATATTTCTCCTTATTATTATTGTTACAATGCCTGTTTAGTAACAATATTGGGTCACTTCAATTTTCACTCCTACACTCAATAGTTCCTACTTCATAAACCCCACTTGACATTTCCCACTTTCTACTTCACAAGTGTAATGGCCTCACAAGAATATGATTCTATTTATAAGCATCCCACTTCTAACTTTAGGAGTTTCCTACTTCATGAATTTCACCTCACACCTGACATTTCAAACTTCGTATGTCTCATGTCGCGTATTTCACAAACAGGGAAGAGTACATTTCCATTTTGGAGAAGGAAGTGGCAGCCCACTCCAGTATTCCTGCCTGGAGAGTCCCATGGACAGAGGATATTAACAGGCTACAGTCCACGAGGTCACAACAGTCTAACACAACTTAGCAACTAAACCACCACCACCAGATTTCCAGTTACTTCACCTCCCTTGTCCTTTATCTTTATGTTTCATTGCCACGTTTTTATATGTATGCACATCATAGACATGGCCTTATGAAAAGCATTGCATTCTTTTTAAATAAATTAGGAGAGGCTATTTGTATTTACACAGTGATTTTCCATTTCTGTTTGCCATCCTCTCCCTCCTTGTATCACTTTTATTCAACCTGAAAAAATGCTGTTGTTCAGTCTCTTGGAAATGAGTTTTCTCAGCTTTCACTTGCTTGGAAGTATCTTTGTTTTGACTTTGTTTTAGAAGAGAATTTTACTGGATGTAGAATTCTACATTAATAACTTTTTAAAATTTATTTTAGCACTTTGAAGATGCTACTCCTTCTGGTCTCCATTGTTTCTGATGAGAACTATGCTTTCACGCAGATTATTTCTGTTTGGTGTATAACGTATCTTTTTTCTGTGGCTCATTTTAAGATGTTTTAATTTGGACTTGGATATTGGTGACTATTATGACTCTGATATTCAGCCTATCTGCGGCATTCTTGGTATTTATTTTCCTTACCACTCTCTGAGCTTGGAAATGTATTTCAATGTATCCCCTTTATTTTTTAAACTAAATCAATGTATCCCCTTTATTATAACAAAAAATGCCATTTTCATGATCCACTGTAGGAAATACCTGACAAAGATATATTTTTATTTGAGGCTTCTTATATTACCTTTTTATACACACAACTTCTATTAATTATTTTTTGCTGATTGCTTTAAGAATATTTCTCCTTATTATTATTGTTACAATGCCTGTTTAGTAACAATATTGGGTCACTTCAATTTTCACTCCTACACTCAATAGTTCCTACTTCATAAACCCCACTTGACATTTCCCACTTTCTACTTCACAAGTGTAATGGCCTCACAAGAATATGATTCTATTTATAAGCATCCCACTTCTAACTTTAGGAGTTTCCTACTTCATGAATTTCACCTCACACCTGACATTTCAAACTTCGTATGTCTCATGTCGCGTATTTCACAAACAGGGAAGAGTACATTTCCATTTTGGAGAAGGAAGTGGCAGCCCACTCCAGTATTCCTGCCTGGAGAGTCCCATGGACAGAGGATATTAACAGGCTACAGTCCACGAGGTCACAACAGTCTAACACAACTTAGCAACTAAACCACCACCACCAGATTTCCAGTTACTTCACCTCCCTTGTCCTTTATCTTTATGTTTCATTGCCACGTTTTTATATGTATGCACATCATAGACATGGCCTTATGAAAAGCATTGCATTCTTTTTAAATAAATTAGGAGAGGCTATTTGTATTTACACAGTGATTTTCCATTTCTGTTTGCCATCCTCTCCCTCCTTGTATCACTTTTATTCAACCTGAAAAAATGCTGTTGTTCAGTCTCTTGAAATGAGTTTTCTCAGCTTTCACTTGCTTGGAAGTATCTTTGTTTTGACTTTGTTTTAGAAGAGAATTTTACTGGATGTAGAATTCTACATTAATAACTTTTTAAAATTTATTTTAGCACTTTGAAGATGCTACTCCTTCTGGTCTCCATTGTTTCTGATGAGAACTATGCTTTCACGCAGATTATTTCTGTTTGGTGTATAACGTATCTTTTTTCTGTGGCTCATTTTAAGATGTTTTAATTTGGACTTGGATATTGGTGACTATTATGACTCTGATATTCAGCCTATCTGCGGCATTCTTGGTATTTATTTTCCTTACCACTCTCTGAGCTTGGAAATGTAATTCAAAGTTTCTCAACAATTTATCAAAAATATTTTATTGCCTCATTATTCCATTTTTTTCTTTTCAAGCTCCAGTGCATAGATATAAACTGTATAATACTATCCTGTATGTTCAAAGTGTTTTGCTCTTTTCTTGAGTCTTTTTATATCTCTGTTCTTGATACTGTATAATTTCTGTTTATTTGTTTCCAAGTCCCTGTACATTGTGTGCTGTGTGCTCAGTCATGTTGGACTCTTCATGACCCCATGAGCTGTAGTCTCCCATGCTCCTCTGTCCATGAGACTTTCCAGGCAAGAATACTGGAATGGACTTCCATTTCCTACTGTAGAGGATCTTCCCAGCCCAGAAACTGAAGCTTCATCTCCTGTGCCTCCTGCATTGGCAGGCAGATTCTTCACCACCAGCACTACCTGGGAAGTCCCCTAGGAAACTGATGAGATCCAATCTCAAAACTCTTTCTCCTCTGAGAATCTTTTTAGAGCTTGGTTTCAAGCTTTGTAAAAGTGGGTATAAAAAGGGTCTTTCTCTGGGTGTGGTTTTTATCATAAAGCAGTGTCTCAGCTTGATTTCTACTTTGTTAGGAGGTATTAAAACAGTCTATTCAATGCGTCTGGGTCCTACTTCCAAAGTCCGCAGTTCTTAGTGTCTTAATGTCTCTGTTCTGCTCTCACCTCTGTAAGAGTCAGTCTCTCATTAACTTTGTATGGTCATGTCTTGTTCTATTGTTTAGCTCTTAGTCAAAGATGTGTGGGGATCCCCTACATGAACTTCATGACCTCCACAAACTCTTTCTCTTAATGCCCTGGCCTACAGACCCCAAACATATCAGAAGACCAGAACTCTGCCTCTTCAGAAGAGACTCATAAATTCTGACTGAACTCTGGACTAATGCACTATAACTGGGGAATTTTCCAAAGGCAGAGGTCCCAGGGAGACTCCCCTCAGTTCTTTCCTCTCAGGAACCACAACTCATTTATATAGTCATTTTCTTTTAGATATTAACCTTAACATTTATTCATATTCCTACTTGGTTATGCAGTGCTTATCCCAATAACACTGTTCTTGGTATTTATTTTCCTTACCACTCTCTGAGCTTGGAAATGTAATTCAAAGTTTCTCAACAATTTATCAAAAATATTTTATTGCCTCATTATTCCATTTTTTTCTTTTCAAGCTCCAGTGCATAGATATAAACTGTATAATACTATCCTGTATGTTCAAAGTGTTTTGCTCTTTTCTTGAGTCTTTTTATATCTCTGTTCTTGATACTGTATAATTTCTGTTTATTTGTTTCCAAGTCCCTGTACATTGTGTGCTGTGTGCTCAGTCATGTTGGACTCTTCATGACCCCATGAGCTGTAGTCTCCCATGCTCCTCTGTCCATGAGACTTTCCAGGCAAGAATACTGGAATGGACTTCCATTTCCTACTGTAGAGGATCTTCCCAGCCCAGAAACTGAAGCTTCATCTCCTGTGCCTCCTGCATTGGCAGGCAGATTCTTCACCACCAGCACTACCTGGGAAGTCCCCTAGGAAACTGATGAGATCCAATCTCAAAACTCTTTCTCCTCTGAGAATCTTTTTAGAGCTTGGTTTCAAGCTTTGTAAAAGTGGGTATAAAAAGGGTCTTTCTCTGGGTGTGGTTTTTATCATAAAGCAGTGTCTCAGCTTGATTTCTACTTTGTTAGGAGGTATTAAAACAGTCTATTCAATGCGTCTGGGTCCTACTTCCAAAGTCCGCAGTTCTTAGTGTCTTAATGTCTCTGTTCTGCTCTCACCTCTGTAAGAGTCAGTCTCTCATTAACTTTGTATGGTCATGTCTTGTTCTATTGTTTAGCTCTTAGTCAAAGATGTGTGGGGATCCCCTACATGAACTTCATGACCTCCACAAACTCTTTCTCTTAATGCCCTGGCCTACAGACCCCAAACATATCAGAAGACCAGAACTCTGCCTCTTCAGAAGAGACTCATAAATTCTGACTGAACTCTGGACTAATGCACTATAACTGGGGAATTTTCCAAAGGCAGAGGTCCCAGGGAGACTCCCCTCAGTTCTTTCCTCTCAGGAACCACAACTCATTTATATAGTCATTTTCTTTTAGATATTAACCTTAACATTTATTCATATTCCTACTTGGTTATGCAGTGCTTATCCCAATAACACTGTTCCTTCTTATTAGTTGTCCTCTGCAATTCCAAGCCTTCCTTAACATTCAAAAATTTTAGCACATTCTCTTCACTTCCTGGTTTTGTGATCAGTTTATATCTTCTTGACTACTGAACTTTTTTTTCTTGACTTTTGGAATTCAGGGTATACACAATCCACCTGATGTGGCAGAATCCTGCCATTTAAAATATAAGAGAGTCATTTTATCAGATGTCACTATGAATGACCAATTTCCTACCTTCCCTTTTCCTTAATGGACCAGCAAGGGAATTTTGACACCAGAAAACACATGTTTGAGCCTTGTTCTCTATTAGACTGGGATAAAGAACAAATACCTATCCATATAAATTAAATCCCTATCAATATGAGTTTCTTCTTTTCCTTACTGACATAAACAAATTTCTTTAGGAACTAGAATATACCCATTTTAATATCAAAATTCTCAGATGACCAGAAGCTAGAAGCAGCCATGTGACATATCTCTCTCCAGTGAGATATGTGTCAAGGCCATCATGTAGGACTACAGGTAACCAGTAACTGTTTTAAAAGAAAAAGACATCCATGGCTGCTCATTTCTCTGTATGCCTATACCCCATCCCCTTTCCACTTACCCATCAGGTCAGCTTAAATTAGTCAATCTCACCTTGACCAAAAACATGTGAAAATATATGCTTATTTGCTGTATGCCAAAGTTAGCTTTTTGGTTACTGGTTATGCAGCATTATTCTAATAATAACTGATTGAGACAATGAGCTAGACCCAAATTATGGAAGTCTTCAATTAGGAGAAGACAAAATGTAGCAGGCAATATTCATCTCTGCTGCTACAGTGCCTGGATGTATTGTCCAGCTCTATTGTTCTTACTCCTATTGATTTTCATCAATTTGATTACACTTTATCTCAGTTTAATTGTAAAATAGGAACAATTGACTTAGCGTTGGACTAATGCACTATAACTGGGGAATTTTCCAAAGGCAGAGGTCCCAGGAGACCCCTCTGTTCTTTCCTCTCAGGAACCACAACTCATTTATATAGTCATTTTCTTTTAGATATTAACCTTAACATTTATTCATATTCCTACTTGGTTATGCAGTGCTTATCCCAATAACACTGTTCCTTCTTATTAGTTGTCCTCTGCAATTCCAAGCCTTCCTTAACATTCAAAATTTTAGCACATTCTCTTCACTTCCTGGTTTTGTGATCAGTTTATATCTTCTTGACTACTGAACTTTTTTTTCTTGACTTTTGGAATTCAGGGTATACACAATCCACCTGATGTGGCAGAATCCTGCCATTTAAAATATAAGAGAGTCATTTTATCAGATGTCACTATGAATGACCAATTTCCTACCTTCCCTTTTCCTTAATGGACCAGCAAGGGAATTTTGACACCAGAAAACACATGTTTGAGCCTTGTTCTCTATTAGACTGGGATAAAGAACAAATACCTATCCATATAAATTAAATCCCTATCAATATGAGTTTCTTCTTTTTCCTTACTGACATAAACAAATTTCTTTAGGAACTAGAATATACCCATTTTAATATCAAAATTCTCAGATGACCAGAAGCTAGAAGCAGCCATGTGACATATCTCTCTCCAGTGAGATATGTGTCAAGGCCATCATGTAGGACTACAGGTAACCAGTAACTGTTTTAAAAGAAAAAGACATCCATGGCTGCTCATTTCTCTGTATGCCTATACCCCATCCCCTTTCCACTTACCCATCAGGTCAGCTTAAATTAGTCAATCTCACCTTGACCAAAAACATGTGAAAAATATATGCTTATTTGCTGTATGCCAAAGTTAGCTTTTTGGTTACTGGTTATGCAGCATTATTCTAATAATAACTGATTGAGACAATGAGCTAGACCCAAATTATGGAAGTCTTCAATTAGGAGAAGACAAAATGTAGCAGGCAATATTCATCTCTGCTGCTACAGTGCCTGGATGTATTGTCCAGCTCTATTGTTCTTACTCCTATTGATTTTCATCAATTTGATTACACTTTATCTCAGTTTTTAATTGTAAAATAGGAACAATAATGACTTAGCGGGGTTTTTTTTTTCCTGGTAACAACTAAACAGAGATAATTGTTTAGCATTTCATAACAGGAGATCTGGTCCACAACAGACGCTTAATTAATATTCAACATTATTATTCAATACCAGAGCAGGGAAGGAGGATTAGATTTTCCTTAACAGGCCAGTGATATTTTACACATTTCCATGGAATACTATTGTTCTGTCAGCTGGGGTGTTCCCTGGTAAGTTAGAATAATAGGGATCTTTTCCTTATATGCAGATTAATTTAAGCAAGCATAATTTTTCTCCTTTATATGTTTTTAAATCTCTAGTGATTGACACAACTTGTTTGTGAGACAAAAACATGTAAATGAACAAGTAGCAGTATTACTAATGGAGAAAATTCAGAAACATCAATTATATTAAAGTTTGGCAACCTGTTTTTAAATGGACATGTGTGCCCCAAATTGTCATTTTATACTATAGAAGCAACATATAATATTTGCTCCCAGGAAAAGTTGCTCCTAGTTCCTGTGATGGAATTGAA
This sequence comes from Tragulus kanchil, assembly GCA_022376925.1. Lineage (NCBI taxonomy): Eukaryota > Metazoa > Chordata > Mammalia > Artiodactyla > Tragulidae > Tragulus > Tragulus kanchil. The sequence goes on from JAIOJX010000004.1 coordinate 55,961,810, forward strand.
AATATTGCTTCATGACAGTTTACAAATAATATGGTATAATGCAAAAAGCAATGATTTGCAGGTGTTCTGCCTGCTTAAGGTCTCAAGCAATATAAAAATAATTCTTTGTCAGAAGTAAGGAATAGAAAGAAGATGATTAATGGCAGATATTAAGGAAATGAAGAAAAGTTGACAACATTTTGATACAAGTGGTGAGGGAAAGGATTCTTGAACATTAATGCAATTAAACATTTCCTGAGAGCTTAGTAAAATGCATACAACGTCCATGTTTCCAGTTCTCAAAATTCTGAATCATAATTTCTGGAATAGTGAAAGCCCGTAGCTAAAAGTCTCATTTGAGAATAGCTTATTTGCTGTATGCCAAAGTTAGCTTTTTGGTTACTGGTTATGCAGCATTATTCTAATAATAACTGATTGAGACAATGAGCTAGACCCAAATTATGGAAGTCTTCAATTAGAGAAGACAAAATGTAGCAGGCAATATTCATCTCTGCTGCTACAGTGCCTGGATGTATTGTCCAGCTCTATTGTTCTTACTCCTATTGATTTTCATCAATTTGATTACACTTTATCTCAGTTTTTAATTGTAAAATAGGAACAATAATGACTTAGCGGGGTTTTTTTTTTCCTGGTAACAACTAAACAGAGATAATTGTTTAGCATTTCATAACAGGAGATCTGGTCCACAACAGACGCTTAATTAATATTCAACATTATTATTCAATACCAGAGCAGGGAAGGAGGATTAGATTTTCCTTAACAGGCCAGTGATATTTTACACATTTCCATGGAATACTATTGTTCTGTCAGCTGGGGTGTTCCCTGGTAAGTTAGAATAATAGGGATCTTTTCCTTATATGCAGATTAATTTAAGCAAGCATAATTTTTCTCCTTTATATGTTTTTAAATCTCTAGTGATTGACACAACTTGTTTGTGAGACAAAAACATGTAAATGAACAAGTAGCAGTATTACTAATGGAGAAAATTCAGAAACATCAATTATATTAAAGTTTGGCAACCTGTTTTTAAATGGACATGTGTGCCCCAAATTGTCATTTTATACTATAGAAGCAACATATAATATTTGCTCCCAGGAAAAGTTGCTCCTAGTTCCTGTGATGGAATTGAAAATATTGCTTCATGACAGTTTACAAATAATATGGTATAATGCAAAAAGCAATGATTTGCAGGTGTTCTGCCTGCTTAAGGTCTCAAGCAATATAAAAATAATTCTTTGTCAGAAGTAAGGAATAGAAAGAAGATGATTAATGGCAGATATTAAGGAAATGAAGAAAAGTTGACAACATTTTGATACAAGTGGTGAGGGAAAGGATTCTTGAACATTAATGCAATTAAACATTTCCCTGAGAGCTTAGTAAAAATGCATACAACGTCCATGTTTCCAGTTCTCAAAATTCTGAATCATAATTTCTGGAATAGTGACGTAACAAATTCCATTTCTGACTCTAATTCAGGTAGCTAAAAGTCTCATTTGGAGAAATACGAGAACATAATACTCTCTAATCATTTGGAATCAGCAGTTTAACTCTATTTCTGAGTTATTTAGTGCATTACAGTAACTGGTAAACATTGTCACAGGTGGAAAGCTAAGGGCAAACAATGACTCCATGATTTTTATGTTTGAACACTTGAGTAAGAATAACACCACTAATCAAAGTGAGGAACACAGTGGTAAAATGGGATTTTTTTTTTTTTTTGCTGTGTTGAATATTGGATGTTTCTGAGGAATGGAAGGAAGTAATATTAAACACAAACCCTCTTCAAAATTTGGCTTTGAGTAAGATCCTGGATAAGGGAGAGAAGTAGCCTATGGAACCCCTCCACTACTGAAACTGTCCAAGTTGGAAACTAAAGTTACGGGGTGTCACCAGTGGTTCTCCTCACACTAGGACTCAGCATTAATATATCTAGTCCCTACAATTCTACATGGCAGCAGCAATTGCATTAGTCTGTTACCTCCAAGCAGAGAGAGGACACTGTACAGCCCACCATATCCACAGTTATCCTTTACACAATTGTTACTGTAAACGCTGTGCTTGTCATTTATAACATGCACTTCAAAGTCAGAATGAATACGATTGTTTGTTGTGTTATCTCCATTTGAACCTAAGGACTATGAGAGCAAGGATGGTATCTCATCTACTATTTAATCCTTAGACACAGTGCTCAGGAAATGAAAAATTTCCTGTGATGGAATTGAAAATATTGCTTCATGACAGTTTACAAATAATATGGTATAATGCAAAAAGCAATGATTTGCAGGTGTTCTGCCTGCTTAAGGTCTCAAGCAATATAAAAATAATTCTTTGTCAGAAGTAAGGAATAGAAAGAAGATGATTAATGGCAGATATTAAGGAAATGAAGAAAAGTTGACAACATTTTGATACAAGTGGTGAGGGAAAGGATTCTTGAACATTAATGCAATTAAACATTTCCCTGAGAGCTTAGTAAAAATGCATACAACGTCCATGTTTCCAGTTCTCAAAATTCTGAATCATAATTTCTGGAATAGTGACGTAACAAATTCCATTTCTGACTCTAATTCAGGTAGCTAAAAGTCTCATTTGGAGAAATACGAGAACATAATACTCTCTAATCATTTGGAATCAGCAGTTTAACTCTATTTCTGAGTTATTTAGTGCATTACAGTAACTGGTAAACATTGTCACAGGTGGAAAGCTAAGGGCAAACAATGACTCCATGATTTTTATGTTTGAACACTTGAGTAAGAATAACACCACTAATCAAAGTGAGGAACACAGTGGTAAAATGGGATTTTTTTTTTTTTTTGCTGTGTTGAATATTGGATGTTTCTGAGGAATGGAAGGAAGTAATATTAAACACAAACCCTCTTCAAAATTTGGCTTTGAGTAAGATCCTGGATAAGGGAGAGAAGTAGCCTATGGAACCCCTCCACTACTGAAACTGTCCAAGTTGGAAACTAAAGTTACGGGGTGTCACCAGTGGTTCTCCTCACACTAGGACTCAGCATTAATATATCTAGTCCCTACAATTCTACATGGCAGCAGCAATTGCATTAGTCTGTTACCTCCAAGCAGAGAGAGGACACTGTACAGCCCACCATATCCACAGTTATCCTTTACACAATTGTTACTGTAAACGCTGTGCTTGTCATTTATAACATGCACTTCAAAGTCAGAATGAATACGATTGTTTGTTGTGTTATCTCCATTTGAACCTAAGGACTATGAGAGCAAGGATGGTATCTCATCTACTATTTAATCCTTAGACACAGTGCTAAAAGAGTCAAAAAAATCTGTTGAATGAGTAACTTTAAAAGGACAGATACTAACTTCAATTTCTGGTCTGCTGTTTCTGTTTATATCTGCTGAAAACAAAGTTCCACGTTACTGATGTCAAAGTTAAACAGGCAGAGACTTATTCAAGATGATCATAATACAGAAGAGGGGCCCAGGACTCTGTCTGAAACCAACTCAACAGGAAGTAACAAAAAACTTGAGCTATTTTAAGAATAGGAAACCTGGGGCTTCCCTGGTGGTCCAGTGGGTAGGGACACTGCCTTGCAGTGCAGGGGGCACCCGTTCGTTCCCTGGCCTGGGACGATCCCACGTTCCACGGAGCAGCTGGACCGATATGTCCAACTACCGAGCTGGAGCTCTAGAGCGCATGCGCACAGATCCGGTGCTTTTCAGCTAGAGAGGCCACTGCGATGGGAGGCCCACACAAGCCAAAGAACAAAGATGGAAATAAATGAAAGACCAACAGAAGTGGCCCCCCTCAAAAAAAGAATAGGAAGCCTGTAGGCTAATTCTGTTTACTCATTAGCCTTACCCAAAGGAAAAGTAAAATTTTCTCCTAGTTTCGTAACAGGAAGTAGTTTTACAACTCGATACAAGGTGCCTGCCTAAGTTAGGCTTCTACCCTTCCAAAGTGACTAGGATATAGGGGTGCTGTCTTCTTTTTTGACAGCTCAAAAGGATGACTCTTGGTTCGTTAAGAAAGACAGCCCTGGGTTGTAATACGGGCAAGGGCATTTTTAAAAGATTTATATTTCAAAAATGAAAAAAATCAGTGTACGGTTATCAGTTCTCTAACGTAATGCTCTAAGGGAAGGGAGGTCAAGGACCTAGAGATGTGTACCACAGCTAAGGGAAACATCAAGGCAGACTTAGTTAGCTGTGTTTCTGCTGTTTTGCACCAACGAACTCAAATTATGAGTTTCCGCCGATCTCTCTCATGGTTTCTTCACGCAAAGAACTGCAGCAGGCTTTACACAACTGTGTTTACGTTCTTTCTAGTGAGCCAACCGCAGAGCGCCTCTCCTCGCCTTCTGCAAGGGCGCGTGCGCGGACAGCCTGACTTGCCTGACGTCACTGAGCGCGCCAGCCCTGGCCTGTTAGCAACCGTAAAGCGTCCCTAGTAGCAGGGCTACTGAGATGTACGAATTTCCGGTTCTCCCCGGCTGCTGCAGCTGTTGTTGCCTTTGCCACCTGCTGCGGCCGGGTTTTAGCTGAGGATTTGGTCACCCTTTCTTCTTTCTTCAGTACGCCCATGGACCCATCTGGAGCCAGGGTGGCGGGCCCCGAAGCTCCCATGTGGTGAGAGGGCAGCCCGAGGACAATGACGGCGACGCACTGTAGCTGCTTTCTCAGCCACCTCCTCGCCTCCGCCCTCCTGCTATTGCTCCTGTTGCCAGAGTTGAGAGGGCCCTTGGCGGTACGGCTGCAGGCAGCCGAGGCTGCGCCAGATGCCAGGCCTGCGGACCGCGGGCCGCGGACCCTGCCACCTCTGCCGCCCGGCTCCACCACAGCCCAGCCCCCGGGCCGCGCTCCTGCCGACGCCGCGGGACCGCGGGGCCCCGAGGGAGGCAATGGCAGCACTCCCGGGGCGGGGCTTGCAGCAGACTACCCAGGAGGGAAGGCGGGGGAAGAAGGCGCAGTGGGAGGCGTCCTCGCTGGGAGCCCCAACCCTGGTGACAAGCCCATGACCCAGCGAGCCCTGACCGTGCTGATGGTGGTGAGTGGCGCGGTGCTGGTGTACTTCGTCGTCAGGACGGTCAGGTGAGGCGAAGCCTCGATGAGCCTCCCTGGCAGGCCTGAAATGGGCTATCTAGAGACCTTTTTCCACCCCTGGTATCGTGGGTGCCTGGCTGAGTGAGATTTGTAAAGATGACTGTCCTAAAAGCCTTTGGGAGTATTCAAACCACCAAGTAACAGCTCCCTTTCATTTACAAATTATAAATTAGTACTGAACCTCGATATCAATATTTATTTGAGTAAAGTCATAGTAACGCAGAATGCTCTTATGGCTGTTTTATTTTATAAAATATAAAAGGAAAAAAAGTTCTTTTACCAGTTTCTTACTGTTGACTTTTAACTTACCATCATCGACTGTACCATATGAAGTTTCTTACATTCCGTCTTTTTTAAACTTGGAAAGCGGACAATTTCATACGGTTCAATCTTTATTATAGTCTCAATTAGAAACACCTAGCATTCATTTTGTATGTCCCTCAGTATTTTGATGCAAAATGTTACCGGTTTCATGATAAGATGGAAAACTGGTATCTATGCAAAGGAAAAGAAGTCATGAATATGATCCTATTTTAATATTGGAGAATATGTTTAATATCTTAAGTATGTATGATTTTAAATTTACAAAAATTTGAATTTGTAAATGGATAATTTGATACTTACAAGAAAGTTTCTAAAGTTAATTCATCTGTAAATAATTCTAAGTCATTCAGAAGTTTAAAATTGCAGATGAAGTTTTTTGAGCCTATAGAATGTTAAATTAGAGAATTACTTAAATTTCAGATTCAAAACTGACCTAGAATAATAAAGTGGTGTCCCATGGGATCTAAAGATCATCAATGATTGTACCACCCATCATATGCTTTGTTTGTATTTTTTTCCCGTTAACATGATGTCTGTGTCCTAATACGTGATCAAGCTTTTAAGTAAACCAGGTCCATATGTTGTACTAGGTTATGACTAGAAGTAGATTACTATTGCTTATTTTTCTACTCCCCTTAATGCCTAGAAAAGTAATTATATAATTCAGTTAGTGACATTTTATATTATTATAAGTAACTTCCACTTGATAGGTTTCACTGTTAGAGAAGTAAACTTCTTTAATGGCATCAGTTTAGGTAGTATAGTATTCCAACAAAATGAGACCAATTTGGAAAAATCATAATAAAGGCTCTTTACCTGAGTTAATTGGAGACCACCTCTCTGAAGAGCTGAGAAGCACGTGGAGAACTCACTGTTACAAAGAGCCAGCCAAGAGAAGAGCTGAGGAAGCAATAGGTAGTTTCCTCCTGTATAAAGACAGTAGAGGCTAAGTGTGTAGGAATGCACTGGTTCTCCAAACTATTACACATTTTTCCTGTAACTGCCTATATAGTTCTTTAAACAGATTTATTTAAACAAAGCTAAATAAAATTTAAAATTTCCTTGTAAACATAGCTATTTATTATTTTGTGAGTGGAAAACATTATTTAAGTCAGCATTCCTTGGCTTAAATAGCTAATTGAAAAAGCAGAGCATAAACCAGTGGTTCTAGACATATGGTCCAAGGAACCCTGGGGTTCTCTGAGACTTGTTCAGGGATCTGCAAGATAAAACTATTTTCAGAATAACACATTGTCTTATAGGTTTACAGGACACAAGAAGTTCATTGATATAGTTTCAAGTTCCACAATGCAACTAATTTATAAGAAACTACCTCTTGCTGAGTTTTGGTGTTCTATCAAAAAACAAATACCAGTATCTGAAAAGCTATTGAAATGTACCTCCCTTTTCCAAGCTCATAACTGCTGTAACTGGATTTTCTTCATATGCTTCAGTCAAACAACACATAGCAAATGATTGAAGGCAGAAACAGATATGAACATCTAGCAGTTTTTTATTTTTTCTCTTTTCATTTTCTGTCTAGTTCTGGTCCATTTAAGCCAGATATTAACAGGATTTGAAAAAACTCTAAATCTATGCCATTTTTCACCTTTTTGGTTTTCTTTGGCAGTATATTTTTCACAAAAATTATGTTAATCTGAAGTAGATTACTATTGCTTATTTTTCTACTCCCTTAATGCCTAGAAAAGTAATTATATAATTCAGTTAGTGACATTTTATATTATTATAAGTAACTTCCACTTGATAGGTTTCACTGTTAGAGAAGTAAACTTCTTTAATGGCATCAGTTTAGGTAGTATAGTATTCCAACAAAATGAGACCAATTTGGAAAAATCATAATAAAGGCTCTTTACCTGAGTTAATTGGAGACCACCTCTCTGAAGAGCTGAGAAGCACGTGGAGAACTCACTGTTACAAAGAGCCAGCCAAGAGAAGAGCTGAGGAAGCAATAGGTAGTTTCCTCCTGTATAAAGACAGTAGAGGCTAAGTGTGTAGGAATGCACTGGTTCTCCAAACTATTACACATTTTTCCTGTAACTGCCTATATAGTTCTTTAAACAGATTTATTTAAACAAAGCTAAATAAAATTTAAAATTTCCTTGTAAACATAGCTATTTATTATTTTGTGAGTGGAAAACATTATTTAAGTCAGCATTCCTTGGCTTAAATAGCTAATTGAAAAAGCAGAGCATAAACCAGTGGTTCTAGACATATGGTCCAAGGAACCCTGGGGTTCTCTGAGACTTGTTCAGGGATCTGCAAGATAAAACTATTTTCAGAATAACACATTGTCTTATAGGTTTACAGGACACAAGAAGTTCATTGATATAGTTTCAAGTTCCACAATGCAACTAATTTATAAGAAACTACCTCTTGCTGAGTTTTGGTGTTCTATCAAAAAACAAATACCAGTATCTGAAAAGCTATTGAAATGTACCTCCCTTTTCCAAGCTCATAACTGCTGTAACTGGATTTTCTTCATATGCTTCAGTCAAACAACACATAGCAAATGATTGAAGGCAGAAACAGATATGAACATCTAGCAGTTTTTTATTTTTTTTCTCTTTTCATTTTCTGTCTAGTTCTGGTCCATTTAAGCCAGATATTAACAGGATTTGAAAAAAAAACTCTAAATCTATGCCATTTTTCACCTTTTTTGGTTTTCTTTTTGGCAGTATATTTTTCACAAAAAATTATGTTAATCTGTAGTGGATTTATTATAATTTTAAAAAGCAAATGGTATATAAGATTTTTTAGGTTTAATTAATATATTAAGCATTGATGTTTATAATCCACATAATTAAAAGCTATTTGGGGTTCTAAATAATTTTAAGAATGTAAAGTAGTTTTAAGTTCAAAATATTTGAGAACCGCTGGCGGAAATATTATTTGGGCCATATATATATATATACACCATTGGTTCACAAAATCCAACAAATCCAGGCCCACTTTCTATTAAAGAGAAAGCTAGAAAAATGTTCATGAGCTGTTACTCAGACATACTACCACCAAACTGAGACTATGTTCTTGATATAAAAAAATACTAGAAGAAAACTGAGGCAGTAATTATTTTCCCACCATATAATTGTTATTTAATGCTATATATTTCTTGAGTGCTATACTTCATACACATAATAAATAATGGGTCTGATAACTTTGAGGGGATGATCTTTTTTCATTTTGCTTTCACCTGATCTATAGTCTTATATAATATTTATTGCCATGGATTTTCCATCTTCATTTCTGTAAAGCTTGTAAGGGTACAGTCTTGTCAGTCTGATTCTATTGGATGACTCAAAACGTGTGTTAACAGCCAAATTCTGAATCTATGGCTAAGAAAAACTGGACTCTAACCAGCATCTGGTACATTCATTCAGGCCAAGTGCTAAATTTAGTTGGCCAGCTGATGTCCAAAGCTTGATTGATGCTAAAAATCTCTGGGCAATGTTCAGAACTCATACTTTTTGCTTCCAGATTATAGGATGAAAATAATTTATTTTGGTGAATATCCATTTTGACCCTCCACTTCCAAAATAGGTGTGGCAACACAGCAGCATTGTTTATTTGTGCCAACCGGGAAGAATGAGCCAAAAATCATCCTTTCGTTAACTGCTATGTGAAAACACTGTGAATATGTTACTTGTAAATACTTGAACTCTGTGAAACTTCCATATTGTTTTATTTTTATCTAATTCAGTCATAATGAATGTGTAACTAGAAGTAACTTCTGCTTTGAGTCTAGAAATATTCCAAGAACAATTAGATTCTCTGTAGAAATTAAAATATATATAGAAAGAATGGAGTAGGCTTCCTAAGATAGTATATAGTCTTTGTGAGATGAGGCTCATTGTCTTATTCCCTCCTGTATCCCCAGTGCTGAACATGATGTATAAAATACGGTACGCACTGGGTAAGTAGTTGCCTAGTGAAGAAACTTTCAAGGTTCTTATTGGGGAACATTGTCAGTCTAGGGAAGACTCAAAAACTCAAAAAACTCAGAACAAAGGCTGTTTACTTATGATTGTTTATCTAGGGGTAAGTACAGTGTTTGCACTCAGAGATTTAGTAAATGAACTAGGTTTGATTAGAATGTAATCAAATGTAGAAAGTAAATGTTCAGGTAGGGAAAACAGTTACTATATTAGATTTTTCAAAAGAAATAACATTTCCCATCTTTCTCCTGTATATTTTTCCTTTCATGCTTCCTTTCAATATCAGAGGAATATTGTATTACTGCTTCTGTTAGTTACCATTTTAAATGAACACATAGAAGAACCCTGGCTAACTTAAACTAATGGGGATTTACTGGAAGAATATTGAGATATCAAATGTCAAAGAGAAACTGGAGAATCACAGGCAGGAACTAAGTCAGTTTAGGAGACGAAACACTAAAATACCACAGAGATTTCTTAGCAGGAACAATCGGTTAGATAGGTATGGAGTAGTTTTCAGTCTCTTTTGTCCCTCAGTTTAGGAATCAAATTCTGTGGGAGGAGGAGTGAATTAAGTCCTGGGAAAGAAGAGCCTAGAGGGGCTATCGTCCATGAGGTTACAAAAGAGTTGGATAAGACTTAGCGACTAAGCAACAGCAACATGGCTGGGCTCAGTTGCTGTCTAACTGCAGTCATGGTTCTGTTAAGACACATGCAGTTTCCTTTAGAATAAACAAAAAGTTATCTGTTACAATGATCAAAATTAAGAGATGGCCTAAGGAGAAGAACATAAATGTACTTGTTATTGCTAATTATTACAAGTAGCTACCAAGGCCTTCCCAGGTAGTGCTAGTGGTAAAGAACCTGCCAGCCAATACAGGAGACATAAGAGATGTGGGTTCGATCCCTGGATCTGGAAGATCCCCTTGAGGAGGAAATGGCAACCCACTCCAGTATTCTTGCCTGGGAAATCCTATGGACGGAGGAACCTGGCAGGCTACAGTCCATGGGGTCACAAAGACTCATACACGCCTGAGTGACTTAGCACACACACCAAGTGTTTACTTTTACCAGGAAAGGACAGATCAGAAAATGCAGTTCACTTACAACAAATATCCAGTCTGGTATAATGTAAGATCATTGTGTTAGGGATCAGAAGACGGTAGCTAATCTTGGATTTTGGTTAGAATTACTTTGAATCATTAGGAAGACAGTACATTTAAGAACAGTATATTTAAGAACTCAGACTGGGAGTCAAATTGCTTGCTTATTTGCTCTACTGTTTACTGTCCCAAATTTAATTTTTTTTCTAAGCTCTGACTTTCTGTGTTTAGAATGAAGACACTTAAAGGCTTTTTTTGGAGAATTACTTCAGGTAATGCTTGTAAGCTGCTTAACTCAATGCCTGACTTATGTGCACATTCAGTAAATAGTAACTATTTTTAGTGAATTATTATTGTATCTGGAGTTGCAGTTGTAATATATATATTCTCTAAAGCTTGTCCCATACCATATTCTATAGTGCATGAACTCTGAAACTGTAATCAGCAAGAGATTAGGTCTGACAAGGCTAGAGATGGAATAGGAGCAAGGTGAAAAAGGAATGGAAGATGAAGATGAGAGGAATTTCAGATAAAATTATTTTTGCTATATGTCATATATTGTGTTGGATTTCTTCATGAAATTCATAGACAACTGAAATTATGGCTCACCATTTTTTATTTAGCTATGGCTCAGTGCCAAAAAAAAAAAAAAAAGAGGGTTTCCCTGATAGCTCAGTGATGAAGAGTTCACCTACCAATGCAGGAGACATGGGTTCGATCCCTGATCTGGGAAGATCCCACATGGTGCGGAGTAACTAAGCCTGTGAGCCACAATTACTGAGCCTGTGTCCTAGAGCCTCAGAGCCACAACTATTGAGCCCATGTGCCCTAGAGCCCAGGTTCTACAAAAAGAGAAATCACTGCAACAAGAAGCCTGCTCACCTCAACTAGAGAGTTGCCCTGACTCTCTGCAACCAGAAGAGAGCCTGTGGCAGCAGTGAAAACCCAGAATAGCCCAAAATAAATAAATAAATAAATAATTTTTACAAAATGAGTTCCAAAATCATTCTTGGTCACTAATTCACTTTTTTTGCCCAAAATACTCAAGGCAAATTTTGTGTCATTAGTTGTGCCTTTATTAAGATTTGTTCTGCTTTATCATTATGACTGAGAGTGTACGTATATAAAATATACATTAAATACTATATTCCTCAGTCTAGTTTTAAATGTTAAATAGAAGAAATTACTTAATAATATCCTACAGGTGTTCAGTTACAGCAAGAAAATCAGATCAGTACAGCGAGTTCCAGCCAGTTACATTGATTGGTTTTCACTCTTTCACAAAGAAGTAAAATGAAATGGAGTTTTGTTCTGTTGTGTTTATTTTATGTGGCGTCATACATTTTTACATAAAATTTTATCAACCTTACTTTAGTCGTTTAGTTTTATCTTTCTACTGTAACTTTTACATGTTATTTAAACAAAAATGATTCTTAACAACCTGAGTATAATGGAACATTGAGGAATCTGCATCCAGTTTAGAAAACTGTTTGAATAACAACTTGAATATCTAGAAGGTATCTGGTCAAGATCATTTGCCTGTGATAGCCACAAGGCTAGAGATGGAATAGGAGCAAGGTGAAAAAGGAATGGAAGATGAAGATGAGAGGAATTTCAGATAAAATTATTTTTGCTATATGTCATATATTGTGTTGGATTTCTTCATGAAATTCATAGACAACTGAAATTATGGCTCACCATTTTTTATTTAGCTATGGCTCAGTGCCAAAAAAAAAAAAAAAAGAGGGTTTCCCTGATAGCTCAGTGATGAAGAGTTCACCTACCAATGCAGGAGACATGGGTTCGATCCCTGATCTGGGAAGATCCCACATGGTGCGGAGTAACTAAGCCTGTGAGCCACAATTACTGAGCCTGTGTCCTAGAGCCTCAGAGCCACAACTATTGAGCCCATGTGCCCTAGAGCCCAGGTTCTACAAAAAGAGAAATCACTGCAACAAGAAGCCTGCTCACCTCAACTAGAGAGTTGCCCTGACTCTCTGCAACCAGAAGAGAGCCTGTGGCAGCAGTGAAAACCCAGAATAGCCCAAAATAAATAAATAAATAAATAATTTTTACAAAATGAGTTCCAAAATCATTCTTGGTCACTAATTCACTTTTTTTGCCCAAAATACTCAAGGCAAATTTTGTGTCATTAGTTGTGCCTTTATTAAGATTTGTTCTGCTTTATCATTATGACTGAGAGTGTACGTATATAAAATATACATTAAATACTATATTCCTCAGTCTAGTTTTAAATGTTAAATAGAAGAAATTACTTAATAATATCCTACAGGTGTTCAGTTACAGCAAGAAAATCAGATCAGTACAGCGAGTTCCAGCCAGTTACATTGATTGGTTTTCACTCTTTCACAAAGAAGTAAAATGAAATGGAGTTTTGTTCTGTTGTGTTTATTTTATGTGGCGTCATACATTTTTACATAAAATTTTATCAACCTTACTTTAGTCGTTTAGTTTTATCTTTCTACTGTAACTTTTACATGTTATTTAAACAAAAATGATTCTTAACAACCTGAGTATAATGGAACATTGAGGAATCTGCATCCAGTTTAGAAAACTGTTTGAATAACAACTTGAATATCTAGAAGGTATCTGGTCAAGATCATTTGCCTGTGATAGCCATGTAATGAAGAAATGTAATTCAGTATAATAAAGCACACTGCCAACTTTCTTTTGCTTTCTTAGGTTTCCATATTTTCCTCTCTACACATTTAATGTTCCATTTTTTAAGAGCCAACCAATTTGTTTTCAGATTGCAATTGTGCACTTACTCTCGTAGAAAAGCGTATATATATATATATATATATAATGCTGCGTATGTAATTATTAACACACAAGTTTGGGCATCACGAGCTTAATGAAAATTTTAATTTGTAGGGAAAGAACCACAGCTGTTAACATTGCCTGAGTTTTAAATCATCCTTCACTCTTTTGTTTAAAAATAATGTTAAAAATGCATATTAAAAAATGTAAATAGCCTTTTTACTTAGAATTTCAATACATTTTATGTGTATTGTATTCTACGTTTGTTTATTAATATTTTAAGTACATGGTTCATTGAATCAGCCCATTATTAAAGCTTTATAAGTGTTCCTGGCTTTCCCTGAGGAAAAATAATCACTCCATATGGATGTATTCTATTATACTTGACATTTTTATGGCCATAAGACTCTCAGGACCATGTAGTCATCATTGCCTGTATCTTTGGACTTGGGAAAGACATTCTTAAGGGATTCACGATTTAAGTTCTATTTTATAATATATAGGTTTTATTTTAATCTGACTAATTTTTAGGTGAATTAGTAACATTTACTAAAATACAAACTTTATTTTAATTGAACTGCATTTTCCTAGGTTTTTAAAATTACTTAATAATATCCTACAGGTGTTCAGTTACAGCAAGAAAATCAGATCAGTACAGCGAGTTCCAGCCAGTTACATTGATTGGTTTTCACTCTTTCACAAAGAAGTAAAATGAAATGGAGTTTTGTTCTGTTGTGTTTATTTTATGTGGCGTCATACATTTTTACATAAAATTTTATCAACCTTACTTTAGTCGTTTAGTTTTATCTTTCTACTGTAACTTTTACATGTTATTTAAACAAAAATGATTCTTAACAACCTGAGTATAATGGAACATTGAGGAATCTGCATCCAGTTTAGAAAACTGTTTGAATAACAACTTGAATATCTAGAAGGTATCTGGTCAAGATCATTTGCCTGTGATAGCCATGTAATGAAGAAATGTAATTCAGTATAATAAAGCACACTGCCAACTTTCTTTTGCTTTCTTAGGTTTCCATATTTTCCTCTCTACACATTTAATGTTCCATTTTTTAAGAGCCAACCAATTTGTTTTCAGATTGCAATTGTGCACTTACTCTCGTAGAAAAGCGTATATATATATATATATATATAATGCTGCGTATGTAATTATTAACACACAAGTTTGGGCATCACGAGCTTAATGAAAATTTTAATTTGTAGGGAAAGAACCACAGCTGTTGACATTGCCTGAGTTTTAAATCATCCTTCACTCTTTTGTTTAAAAATAATGTTAAAAATGCATATTAAAAAATGTAAATAGCCTTTTTACTTAGAATTTCAATACATTTTATGTGTATTGTATTCTACGTTTGTTTATTAATATTTTAAGTACATGGTTCATTGAATCAGCCCATTATTAAAGCTTTATAAGTGTTCCTGGCTTTCCCTGAGGAAAAATAATCACTCCATATGGATGTATTCTATTATACTTGACATTTTTATGGCCATAAGACTCTCAGGACCATGTAGTCATCATTGCCTGTATCTTTGGACTTGGGAAAGACATTCTTAAGGGATTCACGATTTAAGTTCTATTTTATAATATATAGGTTTTATTTTAATCTGACTAATTTTTAGGTGAATTAGTAACATTTACTAAAATACAAACTTTATTTTAATTGAACTGCATTTCCCTATTGGTGCCTAAGAGTGCACTATCTTTGCATATAAATAGGTTCTAAATAGCTAGGATTCACAATTAGAAGGTAGTATTTATATATGTTAAAAGATAGTAGAACCTAGAATAAATAATAAAGTGTTAACAGCATTGTAGTCAAATGTTTATGCTTTACACAGAAAGAGAAAATAGTATTATTGGGCAGATTAGGTTATCTGCTCACTGAAAGATTGGGAAATCATTGAAAGAATGATCATGACCTTAGAAGTGGAGAAGAATGTCAGCTGAGATAAATGTCAAAAGTTCTTCAGATCAGTGTTTGTATTATTTCCTTTTTAAAGACTTGCCAGGGTATCCCATGACTGATGAAGACCTGGTTATTAACATATTGAAAACTTGATATAAAATATATGACCTGGAAGAACCTGCTGTATTTCCAAAAATAATTTCACATGACTGAAAATGCCAGGGTATTTGGAAAGCCATAATGATTAGAAAACTGAGCAATAGACTGGCAAAAGCGAAGAGGAGAAATTATAACTCTGAATAGTCTTAACTCATTCTTATGTTTTCAGTTTTTAAAATCAAAGCAGTGCATGGAAATATTGTTAAATCATGTAGTTCAAAAGGACCAGTGAGTGTACTCAGCTGCTCAGTTATATCCAACTCTTTGTAACCCCATGGACTTAAGCCCACCAGGCTCATCTGTGCATGAAATTGTCCAGGCAAGAATACTGGAGTGGGATGCCGTTTCCTACCTCAGGGGATCTTTGGACTCAGGAATCAAACCTGTGTCCCTTGCATCTCCTTCATTGGCAGGCAGATTCTTTGCCACTGGGACCATTCATGAACTGTAACTCCTCTATACTTTTCTGTTCCTACTTCTAGTGTCAATACTTTTATCATTTCTGCTTTTAGTTTTTCTGTGAATTCCTTTCATGAGTCTAAATTAGAGATAGGTAAACTGACCCATAGGCCAAATACAGTCTGCTGACCTGGTTTTTTAAAGACAATGAGCCTAGGATCTATTTTATATTTTTGACGTGTTGTACAAAATCAAAATAAAAACTGAAGAAACTAAGATGAAGGTGTGACAAGGGCCGTATGTGACCTACAGTGTCTAAAATACTTACTATCTGAATCTTTACAGAAGTTTAGACCTCTGGTCTGCATAAGAGAGGTGTGTGTGTGTGTGACATACATCAATACATTCACACTTTTATATGTAAATGTAAGAACATAAACTCCTGTGATTTCTCACTGTAAAAAAGACTCAGACTTCATACCATCACCACTTCTACTTCATTCTTGCTAGTTATATTACTGTTAATTCTATCATTGGTTATATTTGTAGCTTAAATACTATATTTAAACCTCTGTTTCCTCTTCTACCATCTTTGGGTGGGCAGATAGATTTATAAGCAGTGATTAGTGGAAATTATCTTAGTTTCTGCCTAGGGTTAGTAATATTTTCTCAGTTTTGATCTTTAGGCCAGTTTATATCCAGAAGCTAGCACAGTGCCGGATGCTTAGTGAAACTCAAATATGGCTTAAGTATATACACACACACACACACTTACTGCTATACTTGTAGTACTTATTATCCCACTTATTACCTCATACAAAGCGAATCAGAATTTAGGTAAACTTATTAGTTATTACTTGCTGAGATATCTTCTGTTTTGTTTTTAAACTCCCATAGATATTTGTGTGAAGCATATTTTTCTGTGTGTAGAATTGAAGTTGTTACATTGGAGGAGACTTAGACCTTGATTTCAAGGTCAGATTTGGATCACTGAGCTAGAATATGGTGTCACTCAGACCCTCAACAAGTATTTAAGGAGAATGAACCAGACACTGTGCTACAAAGTAGTAATGAAGTGGTGAACAAGATAGGTGTGGTTTTTCCGGTCATGGAACTTGGTGAGAGATAAGCAAATAAACACTCAGGTACATATACTAAAGTAGTAATAATGTGAAAACTTCATTGGCAGGCAGATTCTTTGCCACTGGGACCATTCATGAACTGTAACTCCTCTATACTTTTCTGTTCCTACTTCTAGTGTCAATACTTTTATCATTTCTGCTTTTAGTTTTTCTGTGAATTCCTTTCATGAGTCTAAATTAGAGATAGGTAAACTGACCCATAGGCCAAATACAGTCTGCTGACCTGGTTTTTTAAAGACAATGAGCCTAGGATCTATTTTATATTTTTGACGTGTTGTACAAAATCAAAATAAAAACTGAAGAAACTAAGATGAAGGTGTGACAAGGGCCGTATGTGACCTACAGTGTCTAAAATACTTACTATCTGAATCTTTACAGAAGTTTAGACCTCTGGTCTGCATAAGAGAGGTGTGTGTGTGTGTGTGACATACATCAATACATTCACACTTTTATATGTAAATGTAAGAACATAAACTCCTGTGATTTCTCACTGTAAAAAAGACTCAGACTTCATACCATCACCACTTCTACTTCATTCTTGCTAGTTATATTACTGTTAATTCTATCATTGGTTATATTTGTAGCTTAAATACTATATTTAAACCTCTGTTTCCTCTTCTACCATCTTTGGGTGGGCAGATAGAT
Organism: Tragulus kanchil; assembly: GCA_022376925.1. NCBI lineage: Eukaryota > Metazoa > Chordata > Mammalia > Artiodactyla > Tragulidae > Tragulus > Tragulus kanchil. Next base: position 55,979,320 of record JAIOJX010000004.1, read on the forward strand.
TTATAAGCAGTGATTAGTGGAAATTATCTTAGTTTCTGCCTAGGGTTAGTAATATTTTCTCAGTTTTGATCTTTAGGCCAGTTTATATCCAGAAGCTAGCACAGTGCCGGATGCTTAGTGAAACTCAAATATGGCTTAAGTATATACACACACACACACACTTACTGCTATACTTGTAGTACTTATTATCCCACTTATTACCTCATACAAAGCGAATCAGAATTTAGGTAAACTTATTAGTTATTACTTGCTGAGATATCTTCTGTTTTGTTTTTAAACTCCCATAGATATTTGTGTGAAGCATATTTTTCTGTGTGTAGAATTGAAGTTGTTACATTGGAGGAGACTTAGACCTTGATTTCAAGGTCAGATTTGGATCACTGAGCTAGAATATGGTGTCACTCAGACCCTCAACAAGTATTTAAGGAGAATGAACCAGACACTGTGCTACAAAGTAGTAATGAAGTGGTGAACAAGATAGGTGTGGTTTTTCCGGTCATGGAACTTGGTGGGAGAGATAAGCAAATAAACACTCAGGTACATATATAGCACATATAAATGCAAATTGAAGTAAATAATTTGAAGGAAAAGGAAAGTTACCTGAGAAAAGGAGAGCTTAGGGTTCTAACTCATAAGACTGTTCATATATATATATATAATAATGTTTAATACTGTAAAATAGCTCCTTCCTCTACTCTAGGGTAGTAGTTCTCAAACTTAGTTTGCATCAAACTCATAAGGAATATTTGTTCAAACATGGGTTTCTGGGCCACAAATTCAAAGTTTTTTTTTCTCAGTTGACGTGGGTAGGGATGAAGATTTGCATTTCTAATAAGGCCCTGATAACTGATTCTGCTGGTCCAGGGAACCATGCTTCAAGAACCACTGGTCAAGGATCGTGGTTTTCAGTACCCTGGAATCACTTGTAGAAATAATAAACTATTCAGGCCTTGTTCCTTTCCCTGAAGATTATAACTTAATTGTGTGGAGATATGACCCAAGTAAGGAGCTTTTAAAAATACCCTAGGTGATTCTGATAGATGCAGTCAGGGTTGTAAGCTACTCAGTCTAGAATTTTTATCTATATTTATATCTACACTTTTTCTTAGTGGACCAGAAAGTAAGAATTAAGAAGGCATGGAAGAGATGGGAGAAAGGCTAGAATAGAAGGCTTCAGTAAAACTATTGTATCAGAACTAAGACTTAAGACACTATCGGTCAACGTTACCAGCTGCCAGAGAAGACAGTATGTCACACAAACACACAGGAGTAGGTTTTGTTTAAAAAATAGTCTTAGGTGGTAAATGGTTACATTTCTGAAATGCAACCATTCTGATACTAGATGCCTCAGTGTCAAAAACTGCAGTTAAATTTTAATTAAATTTTTAATTTAAAAATAAAGATTATCTATGCCACACTTAAGTAATTTTTGTTCATTAATGTGTTCCAATTAATAGAATGAGAAGAAGAAACCGAAAGACTAGGAGATATGGAGTCTTGGACACTAACATAGAAAACATGGAACTGACACCTTTAGAACAAGATGATGAGGAGGATGATAACACTTTATTTGATGCCAATCATCCTCGAAGGTAAGTGTTGAGCAGTTGAATTCCAGGGGTGCTGTGTGAAGGCCTGGAGGGGTGGGATGGGGGAGATACACATATGACTAATATGGGATCATACATATCTGTAAACAACAAAACTCTGTAAAAGTAAAAAGTAAAATAAAAATTTTAAAAAAAGAGGCAATTTGACAAGTCAATTGAAAAAAATAAAGTTGAATTTCATTTAACACTTTTTATACTAAAGGATTAGTTTTCAGTTCTGTTTGGTGAAGTTCCTTGTGCTCACATTTGCATTGTTTTACTAAAATAGATGTAAACAGTAGAATCAAACTCATAGGAACCACTGGTCAAGCGATTTGCATTTCTAATAAGGCCCTGATAACTGATTCTGCTGGTCCAGGGAACCATGCTTCAAGAACCACTGGTCAAGGATCGTGGTTTTCAGTACCCTGGAATCACTTGTAGAAATAATAAACTATTCAGGCCTTGTTCCTTTCCCTGAAGATTATAACTTAATTGTGTGGAGATATGACCCAAGTAAGGAGCTTTTAAAAATACCCTAGGTGATTCTGATAGATGCAGTCAGGGTTGTAAGCTACTCAGTCTAGAATTTTTATCTATATTTATATCTACACTTTTTCTTAGTGGACCAGAAAGTAAGAATTAAGAAGGCATGGAAGAGATGGGAGAAAGGCTAGAATAGAAGGCTTCAGTAAAACTATTGTATCAGAACTAAGACTTAAGACACTATCGGTCAACGTTACCAGCTGCCAGAGAAGACAGTATGTCACACAAACACACAGGAGTAGGTTTTGTTTAAAAAATAGTCTTAGGTGGTAAATGGTTACATTTCTGAAATGCAACCATTCTGATACTAGATGCCTCAGTGTCAAAAACTGCAGTTAAATTTTAATTAAATTTTTAATTTAAAAATAAAGATTATCTATGCCACACTTAAGTAATTTTTGTTCATTAATGTGTTCCAATTAATAGAATGAGAAGAAGAAACCGAAAGACTAGGAGATATGGAGTCTTGGACACTAACATAGAAAACATGGAACTGACACCTTTAGAACAAGATGATGAGGAGGATGATAACACTTTATTTGATGCCAATCATCCTCGAAGGTAAGTGTTGAGCAGTTGAATTCCAGGGGTGCTGTGTGAAGGCCTGGAGGGGTGGGATGGGGGAGATACACATATGACTAATATGGGATCATACATATCTGTAAACAACAAAACTCTGTAAAAGTAAAAAGTAAAATAAAAATTTTAAAAAAAGAGGCAATTTGACAAGTCAATTGAAAAAAATAAAGTTGAATTTCATTTAACACTTTTTATACTAAAGGATTAGTTTTCAGTTCTGTTTGGTGAAGTTCCTTGTGCTCACATTTGCATTGTTTTACTAAAATAGATGTAAACAGTAGAATACCCTCCCCCAAAGGAATTGTGACAATAAATCTCCTTGTGGAGCTTCATTCTGTTAACTGCTGCATAATAATAATACTCCATGTGTGTATGTGCACGTGATGGCAGGGGTTGGGGGTGGGTGGGAGATACTGGGAGATTAATAAACATGATTTTCTTTTTTCATTCTGACAATATTTTAGTTTTAGTCTTTGTTACTCTATTTTTAAACAGTGTTTTTGTCAAAATTGTGGGACTAATGATCACTGGCCTGATACTGTGGCTATTCTCATGGCTGTTTTCACTGAATTAGTTAAGACCTTTACTAAAAGATTTGGATAAACAAAGTTACATAGATGTAGACTAGATTCAATGCAAAATGGCATGAGAAAGGGAAGCAATAAAGGTTCCACTCAATAGGAAAGAATATATTGGAAGAGAGCAGGAATTATTTGGGTGAAGGAAAACCAGAGTCCAGAATGGGGTACATATATAGAAAGAGAATAGAAATCTAGTTTTTTTTTTTTTTTTAAATAATACAACAAAACTTGTACTGTTAAATGAAATATATGTGAGCTTTTAGGTGCTGGTAATGAATTCACTTAATAAAAATACAGTCATAAAATAGACTAGGTAGATAAACATGAACAAAACAACTGTATTTGTTCATTAGCACTTCAGTCTCTTGGTGAAAATAAACATGAATAAAATATATTATAATGTATTTTAAACATTCTAATGTTTATTTAGAGCATTCAAAAATACTCCCTAAAAAAAGCCCTTAAATTGCCTAGAGAGTGCTGTACTATTACTATTATGTCTAATAATGCCAATTATTGAGGGCTTCCTTAGGTGAGAAGCAGATGGAGTTGCTCACATGCCTTGAGGATCCATTGTGTGTAAACAGATACTTAGCTTTACACACGAGGATGACAGTAAGAATAATTGTAAACTAGAGTTGGGAACTGAAACTGAGAAAATAGCGCATCATTTCTCTCCTCTTGGGCTCACCCTACATAAGGCACTAACTGAGTAGGATGGGGCCAGAATCTCACTTTTTATATATTAGTTTTTTTTAATATTTTGCACAGTTTTTATAGCATTTTAAAAGTATACTATTTTAAAAAGCTAAATGCAGGTACCTCTTCTGTACATACACAGAAAGAGAACACAGAAAAGGAAGTTGTTGACGCAGGAACTCAGGGTTATTTCCAAACAGGAAATGAACTTGAAGCCAAGGCTTGTCTATTTCAAATGTGCTTGATTCAAGACAAAGGTTGTTACAGTCAGCAACAACTACACAGAGTTTAGTAGTTGTGACAGATGATCATTTATTCAGAAAGTGAGCAGCAGAATATGTCTAGAATGCAACCTGTTGTATATGCATGTGTATTTATATATGCAACATTTTATGTATGGGGATCGGCTGTGACAAGTCATAGGAATGTGTAGTTTTATTGCTGTTGTCTTTATATTTTTCTTTTTTTTAGGAAATTATAAAAGAGTTTTGTAATCTTTTAAGGAGTCTGTTATTATCCTGCTCTCGTTGGAGAGCTATTGATGCTGTTTGGCCAGAGTGTATATAATCACATAATCAGCTCTGTGTTGAAGAATGATCCCTCTGTAGCAGTGGGGAGAGTGGCCTAGGAGAGGTCACGAGGGATACAGCTAGGGAAGGAAGGAGGGACATGAAAAGGGGGTAGTTTCCATGAGATAGAGTTACCCACTGCCATCTCTTACTCTGTGTCTTGTCTCATCACAGGCCTTTCTCTCATATTTTCCCTTTCTTAAGCCCTGCTTTTCGTTAATCTTGCATTCCATTAGGGAGCAGAACATTAGTCAGAGTCACATGAACAGAGAAAGAAAAAAAAATGGGATGATGTGAGAACATATAGCAGGGTCGCAGAAATGAGTGATCCATAAAAACCTCATGGAAGTGACAAGTAAACTGAGACTTCAAACATGAGTAGCTAGATGGAGGATGGAAAAAGGGGCAGGAGGTGGAGAGAGAACTGTAGTCACAAAGAATCAGAAGCAAAGGACTACAGTATCTTCAAGAAACTAAAAGTAGTTTATGCTATATTAATATGTGTGAAATGAATGAATGGGTGAATGAATCATTTTTGAGCTTTGAATGCAAAAGGCAGGAGAATGGGAGGCAGATTGTGATCCATGTTAGTCAGTTACAAATTTTTATAGGTTACAAAGACTAGAATGCAGGTACCTCGTCTTTACATACACACAAAGAGAACACAGAAAAGGAAGTTGTTGACGCAGGAACTCAGGGTTATTTCCAAACAGGAAATGAACTTGAAGCCAAGGCTTGTCTATTTCAAATGTGCTTGATTCAAGACAAAGGTTGTTACAGTCAGCAACAACTACACAGAGTTTAGTAGTTGTGACAGATGATCATTTATTCAGAAAGTGAGCAGCAGAATATGTCTAGAATGCAACCTGTTGTATATGCATGTGTATTTATATATGCAACATTTTATGTATGGGGATCGGCTGTGACAAGTCATAGGAATGTGTAGTTTTATTGCTGTTGTCTTTATATTTTTCTTTTTTTTAGGAAATTATAAAAGAGTTTTGTAATCTTTTAAGGAGTCTGTTATTATCCTGCTCTCGTTGGAGAGCTATTGATGCTGTTTGGCCAGAGTGTATATAATCACATAATCAGCTCTGTGTTGAAGAATGATCCCTCTGTAGCAGTGGGGAGAGTGGCCTAGGAGAGGTCACGAGGGATACAGCTAGGGAAGGAAGGAGGGACATGAAAAGGGGGTAGTTTCCATGAGATAGAGTTACCCACTGCCATCTCTTACTCTGTGTCTTGTCTCATCACAGGCCTTTCTCTCATATTTTCCCTTTCTTAAGCCCTGCTTTTCGTTAATCTTGCATTCCATTAGGGAGCAGAACATTAGTCAGAGTCACATGAACAGAGAAAGAAAAAAAAATGGGATGATGTGAGAACATATAGCAGGGTCGCAGAAATGAGTGATCCATAAAAACCTCATGGAAGTGACAAGTAAACTGAGACTTCAAACATGAGTAGCTAGATGGAGGATGGAAAAAGGGGCAGGAGGTGGAGAGAGAACTGTAGTCACAAAGAATCAGAAGCAAAGGACTACAGTATCTTCAAGAAACTAAAAGTAGTTTATGCTATATTAATATGTGTGAAATGAATGAATGGGTGAATGAATCATTTTTGAGCTTTGAATGCAAAAGGCAGGAGAATGGGAGGCAGATTGTGATCCATGTTAGTCAGTTACAAATTATTCTATAGGTTACAAAGAAAATTTTAAGACAGGGAAAACATAATGAAAGCTATATTTTGAAGATGACTGTCCATAAATTAGAGGAAGAGTATGATAAAGAGTAAAGGAAAGGCTCCCCTGGTGGTCTGGTGGGTAAGGACACTGCCTTGCAGTGCAAGGGGCACCAGTTTGCTCCCTGGCCTGGGAAGATACCACGTGCCGCGGAGCGGCTGGACTGATGTGTCCAACTACTGAGCCAGCGCTCTGGAGCATATGCGCCCAGAGCCGGTGCTCTGCAGCAAGAGAGGCCACTGCAATGGGAGGCCCACACAGGCCAAAGAACAAAGATGGATGAAAATAAATAAATGAAAGACCAAAAGCAGTGGCCGAGAAAAAAAATAATAATAAACCAGGGAAAAGACCAGTTATATGGCCTGTACTGGGTGATAGCAATAGAAGCAGAGAGGGGACTTCCTTGGTGGTCCAGAGTTGAGACACCACACTACCAATACATGGAGACCTATGTTCAATCCGTGGTCAGGGAACTAGATCCCTCATGCCACAATAAAGACCCGGAACAGCCAAATAAATAAAAATACTGTCTTTTTTTTTTTTTTTTTTTTTTTAGAAAAGAAAGAAATAGAGAGGAGTGAATTATTCAAGAGGCTTTGAAAGGTACTTTCAATAAGATTTAAGTATTTTGTTTATAAGGTGAAGGAGAGAGAAATGGAAATATGGGATTGGCCCAAAAAGTTCATTCAGGATGAACAAACGTTTTGGCCAGCCAAATAATAATAGAGACACAAGTTTCAGTAGTAATGATAATTATCAGTGATGATTGATAATGAAATAAGATTGAATTTTTTTAGTATTATGAAACCATTTACTTAAAAAAAAAACTTGGCAAAAACTTCTACATATGTCTGGATTAAGTAAGGAGACCAGCACATCATTAAGTGTGCTTACCTACTCATTAACTCATTCATCCATCCAATACATGAATGATGTACCAGCTAGTTCATACAGCATCTGGTTAATACTTGGCTCTAGTCTCAGTGCTTGGGACACATTAAAGCAACAAAACAGAAAAGAAAATTTTAAAGAACCTGACTTTGTAAAGATTACCTTCTAGTTGAGAAAAGCTGAGATCAGGGGGCTGGCCCTTGATTTTCATGTTTACTTTTCTTTCTGTATACGTCTATGTTTTTTTGGGGTTTTGTTTTTTTTCTTCAAAGAGCCTATGTACATGCATTATTTTTAAAAGTTTTCTTGCTTGGGAATAATTTCAAACCTATAGAAAAGTTGTAGGAATAAAAATCGTACAGAGTCCCCCTAAACTTTTAATCTTGAGTCATTCATCTTTAACACTTTATTTGTTCTCTTACATTCTCTCTTTCCCTCTCATAATAATGATACGGAGGAATACTTCTCTCTCGTGTTATATATATAAGTGATGTTCTTATATTTCCTCATAATTAGATCCAGAGCATGCATTCTGGATGGAATATCACCTAGATCTTTCTGCATCCTTCCCAGGAAATCATTATCTGCTGACACACAGTGTTCATCTGTCCTTCAGTAGCAGTGGTAATTGTGATATACCACTTCAAGGTTTTGTCTCATTTTTTCAATATGTACTTTTTTTTTTTTTTTTACCCCTTTGCAACTACTAAAGAGATATTTTAAAATCAATAATATTCTGCTTCTAATCAAAATTTCCCCCCGAGGATTCATACCCATTTGTCAATATTTTTGTCTGATTTAATAGTCATGATCGTTACAAAATAATGACTTTCCAGCTTCAACATTTCCTCCATATTTACCAGTCAGCACTGACATGTACTGTTAGCAAGAGCTTATCCTCATTTCTTTGTTATCTATTTATCTTATTGACAGTAAGAAATCATGATTTTCTCTTTTTTTCAGAGGTTTATAAACCATTTACTTAAAAAAACTTGGCAAAAACTTCTACATATGTCTGGATTAAGTAAGGAGACCAGCACATCATTAAGTGTGCTTACCTACTCATTAACTCATTCATCCATCCAATACATGAATGATGTACCAGCTAGTTCATACAGCATCTGGTTAATACTTGGCTCTAGTCTCAGTGCTTGGGACACATTAAAGCAACAAAACAGAAAAGAAAATTTTAAAGAACCTGACTTTGTAAAGATTACCTTCTAGTTGAGAAAAGCTGAGATCAGGGGGCTGGCCCTTGATTTTCATGTTTACTTTTCTTTCTGTATACGTCTATGTTTTTTTGGGGTTTTGTTTTTTTTCTTCAAAGAGCCTATGTACATGCATTATTTTTAAAAGTTTTCTTGCTTGGGAATAATTTCAAACCTATAGAAAAGTTGTAGGAATAAAAATCGTACAGAGTCCCCCTAAACTTTTAATCTTGAGTCATTCATCTTTAACACTTTATTTGTTCTCTTACATTCTCTCTTTCCCTCTCATAATAATGATACGGAGGAATACTTCTCTCTCGTGTTATATATATAAGTGATGTTCTTATATTTCCTCATAATTAGATCCAGAGCATGCATTCTGGATGGAATATCACCTAGATCTTTCTGCATCCTTCCCAGGAAATCATTATCTGCTGACACACAGTGTTCATCTGTCCTTCAGTAGCAGTGGTAATTGTGATATACCACTTCAAGGTTTTGTCTCATTTTTTCAATATGTACTTTTTTTTTTTTTTTTACCCCTTTGCAACTACTAAAGAGATATTTTAAAATCAATAATATTCTGCTTCTAATCAAAATTTCCCCCCGAGGATTCATACCCATTTGTCAATATTTTTGTCTGATTTAATAGTCATGATCGTTACAAAATAATGACTTTCCAGCTTCAACATTTCCTCCATATTTACCAGTCAGCACTGACATGTACTGTTAGCAAGAGCTTATCCTCATTTCTTTGTTATCTATTTATCTTATTGACAGTAAGAAATCATGATTTTCTCTTTTTTTCAGAGGTTTATAATTCATTGATGTACTTGCAAATGGGAGCCTCTTCAAGCTGGTTTCTGTGCCCTGTGACTTCCTCCCAGTTTTTTTAAAGTATTTCCTTACATTCTGGCCTAACAAGATGTTCCAGGCTCATTTTGTGCCATCACTGCTTCAGCCATGGAATTAGCCATTTCTCCAAGGAGCCCTGGCTCCTTTGGATACTAGGTTAGCTCTTTGCTACCAGATGTCCTTATTTCATGGTCTTTTCAGCTGACAAGTGTATGAATGTATGCAGAAGCACATACACACACCCACGTGCCCATATGCATGCATGTGTATGCACATGTGTGCACATACTTAGTCATGTCCAACTCTTTGCGACCCCAAGACTGTACCTCTTTTTGTAAAATTTTCCAGGTAAGAATATTGAGGTAGGTTGCATTTCTTTCTCCAATGTACATGCAGATTGGCATATATATGCATACTTTAGATATTATTACTTCCCACTCCCCATTCGACCATTCCAGTCTATCCCCACTGGGTTTTTCTTTCTATCTTGCTTTTCCCTAATGCCATGTTTCTTGTTTATTGTGTTAAAAATGACCTCCAGCAGCATCCTAGTTCCCAATATCAGCACATCTACTTACTGCTCAATCTTACGATAAAACTAATATCAGAATCATTTTGCCTATAGCACTGCAATGGACAAATGTACTAATAAGAGTTTAGCATCTGTTTGAAGTTTTCTCCTCACAACCTCATCCTGCCCAGGACTGAGGGTCATCAGGTACTGTAAGTGATTTGGCTTAGTTCCCTTTTCATTCCTCTTCAATGTGGTTATAGTAGTCATTTAAAATACAGTTTAAGTCATTTGTTTACTTCTGTTTTAGATATTTTTTCTGCCTTTCTCGTTTTTGTTGTTGTTTTTCTAAATACAAAAAACACTAACATGCTTCTAAAAGTAAAAACTATACCAAAAAATTTTAGACTCTACACCTGCTTACTCAGATACACTCCGAGAAGCACTGCTCTCTTGATCCCTTCCACTCCATTCTTCCCGCCTCACCCATTGGAGATGATCAGTTTCATTATTTTTTGCTTTATTCTCCTGTGATTCATTGATTAAAGTTGGTTGGAATATGTATTTCTTACATTTCTATTCTTTCTTATAAAGAGGTAGCATATAGTTTATATACTGTTATATTTTGATTGCACTTAATAGTACTCCTGTGAGCCATGCTGTGTAAGTGCATACAGATTTTGCTGTTCATGGCTATGTGGTATTCCATGTTGTGTATCATGGTTTATTGAATCAGTTACCTATACGTTCATGTTTGGGCAGTTTTCATTCAGTTAGTTTGCAATTACAAGTTATAGTGCAATGAATAATCCTGCAGGTACATATTTTTATATTGCTGGAGGTGTATGTTTAAGGTAAATTTATAAGAGTGAGATTATTGTCAAAGGGCGTGAGGTCACTTTTAACCATGAATATTGGATGTGCCTATGATACCCCCAGAGGACACAGCAAATTGGATGGGTACATTTCTTCATTAGGAGCAGTGATAAACTGCATGTATCCCCAAGCATTCCACTAAGCTCTGAGATACAGTGATGAACAAACATGGATAAAACGCCTAGCCTCCTGTAGTTAACAATACGTGTAATATCCATAGACCAGAAACAGAACAGAGAAGTTTGAGCTAGACTTGGGATTCCTGATTATCATTTTTTAGCCTTGCTAAAACCAGAGGTGATGCTCTTCTCTAGGCCTAGCCTACTTGTGCCTTTTAAAGTGAGCAATAAGACAGATGAGTATTTCAGGGTGCCAATAAGCAAAGGCTACCATTTGCTGCTTTCAATAAATGAGAAAAATAATTACTTATATGGAGAGTTTATCACAAACTTGTAGCCCCTCAAAGAGGATTTTCACTAAGAGCTTCCCAGAGCAGTCATATAAATGGCATAAAAAAACCAAAAGAATGAAAGATACTGGTAGAAAGAATGTCTTCAGAGGGATAAGATCAGGCACAGGTCCTATTACAAAGCCAGGGGAAACCTAGACAGATTAAGGTAGCAGAACTATAATAGTATACTTAACAATAATCACTTAATAGTAAATACCTACCTGAGTGCAGGATGCTTTACTGAGCTCCTTGCATATACACTGAAATCATCTAGACTGTCTTGCAAAGTAGTTTCTATTGCTTTCACTTTTAAGATATGAAAACTGAGGCCCAGAGATTTTAAATAATCAAGGCTTCTCTTCCTGCTACAATCCTCATTCAATTTTTTAGAATAATTGTTTGATTTATACCCATAAAGAGAATAATTATAAAGTCTGCTCATTCTCTTTTCCGTAGTAGTGTGCATGCATGCTAAGTCACTTCAGTCATGTCCGACACTGTGCGACACCAAGGACTGTAGCCCTCCAGGCTCCTCTGTCTATGGGGATTCTCCCCGCCAGAATACTGGAGTGAGTTGCCATGCCCTCCTCTAGGGGATCTTCCCAACGCATGAATCAAGCTCTCGTCTCCTGCATTGGCAAGTGGGTTCTTTCCTGCTAGCAACACCTGAGAAGCACTCGCTGTTATTGTTCATTTTTCACATGGGGACCCCGACTGTTGATCTTAGCCAAAAGGCCAAGAAGTAATCAAAGGGGCCCCCTAAAATGAGGAATATAAATGTTATTGTTTGCCTACCTTGCCAGTTTCAATGCAGAAACATATTACTGCGGTATAACTGCTGGTGATCCTTGTTGGATCATCTCGTACTGAGGTTTCCTTTATTGTTTAAAAACTTTCTAAATTAGTTCATCTTCATTTTCTAAATTCTGTCCACAAAATAACAGGAAGTAAGTTATTTTCAGAGATAAATTAATTTCCTTACTTATAATTTAATCACAGTGTAAAACTGTCCTTTGGTAGTAAACTCATTCTGAGTTACTGCAAAAGGCTATGACTTTTAATACATCAAAATTTTAATAATGACTGTTATTGGTGGTTAGAATTTGGAGCAGTTATTTTCACTGTGTATTTGCATTAGATTGCCCCATATGGAACTCCTAGTGTATGGTTTAATCTAAATATCCTGAGAGAAGCTTTTTTGTTTGGTTTTTTTTTTTCGTTTTTTTTTTTTTTTTTCATGTAATAAGATAGAACAGGTAGGGCCAGCTCTAGGCACAGTACATCAGGACTCTGACTTGTATTCTGCCTGACCTCTGATTCTGACCATCTTCATGTGTGGGCTTCATTTTTAGGCCAGTAGTAGGATGATGCCAGCAGTCCCTATAATTAGGCCCAGAATAGTACTTTTCAATGGAAGTTAGGGACCATTGAAGTTGTATCTCTTTATTAGGAATGAGAAAAGTTTCCCCAGAAACTCTGTTTAACAGAGTTTTGTTTTTATCATTGGTTATATGATCATTCCTAAATTGAATCCTGGCAAAAGAAAAAAAAATGAAAATACCATAATTCATTCGGAATCGTCATCTAAGGTTAAATGGATATTAGGGAGTTAACTATCATTACCACTAAATCTAGTAATGTAGGCATTGAGGTTCATACAGTCAATTCAGGAAAACTTGTAGGTATGTGGGAAAAGTAGATCAAGCAGTTGAATTAATATAACTTCTCTTGAATTTGCTATTGTTATCCGAATTTTGTGTATTAGACATAATTTCTTTTAGTTACTGAAACATTTTGCACAAAGTAATTATAAAACTGAAAACCAAATACTAATTCTTTAACAATTGTGCAGGACATTTTAACTCTTTTTGACAGAGAAACTGATGAGAAATCAGAGATAACTATGTATTAACCAAAAGTCATCTTGATTTTCCTTAAAAAAATTTTGGAAACAAATACTCATAACCAGTCTCAAAAATGTGGTTTTAAACAGTGCTTTCTAACGATTTCTGTTTAACAGTAAGGTTATCATTCTATGATGATATACACTAAAGGACATTTTGACAAACTTGGTAGCTGCTTCTAAAAGCTAGTACTTCTGTTGTTTCAAGACTATTCCAGTAATTTCTGCCAAGTATGTAATTTTAAAAACTCTAAATTTGCTTCTTCACTACTTCTGATTCTGCATCATTAAATTTAATATTGTACTGCTTGTGTTCATTACATTTGTGCTCAGTGTTACTTGGCACTGAATATTTTCTGGTTATTAACATCAGCAAAGCAGAATCAGGAAGCAAATTTGATATATTAGTGTGTTAACCAGAAACTCTAATTTAAGAAGATCTTATTCAAACAGTTATCAATTTGAAAATAATTCTAATTTCTAAAATCACTACTTTCAATGTGTAGCATAATATCTTATCAGAACACTAAGGTTATTCAAAGTAAATAGAATATGTATAGGAATGTGTCAAAGTACTAACGCTTATTTTAGATATATGGATTGGTTATTTAAGGATGTCCGGTATGTGGTACTAATAGGATGGTGTGTACCTTTTCCACTGCCAGGGAGCTATGCTCTCTTTATTATTATTTAAACAAGCAATAAAAGAGAGCCTTTGTGAAGAGTTTTGAGGGTTTTTTTTTTTTTTTTGTATGTTTCACTTTTCTGTGGACATTGAGCATTAGAAGAAAAGTTTGCCTTGCTCCATTTATCATCCCAGTGTCCTTATTGGTTAAGAACATGAATAATTTATATATTATCTTATCAAATGATATATGACATTAAATACTGTTCAGTGATGCTGCTTTCTTATCTCAGCACATGGTTTAGAGGTATCCTACTAGTTCGTTAGTGATAACCACTAACTATATGTCGCTCTTGCACACTTGAAATTTGACAACTGTCATGGAGGAACTGAATTTTCAATTTTATTGGGTTTTAACTAATTGAAATTTTGAGTTTCCAGATTGCTTTTGTATTAAAAAATATAATAAACAGTACAATAAAAAAATTAAACAGGACAGAGCTAGAGCAAAAGTATTTGATCTACTCTAAACTAATTCTTCAAATGGAAACTTTTATAGAACAGTTGAAACACAGGTTTCTGTTCATATAACAATTGATCTGTTTAATAAAATGCTCATTTAATGCTTTGGTTTAGGATTTGTGTTCTGCTGTGATAGTCTGGATCACAGATGCTAAGGTGGATAGTGGGCTGGATGGGCATGGGAAGCAGAGCTTGCTGCCTACAATGCTGATTTATGTGAATGGGTTAGAATTATTAGAATTAGAATTATTTTCAGGACAATAGACAGTGACCTCAAGTTTATGGACAGAAAAGTCCTAAATTTGCTTCTTCACTACTTCTGATTCTGCATCATTAAATTTAATATTGTACTGCTTGTGTTCATTACATTTGTGCTCAGTGTTACTTGGCACTGAATATTTTCTGGTTATTAACATCAGCAAAGCAGAATCAGGAAGCAAATTTGATATATTAGTGTGTTAACCAGAAACTCTAATTTAAGAAGATCTTATTCAAACAGTTATCAATTTGAAAATAATTCTAATTTCTAAAATCACTACTTTCAATGTGTAGCATAATATCTTATCAGAACACTAAGGTTATTCAAAGTAAATAGAATATGTATAGGAATGTGTCAAAGTACTAACGCTTATTTTAGATATATGGATTGGTTATTTAAGGATGTCCGGTATGTGGTACTAATAGGATGGTGTGTACCTTTTCCACTGCCAGGAGCTATGCTCTCTTTATTATTATTTAAACAAGCAATAAAAGAGAGCCTTTGTGAAGAGTTTTGAGGGTTTTTTTTTTTTTTTTTGTATGTTTCACTTTTCTGTGGACATTGAGCATTAGAAGAAAAGTTTGCCTTGCTCCATTTATCATCCCAGTGTCCTTATTGGTTAAGAACATGAATAATTTATATATTATCTTATCAAATGATATATGACATTAAATACTGTTCAGTGATGCTGCTTTCTTATCTCAGCACATGGTTTAGAGGTATCCTACTAGTTCGTTAGTGATAACCACTAACTATATGTTGCTCTTGCACACTTGAAATTTGACAACTGTCATGGAGGAACTGAATTTTCAATTTTATTGGGTTTTAACTAATTGAAATTTTGAGTTTCCAGATTGCTTTTGTATTAAAAAATATAATAAACAGTACAATAAAAAAATTAAACAGGACAGAGCTAGAGCAAAAGTATTTGATCTACTCTAAACTAATTCTTCAAATGGAAACTTTTATAGAACAGTTGAAACACAGGTTTCTGTTCATATAACAATTGATCTGTTTAATAAAATGCTCATTTAATGCTTTGGTTTAGGATTTGTGTTCTGCTGTGATAGTCTGGATCACAGATGCTAAGGTGAATAGTGGGCTGGATGGGCATGGGAAGCAGAGCTTGCTGCCTACAATGCTGATTTATGTGAATGGGTTAGAATTATTAGAATTAGAATTATTTTCAGGACAATAGACAGTGACCTCAAGTTTATGGACAGAAAAGTCCTAAATACAATAGTGAAGGGATTAACCTTTCCCACCATTCCCAGATAATGTTCATTCTTTAAACTCCAAAGGCATTATAACTTTTTTAAAAGAACCAGGGAGGAAAAAAAAAAAACCTCCAGAAATCTAATATTTGCAAATGTATTTAAATGAACAAAGAATAACAATATTCTTGACTGTACAAGGACAGTTTTTCCATTCAAACTTGATTTAATAGCCATTTTTATAAGATTTTAAGATTTCACAAGTTAGCTCTTAGGTTGTCCTTGAAACTGTCTTTTTTTTTTTTTAATTGTATCATTGTATAAGGAGTAGAGACAGAACATTCTTAAAGCTTGCAAAATACTCAAACTGAGGTTTCCATAAAATGTATTCACACTATATATTTGCTTTGCCTCATAGAAAAGCATGTGAAAGAATATTTAAAATGAGACCTGCCCTCTAAAATTTTTAGGCACGTACTTCAGTGTTGTTAACCTTGGGTGCAGTGTTACATAGCAGGTCTCTAGAACATACTCATCTTGCTAACTGAAACGTCCTACCCTTTGAACAGCAGTTCCCCATATCCCTCTTCCCTTAGTCCCTGGTAACCACTCTCTGCTTCTATTAGTTGACTGTTTTTTACTACAGGGAGTAGAGAACCTAGAATTATAGAGACTGAAATATTTTCCTCCTATCACAAGAAGTCTACAGAAGTTGCTGATGGCATCTATCCTAGTGTCAGTGTGATGACAAGGTCTACATCGATGCAGTTGTCTGACATTTTTTCTGAGGCTCATTTTATCAGTTTCAGCCATCACATTTGTATACCAGAAAACAGGATAGTGAGGAGGCAGGAACCCGTCACATCTATCAAGAAATCAGAAATTTCTCAGAACTGCCCCCTCCTACCAGCAGACTGTCACCCCACTTTTCTCACAAAAATAAATCCATACTTTTATTAGTAAACTAAAAGGAGATAATAAACATTGAGCAGACCGCTTAAAATATGTCACTCTGACTCTTCAAAGTATTTTCTGGTGAGAGAATTGTTGGGTTTGAGGGGGAAAACTGAATGAAGGCATGAATTCTGAGACATTATTGTTCATAAGTAAAAGGATTTTTATTAACCTTCAATATGTATTTTTAAAAAAGTTTAAGTTACACTCAAATTAAAATTTAATTTCCTTAGCTTATAATAACCTAATCATTTAGAGATCTATTGTAGATTGCTTACTAAAACTTCAGATAAGACAGTAAGTTGGGTGAGAGTATTACTTATTCTCATAAGTATCTCCAATGAAGATCTATGTGTTAATGATGATTATAAAGGATGATTTATTAAGATAGTGAAATCTGGACATCTTTGCCATTGGTTAGAGTAAATGCTTTTGGTTGTAATTGCTCTTATTACCAGTTTTTTAGAATTTATGGTTTAGATTAAGTAGCAGTAAAGCCTAATGTATAATTAGAATTAAGGTCTATAAAAATATTTGCGATGAAAATATAACCTCATATTGTCATAAACTAGTCAATAAGGTAAGAAAAATGGTCAAGTTTACCCCATTAGTTTATAGAAAACCTTATATTCTGTATGGATAAATTTTATAACTGTATTATAAATATAAAAAAGCATTTTTTGATTGTTTCATTGAATATATTTCCAGGCCTGCAGCTTCAATTAGTGCTTATTTCTGAAGCTTTAGAAACAGAATCCCTTAAGAACTGTGTTTATGGAAACTATAAATAAATACATTGTATACTCATCAACTAAAGTTGTTCATAATACCCACAATAGTTATGTGTAAAATTCCTTTGAAAAAGTTAGATTTATAATTTAAAGAAGAGTATCTAATGTTGCTAGTATAGACAAAGTAGCCATGTGTTTTATTGGTGCCCTTCATTTTAATTTCCTTAGATCAAGTACTTTCATTATCTTCTGGCACTCTAAATGTTTGGGAATGTTTTTTTCTCTTACAGATAAGAATGTGCCTTTTGATGAAAGAACTTCATCTTTCTACAATGAAGAGCAGAATTTCTATGTTTAAGGAATAAAAAGCCACTTTATCATTGGGGGGGTATTTAAGTTACATATATTATGATAACCTTCAATTTGTTGTTACAGTAAATATGTATCATTTTGTTTTGTATTTCCTCTGTATAGAAGTGCTCTTAATGGGCTCAAGAGTTGTTGGGAGTAATTGTACTATAATAGAGATCTGAAAATCACTTTAAAGCAGGGTGTTTTCTGATCATTTTTTCTTTCTTGCTTAACATATTATTGTAAACTATTTATATACTAATCAGTTAATTATTATACTTTGGGTGGGGTTAAGATGTTTTCTTTTTTCCTGAAACTATAAATCCCAACAACCAACTGGTGTGTAAAAATAATTTTAAAATTTCTTTACCAAGATATATTTCCCATTTTTGTGGGGAATAGAAGCCAAAATTATTCTTTGAGTTTTTTTTTTTAATAATAAAAATGTCTGTTTTATGCAAAACAATAAATATGATTTAAAATTCTTTGAAAGTGTTACAAACAAAATGTGTGTACACAACAAACCGAAGACTATAGAATCACATGATGTATAGTTTCTAAAAAACATATCTGTCAAAAAGAGTTATTGTATTTTAACAACTTCCTTGTTAAACTGTGATACCACTTTGAGTAGCTGTTTCAGAAACCAGTGAATTCCAAAGCCATTAAATTTATTTATAGTATTGTGAGAGAGATAATAATGAAGATGTTCCTGTAACATTATGATGTAAAGAATTAAAGTATGTGCGTAGGCTTTAGAGTCAGATAGACCTGCCTACGAAAACTGACTTCATTATCTTCTGCACCAGTATTTAACCCTACTGAGCTTCAGTTTTCCACATTCTGAAAATTAAAGGCGAACTTACAGGAAAAGTATGGGTCACAGACTTCTTTGCCTAGAGGGGCCATGGAGGTAATTTAAATGTGTGTGTCAGGACAGGCTAGTTCATATAGTAGTTAACAGATGGCCCCAAATCACAGTGGGACTTTTTTCTCATGCCTAGAGGGGCCATGGAGGTAATTTAATGGTTGTCAGGACAGCGTTCATAGTTAGCATGACTTTTCATCTTTCTACAATGAAGAGCAGAATTTCTATGTTTAAGGAATAAAAAGCCACTTTATCATTGGGGGGGTATTTAAGTTACATATATTATGATAACCTTCAATTTGTTGTTACAGTAAATATGTATCATTTTGTTTTGTATTTCCTCTGTATAGAAGTGCTCTTAATGGGCTCAAGAGTTGTTGGGAGTAATTGTACTATAATAGAGATCTGAAAATCACTTTAAAGCAGGGTGTTTTCTGATCATTTTTTCTTTCTTGCTTAACATATTATTGTAAACTATTTATATACTAATCAGTTAATTATTATACTTTGGGTGGGGTTAAGATGTTTTCTTTTTTCCTGAAACTATAAATCCCAACAACCAACTGGTGTGTAAAAATAATTTTAAAATTTCTTTACCAAGATATATTTCCCATTTTGTGGGGAATAGAAGCAAAAATTATTCTTTGAGTTTTTTTTTTTAATAATAAAAATGTCTGTTTTATGCAAAACAATAAATATGATTTAAAATTCTTTGAAAGTGTTACAAACAAAATGTGTGTACACAACAAACCGAAGACTATAGAATCACATGATGTATAGTTTCTAAAAAACATATCTGTCAAAAAGAGTTATTGTATTTTAACAACTTCCTTGTTAAACTGTGATACCACTTTGAGTAGCTGTTTCAGAAACCAGTGAATTCCAAAGCCATTAAATTTATTTATAGTATTGTGAGAGAGATAATAATGAAGATGTTCCTGTAACATTATGATGTAAAGAATTAAAGTATGTGCGTAGGCTTTAGAGTCAGATAGACCTGCCTACGAAAACTGACTTCATTATCTTCTGCACCAGTATTTAACCCTACTGAGCTTCAGTTTTCCACATTCTGAAAATTAAAGGCGAACTTACAGGAAAAGTATGGGTCACAGACTTCTTTGCCTAGAGGGGCCATGGAGGTAATTTAAATGTGTGTGTCAGGACAGGCTAGTTCATATAGTAGTTAACAGATGGCCCCCAAATCACAGTGGGTTTCAGCAGAGATTTATTTCTCACTCATGCTGCCTATTTGTTATGGACTGTGATTCTGCTCTTCATTGTCTTTTCTCCAGGGCCAAGCCTGTTGGAGAAACCTCTGCCTGCAATATTGCCTTGTAGCTAAATGTCCAGATGTGGTAAACTGCATGCTAGTTCATAAGTTTCTGCCTCAAAGTGATATATTTCATTTCCATCTGTATTGGCCAAAAGAAACTCTCAAGCCAGTCTAGAGTTCAGCAAGGCAGGGACAGGTAAACCTCTAGTAGGAATATTCAGCCACTTAAAATGCCAAGTTAATTTTACCTATATGCTAATTGTCTTTTCACAGTGAGCCAAGTCCCCCTGATGTCAGTGTATTTGTGTATTGTGTAAACAGGGACTAAAGAGGAAGTGCAATGAAATAGATTTCAACTTCTAAAGGGATCATCCTTCATTCAGCTCTCACTAATAATTATTATGAGGAAATATTTACACAGTGTTGGTATATATTTTAATTTCCAAGAGAAACCAAGCCTGCAGATATCCTATATGAAGTTTCCTTATTTAAAAATGTTATTAAAACAGAACTATACCTAATATGTTGTGGTGTTTGAAAATCATATACTATAGTATCTTAGAAATAGTGCTAAGTCATTTAATAATTACAGTTATTTATAAACTGACTTGCATAGAAATTTAATGGAAGAATCAAATCTGTCCGAAAATAAAAACACTATTAAGATAATTGAAACCAATGACAATTTTCAGACGTAGTCTCCAAGTTGGCTTTCAAGGGGATGTTATGAAATGTTTTAATATGTGGCAGCAACTTTGTCAAAAACCTGTAACATTATGATGTAAAGAATTAAAGTATGTGCGTAGGCTTTAGAGTCAGATAGACCTGCCTACGAAACTGACTTCATTATCTTCTGCACCAGTATTTAACCCTACTGAGCTTCAGTTTTCCACATTCTGAAAATTAAAGGCGAACTTACAGGAAAAGTATGGGTCACAGACTTCTTTGCCTAGAGGGGCCATGGAGGTAATTTAAATGTGTGTGTCAGGACAGGCTAGTTCATATAGTAGTTAACAGATGGCCCCCAAATCACAGTGGGTTTCAGCAGAGATTTATTTCTCACTCATGCTGCCTATTTGTTATGGACTGTGATTCTGCTCTTCATTGTCTTTTCTCCAGGGCCAAGCCTGTTGGAGAAACCTCTGCCTGCAATATTGCCTTGTAGCTAAATGTCCAGATGTGGTAAACTGCATGCTAGTTCATAAGTTTCTGCCTCAAAGTGATATATTTCATTTCCATCTGTATTGGCCAAAAGAAACTCTCAAGCCAGTCTAGAGTTCAGCAAGGCAGGGACAGGTAAACCTCTAGTAGGAATATTCAGCCACTTAAAATGCCAAGTTAATTTTACCTATATGCTAATTGTCTTTTCACAGTGAGCCAAGTCCCCCTGATGTCAGTGTATTTGTGTATTGTGTAAACAGGGACTAAAGAGGAAGTGCAATGAAATAGATTTCAACTTCTAAAGGGATCATCCTTCATTCAGCTCTCACTAATAATTATTATGAGGAAATATTTACACAGTGTTGGTATATATTTTAATTTCCAAGAGAAACCAAGCCTGCAGATATCCTATATGAAGTTTCCTTATTTAAAAATGTTATTAAAACAGAACTATACCTAATATGTTGTGGTGTTTGAAAATCATATACTATAGTATCTTAGAAATAGTGCTAAGTCATTTAATAATTACAGTTATTTATAAACTGACTTGCATAGAAATTTAATGGAAGAATCAAATCTGTCCGAAAATAAAAACACTATTAAGATAATTGAAACCAATGACAATTTTCAGACGTAGTCTCCAAGTTGGCTTTCAAGGGGATGTTATGAAATGTTTTAATATGTGGCAGCAACTTTATCAAAAATACAGTTTCTCTAGGTTACTACTTAAAAAGGTTATCTTTTAACTGAGTATGAAATTCTGACATGTTAAAAATGCTCTTATTTCATTACTTTCCTATAGTCATTCTTATATTGCAAATCTACTGTTTTAATCATCATCACAAGTGACACACTGATTAAAGTGCCAGATAATACATTTAATTTTATTTAGCACATATAGTACATAAATTTTCATTAGATGTGTTATAAGCATGATGATAATATGGTTGGTTCACCTACAAAGGTAACTGTACATTACAAAATGGCTGGTGATATCTTGATGTTTAAAAACATGTTAATTATTCTCCTTTCCCTTTTGTACTTCCTTTGGCTTTTTTAGTAGAAAGAATCTAACCTAAGAATTAGCGATCAACAGAAACTAGTGTAGCTGCATTCGTACCTCAGGAAGAGAGTAAATGGAGAGAAAGAATAGGTTTGGAGTAACTTAAAGATGTTCTCCGCTTGATCTGGAAGCCTGCATGTGGCTGAAAAATCAGGTCCTTTCCTTTGCCTTATTTCCCATTATTATTAAGTAAGTAAACACTGCTATGAATTCAAATCCATGACCTGAATACGCAGCCTCCACCTTGTCAGCTTCTCTCTGCTTCTGGAGTTTAGTTGTTTACCAAGAATATAATCTATTACCTTTTATCATTTATCCTCTTTTTCTTTCTTTTTTGCTATTTTAGTTGTTTTATTCATTTTTGCTTAGTCAATATAGTCTTGCCTCCTTTTTAATTAATTTATTTTTGGTTGTGCTGGGTCTTCACTATTGTTACTCCTGGGCTCCAGAGAGCGGGATCGACCACTCTGCTGCACAGGCCTAGTTATGTGTGGGATCTTCCTGGACCAGGGATCAAACCTGCATCCCCCTCACTGGCATGTGGATGCTTAACCACTGGGCTACCAGGGAAGCCCCTTACCTCCTTTGTAAAAGTAAAACAGAAAAAAAAAAAAAAAAAAGTTTGTTTCTCTCATGCTGGAAGGTAAAAGAAATTATTGAAGGGATGAATGTAGTAAAACAATCCATTTCATAAACATGTGATAGGAATGTTTATTTCCTCAATACTTCTCATACTATCCCAGCGTTTTCAGAGGTGGCATCCAGAAACAGCTTTATCCTCAGTGACTTATAAGAAGCCAGCAAAAAGTATTCTCAGTACAGATGCTTAGCTTGATAGATGCTTACTATGATAGAAGATAATTCCTCTGTCCCTATATCAGAAGCTGAATGTTTGTTAAATCCTGTCTCCAGTATATTTTGACAGCTCATATCCATAGCATGACACAAGGCAAAAGGTAAAAGTAGAAGGGAAGAAAAAGAGGGATGTTTCCCCAAATTTTCATGTCTGGCTGGTTGAGAAACCATAGATGATGTGTATTTCATTAGAAGATCCTATTATAAAGCCATCGGCTTCCCCGGTGACTCAGGCAGTAAAGCACCTCTCTGCAGTGCAGGAGACTCAGGTTTGATCCCTGGGTCAGGAAGATCCCCTGGAGAAGGAAATGGCAACCCACTTCAGTATTCCTGCCTAGGAAATCCCATGGACAGAGGAGCCTGGTGGGCTACAGTCCGTGGGATCTCAAAGAGCTGGACACAACTGACTGACTAACAGACACGCACACATTATAAATTCACAGTATAGGATCTCTGGCCATGTTTCCAGCTCTATTTTTCATCTGAGTCTAAATATATATGTGTGTTTTTACTTAGATTTCTCTCTAATTATATAGGTTCCTTCAATACTCATGACATGTCATCAGGGATAAGTTAATATTACTCAGGTAATTTTTCTCAAATAGGTATTTGAAGCAAAGTAAGCAAACATTTCTGATAGTTATTCCTCTTAATCTGCCAGTGACCTTTTCAGGGCAACCTGGCCCCGTACCTATTTTAATTACTTTAAAAGGATTAGGAACTTATTTTATCCTTTAACTCTGCTCAACCCCTGGCCTAAGGTTATTTTATCCTTTAACTCTGCTCAACCCCTGAACTAAGAAGATACTTTATAGAGTAATTAGACTGTTTTGTTAGTGGAGGTGGTGGTGGTTTTGTTTTTAATCCTTTATCTCCAAATGGGAAGGCTGCCAATTTTTAAGCTTCAGACATTAACTCTTAATCCCTTGTTTTATGTGTATTTCCCACTGGTTGTATTGTTACTCTTCATCTGCACAGGGTCTAATCTCCGTCTCTAGAATTCTAGTTGTGTTTTACCCAGTAGGCTTCTCATGGGCTTCTTGTGGATAATTGAGCTAAATTTTAGGTAGACAATCACTAGTGTAGTCTGGGAGGTCCCAGAACCCTTTAATTAGTTGCCCTTGACTTTTCAAATTTGCATTACAGCGTGCCCAGAGCTATGAATTTAACAAATCCTAAGATCTAAGGTAAGAATAGGTGTTGTCTTTCAGAGACAACAAGTTCTGTGTCATTTCTGCTGATGTTCTTTCTTGGAATATGGCAAGCTGGGCTCCAAAGAAGTAATCATCCGGATTCTCTGGCTCGTCTTTCCTAATGGATTTCAATGTTCAGTTTTAAAGATACAAATAAGTGAATTTGATTCCACAAATTGCCACACTTCTGAGTTTCTGTCAACTCTCTGTGGCAAAATAGACTAACAAATAAGGTTGATTAATAAACTTATTTCTATTATCCACAAGGTTCAATGTTTACTGTTCCTGAACTAGTTGCCTATCAAGATA
Organism: Tragulus kanchil; assembly: GCA_022376925.1. Classification (NCBI taxonomy): domain Eukaryota; kingdom Metazoa; phylum Chordata; class Mammalia; order Artiodactyla; family Tragulidae; genus Tragulus; species Tragulus kanchil. Next base: position 56,003,694 of record JAIOJX010000004.1, read on the forward strand.
CTTAACATTATTTCCAGGAAAAAACCTTTAACTCTTTTATTATGGGCATGGTATAAAAACAAAATATATCTGGGAACAATAGAAAGTCAAAACTATCAGCAGGACGAAAGGAGCTCTTCATAGACTTGTTGAAAACAAGATTTCTGCAGAAAGTGTCACAGTTCCTAGCCTCTAGAAGTTCTTAATAAATATAGATATGCTGATCCCACCCTCAAGAATTCATGGAATATTGTCATATGGAGTGCCCTAAAAGTCTGTACACTTAGAAAGCACCATAGATGATTCTGTCCTAACCTCAAACTGAGATCGTCTGAAGATGAACCACGTCGTGATTAAGAGCAGAGCTTCGGAGATGAGCAGATTTGAATTGGATTTTGGCTCCATCATTTTAACTTAGTTATCTTCCATATTTCTTTTTCCACAGTCTCTTATTCTCCACATATAACTAATATTCAGACTAACAGTACTAATGTGCTTTAGATTTGTTAATGCATTCAATGTCACAATAACTCTTTCAGATTATTGTTTTCATTGTGCAGACAAGTATACTGAGGCTCAGAAAAGTTGAAGAATTTGCTCCATGTCGAACAGCTGTGAAGGAATGACTTTCTGATTATGAGTTCAGGAAATTTACTTTTACTAATGTAAATCTCAGTTTGTTTCCAAATAAAGGTAGTTTATAAATGTGTATACAATAAAAACATAAATTTGAGGAGGTGAGGAAACTGAGGAACAGGGAAAACTTTTCAAATTTGCATTACAGCGTGCCCAGAGCTATGAATTTAACAAATCCTAAGATCTAAGGTAAGAATAGGTGTTGTCTTTCAGAGACAACAAGTTCTGTGTCATTTCTGCTGATGTTCTTTCTTGGAATATGGCAAGCTGGGCTCCAAAGAAGTAATCATCCGGATTCTCTGGCTCGCTTTCCTAATGGATTTCAATGTTCAGTTTTAAAGATACAAATAAGTGAATTTGATTCCACAAATTGCCACACTTCTGAGTTTCTGTCAACTCTCTGTGGCAAAATAGACTAACAAATAAGGTTGATTAATAAACTTATTTCTATTATCCACAAGGTTCAATGTTTACTGTTCCTGAACTAGTTGCCTATCAAGATACTTAACATTATTTCCAGGAAAAAACCTTTAACTCTTTTATTATGGGCATGGTATAAAAACAAAATATATCTGGGAACAATAGAAAGTCAAAACTATCAGCAGGACGAAAGGAGCTCTTCATAGACTTGTTGAAAACAAGATTTCTGCAGAAAGTGTCACAGTTCCTAGCCTCTAGAAGTTCTTAATAAATATAGATATGCTGATCCCACCCTCAAGAATTCATGGAATATTGTCATATGGAGTGCCCTAAAAGTCTGTACACTTAGAAAGCACCATAGATGATTCTGTCCTAACCTCAAACTGAGATCGTCTGAAGATGAACCACGTCGTGATTAAGAGCAGAGCTTCGGAGATGAGCAGATTTGAATTGGATTTTGGCTCCATCATTTTAACTTAGTTATCTTCCATATTTCTTTTTCCACAGTCTCTTATTCTCCACATATAACTAATATTCAGACTAACAGTACTAATGTGCTTTAGATTTGTTAATGCATTCAATGTCACAATAACTCTTTCAGATTATTGTTTTCATTGTGCAGACAAGTATACTGAGGCTCAGAAAAGTTGAAGAATTTGCTCCATGTCGAACAGCTGTGAAGGAATGACTTTCTGATTATGAGTTCAGGAAATTTACTTTTACTAATGTAAATCTCAGTTTGTTTCCAAATAAAGGTAGTTTATAAATGTGTATACAATAAAAACATAAATTTGAGGAGGTGAGGAAACTGAGGAACAGGGAAATAAAAGTGAGGAAAATAAGCTCACATTATGATTTTATTGCCTCACATCTCTGCTCTGAAATTCCAAACATTTGCTGTAACAGTGCCCTAAATGTCGCTCAGTGTCACAGTGTTACTAGTACAGAGACCAGAGGGAAAATCAACCTTAGCATCGCCTTCATCTTCTGTACCCAAATCAACATTATGTTCATGCATACATACAATCCAAGAGGGCACTTGGCAGTACCAAATTTAATTGTTTTTTTCTAAATTAAAATTACTGGGCACATACTCTATTGGCTTGAGCTTTAGTATATCAGTATCCCATTTTGGTTGTGAAATGAACAGAAATGTTCTAAGAAAACCCTTATTCTCTTACTAGATTACTATCTCAGCCAGTCTCTAGATTTAATTAGTCTTCCATACAGGTACATATCCCAATTAGGGTCTTCTGTTTCTGTATAAAAATGCTATTTCCAGATCAGCATTTGTGTGTATCTTTAATCATATGCAGTATGTAAAGTGCTGGATTTTATCAGATTAGCTTAAAAGCTTTGTAGCAAGAAGGTTTTCATAAAGATTGGAAGTGGAAATCTCTGACAACTACTTTCTGTATATTCTGAATTTTACTCTTGGATTAATTTGGACTGCCAACAATGAGAAAACTTGACTTCATTGTTTTTCATTTTGTAGAATTGTTTAGGACTGTCTGACATTATGAAAGAGATGTGATAAAAATATATAGCTCTGAAAGATAAGGTCATATTTAACTTGTTAACAATGAATAAGCTGTATACTGCATAATAGCATATCTTTTTTGTTTTTATAAAGATCTGTAAGAGATATTTACTTGAACTCAGTATCAGAAATGTTTGTGTTCCCATTGAACAGCTAGTTTGATTTTTTATTTTGTATACTCTGGCCATTTTCTAACTATACAATTGATCCTTTTACTTTACCCACAGAACTCAAAGCTGAATTAGTACCCCTATTTAGTGAAGTTGAACACTTTATGGTATATTTGTGGGTATTCACCTCATCCTTGGAGTATCAGTTTGTTTACATGACTGTGTGTGACCAGAAAACCTAAACAGGAGATTATTTTTTCTAAAATCTTGAAGTCAGGAAGTTCGTGGTCGCCAGTGCTTCATTTATAGATTAAGGAATTCAGGGTCAAGATCTCTAAAAATGTTTTGGAATTTCCTTTACGGGCTTAAAATGATTGTTCCAGCTGCAAGCATTATGTTTTTGTTTGCAAAAGGAAGAAGGAAAAGACTGGAAGAAACATGGTTGGTCCTGATAACAGATGTTCATGCCATGTATTATTTCACATCCAACCTCCTCAGAACTGAGTAGCTTGAAACAATTATCATCCAGTTTTATCTTTTCTAAATCCAGCTTGTACCTCTGGAAGTTCTCAGTTCATGTACTGTTGAAGCCTCACTTGAAGGATTTAGAGTATTACTTTGCCAGCATGTGACCTGAGTGCAATTGTGGGGTAGCTTGAACATTCTTTGCCACTGCCCTTTTTTGTTATTGGAATGAAAACTGAACTTTTCCAGTCCTGTGGCCATTGTGGAATTTTTCTGTCATGCTGAATGCAGGACTTTTTAACAGCATCATCTTTTAGGATTTGAAATAGGTCAGCTGGAATTCCATCACTTCCACTAGCTTTGTTTATAGTGATGCACTTAAGGCCCACTTGTGACTTCACACTCCAGGATGTCTGGCTCTAGGTGAGTGATCACACCAACATGGTTATCATGGTTATTTTTTGTATAGTTCTGTGTATTCTTGACACAGAATATTTTAATATCTTCTGCTTCTGTTAGTTCCATACTATTTCTGTCCTTTATTGTGCCCATCTTTGCAGGAAATGTTCTCTTGTTATGCCAGCAGTCAAGAAAAAAAAACAAAGTGTACTCAGATTCAAAGGAAGGAAATTATAGCATGTGTGAGCACGGAGACAACAAAGGATCCATGGTGACCATTTCTGAAGACTCTCTACCACATTTATGACTAGCAATATTCATGTTCGTCCTGCATGCAAAATAGACTGATTCCTCCCCAGTATGCTCCAAATCGTAGTCCATTATGACACTGGTTTAAAGTGTAGGAGTCATCATTTAAATGATATTCACAGAACGATGAAGGTTCAATTTCTCAAATACAGTTTCTCAAGCATGATTTCTCTCCCATGGAAGATCTTTGAACTAAAGAGATGAGTTATCTGTTCAGTAAACTCAGTAAATTATCTGTTCAACACACTCAATATTACAGTGTTGTTACAAAGGTATGTTGTTACAAAGGCATCTCCAGTTGTAAGAGGGTGGAGTCTCGCAGGAGGCACACAGCAGTCACGCATCCACTGAAGTCTGAAATCCTAGTTCCTTGTTGGGCTGAGTCCTGCTTCCTGAGAGAGTCTGTGCTACTTGGGCCTGCCTTCCAGGTTTCTGGCTCTTCCCTCTTAACGCTTTCCTTCTTTTCATGTAGAACTCACCTGTGTTTACTGCTGAGTAGCTTTTTCAGCCCACTTTCTACCTTTATAGGTTGGAGTCCCCAAGGGCTCGTTTTATTTTGAATTGCCTCTATCCTTTTCAGTCCAATTTTATTGGGGATCTCTTCATTAGATAAAAGCCATCCCCACGATATATTTCTTTTATTTTAGACTGAAAGACTTGATGGTGTAGAATTATATCCTTAAGGTTCTTAGGGACCCTATTTTCTAGTTAACAAAGTCTGTAAGACACTTTGATATTCATAGACACTTTTTGTCTTGGTTGACACCCTACCAGAAATGTTTCTGAGCTGTCAGTAAAGTGTGCTCTAAAGACACCACTGAACTGAACTTTATTCTCCAATTAAGTGTTATTGAAAATACTCTGAGTTTGAGTTTTGCCCTGAGGACATTTTTTGTTTTGAGTAACCTCTTGCTGCTTGCAAAGACTGGAGATGATAATTCTGGTTTTGAGCCCAATAAACCCTACCTCTCTTCCCTCTAAATTCTTCTGTAAAATACTGAATATTTTCTTTTAGCTCATTCTTTATTTTTCTTGCATCCTATAGCATGTGTGAGCACGGAGACAACAAAGGATTTCTTTGAAGACTCTCTACCACATTTATGACTAGCAATATTCATGTTCGTCCTGCATGCAAAATAGACTGATTCCTCCCCAGTATGCTCCAAATCGTAGTCCATTATGACACTGGTTTAAAGTGTAGGAGTCATCATTTAAATGATGTTCACAGAACGATGAAGGTTCAATTTCTCAAATACAGTTTCTCAAGCATGATTTCTCTCCCATGGAAGATCTTTGAACTAAAGAGATGAGTTATCTGTTCAGTAAACTCAGTAAATTATCTGTTCAACACACTCAATATTACAGTGTTGTTACAAAGGTATGTTGTTACAAAGGCATCTCCAGTTGTAAGAGGGTGGAGTCTCGCAGGAGGCACACAGCAGTCACGCATCCACTGAAGTCTGAAATCCTAGTTCCTTGTTGGGCTGAGTCCTGCTTCCTGAGAGAGTCTGTGCTACTTGGGCCTGCCTTCCAGGTTTCTGGCTCTTCCCTCTTAACGCTTTCCTTCTTTTCATGTAGAACTCACCTGTGTTTACTGCTGAGTAGCTTTTTCAGCCCACTTTCTACCTTTATAGGTTGGAGTCCCCAAGGGCTCGTTTTTATTTTGAATTGCCTCTATCCTTTTCAGTCCAATTTTATTGGGGATCTCTTCATTAGATAAAAGCCATCCCCACGATATATTTCTTTTATTTTAGACTGAAAGACTTGATGGTGTAGAATTATATCCTTAAGGTTCTTAGGGACCCTATTTTCTAGTTAACAAAGTCTGTAAGACACTTTGATATTCATAGACACTTTTTGTCTTGGTTGACACCCTACCAGAAATGTTTCTGAGCTGTCAGTAAAGTGTGCTCTAAAGACACCACTGAACTGAACTTTATTCTCCAATTAAGTGTTATTGAAAATACTCTGAGTTTGAGTTTTGCCCTGAGGACATTTTTTGTTTTGAGTAACCTCTTGCTGCTTGCAAAGACTGGAGATGATAATTCTGGTTTTGAGCCCAATAAACCCTACCTCTCTTCCCTCTAAATTCTTCTGTAAAATACTGAATATTTTCTTTTTTAGCTCATTCTTTATCTTTATCCTATCCTATGCATCCAACAGAAACCAATTAGTACTTTCCACATTCTGCCTGGAAATTTTATTTGCCTTATTTTTCAGTTCATTGGGGCCATTTTCTATTTTCTTCATCACTGTAGCGTGTCGTCACTCATATGACCTAGTTTCAAAATTTTCCTGACTAGGGCTTCCCCGGTGGTCTAGTGGGTGAAGAATCCACCTTGCAGTGCAGGGGGCGCTGGTTCAATCCCTGGCACTGGAGGATCCCGTGTGCCGTAGAGCAGCTGAACAGTGTGTCCGGTAGTGAGCCAGCCTGCTGGAGCGCGTGCACACGTGCACACGGAACCAGTGCTCTGCAGCCAGGGAAGCTGCTGTGATGGGGGTCCCACAAAGGCAGGAGGATTGGGATGGATGAGGGTGGATGGGTGAGGGACCAATGAAAGAGGTCCCAATTTTTTTTTTTTTAATTTCTGACTATAAAATTCCTATATATCCTGCAATATCCTATCTCAAATCCTAAGGGAATCCGAGATTCATGAAAATAGGTATTAGACTTCATGTCTTAATATATGAAGGAACATTCATGTAAAGAAAAGGAAGGAATTTATGACAGCTGACAGCCACCTTTAGAGATTATCTACCTCATCAATAAAGTAAAAATTCCCAGAAATCCTTCGCGTGCTTTAATTTTACTCCTTGGTCAGGATTGTTGCAGTGTTCGATAAGAGGATAGTGAAGACACTAAGAAATGTATTTTGGGGTTTGTTTGCTTGTTTTTCTGGATTTACTGTGAACTCATATAGGAGCTACAGTGAGGAAGAGGAGAATGGGTATTTGGTAGGGAATTAATAAGATTTTCTGTCTTGAATAGAACCACATCTTGTCCAATGAAGATATCCCAAGTTCCCTTCTAGTTGCTACATCCAACTCAAAGTTCAAGGTATGTAATCTTGATGACAGACCATTTCACCAGTAGGACCACATGCAATTTCTGGTTGTTTGGTAATTTTTAAACTAAAATGGAAACTGTCCCTAAAATATGCACAATGTTGGAAAAGGTATAGATGAACCATAATGAAATCTTCCATTTGGAAAGAGAGGATTAAGAAAATACAGAGAAGTAATATTCATAGTAATTTTCAAATCCAGCTGGAAAGAGTAGCAAGGACTACCTGAACTATCAACAGAGTATAAGCTCTGGGTTCAGCCAGTGTCATACTCATTCCATTTTTATGGGCCCTGGCTCTGCCCTCTGAGATGCTGCACAGATCTGGTACTTCAGGGTGTTGTACTTTATAAAAGCAATTGCATATTATTATATGGGTGTAAAAAGTGGAAATTGTTTCATATCTTTTTTAGTGGAGCACCGAAAGTCACAAGATGTTATACAGTTCAAACTGGGTGTTGATCACTTATGTTGTCCAAACATTAGTAGATTACCTTTGTCCACCCAGTATCCTACAGCTATAACTGTAGCTAAACGTCTTACCTAGTCAAGGTTTTTAACCTCGAATTTTCTATTTATTGAGTACTTATTTAACCTTGAATATTCTCTTTACTGACTTTATACTCTGCCCACTCTTCTTCCTTTATCTTAATGGCCATTTTCTTGAGGTAATTTAAAATAATATGTTTGGGGCAAGCCCAAATCCTTAGTCTCGCTTTTGCTTTCATACTAGTTCCATTTACCTGGCTTCCTACCTTTTATTGCTGCTTTGCTGCCTTTGCCATGGCTTCTTTAGGACGTGAATATGTTTATTTGTTTGTTTGTTAAGCCTTCTAGGGCTCCAAATTAGAGGATTCTTTAGCAATATACATGTTACACTGTCAGAAGACAGTGTTTCTCTTACCAAAGTGGTCTTTCCCCCATCTGCACTCCCAAGCTATCTGCTTCTCACCTGGGTTCATTCAGCTATTGTCATAAACGTTTCCTAAATGTGGCAATAGAGTCAGCACTAGCCATCAATCTGATCAGTCTCTGCTCTTCCCAGAGTTCAGCCTTGGTCAGTATAGTTTGCTTCAACAAAGGTCACCAGGTAACAATTTGACCAAAAAATGTCCATTGTTTATAAACTGTGACATTTTTCCTGTGTCAAGTATCTAATACTTGACTTTTTCATCTTTCTGCTTTCTCCATTAAGTCCAGTCCATATTTTAAGTCCTGTTACTTATTTCTAGTAACAAATATTGAATCAGTCACCATGCTTATGTGCAGAACAATGCATTTTAAATAATTTAATTAGCAATTGTTAGTTCATAAAATCCCCAGAAGACCCAGGGAAAGAAATCGTTCACAGGTAAACATTACTGCTACCATGGCTTGTCATCTACATCTAACACTTATAGTGCTAGGAACTTTGTAAACAGAAACTGCTACAGTTGCACCAGAGAGACAACTATCTCTGATTATACATGCCAGAAGATCAGATCTCCCTACCCAGAGGCTGATTCATTTGCTTCATTCTGTTGCCAAACTTCTGCTCAGTGTTGCAAAGCGGTCTGGGGGTTATAATTTTTAGCTTTACACTTTAGTTAAAAAAGGGGTTTGATCACTTATGTTGTCCAAACATTAGTAGATTACCTTTGTCCACCCAGTATCCTACAGCTATAACTGTAGCTAAACGTCTTACCTAGTCAAGGTTTTTAACCTCGAATTTTCTATTTATTGAGTACTTATTTAACCTTGAATATTCTCTTTACTGACTTTATACTCTGCCCACTCTTCTTCCTTTATCTTAATGGCCATTTTCTTGAGGTAATTTAAAATAATATGTTTGGGGCAAGCCCAAATCCTTAGTCTCGCTTTTGCTTTCATACTAGTTCCATTTACCTGGCTTCCTACCTTTATTGCTGCTTTGCTGCCTTTGCCATGGCTTCTTTAGGACGTGAATATGTTTATTTGTTTGTTTGTTAAGCCTTCTAGGGCTCCAAATTAGAGGATTCTTTAGCAATATACATGTTACACTGTCAGAAGACAGTGTTTCTCTTACCAAAGTGGTCTTTCCCCCATCTGCACTCCCAAGCTATCTGCTTCTCACCTGGGTTCATTCAGCTATTGTCATAAACGTTTCCTAAATGTGGCAATAGAGTCAGCACTAGCCATCAATCTGATCAGTCTCTGCTCTTCCCAGAGTTCAGCCTTGGTCAGTATAGTTTGCTTCAACAAAGGTCACCAGGTAACAATTTGACCAAAAAATGTCCATTGTTTATAAACTGTGACATTTTTCCTGTGTCAAGTATCTAATACTTGACTTTTTCATCTTTCTGCTTTCTCCATTAAGTCCAGTCCATATTTTAAGTCCTGTTACTTATTTCTAGTAACAAATATTGAATCAGTCACCATGCTTATGTGCAGAACAATGCATTTTAAATAATTTAATTAGCAATTGTTAGTTCATAAAATCCCCAGAAGACCCAGGAAAGAAATCGTTCACAGGTAAACATTACTGCTACCATGGCTTGTCATCTACATCTAACACTTATAGTGCTAGGAACTTTGTAAACAGAAACTGCTACAGTTGCACCAGAGAGACAACTATCTCTGATTATACATGCCAGAAGATCAGATCTCCCTACCCAGAGGCTGATTCATTTGCTTCATTCTGTTGCCAAACTTCTGCTCAGTGTTGCAAAGCGGTCTGGGGGTTATAATTTTTAGCTTTACAGCTTCAATTTTATAGAAAATCAAGCAAATTGTCTTCTACTTCCTGGTTAAAAACAACATAAGGGCTTCCCTGGTAGTTCAGTGGTAAAGAGTTCGCCTGCCAATTCAGGAGACATGGGTTCGATCCCTGATCCAGGAAGATCCCACATGCTGTGGAGCCACTAAGCCTGTGAACCACAACTGTTGAGCCTATACTCTAGAGCCTCGGAGCAGCAACTATTGAGCCCATGTGCCCTAGAGCCCGAGTTCCACAACAAGAGAAGTCACCACAACAAGAAACCTGCTCACCTCAAGTAGAGAATAGCCCCAACTTCCTGCAACTAGAGAAGAGCCTGTGGCAGCAGTGAAAAACCCAGAAGAGTCAAACATAAATAAATAAAAAGAATTGTTTAAAGAAAAAAAAAAGGCAACATAGCAGAATGACAGATTTAAGATGGCAGGTTCAGCACTCAGTCTTCAATGGCATCCATATACCACTAGCTATGTGGCCATGAGTATCACCTTTTATAAATCTCAGTAGGCCTATTTTGAAAAACTGGGAGAAGAATACTATATTATAAGCATGCTATGACAACCATATATTAATAGGATAGTGTAAGTAGTTATTAACATACTATCTACACGAAGCCAGTTCTAAAAGTTAAAATTCTCAATAATAGTAATAGTCAATGCTATTATATATTATTTCCATTTTGAAGCAATATCCTAACTTAGTTTTCATTCAATTTGAAATTTTTACTATTTTGAACAGGTACCTCAGGGTTTTGAAGTTTCTTTTTAAAAGAGACATGACTTAAATACAAATAATTCTGAGTATTAAAATATTTTTTAAATTGCATGAAAACTTAAGACTTACAAATTTAAAAGTATCTCAGGATTTTTCAGGGAGACCTATAAAGGTCTTCTGTAAAAAGTTTATCACTTCATGTGTCTCTTTGGGTCCTGGATAATATTAAGTCTTGATATTTAGTCACTAATTCCACAAAATTTTGTGAAGTATTTACTATGTGCTAGTCTCTCTGGCTAAAGATGAAAAGACTGAGAAGTTCTTCACTCATATAGAGTTTTTACTTCAATAAGAGAGACAGTTTTACTCCAATAAGAGAGCCACTACACAAGCATGGGTAAAATGATTACTGCTTATGATAAATCCTATGAAAGAAATACCTGGTTGCTATTTTAGAAAAGTATTTGTAGGGGCAAGGTAAGCTACTTAGCATGGAATTTAAGAAATGCATCCTAAAGAGGGTACATTTAAAATGAGACCTACAGGAATGAAAAGAGACAGATGTGTGAAAAAACTGTGGGAAAGCATTCCAGGGAATCACAATCTCAAGTTCCGTAAATGGAAATGAATTTGAACCATTATAGAAATAGAGAACACCAGGCTGCCTGGGGTTTAGTGAGTTAGAAGAGACTAGTGCATAGTTAGAAAGCCAACATGGGCCAGATTATGCAGAACTATAAAGGTCTGGCAAGAAGTTTGGGTTTTATTATAACTGAAATGCAAATGGGAAGCTATGGGAAGGTTTTTAAAGTAGAGATGTTGTCTAATCTAATTTGTGTTTAAAAAGATACCTCTGGCTCTTAGATAGAAACTAGACTGGAATGAATTAAGAGAAAATCAGGGAAACTAGTTAGGAAGATTTTGAAATAGTAGGTGGTTATGGGTCTAAGGTGATGAGAGATTAAATGGATTAAACAGACGCTATTTGTGACAATTTAGACATTCCAACCAACTGGCCCTATTGCTAGATTACATGGTGGAGATAAAGAAAAAGAAGAAGTCAAAATGACTTTCAGTTTTGTTTTTGTTTTTTGTTATTTTTTCTGCCTTAGTTATTGGGTCAGTTGTATTCTGAGATAGGGGAAATTAACAAGAGGTGAGGTCTGAAGTAACTATTTGGGGGGTGGGTGATGATCAATAAATCAATATTTTCACTTTGCTCATGTTGACATTAAGATTTACCTGAGATGGGCAAGAAAGAATCTCAAATGAACAGTTTGGTCTCAGTGAGGATCACTGAAACAGTAAATGTGCATTTGAGTATCGCCATAATGTAATGACATATAAATCCATGACTCTTGCACAGAGATAAACATATTGTGCATTATCAACATAAAAACAACATTTATCATGGGGTGAGAAATGAAATTATGTAGGGAGGTGATACAGATTTAGAGAAGACAAGTCATAAGATCGCTGTCTGAGAAAATACAGTGTACAGTTTGGGAAGAATGCTGTTACATGTGTTCTTGACTTATTAGATTTCAGACTACAGAAAACATGTAGGTATGTTTTGGTGAGAGTAATATTTAATTTTGTAAAAAAGCTTTGGAGATGGATGGAGTCACCAGTCACCTAAGCAGACTGTACAGATTGAGAAGAATGAACTTGGAGAACCCAGACTGAACTTGGAGAAGCTTCAACTTTCAAAGATTTAGTGGAGAAGGATATACAAAAGAATTTTTAAAAACAAAATATAGGAGACAAACCATGAGTCAGTGACACAATGGTTGAGAAAGGAAATAGAAAATATTTTAGGAAAGATGGAGTAGAGTGGTTAACTGAATAAGATACTGTTGAACATTTTAATAATAAGATATAAAAATATATATTCAGTTTAGAAATATAAAATTTATTGGTGGCTTTACTAGATTACTATCAATTGAATGATGGAGACATCCAGTTTAGAAACTAGACTGGAATGAATTAAGAGAAAATCAGGGAAACTAGTTAGGAAGATTTTGAAATAGTAGGTGGTTATGGGTCTAAGGTGATGAGAGATTAAATGGATTAAACAGACGCTATTTGTGACAATTTAGACATTCCAACCAACTGGCCCTATTGCTAGATTACATGGTGGAGATAAAGAAAAAGAAGAAGTCAAAATGACTTTCAGTTTTGTTTTTGTTTTTTGTTATTTTTTCTGCCTTAGTTATTGGGTCAGTTGTATTCTGAGATAGGGGAAATTAACAAGAGGTGAGGTCTGAAGTAACTATTTGGGGGGTGGGTGATGATCAATAAATCAATATTTTCACTTTGCTCATGTTGACATTAAGATTTACCTGAGATGGGCAAGAAAGAATCTCAAATGAACAGTTTGGTCTCAGTGAGGATCACTGAAACAGTAAATGTGCATTTGAGTATCGCCATAATGTAATGACATATAAATCCATGACTCTTGCATAGAGATAAACATATTGTGCATTATCAACATAAAAACAACATTTATCATGGGGTGAGAAATGAAATTATGTAGGAGGTGATACAGATTTAGAGAAGACAAGTCATAAGATCGCTGTCTGAGAAAATACAGTGTACAGTTTGGGAAGAATGCTGTTACATGTGTTCTTGACTTATTAGATTTCAGACTACAGAAAACATGTAGGTATGTTTTGGTGAGAGTAATATTTAATTTTGTAAAAAAGCTTTGGAGATGGATGGAGTCACCAGTCACCTAAGCAGACTGTACAGATTGAGAAGAATGAACTTGGAGAACCCAGACTGAACTTGGAGAAGCTTCAACTTTCAAAGATTTAGTGGAGAAGGATATACAAAAGAATTTTTAAAAACAAAATATAGGAGACAAACCATGAGTCAGTGACACAATGGTTGAGAAAGGAAATAGAAAATATTTTAGGAAAGATGGAGTAGAGTGGTTAACTGAATAAGATACTGTTGAACATTTTAATAATAAGATATAAAAATATATATTCAGTTTAGAAATATAAAATTTATTGGTGGCTTTACTAGATTACTATCAATTGAATGATGGAGACATAAGCCAGAAGAAACGTTTAAGCCTGAATTTGAGATCAAGTAGTTGCAATATAGAAAACAGAAGTGAAGAAATGGAATCCAGAGGAGGGATCAAAGTCTTTTAGAAAGCAAGGATGATGGGGATATTGAATTCAAGTGGAAGACTTGATTTTTTTTTTTTTTTTTGGGGGGGCTGGGCGGGGTGGGGGGGGGGGGGGCAGGCGGGCCACTTCTATTGGTCTTTCATTTAACTATTTTTTCATCTATCTTTGTTCTTTGGCCCGTGTGGGCCTCCCATCGCAGTGGCCTCTGTTGTCGCAGAGCACCGGCTCTGGGTGCATGCGTTCCAGAGCTCCGGCTCGGTAATTGGACACATCGGTCCAGACACTCCGCGGCACGTGGGATCTTCCCAGGCCAGGGATCAAACCAGCGCCTCTTGCTCTGCAAGGCAGTGTCCTTAAACACTGGACCACCAGGGAAGCCCCCAAGACTTGATATTTTATGGGAACACAAAGTTTTCTTTATACATAACAAGAGGGAAGAAGTTGAATGTAAACACTGATAGGACTGAAAAATTAATGAAAAATGAGAGATTTCACACTTGAGAAGATGATCAGTAAGAATGGAGCTAAGGAAATCTTTAAAAAGAAAAAGGGGGAGGTGAGATGGTATAAAATAGCAATTTGAGCCAATACAACAGCAAAATTACTAGGCAGGATATGAGATTGCTCAGTGCTCAGTAGTTTATAATGTCTATTTAAATGTATTGATCATAATTTGAAAGGAAATCTAGGCATGCTGTTACTTAATATTTAGTATCACAGAATTTTCAGGATATGTTTGACCATAAACAAGAAAGAATTCCAAAAAAACTGTAAGGAAGATTTCCTTTTTCAATAAAACATCCCAACATTGCATTGTCCCAGGGACGATTAAATCAGTGGTTTATGGTAACCATTCGACTTCCTCCATCCAGTCTCAAAATATTTGCATTTTCTTTCTTTTTTTTTTTAATTATTTATTTTAAAGGTTTAACAGAATTTTGTTGTTCACAGACATGTATGTTCCCAGATCAGTCATATGCATATCCCTGGTCCCCACCTCCCCAGTTCCCCCCATCCCACCCCTCCGGACCATCACCCCATGCCATTGTGAGCACTCCTATTCCCTTAGCACAATGAAAATAGCTATCTTTTCCACACATGACAGTATAGGTTTCCATGTTACTCCTTCCATGCCTCCCCCTCCTTATTTCTTCCCCACAATGTCCCTATGTCTATGCTCTGTCTGTTTTTCCATGAGTTCACTGCATGTGTTATCAAATCGTCCTACTAGATTCCATATATGTGTGTTAGCATACTGTATTTGTCTTTCTCTTTTTGACTTACTTCACTTTTTATGATAGGTTCTAGAACTAGCCACCTCATTAGGACTGAGTCTTCTGCATTTCTTTTAACAGATGAGTAGTATTCCATTGTATATATGTACCAAGGCTTCTGGATCCATTCATTCGTCGATGGACATCTAGGTTGCTTCCATGTTTTGGCTATTGTATAGAGAGCTGCAATGAACATTGGGGTACAGGTGCTTCTTTCAGTTTTGATTTCATCAGGATATAAGCCTAAGAGTGGGATTGTTGGGTCGTAGGGTGCTTCTATTTTTAGTTTTTTAAGAAATCGCCATACTGTCTTCCATAGAGGCTGTATCAATTGACATTCCCACCAGCAATGCAAGAGGGTTCCCTTTTCTCCGCACCCTCTCCAGCATTTATTGTCTGCAGATTTATTGATGATGGCCATTCTGACGGGTGTGAGGTAGTTTCTCATTTTAGTTTTAATTTGCATTTCTCTAATAATAAGCGAGGTTGAGCATTGTTGCATGTGTTTTGGGGCCATCTGTATGTCCTCTTTGGAGAGGCGTCTCTTTAGATCTTTTTCCCATTTTTTTGATTGGGTTGTTCGTTTTTCCTGTGCTGTTTGTCTGAGTTGCTTGTAGATTTTGGAGATGAATTCTTTGTCTGTTGTTTCATTTGCTATGATTTTCTCCCACTCTGTGGGGTGTCTGTTGAGCTTTTTTGTAATTTCTTTTGCTGTACAAAAGGTTTTAAGTTTCATGAGGTCCCACAGGTTCATTTTTCTTTTCAGTTCTGCTATTTTAGTTGGTGGGTCAGAGAAGATCTTGCTTTGATTGATGTCCTTGAGGGTTTTGCCTATATTATCCTCTAAGAGTTTGATGGTTTCCAGTCTTACATTTAGATCTTGAATCCATTTTGAGTTGATCTTAGTGTATGGTGTCAGGGAATGTTCCAACTTCATTTTTTTGCATGTAGCTGTCCAATTTTCCCAGCACCACTTGTTGAAGAGCCTGTCTTTGTCCCATTTTATAGTTTCTCCTCCTTTCTCAAAAATAAGGTACCCATAGGTGTGTGGGTTGATCTCTGGGTTCTCAATCTTATTCCATTGGTCTATAGTTCTGTTTCTGTGCCTGTACCATACTGTCTTGATGACTGTTGCTTTGTAGTAGAGTCTGAAGTTAGGGAGGCTGATTCCTCCAACTCCGTTTTTCTTTCTCAGGATTGCTTTGGCTATTCGAGGTCTTCTGTGTTTCCATATGAACTGTGTGATTCTTTGGTCTAGTTCTGTGAAAAATGTCAATGGAAGTTGAATAGGTATTGCATTGAATCTGTAGATGAGATTTGGTAGTGTGGTCATTTTCACAATATTGATTCTTCTGACCCAGGAACATGGAATATCTCTCCATCTGTTTAAGTCTTCTTTAATGTCTCTCATGAGTGTCTTGTAATTTTCTGTGTACAGTTCTTTTGTTTCTTTGGGTAGGTTTATTCCTAGATATTTGATTTTTTTGGTTGCAATGGTGAAGGGGACTGCCTCTTTGATTTCGTTTTCTGATTTTTCATTGTTTGGGTATAGAAGTGCCAGTGATTTCTGTGTGTTGACTTTGTATCCTGCGACTTTGCTGAATTCGTTGATTAGCTCTAGTAGCTTCGTAACCGTGTCTTTGGGATTTTCTATGTATAATATCATGTCATCTGCAAAAAGAGAGAGCTTGACTTCTTCCTTTCCAATCTGTATTCTTTTGATTTCTTCTCTTCTCTTATTGCTGTTGCTAGGACTTCCAGGACTATGTTGAATAGTAGTGGTGAAAGTAGACACCCCCTCTTGTTCCTGATCTTAGAGGGAATGCTTTCAGTTTTTCACCATTGAGGATAATGTTCGCTGTAGGCTTTTCATAGATGACTTTTATTATGTTGAGATAGGTTCCTTCTGTGCCCATTTTCTGAAGAGTTTTGAGTTTTTTAGGCTTTTTCTGCATCTATTGAATTGATCAGAGTGTATGGTGTCAGGGAATGTTCCAACTTCATTTTTTTGCATGTAGCTGTCCAATTTTCCCAGCACCACTTGTTGAAGAGCCTGTCTTTGTCCCATTTTATAGTTTCTCCTCCTTTCTCAAAAATAAGGTACCCATAGGTGTGTGGGTTGATCTCTGGGTTCTCAATCTTATTCCATTGGTCTATAGTTCTGTTTCTGTGCCTGTACCATACTGTCTTGATGACTGTTGCTTTGTAGTAGAGTCTGAAGTTAGGGAGGCTGATTCCTCCAACTCCGTTTTTCTTTCTCAGGATTGCTTTGGCTATTCGAGGTCTTCTGTGTTTCCATATGAACTGTGTGATTCTTTGGTCTAGTTCTGTGAAAAATGTCAATGGAAGTTGAATAGGTATTGCATTGAATCTGTAGATGAGATTTGGTAGTGTGGTCATTTTCACAATATTGATTCTTCTGACCCAGGAACATGGAATATCTCTCCATCTGTTTAAGTCTTCTTTAATGTCTCTCATGAGTGTCTTGTAATTTTCTGTGTACAGTTCTTTTGTTTCTTTGGGTAGGTTTATTCCTAGATATTTGATTTTTTTGGTTGCAATGGTGAAGGGGACTGCCTCTTTGATTTCGTTTTCTGATTTTTCATTGTTTGGGTATAGAAGTGCCAGTGATTTCTGTGTGTTGACTTTGTATCCTGCGACTTTGCTGAATTCGTTGATTAGCTCTAGTAGCTTCGTAACCGTGTCTTTGGGATTTTCTATGTATAATATCATGTCATCTGCAAAAAGAGAGAGCTTGACTTCTTCCTTTCCAATCTGTATTCTTTTGATTTCTTCTCTTCTCTTATTGCTGTTGCTAGGACTTCCAGGACTATGTTGAATAGTAGTGGTGAAAGTAGACACCCCGTCTTGTTCCTGATCTTAGAGGGAATGCTTTCAGTTTTTCACCATTGAGGATAATGTTCGCTGTAGGCTTTTCATAGATGACTTTTATTATGTTGAGATAGGTTCCTTCTGTGCCCATTTTCTGAAGAGTTTTTATCATGAATGGGTGTTGTACTTTGTTGAAGGCTTTTTCTGCATCTATTGAGATGATCATGTGATTTTTATCTCTCAATTTGTTGATATGGTGTATCACATTGATTGATTTGCGGATATTGAAGAATCCTTGCATGCCTGGGTTGAACCCGACTTGATCATGATGTATGAGTTTTTTGATGTGTCATTGAATTCTGTTTGCTAGGATTTTGTTGAGGATCTTGGCACCTAAGTTCATCAGAGAAATTGGTCTGTAATTTTCCTTTTTTGTGTTGTCTTTGCCTGGTTTGGGTATCGAGGTGATGGTGGCCTCGTAGAATGTGTTTGGAAGTGTTCCTTCCTGTGCAATTGTTTGGAAGAGTTTTAGAAGGACAGTCACTAGCTCTTCTTTAAATGTTTGGTAGAATTCGGCTGTGAAGCCATCTGGCCCTGGGCTTTTATTTTTGCGTAGATTTTTAATGACAAATTCGATTTCTGAGCTTGTGATTGGGTTGTTCAAAGTTTCTGTTTCTTCCTGGCTCAGTCTTGGGAGATTAATCTTCCCCAAGAAACTGTCCATTTCTTCCAGGTTGTCCAGTTTGTTGCCATAGAGTTGCTCATAACAGTCTCTTAGAATCCTTTGGCTTTCTGCATTCTCTGTTGTAATCTCTCCTTTTTCATTTTTGATTTTGTTGATCTGGTTCTTCTCTCTCTTTCTCTTGATGAGTCTGGCCAGTGGCTTGTCAATTTTGTTTACCTTTTCAAAGAACCAGCTTTTTGTTTTATTTATCTTTACTATTGTTTCTTTCATTTCTTTCTCATTTATTTCTGCTCTAATCTTTATAATTTCTCGTCTTCTGCTGGCTTTGGGATGTTTTTGTTCTTCTTTCTCCAATTGTTTTAAGCAGAGGATTAGGTCATCTGCTTCACATTTTCGTAGTTTCTTGAGGTGGGATTGTATTGCTATAAATTTCCCTCTTAGAACTGCTTTTGTGGTATCCCATATATTTTGCACAATCTTATGTTCATTATCATTTTCCTCTAGGAATTTTTAAATTTCTCCTTTGATTTCCTCAGTAATCAGTTGGTTTTTTAGGTATGTGTTGCTTAATCTCCATGTGTTTGTGTTTTTAGTGGTTTTTTTCCTGTAGTTGATCTCCAGTCTCATTGCATTGTGGTCCGAGAAGATGGTTCATATAATTTCAGTTTTCTTGAATTGACTGAGGTTAGATTTGTGGCCCAAGATGTGGTCTATCCTGGAGAATGATTCGTGAGCACTTGAGAAGAAAGTGTATTCTTCTGCTTTTGGATGGAATGTCCTAAAGATATCAATGAGGTCCTTTTTTTCTAGTGTGGCATTTAAGGTTTGTGTTTCTTTATTAATTTTCTTGATGATATATCCATTGGTGTGAGAGGAGTGTTAAAGTTTCCTACTATTATTGTGTTATTATTGATTTCTTCTTTTATTTCTTTTTTAAGACTTATTTACTTATTTGGGAGGGTGGGAAAGGAGGGGAGCAGGCGGGCCACTTCTATTGGTCTTTCATTTCTCTATTTTCATCCATCTTTGTTCTTTGGCCCATGTGGGCCTCCCATCGCGGTGGCCTCTGTTGTCACAGAGCACCAGCTCTGGGCTCATGCTCCAGAGCTCCGGCTTGGCTTGGACATGTGGTTTCAGCCGCTCCGTGGCATGTGGGATCTTCCCAGGCCAGGGCTCGAACCAGCGCCCCTTGCACTGCAAGGTGGTATCCTCACCCACTGGACCACCTGGGAAGCCCGTCTTCTTTTATGTTTGAAAGTATCTGTCTTATGTATCGAGGTGGCCCTGTGTTGAGTGGGTAGATATTCACGACTGTTATGTCTTCCACTTGGAGAGATTCCTTAATCATGATGTAGTGACCTGCCTTGTCTCTTAGAATCTTCTAAAATCTATTTTGTCTGATATAAGGATTGCTACTCCAGCTTTCTTTTGATTTCCATTTGCATGAAATATCTTTTTCCAGCCTCTCACTTTCAGTCTATGAGTGTCTCTAGGTCTGAAGTGGGTCTCTTGTAAACAGCATATATATGGGTCTTGCTTCTGGATCCATTCAGCCTGCCTGTGTCGTTTGGTTGGAGCATTTAATCCATTTACATTCAAAGTAATTACTGATATGAATGTTCCTATTGTCATCTTCTTAGAAGTTTGGGGTTTGATTTGTAAGTCTTCTCCTAGTCTTGTATTTATTGGCTTTATCAGGCCCCTTAACACTTGTCGTAGGGCTAGTTTTGTAGCACAGAATTCTTTTAGGTTTTGCTTGTCTGTGAAGCTTTTGACTTCACCATCAATTCTGAATGAGATTCTTGCTGGGTAGAGAATTCTTGGTTGGAGGTTATTTTCTTTTAGCCATTTAAATGTGTCTTGCCATTCTCTTCTGGCCTGCAGGGTTTCTGTTGAAAGATCCGCAGTTAAACGTATGGGGTTTCCTTTATATG
This sequence comes from Tragulus kanchil, assembly GCA_022376925.1. Taxonomy (NCBI): domain Eukaryota; kingdom Metazoa; phylum Chordata; class Mammalia; order Artiodactyla; family Tragulidae; genus Tragulus; species Tragulus kanchil. Next base: position 56,023,926 of record JAIOJX010000004.1, read on the forward strand.
TTATTTGCTGTTTGTTCCTAGCTGCTTTTAGTAATCTGTCTTCATATTTAGTCTGCATTAGTTTGAGTAGAATGTGCCTTGGTGTGTTTCTTCTGGGGTTTCTCCTGTATGGAACTGTTTGTGCTTCTTGGACTTGGTTGACAATTTCCTTTCCCACGCTGGGGAAGTTTTCAACTGTAACCTCTTCAAGAATTTTTTCATAGCCTTTCTTCCCCTCTTCTTCTTCTGGAACTGCTATAATTCTAATGTTGGTGAGTTTGATATTGTCCCATAGATCTTTGATGCTATCCTAAGTTCTTTTAATTCTGTCGGCTTTGTTGTGTTCTTCAACACTTATTTCCACCATTCTGTCTTCCAGCTCACTTATCCATTCTTCTGCCTCTGACACTCTTCTGTTGAAACCTTCTGTAGTATTTTGAGTTCAGCAATTGAGGGTTTTGCTTTTTATTTCCTGCATGTCTTTTATGTTTGAAAGTATCTGTCTTAGATATTTTTTCACGACTGTTATGTCTTCCACTTGGAGAGATTCCTTAATCATGATGTAGTGACCTGCCTTGTCTCTTAGAATCTTCTAAAATCTATTTTGTCTGATATAAGGATTGCTACTCCAGCTTTCTTTTGATTTCCATTTGCATGAAATATCTTTTTCCAGCCTCTCACTTTCAGTCTATGAGTGTCTCTAGGTCTGAAGTGGGTCTCTTGTAAACAGCATATATATGGGTCTTGCTTCTGGATCCATTCAGCCTGCCTGTGTCGTTTGGTTGGAGCATTTAATCCATTTACATTCAAAGTAATTACTGATATGAATGTTCCTATTGTCATCTTCTTAGAAGTTTGGGGTTTGATTTGTAAGTCTTCTCCTAGTCTTGTATTTATTGGCTTTATCAGGCCCCTTAACACTTGTCGTAGGGCTAGTTTTGTAGCACAGAATTCTTTTAGGTTTTGCTTGTCTGTGAAGCTTTTGACTTCACCATCAATTCTGAATGAGATTCTTGCTGGGTAGAGAATTCTTGGTTGGAGGTTATTTTCTTTTAGCCATTTAAATGTGTCTTGCCATTCTCTTCTGGCCTGCAGGGTTTCTGTTGAAAGATCCGCAGTTAAACGTATGGGGTTTCCTTTATATGTTATTTGCTGTTTGTTCCTAGCTGCTTTTAGTAATCTGTCTTCATATTTAGTCTGCATTAGTTTGAGTAGAATGTGCCTTGGTGTGTTTCTTCTGGGGTTTCTCCTGTATGGAACTGTTTGTGCTTCTTGGACTTGGTTGACAATTTCCTTTCCCACGCTGGGGAAGTTTTCAACTGTAACCTCTTCAAGAATTTTTTCATAGCCTTTCTTCCCCTCTTCTTCTTCTGGAACTGCTATAATTCTAATGTTGGTGAGTTTGACATTGTCCCATAGATCTTTGATGCTATCCTAAGTTCTTTTAATTCTGTCGGCTTTGTTGTGTTCTTCAACACTTATTTCCACCATTCTGTCTTCCAGCTCACTTATCCATTCTTCTGCCTCTGACACTCTTCTGTTGAAACCTTCTGTAGTATTTTTGAGTTCAGCAATTGAGTTGGTGGTCTCTGTTTGCTTATTTTTCATTTCCTGCATGTCTTTTCTCAATGCACTAATTTCCTCTAATATTCTGTTTTTGGTGTTTTGCATTTTCATTAGTATAGTTTTTCTGAATTTTCCTTCAGATAATTTGTCTATCTCCTCCTCTGTCATTTGAAGCTGTGTTTCTCTAGTTTGGTCCTTCATTTGTGCAGTGTTTCTCTGTCTTTTCATTATTAGGTTAGTTTTTGTTTCTGTGTGCGTGTCTGTGTGTATGAAGTTCTTTTCCCCACCAGGCTTCTTGGTTGAATTCTCCCTTCCTTTGGGTTTCTGTCCTTCTAGAAGGGTTCAGTGGTTTGTCTCTTGGGTAGTGTTAGGTCTTGTTTACAGGTGAACAATCTCTAGTGTTGTATGTTCTTTGATAGTGTGGGGTCTTGAAATCAGGGCTTCCACTTTGAGGATCCTTGGTTTGATGATTGGTCATGGGGTATAGGCTCTATGTCTAGTTTGCTATGGTGTTCCGTGATATTAGTTCAAATTCTAGCATTCGGTACCAGGCAGAAAGTCGTGATTTTCGCCCGGCCAAGCGGTGCGATTTTCGCACTGGGCGCTCCCTTCCAGCTCCAGGTCTCAAGGTAGCACTCCACCTGTTTGCATTTTCTATGACTAGTTTTCCTCATGTTCGCAAAATATCTCCCAGTTTTAGGACTCATATGCAGACATCTATGCAAAAAAAGATGGCCTATAACACCCCATTATTTCTTTGAAAGAGTAAAGGAACTATTTCTGGAAACCGCTTTGAAAACTTTCTTTTATTGACCAAAATTCTGTCATATTTTCAAGCTTCAGCCACTGCCCAGCAAGATGAAAGAGAAAACATGGTGGCTTAGTCTAATCAGAAGCTACATTCATGAGCAAGTAATTTAGGCTTTCCTAAATTACTTTTTCATGAATACTATGATGATGATGATAAATAATAGTAATAATAAGATGACTCCTGTTTGAAAGGCAATGGGGAATGGCTATTGTACAAGCATTAAGCTCTTTATGTTATAGTTGCATATTACTAGGTTTAGGTTTTCCCAAGTGAATGCAAAAGAAAAAATGGAAAACAAGGCATTTGGGAGTATTTAAAAGTGAAAATTAAAATGATTAACAATGGGATCTAAGCTGTACGGGGAGAGAAATGAAAACAACAGCCTTGATGGACTGTAAGAAAGTGAAGAGGTCAATGGGTCAATGAGCTTGAAGAAATTAAAATGTGAAAGAGGTGAAAATACTATTAAAAATAGCTTTCCAAATAGAAAATGGTTTGAGGTTGTGAGTTATGTGAAACTATGATTGTGAGGATGGCAGACTCTCTGGTATTCATTCTAGTAAATTCACCTCATGAGGGATGTGGTCTTAAAAAATGGGTCATTGGATTCAAGCCTTTATTTTTTCTATAAGTTACAAAAGTTGTGCTTAAAGACAATTTTCGGCTATGAAAATGTAGAGATCCCTGCTGAAATGAAGTTCCTTAAGATTTCCGAGGTATCTCAATTAATACTGGTGGAGAATAAATAGGTATTTCATGGGAGAATACTAAAAGTAAAAGGATATTAAGTTCATAATATATAGGCTGTATAAAAAAGTCTCCGTCTTTTGCAGACATTAAAAAATATGGTATAAAAAGAAATAACCTTAAACTTAACTGATCTATTCGGTAGTTTATTACCAGTGCTTTACTTTTTAGAAAAAAATGACTGTCCAAATTTTGAATCGATTTAAAAAAATTAGAAATAGTGAGGGAAGATAGTTGATATGATGGCTATTATGAAAGGACCTTTAACAAGCTTTGTTCCTTACAGGAGACCTAGATTATGTTTTCAGTTTCCTTATTATGTCTGTGTACCCTTATCCTTAGCATGCTCCCTTGCAGAGTGGATATCTATGTATATGAGCTGCACCAACATGAAAATCTGCCAAGGTTACTGTTGGAGTCAGACTGTACATTTCAGTTGTGTCTCACTGTCGAAGCTGGCACACTAACATGATTTAGGGTCTTGTGTCCATGGCTAGCAGGCCTTGTTTTATACAAAAGTATCTATCAACTGAGCTTCAGGGTTTATAAATATAGCTGCCCCTATTAAGAGGCTTGCTTTTCTTTCTTTTTTTCTCTTCATCCAAAAAGCTCTTTACCACTTAGCCACGAGGGAAGCCCCTAAATATATGTTTTTAAGACATAGTTTACAACAGAAATTTTTATATTTTTTCCAAACATACACACAATCCAAAGGCATCTTCAAAGATCAAACTCATCCTTTTTTGATACTTCTCTCCATTATTATCATTTTCCTGATTATTTCCCAGAGAGCTTTGTAAGGTATGTATGTTGGCCATTTTTTCCTTAGGATTCTTTGCTCAATTTTTTCCTTCCACTTTATTCATTGAATTTTTCATATCATTAACTTAGTTATGTGAAACTATGATTGTGAGGATGGCAGACTCTCTGGTATTCATTCTAGTAAATTCACCTCATGAGGGATGTGGTCTTAAAAAATGGGTCATTGGATTCAAGCCTTTATTTTTTCTATAAGTTACAAAAGTTGTGCTTAAAGACAATTTTCGGCTATGAAAATGTAGAGATCCCTGCTGAAATGAAGTTCCTTAAGATTTCCGAGGTATCTCAATTAATACTGGTGGAGAATAAATAGGTATTTCATGGGAGAATACTAAAAGTAAAAGGATATTAAGTTCATAATATATAGGCTGTATAAAAAAGTCTCCGTCTTTTGCAGACATTAAAAAATATGGTATAAAAAGAAATAACCTTAGACTTAACTGATCTATTCTGTAGTTTATTACCAGTGCTTTACTTTTTTAGAAAAAAAAAATGACTGTCCAAATTTTGAATCGATTTAAAAAAATTAGAAATAGTGAGGGAAGATAGTTGATATGATGGCTATTATGAAAGGACCTTTAACAAGCTTTGTTCCTTACAGGAGACCTAGATTATGTTTTCAGTTTCCTTATTATGTCTGTGTACCCTTATCCTTAGCATGCTCCCTTGCAGAGTGGATATCTATGTATATGAGCTGCACCAACATGAAAATCTGCCAAGGTTACTGTTGGAGTCAGACTGTACATTTCAGTTGTGTCTCACTGTCGAAGCTGGCACACTAACATGATTTAGGGTCTTGTGTCCATGGCTAGCAGGCCTTGTTTTATACAAAAGTATCTATCAACTGAGCTTCAGGGTTTATAAATATAGCTGCCCCTATTAAGAGGCTTGCTTTTCTTTCTTTTTTTCTCTTCATCCAAAAAGCTCTTTACCACTTAGCCACGAGGGAAGCCCCTAAATATATGTTTTTAAGACATAGTTTACAACAGAAATTTTTATATTTTTTCCAAACATACACACAATCCAAAGGCATCTTCAAAGATCAAACTCATCCTTTTTTGATACTTCTCTCCATTATTCTCATTTCCCTGATTATTTCCCAGAGAGCTTTGTAAGGTATGTATGTTGGCCATTTTTTCCTTAGGATTCTTTGCTCAATTTTTTCCTTCCACTTTATTCATTGAATTTTTCATATCATTAACTTAGTACCCTTTACAAGTTACATTGCTGTGCTGATCTACCAGCTCATTAATGGGACCATGAAGAAGTTAAATAATTTACTGCTTTGCTTAGAAGAGCCCAAGTTTTCTGGCCCTTGAGGCTCAATGGCAGATCCATCTGTTTGTCAAACATGCCAGATGAAGCAGCAGGCTCAAGATCACAGAATCCAGTCCAATTTACTAACTGACTGTTGTAAATAAGCCTACATATTGTTTTTGTGCCAGAAACCATAGAATGAACAAATCAGAAGCTAAACGGTATCTTAATTACATGTTTTTAAGTAATTGTCAGTTAACACTAACTCTATTTTCACTGTGTGCATGGTCAGTCACTCAGCTGTGCAAGCCCATGGACTGTAGCCCACCAGGCTCCTCTGTCCATGGGATTTTCTAGGGAAAAATACTGGAGCAGGTTGCTATTTCCTTCTGCAAGGGATCTTCATGACCCAGGGGTCAAATGTACATCCTCTGCATTGACAGGTGAATTCTTTACCTCTGAGCCACCTGGGCAGCTGCCCATTTTCACTATGCAAGTCTATATATTACCTTTAAATGCTTAGCTTTTTATCCTGTGTTCTGAAATTCAAAAATATTCATCACAAAAATTTTGGATAATATAAATTCAGAGCCTACATATTTGAAATAACCTGATGTGCTATCACTGTAACACACTGTATATACACAAACATGCAAATGCATAAATATGTGTGTGTGTGTGTGTGTCTGTGTGTGTGTATATGATCTATCATATAAGCAGGTATTTCTAAATTTAAAAATTAATCTATGTTCAGCTTAGTCAATAGTTTCTACCATTATTGTTATAGATTGCACATATTCTATTTTGTGGAATAGTGCAATTTAATCAAATCCTATTGTCCATCATTTATGTCATTTCTGATTTTTTATAAAGAATTCTAGAATAAAAATCTTTGTATACACACACACACACACACACACATATATATATATATATATATACACACACACATATATATATATTTGGGCATGTCACTGTCTCGGATAAATTATAGATATCATGATGTTATATTAAGTACATAAGGATAGCTTCTCTCACTTCTGTGACCATATAGAAATAGATTATAAAATTAAAACAGTATCACAGTTCTGAAAAAAAAAAAAAACATGAACACGGAGTATTTTTGAATTCACACCAGGAAATGAAGTTCCATGCTCCAAAAGATTCCAGGCTCAGAGCTTCCCTGGTGGTCCAGTGAGTAAGGACACCGCCTTGCAGTGCAAGGGGCACCAGTTCGATCCCTGGCCTGGGAAGATCCCACGTGCCGCGGAGCGGCTGGACTGATGTGTCCAACTACGGAGCCGGGGTTCTGGGGCGCATGCGCCCAGAGCCGGTGCTCTGTAACAAGAGAGGCCACTGCGATGGGAGGCTCACATAGGCCAAAAGAACAAAAAAATATAAGTGAATGAAAGATCAATAAAAGTGGCAAAAAAAAAAAAAAAAAAAAGAATTCTAGGCTCAGAATAACAAGTTGAGTCTAGAATTTCAACCCTTGCATATGAACAGAAGGCCACACAACTCATGCTTGAGTCATAAAGCTAGACTAGCTATAAGAATATAGTTTGTAAAGTTTTATCTATGCATAGGAAAAACAGTATCTATATGATGAAGGGAATAAAAAGAGACCGCAGTAACACTTGGATCCTCGCTTATTGTTCTGAAATTCAAAAATATTCATCACAAAAATTTTGGATAATATAAATTCAGAGCCTACATATTTGAAATAACCTGATGTGCTATCACTGTAACACACTGTATATACACAAACATGCAAATGCATAAATATGTGTGTGTGTGTGTGTGTCTGTGTGTGTGTATATGATCTATCATATAAGCAGGTATTTCTAAATTTAAAAATTAATCTATGTTCAGCTTAGTCAATAGTTTCTACCATTATTGTTATAGATTGCACATATTCTATTTTGTGGAATAGTGCAATTTAATCAAATCCTATTGTCCATCATTTATGTCATTTCTGATTTTTTATAAAGAATTCTAGAATAAAAATCTTTGTATACACACACACACACACACACACATATATATATATATATATATATACACACACACATATATATATATTTGGGCATGTCACTGTCTCGGATAAATTATAGATATCATGATGTTATATTAAGTACATAAGGATAGCTTCTCTCACTTCTGTGACCATATAGAAATAGATTATAAAATTAAAACAGTATCACAGTTCTGAAAAAAAAAAAAAACATGAACACGGAGTATTTTTGAATTCACACCAGGAAATGAAGTTCCATGCTCCAAAAGATTCCAGGCTCAGAGCTTCCCTGGTGGTCCAGTGAGTAAGGACACCGCCTTGCAGTGCAAGGGGCACCAGTTCGATCCCTGGCCTGGGAAGATCCCACGTGCCGCGGAGCGGCTGGACTGATGTGTCCAACTACGGAGCCGGGGTTCTGGGGCGCATGCGCCCAGAGCCGGTGCTCTGTAACAAGAGAGGCCACTGCGATGGGAGGCTCACATAGGCCAAAAGAACAAAAAAATATAAGTGAATGAAAGATCAATAAAAGTGGCAAAAAAAAAAAAAAAAAAAAGAATTCTAGGCTCAGAATAACAAGTTGAGTCTAGAATTTCAACCCTTGCATATGAACAGAAGGCCACACAACTCATGCTTGAGTCATAAAGCTAGACTAGCTATAAGAATATAGTTTGTAAAGTTTTATCTATGCATAGGAAAAACAGTATCTATATGATGAAGGGAATAAAAAGAGACCGCAGTAACACTTGGATCCTCCCCAACCCATATACTTGTTTTTAAGATAGGGATACTATTGTCTAGAGTTCTGAAAACATTTGGATGATCTTTTCCTGAGTTTTGAATCCCTAAGGCTGAGTTAAGATGACCTCAGAAAATATTGCACAAAGAGGGCAGATCTGGTAGAAAAGAGAAATATTTAAATTCAGGATTGCATTTTTCAAATTAAGCTTTGTTGACTTAAAGGATAAGAAGTTTAGTTCTTTTTCACGGAACAGTACAGGATGGAAATTTTACTTTGGCAGTGACTTTGACATAAAATTATTCAGCAACCTGGACTTGTAGGTATTGTTCCATCTTAAGTACCTGACTTCAAAGATTGTTCCCAGCATCTTGAAGGCCACAAGAAGGTATAAAGATCATGGGGAAACATGGATGGCAAGTGTATGAGCCACAGGCAGAAGTGGCACATGATGCTAGAATGCCCCATGTGCTAGTGGCTATCTTGGGGTCTCACACTCGAATGAATTATGGAATAAAATCATGAGGTCATCAATCAATAACAGGCTATTCTAAAAATTAATTAAACTTTTTGAATTAAAATACAATAGTTGATATATTAAATCAAAGAGAAAATCTCTACAGTAAACTAAGCATATCAAAACATATAATTAGAAATGTAAAACAGAAAATCATTAAGAATTCGAAAACAGAAAGAAGAAAGCAAGTGTGTAATTGAATTTATAAGGGGCAGCAGAGAGATGCACGTGGGCAGAGATACCGTTCAAAGTGATATTGGCTAAAACTTTTGAGAATTGAATAAAACTGAGTATTAAATCAACAAATAATAAAACAAGCAGGTTAAAAACTAAAAGATATACTTCATACAGCCTTGTAAGTCTTATGGCTGTATACTGTCATTGTAGATGCTTATTTAACTTGTATGCACTGTATGTCATATGAAATGCGGGGCTGGATGAATCACAGCTGAAATCAAGACTGCTGGGAGATACATAAACAACCTCAGATATGGAGATGATACCACTCCAATGGGAGAAAATCAAGAGGAACAAAAGTGCCTCTTGATGAAGGGGAAAGAGGAGAGTGAAAAAGCTGGCTTAAAACTCAACATGTGTAAAATTAAGATCATGGCATCTGATCCCATCACATCATGGCAAAGAGATATGGAAAAATGGGAAACAGTGACAGTTTTTATTTTCTTGGGCTCCAAAATCACTGTGGAGGGTGACAGCAACAATGGAATTAAAAGACACTTGCTCCTCGGAAGGAAAGTTATAACAAACTTAAACAGTATATTAAAACGCATAGACATCAGTTTGCTGCCAATGGTCTGTATAGTCAAAGTTACGACTTTTCCAGTAGTCACGTAAGGATGTGCAAGTTGGAGCATAAAGAAGACTGAGCACTGAAGAATTGATGCTTTTGAGTTGTGGCACTAGAGAAGACACTTGAGAGTCCCTTGGACAGCAAGGTGATCAAACCAGTCAATCTTAAAGGAAACCAAGGCTGAATATTCACTGGAAGGACTGATGTTGAAGCTGAAGCTCCAATACTTTAGCCACCTGTTGCATTGATCTGACTCACTGAAAAAAACCTGATGCTGGGAAAGATCAGAAGGACAGAAGGAGAAGAGGTGACAAAGGATGAGATAGTTGGATGGCATCACCTACTCAGTGGCCATGAGTTTGAGAAAACTCTGGGGGATGGTGAAGGACAGGGAAGACTGCTGTGCCGCAGTTCATAGAGTTGCAAAGAATCAGACAGAACTGAAGCAACTTACCACACACATATTGATAGAAATGTTTTGTGCTGAGAAAAGTAATCTTCTAGTAAGAAAATATGAGTGAATTTAAGCTTCATTCTAACAGGCCTTGTGCAAGCTACCTCACATAGCTAGTCAAGTCCAGCTATGACATAGGTCCAGCTTAAGCATCACTGTCCCAAGGTCTCCCATTTTTTTTTTCTTTTAAATTTTACTTTTTATTTTTACAGAGTTTTGTTGTTTATGGTTTGTTGATATGTATAATCCCAGATTGGTCATATGTATATCCCTGGTCCCCTCCCAGTCCCCTCCACTACACTCCTCCAGGCTGTCACACTGCACCCCTGCAGGATCCCCTGTTCCCACAACACAATGACAATAGCTATCTTTTTCATATATGATGCTATAAATTTCCATGTTACTCCCTCTATGCCTCCCACCCACAATGTCCATATGTCTGTTTTCCACGTCTGTTTTTCCATCGCTTCACTGCGTGTTATCATTACCATCTTACTAAATTCCATATATATGCATTAGTATACTGTACTTGTCTTTCTCTTTTTGAGTTATTTCACTTTATATAATAGCTTCTAGATCCATCCATCTCATTAGGACTGATTTTTCTGCGTTTCTTTTTACAGCTGAGAAGTACTCCATTGTATATATCTACCAGAGTTTTCTTGTCCATTCATTTGTTGATGGACATCTAGGTTGCTTCCAGGTTCTAGCTATTGTATAGAGAACTGCAATGAACATTGGGGTACAGGTGTTTCTTTCAGTTTTGATTTCATCAGGGTATAAACCTTTTGCAGTTGTGGGGCACTAGAGAAGACACTTGAGAGTCCCTTGGACAGCAAGGTGATCAAACCAGTCAATCTTAAAGGAAACCAAGGCTGAATATTCACTGGAAGGACTGATGTTGAAGCTGAAGCTCCAATACTTTAGCCACCTGTTGCATTGATCTGACTCACTGAAAAAAACCTGATGCTGGGAAAGATCAGAAGGACAGAAGGAGAAGAGGTGACAAAGGATGAGATAGTTGGATGGCATCACCTACTCAGTGGCCATGAGTTTGAGAAAACTCTGGGGGATGGTGAAGGACAGGGAAGACTGCTGTGCCGCAGTTCATAGAGTTGCAAAGAATCAGACAGAACTGAAGCAACTTACCACACACATATTGATAGAAATGTTTTGTGCTGAGAAAAGTAATCTTCTAGTAAGAAAATATGAGTGAATTTAAGCTTCATTCTAACAGGCCTTGTGCAAGCTACCTCACATAGCTAGTCAAGTCCAGCTATGACATAGGTCCAGCTTAAGCATCACTGTCCCAAGGTCTCCCATTTTTTTTTTCTTTTAAATTTTACTTTTTATTTTTACAGAGTTTTGTTGTTTATGGTTTGTTGATATGTATAATCCCAGATTGGTCATATGTATATCCCTGGTCCCCTCCCAGTCCCCTCCACTACACTCCTCCAGGCTGTCACACTGCACCCCTGCAGGATCCCCTGTTCCCACAACACAATGACAATAGCTATCTTTTTCATATATGATGCTATAAATTTCCATGTTACTCCCTCTATGCCTCCCACCCACAATGTCCATATGTCTGTTTTCCACGTCTGTTTTTCCATCGCTTCACTGCGTGTTATCATTACCATCTTACTAAATTCCATATATATGCATTAGTATACTGTACTTGTCTTTCTCTTTTTGAGTTATTTCACTTTATATAATAGCTTCTAGATCCATCCATCTCATTAGGACTGATTTTTCTGCGTTTCTTTTTACAGCTGAGAAGTACTCCATTGTATATATCTACCAGAGTTTTCTTGTCCATTCATTTGTTGATGGACATCTAGGTTGCTTCCAGGTTCTAGCTATTGTATAGAGAACTGCAATGAACATTGGGGTACAGGTGTTTCTTTCAGTTTTGATTTCATCAGGGTATAAACCTAATAGTGGGATTACTGGGTCATATGGTGCTTCTATTTTTAGTTTTTTAAGGAATCTCCATACTGTCTTCCATAGCGGCTGTATCAGTTTACATTCCCACCAGCAATGCAGGAGTGTTCCCTTTTCTCCACACCCTCTCCAGAGAGGTCTCCCATATTTACCCGCAATTTGGTTCAGTTATTCCCTATTACTATGTCTTGTTTATTTCATAAAATTAGCTTATACATTTATTTATTTAATGTTTCCTTCCCTCTCACCACCAAATGAAAATGTGGGTAAGTTTTTGTTTTGTTCATTTGTATTCAACTCCAAGCATGATGCCTAGCACACAGAACAGGGTTAATAATTAACCATGAAATAAATGAACACATTTCCAGGAATGAGAAACACTGAAGTGAAAACTTATTTCCTAAAGGATACTCCACTGGCTAAGCAAATTAATTTAGATTCCTAGAATTAAATATTAAGTATGTTGCTTAAAAGCATTTCTCAATTTTCTGAAAGAAAACAATTTCATATTTTTAGAAGTGCATTTCTTGTGAGTTATTTGTGTAAAATAGGTCCATTCCAGGCATTTTAAGAAACTGGAAAAAACTTGCCTAACATCCACAAAGGAAAAACAATTACAGGGAGATTGTTGGAAGAAGAATTTTCCCTTCCTCTAAATACACACACATGTGTGCATGTATGTGCGTGTGCACACACACACATGCCATGGTCTTCTTTTGCATTCTGAAATATGCCTTTGATGGATAGGTTTAGATTACTTTGGTACTTAATGATGAACTTAGAATGCCGTTAGGATTGAAGTGTTATTCAATGCACCACCATGTATAGATCCCTATGAGAAGTACTTTGAATTATCTCTATCAACTGGCGCCTTTTACTATGTATATTCTAGCAAGAATTTGCTTTCATTTAACATACACTTATAATAACTTTCATTTGTTACAGGATGGACTTTTTCTTCAGGAGTTTTGATTTCATCATTCATTTGTTGATGGACATCTAGGTTGCTTCCAGGTTCTAGCTATTGTATAGAGAACTGCAATGAACATTGGGGTACAGGTGTTTCTTTCAGTTTTGATTTCATCAGGGTATAAACCTAATAGTGGGATTACTGGGTCATATGGTGCTTCTATTTTTAGTTTTTTAAGGAATCTCCATACTGTCTTCCATAGCGGCTGTATCAGTTTACATTCCCACCAGCAATGCAGGAGTGTTCCCTTTTCTCCACACCCTCTCCAGAGAGGTCTCCCATATTTACCCGCAATTTGGTTCAGTTATTCCCTATTACTATGTCTTGTTTATTTCATAAAATTAGCTTATACATTTATTTATTTAATGTTTCCTTCCCTCTCACCACCAAATGAAAATGTGGGTAAGTTTTTGTTTTGTTCATTTGTATTCAACTCCAAGCATGATGCCTAGCACACAGAACAGGGTTAATAATTAACCATGAAATAAATGAACACATTTCCAGGAATGAGAAACACTGAAGTGAAAACTTATTTCCTAAAGGATACTCCACTGGCTAAGCAAATTAATTTAGATTCCTAGAATTAAATATTAAGTATGTTGCTTAAAAGCATTTCTCAATTTTCTGAAAGAAAACAATTTCATATTTTTAGAAGTGCATTTCTTGTGAGTTATTTGTGTAAAATAGGTCCATTCCAGGCATTTTAAGAAACTGGAAAAAACTTGCCTAACATCCACAAAGGAAAAACAATTACAGGGAGATTGTTGGAAGAAGAATTTTCCCTTCCTCTAAATACACACACATGTGTGCATGTATGTGCGTGTGCACACACACACATGCCATGGTCTTCTTTTGCATTCTGAAATATGCCTTTGATGGATAGGTTTAGATTACTTTGGTACTTAATGATGAACTTAGAATGCCGTTAGGATTGAAGTGTTATTCAATGCACCACCATGTATAGATCCCTATGAGAAGTACTTTGAATTATCTCTATCAACTGGCGCCTTTTACTATGTATATTCTAGCAAGAATTTGCTTTCATTTAACATACACTTATAATAAGGACTTTCTTTCTGTGATCACTTTTGTTAATATTTCTCAGTCTCTGTGAATATATGTGAAACGAACAGTCATAACTTTTGAATAATGGTATTTCGTGAAATTACAGATGTAGTTACGTGCATTTTATTTTTACAAAAATTTGTAGAGGGGCTTCCCTGGTGGTCCAGTGGGTAAGTACACCACCTTGCAGTGCAAGGGGCGCAGGTTCGATCCCTGGCCTGGGAAGATCCCACGTGCCACGGAGCGGCTGGACTGATATGTCCAACTGCCTATCCGGAGCTCTGGAGCACATGCGCCCAGAGCCAGTGCTCTGCAATGACAGAAGCCACTGCGATGGGAGACCCACACAGCCCACACAACAAAGATGGATGAAAATAGATAAATGAAAGACCAATAGAAGTGGCCAAAAAAAAATTTATAGAAACAGGGCTTTTATGAAGCTATCATACTCAGAAAGCACTCAGTTATTTTTTTTTTTAAAGTATTCACAGAAATTCAAAACATTCTCATGGAGAAAGCCTTCAGTGTCTTAGCAAAGACTGTAAATGGCATATCTGCAGCTTCTTAAGGACCACCCAGTTACATAAGCTAGACCACCATCTTGAGCTTTAGAGCAAACAAACTCCGTGAGCATTTCTGCACTCTTTCATGTCAGTGTCAAGGATTTATGGTCTCTTCATCCCAGAATAAAACAGCTTTTTAATTTGCCCATGAATTTAAGCATCTTTTATTTAAGTGTATTTTAAGTACTGTTTATTAGAAATAACGTCAACAAGAATGAAGAGTCTTTAAGAGCTTCCTTCTGGAATCTCCTTCAAATAGATGTATAGTATTTTAATTTTTTAAAACTGTATCAGTGATATTATTTTTACTTTAAGTGATGTGTTAATGTGATTATAATCATTATAAATGTGACATTATTAGAGAGTTTATAATTTCCATTGAAAGTATTTCACCAATTAAATATGTATTTAATTCATCTTCCTTTACAGTAATAGTTGTTTCTCAACTAGTATTTGTATCAGTATAAAATATAGTAGAATTTCTCCCATACATACCTGTCAAACATTGTATAATTTAAGTAGCTAAGTTTATAACTTTTTACTTTTAGCAAAGTAAAAATTAAAAGTAGAATCCCTAATATTTATCAGAAAATTGATTTGTTTATTTTAGAAATCATCTCTTTCCTGAATATAGTCAACACAATGATTTCACATATAATAGTTGTGGTGCACAGGTTTAGCTCCTTTGTGGCATGTGGCATCTTCCCAGATCAGGGATCAAACCCATGTCTCCTGCACCAGCAGGCAGATTCTTCACCACTGAGCTACTACCAGGGAAGCCCTAGCTTGGGTATCTTGATTATTTGTTTTCTGCTCATATGACACCACTGAGTGTTATTTAGGGGATAATGTAATCATCCTTGTTGAGTTCAATATGTGTTTGTGTTTTTGACCTGAATTGAAATCTTACTTACTTCTTCTAATTATTTATGTTCACCTATGATTGACTTACTATCATGATTCCCAATAAGTCCCTCCTAAACTTCTCCCACTTTATGCTTCAGTGAACTTCTTATGTCCAACAATCACATTGTTTTGCTTTATCAAGATAGAACCAACAATATTTAGAATTTCAACATTGAGGAACTTGAAGTTATTTTTTGTGAAATAATCCTCTTTCCTGTTTAGATTTTAATGAATTCTGCCAGCTTAAAGTCAAAGCTAGAGCACTACGTGGAATTTGCTGAATCACCCAATAAATTACTCAGTAAATGGGCTGAATCAATATGTGCAAGTGTTTCTGCACTCTTTCATGTCAGTGTCAAGGATTTATGGTCTCTTCATCCCAGAATAAAACAGCTTTTAATTTGCCCATGAATTTAAGCATCTTTTATTTAAGTGTATTTTAAGTACTGTTTATTAGAAATAACGTCAACAAGAATGAAGAGTCTTTAAGAGCTTCCTTCTGGAATCTCCTTCAAATAGATGTATAGTATTTTAATTTTTTAAAACTGTATCAGTGATATTATTTTTACTTTAAGTGATGTGTTAATGTGATTATAATCATTATAAATGTGACATTATTAGAGAGTTTATAATTTCCATTGAAAGTATTTCACCAATTAAATATGTATTTAATTCATCTTCCTTTACAGTAATAGTTGTTTCTCAACTAGTATTTGTATCAGTATAAAATATAGTAGAATTTCTCCCATACATACCTGTCAAACATTGTATAATTTAAGTAGCTAAGTTTGTAACTTTTTACTTTTAGCAAAGTAAAAATTAAAAGTAGAATCCCTAATATTTATCAGAAAATTGATTTGTTTATTTTAGAAATCATCTCTTTCCTGAATATAGTCAACACAATGATTTCACATATAATAGTTGTGGTGCACAGGTTTAGCTCCTTTGTGGCATGTGGCATCTTCCCAGATCAGGGATCAAACCCATGTCTCCTGCACCAGCAGGCAGATTCTTCACCACTGAGCTACTACCAGGGAAGCCCTAGCTTGGGTATCTTGATTATTTGTTTTCTGCTCATATGACACCACTGAGTGTTATTTAGGGGATAATGTAATCATCCTTGTTGAGTTCAATATGTGTTTGTGTTTTTGACCTGAATTGAAATCTTACTTACTTCTTCTAATTATTTATGTTCACCTATGATTGACTTACTATCATGATTCCCAATAAGTCCCTCCTAAACTTCTCCCACTTTATGCTTCAGTGAACTTCTTATGTCCAACAATCACATTGTTTTGCTTTATCAAGATAGAACCAACAATATTTAGAATTTCAACATTGAGGAACTTGAAGTTATTTTTTGTGAAATAATCCTCTTTCCTGTTTAGATTTTAATGAATTCTGCCAGCTTAAAGTCAAAGCTAGAGCACTACGTGGAATTTGCTGAATCACCCAATAAATTACTCAGTAAATGGGCTGAATCAATATGTGCAAGTGTTGTATACATTGCCCCCAAAGTCCTAAAGAAAGCCATCAAGCACTGAAGTCTTTCTTAGATACAGGAGGACACACTGTAATGATCTGCTTTATACTTTCAAGGGTATATACTGGTAGTCTCCAAACCACTAAAATCCTCACCAAAAGCAGATTCCTGAATGTATTTCATCTCACATCTTGCTATGTGTCACTCTAAGGCGTGAAGAATACTTATTATTTTTTGCTTCTCATTTCTGATTAATATGAGGTCATTGATATAGAGGGCTACTGTTATGTTCAGTGCAACATCCAGATAATAGAGCTTCTTTTGGACTATATTATGGGTTTCCCAGGTGGTGCTACTGGTAAAGAATTCAGTTACCAATGCAGGAGACACAAGAGACCCAGTTCAATCCCTGGGCCAAGAGGATTCCCTGGAGTGTAAATGGCAACCCACTCCAGTAGAGAAGCCTGGGAGGCTACAGTATTACTTTAGCAAGACAGAAAAACGAGGTATCTTAGCATGGGTTTTCCTTGAAGCTGATTCAAAGATAAAGATTTGAGTATAACAGTTTATTTGGAAAGTCCAGAAACCATTGGTAGGGATTGAGAATCCAGCTCAAAGAAAGAAAAGCAGCTAAGATCCATTTCAAAGTGAGGTTATTTGAGTTTAATCTTACAGGAAAACCATGAGGGAAAAATCAAACAAGAGGAGTGGTTTCCAGGCTCTCCTACCAAAAGAATGATAATTTCCTCATTAGTTTCCTAGTCAGACTCATATACATGCTGGGTGTGAGACAGGATGTGTTATAACATTCATTAGTACATTTAATTGTTCTTACTACTCATGATTCCCAATAAGTCCCTCCTAAACTTCTCCCACTTTATGCTTCAGTGAACTTCTTATGTCCAACAATCACATTGTTTTGCTTTATCAAGATAGAACCAACAATATTTAGAATTTCAACATTGAGGAACTTGAAGTTATTTTTTGTGAAATAATCCTCTTTCCTGTTTAGATTTTAATGAATTCTGCCAGCTTAAAGTCAAAGCTAGAGCACTACGTGGAATTTGCTGAATCACCCAATAAATTACTCAGTAAATGGGCTGAATCAATATGTGCAAGTGTTGTATACATTGCCCCCAAAGTCCTAAAGAAAGCCATCAAGCACTGAAGTCTTTCTTAGATACAGGAGGACACACTGTAATGATCTGCTTTATACTTTCAAGGGTATATACTGGTAGTCTCCAAACCACTAAAATCCTCACCAAAAGCAGATTCCTGAATGTATTTCATCTCACATCTTGCTATGTGTCACTCTAAGGCGTGAAGAATACTTATTATTTTTTGCTTCTCATTTCTGATTAATATGAGGTCATTGATATAGAGGGCTACTGTTATGTTCAGTGCAACATCCAGATAATAGAGCTTCTTTTGGACTATATTATGGGTTTCCCAGGTGGTGCTACTGGTAAAGAATTCAGTTACCAATGCAGGAGACACAAGAGACCCAGTTCAATCCCTGGGCCAAGAGGATTCCTGGAGTGTAAATGGCAACCCACTCCAGTAGAGAAGCCTGGGAGGCTACAGTATTACTTTAGCAAGACAGAAAAACGAGGTATCTTAGCATGGGTTTTCCTTGAAGCTGATTCAAAGATAAAGATTTGAGTATAACAGTTTATTTGGAAAGTCCAGAAACCATTGGTAGGGATTGAGAATCCAGCTCAAAGAAAGAAAAGCAGCTAAGATCCATTTCAAAGTGAGGTTATTTGAGTTTAATCTTACAGGAAAACCATGAGGGAAAAATCAAACAAGAGGAGTGGTTTCCAGGCTCTCCTACCAAAAGAATGATAATTTCCTCATTAGTTTCCTAGTCAGACTCATATACATGCTGGGTGTGAGACAGGATGTGTTATAACATTCATTAGTACATTTAATTGTTCTTACTCATCATTATTTAAGAAGAAAAGTGGCTTCCCACTATAATTTCTTTACCGTATTAGTAAGCACATTTATTGATGTATAATTTTAAATCAATAAATAATATAAAACTTCTTTCCATAGAATGTCTTGCTAAACTTACTTTCAGAATATTTTATATTGTGCTGACAACATACTTCTAATTTTTGTATTATGTTTCGTGAATTTAATCTTTGATTTTCATTTACAGATACCTTATATTTGTATGCTCTGTGTTTGTAGTCACCTAAAATCTGTTTTAAAAGTCATAAAATATATGTGTATGTGGGATATGTGTATTTTAAAATACAAGGTCCCTTCCTTCATAATGTATCTTTTCTTTAAAGTTAATTCTCTCACTATTCATAAAACATAGCAGGTCAACGAAATTGGATTACATGGGATAAAAGGCTCAAAAGATAACACTGAACAGATTTGCAGCAGTCTGACTGCATTTGGCAGCATGGTTTAATAAAAGAGCTTTTTAAGCCACTCACATATTGTTTTAAATCCCAGTGACATCATTTCAACTCTGCCCCTTCATTTATTAACCTACAAAACTGAAAAGCTTTTGTCTGCACATCTAGGTTGTTGTAGGATGAAATGAGATTATATATACTTTTATATTTAAATAAATCCTTACTTACCTTCATCTCCTTTTAGCATGCACTCAAGGCTATTCCTTTTTCCTTTCCTTTCTTTCACTGAGGGAGCAAATTCTGAATAAATCGATAAATGCAGGAACTTTAAAGGATTTAGAAGGAAAAGTCCCAGAAGTAGTCTCTCTAAAATTACAAAAGAAAAATTTAGGGTACTATGAGAGATGATAATATGAAAATATAAACCATATATTTAACATGAATTTTGACCAGTATATTATACAGGGCCTCCAAGGAAGTGATTTTATTCTAGAACTGAGCAGATACAGACATGTCATAAGAAGGCAGATTTTATCTCAGAGGGAGAACTGTGAGTGGTCCTGAAGAGAGTTCCCTGCCCTGGAATTAAACTTGGATAGAAACCAAGAGTACTAGCCATTAGACTACCAGGGGCTGGAGCAATGTGGGCTGGCTCTTGCCCTTATTTGAAAGCAAGAATGTTTCAAGGTGTCAAAAACACAGGAACAAAGTTTATTAGTAGAGACATAGCACAGTGTATGGGAGAGTGCACCGGAAAACAGTTTGTTTATCAAACTCAGAGGCAGGACAGAGATACACACCCAGAGAGAAAGGTTGTGGGCTTCTTCTCTGAGAAGGAGTACAGTAATTCAGAAGCTGGGCAGAGATACACATCCAAAGAGGAGAATCTCCTTATTGTCTTCCATAGTGGTTGTATCAATTTACATTCCCACCAACAATGCAAGAGTGTTCTAAAGCATTATTTTAATGAAGCCTAATAGTGTTTTACAGCAAGAAAATCGACTAAGGAGATCTATACTTCTTGATAACTTGTTTTAAAATATCAACTACTTTCCATTGGACGCATTTTAAAGAAAACTCATTTTATTGAAAAGTGCAATAATAGTAACTTACTAAAACAGTTCATTGTATCCTTTCTTTGATTTAATGTACAATATTTCCAAAAATGTGACTCTATAAACCTGACACCTCGTAGTGTTCCAGTTTTGTTCCCCATCAGTGGCTTTCCTATCATACTCACTCAGTTACCAAGTTCTTTTTATTTTTTCAATAATGTAGTCAGTAGTGCAAGCCTAACCGCTTACTAGAAAAATCAAGCTATGTTCTTTCCACTTCGTACATCATCACCAGCAATAATAATCCTGCAATCAGGATATTTCTGGCAACATTTCGACACTGCATTAGGTGAAAAAATCCCAGGCTTGCTTTTTAGGAGTTAATAGTTCAGCATTGATGATAATACTGCAGTTTTTTCTTTTTTGAAATAAGTGGACCTGATTTCTATGTCTTACCTGGCTGAATGTGCATGCAGTGAAAAAGTGCTATTGAAAGTCTGAAAGGAAGATTTTCTAAGCACAGTTCTACTGTTAAAGTAATATAATTTATTCAAGATAATAGAACCGGTAGTGCTGTTTGGAATCATGGAGAATTTTGATTTATAAAATTGACTAGTCTAAATATGGTATATGTAAGAATTCTGTTTCAGCTGAAGAGAGTTCCCTGCCCTGGAATTAAACTTGGATAGAAACCAAGAGTACTAGCCATTAGACTACCAGGGCTGGAGCAATGTGGGCTGGCTCTTGCCCTTATTTGAAAGCAAGAATGTTTCAAGGTGTCAAAAACACAGGAACAAAGTTTATTAGTAGAGACATAGCACAGTGTATGGGAGAGTGCACCGGAAAACAGTTTGTTTATCAAACTCAGAGGCAGGACAGAGATACACACCCAGAGAGAAAGGTTGTGGGCTTCTTCTCTGAGAAGGAGTACAGTAATTCAGAAGCTGGGCAGAGATACACATCCAAAGAGGAGAATCTCCTTATTGTCTTCCATAGTGGTTGTATCAATTTACATTCCCACCAACAATGCAAGAGTGTTCTAAAGCATTATTTTAATGAAGCCTAATAGTGTTTTACAGCAAGAAAATCGACTAAGGAGATCTATACTTCTTGATAACTTGTTTTAAAATATCAACTACTTTCCATTGGACGCATTTTAAAGAAAACTCATTTTATTGAAAAGTGCAATAATAGTAACTTACTAAAACAGTTCATTGTATCCTTTCTTTGATTTAATGTACAATATTTCCAAAAATGTGACTCTATAAACCTGACACCTCGTAGTGTTCCAGTTTTGTTCCCCATCAGTGGCTTTCCTATCATACTCACTCAGTTACCAAGTTCTTTTTATTTTTTCAATAATGTAGTCAGTAGTGCAAGCCTAACCGCTTACTAGAAAAATCAAGCTATGTTCTTTCCACTTCGTACATCATCACCAGCAATAATAATCCTGCAATCAGGATATTTCTGGCAACATTTCGACACTGCATTAGGTGAAAAAATCCCAGGCTTGCTTTTTAGGAGTTAATAGTTCAGCATTGATGATAATACTGCAGTTTTTTCTTTTTTGAAATAAGTGGACCTGATTTCTATGTCTTACCTGGCTGAATGTGCATGCAGTGAAAAAGTGCTATTGAAAGTCTGAAAGGAAGATTTTCTAAGCACAGTTCTACTGTTAAAGTAATATAATTTATTCAAGATAATAGAACCGGTAGTGCTGTTTGGAATCATGGAGAATTTTGATTTATAAAAATTGACTAGTCTAAATATGGTATATGTAAGAATTCTGTTTCAGCTCTTTCATTTCAATTGAGTATTGCATTTCAATTGTTCAGTTGCTAAGTCATGTCCAGCTCTTTGCAACCACATGGACTGCAGCATACCAGGCTTCTCTGTCCTTCCCTATATCCAGGAGTTTGCTCAAATTCATGTCCATTTAGTTGGTGATGCCATCTAACTATCCCATCCTCAGCCACCACCTTCTTTTTTTGTCTTCAAATCTGTCCCAGTATCAGAGTCTTATCCAATGATGAATCAGCTCTTAACATCAGGTGGCCAAAGTATTGGAGCTTCACCATCAGTCCTTCCAGTGAATATTC
Organism: Tragulus kanchil; assembly: GCA_022376925.1. NCBI lineage: Eukaryota > Metazoa > Chordata > Mammalia > Artiodactyla > Tragulidae > Tragulus > Tragulus kanchil. The sequence goes on from JAIOJX010000004.1 coordinate 56,046,091, forward strand.
AGGGTTTATTCCCTTTAGGATTGAATGGTTTATCTCCTTGCTGTCAAAGAGACTCTCAAGAGTCTTTTCCAGCACCACAGTTCAAAAGCATCAATTCTTTGGTGCTCTCACACCTGTACATGATGACTAGAAAATCCATAGCGTTGACCATATGGACCTTTGTCAGCAAAGTGATGTCTCTGCTTTTTAACATGCATCTAGATCTGTAATAGCTTTCCTTTCAAGGAGCAAGTGTCTTTTAAGTTTGTGGCTGCAATCACAGACTACAGTGATTTTTGGACCCCAAGAAAATAATATCTGCCACTGTTTCTACTTTTTTTCCATCTGATGGGACCTGATGTCATGATCTTAGTTTTTTGTTGTTTTTTTTTGTGGGGGTGGGGAGGCGTGGGGCGAGCGGATTCAGGAGGGAGTGGGGGCAGGCGGGCCACTTCTTTTGGTTTTTCATTTATCTATTTTCATCCGTCTTTGTTCTTTGGCCCGTGTGGGCCTCCCATCACAGTGGCCTCTTTCACTGCAGAGCACCGGCTCTGGGCGCATGCGCTCCAGAGCTCTGACTCAGTAATTGGACACATTTGTCCAGCAGCTCCGCGGCACGGGGCATCTTCCCAGGCCAGGGATCCAACCAGCACGCCTTGCACTGCAAGGCAGTGTCCTTATCCACTGGACCACCAAGGAAGCTGCATGATCTTAGTTTTTTTCTATTTTTTTTAACTTCATACCACCAGCTCTTTCTTAGTTATTAATTATTTTCATCCATCTTTATTCTTTGGCATCTGTGGGCCTCCCATCACAGTGGCCTCTTTCACTGCAGAGCACCGGCTCCCGGTGCATGCATTCCAGAGTACCAGCTCACAATTGAACACGCAGGCTCAGCGACTCTGCAGCACGTGGAATCTTCCTTGGCCAGGAAGTGAACCTGTGCCTCTTGCACTGCAAGGCAGATTCTTTACCCAATGGACCACCAAGGATGCTCCTATCTTAGTTTTTCTGAATATTGAATTTCAAGCCAGCTTTTTCATTCTTCCTTTTTCATCCTTATCAAGAGGGTCTTTAGTTCCTCTTCATTTTCTGCCATTAGGGTGATATCATCTGCATATTGAGGTTGCTGCTTTTTCTCCTGGCCATCATGATTCCAGCCTGTGATTCATCCAGCCCAGCAGAGCACATTATGTACTCTTCACAGAAGTTAAATAAGAAGGGGGACAATACACAGCTTTGTAATATTCCTTGCTCAATTTTGAATCAATCTGTTGTTCCATGTCTGATTCTAACTGTTGCTTCCTCACCCACATACAGGTTTCTGAGGAGACATGGATGGTGTTCTGGTAATCCCATCTCTTAAAGAATTTTCCAAAGTTTGTTGTGATTCACACAGTCAAAGGCTTTAGGGCACTCAATGTAGCAGAAGTAGATACTTTTCTGGAATTCCTTTGCTTTCTCCATGATCCAATGAAAGTTGGCAATTTGATCTCTGGTTCCTCTTACTCTTTGAAACCCAGCTTATACATCTGGAAGTTCTCAAACAAGTACTGCTGAGGCGTAAATGATTTTGAGCATAACCTCACTAGCATAGCAAATGAACACAATTTTATGGTAGTTTGAATATTGTTGGGCATTTCTTTCTTTGTGATTGGAATGAACATTAACCTTTCCAGTCCTGTGCCCACTGCTGAATTTTCCAAGTTTGCTGACATACTGACAGCAGTACTTTAACAGCATCATCTTCAAGAATTTTAAATAGATTAATTGGAATCCAGTCACCTCCACTAACTTTTTGTTCATAGTATGGTTCCTAAGGACCACCTGACTTCACACTCCAGGATATCTGGATCTAGGTGAGTGACCACACCACTTTGGTTTAACCACACCACTTTGCTTTTTTAAAGGCATCTGTGGGCCTCCCATCACAGTGGCCTCTTTCACTGCAGAGCACCGGCTCCCGGTGCATGCATTCCAGAGTACCAGCTCACAATTGAACACGCAGGCTCAGCGACTCTGCAGCACGTGGAATCTTCCTTGGCCAGGAAGTGAACCTGTGCCTCTTGCACTGCAAGGCAGATTCTTTACCCAATGGACCACCAAGGATGCTCCTATCTTAGTTTTTCTGAATATTGAATTTCAAGCCAGCTTTTTCATTCTTCCTTTTTCATCCTTATCAAGAGGGTCTTTAGTTCCTCTTCATTTTCTGCCATTAGGGTGATATCATCTGCATATTGAGGTTGCTGCTTTTTCTCCTGGCCATCATGATTCCAGCCTGTGATTCATCCAGCCCAGCAGAGCACATTATGTACTCTTCACAGAAGTTAAATAAGAAGGGGGACAATACACAGCTTTGTAATATTCCTTGCTCAATTTTGAATCAATCTGTTGTTCCATGTCTGATTCTAACTGTTGCTTCCTCACCCACATACAGGTTTCTGAGGAGACATGGATGGTGTTCTGGTAATCCCATCTCTTAAAGAATTTTCCAAAGTTTGTTGTGATTCACACAGTCAAAGGCTTTAGGGCACTCAATGTAGCAGAAGTAGATACTTTTCTGGAATTCCTTTGCTTTCTCCATGATCCAATGAAAGTTGGCAATTTGATCTCTGGTTCCTCTTACTCTTTGAAACCCAGCTTATACATCTGGAAGTTCTCAAACAAGTACTGCTGAGGCGTAAATGATTTTGAGCATAACCTCACTAGCATAGCAAATGAACACAATTTTATGGTAGTTTGAATATTGTTGGGCATTTCTTTCTTTGTGATTGGAATGAACATTAACCTTTCCAGTCCTGTGCCCACTGCTGAATTTTCCAAGTTTGCTGACATACTGACAGCAGTACTTTAACAGCATCATCTTCAAGAATTTTAAATAGATTAATTGGAATCCAGTCACCTCCACTAACTTTTTGTTCATAGTATGGTTCCTAAGGACCACCTGACTTCACACTCCAGGATATCTGGATCTAGGTGAGTGACCACACCACTTTGGTTATTAAAGTCATTAAGATGTTTTTGGTATAGCACTTCTGTGTATTCTTGCCATCTCTTCTTAATCTCTTCTGCTTTTCTTAGGTCCTTACCATTTCTCTCCTTTATCATGACCATCCTTGGTGAAATATTCCCTTGAAATCTCAAATTTTCTTGAAAACATCTCTAGTTTTTCCCATTCTATTGTTTTTCTCTATTTCTTTGCACTGTTCATTTTATAAGAAGGCCTTCTTATCTCTTCTTGTTTCTTATTTTTTCTTATTCTCTGGAACTCTACATTCAGTTGTATATATCTTTTCCTTTCTCCCCTGCCTTTTGCTTTTCTTCTTTCTTCAGCTATTTCTAAAGCTTCCTCAGATAACCACTTTATCTTCTTGCATTTCTTTTTCTTTAGGATGATTTTGATCTCTGCCTCCTGTGCAGTGTTACAAACCTCTGTCTATAGTTCTTTAGGCATTCTGTCTACCAGATCAGAGTTTATACCTTCCAGTGTAAAATTCCAGTGTATAATCATAAAGAATTTGATTTAGGTCATACCTGAATAGCCTACTGGTTTCTCCTACTTTCTTCAATTAGCCTAAATTTTGCAATGAGTTCATCATCTGAGCCACCGTTACCTCAAGGTCTTGTTTTTGCTGACTGTAAAGAACTTTCTGATTTCAATACTGAGCATCTGGTGATGTCCATGTGTAGAACTGTCTCTTGAGTTTTTGGAAAGGGTGTTTGCTATGACCAGCATGTTTGTTTTCTTGACAAAACTGTTAGCTTTGCCTCACTTCATTTTGTACTCCAAAGCCAAGCTTGCCTGTTATTCCAGGTATCTCTTCTCTCCCTACCTTTGCATTCTGACCTCCTATGATGAAAAGGACATCTTTTCTCTTTGATGTTAGTCTTAGAAGGTGTTTTGGGTCTTCATAGAATCATTCAACTTCAGATTCTTCAGCATCATTGGTTGGGCATAGACTTGGGTTACTGGATGTTGACCAATTTGCCTTGGAAATAAGCTGCTTTTTGTTCATAGTATGGTTCCTAAGGACCACCTGACTTCACACTCCAGGATATCTGGATCTAGGTGAGTGACCACACCACTTTGGTTATTAAAGTCATTAAGATGTTTTTGGTATAGCACTTCTGTGTATTCTTGCCATCTCTTCTTAATCTCTTCTGCTTTTCTTAGGTCCTTACCATTTCTCTCCTTTATCATGACCATCCTTGGTGAAATATTCCCTTGAAATCTCAAATTTTCTTGAAAACATCTCTAGTTTTTCCCATTCTATTGTTTTTCTCTATTTCTTTGCACTGTTCATTTTATAAGAAGGCCTTCTTATCTCTTCTTGTTTCTTATTTTTTCTTATTCTCTGGAACTCTACATTCAGTTGTATATATCTTTTCCTTTCTCCCCTGCCTTTTGCTTTTCTTCTTTCTTCAGCTATTTCTAAAGCTTCCTCAGATAACCACTTTATCTTCTTGCATTTCTTTTTCTTTAGGATGATTTTGATCTCTGCCTCCTGTGCAGTGTTACAAACCTCTGTCTATAGTTCTTTAGGCATTCTGTCTACCAGATCAGAGTTTATACCTTCCAGTGTAAAATTCCAGTGTATAATCATAAAGAATTTGATTTAGGTCATACCTGAATGGCCTACTGGTTTCTCCTACTTTCTTCAATTAGCCTAAATTTTGCAATGAGTTCATCATCTGAGCCACCGTTACCTCAAGGTCTTGTTTTTGCTGACTGTAAAGAACTTTCTGATTTCAATACTGAGCATCTGGTGATGTCCATGTGTAGAACTGTCTCTTGAGTTTTTGGAAAGGGTGTTTGCTATGACCAGCATGTTTGTTTTCTTGACAAAACTGTTAGCTTTGCCTCACTTCATTTTGTACTCCAAAGCCAAGCTTGCCTGTTATTCCAGGTATCTCTTCTCTCCCTACCTTTGCATTCTGACCTCCTATGATGAAAAGGACATCTTTTCTCTTTGATGTTAGTCTTAGAAGGTGTTTTGGGTCTTCATAGAATCATTCAACTTCAGATTCTTCAGCATCATTGGTTGGGCATAGACTTGGGTTACTGGATGTTGACCAATTTGCCTTGGAAATAAGCTGTTATCATTCTGCCATTTTGAGGTTGCATCCAAGTACTGCATTTCAGACTCTTGTTGATGATGAGTGATACTCTATTTCTTCTAAGAGATTCTTAGACACAGTAGTAGATATTAATATAATGGTCATCTGAATTACATTTACCCATTCCTGTTCATTTTAGTTCACTGATTCCTAAAATGTTCACTCTTACTATCTCCTGCTTGACTGCATTCAATTTATTTTGATTCACAGACCTAATATTCCAGGTTCCTAAGCAATATTGTTCCTGACAGTATCGGATGTTACTTTCACCACCAGACACATTCACAGCTGAGCACTGTTTTTGCTTTGGCGCATCTGCTTCCTTCTTTCTGAAACTATTTGTAATGGCCCTCTGCTCTTCCTCCGTAGCATAATAGACACCTTCCAGCCTGAGGGCTCATCTTCCAGTATCACACATTCTGTCAATGGGGTTCTCCAGATAAGAATACTGGAGTGGTTTGGCATTTCTGCCTCCACTGAACCAGTCAGAACTCTTCAGTATGACCCATGCATCTTGGGTGGCCCTCCAGAGCATGTCTCATAGCGCCATTGAGTTATGTAAGTCCCTTTGCTATGACAAGCCTGTGATCTGTGAAGGGGTTTAGTTGGTAAGTAGGAAAAAATTTTCTGTCCCCCTTACTTACTCTTTCTCTGGTTGAAAAATCTGTTTTGTGGTTGTTTAGAATAATCATATTAATATCTGTTTATATGAGCAAGAAAATATTTTGAGAGGTTTCTATAAGAGGGTCTTTATGGTTTTCACTTCCCACGTTGCCCCAAGGATAAGATAAAGATGTGGGCTAAGGGATGTAAGTGAGGAGAGCAAAACAACTGGAAATAATTCAAAAACTTGGAGGAGGAATTGAGCAATAACTAAGAGATGCTTGGGACCTGGACTTCAATCTGCATAGACTGAAAGATAATCCAAGGGAAACTAATGCTCTGCCTAAATGTATGGAAATAATGTATGTTGATGATCCAAACCAAATAGAATCATTCAACTTCAGATTCTTCAGCATCATTGGTTGGGCATAGACTTGGGTTACTGGATGTTGACCAATTTGCCTTGGAAATAAGCTGTTATCATTCTGCCATTTTGAGGTTGCATCCAAGTACTGCATTTCAGACTCTTGTTGATGATGAGTGATACTCTATTTCTTCTAAGAGATTCTTAGACACAGTAGTAGATATTAATATAATGGTCATCTGAATTACATTTACCCATTCCTGTTCATTTTAGTTCACTGATTCCTAAAATGTTCACTCTTACTATCTCCTGCTTGACTGCATTCAATTTATTTTGATTCACAGACCTAATATTCCAGGTTCCTAAGCAATATTGTTCCTGACAGTATCGGATGTTACTTTCACCACCAGACACATTCACAGCTGAGCACTGTTTTTGCTTTGGCGCATCTGCTTCCTTCTTTCTGAAACTATTTGTAATGGCCCTCTGCTCTTCCTCCGTAGCATAATAGACACCTTCCAGCCTGAGGGCTCATCTTCCAGTATCACACATTCTGTCAATGGGGTTCTCCAGATAAGAATACTGGAGTGGTTTGGCATTTCTGCCTCCACTGAACCAGTCAGAACTCTTCAGTATGACCCATGCATCTTGGGTGGCCCTCCAGAGCATGTCTCATAGCGCCATTGAGTTATGTAAGTCCCTTTGCTATGACAAGCCTGTGATCTGTGAAGGGGTTTAGTTGGTAAGTAGGAAAAAATTTTCTGTCCCCCTTACTTACTCTTTCTCTGGTTGAAAAATCTGTTTTGTGGTTGTTTAGAATAATCATATTAATATCTGTTTATATGAGCAAGAAAATATTTTGAGAGGTTTCTATAAGAGGGTCTTTATGGTTTTCACTTCCCACGTTGCCCCAAGGATAAGATAAAGATGTGGGCTAAGGGATGTAAGTGAGGAGAGCAAAACAACTGGAAATAATTCAAAAACTTGGAGGAGGAATTGAGCAATAACTAAGAGATGCTTGGGACCTGGACTTCAATCTGCATAGACTGAAAGATAATCCAAGGGGAAACTAATGCTCTGCCTAAATGTATGGAAATAATGTATGTTGATGATCAACCAATAGACAGTCTCGTAATTAATTAGTTTGTGTTTGGTAATGGACAAGGTCTCTGTATAAGTCTAATGGAAGAAGTGTTGTGTATGAGAAGAAGTTAAATACCCAGAGTGATGCACTAAAAATATGTGTGCTTTGTGTGCTGACTCACTGCAACGCTAATGACAGTAGCCCACCAGGCGCCTCTGTGCATGGGGATTCTCCAGAAAAGAATACTGGAGTGGCTTGCAATGGAGCACCTTCCCAACCAAGGGATCAAATCCAGATCTTTTAAGTTTCTTTAATTGGCAAGCAGGTTCTTTACCACTAGAGTCACTTGGGAATATATGTGTGTATATGGTCTTCATGCATTCCCAATCTGGAACAATCCTACTGACACAGAAACACAAACATGTAGGAACAGGGCAAAATGGCAGTATATACTCATGCCTCAAAAATCAATTTAGAAATTAAATCAAAATATAGGTCACAATTACATATATGTGTCACTGGAAATCTCTGGATAACTCTAAATACCTTTGAGGAGGATAATTATGACCTTGATGAAGAAAGGATACACATAAATTCTTTCAGAAAGCTAGGAAAACTTAGTATTATCAGATAATTCTTGAGAAATAAATGTTACATATATACAGTGACTTATTAGCATGCTATTTGAGTGCAATTGTCTGGTAGTTTGACAGTCTTTAGTACTGCCCTTGGGAACTGAGATGAGGGCTGACCTTTTCCAATCCTGTGCTCACTGTTGAGTTTTGGGCTCTAAAATCACTGTGGATAGTGGCTTAAGCCATGAAATTAGAAGATGATTGCTTCTTGGCAGGAAAGCATGACAAATCTAGACAATGTGTTAAAAAGCAAAGACATTACTTTGCCGACAACGGTCCATATTGTCAAGTCTGTGGTCTTTCCAGTAGTCATGTGCAGATGGGAGAGCTAGACAGTAAAGAAGGCAGAGAGTCTAAGAACTGATGCTTTTGAACTGTGATACTGGAGAAGATTCTTGAGAGTCCCTTGGAGAGCAAGGAGAACAAACCAGTCAATCTTAAAGGAAATGAACACTGAATACTCTTTGAAGGACTGATACTGAAGCTCCAATAATTTGTCCACCTGATATAAAGAGACAACTCACTGAAAAAGACCATGATGCTGGGAAAGAGTGAAGACAGAAGGAGAAAAGGGTAGCAAAGGATGAGATGGCTGGATGGTTTCACTGATTCAATGGACATGAACTTGCGCAAATTCTGGCAGATAGTGAGGGACAGGGAAACCTGACATGCTGTGGTCCATGAGGCTGCAAAGAATCTGACACACTTGACAATGGAACAACAACAAAAATGCACAATGACTATTGGAACATCTCTTACAATGACAGTGAACGTAAAGGGGAACTGGTTTTTTTTTGATTACTTCTTCATAACACAAGACATCCAGAGTATTAAGCTTTTTAATATGCACTAATATATTTTGATTCTATGAGTGGTGTGTGATAATCTACACATATTTATATATGAATAGATTAGGATAAATATGATAGAGTTGGGTAAATAATGTTTCCCTCATAATATTCTATGGAATCCATAGAAAGCACCATCTATGGCTTTGTAGGTTATATACTCTGTAGATACTCACCTGAGGATACCGAGGAAAGGCTGAAATTTAATATCTGTGTTGTGGCATAAGTTGAATTTTCTCAAAAGTAGTGCATTTAAAAATCATTCACCAAGTTTCTTAGAGTAATCCTTATGACAATAATTTTTATTTAGGTAGTTTGACAGTCTTTAGTACTGCCCTTGGGAACTGAGATGAGGGCTGACCTTTTCCAATCCTGTGCTCACTGTTGAGTTTTGGGCTCTAAAATCACTGTGGATAGTGGCTTAAGCCATGAAATTAGAAGATGATTGCTTCTTGGCAGGAAAGCATGACAAATCTAGACAATGTGTTAAAAAGCAAAGACATTACTTTGCCGACAACGGTCCATATTGTCAAGTCTGTGGTCTTTCCAGTAGTCATGTGCAGATGGGAGAGCTAGACAGTAAAGAAGGCAGAGAGTCTAAGAACTGATGCTTTTGAACTGTGATACTGGAGAAGATTCTTGAGAGTCCCTTGGAGAGCAAGGAGAACAAACCAGTCAATCTTAAAGGAAATGAACACTGAATACTCTTTGAAGGACTGATACTGAAGCTCCAATAATTTGTCCACCTGATATAAAGAGACAACTCACTAAAAAAGACCATGATGCTGGGAAAGAGTGAAGACAGAAGGAGAAAAGGGTAGCAAAGGATGAGATGGCTGGATGGTTTCACTGATTCAATGGACATGAACTTGCGCAAATTCTGGCAGATAGTGAGGGACAGGGAAACCTGACATGCTGTGGTCCATGAGGCTGCAAAGAATCTGACACACTTGACAATGGAACAACAACAAAAATGCACAATGACTATTGGAACATCTCTTACAATGACAGTGAACGTAAAGGGGAACTGGTTTTTTTTTGATTACTTCTTCATAACACAAGACATCCAGAGTATTAAGCTTTTTAATATGCACTAATATATTTTGATTCTATGAGTGGTGTGTGATAATCTACACATATTTATATATGAATAGATTAGGATAAATATGATAGAGTTGGGTAAATAATGTTTCCCTCATAATATTCTATGGAATCCATAGAAAGCACCATCTATGGCTTTGTAGGTTATATACTCTGTAGATACTCACCTGAGGATACCGAGGAAAGGCTGAAATTTAATATCTGTGTTGTGGCATAAGTTGAATTTTCTCAAAAGTAGTGCATTTAAAAATCATTCACCAAGTTTCTTAGAGTAATCCTTATGACAATAATTTTTTAGTTTAGTTACCTGAACTTTTTAAGGTAAGGCAAAATCTCTTCCTAACAAATCAAAATCAGGCAAATCTTAGATTTATATTTATATGGATAAAAGTTTAAATATGAAATTTTAGATGGTTATCTTGACAAATTTTTTCCACAATACTAAGACCCATAGGGAAATGTCTTATTTTCCACCTATTTGAGATGAGACAAAATAAATTTTATAATAACTGGCTTTAATTTGTTACATGCCAATATTTGATAACATTTTTGGATATTATGAAGATCTTAATTAGTTGGTCAGATAATACTTTATTACCTATTTTTTAAATTATTTATTTGGTAGCCAGTGTTAATAATTGTGTCATGTGGGATCTTCAGCTGTGGCTTGTGGAAAACCAGAGATTAAACCAACATCCCCTCCATTGGAAGTGCAGAGAAGTCCCCTGTCACCTGCTTTTTTTTTTTTTTTTTTGAAAGAAACTCTTAATGAGCAATAATTGTATTCAGAAAGCAATGTTAATGTCATTATAAATGAGACAAAGTCCTCCAGGTTATAATTATCCTATAATTGAGTATGAAGGACTGTTTTCCACCCTTGCATATATACCTTCTTCCAAATAATAGTTCTGGTCTTTTGTGATACATGGGCTAAAGGAGCAGATTTTTCCTGCTTCCTGTATACACATTACTGAAAATGTGTCACATTTTTCTCCACTTCCCCTTACCATACTTTATTTCTTGGATCAATGTAATTTCTTGATTTACATTTCAAATACTGTCATCTCACACATGTATACACATCTTTGTCTCCTTTGGCCCACTGGTACTTCCTCCTTGTATTCAGCTTCTTTTTGCTGAACATTGAATATTTTTTCTCTTCTCTCCTCCACAAAAGTCATTGATATGTACTCAGCTTTCTCTAACTGAATAAGCTTTTTCCAAGAAACATCCCTGAAGTGTCATTAAAGTTTAGTTGTTAAGTAGTTTAGCTTAATCCTTACAAGAGTTATTTTCTATAATGAACTAAGCAAGTATTTATAGATTATCTCTGTAACTTATAAATATTTTTATTTGCATTTGTCCATGCTGAAAACTCCTTGTAGACACTTTGGATTCAGAGAATTTTGGCAGCCGTAAGATTAAAAGAAAATTCTATGTGAAACTCCTAAATATGACAAGATATCTTCTATTTTAATGTGGAAAAGTAGTAAAAAAAAAGTGTGAAATTAAACCATCAGTTACCCACATTACTGTTCCTACTATATATACTTTGTAATTTGGATGTGAAAAAGCTTAAAATAGCAAAGTCCCTAGAGTTGAGGTATACTTTGGTTAAGAGTCAGAAAACAAATGAGTCAAGATTTAAGGGGTCCTCACTATAGTAAAACCCTTTGATATTTAATGTTTTCACATTTCAATAATCATTTTATATCTCAACTTTACTGGGCCAGGGCTATCCAGATTATTAAACATTATCTCTAGATATGTCTGTGAGGGTGTTTCCAGATGAAATTAGCATTGTACTCAGATGCTGAAGCTTTGGCCACCTGATATGAGCAGCAGATTTACTGAAAAAGACCCCAATGCTGGGAAAGATTGAAGGCAAAAGGAGAAGAGGTTGTCAGAGTGTGAGATGGTTGGATGTCATCTCTGATTCAATGAACATGAACTTGCATGATCTTCAGGAGACGGCAGGGTACAAGGAGGCCTGGTGTGCTGCAGTTCATGGGGTCACAAAGATTAGGACAAGATTTAGCGACTGAATAACAACAGTAGTCTCAGTAAGGTAGATGGCCCAAGTGGCTGGGCATCATCTAATCTGGTGTGGGTCTGAATAGAACATAAATATGAGAAAGAAGGAATTTGACTCTTTTGCTTCCTGCCTCTCTGCTGGGACATCAATTTTCTCCTGCCCTTGAACTAGAATTTACATCATCAGCTTCTGTGGAGCTCTGGCCTTCAGGCCTAATCTGGAATTATACTACTGACTTTTCTATGTTTACAGCTTGCAGACTGCATAGTGTGGAACTTCTCATCCTCCATAATCATAGGAGCTAGTTCAGCATATATCCAGTTGACTGTTGTACAGCCGGATGCCTTACAAGAGTTATTTTCTATAATGAACTAATCAAGTATTTATAGATTATCTCTGTAACTTATAAATATTTTTATTTGCATTTGTCCATGCTGAAAACTCCTTGTAGACACTTTGGATTCAGAGAATTTTGGCAGCCGTAAGATTAAAAGAAAATTCTATGTGAAACTCCTAAATATGACAAGATATCTTCTATTTTAATGTGGAAAAGTAGTAAAAAAAAAGTGTGAAATTAAACCATCAGTTACCCACATTACTGTTCCTACTATATATACTTTGTAATTTGGATGTGAAAAAGCTTAAAATAGCAAAGTCCCTAGAGTTGAGGTATACTTTGGTTAAGAGTCAGAAAACAAATGAGTCAAGATTTAAGGGGTCCTCACTATAGTAAAACCCTTTGATATTTAATGTTTTCACATTTCAATAATCATTTTATATCTCAACTTTACTGGGCCAGGGCTATCCAGATTATTAAACATTATCTCTAGATATGTCTGTGAGGATGTTTCCAGATGAAATTAGCATTGTACTCAGATGCTGAAGCTTTGGCCACCTGATATGAGCAGCAGATTTACTGAAAAAGACCCCAATGCTGGGAAAGATTGAAGGCAAAAGGAGAAGAGGTTGTCAGAGTGTGAGATGGTTGGATGTCATCTCTGATTCAATGAACATGAACTTGCATGATCTTCAGGAGACGGCAGGGTACAAGGAGGCCTGGTGTGCTGCAGTTCATGGGGTCACAAAGATTAGGACAAGATTTAGCGACTGAATAACAACAGTAGTCTCAGTAAGGTAGATGGCCCAAGTGGCTGGGCATCATCTAATCTGGTGTGGGTCTGAATAGAACATAAATATGAGAAAGAAGGAATTTGACTCTTTTGCTTCCTGCCTCTCTGCTGGGACATCAATTTTCTCCTGCCCTTGAACTAGAATTTACATCATCAGCTTCTGTGGAGCTCTGGCCTTCAGGCCTAATCTGGAATTATACTACTGACTTTTCTATGTTTACAGCTTGCAGACTGCATAGTGTGGAACTTCTCATCCTCCATAATCATAGGAGCTAGTTCAGCATATATCCAGTTGACTGTTGTACAGCCGGATGTGAACTGTGCAGGTTCGCTTCTAAGTGAATTTTCTTCAATAGTAAATACTACAACACTTTCCAATCCGTGTTTGGCTGAATCCAAGGATGCAGAATCATGGAAAGAAGGTCGAATGTAAAGTTAATGTGGATTTTCTTTTTTCTTTTTTTTTTAATAGAAGTTACTTAGCTGTTTTTTGCGGGGGAAGGGGCAGGTTGGGAAGGGAGGCGGGTGGGCGGGCCACTTCTACTGTTCTTTCATTTCTCTACTTTCATCCATCTTTGTTCTTTTGGCCCTTGTAGGCCTCCCATCGCAGCTCCAGAGCTCCATCTCGGTAACTGGATATATCGGTCCAGCCTCTCTGTGGCACATGGGATCTTCCCAGGCCAGGGATGGAACCGGTGCCCCTTGCACTGCAAGGCGGTGTCCTTACCCACTGGACCACCAGGGAAGCCCTAATGTGGATTTTTAATTGTATGGGTTTGTGGTACCCTCCCTGCCATTGTTAGAAAGCCAATCATACACACACACACACGCACACACACACACACATGCACACATATATAGTTTTTTTTGTTATTGTAACAATTCAACAATCTTATTGACTCTTTCTCCTGAGAACCACAACAACTTAACATCTTAACTCCTTTCTTACTTTGATCTCCTTTTAAGTTAAAGGGATGTAATTTTATGTGGCCAGGTTCAGTTCATTAGACAACTGTTTCTAAACTCTGAACTCTGAAGGAATGATTTAAAGGAACAAACAAGTTGCTACGGCTCTGCAGAGGTGGTGGAGATAAGCATATCCAGGTGTGACTTCAGTTATCCAGTGCTGATGCCACGAGCAGCAGTATCCTGAGCAAATTCTTACTGTGGTATGATCTTGTTCTCATCTCTTGCAGCTTCTGCCTGAGTCTCTGCAAGTTGACTAATGCTCTTCCCTGAGCCTCTGAATCTCTCCAAATGACTTCCAATAAAATAGCTTGTAGTAAGTTTCTTTGTTGCTAAAGTTAGTCCTTTTTTTCCCACTGTTGAACAGTTATTTCTCATAACATTCTAAAATGGACGGCTATTGCTAAAGGACTCCATTTTAATGATGGCGGTTTAAGTCCCAGAGTTTTCATTGAAATTTTTGGTCTTGATCTCAGAGTCTGATAATAACCACCTTTCCATTCCAAGAAGCTACAGTGTAATTTTGAAATAATATTAGTATCACGGGATTATAATGTAGTTTTGTAAGAACATAAAGAAACAGATGTTAATGGGTAATTTTCACTTCATTATGCTTCAGTAACTTTTCATGAATGCTATCAATACAGTAAAAAATTTAGGTTTTTCACGGATAAGAGTTTTTGCGGGGAAGGGGCAGGTTGGGAAGGGAGGCGGGTGGGCGGGCCACTTCTACTGTTCTTTCATTTCTCTACTTTCATCCATCTTTGTTCTTTTGGCCCTTGTAGGCCTCCCATCGCAGCTCCAGAGCTCCATCTCGGTAACTGGATATATCGGTCCAGCCTCTCTGTGGCACATGGGATCTTCCCAGGCCAGGGATGGAACCGGTGCCCCTTGCACTGCAAGGCGGTGTCCTTACCCACTGGACCACCAGGGAAGCCCTAATGTGGATTTTTAATTGTATGGGTTTGTGGTACCCTCCCTGCCATTGTTAGAAAGCCAATCATACACACACACACACGCACACACACACACACATGCACACATATATAGTTTTTTTTGTTATTGTAACAATTCAACAATCTTATTGACTCTTTCTCCTGAGAACCACAACAACTTAACATCTTAACTCCTTTCTTACTTTGATCTCCTTTTAAGTTAAAGGGATGTAATTTTATGTGGCCAGGTTCAGTTCATTAGACAACTGTTTCTAAACTCTGAACTCTGAAGGAATGATTTAAAGGAACAAACAAGTTGCTACGGCTCTGCAGAGGTGGTGGAGATAAGCATATCCAGGTGTGACTTCAGTTATCCAGTGCTGATGCCACGAGCAGCAGTATCCTGAGCAAATTCTTACTGTGGTATGATCTTGTTCTCATCTCTTGCAGCTTCTGCCTGAGTCTCTGCAAGTTGACTAATGCTCTTCCCTGAGCCTCTGAATCTCTCCAAATGACTTCCAATAAAATAGCTTGTAGTAAGTTTCTTTGTTGCTAAAGTTAGTCCTTTTTTTCCCACTGTTGAACAGTTATTTCTCATAACATTCTAAAATGGACGGCTATTGCTAAAGGACTCCATTTTAATGATGGCGGTTTAAGTCCCAGAGTTTTCATTGAAATTTTTGGTCTTGATCTCAGAGTCTGATAATAACCACCTTTCCATTCCAAGAAGCTACAGTGTAATTTTGAAATAATATTAGTATCACGGGATTATAATGTAGTTTTTGTAAGAACATAAAGAAACAGATGTTAATGGGTAATTTTCACTTCATTATGCTTCAGTAACTTTTCATGAATGCTATCTCAGTTTCAGTACTGAGCTTAAGAAATAAATCAGGTGTTCTATGCTTTACCCCACAAAGTTTAGAGTCAAGAAAGGCATACTATAATACTCACAATACAGTGCAAAAAGACTTGTCATTGAGGTATTCTATGATTATTTCTGAGAATGAAAAGTTTAAGGAATAGTGTAAAATAAAGAACAGACATATTTACTTGTGTCCAAATTATAGGCAGTGAAGGATGCTGAAAGAGGTGATGATAGCCTTAACACAGACAGTCTAAAAGGCAGAAGTAGTAAGATGACTGAGCAGAAAGAAACAGATGAAAATTTAAGAATCTGGATTTATATTTTTGTAGCTTCTGTCAGTTATGATAAAAACAGCTTTTTCAGTATCTATTAGAAGCTGCATAAAGGCAACTTGGATGTCTGCAGTCTCTAGATAGGATTGGGTATGCAGGCAGTGGGGATAAAAGAGACACTAAAAAAGGGCTAGTTCCACACTGAGAAGTTTTTCAGTAGTGTCACAGCCTTAGCAATCATTTCTCTGCTCACCATGAGCGTCATTTCTCCAGTGCTGTACTCATGATTATGAGAGTCTTGCTCTTAGCTGCACACAAAGATGTAACTGGCCATATCTTAGGGGTGACAACCAGGCTGTTTTTCAAAATGGCCAAAGAGAACTTTTTCTATTTGTTTGTCTGTCTGTTTGCTTATTTTCTAGAAACACTGTTGAACACATTTTAGAGAAATAAGCGGAAACAGGAAGATACCAGATCATGAATTAACAAAAGGGATTGTCACCCTTTTTTATATATATATAAACTACACCTGTATTCTCTTTTTTTTTTTTTTGGTAACTTCTATTGGTCTTTCATTTTTATTTATTTTCATCCATCTTTGCTCTTTGGCCTGTGTGGGCCTCCCATCACAGTGGCCTTATCACAGAGCACCGGCTCTGGGCACACGTGCTCCAGAGCTCCGGCCTGGTAGTTGGACTCATCGGTCCAGCTGCTCTGCAGCACGTGGGATCTTCCCAGGCCAGGGATCAAACAGGTGCCCCTTGCACTGCAAGGCAGTGTCCTCACCCACTGGACCACAAGGGAAGCCCTGTCACCTTTCCTAAAGCTGTGATCACACTCATAATTTCTATTGAGATCTTATTCACTTCTTCTTTCATGTTCAATAATGTTTGTTTTTTAGTTTCTTCACATTTGAAAATACTAGACAACACTTGTGAAGTTCTTTGAAGCTGCAGGAAACAGTATTTACAGAAGTGTTATTATTATTATTATTGTAATGGTATAATGAAACCACCTGGTTGAGTCACCACTAGAATTTTCAGTGGACTAGTCTTATGTTTTCTATATCAATCTAACTTCATTTTAGCATGCAGCAAAAGCTGATGCATATCACTAGAGAATGAATTCTTAAAGGACAGTATCAATGAACTATTAATATTTGAATTATATAGAAACATCTGATTATATAGATAATAACTTTAGTAAAGGTCACTTAATTATTTATAATTATGGATTTATTAAAATACATGGCTGATAGATTTCTTTAAGGCTTTGTTAGCTTGATCGGAGTTATGGCATATACTTGAGAAGATTTAATTTTTTCCTAACTATTATTGAAAATCTCATTCTAGATGGCAAAAGTTGATGATTTTCCACTGCAATGTCTGTATTTATTTATTTTTTCTACTTCTTAAATATTTCCAAGAACACATTTTGGCTATTTATGAGCATCAACCATCTGATTGCAACTGTTGTCACAATTTGTGGAAGTGGCAAGCAAAATTGTTTGAGCTGTATGTGTTAACCAAATTATCAGGGCTCATCTGACTTCTAAAATTTTCCAGTGATTATTATCAATTATGCTAAATGTGAAACAGAAAGAACAGCTTGAGTTTTAGAGTGAAGATTGAACTTAAGTACCGTCAGAGGGAAAAAAAATCTTGTTTTGTATACTGAGCACATTTGCTGTGCAAGACAGATGGAAATAATATAAGAAATAGCAGAATGTTATCTTGAGAAGTCCTTTTTTGACCAAGACCACATGGCAAAACTCTAGAGCATAACTGAATTTTTTTTAAAAGATCTTCCTCCATCACAGAGCACCGGCTCTGGGCACACGTGCTCCAGAGCTGGTAGTTGGACTCATCGGTCCAGCTGCTCTGCAGCACGTGGGATCTTCCCAGGCCAGGGATCAAACAGGTGCCCCTTGCACTGCAAGGCAGTGTCCTCACCCACTGGACCACAAGGGAAGCCCTGTCACCTTTCCTAAAGCTGTGATCACACTCATAATTTCTATTGAGATCTTATTCACTTCTTCTTTCATGTTCAATAATGTTTGTTTTTTAGTTTCTTCACATTTGAAAATACTAGACAACACTTGTGAAGTTCTTTGAAGCTGCAGGAAACAGTATTTACAGAAGTGTTATTATTATTATTATTGTAATGGTATAATGAAACCACCTGGTTGAGTCACCACTAGAATTTTCAGTGGACTAGTCTTATGTTTTCTATATCAATCTAACTTCATTTTAGCATGCAGCAAAAGCTGATGCATATCACTAGAGAATGAATTCTTAAAGGACAGTATCAATGAACTATTAATATTTGAATTATATAGAAACATCTGATTATATAGATAATAACTTTAGTAAAGGTCACTTAATTATTTATAATTATGGATTTATTAAAATACATGGCTGATAGATTTCTTTAAGGCTTTGTTAGCTTGATCGGAGTTATGGCATATACTTGAGAAGATTTAATTTTTTCCTAACTATTATTGAAAATCTCATTCTAGATGGCAAAAGTTGATGATTTTCCACTGCAATGTCTGTATTTATTTATTTTTTCTACTTCTTAAATATTTCCAAGAACACATTTTGGCTATTTATGAGCATCAACCATCTGATTGCAACTGTTGTCACAATTTGTGGAAGTGGCAAGCAAAATTGTTTGAGCTGTATGTGTTAACCAAATTATCAGGGCTCATCTGACTTCTAAAATTTTCCAGTGATTATTATCAATTATGCTAAATGTGAAACAGAAAGAACAGCTTGAGTTTTAGAGTGAAGATTGAACTTAAGTACCGTCAGAGGGAAAAAAAATCTTGTTTTGTATACTGAGCACATTTGCTGTGCAAGACAGATGGAAATAATATAAGAAATAGCAGAATGTTATCTTGAGAAGTCCTTTTTTGACCAAGACCACATGGCAAAACTCTAGAGCATAACTGAATTTTTTTTAAAAGATCTTCAATTCTTGGCAGGAAAGAAAATGAAATTTAATTATACTCACATGTCTCTTTTCTTTGTGTTGTATTTGTTTTGTTTTACATGAAAATGACTCTGATTCAAGAGAAAACTGGAGTTGAAGTTTCCTTCTGGATGTTGCCAATCTTATTTAAAGGAGCTCCAGCCTCCAACTAAATCATGGACAAGCAAATCACTTCAGTACTGACCATACTCTGGATAGTTCCTTATTTTTTACATCAAAACACTTTAATATCCTTAAGTTGTAAAGAGTTGACTTATGAAGCTGTCTGTATGAGATGCCTGTTGCTACTATAAAAATTACTATATATTTAATGACTTAAATCAATACAAAATTATCATCTTATAATTCTAGGGGTCAGAAATCCAAAATAGATTTTACAGGGCTAAAATAAGGAGTCACAAAATGTCATTCCTTCTAGAAGCTCTATAGGAGTAATTATTTCTTGCCTTTTCTAGTTTCTAGAGGCTACCTGCCATTCCTTGGCCCCTTTCTGCATCTTCGAAGCCCTCAGTCAAGCATCTTCAAATCTCTCAGCCTCAATCTCCACCTCCTTCAGTGTGTCAGCACATCTCCTTTAATCCTGACTCTTCTGTCCTCCTCTTACATGGGCCTTTGGGATTACAGTGGGTCCACACAGATAGTCCAGGATAATTTCCCCACCTCAGAGTCCTCACTTTTTTTTTTTTCCTTGGTGGGGGGGCAGGTTGGGAGGGAGAGGGGCGGGCGGGCCACTTCTCTTGGTCTTTCATTTATCTATTTTCATCCATCTTTGCTCTTTTGCCCATGTGGGCCTCCCATCACAGTGGCCTCTGCTGTCACAGAGCACCGACTCTGGGCGCATGTGCTCCAGAACTCTGGCTCGGTAATTGGACACATCAGTCTAGCCACTCCATGGCATGTGGGATCTTCCCAGGCCAGGGATCGAACCGGCGCCCCTTGCACTGCAAGGCGGTGTCCTTACCCAATGGACCACCAGGGAAGCCCAGAGTCCTCACTTTAATCCTACCTTCAAGCCCCTTTCTCACATAAGACAAGATATTCACTGGTTCTGAAGATTAGAATGTAGTCATCTTTTGAGAGTAGAAGTGTTCTTCTTTCTACCACAATCTATTTCTAGTAAGGATAGAGGGTAAACAGATTTTCATTTAGGTATGACTTGTTGACACTACATAGAAGCTAAATGAAACTCTTTTAGAATATATGAACCATCACATTGGAGGGCTTTTCTTTTAAAGACATGGGAACAGAGGATATACTAAAGTATATGGCTTGGGTTATATTTTTATACACCTTCCCTAAATTTCCTAATAATGATTATTAATATTGTCTCTTGGGATAAGGTATCAGTATTTGTCATAGGCTTCTTTCAGCTCTCTAAATGACCTGTATCTCTTCCAAGTTGTATCATTCTACCTTTGGTTCCTAATGTGCAGTCAATGTATCTGAGGGAGACTTATGGTTACCTTAGGCACACCTGTTCAAATTATTTATAAATAAGACAGTCCTATTAATTAATTCAAGTCCAAAGACCAGGAAGTAGTCTTTATTCTTCTACTAGTCTCTCCAAGCTCCTCAACTCATCTTCCCATCAGAATTTTGCTCACTTACCTCTAGGTGTGCGACTGTATTTTAGAAGTTTGAGGTTGTCAAAAATCTATACACTATATAACAATTTGCTTTTATTTATGACTTATAAGTTTAAATTTACTTTTTTAATTATGCTAGAGGAACCCTTGGATTTGAATACATAATTTTATTGAAATATAGTAAACAATGAAATACTTGAAAAAGGGAGATAATCTATGCTTATAAATCTAGCTATATTTTTGTGAAAAAGGTAAGATAGACCTTTAGATTACTTATCTAGTAACTGACACTCTCTCTCAGTTATCCAGTAACTGACACTCTCACGTGTGTGTGTGTGTGTGTCTGTGTGTGGTAAGAGCATTAACGATTTACTTAATAGCATATTTTATGTGTACAATACAGTGCTGTTAACCATAGTCACAGGCTGTACAGCAAGTTTCTAGGAACTATCTGTCTTACATAACTTAAATGTTATATGCTCTGAACAGTAATTCCTCATTCCCCTGCCACACCCAGCCCCTGATTACCTCTATTCTACTCATGCACTGTCTCCGGGTATTTGATTATTTGCATTCCAAATCTCAAGCAAAAAGATGGTTGGGTAAAATGTGCCTTTGTAATGATTTTTAGAAATTTGATCTGTGTTAATAAGTTCTTTGAGATGTCTTTGATTAGTCAGATTGTTCTGGTTCAAATGCCATCATAATATAATCCTCTTAGGTGAAATTTATAGCCATTATAAGATTTCAACTATGACTTACCACCATTGCTATATAGTACAATTCAGTAACTAAATCATATTATAAAAACATCAACACACTTATTATATTTTAATCAAAAGTATGAAAATTATCAACATATATTCATCTATTGTCAATCATCCAATCTACGATCCATCTGCCATCTACCTATTTATCTATCCATCTAGCTATTTGCCTTTGGACTATGTCTTATTTTCCTGCTAACATTCCTTCTAAGACTGTTTCTGATCAGTTCAGAAATCAGTTCTACTACAGCAACTTTTTATGACCCAGAGGCTCTGAAGAAAACCCTAGAATCAAACCAAATCTTTTTCCTGGTGTTTACTGAGCAAGAGAAGTTGTGATGTTCAGCAGGGCTGTAATTCAGGTTCCTAAAGACTGTGCTGCATTATTAGCACAGTTTGTCTTTGAACAATTGGCTTTGAAAGCATTTGCACAATTTCAAAGCCCCTATCTCCACTTTCCTGATCACTTGACTGTATGAAAAACAATTATTTTATTAAGTATTTTTATTCTAAGCAATGAAAAATAATTAATTTATTTGTTAAGTACTTTTTCATTGTATTATAATCTCTAGGTATTGGCAAGGACCATAATAGAGACACTCTGAAAATCAGGTACATCATAGTTCTGTGCTAACCACAATCATAAGACCAGTTGTGGAAACCTAAGCTTGTGTGGAAGCTGACAAACTTTATCTAAAGTTTTACAATAAGGAGGATTAGTTTATGTTTAAATTTTAATATTCTACATTTTTTGGAATAAGTTGTCCAACCAGGAAAAATGACTTTTTTCATACATATGCATACTTTAATGTATAACAGTATAGTTTTAGTTTATCTTTTTTCCTGTTTTTGATACCTGAAAACATGTTTCAAATTTTTCAGAATTTGAATTTATCAAAACACTTTCCTTTCAAATGACATAATATTTCATTCAACTTAAGATAGGAAAAAATATTCAGCTCAATATTACATATGAGTAATGGGGAATTCCATAGGCAGAAGAGCCTGGTGGGATATGGCCCATAGTGAAGCAAAGAGTCAGACTCAAATGAAGCAACTTAGCACAGCAATAACTAACACAGAGAGGTTAATTGTTTGATTCAGATTCACACAGTTAATCAATATTCATTCAGAAAATAAAGCCAGTATTCCAATACTCCTTCTGTAGTCCTATAATAAGCTTTTACATGTCTTTGCTCTTTTGGGAAAATGAAAAAATACTGCCTTATATCCAGCTTTCTAGATAATTTTGAGTCCCTATTAAATTTTTTTCTTTTCTATGCATACATCTGTCTACCTTTTTTGTATGCTTGAACATTTTATGTGCTAAGCATAAAAAGTACAGTTAGAGACTGGGTTATAGAGAAAATTGCTGAAAATGTTTATGCTCTATCATGGGACTTCAACATTGTGGTCAGAAATTTAATCTGAGAATTCTAGGCTTATAAAATAAACATACATGCAAATAAGTAGATAAGAATAGATTTTTAAAAATGTTTCCTCTGACTCATAGGAGCTAAGTCAACCATGAAATGTGAAAAACTGAAACAAATGAAACTGAGGAGCAAATTCAAGTATGCCCAGGGCCACATATAAGGTTTTATGTTTTTCATTTGTTTATTTGTTTATTTTTCATGTCTGGCTGTCGGGAGTATATCTTCAGTAATGGATACTGTGACAAAATAATAGTCACTGATCTCAAAAGCTGAATTTGAATAAATTAGATATGTGGATACTTACGGAAATTTCACATCGTACGCTACTGTCCTGCTTTAGCCATTTTCTCTGCTTTTGACATCTGGCAATGTTCAAATTCCTCTGCCCAATAGAGGTTAAACTTTCGAAGGTAGGTACTATATCTTAACCCATCCTTCTATTTTCAGGTTCTAGCACAGGATTTGGCTCAAACTAAACAATCAACAAATGAACCTTTTTCATACATATGCATACTTTAATGTATAACAGTATAGTTTTAGTTTATCTTTTTTCCTGTTTTTGATACCTGAAAACATGTTTCAAATTTTTCAGAATTTGAATTTATCAAAACACTTTCCTTTCAAATGACATAATATTTCATTCAACTTAAGATAGGAAAAAATATTCAGCTCAATATTACATATGAGTAATGGGGAATTCCATAGGCAGAAGAGCCTGGTGGGATATGGCCCATAGTGAAGCAAAGAGTCAGACTCAAATGAAGCAACTTAGCACAGCAATAACTAACACAGAGAGGTTAATTGTTTGATTCAGATTCACACAGTTAATCAATATTCATTCAGAAAATAAAGCCAGTATTCCAATACTCCTTCTGTAGTCCTATAATAAGCTTTTACATGTCTTTGCTCTTTTGGGAAAATGAAAAAATACTGCCTTATATCCAGCTTTCTAGATAATTTTGAGTCCCTATTAAATTTTTTTCTTTTCTATGCATACATCTGTCTACCTTTTTTGTATGCTTGAACATTTTATGTGCTAAGCATAAAAAGTACAGTTAGAGACTGGGTTATAGAGAAAATTGCTGAAAATGTTTATGCTCTATCATGGGACTTCAACATTGTGGTCAGAAATTTAATCTGAGAATTCTAGGCTTATAAAATAAACATACATGCAAATAAGTAGATAAGAATAGATTTTTAAAAATGTTTCCTCTGACTCATAGGAGCTAAGTCAACCATGAAATGTGAAAAACTGAAACAAATGAAACTGAGGAGCAAATTCAAGTATGCCCAGGGCCACATATAAGGTTTTATGTTTTTCATTTGTTTATTTGTTTATTTTTCATGTCTGGCTGTCGGGAGTATATCTTCAGTAATGGATACTGTGACAAAATAATAGTCACTGATCTCAAAAGCTGAATTTGAATAAATTAGATATGTGGATACTTACGGAAATTTCACATCGTACGCTACTGTCCTGCTTTAGCCATTTTCTCTGCTTTTGACATCTGGCAATGTTCAAATTCCTCTGCCCAATAGAGGTTAAACTTTCGAAGGTAGGTACTATATCTTAACCCATCCTTCTATTTTCAGGTTCTAGCACAGGATTTGGCTCAAACTAAACAATCAACAAACTGTTGAATGATTAAGCTACTTGGAAAAAATTGCATGAGGACTTGAATGTTAATAAGCCTTTTAGAAAAATTATTAAACTTCAGATCTTTTCCTAAGAATATTCCCCATCTATTCTTCTATTCCTGTTCTCATCTTAATGGGATGAAAATTAAAAGAGGAGAGGATATGTATTTTGACTTTTAAATTAAAGGAAAAAATAAGGCTATTTTATGAATAACTACATTCTGAAATATAACTTGAAAAATAAATAGGATTTTAAAATAAAGGTTGGAGACCTTATATTTGAAGGAAAAAACACAAGCAAAAGTTAATAGCATAAGATGAATGCATGAAGCAATAGCAGTGGATAGATTTAATTGGAGCCTAGGGTAGGTATGGTGACTGCAGCCATTAAATTAAAAGATGCTTGATTCTTGGAAGAAAAGCTATTGCAAACCTACACAGCATATTAAACAGCAGAGACACCACTTTGGTGACAGATATCCGTACAGTCAAAACTATGGCTTTCCCAGTAGTCATGTATGGATGTAAGAGTGGGACCATAAAGAAGTCTGAGAGCTGAAGAATTGATGCCTTTGAATTGTGGTGTTAAAGACTCTTGAGAGTTCTTTGGACTGCAAGGAGATCAAACCAGAAAATACTAAAGTAAATCAACCCTGAATGTTCACTGGGAGGAATGATTTTGAAGCTCCAATTGTTTGATCACCTGACTCAACGAGATGACTCATTGGAAAAGATCCTGATTCAGGGATAAGTAAAAGGTAAAAAGAGAAGGGGACAACAGAGAATGAGATGGTTGGATGGCATCACCAAGTCAATGGGCATGAGCTTGAGCAAGCTCTGGGAGATGGTGAAAGACAGGGAAGCTTGGTGTGCTGTGCAGTCCATGGGCTCACAAAGAGTCGGACACAACTGAGCAACTGAAATGAGAGTAGGTATATGGGAAGACCTGTGCAAATTAGGGTAACAGCATGGAATGCTAGGCAGATGGATATTCTCTTATTTGTTAGAAACAAATCCAGTAAACTTTTAAAAGGTATACTAGTTTATTTTTATTTGATTTAATGGGATGCTCAGCTTGTATCTAAATCTAATTCTGAAAACAGGGGATCATTTCCTCATTTACTATTGAACTAGTAGTGCATGAGCTTGAGGTTACAGTGTGGGCAGACTTTCCTGCCTTTAGAATCTCCTTCTGTTTAAAAAATAATGTTTATGAATGTGGTTTATTTTGGGGGGGCCACTTCTATTGGTCTCTCATCTTTCATTTCCATCTTTGTTCTTTGGTCTGTGTGGGCCTCCCATCACAGTGGCCTCTCTTGCTGCAGAGCACCCGCTCTGGGTGCATGCACTCCAGAGTCCCAGCTCGATAGTTGGACACATTGGTCCAGTGCTCTGTGGCACGTGGGATCTTTCCAGGCCAGGGATTGAACCGGCACCCCTTGCACTGAAAGGCAGTGTCCTTACCCACTGGACCACCAGGGAAACCCATGAATGTATTTTTAAAGAAGAAAACATTATATGTCTGATTCAACTATTTCCATCCTTTCTCTCTGGGTGAATGAATATACCTTTGTTTTACTGCCTGACTCCTTAAAAGTGAAGACCATTTTTATATCTAAGCCCTCACAAGTCTGAGAGCTGAAGAATTGATGCCTTTGAATTGTGGTGTTAAAGACTCTTGAGAGTTCTTTGGACTGCAAGGAGATCAAACCAGAAAATACTAAAGTAAATCAACCCTGAATGTTCACTGGGAGGAATGATTTTGAAGCTCCAATTGTTTGATCACCTGACTCAACGAGATGACTCATTGGAAAAGATCCTGATTCAGGGATAAGTAAAAGGTAAAAAGAGAAGGGGACAACAGAGAATGAGATGGTTGGATGGCATCACCAAGTCAATGGGCATGAGCTTGAGCAAGCTCTGGGAGATGGTGAAAGACAGGGAAGCTTGGTGTGCTGTGCAGTCCATGGGCTCACAAAGAGTCGGACACAACTGAGCAACTGAAATGAGAGTAGGTATATGGGAAGACCTGTGCAAATTAGGGTAACAGCATGGAATGCTAGGCAGATGGATATTCTCTTATTTGTTAGAAACAAATCCAGTAAACTTTTAAAAGGTATACTAGTTTATTTTTATTTGATTTAATGGGATGCTCAGCTTGTATCTAAATCTAATTCTGAAAACAGGGGATCATTTCCTCATTTACTATTGAACTAGTAGTGCATGAGCTTGAGGTTACAGTGTGGGCAGACTTTCCTGCCTTTAGAATCTCCTTCTGTTTAAAAAATAATGTTTATGAATGTGGTTTATTTTGGGGGGGCCACTTCTATTGGTCTCTCATCTTTCATTTCCATCTTTGTTCTTTGGTCTGTGTGGGCCTCCCATCACAGTGGCCTCTCTTGCTGCAGAGCACCCGCTCTGGGTGCATGCACTCCAGAGTCCCAGCTCGATAGTTGGACACATTGGTCCAGTGCTCTGTGGCACGTGGGATCTTTCCAGGCCAGGGATTGAACCGGCACCCCTTGCACTGAAAGGCAGTGTCCTTACCCACTGGACCACCAGGGAAACCCATGAATGTATTTTTAAAGAAGAAAACATTATATGTCTGATTCAACTATTTCCATCCTTTCTCTCTGGGTGAATGAATATACCTTTGTTTTACTGCCTGACTCCTTAAAAGTGAAGACCATTTTTATATCTAAGCCCTCACACTTATAAAATATAGATAATACTAAATCAAATAGGTTTTTTTACATGTTGTTGAATTTCACTTTGAAATATTAGTTTCATTTTGATTCCCTTATACAGATTTGATGAATCAGTATATGGAGTTATGAAATGGTTCAAGTAATTCCACAGACTCTTAGAATAACTTGTGCTATGCTATTTCTAATTCTGTAGGTTCAAGGAAGCCACGATTCACACTTTAGAATTTGGGCCGATCCCTTGGGTCATATTTTTCAACATAACCTTTCTTAACTTCTCCTCAAGACCACTCTATGAGGAATAAAACTATTGGGTCAATTCCAAACCACTTTAAAATGCCATTGAACTTAGTCTTATTTCCCAAACAAAGATGAGCTAGAACAAAGTCATTCTTGAAATATCTGAGTAGGTACCATTACTCTCAGCATTATTTTACAGACCATCTTTTTAAAACACTGATAGGAAATTAAAAGAAAATTTTAAATTATTTTCCAGTTTCATGGTCATATTGCTCTCAATTCATGCGTCTTGGTACCAGCAACGTAACAAAGTGGCACAATTATAGAAAGACTATTTCAAATGTACCTGTTAGAAGTGTAAGTATTTCACTTTCCCCCCTGGCTCACTCCTGGTCTAGATATTCTCTGCCCTTGGTTGCTTGATGCGAGTCCAAGAGGTCAACTGCTGGTCCGGTTGCTGTAAGCCATCATTCCCACACTTCAGCCCCTATGCTCCTCTGACACTGGAGCTTTGGCCACTTCTATTGGTCTCTCATCTTTCATTTCCATCTTTGTTCTTTGGTCTGTGTGGGCCTCCCATCACAGTGGCCTCTCTTGCTGCAGAACCCCGGCTCTGGGCACATGCACCAGAGCCCCAGCTCGATAGTTGGACACATTGGTCCAGTGCTCTGTGGCACGTGGGATCTTTCCAGGCCAGGGATTGAACCGGCACCCCTTGCACTGAAAGGCAGTGTCCTTACCCACTGGACCACCAGGGAAACCCATGAATGTATTTTTAAAGAAGAAAACATTATATGTCTGATTCAACTATTTCCATCCTTTCTCTCTGGGTGAATGAATATACCTTTGTTTTACTGCCTGACTCCTTAAAAGTGAAGACCATTTTTATATCTAAGCCCTCACACTTATAAAATATAGATAATACTAAATCAAATAGGTTTTTTTACATGTTGTTGAATTTCACTTTGAAATATTAGTTTCATTTTGATTCCCTTATACAGATTTGATGAATCAGTATATGGAGTTATGAAATGGTTCAAGTAATTCCACAGACTCTTAGAATAACTTGTGCTATGCTATTTCTAATTCTGTAGGTTCAAGGAAGCCACGATTCACACTTTAGAATTTGGGCCGATCCCTTGGGTCATATTTTTCAACATAACCTTTCTTAACTTCTCCTCAAGACCACTCTATGAGGAATAAAACTATTGGGTCAATTCCAAACCACTTTAAAATGCCATTGAACTTAGTCTTATTTCCCAAACAAAGATGAGCTAGAACAAAGTCATTCTTGAAATATCTGAGTAGGTACCATTACTCTCAGCATTATTTTACAGACCATCTTTTTAAAACACTGATAGGAAATTAAAAGAAAATTTTAAATTATTTTCCAGTTTCATGGTCATATTGCTCTCAATTCATGCGTCTTGGTACCAGCAACGTAACAAAGTGGCACAATTATAGAAAGACTATTTCAAATGTACCTGTTAGAAGTGTAAGTATTTCACTTTCCCCCCTGGCTCACTCCTGGTCTAGATATTCTCTGCCCTTGGTTGCTTGATGCGAGTCCAAGAGGTCAACTGCTGGTCCGGTTGCTGTAAGCCATCATTCCCACACTTCAGCCCCTATGCTCCTCTGACACTGGAGCTTTCATCTGTCCTGAAACCAGCATTCACAAAAGCCAGAGCCATGAAAAGTGACTCTCTTACAACAGGCAGAAAAGCTCCCACTTACACTGAGTGCACTCTGGGTCCTTAGAGGAGAGCAAGGAGAATTCAAGTGAGGGGAAACCTTTTGTGTGCTTCGCTGTTCACTTAGATACGTGTTCATTCTGTCTTCAGAGCTGTTGCTTTTTTCAAATAAATAGGCACAAGAAAAATAGTGTGAACTAGATCCCGAAGGTTAAACTATTTTTCCTCATTGTATTCTCTGCTTTTTTTCCCTTGTCTATCAAGTTTAAAACAAATTTACTATGAAAAAAGTGGACCTCTGACAGCACTGAAGTTTGAACTTTTTATTATCATTCTATTTCCTTCTCCATTAGGGCTGTGCAACTATGTCTACAAGGAAGGAGATACTGCTAAGCAGGCCTTGTTATTATTTGATGTATTATAATACATCCATTTTATGGGGTTATTTTGCATTTCTTTCCTGGAGATAATAGCGGTATAACTTTGAAATATTCTTTAGCAGAAGCTCCTATTTATTATACATTGTGAAAGGAAGAATTCTACCTGTACTGGTCACTCTATTTATTATATTGGTGGTAATACTCACTCAACAACTGTTCATTAGAATGTTGACTTAGTTTGCTGATATTTTGCCTTAACAATTTAGATGAGAATAATGGGAAGCATTAACTATGGAAGGAAAGGTGATTTGGGATTACCCAGAGGCATGTAAATTTTTATTTTTGGATACATCCTTGTGTGCCACAGCGAAATATTAAGGTGCTAGATCTATTTCAAATGTACCTGATTAGAAGTAGGAAATAAAAGTAATTTTTCACTGGTCATATTGCTCTCAATTCATGCGTCTTGGTACCAGCAACGTAACAAAGTGGCACAATTATAGAAAGACTATTTCAAATGTACCTGTTAGAAGTGTAAGTATTTCACTTTCCCCCCTGGCTCACTCCTGGTCTAGATATTCTCTGCCCTTGGTTGCTTGATGCGAGTCCAAGAGGTCAACTGCTGGTCCGGTTGCTGTAAGCCATCATTCCCACACTTCAGCCCCTATGCTCCTCTGACACTGGAGCTTTCATCTGTCCTGAAACCAGCATTCACAAAAGCCAGAGCCATGAAAAGTGACTCTCTTACAACAGGCAGAAAAGCTCCCACTTACACTGAGTGCACTCTGGGTCCTTAGAGGAGAGCAAGGAGAATTCAAGTGAGGGGAAACCTTTTGTGTGCTTCGCTGTTCACTTAGATACGTGTTCATTCTGTCTTCAGAGCTGTTGCTTTTTTCAAATAAATAGGCACAAGAAAAATAGTGTGAACTAGATCCCGAAGGTTAAACTATTTTTCCTCATTGTATTCTCTGCTTTTTTTCCCTTGTCTATCAAGTTTAAAACAAATTTACTATGAAAAAAGTGGACCTCTGACAGCACTGAAGTTTGAACTTTTTATTATCATTCTATTTCCTTCTCCATTAGGGCTGTGCAACTATGTCTACAAGGAAGGAGATACTGCTAAGCAGGCCTTGTTATTATTTGATGTATTATAATACATCCATTTTATGGGGTTATTTTGCATTTCTTTCCTGGAGATAATAGCGGTATAACTTTGAAATATTCTTTAGCAGAAGCTCCTATTTATTATACATTGTGAAAGGAAGAATTCTACCTGTACTGGTCACTCTATTTATTATATTGGTGGTAATACTCACTCAACAACTGTTCATTAGAATGTTGACTTAGTTTGCTGATATTTTGCCTTAACAATTTAGATGAGAATAATGGGAAGCATTAACTATGGAAGGAAAGGTGATTTGGGATTACCCAGAGGCATGTAAAATTTTATTGCCTTTCTGTCTGATACATCCTTGTGTGCCACAGCACAGGAGAAAGTATAACAGACTTAAAGGTGCCATAGATCTGAGAATCAAGAGACAATTTTGACTTTCAATTCTCTACTACCTGACCCATGAGTAAGACATTTCATTTCTTCACACTTTAAACTCTTTGTCTATAACATAAATGAAAGCCTTGGCTATCTCCTAAACCTTTCTCAGAAATAAATTTTGCCTCAGGAATACACATGGATCTATAGGAATATATTGCTCAGGAATATAAATTTATGATATGGGTTAAATAATTAGAGCTTTGATTTTCCAAATCTCCAAAATATAGAATCTTCCCCGGAAAAATAAATAAGATGCATCTAACATAAATATATGAACATAGATCCTGCCATCAGTACTGTTTTAACATGAGATGGTTGAACTGAGTTTCTACCACCCAAAGGAGTCAGTCACCTGCTATCCAAAGTTCAGAGAGGAAAATGTGTGCCACGTGAAAATAAAGGGAGTGCTTGAAAAATAAACCTTTAAATGACAAACTACCCTCATGGAGGAGAGATGGCTTTAAGTGTCAACATGACTGGCCTGTGGAGTGTCCAGATGTTTGGACATTATTCTGGTGCTCCTATGAGGGTGTTTTTGGATGAAGCTAGCATTGAAATTGGTAGACTGAGTTAAGTAGATCACCCTTCCTGGTGTGGGTGGGCCACATCCAATCTATCACTCAAATGGAATGAAAAGGTTGACCCTTCCTTGAATGAGAGAAATTTTCTTCTCTGACTGGCTTCACATCAGGACCTCAGCCTTTTCCAGCTCTTAGACTCAGTCTGAAACACTGTCTCTTTCAAGATCTTGAGCCAGCTCCTCAGTCTGGAATGACATTAGCCCTCACTGGTCTCAGGCCTTTGGACTCAAGACTGGAACTATACCCCTGGCTCCAGTGACTCTGCAGTGTGGGGGCTCACCCTGCCATTGCTGAGACTTGACAGTCTCTGTAATCATGTGAGACAAATCCCTATACTAAACCTCTTTCTAAATGTTCTTATATACTCCTTAGTTTAAAATATATTATGCAAATTATTCTATACATCGGAAAGGTGATTTGGGATTACCCAGAGGCATGTAAAATTTTATTGCCTTTCTGTCTGATACATCCTTGTGTGCCACAGCACAGGAGAAAGTATAACAGACTTAAAGGTGCCATAGATCTGAGAATCAAGAGACAATTTTGACTTTCAATTCTCTACTACCTGACCCATGAGTAAGACATTTCATTTCTTCACACTTTAAACTCTTTGTCTATAACATAAATGAAAGCCTTGGCTATCTCCTAAACCTTTCTCAGAAATAAATTTTGCCTCAGGAATACACATGGATCTATAGGAATATATTGCTCAGGAATATAAATTTATGATATGGGTTAAATAATTAGAGCTTTGATTTTCCAAATCTCCAAAATATAGAATCTTCCCTGGAAAAATAAATAAGATGCATCTAACATAAATATATGAACATAGATCCTGCCATCAGTACTGTTTTAACATGAGATGGTTGAACTGAGTTTCTACCACCCAAAGGAGTCAGTCACCTGCTATCCAAAGTTCAGAGAGGAAAATGTGTGCCACGTGAAAATAAAGGGAGTGCTTGAAAAATAAACCTTTAAATGACAAACTACCCTCATGGAGGAGAGATGGCTTTAAGTGTCAACATGACTGGCCTGTGGAGTGTCCAGATGTTTGGACATTATTCTGGTGCTCCTATGAGGGTGTTTTTGGATGAAGCTAGCATTGAAATTGGTAGACTGAGTTAAGTAGATCACCCTTCCTGGTGTGGGTGGGCCACATCCAATCTATCACTCAAATGGAATGAAAAGGTTGACCCTTCCTTGAATGAGAGAAATTTTCTTCTCTGACTGGCTTCACATCAGGACCTCAGCCTTTTCCAGCTCTTAGACTCAGTCTGAAACACTGTCTCTTTCAAGATCTTGAGCCAGCTCCTCAGTCTGGAATGACATTAGCCCTCACTGGTCTCAGGCCTTTGGACTCAAGACTGGAACTATACCCCTGGCTCCAGTGACTCTGCAGTGTGGGGGCTCACCCTGCCATTGCTGAGACTTGACAGTCTCTGTAATCATGTGAGACAAATCCCTATACTAAACCTCTTTCTAAATGTTCTTATATACTCCATATTTTAAAATATATTATGCATATTATATATTTGATTGCACATGTATTTGTACATATATAGTCTGCCTATCTATCTTTCTATCTACCTGTATTTCCTATTGGTTCTGCTTCTCTGGAGAATTCTGATTAATATAATGTATGAGGATAATATAGGCTGATAAAAAAAGAAGAGAGTCATATATTTTAAATTCCTCTAGGGTTTACACATTGATGTTAAGCACAAAAACAGCAGACAATTTGTGCAATTGTGTTGATTCCTTATGAGACATTTAAGCTTGCCTTATTTCTTCATAACTCAGGAAATAATACCTAAGAAAGACAGTAAATTAGTCCCTCACACAGGCAATGTTGAGCCATTGTGTGGTCACTTTTCAACTTAGCTATGATATTCTGACCAAAGGACAATGCAGATTGATCATGCCATTATCCCTCATTGTGTGCTTCCAGGCCAGTGGCCAATTTGGCATGACTATTTAGCTTGTCTTTGGAGTTTAAAATGTGCTACGTGGCCCTATTGGGAAACACAACTGTACATGTGAATGAAAGTGAGTCAGAGGATATGTGTGGGAATATGTATATCACTTCACCTTTAGAAATCCTGGAAAGTATCCTAAATATATTAACCGCCCTCTGCCTTTTTCTGAAAGATATGAATAAATCAAGGTAAAAAAACTAAGGGATAAAGAAGGACTAGTTGGGAAAAAAAGAGATATTTTTTCTATATCTTGCCACAAAAAATTATGGAGTACATTGCAGTTGCTGAATAAGAAATAACATCAAACAATTTTCCATTGCTCCTATGCAAATTCCTAATACGGTTACAGGCTGAAAGGACATCTCGTGTTACATGCTACTGATTCCCTACTATTTGATAGAAAACTTGTTCAAAATAGCTGCTAATGAAATCCCTAAAATTTCTGAACAAGAAAAGCCAATCTTTCTCAAATTCCTAATAGCGGTTGAACTGAGGCTGATAAGGCTCCAGTGACTCTGCAGTGTGGGGGCTCACCCTGCCATTGCTGAGACTTGACAGTCTCTGTAATCATGTGAGACAAATCCCTATACTAAACCTCTTTCTAAATGTTCTTATATACTCCATATTTTAAAATATATTATGCATATTATATATTTGATTGCACATGTATTTGTACATATAT
The DNA here is from genome assembly GCA_022376925.1 of Tragulus kanchil. Lineage (NCBI taxonomy): Eukaryota > Metazoa > Chordata > Mammalia > Artiodactyla > Tragulidae > Tragulus > Tragulus kanchil. Next base: position 56,080,257 of record JAIOJX010000004.1, read on the forward strand.
AGTCTGCCTATCTATCTTTCTATCTACCTGTATTTCCTATTGGTTCTGCTTCTCTGGAGAATTCTGATTAATATAATGTATGAGGATAATATAGGCTGATAAAAAAAGAAGAGAGTCATATATTTTAAATTCCTCTAGGGTTTACACATTGATGTTAAGCACAAAACAGCAGACAATTTGTGCAATTGTGTTGATTCCTTATGAGACATTTAAGCTTGCCTTATTTCTTCATAACTCAGGAAATAATACCTAAGAAAGACAGTAAATTAGTCCCTCACACAGGCAATGTTGAGCCATTGTGTGGTCACTTTTCAACTTAGCTATGATATTCTGACCAAAGGACAATGCAGATTGATCATGCCATTATCCCTCATTGTGTGCTTCCAGGCCAGTGGCCAATTTGGCATGACTATTTAGCTTGTCTTTGGAGTTTAAAATGTGCTACGTGGCCCTATTGGGAAACACAACTGTACATGTGAATGAAAGTGAGTCAGAGGATATGTGTGGGAATATGTATATCACTTCACCTTTAGAAATCCTGGAAAGTATCCTAAATATATTAACCGCCCTCTGCCTTTTTCTGAAAGATATGAATAAATCAAGGTAAAAAGACTAAGGGATAAAGAAGGACTAGTTGGGAAAAAAAGAGATATTTTTTCTATATCTTGCCACAAAAAATTATGGAGTACATTGCAGTTGCTGAATAAGAAATAACATCAAACAATTTTCCATTGCTCCTATGCAAATTCCTAATACGGTTACAGGCTGAAAGGACATCTCGTGTTACATGCTACTGATTCCCTACTATTTGATAGAAAACTTGTTCAAAATAGCTGCTAATGAAATCCCTAAAATTTCTGAACAAGAAAAAGCCAATCTTTCTCATGGGTGAGAAATGGGTGGCTCTAGAATATTAGCCTAATTGGTAAATCAGACCAACTAGAGGCTGTATGCTTCATGTGAAGAGTTAAACGCTGAATATCTGTAATGTTTGCTGGCATAACAGTGACACCATACAGTGGAAAATAAGCTCTTGACTTAAAGTATTGCCCAGAAATAGTTTGGAATACTGATATTTTGGAAAGGAATCTGGAACCTCTGATAGAAAGAGAGAAGAATCAAACCTTGGAAAGCAAAGAGACATATATCTATTATAATTTCAGAACCATTGTGTATCAAGGACTAATAACAATGATAGCAGCAGCCACATAGACAGCAGAATGAGAAAGGCCAGCGACAAGGCGTGGGACCCCAGTATACACTGTTGTTCCCCTGCTGAGATGCAGTAACATCTAACACAGCTGTTACAACCTGGTAAAGAGAGAGTGGTAAAACTGTGCCGTGAGAACCCAGGTCCAAGACACCAAACTTCTTGTAATGAATATCAAGGAATCAACTAATCATCCATCAATCGTGTCATCACTGGGGGGATTGTCAAGCCAGGCAAGTTGGATACGATGCATCATTCAGGTAAGTATGACCCCAGCTGTCATGAGAGCCCTTGGGCAGCTGGTACACTTCGAATACATGCTGAGACACTGTCACCAGTCATGGTATAAGTGCAGAAGCATTTTCTGGAAAATGTGGATGCACACAATTAGGGGAAAGGAGCAGATTCAGCCCAAGAGCAATGCACAAACCTGGAACTAATGATCCATTTAAGTTAAAACATAGGATATTATGGCCAGTGTTAGCCAGATCACTGCAGCTCCTCAGCCGTGGCAGACCCTGGAACAGGGACCTCTCACTTAGTCAGTAAATCCCAGTGCTGTCTAGACAGGAGTCACCTGAGCTCTGTCCAGTTGATTACAGGATGCCATATAAGGTTCCACTCTGTATTTCTTAGAATGCATCATTTCTATTTAGCTTACCTATTAAGCAGTTAAGCATTTGCCAAGAACTTGTGAGCACAAAAAAACAGTGCAAGGGTATTCACATGGTTTCAAGGTATACCACGCAGATCACTTATCAATCACAAAGGGCAAAACTCTGATCACACACAACGGGTAACAGTGATCCGGTTTTACTAAGTCTCACAAACAATGAGAGAAAACTGACTTTAGATCTGCAATGATGTGAGGCTATGGAAAGTCCATATCATCGTCTAGTTAGTATGTCTTAAATGAAACCACCCTGAAATTACTGTGTAGGAGAATTGCGGAGCAGGGATCATACTAAGGAGTGGGCTTCCTTGGTGGCTCAGACAATAAAGAAACCGCCTACAGTGTGGGAGACCTGTGGCCAATCCCTGAGTTGGAAAGGTCCCCTGGAGGAGAATACAGCAACCCACTCCAGTATTCTTGCCTGGGAAATTACAGGGACAGAGGAGCCTGGTGGGCTACAGTACATAGGACTGCAAAGAGTCAGACAGGACTGAGTGACTAAGCATGACACAGCATGTAGTAAGGAATACCTTCTGTGAGGGCAGCGGGGCAAGGGCAGCAGGATTATTAAATAGTAAGAGAGGGAAAGTCTGAACTGTTTTGCATTCACAACAGGGACCACAGCAGACTCGACCTGGAGCTCTGGCACTGGAACTGGCCCCATGTCAGGCAAGGACAAGGGAGACAGGTACCCTACTCACCACTAGATTTGGGATAAGGGCTGCCCTCAGAGGTGGGCATCATCTTGGGGAGGGTGCCTCTCTTCAGGCACAGCACTTCGTGGAAGGATCTGTAGCTATGAGCCAGCAGCAACCACTGCTCCCAGTAGCTGGAAAAAGGGGGGTGTCACTTCTGAAAGAGGGATCTTAGAACTGTACCGCCATATACCTTATAATCCCAAACACCACAAAATGCAGAGAGGAAACAAATATACTTTCATTAATTAACTGGCATTTTTACAATACAATGGTTTCCTTTCATTTTTCGAATATTTCTTTTTTTAGCAAAAATTTATAATAATATTTTTCATAGAGACAAAGGATAGATAATTTAGTTTTACCTTTAGAAGGGCTGTTAGTCATTTAGCTTCACTATAAGTATATATATATATATATATACACATATATATATATATACATATTTACATGTATATATTTTTAATTTAGAATATTATTTTAAATTTGGACAAATCTCTACCATGTTCCTTTCATATACGAACTCTAAAATTGTAGGTATCTCAAGGTGTGTGGGGCAGTGATTAAAATTTAATGTGTGTGGCTTGTAATTATGATGCTTATTCATCAATTAGTATTCAAACATCACATGAAAGTTATAAATTTTACATTGGGCTCTGCACTTTCAGGGCACAAAGGTATTGGCACAATGGTGGTAGGAATATTCTGGAAGTCATTCTGACACTGGGATGAGCAATCACTTAACTATAAATGGAAATGACTGCAAACCAAAGATACATACGTCTTACTAAATCCAAATGAAATAGATCTTAACTGCATTTCCATAATGTCTGCAGTCACTCAGAGGCAGCCCATACTGGGGCTGGTGCAAGTGAGGGCTCTGATCTGAAGGTTCTGTAGCTTCAAGGTGAACTGCTTCCACCCTTTGGGTTCATAACTCCTGAAGGCTTCCATTACTTTATTGTTCCTCTATGCTTACTGCTGCACATCACACACAGTCAACGTAAACAACGAGCAAACTACTCAGAAACAACATAAGCCTAGGTTACACACTCAATGATACTAAGTGAAATATGGGGATATAAATCTTCTCAGGTCAGCTTGACTGGAACTAATGCAGTACTCAGCTTCAATCAGGAATTCACAGCTGGTGGCCACTTCCCCAGCTCTTCCTAAAAACCCAAGTTTCTGTCCTGTGCATTGTCAGTTAGGTCAGAATTATATTTTTCTTCCAGAACTGTTACTGTATTTTGAGATTTAGTTACTGTCTAAGAAAAAACCAGCATTTTCTCCCTGTGCTCATTGCTCCTTCTTAAGTTCCTCTGGGTTTCATGACAAAATTGTTGTCTCAAAGCCACCTAGATGCTCACTCCACAGCACCTCTGTGCACTTTTCAAAGTTCTCAGGACCGGCTGTTGTACTTTTTGTTGAACACCACATCTGCTGCTCATCTCCCTTGAGGGTTATCTACATACACCAATAATCTTTCTCTTTAGTCAATTCTTCTAAAAGCTACCAACAGTTTTAGAACTCAGATCTCAAATGTCCATTAAGTATAACTATAATAAAACTTATAAAAAATCAATCACCAGGATTCTAAGGGAGAATCGAGAAGCTGCTACAAGCAAAGAGATGCAACTATGAAGTAAACTCCTTTTAGAAATATGTTTAGAGTCAGATGGCTTTAATAAATTTAATAAACTAACATCTCCAAGTTTTAACAGGAGAGAATAAAAATAATTTATTTTATTCAAACATCACATGAAAGTTATAAATTTTACATTGGGCTCTGCACTTTCAGGGCACAAAGGTATTGGCACAATGGTGGTAGATACATACGTGGGATGAGCAATCACTTAACTATAAATGGAAATGACTGCAAACCAAAGATACATACGTCTTACTAAATCCAAATGAAATAGATCTTAACTGCATTTCCATAATGTCTGCAGTCACTCAGAGGCAGCCCATACTGGGGCTGGTGCAAGTGAGGGCTCTGATCTGAAGGTTCTGTAGCTTCAAGGTGAACTGCTTCCACCCTTTGGGTTCATAACTCCTGAAGGCTTCCATTACTTTATTGTTCCTCTATGCTTACTGCTGCACATCACACACAGTCAACGTAAACAACGAGCAAACTACTCAGAAACAACATAAGCCTAGGTTACACACTCAATGATACTAAGTGAAATATGGGGATATAAATCTTCTCAGGTCAGCTTGACTGGAACTAATGCAGTACTCAGCTTCAATCAGGAATTCACAGCTGGTGGCCACTTCCCCAGCTCTTCCTAAAAACCCAAGTTTCTGTCCTGTGCATTGTCAGTTAGGTCAGAATTATATTTTTCTTCCAGAACTGTTACTGTATTTTGAGATTTAGTTACTGTCTAAGAAAAAACCAGCATTTTCTCCCTGTGCTCATTGCTCCTTCTTAAGTTCCTCTGGGTTTCATGACAAAATTGTTGTCTCAAAGCCACCTAGATGCTCACTCCACAGCACCTCTGTGCACTTTTCAAAGTTCTCAGGACCGGCTGTTGTACTTTTTGTTGAACACCACATCTGCTGCTCATCTCCCTTGAGGGTTATCTACATACACCAATAATCTTTCTCTTTAGTCAATTCTTCTAAAAGCTACCAACAGTTTTAGAACTCAGATCTCAAATGTCCATTAAGTATAACTATAATAAAACTTATAAAAAATCAATCACCAGGATTCTAAGGGAGAATCGAGAAGCTGCTACAAGCAAAGAGATGCAACTATGAAGTAAACTCCTTTTAGAAATATGTTTAGAGTCAGATGGCTTTAATAAATTTAATAAACTAACATCTCCAAGTTTTAACAGGAGAGAATAAAAATAATTTATTTTATTCAAGACTCATCAAATTTGAATCCTGTATCAGACGTTCAGAGTAATGACACTTCGAGTGTAATATTTACCAGGATGCAGGTGTTCTGCACTCTTCCTTTGCTTGCTACAGTGAGATCTTACATGACAGCTTTTAAACATTTCTTCTTTTTGGAATCAATGAATGTGGCAAATGTAAGATTATTAATGAGCAAGATCATTAATTGACTCATTTCATCTTCCTCTTCCACTCTTTTAGTTTGCTATTTTTCTTTTTTTTACCCAGTTCCATTACACATCCAACTTACATCCCTCAAACTTAAGCATCAGAGAACTGGATTAGGTTGTTTTCAATGAAGGGCCTTTAGGTCTGAAATTTCTTACCTGCTGTTACACTATGAGGCACCATTTTGCCCATTGTTCTTAATGGTACATGCAATGACAATATCTTCCATTTGACAACCAGGTACAGAAAACAACTGAAAGAGAAGAGATTTTTAAAGCCTATTTTATGCTGTTTTAATTAGCACTATGATTTTCTGAGTTATTTTGATTTTAATACTCTTAGTATGAGGCATTTTGGGGGGAAAAATGAAAATTTAAGGTAAAAATATACTTATTAGGTCTTGATATTTTTGAATCCTTCCATTGCACATCAGCATCACTTGCAAAATATGTTCCTTCAGTCCTCTAGTTTCTAAAAATAGGTTTTATATGCACAAGGTGGGGACTCTGTTAGCAAATCTAACACTCTACTCACAAAGAATATTAGAATTGTAGTTACTGCAATAAGTCCTATGGCAAGTTTAAAAGTCCTTCAAAAATAACTTAACTATTAAGTTATAGAGTTCATCATCAATTAAAAATGAAGTAAGTCAGTTAATTGCCATCTCTTCTGTCCTCTCCTTATCTTACCCTAAATTCCCATATGGTGCCAATTAAAATCCTGAGGACAAGCCAAAGAGGCAGGAAAACTGCTGAGTTATCCCTGGTTCACCTGGAGAAGGGCAAGGAAGAGAAAGGAGGGAACTGTCAACTTTCTCTGCTCACCTCAAGGCCCCCACTGGCTAGGATTTCTCAAGGGCAAGAACATAAATGGAACTCAGTGTTTAACCTATCAGCCACTTTCTCAGAATTCAGTCTGTTAAGTCTCCTCTGTCACTTAGCTTTAGAGGTAAAATAAGAAATGCTGCCTTTTGAGAACTTAGCAGCTAAAGAGTCAGCTTGCCTTGAGGCTCTTGGGTAGGAGATTTTAGTTTCAAAAGCAGAAAAAACCATGTCTTACTCTTCCTCAACAGGTTTAACACTGGATCATTTTTCCTTGGGACCAGAGTTTACATGGGTTTGGCTAACGGTAGGTTGATAGATTTGTAACAACTGGACTTCCCCTAGCAGAATTCCTCTCTCTCCACCCAAATGTCCTAATTAATACTGTTTACTGATTTCTTTCATGTAAATACTCCCACAATGACTGATTTTAAGCTCTTATGCATGATGCTACTGAACCCAGAGTAGGAAAGAAGTAGGCATACTCAGCTCTTCTCTCCAGCATGTTAGCCCCAGCACACCATGGATTTTGACTCTTAAGAAGAAAGATTCATGGAAGCCGCTTCAGTGTTCCAATAACCTAGCCCTGTGAAGCCAACATGTGTCTCTTACTATATAGATGTCTTATTAGACACGGAAATCCCTGCAATCCAAAGGAAATGTATCTTCTGATAAGTAACAGAACCAGAAGTTTTAGCAAATAAGTTCATAAAATCTGTTTACTTGAATTTCCTTTTAAGTGCTTCTTGTGGTTCTATAGAAAGAATGTATAGTTAAAAGGGCACAATACTGTTAGAACATCTAACACTCTACTCACAAAGAATATTAGAATTGTAGTTACTGCAATAAGTCCTATGGCAAGTTTAAAAGTCCTTCAAAAATAACTTAACTATTAAGTTATAGAGTTCATCATCAATTAAAAATGAAGTAAGTCAGTTAATTGCCATCTCTTCTGTCCTCTCCTTATCTTACCCTAAATTCCCATATGGTGCCAATTAAAATCCTGAGGACAAGCCAAAGAGGCAGGAAAACTGCTGAGTTATCCCTGGTTCACCTGGAGAAGGGCAAGGAAGAGAAAGGAGGGAACTGTCAACTTTCTCTGCTCACCTCAAGGCCCCCACTGGCTAGGATTTCTCAAGGGCAAGAACATAAATGGAACTCAGTGTTTAACCTATCAGCCACTTTCTCAGAATTCAGTCTGTTAAGTCTCCTCTGTCACTTAGCTTTAGAGGTAAAATAAGAAATGCTGCCTTTTGAGAACTTAGCAGCTAAAGAGTCAGCTTGCCTTGAGGCTCTTGGGTAGGAGATTTTAGTTTCAAAAGCAGAAAAAACCATGTCTTACTCTTCCTCAACAGGTTTAACACTGGATCATTTTTCCTTGGGACCAGAGTTTACATGGGTTTGGCTAACGGTAGGTTGATAGATTTGTAACAACTGGATTTCCCCCTAGCAGAATTCCTCTCTCCACCCAAATGTCCTAATTAATACTGTTTACCGATTTCTTTCATGTAAATACTCCCACAATGACTGATTTTAAGCTCTTATGCATGATGCTACTGAACCCAGAGTAGGAAAGAAGTAGGCATACTCAGCTCTTCTCTCCAGCATGTTAGCCCCAGCACACCATGGATTTTGACTCTTAAGAAGAAAGATTCATGGAAGCCGCTTCAGTGTTCCAATAACCTAGCCCTGTGAAGCCAACATGTGTCTCTTACTATATAGATGTCTTATTAGACACGGAAATCCCTGCAATCCAAAGGAAATGTATCTTCTGATAAGTAACAGAACCAGAAGTTTTAGCAAATAAGTTCATAAAATCTGTTTACTTGAATTTCCTTTTAAGTGCTTCTTGTGGTTCTATAGAAAGAATGTATAGTTAAAAGGGAAGCTATGTTTGGTGTGATTGAGGGGAAGATCTTCTCCCATGCAAGAAGATATGTTCTAAAAGAAGGTATTTCTTTTCTTTTTTTCTTCACAACTTCTTTAAATGTCTCACGGCTTCTTTAAATGCCTTAGTTAATAACAGTTGTCATGCTTAAAGCTTTATATCAGAGACCTTAGCCCTGGAAGGCGTTTTAGATGATGAGGCCATACTGAATAAAACTTCAAAAACTCTACCACCATTACAGTTGTACAACTACTATGTTTAAATCTTCATTATGATATACTCAATAATTTGAGCTGCCTAGTTTTATAGAAGTGTTAAATGATTTTCCACAAATCACACAATCATTGTTAAAGTTAAGCTCCAGAATGCAGAGATGTGGACTTCCAGCTTAGGCTGTCTGTATGACTCTTCATGCCCTCTTTTAAATAGTGAAGCAAAATCTTAATATTAACATTCTGGTTTTTTGAGAAAAAGACCTTTAAAGTCTTTTATTTATTCTGTGTCTCAGTCTGCTATTGTTTTTTTTTTTTTTTTTTCCGTAGAGGTGTATTCTTTTTTTTCTTTTTTTAAAATTTATTTATTTATTTATTTTTTTACATGTATGTTCCCAGCCTGTTTTTGTCACCTCTAGTATGCCATTACCTCTTTAGAACTTGACCTTACTTAATTTTGGTATTGAATCTAATATTCCTAGATGATTATAAGGCACATCAAAGAACATGGTAGATGTAATTTGTTTTAATTAAGGGGAAAATTAAAATCACCATTTTTTTGGCTTATTATAATGACTAGACATCAGTCATGCATATACAGTGAATTCCTTTCTTTCCAGATTTGTAACCAAACTGCTTCTGTGTTTGCCAATTCACACTGATTATTAAGGTGGCCAAAATCAATAGATTAGCTGTATTGGGTTTACCCTTACCTTACAGATATAATGCTAGCATTGCAAGACCAAAAAAATAATAATAGTAATTTGGCTAGGATGTTCCTCAGCCAAACTTCACAGATAATAATGCCCTAAATGTTTTAGAGTTTTGGTGCAATCCAAAGGAAATGTATCTTCTGATAAGTAACAGAACCAGAAGTTTTAGCAAATAAGTTCATAAAATCTGTTTACTTGAATTTCCTTTTAAGTGCTTCTTGTGGTTCTATAGAAAGAATGTATAGTTAAAAGGGAAGCTATGTTTGGTGTGATTGAGGGGAAGATCTTCTCCCATGCAAGAAGATATGTTCTAAAAGAAGGTATTTCTTTTCTTTTTTTCTTCACAACTTCTTTAAATGTCTCACGGCTTCTTTAAATGCCTTAGTTAATAACAGTTGTCATGCTTAAAGCTTTATATCAGAGACCTTAGCCCTGGAAGGCGTTTTAGATGATGAGGCCATACTGAATAAAACTTCAAAAACTCTACCACCATTACAGTTGTACAACTACTATGTTTAAATCTTCATTATGATATACTCAATAATTTGAGCTGCCTAGTTTTATAGAAGTGTTAAATGATTTTCCACAAATCACACAATCATTGTTAAAGTTAAGCTCCAGAATGCAGAGATGTGGACTTCCAGCTTAGGCTGTCTGTATGACTCTTCATGCCCTCTTTTAAATAGTGAAGCAAAATCTTAATATTAACATTTTGGTTTTTTGAGAAAAAGACCTTTAAAGTCTTTTATTTATTCTGTGTCTCAGTCTGCTATTGTTTTTTTTTTTTTTTTTCCGTAGAGGTGTATTCTTTTTTTTCTTTTTTTAAAATTTATTTATTTATTTATTTTTTTACATGTATGTTCCCAGCCTGTTTTTGTCACCTCTAGTATGCCATTACCTCTTTAGAACTTGACCTTACTTAATTTTGGTATTGAATCTAATATTCCTAGATGATTATAAGGCACATCAAAGAACATGGTAGATGTAATTTGTTTTAATTAAGGGGAAAATTAAAATCACCATTTTTTTGGCTTATTATAATGACTAGACATCAGTCATGCATATACAGTGAATTCCTTTCTTTCCAGATTTGTAACCAAACTGCTTCTGTGTTTGCCAATTCACACTGATTATTAAGGTGGCCAAAATCAATAGATTAGCTGTATTGGGTTTACCCTTACCTTACAGATATAATGCTAGCATTGCAAGACCAAAAAAAAAAATAATAATAGTAATTGGCAGTTTTAAATGTAAACTGCTGAGGATGTTCCCTCAGCCAAACTTCACAGATAATAAGCCTCAATCATCTGAACAAGAAACTTTAAGGTATTCCAACTGTTTCTTAACTGGTAAGTTCATATCTAAGCTTTTAGTAAAGGCATGATATCTCTAGTTTGTTTATGTCTGTGCCCTGTAGCTCATATTGTAAAGAATCTGCCTGCAATGTGGGAGACCTGGGTTCTATCCCCAAGTCAGGAAGAACCCCTGGAGAAGGGCATAGCTAAGCACTCTAGCATTCTTGCCTGGACAGGGGAGCCTGGTGGACTACAGTCCCTGGGGTTGCAAAGAGTGAGACTCAACTGAGCAGCTAACACTTATGTTATTGCATATTAACATATTATATGGATAGATAATTACAAACTAAACATTAGCCATTAATAATGTCTGTGAAATGATTATGGTCAATTTTCTTGATAACTAATTGTAAGGTTGTTATTTCACATTTTTTTAGATCACTTCTGAGAGAAAAGAATGTAAAAAATTCTAGGTGGTGTTTTCATAAAGTAATGCTTAAATTTTGCAAAATAAAAATTACTAATTAGGCCATAATATCATATGATTCAATATTTGATCCCCCCAAATATATTTAGTTATTTTCACAAAATTTGTTTCTCTTTTTCTCTCTATCTCACTCTCTTGTAAAAGAGAATGTGAAAGATACTGAAATCTTTCATGTAATTCTCTTTTACTCTATTTAATAATAAATATCTTAATAATTACAAAGATATGAGAAGATATTATAGATCCTGTTCTACTCCTCATCTCTTTTTTTTGGTTGCTAAAACAGTCCTCCACAGACATTAGTTTTATGATAAATGTGTCTAAAGCATACCCTATTCTGAAATGCTACCATCAAAATACAGCTGAAGTGAATTCTTTCTTTTTGCTTGTGAATTGTGGTCCTCCTCTTCATAAAAGTACTATTTGGTATTTAATACTTACGTCCAGCAGAAAACACTCTAAAGTGTGTTAATATCAATTTTACAGTACATGTACATTTTCCAATGAGTTTCATATCCTTTGTAAAAATATATTAAGTCATCAAAGAATTGGCAGTTTTAAATGTAAACTGCTGAGGATGTTCCCTCAGCCAAACTTCACAGATAATAAGCCTCAATCATCTGAACAAGAAACTTTAAGGTATTCCAACTGTTTCTTAACTGGTAAGTTCATATCTAAGCTTTTAGTAAAGGCATGATATCTCTAGTTTGTTTATGTCTGTGCCCTGTAGCTCATATTGTAAAGAATCTGCCTGCAATGTGGGAGACCTGGGTTCTATCCCCAAGTCAGGAAGAACCCCTGGAGAAGGGCATAGCTAAGCACTCTAGCATTCTTGCCTGGACAGGGGAGCCTGGTGGACTACAGTCCCTGGGGTTGCAAAGAGTGAGACTCAACTGAGCAGCTAACACTTATGTTATTGCATATTAACATATTATATGGATAGATAATTACAAACTAAACATTAGCCATTAATAATGTCTGTGAAATGATTATGGTCAATTTTCTTGATAACTAATTGTAAGGTTGTTATTTCACATTTTTTTAGATCACTTCTGAGAGAAAAGAATGTAAAAAATTCTAGGTGGTGTTTTCATAAAGTAATGCTTAAATTTTGCAAAATAAAAATTACTAATTAGGCCATAATATCATATGATTCAATATTTGATCCCCCCAAATATATTTAGTTATTTTCACAAAATTTGTTTCTCTTTTTCTCTCTATCTCACTCTCTTGTAAAAGAGAATGTGAAAGATACTGAAATCTTTCATGTAATTCTCTTTTACTCTATTTAATAATAAATATCTTAATAATTACAAAGATATGAGAAGATATTATAGATCCTGTTCTACTCCTCATCTCTTTTTTTTGGTTGCTAAAACAGTCCTCCACAGACATTAGTTTTATGATAAATGTGTCTAAAGCATACCCTATTCTGAAATGCTACCATCAAAATACAGCTGAAGTGAATTCTTTCTTTTTGCTTGTGAATTGTGGTCCTCCTCTTCATAAAAGTACTATTTGGTATTTAATACTTACGTCCAGCAGAAAACACTCTAAAGTGTGTTAATAATATCAATTTTACAGTACATGTACATTTTCCAATGAGTTTCATATCCTGTATTATATTAAGTCATCAAAGAAACAATTTAGTATATAAAAAGTTCTTGCGAATATTTTATAAAGACACTGAGCAAGAGAAATGAATGTCAAAATACAGAAAACTGCAAGGAATCCAGAAAATATTTAGGTAAAATACACTTAAGTTTTAATGAAATGCATGAGTACATTCTAGAGTATATAGAGTATTTAGAACATTTAAATCACTACTCTAGTGATTTCCTTAGATAAAACCTACATTCATAGAACTGATTTTTAATTGCATTGAAGGAGTTATGTCTGTGAAAATGGTAAAGGAAGAAAATCTGAAAATTATCTCTTTCATAAAAGTAATGAACAAACTTGCAAAATTGTTAGAATCAACTTTTTCAAAATTATGGAGATGAACTGATAGTTTATTTTTGGATTCTATTCTGCTTTCTTGAACTTTCTATCCATTCCTGAGCTGGAGGGCTACCACTTAACTACTGTGGCAGTATAGTACATTTAGGTACCTAGCATGGCATATCTCAGGCTTCCTTGGTGGCTCAAACTTAAAGATTCCATATGCAGTGCAGGAGCCACAGATAACGTTAGTTCAATCCCCAGGTCAGGAAGATCTCCTGGAGAAAAACATAACCCACTCCAATGTTCTTCTCTGGAGAACCCCATGGACAGAGGAGCCTGGTGGGCTATAATCCACAGGGTTATAAAGAATTGGATACCACTGATGTGACTTAGCGCACACACATGGCTTATCTCACCTTATTATTCTTTTCCAAATCTTCTTGGATTTCAACTAGATTATATAAAGTGAGGAGAATTAATATCTTTGTGATCTTAGGTTTTCCCACTCAGAAATAATATATGGTTTCTCATTTATTTTGGTTTTATACCCTTCTGCAATGATTTATAGCTTTCATCATATAGGTTTGCATAGTTTTTGTTAAATTTATTCTTGTATTTTGTATATTGTATTATGAAAAAGGAGGCTATTATTTTATTATCTTTATAAATTTGCTATTTCTAATATATGGAAAACTCTGATTGGCTTATTAACTTATAGATTTATCATCTATATATTTAACCTTTTTCTTGATTTTCTATTTATGTAAAGTTATTGTTCAAAAATATTTGATTTTTTTCCCGTCTGATATTCAGCCTTCTCATTTATTTTCTTGTGTCATTATTCTAGATAAAGTCTCCAGAATGATGTTTAATATTTATTCAAGTTTCTCGGGTAACAATTTAGTATATAAAAGTTCTTGCGAATATTTTATAAAGACACTGAGCAAGAGAAATGAATGTCAAAATACAGAAAACTGCAAGGAATCCAGAAAATATTTAGGTAAAATACACTTAAGTTTTAATGAAATGCATGAGTACATTCTAGAGTATATAGAGTATTTAGAACATTTAAATCACTACTCTAGTGATTTCCTTAGATAAAACCTACATTCATAGAACTGATTTTTAATTGCATTGAAGGAGTTATGTCTGTGAAAATGGTAAAGGAAGAAAATCTGAAAATTATCTCTTTCATAAAAGTAATGAACAAACTTGCAAAATTGTTAGAATCAACTTTTTCAAAATTATGGAGATGAACTGATAGTTTATTTTTGGATTCTATTCTGCTTTCTTGAACTTTCTATCCATTCCTGAGCTGGAGGGCTACCACTTAACTACTGTGGCAGTATAGTACATTTAGGTACCTAGCATGGCATATCTCAGGCTTCCTTGGTGGCTCAAACTTAAAGATTCCATATGCAGTGCAGGAGCCACAGATGATGTTAGTTCAATCCCCAGGTCAGGAAGATCTCCTGGAGAAAAACATAACCCACTCCAATATTCTTCTCTGGAGAACCCCATGGACAGAGGAGCCTGGTGGGCTATAATCCACAGGGTTATAAAGAATTGGATACCACTGATGTGACTTAGCGCACACACATGGCTTATCTCACCTTATTATTCTTTTCCAAATCTTCTTGGATTTCAACTAGATTATATAAAGTGAGGAGAATTAATATCTTTGTGATCTTAGGTTTTCCCACTCAGAAATAATATATGGTTTCTCATTTATTTTGGTTTTATACCCTTCTGCAATGATTTATAGCTTTCATCATATAGGTTTGCATAGTTTTTGTTAAATTTATTCTTGTATTTTGTATATTGTATTATGAAAAAGGAGGCTATTATTTTATTATCTTTATAAATTTGCTATTTCTAATATATGGAAAACTCTGATTGGCTTATTAACTTATAGATTTATCATCTATATATTTAACCTTTTTCTTGATTTTCTATTTATGTAAAGTTATTGTTCAAAAATATTTGATTTTTTTCCCGTCTGATATTCAGCCTTCTCATTTATTTTCTTGTGTCATTATTCTAGATAAAGTCTCCAGAATGATGTTTAATATTTATTCAAGTTTCTCGGGTAGCCCAGCAGTAAAGAGTCCACCTGCCAACACAGGAGATGCAAGAGACCTGGTTCAATTCCTGGGTCAGGAAGATCCCCTGGAGGAGGAAATGGCACCCCACTCCAGTATTCTTGCCTAGAGAATCCCATGGATAGAAGAGCTTGGTGCACTGTAGTCCATGCGGTCACAAGAGTCAGACATGAGCAACTGAGCACACACACATGAAAGAGCAGAGAACTAAGAAAGTGACTTACTTAATTAGTTCATTAAGGATATAACTTCTACTGTAAGCCTCCCTTTGACATGCATTCAAGCTCTTTATTATTCTATCCTGTTTTTCTTTATGAAGCAAACAGTGAGTGCACTGCACAGAATCTCACTTTGCTCTGTCAAAGTATTCTTATTTAATTTTCACTCTGCCAAGTACACATATGGACAAATCAGAAGCCTCACTCTCTACCACCAAAGTAGGTGTTCCTCAGGGCTAGAAAAAAATAAGTGCATAAATATATAATAAAATAACACATTCTTCCATCTGGTCTGGTAGTCAGACTATTTATTACATGTATAAGACTACATAATTAATCTTTGATTCACAGTTATTCAGATCATGTGAAAATATAAGACCAAATCTTTTTCTCTAGCTGATTCTCAGTTTAAAACTCCATTATGATAGTTTTTCTGGGAATCTGGACTGATCAATATGACATCTTTTTCATTTTCAAGGAACCAGGTAATTTGACTGCAAGTCCTTTTATGAAGATGTGTCTAACGATTTGTGAAGTTCCAAAGGCAATAGTTTGCCTGTGCCTGTGTGAATGCTTTATCAGAATCAATTATGAAATGTGCAATTATACAGATATTGATTAATTAATGTAAAACCCAAAGGAACTTCCAGGGAGTTAAATAAGTTCTCTCTTGTATACATGGACAGTTGCTCTGATGGGTCAAGTTTCATTAAACTAATGATGTTGGTCATAAAGGATCTTGGGCAAATTTGGGTGATGTTTTCACGCTACAGACCATGATTCAAGCACTGTTCCTGTCACCAGAGCAGCATTTCACTGTGACAAAGACCATGTTCTCCAGGAGACTCAGAAGTTTCTTTCTGTACAATACTATGTAGTCTAATAAGATTCTGCAATCAAGATCACTACATCCCATTCAGCTAGCCATCTTTGTTGAAAGGTTTATTTTTGTGATCATGATCCACTGGTGTAAACAAAATCTAACAAAAATAACTGTAGTCTACTGTTCTCCTTATCATAGACCATGCTATTATATATTAGGGTAGGGTCGAGAACCACAAACAAAAGGGTAATGAGCATACATCTTTCCATTTACCCTCATGTGCACCATTTTGTAATCAATTAAGACCTGAAGAATTGTGATACTGTTCCACTAGACTCTAAGATTCTAAATTCCTTGGGGGGAGAAATATCTTGTAAGTGTGCTGTTCTTCACTCTGTCACCATGAGTCAGCCTACAGTCAGTTTGACAAGAAGCACGTCCTCATGGGCTTCCCTGGTGGTCCAGTGGATAAGGACACCACCTTAAAGTGCAAGAGGCACCGGTTCCATCCCTGGCCTGGGAAGGTCCCACGTGTCACAGAGCGGCTGGACGGATGTGTCCAATTACCGAGCCGAAGCTCTGGAGCCCATGCGCCCAGAGCCGGTGCTCTGCGACACCAGAGAGTGCCGAAAAAAAAAATTTGAATCTGTTTTGATTCAATATGACATGACCAAATCTTTTCTCTAGCTGATTCTCAGTTTAAAACTCCATTATGATAGTTTTTCTGGGAATCTGGACTGATCAATATGACATCTTTTTCATTTTCAAGGAACCAGGTAATTTGACTACAAGTCCTTTTATGAAGATGTGTCTAACGATTTGTGAAGTTCCAAAGGCAATAGTTTGCCTGTGCCTGTGTGAATGCTTTATCAGAATCAATTATGAAATGTGCAATTATACAGATATTGATTAATTAATGTAAAACCCAAAGGAACTTCCAGGGAGTTAAATAAGTTCTCTCTTGTATACATGGACAGTTGCTCTGATGGGTCAAGTTTCATTAAACTAATGATGTTGGTCATAAAGGATCTTGGGCAAATTTGGGTGATGTTTTCACGCTACAGACCATGATTCAAGCACTGTTCCTGTCACCAGAGCAGCATTTCACTGTGACAAAGACCATGTTCTCCAGGAGACTCAGAAGTTTCTTTCTGTACAATACTATGTAGTCTAATAAGATTCTGCAATCAAGATCACTACATCCCATTCAGCTAGCCATCTTTGTTGAAAGGTTTATTTTTGTGATCATGATCCACTGGTGTAAACAAAATCTAACAAAAATAACTGTAGTCTACTGTTCTCCTTATCATAGACCATGCTATTATATATTAGGGTAGGGTCGAGAACCACAAACAAAAGGGTAATGAGCATACATCTTTCCATTTACCCTCATGTGCACCATTTTGTAATCAATTAAGACCTGAAGAATTGTGATACTGTTCCACTAGACTCTAAGATTCTAAATTCCTTGGGGGGAGAAATATCTTGTAAGTGTGCTGTTCTTCACTCTGTCACCATGAGTCAGCCTACAGTCAGTTTGACAAGAAGCACGTCCTCATGGGCTTCCCTGGTGGTCCAGTGGATAAGGACACCACCTTAAAGTGCAAGAGGCACCGGTTCCATCCCTGGCCTGGGAAGGTCCCACGTGTCACAGAGCGGCTGGACGGATGTGTCCAATTACCGAGCCGAAGCTCTGGAGCCCATGCGCCCAGAGCCGGTGCTCTGCGACAACAGAGGCCGCCACGATGGGAGGCCCACACGGGCCAAAGAACAAATATGGATGAAAATAGATAAATGAAAGACCAATAGAAGTGGCCTGCCCACCCCTACCCTCCCCAACCCGCTCCCCCCACCAAAAAATAAATAAATAAAAGAAGCATGTCCTCATATTACACAACTACCAGAAAATAGTCAGCAGACAATACATAAAGCCAGAGTATGTTAAGCAAGGATAGAATCTCCAGACCATGTACTTATAGAAACTATAGCATAGTGATACTCCTACTTCTTTCTCAGCACTTTCTACTATTCATGTACATAATTAAAAATGACATTTATGTAGCTTTCTACATATCCTAATCCTGGATAAATGGTTAAAAATAGATTCTCATTATAACATTAGAGCAATAAACATACTATTTTGTGAGTATTGTATTTAATGCGTAAGTATTATTTGGTACCATTTTATGAATTATTACTTTCAGGCTATATTTTTTTCAAAACATATATCTTTACAACTTCTTACTGTAACAGCCAACTACAACTATGCTAGTTTTGTTACAATGCCATAAAATTTGGTGACGTTTTGCTGCCTGTAATAAACATAGTGAATTACCATAATGAAAAGGATTGCATCATTTTGTTAGGCTCTATGACAAAAATACTGATTTCTTAAAAGTATATTTTATTTATATTTTAGCAATAGACTGAGGAGAAAAGGAGAGAGTGTCATTCCTTTATCCCACACCCTCAGGAATCCACTAGGAGGTAGATCATGGATTAGTTTTCTCCCTTAAGCACCTTCAGGATTGTGCACTTTCTCTGCTCCTTCTCTTCCCAGGCAGAGACATGTAGTATTTGAAGCTGTTGAAAATCCGGAATCACTAATTGCGCACCTATTTAACTTTATAGATAGGACATTTTAAGGTAAAGAAGGTTAATTTTCAGGATCTATGTCTGTTTTTCTTCATCATTTTATCCCTCTTATCCAGCACAGTGACATATGAAGGATCTTTAATTAATATTTGTGAAACGAATAAGGAAATGAATAGAGACATGTTGAATAAAGACACTGTACGAAAGCAGAATTTCCTGGCTCTTCAGTTCAAAATTTGAATAGGACCTATGAGTTAAAAGTCATAGGATGTTAAAAAAAAAAAAAAAGCATTGCTGTGAACCCTGTGAATGTTAGAATTTCTCTCAGCTACTATATCTTTCTCAGCATTATTACCTGATAACTTTAATAATCTTCCCGGGGAAGACATGTTTTAGTATCACTGGATCAGGCTATCTAAAATCCAAAAACTGATTGACTAGAATAATTGTTATCTGTTACAAGCATTAGGTCAGCTAGACCTGTGAAAGGAAGTCCTGATCTGCTATTATTTACACCAGGCTATTAATCATGGGAAATTATTCAATATTAAGTAGATTATTTAGGTCCCTTCAAAATTATTACCCACTGAAGAATTATATAGGTAACTGACTTAGCACATATCAGATATCAGTAACTTTTATACTATTTTGTGAGTATTGTATTTAATGCGTAAGTATTATTTGGTACCATTTTATGAATTATTACTTTCAGGCTATATTTTTCAAAACATATATCTTTACAACTTCTTACTGTAACAGCCAACTACAACTATGCTAGTTTTGTTACAATGCCATAAAATTTGGTGACGTTTTGCTGCCTGTAATAAACATAGTGAATTACCATAATGAAAAGGATTGCATCATTTTGTTAGGCTCTATGACAAAAATACTGATTTCTTAAAAGTATATTTTATTTATATTTTAGCAATAGACTGAGGAGAAAAGGAGAGAGTGTCATTCCTTTATCCCACACCCTCAGGAATCCACTAGGAGGTAGATCATGGATTAGTTTTCCCCCTTAAGCACCTTCAGGATTGTGCACTTTCTCTGCTCCTTCTCTTCCCAGGCAGAGACATGTAGTATTTGAAGCTGTTGAAAATCCGGAATCACTAATTGCGCACCTATTTAACTTTATAGATAGGACATTTTAAGGTAAAGAAGGTTAATTTTCAGGATCTATGTCTGTTTTTCTTCATCATTTTATCCCTCTTATCCAGCACAGTGACATATGAAGGATCTTTAATTAATATTTGTGAAACGAATAAGGAAATGAATAGAGACATGTTGAATAAAGACACTGTACGAAAGCAGAATTTCCTGGCTCTTCAGTTCAAAATTTGAATAGGACCTATGAGTTAAAAGTCATAGGATGTTAAAAAAAAAAAAAAAGCATTGCTGTGAACCCTGTGAATGTTAGAATTTCTCTCAGCTACTATATCTTTCTCAGCATTATTACCTGATAACTTTAATAATCTTCCCGGGGAAGACATGTTTTAGTATCACTGGATCAGGCTATCTAAAATCCAAAAACTGATTGACTAGAATAATTGTTATCTGTTACAAGCATTAGGTCAGCTAGACCTGTGAAAGGAAGTCCTGATCTGCTATTATTTACACCAGGCTATTAATCATGGGAAATTATTCAATATTAAGTAGATTATTTAGGTCCCTTCAAAATTATTACCCACTGAAGAATTATATAGGTAACTGACTTAGCACATATCAGATATCAGAATAAATCTTGGTTGATGCAAGTTTAAATATTATGGAAGGATCTCAAGGGCTTTTATTAATACTGTATAATAAGGATCTCTTAAATGTATTGAGTATTAGGGGAATAAACTGGGACATTCAGACTGACATATATATACACTACTGTATATAAAATAACTAATAAGGACCTTCTTATAGCACAAGGAACTCAGTACTCTGCAGTGGCTTATATAGAAAAATAATCTACAAAAGAGTGGATACATGTATACCTATAACTGATTCTTTTTAATATGACATTGTAAATCAACTATTCTCCAATAATTAAAAAAAATAAAACCTCATGTCATTTGTTTCTTATATCTGAGGAAGAATTTACTTTTATTTCTTAATGTGCAGTGTTCCAGACATGATTATTTCACAAATTTTGATCTTTTTTGTTAAAGACAGAAGAATCAATTTTCAGTTCATCTTTGGTAGAGACCTATCTCCAGAGATCAATCTAGAACTATAGAGTACACTGAGAGAAATCATCGCCTTTATTTCTTGACTCAAAATAATTGATTTTGATTTTCAAAATCTTCTTCTCTAAATCATTTATTTAAGTTAGAAGGAATCTAGCTGAACAAAGAATGAATGTGTGAGAATGAACAGCTCACAGCTTTATAGCAAAGAAGACAGAAAAACTCGATTTGACACATTATTGAGTGACTATGTCTATGGTGGACATAGTAATCATCATCATCATGATCTGAGATATCAAGAAAAGTTACATTTATAATCAACTGGATCAGGCTATCTAAAATCCAAAAACTGATTGACTAGAATAATTGTTATCTGTTACAAGCATTAGGTCAGCTAGACCTGTGAAAGGAAGTCCTGATCTGCTATTATTTACACCAGGCTATTAATCATGGGAAATTATTCAATATTAAGTAGATTATTTAGGTCCCTTCAAAATTATTACCCACTGAAGAATTATATAGGTAACTGACTTAGCACATATCAGATATCAGAATAAATCTTGGTTGATGCAAGTTTAAATATTATGGAAGGATCTCAAGGGCTTTTATTAATACTGTATAATAAGGATCTCTTAAATGTATTGAGTATTAGGGGAATAAACTGGGACATTCAGACTGACATATATATACACTACTGTATATAAAATAACTAATAAGGACCTTCTTATAGCACAAGGAACTCAGTACTCTGCAGTGGCTTATATAGAAAAATAATCTACAAAAGAGTGGATACATGTATACCTATAACTGATTCTTTTTAATATGACATTGTAAATCAACTATTCTCCAATAATTAAAAAAAATAAAACCTCATGTCATTTGTTTCTTATATCTGAGGAAGAATTTACTTTTATTTCTTAATGTGCAGTGTTCCAGACATGATTATTTCACAAATTTTGATCTTTTTTGTTAAAGACAGAAGAATCAATTTTCAGTTCATCTTTGG
The DNA here is from genome assembly GCA_022376925.1 of Tragulus kanchil. Taxonomy (NCBI): domain Eukaryota; kingdom Metazoa; phylum Chordata; class Mammalia; order Artiodactyla; family Tragulidae; genus Tragulus; species Tragulus kanchil. The sequence goes on from JAIOJX010000004.1 coordinate 56,102,182, forward strand.
TAGAGACCTATCTCCAGAGATCAATCTAGAACTATAGAGTACACTGAGAGAAATCATCGCCTTTATTTCTTGACTCAAAATAATTGATTTTGATTTTCAAAATCTTCTTCTCTAAATCATTTATTTAAGTTAGAAGGAATCTAGCTGAACAAAGAATGAATGTGTGAGAATGAACAGCTCACAGCTTTATAGCAAAGAAGACAGAAAAACTCGATTTGACACATTATTGAGTGACTATGTCTATGGTGGACATAGTAATCATCATCATCATGATCTGAGATATCAAGAAAAGTTACATTTATAACCAACATCCTCTGTCTATAACATTTGGAATGTGAGATTGATTCATTTCTGTGTAAAGATTTTTACAGTCAAATGGCTACATAAAGGTTTAATTTGACTTTTTATCATGAGAATGTATGCTTCAGTTACTTGAAGCATTTTTCTATGAACCAACTCAGTCTGCTGTGGTGTAGGGTGAGTAGACAGACTTATGCCTGGTCTTTGAGTCGGTAGCCACCTCTTCATTCACAATTTCTGAATTGGGTATTTCCTTTTGGTCTATCACTAAAATACACAGTAAGACTTAGCAGCTTATATTTTAACCACCATTTTGGCATCTTATTATTTAACCAGGGCTTTTAAACACAGAGACCCAGGGTGTGCTGTACAATGTGTTCCTTCTGAAAATAAATAAGAAAAATTGTCTAAAAGGAATTTTGTGCTGTGATTACTTATACCTCAGTCAGTACATACCAAAACCTCCTTTTTAATGGCCAATAATTAGGATGGTCAAATTACTGTCTCTAGAAAGTAGGAGAATAATACAGTTACCTCTCAGATTGCCTAAGGACTCTAATAATAAAAATTGATGGTAAAAATAATTTGTAGTCTTCATAAAATGAAAAAAAAAAAAAGAGCATGACAGAAAAAAAAGCCTAGAGGTACTGGTAAAAACAACTATAAGAATCTTACCTCTTTTTTTTTTAATCCTATTCTGACTGAAAAGGTTTTCAATCTTTTCTGTCACTGAAGGGCAGAGCAGGTGGTGAAGAACAAAAGTTCATGTAAAGTGTTTTACCAGCCCAATAAAAGTAGGCTTTTGTTCTTTGAGGTTAAGTTGAGATCAAAAATTGAGCAGCATTATCCTACCGAAGACATTCTTCTGTGACTGCCACGAAATCACCCTGAAATGGATGTATCCTAATTTACTTCACTATTAGAAATGTACATGAAATATGCAAAGGATGTCACTTCCATGTCACTTTTCACCCATTTTTTGTAGCTGAAATAACTATACCTTTCTTCATCAAAATTTTTAGACATTGTTTGATCGTCATAAGAATCATATAGTGAAATTATTTTAAGTAACAAGAAAAACTGTCACTTGATCCATGGGTGTCATATAAAATAACAACCAACAGTAAGCGACTATTCCTGTTGGAGGGGAAGGGAGATGCATTAATTAGAAGAGAATTAATGAAATCATCCAGCTCAGGCCCTGGTGAGATTTACAGAGGGTAGATTGAATGCTTCAATATATGGTCTTATTCCAGAGAAAGTGTAAGCAAATTAGATACCAAAAGAAATAATTCAAATCTAAGATCAAACAGTAGTCCTTATTCACAATTTCTGAATTGGGTATTTCCTTTTGGTCTATCACTAAAATACACAGTAAGACTTAGCAGCTTATATTTTAACCACCATTTTGGCATCTTATTATTTAACCAGGGCTTTTAAACACAGAGACCCAGGGTGTGCTGTACAATGTGTTCCTTCTGAAAATAAATAAGAAAAATTGTCTAAAAGGAATTTTGTGCTGTGATTACTTATACCTCAGTCAGTACATACCAAAACCTCCTTTTTAATGGCCAATAATTAGGATGGTCAAATTACTGTCTCTAGAAAGTAGGAGAATAATACAGTTACCTCTCAGATTGCCTAAGGAATCAAAAAAAAAAAATTGATGGAAAAAATAATTTGTAGTCTTAATAAAATGAAAAAAAAAAAAAAGAGCATGACAGAAAAAAAAGCCTAGAGGTACTGGTAAAAACAACTATAAGAATCTTACCTCTTTTTTTTTTAATCCTATTCTGACTGAAAAGGTTTTCAATCTTTTCTGTCACTGAAGGGCAGAGCAGGTGGTGAAGAACAAAAGTTCATGTAAAGTGTTTTACCAGCCCAATAAAAGTAGGCTTTTGTTCTTTGAGGTTAAGTTGAGATCAAAAATTGAGCAGCATTATCCTACCGAAGACATTCTTCTGTGACTGCCACGAAATCACCCTGAAATGGATGTATCCTAATTTACTTCACTATTAGAAATGTACATGAAATATGCAAAGGATGTCACTTCCATGTCACTTTTCACCCATTTTTAGTAGCTGAAATAACTATACCTTTCTTCATCAAAATTTTTAGACATTGTTTGATCGTCATAAGAATCATATAGTGAAATTATTTTAAGTAACAAGAAAAACTGTCACTTGATCCATGGGTGTCATATAAAATAACAACCAACAGTAAGCGACTATTCCTGTTGGAGGGGAAGGGAGATGCATTAATTAGAAGAGAATTAATGAAATCATCCAGCTCAGGCCCTGGTGAGATTTACAGAGGGTAGATTGAATGCTTCAATATATGGTCTTATTCCAGAGAAATTGTAAGCAAATTAGATACCAAAAGAAATAATTCAAATCTAAGATCAAACAGTAGTCCTTTTTATTAATCTGAAAATGTACACACCCAGAACTGTTAACTGCAATAGTGCTAACTGTTTGAATCTGGAATTAAACTATACTAGTTGCAAACATTTCTCATCTCTCAAAAAATTTGTGGTAACACATATTGGGGCCATTTTTCTCCCTTTGAAATTGCTTTTATGCTCAGCCAGAGGATAAATGAGGCTGAAAATTAATTCACATGGCATTTTAACCAATAGTCAGTAATTTCTGTTCTGCAAGCAAGAAGCAGCCCAATGCACTTAGGAATGATTTCCCCCAAAGCCACTTTGTTAGCTGCCACTCTGAATGGAATCGATCCATTTCCTTTTCAAACCTTTTCATCGAATGAAACTCCTGTTTTCATTAAAGTGCCAGTATCTAAGCTGCATTTTATTCAATATAGAAGCCACTTGTTTTTCATTTTGCTAACATACATCTGAATGTTTTCTAATATTTGGGGATCATTCCACTTTATGAATCTCGCTAATTAGCAAAGCTACCAGTAATGTGATATAATTTTTGCCACTGCCTTTTCCTGTATATGGTCTTCTCAGGTGGCTCTAGTGGTGAAGAGCCTTCCTGACAATGCAGGAGATGCAAGAGATGTGTGTTGGATTCTTGGGTCAGGAAGATCACTTGGAGTAGAAAATGGCATCTCACTCCTAATTCTTGTCTGGAAAATTTCATGGGCAAAGGAGCCTGACAGACTACAGTTCAGAGGTCCCCTAATCATCGGACACAAGTGAGCAACTGAGCACTTTACTGCACGCCCTTACTCCAAACAGATTCTCCAGTTCTTTATAACAGTATCTCCCCCCAAATAACCTTCTTGTCTCCAGACCAGTCTTGTGAAAAGGATTTGACCTTTACGGGTAGATATACCCAGCCTCTGATTTCATCTTGACAAGTTCTCTAAATTATATTATTAGACTCTAATCTATTCCAGGCCACGTTTTCTCCTTGTGGAACTGGATTGGTATGCAGATCAAATGAGTTAACGTTTGTAAAATGGCTAGCTTAGCTCAGGATAATTTATTGGGATATTGACTGTTATTTTGTTTTTATTATTGCTGTTTATATTTTGTCTTATGGATTTTTCCTCTCTCCACTTCTGTGATGTTAGCCAGCATGATGTGCTTTCATAGCTCAGAAGAGTAATTCAGGCTAAGAAATTACCTGGAATCAACTAGACTTGAATTAAATAATTAATTAATTATTTTAAAAGGGAACTACCTGAACAGATTACTGGTATTATAAAAATGTGAAACAGCAAGGTCCTATAAAATTGTTTAAAATTGTTATTAGAGTGTTGGTGATTGTAATATACACTTTTTCTGTATATCCATGTAGCAGGCAGATCACATACTGATGCCATACAATAATGCAAAGTTCAATATCAATCTACTACATATATATTTGTATATGCACAACATCTCTAAGGAGTTCAAAGAACACTTTAAACCTGGGAATTAATTCTTACAACATAATCCTTGGAGTTGATGCCATGATGATTTTCTTCTTTATTGTTCCTCTCACTAACCAACAGCACTGGTCAGGTGTATTCTTGGAAATGGAAAGAAAATATGCTTTTCTCCTTCCCCTTTTGAGAGAATTTCTGATCCATATTTTTCTTGAAGAAGATGTCATTAAAGAAGACTCTTCGTCCTTTTAGTTTAAAATTCACCTGTGAACTGGAGTTTCCCTCACTGCTCAGATGGCAAAGAACCTGCCTGCAATGCAGGAGACATGTGTTCAATGCCTGGATTAGAAAGATCCCCTGGAGAAGGGAATGGCTACCCACTCCAGTATTCTTGCCTGGAGAATTCCATGGACAGAGAAGCCTGGTTGGCTACAGTCCATGGGGTTGCAAAGAGTCAGACAGACTGAGCAACTAATAATTTCACTTTTATCTGTGAACTTGCATGGACAAACTTGGACAAACCTCCACCAAATTCATTCTCATGAAAACCTGTTGATCGAGCCAGTGAACTCACTTTTTTTGCTTTCTTTTTTCACCTGGCATTTCAGTCAAAAATTAGCAAAGGAGATAAGGGAATTCAAGATTTTATCATATGGAGAATATCATCATAATTCTTCCATAAAACCTTGTACACTGCTTAGAATCTGAGGTCTATATTCTAAGCAACAGGTTTTGAGATCTTCATAGTATGATTTCTCTCTTTACTCCAATGACACTTATTGTGTTAAACTTTTCATGTTTCATAGCATTCTGTCTACAGCTAAGAAACCAACTCTTCATGGATAAAGCTTATCTCATTTTACCCTCTCTCAAGGAAGAAATTTCTGTAGCTTTTTCTCCCATCTACACTTTAAATTTTCCTCTTTACACCTTTTTCTTATTTTCATCTAATTTTTGACATTCAGATCCTCCTCTCTATTCTCTAGGATGGTTTTCCTAATATTTCATAGCTTCTCACAAACAGACAGTCATAGACTAAAGCTTTATGTGTTAGATAACTCAGCCTCTCCTGAACATGCTGTAACTTTTGGTTTTGAATTTTTACGCCTTTGCTCAAACATTTCCCCAATGAGTATACCATCTGCCTCTATTTCTTCCAACCTAATCATGATTCCCATTCTATTTGTTTTTCTTTATTTGTTTCTTTTTTTCACATTCTGTTTGAAATGAATTTACATTAGTGTGGTTTTTGAGATATTTTCTGCTAGTCAGGTGTGTCACCTCTCCTCATCTCATGAGATTTGATATTTAATGAGCATGTGCTGTGTAACGATTATTTTAGCAAACAACTTACACATAGCATCACATTTAACTTTCATTAAAACCTTCAATTAGTGGAGACCATGTGTTCAATGCCTGGATTAGAAAGATCCCCTGGAAAAGGGAATGGCAGTACTCCAGTATTCTTGCCTGGAGAATCCCATGGAGAGAGAAGCCTGGTTGGCTACAGTCCATGGGTTTGGAAAGAGTCAGACAGACTGAGCAACTAATAATTTCACTTTTATCTGTGAACTTGCATGGACAAACTTGGACAAACCTCCACCAAATTCATTCTCATGAAAACCTGTTGATCGAGCCAGTGAACTCACTTTTTTTGCTTTCTTTTTTCACCTGGCATTTCAGTCAAAAATTAGCAAAGGAGATAAGGGAATTCAAGATTTTATCATATGGAGAATATCATCATAATTCTTCCATAAAACCTTGTACACTGCTTAGAATCTGAGGTCTATATTCTAAGCAACAGGTTTTGAGATCTTCATAGTATGATTTCTCTCTTTACTCCAATGACACTTATTGTGTTAAACTTTTCATGTTTCATAGCATTCTGTCTACGGCTAAGAAACCAACTCTTCATGGATAAAGCTTATCTCATTTTACCCTCTCTCAAGGAAGAAATTTCTGTAGCTTTTTCTCCCATCTACACTTTAAATTTTCCTCTTTACACCTTTTTCTTATTTTCATCTAATTTTTGACATTCAGATCCTCCTCTCTATTCTCTAGGATGGTTTTCCTAATATTTCATAGCTTCTCACAAACAGACAGTCATAGACTAAAGCTTTATGTGTTAGATAACTCAGCCTCTCCTGAACATGCTGTAACTTTTGGTTTTGAATTTTTACGCCTTTGCTCAAACATTTCCCCAATGAGTATACCATCTGCCTCTATTTCTTCCAACCTAATCATGATTCCCATTCTATTTGTTTTTCTTTATTTGTTTCTTTTTTTCACATTCTGTTTGAAATGAATTTACATTAGTGTGGTTTTTGAGATATTTTCTGCTAGTCAGGTGTGTCACCTCTCCTCATCTCATGAGATTTGATATTTAATGAGCATGTGCTGTGTAACGATTATTTTAGCAAACAACTTACACATAGCATCACATTTAACTTTCATTAAAACCTTCAATTAGTGGATCTTGGTCCTCTGAAATCCAATGCCTTTATCACAAGTGTTATATAATGGTCACTTTACTGTCCCAACATTGAATTTTAAAAAAAGCAACATGCTTATGCACCTAATTTCAAAAATTCAATATAATTTGAACTTATTAAAATATTAATAAAAAGAAATGCAATTATGTATTTTAATATGTAAATATTTTGACACACTCAGATGGGTTAATGAAGTAGTCAGATTCTTTCATCTACTTACAATCAATAAAGATTTTTATTTTAGAGAAACAAAGATCAGAAACCTTTTGTACATAAATCATAAGAAAATCAAAGAGAAAAGATGTTTTTAGATACTAACACAAAAATAAGTGTTAGGACATATGTTTACAGGTAGAAAATTATTTAGGACACACTAGAAAATAGAAAATGAGAAAGAATTGTAATTGAATAAGGGATAAACACAGCAAGAACAATTACAAACTGATCTGGAGAAAATTAGAGACTATGAGTGAATTTGTTAAATTTCATTATAAATTTGCCATTTAATTTTTGTTGTTGTTGTGTTTGCTACTTCATTCAGAGAATAAAAATTTTGGCAAAAGAGTTATAGATTTATGGAAAGTAAAACAAAATTTGAAGTATTCATCTAACAACTGTTGAACTTTTCACACTACTGGACACTTTCAAACAAGGATACAAATGTATATATCTCTATACTAACTCTCTCCAGTGAATGCAAAACACACAAATACAGACTGATGAAAGTATGTGGTTTTGGCAGCTGCAGTATTACTTTGCCTTTGGGGCTGTTATTTCAAAAGAACTGTAAAGTTGTAAAGCTATACTCTGCTCTATTCCCCAATCATGATTCCCATTCTATTTGTTTTCTTTATTTGTTTCTTTTTTTCACATTCTGTTTGAAATGAATTTACATTAGTGTGGTTTTTGAGATATTTTCTGCTAGTCAGGTGTGTCACCTCTCCTCATCTCATGAGATTTGATATTTAATGAGCATGTGCTGTGTAACGATTATTTTAGCAAACAACTTACACATAGCATCACATTTAACTTTCATTAAAACCTTCAATTAGTGGATCTTGGTCCTCTGAAATCCAATGCCTTTATCACAAGTGTTATATAATGGTCACTTTACTGTCCCAACATTGAATTTTAAAAAAAGCAACATGCTTATGCACCTAATTTCAAAAATTCAATATAATTTGAACTTATTAAAATATTAATAAAAAGAAATGCAATTATGTATTTTAATATGTAAATATTTTGACACACTCAGATGGGTTAATGAAGTAGTCAGATTCTTTCATCTACTTACAATCAATAAAGATTTTTATTTTAGAGAAACAAAGATCAGAAACCTTTTGTACATAAATCATAAGAAAATCAAAGAGAAAAGATGTTTTAGATACTAACACAAAAATAAGTGTTAGGACATATGTTTACAGGTAGAAAATTATTTAGGACACACTAGAAAATAGAAAATGAGAAAGAATTGTAATTGAATAAGGGATAAACACAGCAAGAACAATTACAAACTGATCTGGAGAAAATTAGAGACTATGAGTGAATTTGTTAAATTTCATTATAAATTTGCCATTTAATTTTTGTTGTTGTTGTGTTTGCTACTTCATTCAGAGAATAAAAATTTTGGCAAAAGAGTTATAGATTTATGGAAAGTAAAACAAAATTTGAAGTATTCATCTAACAACTGTTGAACTTTTCACACTACTGGACACTTTCAAACAAGGATACAAATGTATATATCTCTATACTAACTCTCTCCAGTGAATGCAAAACACACAAATACAGACTGATGAAAGTATGTGGTTTTGGCAGCTGCAGTATTACTTTGCCTTTGGGGCTGTTATTTCTGAAAAGATGAACTATTCCTAGTAAAGTTAAGAAAATAAAAGTACAGCCCTTTCTTGATTCTTGATTTGCACATTAAAATAGAAAATTCAGGGGCTTCCCTGGTGGTTCAGTTGGTAAGGGACACCAAGGGGTGCCAATTCACTCCCTGGCCTGGGAGGATCCCACATCCTGAGGAGCGTCTGGACCAGTGTGTCAAACTACTGAACCAGAGTTCTGGAGCACATGTGCCCAGAGCTAGTGCTCAGTGACTGGGGCTGCGGCAATGGGAGGCCCACACAGGCCAAGGAACAAAGATAGATGAAAATAGATAAATGAAAGACCAATAGAAGTGGCCAAAAAAAGAGAGAAAACTTAATATAAAACAAATTAGTGTGTATTTATAAAAGAGTTCCTGATTCATATGATTCTAAACAGACTTTTAAATTACATTGCCATTTGGGCACTCAAAAATCTGGAGAATTCTGCAGAATTTTCTCAGCATTTAAGACACAGGCATCATTATCCCTCCTCTCAAATGCTAGCAATGTCTCCAACACTGAAGCAGTCATTGCTAATATTTTCAGTGTATAGGTCTTGTTTTCCAACTAGAATATAAATTTAGAGCTATGCTAGCTTATAATTATTTCTATATGCCCTAAAAGTATCTAATATAATATCTTGCTTATAATGGGGATATAAATAATAACATTCCAATCAATTAATTTAGAATTCAATTAATATCTTCACTAAATAACTTTGTACACACTGTTAAAGAAAATAGTTTAAGTCAAACAATGTACTTACGATATAACCCTATTTCAGATGTGAGTACCCTAGTCCTATCTAAATGTATCAGCCATCAGATCTTGCTGATCCTCTGAAAATAGTATAACATGTGAGATTTCAAGGCTATTTCAAAAAAATTATCTTGTCTCCAGAGAGTCTGATAAAATGGGAATGTGTTCAAATACATCTTATCAATAGCAAGAAAGCATCATATCTGCCCAGCATTCTAGTCAGCTGGGACCTTTCTTGATCTAATGGTGTGTATTTTTCTGATGCTCACAAACCTTTGAGAATTCCCCTCCCATTTTGCTCCTGGATTAGAAATCCAATTAAATTATTTATCAGATGATCATATTTTCTATAACTCAAGACTATAAATGTAAATTATACTGGTGCTTTGTTTATTTTACTAGAAGTTACTCCAAGAGCTATTTATGCTTGCAGTGGGGCATCCATAAGAAAAGTACAAACAGAATCAGGAGAGATTTAATTCATGGCTAATGAACAGAGGCAGGAACTTCTCTTGTTCTTACAGACATAAATGAGTGATTTTCAATTCTAACCAGAGTTCTGGAGCACATGTGCCCAGAGCTAGTGCTCAGTGACTGGGGCTGCGGCAATGGGAGGCCCACACAGGCCAAGGAACAAAGATAGATGAAAATAGATAAATGAAAGACCAATAGAAGTGGCCAAAAAAAGAGAGAAAACTTAATATAAAACAAATTAGTGTGTATTTATAAAAGAGTTCCTGATTCATATGATTCTAAACAGACTTTTAAATTACATTGCCATTTGGGCACTCAAAAATCTGGAGAATTCTGCAGAATTTTCTCAGCATTTAAGACACAGGCATCATTATCCCTCCTCTCAAATGCTAGCAATGTCTCCAACACTGAAGCAGTCATTGCTAATATTTTCAGTGTATAGGTCTTGTTTTCCAACTAGAATATAAATTTAGAGCTATGCTAGCTTATAATTATTTCTATATGCCCTAAAAGTATCTAATATAATATCTTGCTTATAATGGGGATATAAATAATAACATTCCAATCAATTAATTTAGAATTCAATTAATATCTTCACTAAATAACTTTGTACACACTGTTAAAGAAAATAGTTTAAGTCAAACAATGTACTTACGATATAACCCTATTTCAGACGTGAGTACCCTAGTCCTATCTAAATGTATCAGCCATCAGATCTTGCTGATCCTCTGAAAATAGTATAACATGTGAGATTTCAAGGCTATTTCAAAAAAATTATCTTGTCTCCAGAGAGTCTGATAAAATGGGAATGTGTTCAAATACATCTTATCAATAGCAAGAAAGCATCATATCTGCCCAGCATTCTAGTCAGCTGGGACCTTTCTTGATCTAATGGTGTGTATTTTTCTGATGCTCACAAACCTTTGAGAATTCCCCTCCCATTTTGCTCCTGGATTAGAAATCCAATTAAATTATTTATCAGATGATCATATTTTCTATAACTCAAGACTATAAATGTAAATTATACTGGTGCTTTGTTTATTTTACTAGAAGTTACTCCAAGAGCTATTTATGCTTGCAGTGGGGCATCCATAAGAAAAGTACAAACAGAATCAGGAGAGATTTAATTCATGGCTAATGAACAGAGGCAGGAACTTCTCTTGTTCTTACAGACATAAATGAGTGATTTTCAATCTACTAGACTCTGGTGTTGCTCAGGCATTGACAACAACACTATCACAGATTTTCCCCTGAGGTTCTTGTGGTTAGTGTAGCTTAGCTTAGTGTCCAGTGTGGGTTGGAACATATTAAACAAACTCATATTTTTTGTTCCAGCATTTGACAAAATAAATATCAATTGACTCTGCCCCCTTCCCTCTCATATTCTAGCATTAAGTCACCGATCTATAATTGTGGGCATGATGACTAACATTTTCTGTCTATGCTTTTCCCCAAATTTAAGTTCCCACAAAATATATCCTGTCAAGAGCAGTAGTTAAGCATTTGTGGGGATTTTCATTTGCAATGTACAGAAGATTTATAGGTTTTCATTAATGCTAATGGTTCATCTGAGTGGAAAGGGGTTTCAATCAAGTGTCTTTGAATGGGATTTCCAGATCTTGCTCAAATACAGCTGGTTTCAAGACAGAGTAACTCAAAGGCTGTTTCTGTCAAAGTATATATGCTTCACGCAATGTAAGGTGGGGCTCCTCAAGTACTGACACATTTTACAAAAACCAGATCTATTATTTACTTGACCTTTGTATATGTACTAATTAGCACACTAAAAATGGTGGAGAATTATTCAGTCATCTTTCTCCCTTCTGCCTTGGCACTCACTGCAGTAGCTAATAAATGGGATGGTGGGAGTTTATCTGTCATCTTGCAGCTACTGGGCCTTCTTGGCATTCATTTCATAGATACCTCATTGACGTTGTTATTCTACCTCCAGGACCAAATAAGGTCTCAGTGGTTCATCTAGAATCAGTGTTCATCCAATGCAGCACTTTTATGACAGTTGGATCAGCTCTACTTGGTAGGTACAAATTCATTATTTTAATTATTTATTTTTATGTATTTATTTATGGATATGATGTCTGATTCTAATGCCCAGGATGCTAAAGGTTAGAGAGCATGGTCATAAAAAAACCTAATATATTTTTAGATTTCATCAGAATAGCATATGCCCTGTTCATAGCCGATGTAAACTGAGCCTCAAGCTATATTAAGCATGGAGAAAACACACTGGCTCACATAAAATAAATGCTCAAAAGTAGAACTGACTTTATGCATGGCTGGATCTAGAGGCTTGAATGACATCACTAAGGTTAACTTTTCTTTATTTCTTGGTTTTGTCTTGTTCTGTCTTAGGTCTAGTCTCAAGGAAGGTCCTTTTTGGGGGTAGAAGTATGTATGCCAACCATTTAGGCTTATGTCTCCATAGTTCAAATCCAAAAACAAAATAACAACAACATAAAGAAAGAAAGAGAAGGAAGGAAAGAAAGGGAAGGAGGGACAAAAGGAGGGAAGGTAGGAGGAAACTGTCCCTCTTCAATAATTTTAGAAAAGATTCTAATAGTGTGTCTTACTGTCTCTTACTAGGTCATGCATTCTCTCCTGACCCAATCACTGTTACCAAAGAGATGTATTCTCTGATTGGTCACCTATAGAGTGGTATAGGTTAGTCCTTGAAGAAAATCAAGGTGATTTACCTGCAAAGATGAAGGAGTGAATGACTGAATATTGCCATCGGTACTCTAAGAACCCAACTTATCAGAAGAACCAAGAGATTTTAACATGCAGTCATTAACCATATTGGTTTCTCAGGTGGTTTAATGATAAAGAATCCACCTGCCAAGCCTGAGACATGTGTTTGATCCCTGGATCAGGAAGATCCCCCAGAGAAGGAAATGGAAACCCACTCCAATATTCTTGCCTGGACAATTCCATGGACAGAGGAGCCTGGTGGGCTATAGTCAATGGGGTCACAAAAGAGTCGAACACTACTTAATGACTAAACAACAGCATTAACTGCATACTGATTAGGATTAAATTATAGCCATTATTTGAACATATTAGGTTGACTTTAAGTCTCATCTGAAGCTTAAGCCTGGAAATACAGACATTATGAGGGTCCTTGGAAAATATTTTATGTTTGAGGAGCTCCAAAGATTCCAAACTCTCTTTTCTTTCCAGTTTCCTAGTGTGAAACCATGGAACCTATTGATGGAAATGTTCCATGTTTGGTAGACTAGTAGAAGCTCTGATTCTAATTATTTCCATTTGAGAAGATTCCTAGGACCTAGGGGCTTCAGTCCTGGGGTAGCAAAGAATCAAACATGACTTGGCAACTGAACAAGCAGGGTCTCCAAAGCCATTCTACAGTCTGAATCTTGGACAGGAGTCCTCTGAATTAGCCCCAGTTGTGGTGCAAGCATAAATCTTAGGATGATTCAAACTAACCATGAAGCAAAATACCAAAAAATAGCCATAGGAAAAGCTGGAGGAAGAAAAGGAAAGTGACTAGAGTTAAGATAATCAATATATTTTTAAATAAAATTCTGCATCAAAGTTAGCAAATAAAATGCTATCTTATAGTTTACAGATACTCTTTTTGCAGGAATATCTAAGAGGAGGGTATATGGAGCATACATTGTGGAATTGAGATATTTTATGGATAATTTTATTTGAATGAGGAAAGGACATGAAAAGTGTGAAATTCACTCCTGAGAATTCTAGAATTTTCTCTTAAAGGAGCACTCCAAGGTAACTACAGAAAAAGGAAGAAGTCCCAAACAGACAGTTATAGGAGCTCAGCAATAAGGCATTTATCAAGATTGTTTTGAAAATTCTCATGGTGTTTCAGAGAGTCAGCCTGATGCAATATAGTGGAGCTATTTTTTTTGTCTATGAAAGTCTTACAGGTTAACTTATACTAATTGATCAAGTGTTTATGATTCTAACAGAAATGAAAATTTATTTTCTAAAAAAGTAGGCAACCAATAGCATTTTCTTGGCAGTAACAATTCAGAGAGATGAGAGGGTATTTTAAATCCAATGATTTGAATCTAACAGCTCTAGATTATTTTTTCTTTCACATAGGGGGCCTTATAGTCAATGGGGTCACAAAGAGTCGAACACTACTTAATGACTAAACAACAGCATTAACTGCATACTGATTAGGATTAAATTATAGCCATTATTTGAACATATTAGGTTGACTTTAAGTCTCATCTGAAGCTTAAGCCTGGAAATACAGACATTATGAGGGTCCTAGGAAAATATTTTATGTTTGAGGAGCTCCAAAGATTCCAAACTCTCTTTTTTTTCCAGTTTCCTAGTGTGAAACCATGGAACCTATTGATGGAAATGTTCCATGTTTGGTAGACTAGTAGAAGCTCTGATTCTAATTATTTCCATTTGAGAAGATTCCTAGGACCTAGGGGCTTCAGTCCTGGGGTAGCAAAGAATCAAACATGACTTGGCAACTGAACAAGCAGGGTCTCCAAAGCCATTCTACAGTCTGAATCTTGGACAGGAGTCCTCTGAATTAGCCCCAGTTGTGGTGCAAGCATAAATCTTAGGATGATTCAAACTAACCATGAAGCAAAATACCAAAAAATAGCCATAGGAAAAGCTGGAGGAAGAAAAGGAAAGTGACTAGAGTTAAGATAATCAATATATTTTTAAATAAAATTCTGCATCAAAGTTAGCAAATAAAATGCTATCTTATAGTTTACAGATACTCTTTTTGCAGGAATATCTAAGAGGAGGGTATATGGAGCATACATTGTGGAATTGAGATATTTTATGGATAATTTTATTTGAATGAGGAAAGGACATGAAAAGTGTGAAATTCACTCCTGAGAATTCTAGAATTTTCTCTTAAAGGAGCACTCCAAGGTAACTACAGAAAAAGGAAGAAGTCCCAAACAGACAGTTATAGGAGCTCAGCAATAAGGCATTTATCAAGATTGTTTTGAAAATTCTCATGGTGTTTCAGAGAGTCAGCCTGATGCAATATAGTGGAGCTATTTTTTTTGTCTATGAAAGTCTTACAGGTTAACTTATACTAATTGATCAAGTGTTTATGATTCTAACAGAAATGAAAATTTATTTTCTAAAAAAGTAGGCAACCAATAGCATTTTCTTGGCAGTAACAATTCAGAGAGATGAGAGGGTATTTTAAATCCAATGATTTGAATCTAACAGCTCTAGATTATTTTTTCTTTCATTAAAAATTCATAACTTTTCCTCCATCTAAGGGTTTTAGTTTGAACACCATATTGCTTCAGACTAAATATGCCATCTGAGCTCAAAATGGACAATATTTTCAACTCTGCGGGAAGTCACAGTCTCCAAGAAAAGATTTCAAACTGGCAGGGCAGTCAGGCCCTAGGCAAATTTCCATACTGACTCAGAGCAAGGTATCAATGGACTTTTCTTCTGGCAAGATAGATGAATTTACCAAATTTACATTTTTTTTCAGAATAATATTGTGGCTTCATAGATCACAGGAGTACTAAGATTTTTAAGTTGGATTCAATTCTTAAATGTAATAGTGCTTATTTGGAAGTGCCAACAGTTATTTACACCTAAAAGAAGTTTAGAGATATCTTATAAACTAGAAATAGAGCTCATATTTATAACAAAGCAGATCAACTTCCTTGTTTAACATGTTAGGGATAGTCATTTCAAATTTCTCTGACTCAAACAGCGAGTAAATCAGCATATGTTTAAATAAGTGTCACATATCCCCCTTCTATAGGTATCTTCAGCCCAAGGTTTTGCTGTGGTGTCTAGTTCATATTAGCAAAGACCAGTATATTGGGAGAGGAATGTGCGACATTTTCCGTCTTTAAAATTTTGATGGTTAATCTAAAAGAATACATTTTTAAAATATTTAGTATAGTCCATCTATTTCTAAATAATTATTCTTGGACATAACAAATAGATGTTTAAGATAAATTTTATAGTAACAAGAATGTGGAGCTTTTTCTTTTTTTTCAAAGAACCCCATAGTGAATCATTAGGTTAGACAAAGAATCCCTTCAAAATATATCTTTCAGTTTGCTTTTATTATTTATATGGAACAGAAACTCATTTGAAATACCATATGTAAAGTGTGGATGGCTATGAAAAAAACATATGCAGAGCAACAAGAGTAGCAGGAATTTCAGAATGAGAAGTGGAGTTCTCCATAGAACCTGGAACTAACAGAAATGAAAATTTATTTTCTAAAAAAGTAGGCAACCAATAGCATTTTCTTGGCAGTAACAATTCAGAGAGATGAGAGGGTATTTTAAATCCAATGATTTGAATCTAACAGCTCTAGATTATTTTTTCTTTCATTAAAAATTCATAACTTTTCCTCCATCTAAGGGTTTTAGTTTGAACACCATATTGCTTCAGACTAAATATGCCATCTGAGCTCAAAATGGACAATATTTTCAACTCTGCGGGAAGTCACAGTCTCCAAGAAAAGATTTCAAACTGGCAGGGCAGTCAGGCCCTAGGCAAATTTCCATACTGACTCAGAGCAAGGTATCAATGGACTTTTCTTCTGGCAAGATAGATGAATTTACCAAATTTACATTTTTTTTCAGAATAATATTGTGGCTTCATAGATCACAGGAGTACTAAGATTTTTAAGTTGGATTCAATTCTTAAATGTAATAGTGCTTATTTGGAAGTGCCAACAGTTATTTACACCTAAAAGAAGTTTAGAGATATCTTATAAACTAGAAATAGAGCTCATATTTATAACAAAGCAGATCAACTTCCTTGTTTAACATGTTAGGGATAGTCATTTCAAATTTCTCTGACTCAAACAGCGAGTAAATCAGCATATGTTTAAATAAGTGTCACATATCCCCCTTCTATAGGTATCTTCAGCCCAAGGTTTTGCTGTGGTGTCTAGTTCATATTAGCAAAGACCAGTATATTGGGAGAGGAATGTGCGACATTTTCCGTCTTTAAAATTTTGATGGTTAATCTAAAAGAATACATTTTTAAAATATTTAGTATAGTCCATCTATTTCTAAATAATTATTCTTGGACATAACAAATAGATGTTTAAGATAAATTTTATAGTAACAAGAATGTGGAGCTTTTTCTTTTTTTTCAAAGAACCCCATAGTGAATCATTAGGTTAGACAAAGAATCCCTTCAAAATATATCTTTCAGTTTGCTTTTATTATTTATATGGAACAGAAACTCATTTGAAATACCATATGTAAAGTGTGGATGGCTATGAAAAAAACATATGCAGAGCAACAAGAGTAGCAGGAATTTCAGAATGAGAAGTGGAGTTCTCCATAGAACCTGGAACTGAAAACCTTCAGGAATGGGGATGCTGCAAACGTGATTACTCTTTATGTCCCCTTCTCCTACATTTCTGTGTCTTTTCTCTTGTACATTCTGATCTCATCTCATCAGGGCCAGGCTTCCCTTTCTAATCTTATGAATTCTCTATCTCATAGCTTCTTGTTCCTCATAACATTGGCTTCCCACAAGAACTCAATGGTTCCATCTCTAGTTCCTTTGCCCTCTTACAGTTTCAACTCTAAGAGACAGAACTAACAGCTATACTTTCAGCAGATTCTGAGTATGAGACAGGTGACTTAAAAAGGGAACTCTATGTGGTAAATATTCTGAGGGTTGGCTCATACAGTGAAATGTTCATAATTCTCTCATATTTATTTTCACTTTTTATGAAATGTGAATTTCTAAGTGTGTGTATGTGTGTATATGCATGTATATTGACAACTATGTGTAGAGAAGTATCCTGATATAATCAATCAAAATAAAGTTTAAGATTATTGTATAATATTCAAGAAAGGTAGGTTTCTTTCTATTCCTGCTTGATATAAATGATAAACCCCATGGTTTCTGAAACTTGACCACAAATCACTTACCATGAAGTAAGTATTTATTATAATGGAACATATGGCCTCAGGTAAAAAGAAAATAATGACAAGGATTTCTATTCTCATCATTTTTATTCAGAGTTTTGGTAGCCCTAGCCACAGTAATTAAAGAAGAAAAAGAAATAAAAGAAATTCAATTGGAAAAGAAGTAAAACCATCACTATTTTCAGGTGACATGATGCTATTCAAAGCAAATTCTAAATATGCTACCAGAAAACTGATAAAGCTCATCAATGAATTCAGAAAAGTTGCAGGATACGGAATTAATATACAGAAATATTTTGCATTTCTATACACTAACAATGAAAGGTCACAAAGAGAAATTAAGGAAATAATACCACTCACCACAACATGCAGAGAATAAAATACCTAGGAATAAACCTACCCAAGCAGATAAAATACCTGTACTTTGAATATTATAAGATGCTTAAGAAAGAAACAGAAGGTAATACAAACATATGGGAAGATACCCCATGTTCTTGGATTAAAAGAATCAATATTGTCAAAAAGACTATACTACCCAAGACAATCTGCAGATTCTGTGCAAACCCTTATAAAACTAATGGCATATTTTACAAAACTAGAACAAAAATTATTTTTTAAAATTTATATGGAAATACAAAAGACCAGAATAGCCAAAACAACCTTGAGAGGAAAAAAAAAAAAAAAAGGAGCTGAAGGAATCATGCTACCTGACTGAAAAACTATACTACAAAGCTATGGTGATCAAATCAGTCTGGTGCTGGCATGAAAACAGACATACAGATCAATGGAACAGGATAAAAAGCCAAGAATAAACCCACATACGTAGTCATTTCAACTATGAGAAAGGAGAAAAGGATATGCAATGGAGAAAAGACAATCCCTTCAGTAAGAGGTGCTGGGAAAACTGGACAATTGCATGTGAAAGAATGGAATTAGAACTATCTCTAACACCACTCAAAACATAAACTCAATGTAAATTGAAGACCTTAATGTAAGACTGGTTGCTATAAAACTCCTAGAAGAAAACATAGAACAACATTTGACATAAATCGCAGCAGTATCTTTTTTATTCCACCTCCTAGAGTAAAGGAAAAAAAAAAGAAAAATAAACTAATGAGACCTAATTAAACTCAAAAGCTTTTTGCCCACCATAGGAAACCATAAACGAAATAAGAAGACAACCTACAGAACCAGAAAAGCTATTTGTAAATGATGTGACTGACAAGGAATTAATTTTCAAAATACACAAAGACCTCATACAGTTCAATATCAGAAAAACAAACAACCCAACCAAAAAATGGGCAGAAGATCTATACACACATTTCTCTAAAGGAGACATGAAGATGGCCAATAGGCATGTGGAAACATGCTTGATATATTTGTAGTAGCATGGATGAACCTAAAGATTATAATACTAAGTGAAGTAATCTGGACAGGGAATGCCAAATATCATAAGATTTCATTTATATGCAGAATATAAAATGAAATGATACAAATGAACTTATATACAGAACAGAAAGAAGTCGACAGAAAAATATACTCATGGTTACCAAAGTGAAAAGGAGGGGACAGATAAATTAGGAGTTTGGGATTAACATATACACACTGTGAGTGCTGTACTAAATCACTTTAAGTCATATTGGGCTCCTTATAACCCTATGGACTGTAGGTCACCAGGTTCCATTGTCCATGGGATCCTTCAGGCAAGAATACTGGAATGGGTTGCCATGCCCTCCTCCAGGAGATCTTTCCAACTCCAAGGGTCTAACCCACATCTCTTATGCCTCCTATTTGTAGGCAGGTTCTTTACCATTAGTGCCACCTGGTAAGCCCTAATAAACACAGAACCAGACCTATGATAGATAACCAACAAGGACCTACTGTGTAGCACAAAGAGCTCTAATCAGTATTATGTAATAACCTATAAGGGGAAAAATCTTTAAAAATAGATACATATGTATGTATAACAGAATCACTTTGCTGTATACCTGCAACTATCACAACACTGTAAATCAAGTATATTTCAAAAAAAAAAAAAAAGCTGAACATGGTTTTAAAAAGAGAGAAGGAAAATATACTGGTATTTCCTAACATTGTTGAGCTTCTGAATTAAGCCTCACTTAGAACATCATTTTTAAAGTTGTATTTATTTGAGTTGATGTGTGCATGTGTGCTAAGTCATCTCAGTCATGTCTAACTCTGTGCAATCCTATGGACTCCACCCACCAAGCTCCTCTGTCCATGGGATCTCTAGGCAAGAATACCGGAGTGAGTTGCCATGCCCCCCCTCCAGTGGATCTTTCCAACCTAGGGATTGAACCTGCATCTCTTATGTCTCCTGTATTAAGTGGCAGGTTCTCTACCACTAGCACCACCTGGGAAGCCCCATCTGAGCCGATATATTTTATTATTTAATCTAGTTTTCACTAAGTTATCTAAAAATGGAACATTCTCAAGTAATCGACTCTGGTGTGTTTTTCTTAGATTACACTTGATTGAATAAGGAGGTCAAACTTTTATTGTGCATTACCTCTAAAGAAAATAGTATGTTTAATGTAGGTAATGTTCAGTAAACTGTCTCTCCTTGAAGAGTAAAGTTGAGTGAGAGGTGATTCTGAGGCAGCTGGGAAAACAGCAGTCAAGGTGAGAGAATAGTCCATTACCATGTGCAACTGTGGAATGAATGTAAACTCCACAAGAGAGGAAACTCTTTTTCCAGTCTGTAATAATGGATCCTTCAGTAGTTATTACACCAAGTAAGTGGATTCATTATGAGTTACATTATACGTTATAGTTGTTCCTTTTGAAGCTGTTCTGCTTGTTTGCAGCTTAACCATCTATGGACCTGTGGAAGGTAACCAAAGAGACTTTTTATGTTTATAAGGTGGAGTGCTCTTTCTCTTGCACAGCTCAATTCAACTCTGGCTAAGTAGAGGTGGTGGGGAGTGAAGCTTCCCAGGCTCTGCACTCCTAGCTAGACCCTGAGTAGAATGGAAGATTGCTATGGACCTTGGGAGAATGTACTGGCCTGGGACTTGGGTATGAACCTTACACAGAGCACTGGGAGTGTGTTTCAGGGAGATGACCTGACCAGATGCCAAGAAGATGAGTGTGTGGCTGACTCACACCCCTCAACCCCTAATGAATGGAGCAACTCCAAGGCAGTGATGGCTTCCATGCGGGCAAAAAAGTAGAGGGAATGCCAGATTGGATGATGAACCTCTTCATTCAGGAGCTTCAAGACTAGGAAATCCACTTTTAGAGAAAGTAGAGCTTTCAGAGATACATGTTATATATTAAAGCTAGAAGAACCTTAAAAAACAACCTCACACAATGTTTATCTCTTGGAGGAGTATTTCTTTGGCATATTAAAAAGAGAGTTTGGAGGGAAACTTCTGGTTAAATGCATTCATAAAAGAATTATGGGGTAGGTCATTTCTTTACTGTCAAGGAGTCAGGGTCTCATGAATATGCCTTGTGGATTTGCTGGTCTACTGTGTACTCTCTCCACACTTTCGTAGAACCTCTCCTTTTCTTTTTTTTTCTTTTTTTTTGAAAGATCTAAAAATGGAACATTCTCAAGTAATCGACTCTGGTGTGTTTTTCTTAGATTACACTTGATTGAATAAGGAGGTCAAACTTTTATTGTGCATTACCTCTAAAGAAAATAGTATGTTTAATGTAGGTAATGTTCAGTAAACTGTCTCTCCTTGAAGAGTAAAGTTGAGTGAGAGGTGATTCTGAGGCAGCTGGGAAAACAGCAGTCAAGGTGAGAGAATAGTCCATTACCATGTGCAACTGTGGAATGAATGTAAACTCCACAAGAGAGGAAACTCTTTTTCCAGTCTGTAATAATGGATCCTTCAGTAGTTATTACACCAAGTAAGTGGATTCATTATGAGTTACATTATACGTTATAGTTGTTCCTTTTGAAGCTGTTCTGCTTGTTTGCAGCTTAACCATCTATGGACCTGTGGAAGGTAACCAAAGAGACTTTTTATGTTTATAAGGTGGAGTGCTCTTTCTCTTGCACAGCTCAATTCAACTCTGGCTAAGTAGAGGTGGTGGGGAGTGAAGCTTCCCAGGCTCTGCACTCCTAGCTAGACCCTGAGTAGAATGGAAGATTGCTATGGACCTTGGGAGAATGTACTGGCCTGGGACTTGGGTATGAACCTTACACAGAGCACTGGGAGTGTGTTTCAGGGAGATGACCTGACCAGATGCCAAGAAGATGAGTGTGTGGCTGACTCACACCCCTCAACCCCTAATGAATGGAGCAACTCCAAGGCAGTGATGGCTTCCATGCGGGCAAAAAAGTAGAGGGAATGCCAGATTGGATGATGAACCTCTTCATTCAGGAGCTTCAAGACTAGGAAATCCACTTTTAGAGAAAGTAGAGCTTTCAGAGATACATGTTATATATTAAAGCTAGAAGAACCTTAAAAAACAACCTCACACAATGTTTATCTCTTGGAGGAGTATTTCTTTGGCATATTAAAAAGAGAGTTTGGAGGGAAACTTCTGGTTAAATGCATTCATAAAAGAATTATGGGGTAGGTCATTTCTTTACTGTCAAGGAGTCAGGGTCTCATGAATATGCCTTGTGGATTTGCTGGTCTACTGTGTACTCTCTCCACACTTTCGTAGAACCTCTCCTTTTTCTCTTTTTCCTTTTTTGAAAAGATCATTTCATGACTGTAGGATTCATGGAATATATCTTAGAAAATGTTACTTCCATTTAAGCACAGAATGTTACCGATAAGCAGACCAAGGGCTGGAAAGATAACTCTGCTTGATCAGTTCAAACCAAAGTGTCTGTTAGTGACTGTTAAATTCAATTTATACCCTCAAGCTCAACTTTATTTCTGCCCTATAATAGCTTCCTTCTTCTATCATATCTAAGATGCACTGGTTTTCATTTATTTTAAGAAATATTTTCTCTCATTCATGTTCCCTGGTGAATTTGTAAATGGAGAAGTTAACAACTATTGACTGGGCAGCCACACTCAGGTTTCTAAGACTGGGCTCAAGTTAGTGAATGCTTAATCCTTCTAATGATGGGGTCTCTTTGTGTCATAGAGACCTCTAACACAGCAGTTATAAACATTTTATGAAAGTCTAACATCTCCACTAAGTAAACTGAATGATGTATAACCAGAGGTGGTAAAGATATTTTAAATTTTGTATGGTTTCTCACTGAAATGAAAATACCCATATTCATATTACCTTAGCCATATTTAAAAATGAAGTAATAGTTAGGGCACAGAAATTGATTTCTCACATAAAATAGATTCAACTTTTATATGTTTTTCTAAATATAGTCTTTGACTATAGAAGAAGAATGATGAAATGACCTGAGCAGATATTCTTATATTGCAGTTTTAAGAATGAGTAGTATAAAACACTTCCTAAATGCTATACAGATGTATTCTCACCTCTCTATAACTTTTTGAGTGAGTGCATGGTGTGCTGGAAGATTGGAATCACAGATTATATTTAATAAATATTATAAAATGAATTTCAAATAATTGAGTAGTTTTCATTGAGGTAATAAAAGATGGAATGCAGAATGAAGAGTTATTTCACTGGTCAACAGGAGACCATGAAAACTTGTTATTTTTAGTGTGCATAATTATAAACTGCAATTCTCAAAACTAATTAAGCAGCAACTATATAATGACAATTACAATTTTAAATTCAAATTTACTGTATTTTAAACAGGAACACTTCATATAATTGTTTGAATATAAAATAATGATATCAGACTATAATTAAAATCTTGATATGTTATTAAGTATTGAGAAACACATAGAATGAAACTGAAATGGATAAAGTTTCTTAACATATCAATAGGAAAATCGAGTGACTTAGGAATAGAAAGGATAATGGTTTATCAATTATTAAATCCTAATAGACTGGAGTCATGAAAGTTTTTTCAGAATAGGTTTGACTGAAACAATATAACACTTCTTTGGGAATGATGAAGGCAGGCTAATGACAGTTGACCCTATTCCATGATTAAGACTTGACATGAACATTCCGCAGGTTAGACTCTGCTCAGAAAGCTTGTCAGGAATACAGTTGGGCTACTAAAATCATGAAAGACTGAACAGGATTTGAGGAAGAGGACTGGATATGGGCTCTCCAAAGCAGAATAGGGAACTTCAATATTCTACTAGTTCCTAAGAATTGAAGGGAAATGCCATGGAGTGGTGAGGAGAAATCTATGCACGTCAGAGACCTCTTGAGAAGCTGATGTCACGTTTACATCAGAGAAGCTGGGAAAAGGTAACTCTGTGGAGACCAGCAGTAGTACTTCTCTATAAACTTCAGGAAACTCTTGGGCCTCTATCTTGGAGCCTTCAGCCACCCCAATCATATGGTTTTGCTTCCAGCATGTAATACTTTAACCTTCAAGGCTTTGAAGACATATGTAAGATAATTTCCATTCAAGACCTATAAAGTGGTCATGTCTATGTGAACTCAGAAAAAAAGGAAGTAAAAGCTTCTTTACCTGCAGGAACACGTTTGACTCTAAGTACCCTTAGTAGTTCTGTTTTGCCACCTAATCTGTACAAGTATTCCTTAACACATTCTGTAGAGAAAGAAAAGTGAGATGATGATACACTTATAAAAACCTTGTATTTACTTACTTTTTTTTTTTTTTAAATTTATCTTTTGGAGGGTGGGGTGGGGGGGGGGGGGATGGGTAGGCCACTTCTGTTGGTCTTTCATTTCTCTATTTTCATCCGTCTTTGTTCTTTGGCCCGTTTGGGCCTCACATCACGATGGCCTCTGTTGTTGCATAGCACCAGCTCTGGGCGCATGCGCTCCAGAGCTCCAGCTCGGTAATTGGACACATCAGTCCAGCCGCTCCGTGGCACGTGGGATCTTCCCAGGCCAGGGATCGAACCGGCGCCCCTTGCACTGCAAGGCGGTGTCCTTACCCACTGGATCACTAGGGGAAGCCCTACTTATTTTTTTTTAAAGATTTATTTATTTTATTTTTGGGCGGGGGTCAGGTTGGGGAGGGAGGGGAGTGGGCGGGCCACTTCTATTGGTCTTTCATTTCTCTATTTTCATCCGTCTTTGTTCCTTGGCTCCTGTGGGCCTCCCATCGCGGTGGCGTCTGTCGCTGCAGAGTGCTGGCTCTGGGCCCACGCGTGCCAGAGCTCCAGCTCGGTAATTGGACACATTGATCCAGCCACTCCGCGGCACGTGGGATCTTACCAGGCCAGGGATCGAACCAGCGCCGCTTGCACTGCAATGCGGTGTCCTTACCCACTGGACCACCAGGGGAAGCCCCTACTTACTTATTTTTAAAAGCAGTTTGTTTTTTATTTTCTTTCTTTTTTATTTTCCATTTTTGGCTGCACTGCGTCTATTTTTTTTTTTTTTTAATTTTGGTCTCTTTTAATTGGTCTTTCATTTATTCATTTTCATCCATCCTTGTTCTTTGGCCTGTATGGACCTCTCATTGCAGAGCACCAGCTCTGGGAGCATGCTCTCCAAGGCTTGTAATTGAACACACAGGTCCAGTTGCTCTGCCTCACATGTGATCTTCCCAGGCCAGGGATCCAACCAGCACCCCTTGCATTGCAAGTCAGACTGTTTACCCACTGGACCAGCAGGGAAGCCCTGCACTAGGTCTTTGTTGCACATGTGGGTTCTAGGGTGTGGGCTCGGTAGCTGTGACACACAGGCTTAACTTCCTTTCAGCATGTGGAATCTTCCTGAACCAGTGGTGGAACCTGTGTGCCTTCCACTGGGAGGCAGATTCCTAACCACTGGACCACCAGGGAATTCCAAAACCTCTTCTATTTGAAATGCTGCTATCAGAGGCAGATTTACTACAAAACTGATGATGCAGCAGTTTCAGGTCCCTTTCAGATGAGACTTGGAAGGGTCCTTTCTGAGACTTTGGACCCTTTAGGAAGTGCTCACAGAAAACTATATATTTTGTTTCATTCTCTTGAATAGAGCCTCCACATAATCTAGAACTGTGCCCTACTGTTTCTCTGACATACAAAGAAACCTGACATTTTGTATTTTATGCACCTGATACAATTTTAACTCCCCCATCATCAGATAACAGATTTTTTAAAAAAGTCACCAAACTGATATCTCAGTCCCTTCTGATATGTGGGTCTCCCTTATAGATGACTTTGCCATTCATGCTTCTTCTGATCCGTCTCTGTTCCTTGGCTCCTGTGGGCCTCCCATCGCGGTGGCGTCTGTCGTCGCAGAGCGCCGGCTCTGGGCGCATGCGCTCCAGAGCTCTGGCTCGGTAATTGGACACATTGATCCAGCCACTCCGCGGCACGTGGGATCTTACCAGGCCAGGGATCGAACCAGCGCCGCTTGCACTGCAATGCGGTGTCCTTACCCACTGGACCACCAGGGGAAGCCCCTACTTACTTATTTTTAAAAGCAGTTTGTTTTTTATTTTCTTTCTTTTTTATTTTCCATTTTTGGCTGCACTGCGTCTATTTTTTTTTTTTTTTAATTTTGGTCTCTTTTAATTGGTCTTTCATTTATTCATTTTCATCCATCCTTGTTCTTTGGCCTGTATGGACCTCTCATTGCAGAGCACCAGCTCTGGGAGCATGCTCTCCAAGGCTTGTAATTGAACACACAGGTCCAGTTGCTCTGCCTCACATGTGATCTTCCCAGGCCAGGGATCCAACCAGCACCCCTTGCATTGCAAGTCAGACTGTTTACCCACTGGACCAGCAGGGAAGCCCTGCACTAGGTCTTTGTTGCACATGTGGGTTCTAGGGTGTGGGCTCGGTAGCTGTGACACACAGGCTTAACTTCCTTTCAGCATGTGGAATCTTCCTGAACCAGTGGTGGAACCTGTGTGCCTTCCACTGGGAGGCAGATTCCTAACCACTGGACCACCAGGGAATTCCAAAACCTCTTCTATTTGAAATGCTGCTATCAGAGGCAGATTTACTACAAAACTGATGATGCAGCAGTTTCAGGTCCCTTTCAGATGAGACTTGGAAGGGTCCTTTCTGAGACTTTGGACCCTTTAGGAAGTGCTCACAGAAAACTATATATTTTGTTTCATTCTCTTGAATAGAGCCTCCACATAATCTAGAACTGTGCCCTACTGTTTCTCTGACATACAAAGAAACCTGACATTTTGTATTTTATGCACCTGATACAATTTTAACTCCCCCATCATCAGATAACAGATTTTTTAAAAAAGTCACCAAACTGATATCTCAGTCCCTTCTGATATGTGGGTCTCCCTTATAGATGACTTTGCCATTCATGCTTCTTCTGAGTAAATGTTCAGTTTTCTAGGTCCTGTCCCACACCAACACACCTCCACTTTAAGATGAAAGTCGTTCTGCCCCCAGTGTATACAGCGTAGTATACATGACCTTATTGTGTGTGCACGCGTGTGTGTGACAGGTCAGGGGAGGAAAACAATAGATGCTATGTGCTAGCTTTTCATTCTTTGTTGACTTCCACTTCAATTGTTTTAGCTAGTCTAGAGATAAATTTTTTCTTCATCCAATCAGGTCAGGACTTTATAGATTTTTAATTTCTCATTAATGGTGCAGACCTCTGTGTGTGTAAGCAACATCATCTGTATGATCTACCTTGGGAATTCTCGGTCCCAGCTCCTGGAGACTGCCTCTTGTGTTGGGACTGCATAGCAAGTCTTGATCCTCAATTTACCACTTCCGTGTCTCTCACCGAGCAGGTAGAAAAATCTAGTCACTAGTCACATTCACCTTACTATAAAGGGGAGGAAAGGGAGAGCTGTCTGTTCTAATCAAGGCTCCTATTACAACTTGCTACTGGATGTTGGAACCCTGTAGCTGTCACTTACTTTATAATCCAATGACAATGAGGTGAAACCCCCTTGGTTTCTGACTTATTTTTGTCACCTTATCTAGTACCCCCATTACAGAAATTTGCTAGGGATAGGGCAGTAGCTTGCAAAAATGCCCCCAACTCTCTATCCCTCCATATTTTCATATCTTGTGCTGTAGAAATGTGCAGTTCTGCCTAGGAGATGGAGTCTATTTCCCTACACTGAATCTGAGTTGGCCCTGTGAGCCACCTTTGCAAGTACAATGTTTTGGACAGAAGTGATGCTGGGTGAATTTCAGAATATCCTGGGTTTACTACACCAATTTGTAATATTTGGTGGGCCAAAAAAAAAAGCTTCTTTTAAGCCCTAACTGTTTTTTCATTCTCTTAAAACCCAATAATCTAGAACTGTGCCCTACTGTTTCTCTGACATACAAAGAAACCTGACATTTTGTATTTTATGCACCTGATACAATTTTAACTCCCCCATCATCAGATAACAGATTTTTTAAAAAAGTCACCAAACTGATATCTCAGTCCCTTCTGATATGTGGGTCTCCCTTATAGATGACTTTGCCATTCATGCTTCTTCTGAGTAAATGTTCAGTTTTCTAGGTCCTGTCCCACACCAACACACCTCCACTTTAAGATGAAAGTCGTTCTGCCCCCAGTGTATACAGCGTAGTATACATGACCTTATTGTGTGTGCACGCGTGTGTGTGACAGGTCAGGGGAGGAAAACAATAGATGCTATGTGCTAGCTTTTCATTCTTTGTTGACTTCCACTTCAATTGTTTTAGCTAGTCTAGAGAAAAATTTTTTTCTTCATCCAATCAGGTCAGGACTTTATAGATTTTTAATTTCTCATTAATGGTGCAGACCTCTGTGTGTGTAAGCAACATCATCTGTATGATCTACCTTGGGAATTCTCGGTCCCAGCTCCTGGAGACTGCCTCTTGTGTTGGGACTGCATAGCAAGTCTTGATCCTCAATTTACCACTTCCGTGTCTCTCACCGAGCAGGTAGAAAAATCTAGTCACTAGTCACATTCACCTTACTATAAAGGGGAGGAAAGGGAGAGCTGTCTGTTCTAATCAAGGCTCCTATTACAACTTGCTACTGGATGTTGGAACCCTGTAGCTGTCACTTACTTTATAATCCAATGACAATGAGGTGAAACCCCCTTGGTTTCTGACTTATTTTTGTCACCTTATCTAGTACCCCCATTACAGAAATTTGCTAGGGATAGGGCAGTAGCTTGCAAAAATGCCCCCAACTCTCTATCCCTCCATATTTTCATATCTTGTGCTGTAGAAATGTGCAGTTCTGCCTAGGAGATGGAGTCTATTTCCCTACACTGAATCTGAGTTGGCCCTGTGAGCCACCGTTGCAAGTACAATGTTTTGGACAGAAGTGATGCTGGGTGAATTTCAGAATATCCTGGGTTTACTACACCAATTTTTGTAATATTTGGTGGGCTACAAAAATGTGTTTTGTGTATACATAGTGAGAAATGTTTAGAATTTGGAAACTTCTTTCAAGCCTTTCACAAATTCTCTCTTTCAGGATCATGTGGATCACACACACAGAAAAATAACCTTTGAGATTAAGTCACAACAATGCTCTGTTTGCACTAGCTCTATCTGCCATCTCTTGCAGTGGGTATATGGAAATTCAAACATTGTGCGGTGAGTCACAAGGCACCATATGGTATTAAATGGAAGTCTGAAGAATTTTTCAAGGTAATTTTTATCTCTAAGTAGAGAGGAGCCTGATAGGCTACAGTCCATAGGGTTGCAGAGAGTCGGACAAGACTGAAGCAACTTAGTACACATGCACGCAGAGCCAATATTGAATGCAATTTTTACAAGTTTCAAAGCTTATTGATCAATAATAAAAGTGATATATATGAAACTTTCTACATTTACAGAATACCATTCTCAATATAAAGGCTTCCCAAGTGGAGTGGTAAAGAATCTACTGCCCATACAGGAGACATAAGAGACTTGGGTTGGATCCCTGGGTCAGGTATATTCCCTGCAGGAAAAAATGGAAACCCATTTCAGTACTCTTGCCTAGGAAATCCCGCGGACAGAGGAGCCTGGAGGACTACAGTCCATGGGGTCACAAAGTGTTAGACATGACTGAGCATTCATGCATGCACACCCACACAATCTCAATATATCTCATTTTGATACTGAAAATGTCTATAAGGCAGGGGAGGTATGCATCATGGTCCTTATATAATAAGAAAACTAAAGCCTAAGGAATTTTATTTTAAGTGGAAGACCTTGAGTCCATTTCCACTTTCTGGCTTAGAATCTATTATTCTTTGCATTATAAGGAAGAATGGAGTAGGATAAATCACATGCACAAATCTAAACATAACATAAGGTAGAGCATACTAAAATATATTTAAAAATAAATACAGCGTGGTAGCAGTTTAGGAGAGGGAAACAGACATTGCTTTGTCTGACAGATCAAAAGCGATATTTGAATCAGGTTCTGTAGAAAAGGAGGTTAGCTCAGGAATGTAACAGTGAATGATCATAGCCATCTATCAGTGTAACATACTATGCTGACTGAACAATGGATTTAGAAAGAATATAAAATAATATAGCAAAAGCAATTGTATAGATTTAACATTCATTTAAAAATCTAATAGCAAACTGAAAATGCAAGATGCCCTTGATAAATGAATAATGGGTACCTTTCAAAAATCTATATCATACTTAATGGTAAACGTAAGCAAACAACATATTTAATGGTAAAACTTCAAAAGCACTTGAATTAAATCAGGATCATGACAAGGAGGTCTTCCACGGCCCAGAGTGAGGTGAGGCCAGTAAAGACAAAGTCAACATTTACACAATCCTCTGAGGAAGTAGGCCTTTAAAATTCACCCCCTGACCTCATGCTAGATATTCTAGACAACATCCTTGAAGACATAATAAGTAAGATGATTAAATGCACATAAATAAAGCATATAACTCTAAAAAGAGACCAAATTATCTGTATCACTTTGCTGAAAGAGCAGCTTTTCTCATTATCCTTATTAATGTATAATCTTTCCTTCTGCCTACTCTTCTGCTTTGATTGCATTGAATAAAACTCACGACATACTTCTTCGCCAGTGTCATAGGTGATGGTGTCCTCTGCCAGGGATCTGCTTTCTGTGCAAAGGGGTCCTAGGAGATTCCTTACTTGGTATCACCTGTCACTACTGATATTAATTTCTGCTGCTACCAAATAACAGGCACCAGACACAATTCCTCATGAGGTCCCTTTTATAGAGTGCAGTGTGTAGTCACTGGGTCCTCTTACTGCCCCATATGTAGGTCCCTCACTGTGTAAAACAGCATTAAACCTGGACATAATTCAGAGCAGTCAGAATACTGAAATCACATTTGTGAGCACATAACAGTCTTAATTGTATATGATGTCTTATACCCTCAATATCTTATTGAGCTGTTAGAATTTTCCAGGGTTTATTCTTCAGCCCTATTTCTGGGATTCAGTAATAAGCGTTGGTAGTACTAAAATATATTTAAAAATAAATACAGCGTGGTAGCAGTTTAGGAGAGGGAAGCAGACATTGCTTTGTCTGACAGATCAAAAGCGATATTTGAATCAGGTTCTGTAGAAAAGGAGGTTAGCTCAGGAATGTAACAGTGAATGATCATAGCCATCTATCAGTGTAACATACTATGCTGACTGAACAATGGATTTAGAAAGAATATAAAATAATATAGCAAAAGCAATTGTATAGATTTAACATTCATTTAAAAATCTAATAGCAAACTGAAAATGCAAGATGCCCTTGATAAATGAATAATGGGTACCTTTCAAAAATCTATATCATACTTAATGGTAAACGTAAGCAAACAACATATTTAATGGTAAAACTTCAAAAGCACTTGAATTAAATCAGGATCATGACAAGGAGGTCTTCCACGGCCCAGAGTGAGGTGAGGCCAGTAAAGACAAAGTCAACATTTACAC
The DNA here is from genome assembly GCA_022376925.1 of Tragulus kanchil. Lineage (NCBI taxonomy): Eukaryota > Metazoa > Chordata > Mammalia > Artiodactyla > Tragulidae > Tragulus > Tragulus kanchil. Next base: position 56,133,661 of record JAIOJX010000004.1, read on the forward strand.
AATCCTCTGAGGAAGTAGGCCTTTAAAATTCACCCCCTGACCTCATGCTAGATATTCTAGACAACATCCTTGAAGACATAATAAGTAAGATGATTAAATGCACATAAATAAAGCATATAACTCTAAAAAGAGACCAAATTATCTGTATCACTTTGCTGAAAGAGCAGCTTTTCTCATTATCCTTATTAATGTATAATCTTTCCTTCTGCCTACTCTTCTGCTTTGATTGCATTGAATAAAACTCACGACATACTTCTTCGCCAGTGTCATAGGTGATGGTGTCCTCTGCCAGGGATCTGCTTTCTGTGCAAAGGGGTCCTAGGAGATTCCTTACTTGGTATCACCTGTCACTACTGATATTAATTTCTGCTGCTACCAAATTACAGGCACCAGACACAATTCCTCATGAGGTCCCTTTTATAGAGTGCAGTGTGTAGGCACTGGGTCCTCTTACTGCCCCATATGTAGGTCCCCTCACTGTGTAAAAACAGCATTAAACCTGGACATAATTCAGAGCAGTCAGAATACTGAAATCACATTTGTGAGCACATAACAGTCTTAATTGTATATGATGTCTTATACCCTCAATATCTTATTGAGCTGTTAGAATTTTTTTCCAGGGTTTATTCTTCAGCCCTATTTCTGGGATTCAGTCCTAGACCCACAACAGATAGATCACAGGACAAATCTGAGTGACAGATACCATGCTATGCTTTGAATTGCCTTTCTCTCTTCCAGCTGAGGGGAGGCTTTCTCATTGTGCAGAACTATGGGTTGACCCGTAACGTAAATTCTTCTGAAGGATTCTTTGTAGCTCGTGGAAAAAGCACTTCTGGCTAATCCATCTCAGTCAGTCTTCCAGACACGCCCAAATACTCCATGGTTAAACATAGCTTAGACTCAACTGAGAGAGTGTACAAATTCCTATCTCACAAGAAATCCTTTTGTCAATTATTCAGCTTGACAAGAAGGTATATAAACTGGTAAAGCTAATAAAATACAGACTAAATTCTCAAGCTCTTAATAATTAAAAAGCTACAAGTGTTTTCAGCCTTTCTAGTACTTCATCAGGTCACCTATCTTTAGAATGTAAATATGTAGTAACAATAATATAATACCACTAGTTAAATTTCATAAAGAAGAAAATGTAGTGGCTAAAATATCAAATACTTTGTACCAAGGTACAAATATGTTAATAGCCTGAACTTTGTTAAAGAGACGGGATTAAGAAATTCCCCAAGCGAGAAACTTTTAGGAAAATGCCCTTGGAAAGAAAAGTTATTTTATTTTACAGCCTAGATTTTTGTAGTTAGAAACATGGGATTTGAAGAAAGACTTGAGTTTGAAGCCTTTTTATTTTTCTTACTGACTCTGTGATTATACATAATCCTCCCACTCTCAGTGGAATTTGTTCTACAAATGGAACTATAATTTCACAAAGGATTTTTTTTTTTATCAAGATTTAGTAAGCTCATGTCTTTATGTGCTTAGCATAGACACTAGCCTATAGAAAATAATTAATGGTCACTACTTTTATTTTTTTTATTTTTTTCAAATAGTTCTTACCAACTTCCTTGGAACTTCCTTTGGATTTTACTCCATTACCCACAACAATTGGTATGTATAAATTCTTAAAGATATTAAGCATTATCCATTCTTCTTTTATTTATTTCTCTGATTTACATGAAGTCAAACTTGTTGGAGGTTTATTTGGTCCCAAGAAAACAATATGGAATATTTTCAAGTTTTCTTAGAAAGATTTCTTACATCATGAATTCTCAAATATACCTTTCACATGTGCAAAACGAAGTAGACAGAGTGTAGTCTTAAATCAATTAGATGAAGCATGAAGACGTAAATTTTAAAGGTGTACAGCAGATGTCCTATCCCTTACTCTAGATTTTTCAGCTCTGGGTGCAGTGGGAGCTCACAGCACTTTCAGCAATCCAGCTAAGGCCACGGGGAGTTATAATTAGACAGATAATAAAATGAGGTTAGCATTACATTTTTCACACTTCTAATGTGTCTGACAATCTAACATAAAGCAGATGTCTCCTAAGACAGAATTGACATGAATGGCTGGGCTTGGCAAATCATAAAGCATGAAAAGTACACCTTTAAGAAAAGCCAACATTACCTCTTTTATCAGCATCCATCCCACGGAAACACGTTTCTGGAGCTGGCTTCTCTGGCTCAGAGATTGATTCAGCTGTATTCAAAATAAAGAATGAGATCATGCACATCAATTTTACTTAATTAGCCTTTTACATGACTTTCATTTCTGTGAAGTTAGCTAATTAACAACATGCTTCCAAATCAACTCTCCTCCTTTTCTCTCTTGAGTTCACAGGCGTTTTCACTCTTATACTCACTAAAATCGGCTCTGTTAAATCTCTTCTTCTTCAGTGATTCAGGCTTGAGGGTAGTTCCCCATTGAGATACAGTAGCTGTACTATTAATTTTGTTCTATACTCTTCTCTCTCTAGGAAACAAGCTATTTAATTCGTGAGATCGCTCTGAGGCACCGTGTTTATGTTGTTGAGCAGATTTATGTAGCGCCTGTATTGAGCAACTGACTATGCTGGCTGGAAATGACTATACTTGCCACAGATATGAATTTTAAATAAAATTGTTTCAAAGCCTATTTAAGTAAATGAAAGAGCCCTCTCCATCACCAAAATGAATGCTATCTCATGTTCCCATACAGAGTTACTTCTTTTTTCTTAAATGAAGTGTGATTATATCTTCCTGACAGAGTTCCCGGCATTGTTGAATGCAACAGATACATTTTGGTTGATGAGAGTATTAGTGTAAAGTGACTGATAGCATTGTACTCTCCAACACCTTTCAAAGAACCAGATTGGGAAACTTCCCCAGACCACATTGTAGTTTACAATCTGTTGACTCCGCCGGTCAGTACTTTTGTGGAAAGAAGTCATGTTTCTCTCTCAGTTAACCTGTAAGTTTGACTTTTAGTTCTACATGAACTGGCATTAATACTGATGGCTCTTCTTTCCAGTACAGTTGAGAACTCTTTCCATTACACGTTTTGAAGAGGGATAGGGAATGGAAACTCTAAGATCTGAAACCAGTGGAGTTAACCAGTTGTAATCTTAACTGGATTACCACCCTGAGTTATGAAGAGTTTAGTGGAAGCTTGGCATTTTGTCATAAAGTTATTGCTTGACTCTGCAGACTATGCTGTTTCAAGTACTAAACATTATTCCTGGTGAATAAATACCAAACATAATCAAAATATTCGTAAGGACTGTTAGAACATTGGAATAGGTGCAACGAAATGTTCTATTGTGATTTACCCAAACCTCTGTATAGTCTGCATTCCTATAATTTCAAAAAAAAAAAGTCATTTCTGGGAATTAGTTTAGCAAAGGGTTGCAAAGCATAACATACGAAATATCAGTAAAATGACATTAAATCCTAACAATGTAGCTCACCAGGGGGGACAAAAAGCTATTAGTGAAAAAAAAAGGAAATCAGTCATTTAAAACTGACAATAGAAGCAATTAGGGGCATATTAATAACTCCATACATAATAATTAACTTAAATTACACAGATTATGGGGCTTTGGTAGATGAAATTTGAGACTCAACAAGCAATGCTTAGCTGACTTTAATGGTGATAGTGATGTATGAGGGGAAAGATAGATCTGAAACAATTTTGGTTCAAGCCGTGATTTATAGCAAAGAATAGCCTTTACACCCTAAAAGAATAGATAGCCATACAGAGTTACTTCTTTTTCTTAAATGAAGTGTGATTATATCTTCCTGACAGAGTTCGGCATTGTTGAATGCAACAGATACATTTTGGTTGATGAGAGTATTAGTGTAAAGTGACTGATAGCATTGTACTCTCCAACACCTTTCAAAGAACCAGATTGGGAAACTTCCCCAGACCACATTGTAGTTTACAATCTGTTGACTCCGCGGTCAGTACTTTTGTGGAAAGAAGTCATGTTTCTCTCTCAGTTAACCTGTAAGTTTGACTTTTAGTTCTACATGAACTGGCATTAATACTGATGGCTCTTCTTTCCAGTACAGTTGAGAACTCTTTCCATTACACGTTTTGAAGAGGGATAGGGAATGGAAACTCTAAGATCTGAAACCAGTGGAGTTAACCAGTTGTAATCTTAACTGGATTACCACCCTGAGTTATGAAGAGTTTAGTGGAAGCTTGGCATTTTGTCATAAAGTTATTGCTTGGCTCTGCAGACTATGCTGTTTCAAGTACTAAACATTATTCCTGGTGAATAAATACCAAACATAATCAAAATATTCGTAAGGACTGTTAGAACATTGGAATAGGTGCAACGAAATGTTCTATTGTGATTTACCCAAACCTCTGTATAGTCTGCATTCCTATAATTTCAAAAAAAAAAAGTCATTTCTGGGAATTAGTTTAGCAAAGGGTTGCAAAGCATAACATACGAAATATCAGTAAAATGACATTAAATCCTAACAATGTAGCTCACCAGGGGGGACAAAAAGCTATTAGTGAAAAAAAAAGGAAATCAGTCATTTAAAACTGACAATAGAAGCAATTAGGGGCATATTAATAACTCCATACATAATAATTAACTTAAATTACACAGATTATGGGGCTTTGGTAGATGAAATTTGAGACTCAACAAGCAATGCTTAGCTGACTTTAATGGTGATAGTGATGTATGAGGGGAAAGATAGATCTGAAACAATTTTGGTTCAAGCCGTGATTTATAGCAAAGAATAGCCTTTACACCCTAAAAGTTAGTCGGATACCGAGTCAGAGTATACAATAAAAACTTAGTGTACACAAATACAGAACTAGCTAATTTCATAGAAATTAAGGTTCAACATGTAATATATACAAATATATATTATTTGAGATACAATAAGTCTCTAACCAGAGAGAAGAGAATTATCTCAAATATCATTTAATAGAATATACATTTAAAAAATGTCCTATATTTCAGCAAATCAGTAGCACTGCTAAAGACCAGACTTAGGAGTAAGACACAGTGGGATCCTGTTCAAATTGTGTGGATAAGGTAGGTGAGCATAAAGCCACTGATTTTTAAATCTGATAGTTTCAAATCCCAGATCTGCCACTTAATGAATATGCCATCTTAAGCAAAATATTTAACCTCTTGGAATTTGGCAGTTTCATTTATGAATCTGGGATAATAATATGTATTTCAAGCTATTATTAAAGATTGAGTGAGGTAATCTTGTGAAGTTCTTAGTTCAGCTCCAGGAAGAGAGAATTCATTCAATAAATAGCATCATCTTGGGTGAACTGTAATCTCACTTTAAGGCAGGAGGCATGCCTTGTATGTCTCTTGTATCCTCCATAGGGTTTATCACACTGGCAAAGAACAGGCCTTTCTCAACATACTTAAAATTTTATGTACTGACACATTTCTAATGCGTGCACTTTCATGTAAACTGGTTACTAAGTATGATTACATTGAAAATGCAGATCTGTCATTTAAAAAAATAGTTCTGTGTAAGCTTTTCTTACTATAAAGTATTAAACAAAAGTGTATTTTTGTAGACAACCCAGAAGGAAAATGGGGCTTCCCTGATGGCTCATCAGGTAAAGAATTTGCTTGCAAAGCAAGCGACACAGGAGACGCAGGTGCAGTCCCTGGGTTGGGTAGATCCCCTGGAGAAGGAAATGACAACCCACTCAGTTTTCTTGCTTGAAAATCCCATGGACAGAAGATCCTGGCAGGCTACAGTCCATGGGTCACAAAGGTTGATCACATTGAGGACTATCATGATAGAAGATAGTATCTGAAACAATTTTGGTTCAAGCCGTGATTTATAGCAAAGAATAGCCTTTACACCCTAAAAGTTAGTCGGATACCGAGTCAGAGTATACAATAAAAACTTAGTGTACACAAATACAGAACTAGCTAATTTCATAGAAATTAAGGTTCAACATGTAATATATACAAATATATATTATTTGAGATACAATAAGTCTCTAACCAGAGAGAAGAGAATTATCTCAAATATCATTTAATAGAATATACATTTAAAAAATGTCCTATATTTCAGCAAATCAGTAGCACTGCTAAAGACCAGACTTAGGAGTAAGACACAGTGGGATCCTGTTCAAATTGTGTGGATAAGGTAGGTGAGCATAAAGCCACTGATTTTTAAATCTGATAGTTTCAAATCCCAGATCTGCCACTTAATGAATATGCCATCTTAAGCAAAATATTTAACCTCTTGGAATTTGGCAGTTTCATTTATGAATCTGGGATAATAATATGTATTTCAAGCTATTATTAAAGATTGAGTGAGGTAATCTTGTGAAGTTCTTAGTTCAGCTCCAGGAAGAGAGAATTCATTCAATAAATAGCATCATCTTGGGTGAACTGTAATCTCACTTTAAGGCAGGAGGCATGCCTTGTATGTCTCTTGTATCCTCCATAGGGTTTATCACACTGGCAAAGAACAGGCCTTTCTCAACATACTTAAAATTTTATGTACTGACACATTTCTAATGCGTGCACTTTCATGTAAACTGGTTACTAAGTATGATTACATTGAAAATGCAGATCTGTCATTTAAAAAAATAGTTCTGTGTAAGCTTTTCTTACTATAAAGTATTAAACAAAAGTGTATTTTTGTAGACAACCCAGAAGGAAAATGGGGCTTCCCTGATGGCTCATCAGGTAAAGAATTTGCTTGCAAAGCAAGCGACACAGGAGACGCAGGTGCAGTCCCTGGGTTGGGTAGATCCCCTGGAGAAGGAAATGACAACCCACTCTAGTTTTCTTGCCTTGAAAATCCCATGGACAGAAGATCCTGGCAGGCTACAGTCCATGGGTCACAAAGGTCAGACACAATTGACCGACTAGTACTTTCTTTCTACAGGAAGGATCATAGGGGAATTTCTCTGTTCTCTCCACTTAAGAAAGGCCAACTATACTTTGAAAAACAAAAACCTGGGTTCAGTGTAAGCTACTCAGCTGCTACTTCCTTTTCTTGAGGATAATATCTATTGAGAGCAGATGGCTTTTAAGAACATAAACTCTTACCCAATTTCCTTCCTCCTTCAGCGGTCTGTAAATTGTCTAGCTGTGGAAAACATTGTAAAGGTTTGCTCTCAAATGTTCTCACACCTCATGTGGCCATTTAATAAAACACATCCTGCACACAATTGAGCAAGCAACACTAGAAGCTCACTGAGTGCTGAATTCTGGAAGGAGATATGTCTTTATAAGATGTGCATATACAGTGTTCATCTCTGAGCTTATGGCAATTTTCAATTTCTTTAAAATAGACCAAGTTATAGAGACAAGAGGAAAACAATTATTTTGTTTTATACATCTCATTGACAAGAAGAAATGGATTTGATGGTGTTTCTAATGTGAGCAATGCTCTTTTTGAAGTGTTTCTATAAAAGAAATATAAAGATTTTTGACAGCTAATCATTGGTACCTCTTTGTATCTGATGACAAACCAGGGGTAACAGTCGCACATAAAAGAGACATAAAATTCTTCAAGTCACTTAAAAACCAGTCCTCTGAGTACCTTGGTGTCACTTACATATACAGTATTGAAACAAAATGTTTGAGTAGGGCTTCCCTGGTGGTCCAGTTGGTAAAGAGTTCACCTTGCAAGGCAAGGGGCACCAGTTCCATTCTTGGCAGCGGACGATTGCCCGTGATGCGTAGCGGCTGGACTGGTGTGTCCAGTTACTAGCCAGCGCTCTGGAGAGCGTGCGACCAGAGCTGGTGCTCTGCAACTGACACAGGCAACCACACAGGCCAAAGAATAAAGATGGATGAAAATAAATAAATAAATAACCAATAAAGAGGCTAAATTTAATTTAAAAAAAAAGTGTGAGTAGCTAAATGTTACAGAAATGGCCTTCTTATTTATCATTTGACAGATATGTCATCTTATTAGTATTTCAGAACTTTTCTGATTATAACATTACTTCATATTCAGTATCATAGCATATGAGAAATACAGAAAAGCATAAAGAGGAATGTGAAATTACTCTTAAAGCTACTTTTAGAAACAGACACTATTAGAATTGTCACAGTGGTGTCCACTATGGAGTCAATAAATGTGTGTTTAGGCTTTTTCCTCCTCAAAATTATGACTACCCTGTACAAACCATATGGATTTTGTCCTCAATAAGTTTGTACAATTTTTGATTATGTTTATTTTCACCTAATAAAAGAATTGTTCCAAGGATATTACATAATCTTGCTAAGAGGTTTTAAGAGTATAGAGCATTCTGGCTTATCATTGTTTTCATTTTTTATTTTATCATAAATAGAACTGCAAATTGTCTATAACCCAATAAAAATGCTTTTGGTGTAAAAAAGTACAAAAATAAATAGAATTGCAGTTCTTGTATTGAATACAAGTACAATTATATTTCAGATTATTTCACTAGGACAAATAAGCTAAAATGATAGCACAAGATTGACAATGATGAAATTATCTCAGCTATTTAATATGCGGTACCAAACTTACCTCCAAAAAGACAACAAATTTCTACTTTTATGAGTGACATATGAAATAGGCATTTCAAGCATTTCACTTTCTTCTTCCATAGAATATTTTATAGGCCAAAATAATATTTATTTGTAAAATTTTTCATATTTTACAATTTACAGTGAAGCTAAATATATCTACAACAGTATTGACAATTTCATTTTCTAACTGTTCACATGTTTCTAATGGAATATGTAATTCATATTAATATTTGAGAACTTCTAAATGTTAAAGTTACTGATTTTAATATGTAAACAAAATATTTTCCTTAGTTTGTTTTATCTGCTCTTTAAAGAGTCATATTCTTCCACTGAATACTTTTTTTTTTTTAAAGATTTATTTATTTATTTATTTTGGGAGGGGGTCGGGTTGGGGAGGGAGGGGGGTGGGCGGGCCACTTCCATTGGTCTTTCATTTCTCTGTTTTCATCCGTCTTTGTTCTTTGGCTCCTGTGGGCCTCCCATCGCGGTGGCGTCTGTCGTTGCAGAGCACCGGCTCCAGGCGCATGTGCTCCAGAGCTCCGGCTCGGTAATTGGACACATGGGTCCAGCCGCTCCGCGGCACGTGGGATCCTCCCAGGCCAGGGCTCGAACCGCGCCCCTTGCACTGCAAGGCGGTGTCCTTACCCACTGGACCACCAGGGGAAGCCCACTATTTTTTATCAATAAACTTTTCACTATCATGTTTTAAAAGAATATTCTCAGTTTTCATTACATAAGTATTTACCTTCACTATCTAATTCCAATTTCTTACAGATTTAACTCCATATAGTACACTATCCATGAATTATTGTTTTGAAGACTATTAGAACTAAGCTTAAATTCTGTCTCTATCATTTTAGTTTTGTTATTAAATACTGGAAATAGCAAAAAATGGACTGAAATTTTTTAACATTTACTTTTAAAATTAAATTATGAATATAAAGTACTTGCTTGTGCCTCACACAGTTAAGCACTCATTTTCCATGACAATGGGGATAATTTATATAACTTCTTTAAACTCTTGTGCTCACGTAGTGGGCCTTCTAGATTTAGTGGTTGTTAGTGAAGGGACTGTATGCGACTGTATCTGCAGGGCTTTCTTACATCTGAAATTAGTTTGTGTTATATCAACTCTTTAATATTGAAAAAATATACAGTATTTCTATTTACATTGGTCCTACCAATGTAATTAAATATATTAACAACTGTTTGTTAATATCATCATTGTTATATTACAGAAACCCATGCTGCATGTTTTTCATGAATTGTTAGTTAGCATATATTTAGATTAAGTTTGTACTCTTTGGTTTAAGATCCTTACAATCTGAATCCTTATAGTAACAAGTCTCTAATTGGCCCTTTTAGGGCTTTTCTTGTCATGTTTTGGTATCAGAATTTCAGGTAATCATATGCAATAAATGTTTAATATATATGCTGTATATAATTATATATTTATCATATGTTTATTCTTTTCTAACTTTTTGTTAAAAAAGTAATTTCTTCATTCAAACAGATTGCATTATATGATACCTGCTCCATTTTTTTAATTGAAAATATGGTGCCCAGTATCTCAGGGATTCCCATATTAGAGTGTAGTTCAGAGCTACCCGAGAATCATTATACTAGCCAGTGTGCCTGAGAATTTATATTTTTCTAAGTTTTCTGGTTTACTTTTATGTGTACTAGCTCTATGTATCTGAGCTTTGGGACCACTGAACAACTTTTTGTTAGTGTTTTTATTTCACTTCCCTGTGTGGATGTGCATTTGGAAATTGTTGCTTGAAGACCCAGGGGTCCTCTGAGGGTTTTTTTCAGCAAAAGAAAAAAAAGCTGTTTACTAATGCAATCTCTGTTTCTCCTTTCAGCTTTGGGAAGCCCAGAGATAAGTTGAGGCTCAGTCACACACGGGAAGTCTTTTCATGTACTGTCAATTTAACCCGTTTTTCCCTGATATGACCGTACATCTTCCTTCAGGTTGATGCTGTCTCCACATACATAATACATGCTGCATGCTCAGATGCTTCAATCATGTCTGACTGTTTGAGACCTTATGGACTGTAGCCCACCAGACTCCACTGTTCGTGGGATTCTCCAGGCAAGAATACTGGAGTGGGTTCCCATGACTTCCTACAGGGGATCTTCCCAACCCAGGGCTCAAACCCACCTCTCATGTCTCTTACATTAGTGGATGGGTTCTTTACCACTAGTGCCACCTGGAAAGCCCATACATTAGCTATTTTTATAATTTATTCCTAAATTTAAAAGTGTCTAAATACTAACAAGCTCTATGAAGACTTTTTTTTCCCTGTGTTATTCCCCATCCTTTACTCAACACCTTCAATAAAATAGGACCCGACTTACACAGTGGTCACTCAGAATACATTTGTGGAATAATAAACAAATGGAATACATTTGTGGAATAATAAACAAGAGAAAAAAATTAATGATTGTGAAATGAGGGAGAAGTTTATAAAAATACACAAACACACTATTCTTATAGTGACAACAATAACTCACATTGCCTTGTCATGGATAATTCTGTAGCTACTTTGTCCTCTTTGTTTTCTATTTATAGAATTCTTATAATTATGATCATTTGTATTTATCTATTTTTTGTTTCTTAGAGCCATCAAGGAGGAGTTATACTACTTGTCATTATTTAAACCAGTTTTAAATTATGTGTTTAAATAGTCTATTAAAATTCAAATATGTTTATCTAGGACTAATAATTTCCCCTTGAGCATTATCTTTCTCATTACCTACTAGTATATAAAATAACAGAGGCTTATTTTGGCATACAATAAAAAGTTTCCATGAATATTTAGGATAAAATATGAGTGTAAAGAAGTGTTGACAGTGTAATTTATTATCCTAACAAGCACACTTCTGAGAGTAAACTGGTAAACTATTGAAAATTTAAGCCAGGATAACAGGTCTAAACTAGGATGACCTAGGTCAAACTGAAATGTGAGGTTGCCCTAGTTTAAAGTAGATTAAGTCACTGAGAATTTTCTTTTGGAGAAAAACTTGCAGCTGCGTTCCCAGGTCCCTGTGATACAAATTAATGCTCTTTTGCATAAGCAGGTATTAGTAGAAACATCTGTAAATCTACTGTGACCATGATGCTTCTAAAGAGAAAACAGAATACCTATTTTTTGTGTAATTCATTCATATTTGCATTTAAGTTCAACAACTCAGCTCAAGTCCTCTTGTTATAGGAACTACTCAGAATCTGATGTCAAGGGGAAAAGGTGGAATTTTTACCAATCGTTTAATTAACCTTTCCTCATCCAACATATACATAATGTGAATGAAATCTTTAATTTTAAAAGTTTTTTTTCCTAAATTTAAAAGTGTCTAAATACTAACAAGCTCTATGAAGACTTTTTTTTCCCTGTGTTATTCCCCATCCTTTACTCAACACCTTCAATAAAATAGGACCCGACTTACACAGTGGTCACTCAGAATACATTTGTGGAATAATAAACAAATGGAATACATTTGTGGAATAATAAACAAGAGAAAAAAATTAATGATTGTGAAATGAGGGAGAAGTTTATAAAAATACACAAACACACTATTCTTATAGTGACAACAATAACTCACATTGCCTTGTCATGGATAATTCTGTAGCTACTTTGTCCTCTTTGTTTTCTATTTATAGAATTCTTATAATTATGATCATTTGTATTTATCTATTTTTTGTTTCTTAGAGCCATCAAGGAGGAGTTATACTACTTGTCATTATTTAAACCAGTTTTAAATTATGTGTTTAAATAGTCTATTAAAATTCAAATATGTTTATCTAGGACTAATAATTTCCCCTTGAGCATTATCTTTCTCATTACCTACTAGTATATAAAATAACAGAGGCTTATTTTGGCATACAATAAAAAGTTTCCATGAATATTTAGGATAAAATATGAGTGTAAAGAAGTGTTGACAGTGTAATTTATTATCCTAACAAGCACACTTCTGAGAGTAAACTGGTAAACTATTGAAAATTTAAGCCAGGATAACAGGTCTAAACTAGGATGACCTAGGTCAAACTGAAATGTGAGGTTGCCCTAGTTTAAAGTAGGTTAAGTCACTGAGAATTTTCTTTTGGAGAAAAACTTGCAGCTGCGTTCCCAGGTCCCTGTGATACAAATTAATGCTCTTTTGCATAAGCAGGTATTAGTAGAAACATCTGTAAATCTACTGTGACCATGATGCTTCTAAAGAGAAAACAGAATACCTATTTTTTGTGTAATTCATTCATATTTGCATTTAAGTTCAACAACTCAGCTCAAGTCCTCTTGTTATAGGAACTACTCAGAATCTGATGTCAAGGGGAAAAGGTGGAATTTTTACCAATCGTTTAATTAACCTTTCCTCATCCAACATATACATAATGTGAATGAAAACACTATGTTTTCCGTCTATTTGCTGAGTACCATATCCCCTGCACCTACAATAGTCCCTGACAAAATAAGCATTAAAAATGTGTAACAAATAACTAGATGCATAAATCGCTTGTTTCACCATATTGATTAAACTACAGATTAATTAACTTCCTTGTGAAAATTACTTTCTAAACATATGAAAGACTTGGAGAGGCAAGTAGAATTAGGGCTCTTTCTTTTCTGCACATCGTTTTTCCACCTGGAAGTTTTAGTTCCTCCAAGAGAATTTCTGTAATCTTGTTTTCATTATTTCACTGATAGAGTACAGGTAACATATAGGAAGATAGGAAGTAACAAAGTTGATAAAAACAAAAAAAATGTACAGAATAAAGGTAAGTTTTTATGCAAGGTGCTTTTGGCTAATGGTAACCATGCTGAATATATTGTAAGAGTGCTCATACTATGAACACAGATGCCTTTTGACTTTTATATACCAGTAAACCTTTCATGAAGAATGACTGATGAAGGAAAATTATAACTTACTGCAATAAAATCATTCAAAACCTGTATTTTTTAGTGTTTGTGTCCATTTTGTCTGATAAATGATGTTCTACAAAATAGTTAATATTCTAGAGTCAAAATTATCTATCGTTAAAGAATTTTAAAAACATTTAAAGAAGAGCTAATGCCTGTCCTTCTAAAACTCTTCCAAAAAATTGCACAGGAAGGAACACTTCCAAACACATTATGAGGCCACCATCACCCTGATACCCAAACCAGGCAAAGACAACACAAAAAAGGAAAATTACAGACCAATTTCTCTGATGAACTTAGGTGACAAGATCCTCAACAAAATCCTAGCAAACAGAATCCAACGACACATCAAAAAACTCATACATCATGATCAAGTCGGGTTCATCCCAGGCATGCAAGGATTCTTCAGTATCTGCAAATCAATCAATGTGATACACCATATCAATAAATTGAGAGACAAAAATCACATGATCATCTGAATAGGTGCAGAAAAAGTCTTTGACCAAGTACAACATCCATTTATGATAAAAACTCTTCAGAAAATGGGCATAGAAGGAACCTATCTCAACATAGTGAAAGCCATATATGAGAAGCCCACAGTGAACATTATCCTCAATGGTGAAAAACTGAAAGCATTCCCTCTAAGATCAGGAACAAGACAGGGGTGTCTACTTTCACCACTACTATTCAACATAGTCCTGGAAGTTCTATCAACAGCAATAAGAGAAGAGAAGAAATCAAAGGTATCCAGATTGGAAAGGAAGAAGTCAAGCTCTCTCTTTTTGCAGATGACATGATATTATACATAGAAAATCCCAAAGACATTATTACAAAGCTACTAGAGCTAATCAATGAATTCAGCAAAGTCGCAGGATACAAAGTCAACACACAGAAATCACTGGCACTCTTATACACAAACAATGAAAAATCAGAAAACGAAATCAAAGAGGCAGTCCCCTTCACCATTGCAACCAAAAAAATCAAATATCTAGGAATAAACCTACCCAAAGAAACAAAAGAACTGTACACAGAAAATTACAAGACACTCATGAGAGACATTAAAGAAGACTTAAACAGATGGAGAGATATTCCATGTTCCTGGATCGGAAGAATCAATATTGTGAAAATGACCATACTACCAAATCTCATCTACAGATTCAACACAATACCTAGCAAACTTCCATTGACATTTTTCACAGAACTAGACCAAAGAATCACACAGTTCATATGGAAACACAGAAGACCTCGAATAGCCAAAGCAATCCTGGGAAAGAAAAACGGAGCTGGAGGAATCAGACTCCCTAACTTCAGACTCTACTATAAAGCAACAGTCCTCAAGATAGTATGGTATTGGCACAAAAAGAGAACTATAGACCAATGGAACAAGATCGAGAACCCAGAGAAAAACCCATGCACCTATGGGTATCTTATTTTTGACAAAGGAGGTGAATATCTAAAATGGGACAAAGACAGCCTCTTCAACAAGTGGTGCTGGGAAAATTGGACAGCTACATGCAAAAAAATGAAGTTGGAACATTCCCTGACACCATACACTAAGATCAACTCAAAATGGATTCAAGACCTAAATTTAAGACTGGAAACCATCAAACTCTTAGAGGAGAATATAGGCAAAACCCTCAAGGACATCAATCAAAGCAAGATCTTCTCTGACCCACCAACTAAAATGGCAGAACTGAAAAGAAAAATGAACCTGTGGGACCTCATGAAACTTAAAAGCTTTTGTACAGCAAAAGAAATTACAAAAAAGCTGAACAGACAGTCCACAGAATGGGAGAAAAATCATAGCAAATGAAACAACAGACAAAGAATTCATCTCCAAAATCTACAAGCAACTCAGACAACACAGCACAGGAAAAACAAACAACGCAATCAAAAAATGGGGAAAAGATCTTAAGAGACGCCTCTCCAAAGAGGACATACAGATGGCCCAAAAACACATGAAACGATGCTCAACCTCGCTTATTATTAGAGAAATGCAAACTAAAACTATAATGAGATACCACCTCACACCCGTCAGAATGGCCATCATCAAAAAAATCTGCAGACAATAAATCCTGGAGAGGGTGCGGAGAAAAGGGAACCCTCTTGCACTGCTGGTGGGAATGTCAATTGATACAGCCTCTATGGAAGATTGTATGGAGATTCCTTAAAAAACTAAAAATAGAAGCACCCTACGACCCAGCAGTCCCACTCTTAGACTTATATCCTGAGGAAATCAAAATTGAAAGAAGCACCTGTACCCCAATATTCATTGCAGCTCTCTATACAATAGCCAGAACATGGAAGCAACCTAGATGTCCATCGACGAATGAATGGATCCAGAAGCCCTGGTACATATATACAATGGAATACTACTCAGCTGTTAAAAGAAATGCAGAAGACTCAGTCCTAATGAGGTGGCTAGTTCTAGAACCTATCATAAAAAGTGAAGTAAGTCAAAAAGAGAAAGACAAATACAGTATGCTAACACACATATATGGAATCTAGTAGGACGATTTGATAACACATGCAGTGAACTCATGGAAAAACAGACAGAGCATAGACATAGGGACATTGTGGGGAAGAAATAAGGAGGGGGAGGCATGGAAGGAGTAACATGGAAATCTATACTGTTATGTGTGGAAAAGATAGCTAGTGTCATTGTGCTAAAGGGAATAGGAGTGCTTACAATGGTTTGGGGCGATGGTCTGGAGGGGTGAGATGAGGGGAACTGGGGGGGTGGGGACCGTGGACATGCATATGACTGATCTGGGAACATACATGTCTGTGAACAACAAAACTCTGTAAAACCTTTAAAATAAAGAATAAAAAAAAAAGAGAGAGAAAAAAGAATTTTAAAACATTGGTAAATCAAGCCAAAACAAATACCTATTGTTATATATATATATATATATATATATATATATATATGAACCACAGTTCTTATTTTAAGATTTTGTTTACAAAGTATTGAAACCAGAAAATAATTGTATTCAAAAAAAACCATAATTCTCAGTATATTTCTAAGTGATTTACGGTTTGAGTAGAACCTATACTAGGTAGATGGTTGTTTTAGCATTTAATTTCAGTTCAGTTTCTTTTAACAAACGTTACCAGAGGTTGTTCTTTTTACATGGCATCATCAAAAAAATCTGCAGACAATAAATCCTGGAGAGGGTGCGGAGAAAAGGGAACCCTCTTGCACTGCTGGTGGGAATGTCAATTGATACAGCCTCTATGGAAGACAGTATGGCGATTTCTTAAAAAACTAAAAATAGAAGCACCCTACGACCCAGCAGTCCCACTCTTAGACTTATATCCTGAGGAAATCAAAATTGAAAGAAGCACCTGTACCCCAATATTCATTGCAGCTCTCTATACAATAGCCAGAACATGGAAGCAACCTAGATGTCCATCGACGAATGAATGGATCCAGAAGCCCTGGTACATATATACAATGGAATACTACTCAGCTGTTAAAAGAAATGCAGAAGACTCAGTCCTAATGAGGTGGCTAGTTCTAGAACCTATCATAAAAAGTGAAGTAAGTCAAAAAGAGAAAGACAAATACAGTATGCTAACACACATATATGGAATCTAGTAGGACGATTTGATAACACATGCAGTGAACTCATGGAAAAACAGACAGAGCATAGACATAGGGACATTGTGGGGAAGAAAT
Organism: Tragulus kanchil; assembly: GCA_022376925.1. Lineage (NCBI taxonomy): Eukaryota > Metazoa > Chordata > Mammalia > Artiodactyla > Tragulidae > Tragulus > Tragulus kanchil. The sequence goes on from JAIOJX010000004.1 coordinate 56,150,766, forward strand.
AAGGAGGGGGAGGCATGGAAGGAGTAACATGGAAATCTATACTGTTATGTGTGGAAAAGATAGCTAGTGTCATTGTGCTAAAGGGAATAGGAGTGCTTACAATGGTTTGGGGCGATGGTCTGGAGGGGTGAGATGAGGGGAACTGGGGGGGTGGGGACCGTGGACATGCATATGACTGATCTGGGAACATACATGTCTGTGAACAACAAAACTCTGTAAAACCTTTAAAATAAAGAATAAAAAAAAAAAGAGAGAGAGAGAGAAAAAAGAATTTTAAAACATTGGTAAATCAAGCCAAAACAAATACCTATTGTTATATATATATATATATATATATATATATATGAACCACAGTTCTTATTTTAAGATTTTGTTTACAAAGTATTGAAACCAGAAAATAATTGTATTCAAAAAAAACCATAATTCTCAGTATATTTCTAAGTGATTTACGGTTTGAGTAGAACCTATACTAGGTAGATGGTTGTTTTAGCATTTAATTTCAGTTCAGTTTCTTTTAACAAACGTTACCAGAGGTTGTTCTACAATGTGTGAGGAGAAATATGAAATTTAAGCATCAAATAGGTAGGCTCAAGAGTCAAGTAGAAAAGACAAACATATAGCAACCTGGTTTACAGAAGATGCACCTATCCTGCACCAGTATATTGCTATATCTCAAATCCTTGGTTAAATCTTTACCTTTATAAGGTTCTAGTTAAAATGCAACTACATTATCCCCATGATAAGATTACACATCAAGCAAGTACCAACTTTTTGTGTATGCACACAGATCTTGTCCTAGAGCAGAAAGGACATTATATAAGAGATTAGGAAGAGTCAAGAGGAAACAGAATGATAAGAACATTTTATAAATGGGGACTAATTATATTTACAGACTATATTCTCCATGAGGGAGGGACTTCTACTTTGATTTTCAATGAGCCAACAATAACATTTTTTTTTTAGTTTATTTTAACTTGTTTTTGGCTCTTCTGGGTTATCACTGTGGCCATAGGCTCCTTTCTAGTTGCAGGGAGTGGGAGCTACTCTCTGCCTGAATGAGCTGACTTCTCGTTGTGGTGACTTCTCTTGTGGAACTTGGACTCTAAGGCACACGGCCTTCAGTAGTTACAGCACATAGGCTCGAATTGTTGCAGTTCTGAGGCTCTAGAGCACAATAGTTGTGGCTCACGGGCTTTGTTGCTCTTCAGCATGTGGGATTTTCCCTGTTCAGGACTTGAACCCATGTCTCCTGCATTGGCAGGCAAACTCTTTACCACTGAGTTACCAGGGAAGCCCCACAATAACATTGAACAAGCATTCTGTAATTATTTGTTGTTTAGTTAATTAATGGGTAGATGGGCAAATGAATAAACAAATATGATCACTCATAGTAGTACGAAGTCTGGGGATCCACACGGAGGACAGAGAGATGGTGAGGAAGAATTACTCCAGAACTTTATTACTTGTTTATCTGATGAAAATTCGGGGCAGCAACTGGAAGTGAATTTTCAGTCTACATTTTTGGTAAGTAGGGGAGACACAAAATTCCTTGTGTTGACTCCAGTATTCTCACCAGGAAAATTCCATGGAGGGAGGCCTCTGGTGGACTGCAGTCCAGGGGTTGCAGAGTTGGACACAACTGAGCTCACATAAATGTTGAACCTAGTGTTATATTTTCCAAATGGGACTGATGGAAGATGAATTGCTTCGTGAAGGGAGATTCATTCATGGTTTACCTCATCTGCGATATCTACATACTTATCCTTACCAACTGATTCAACAAATGTGGTCCAATTGGACATCTCTGACCAGTCATCAGAGGCTGCACACAGACTGGTTCCTAACATGTTTTAAAATTTTATTGGAGATATGTCTATGGTATTTTAAATGCACTCCAATCCAACTTTCAATTTTTTCTCTGTTATATTCCCCAAAGAAAATATAAACAAGTTCAGTAGTTGTGGATTGTTTTAAATTATTATAAGGATGAAAAGAAATTATAAACAGTTTCCCATAGAAATATACTTGGGAAATTCATACAATTGCTAACTATTTTAATCTATGTAGCCATGGTAAAATGGTATCATGGAATATTAGCAAAATCTAAAAATACTGTTCTTTAAAATAAATCACATTCTCTCATATTCATGTCATAAAGGTGGTCAGCAATAAGGCCTTTTAACCACTTTAGTAATGTATAGGCTAGGATATAAGAAATGAGCTAAGAGCGAGCCATTTTCTAACAGAATTTTGCCTTTTACAAAATTCCGAGCAGAGTTTAAGAAAGCATCCGGTGGAGACCATATCCCTGAAGCTCCAAAATAAATTGGAATCTTCTAACTTTCCGTTTGGTTCTAAGAAAGTTAGGGTTAGGAGCCACTGATTACTTATCATTTCTGACCTCCATTGGCAGGCAAACTCTTTACCACTGAGTTACCAGGAAGCCCCACAATAACATTGAACAAGCATTCTGTAATTATTTGTTGTTTAGTTAATTAATGGGTAGATGGGCAAATGAATAAACAAATATGATCACTCATAGTAGTACGAAGTCTGGGGATCCACACGGAGGACAGAGAGATGGTGAGGAAGAATTACTCCAGAACTTTATTACTTGTTTATCTGATGAAAATTCGGGGCAGCAACTGGAAGTGAATTTTCAGTCTACATTTTTGGTAAGTAGGGGAGACACAAAATTCCTTGTGTTGACTCCAGTATTCTCACCAGGAAAATTCCATGGAGGGAGGCCTCTGGTGGACTGCAGTCCAGGGGTTGCAGAGTTGGACACAACTGAGCTCACATAAATGTTGAACCTAGTGTTATATTTTCCAAATGGGACTGATGGAAGATGAATTGCTTCGTGAAGGGAGATTCATTCATGGTTTACCTCATCTGCGATATCTACATACTTATCCTTACCAACTGATTCAACAAATGTGGTCCAATTGGACATCTCTGACCAGTCATCAAGAGGCTGCACACAGACTGGTTCCTAACATGTTTTAAAATTTTATTGGAGATATGTCTATGGTATTTTAAATGCACTCCAATCCAACTTTCAATTTTTTCTCTGTTATATTCCCCAAAGAAAATATAAACAAGTTCAGTAGTTGTGGATTGTTTTAAATTATTATAAGGATGAAAAGAAATTATAAACAGTTTCCCATAGAAATATACTTGGGAAATTCATACAATTGCTAACTATTTTAATCTATGTAGCCATGGTAAAATGGTATCATGGAATATTAGCAAAATCTAAAAATACTGTTCTTTAAAATAAATCACATTCTCTCATATTCATGTCATAAAGGTGGTCAGCAATAAGGCCTTTTAACCACTTTAGTAATGTATAGGCTAGGATATAAGAAATGAGCTAAGAGCGAGCCATTTTCTAACAGAATTTTGCCTTTTACAAAATTCCGAGCAGAGTTTAAGAAAGCATCCGGTGGAGACCATATCCCTGAAGCTCCAAAATAAATTGGAATCTTCTAACTTTCCGTTTGGTTCTAAGAAAGTTAGGGTTAGGAGCCACTGATTACTTATCATTTCTGACCTCCACCTTTTTAAAAAATTAAAGCAGAATGATGGTAATGAACTAATGATGGTAATGAGTAGTCAATTGAAGACTCTAGTGAAAATAATAAAGAACTGTATAATTAAAAGGTAGTGTTATTTGGCAATAGGTTTTACACACACAAACACACACACAGTACATAAACCTAACTATCTTTACACAAATTTTGGGGGTAAACTTTCTTCTTTTACAAACAGGTCTCAATTTCTCACTATGGATATTGCTTATTCTATCCATAAAAGTAAGCACTACAGGACACAGATTCTTTCACAGTGCTTTATTTAATTTTAATTTTGTCTTGATTTTAACAGAGAAGCATCTGGTCTTCTGGCAGAAAATTCAAACCATTTTTCTGGCAGCTAAAGAATTATCCCTTGGTGAGCTTGTTGATGGGTTGTTTAAGTTTACTTGCACTCTTAATCACCTTTCCAGTGTGGTGTGTGTTCTTCTTTCCAGATATTTTCTATGCTGACTACACACATCAAATTTTTAAAAATGAGTTTTTCTAGTGAAAATAAACAAAATGAATCACATTTTATAGCTAACTAATGAAAGTTATTAAATTTTGGTTGTATATCTTTCTTTATCCTATCATCGACTATTTTTTGTTCTTTTCTGATTTTTTTCTTTACCTTTACACCTCTGTGCCTTCTCAAGATACTTTTTTAGTTTTTGTCTGTCGATTACATTTCTTAAGTTTTCTTCCTGTAACTTAGTAATTTAACTGTGTAAAGCAATTCCCCATAACCTTAAGAAAAAAGCATTAAGAAAAAGTATTAAGTAGAGATAATGTGGACTTTTTATTGTTTTCTGGATTAGTGTTGTGGTTATTATCATTATTATTTTATAATACACAATCATTTCTTTCATATCTATTGAGAAAATGAAATTATTTAGTTAATAACAAAGTCTTACTTAAAAGTATACTAAGTCAGCATGGGGGAAATAAATGAAAACTGCAAAATGCTCAAGGCTTCAGTTGAGGTTCAGACTATTAAGAACAGAACAATAAATAAATAAAATGATTTACTAAGGACTTATTGTGAGACCCAATTCCATGTCTGGGTGTTTGAGACTTTGTATTGCAATTGTTGCTTGTCTTATTCACACAAATTAGACTAATCAGATATGATTATAAATCATATATCTGAGAGCTAAAAAGATGGAATAAAAATATAATAATAGTTTTTAAATGCATTTAATAATTATACTAATAATACATTTATTAATTCTGAGAACTATTTATGGGTCTCTTGCATTTCCTTGCTTCTTGCATCTAGAGGTAATAATTGCCTTTTCACTCCTTTTTATCTTCTTAAAAGTGTTCTGTAGGGAAGAACCTTGGAATATAGATATTGTGTCTTCCTCCTGAGCAAAGATCTGGTTTGGGGTTTTTTTTTGTTTTCTTCAGCACAATAAAGATCAAATCTTCCTCTAAGACAAATATCAGATAGGTTTGCTTGCAGCAGGTAAGAAAAAACTCAAGTTTCTAATGCTGAGTGATCCATAGCCATGATACAAATCCACTATGTGTGGTATTCACCTAGGCTCCTCCATGTCACTTGGTGGGACTTTGATGGAAAGAAGAAATGGCATGTGTCATGAATAACCAAGTTCTTTACCTCTCACTTGGGAGTTTCTTATTTTATATCAGCATCCATAAATCTCTGGAAGAATAATTTGTCACCTTGGGAATGCATTACCATTTCAGACCTTTCACAGTTCTGGACATACCCTGGTAAGCAGGTTTTAATATTACATACATATCTTAAATGAGTGCATCAAGGTCCAATTAACTTAAGTAGCTTTCCCAAAGTCCCACAGATAGCAAATAAAAGAGCTAAGAATCAAATCCTTAGCTAAGAGAGTTTGGCTCTAGCTGGTCATATTTATTTCTAGTTTTGTTAGTGCCACGAGCCTTTTGATGATGTGACTATGTAGCTACCTACAAACAGTACTATAACTCTGAGAATAGTTTTGACCTGAAAGTCTTAAATGTTCTTCCCAAGAAATGACATCATCAGATTTCAGCTTATTGATCTTTCAGTTGCTCTTTCATCATATCTGCTCTTCCTGAGTATTATCCAAGTAACTGGCAATATCTACTCTACAATGATCCAGTAAACAACATTACTAATTTTATGGAGGATTCGATGTCCTCCTGAAAAGAGCAATGATTTCCTGCTGTGCTTCAATCCTTCTTTTCACAACTCCTTTCTCTCAAACCCTTCACTCCATTCTCTGACGATTTCCTCATTGTTATATTACTCTCCTGTATTGGACATTTATTGATTTTACCTCCTTGACATTGATACCCTCTCTTTGTGTAACTGTTCATTTCCTTGACTCTCTGGTCAGGCAGTTCGATGAAGCTTACTCTGCCCTCCCTGTTTGGAACCAGGCACATTAAACAACCTGCCCATGAGATTCCTACCCTTCTCTCCCCACAGTCATTGTTTCAGAAGCAGACATGTAAACCACCAGGCTTGATCAATCACAGTTAATGGATATTGACTTGAAACTTTTGCCTGAACTATTGGCAGAAAAAAAAACTGTGGCTAAGTTTGCTAGATTTTGGAAGTAAGCTTTGGTCTTCTGGTGGCCTTGTTGGAACTGAGGAAATTTCCTAAAAACAGGGTCAAGATATGGAGGGTGAACATTTTCTGACAGTATTGATTGAGCCTCTAGATTCAGTTGTGCTATGCTTTAACCTATAAGTTATTGTTGGTGTTCATTTGTTCAGTCATGTCTGACTCTTTGCAACCCTTTGGACTGCAGCAGGCCAGGCTTCCCTGCCCTTCACTCTCTCCCAGAGTTTGCTCAAACTCATGTCCATTGAGTCAATGATGCCATCAGACTACCTCATGCTCTGTCAAACCCTTCTCCTCCTGGCCTCAATCCTTCCCAGCATCAGGATCTTTTCCAATGAGTCAGCTATTCGCACCAGGTGGCCAGAGCATTGGAGCTTCAGCTTCAGCATTCTGGAGCCCCCCGAAATAAAGTCTGTCACTGTTTCCATTGTTTGTCCATCTATTTGCCATGAAGTGAGGAGATCAGATGCGTGATTTTAGTATCTGAACATTAAGGGTTTTTTTTTTTTTTCTCCCTTTCAATTTTCATTTATTTATTTTTGGCTATTCTGGGTTTTCACTGCTGCCGCAGGCTCTTCTCTAGTTGCAGGGAGTGGGGGCTACTCTCTAGCTGAGGCGAGCAGGCTTCTTGTTGAAGTGACTTTTCTTGTGCAACTCAGGCTCTAGGGCACATGGGCTTTAATAGTTGCAGCACATGGGCTCAATAGTTGGCAGTTCTGAGGCTCTAGAGCACAGGCTCTGTTAATTGTGGTTCATGGGCCTAGTTGCTCCACAGCATGTGAGATCTTCCCAGATCAGGGATTGAACCCATGTCTCCTGCATTGGCAGGCAAGCTCTTCACCACTGAGCTACCAGGGAAGCCCCTGAATGTTAAGTTGTAAGCCAATTTTTCATTCTCTTCTTTCACCTTTACCAAGAGGCTCTTTATTTCCTCTTAGCTTTCTGCCATTAGGGTGGTATCATCTTCATACCTGAGGTTATTGATATTTCTCTCTGCAATCTTGATTTGAGTTTGTAATCCATCCAGCCTAGCATTTTATATGATATTTTCTGCGTATATCCCAGCATTTCGTATGATATACTCTGCATATACGTTAAATAAGCAGAGTGACAATAAAGCCTTGGTACTACTCCTTTCCAATTTTTGAACCAGTCTGTTTTTCCATATCCAGTTCCTACTGTTGCTCTTGCCCTGCATACAGGTTTCTCAGGAGGTGGTTAAGATGGTCTGGTGTTCCCTTCTCTTAAGAATTTTCCACAGTTGTGATCCACACAGTCAAAGGCTGTAGTGTAGTCAATGAAGCAGAGGTAGATGTTTTCAGGAATTCTTGAGCTTTTTCCCTCATCCAATGAATGTTGGCAATTTGATCTCTGGTCCCTCTGTCTTTTCTAAATCTACTTGTACACCTGAAGTTCTCAAATACTGTTGAAGTCTAGCTTGAACGTTTTTGAGCATTACCATGTTGGCATTTTTAACATTTCTTGGCCTTCAGCTTCAGCATTCTGGAGCCCCCCGAAATAAAGTCTGTCACTGTTTCCATTGTTTGTCCATCTATTTGCCATGAAGTGAGGAGATCAGATGCGTGATTTTAGTATCTGAACATTAAGGGTTTTTTTCTCCTTTCAATTTTCATTTATTTATTTTTGGCTATTCTGGGTTTTCACTGCTGCCGCAGGCTCTTCTCTAGTTGCAGGGAGTGGGGGCTACTCTCTAGCTGAGGCGAGCAGGCTTCTTGTTGAAGTGACTTTTCTTGTGCAACTCAGGCTCTAGGGCACATGGGCTTTAATAGTTGCAGCACATGGGCTCAATAGTTGGCAGTTCTGAGGCTCTAGAGCACAGGCTCTGTTAATTGTGGTTCATGGGCCTAGTTGCTCCACAGCATGTGAGATCTTCCCAGATCAGGGATTGAACCCATGTCTCCTGCATTGGCAGGCAAGCTCTTCACCACTGAGCTACCAGGGAAGCCCCTGAATGTTAAGTTTTAAGCCAATTTTTTCATTCTCTTCTTTCACCTTTACCAAGAGGCTCTTTATTTCCTCTTAGCTTTCTGCCATTAGGGTGGTATCATCTTCATACCTGAGGTTATTGATATTTCTCTCTGCAATCTTGATTTGAGTTTGTAATCCATCCAGCCTAGCATTTTATATGATATTTTCTGCGTATATCCCAGCATTTCGTATGATATACTCTGCATATACGTTAAATAAGCAGAGTGACAATAAAGCCTTGGTACTACTCCTTTCCAATTTTTGAACCAGTCTGTTTTTCCATATCCAGTTCCTACTGTTGCTCTTGCCCTGCATACAGGTTTCTCAGGAGGTGGTTAAGATGGTCTGGTGTTCCCTTCTCTTAAGAATTTTCCACAGTTGTGATCCACACAGTCAAAGGCTGTAGTGTAGTCAATGAAGCAGAGGTAGATGTTTTTCAGGAATTCTTGAGCTTTTTCCCTCATCCAATGAATGTTGGCAATTTGATCTCTGGTCCCTCTGTCTTTTCTAAATCTACTTGTACACCTGAAGTTCTCAAATACTGTTGAAGTCTAGCTTGAACGTTTTTGAGCATTACCATGGTAGCATATGAAATGAGTGCAGTTGTGTGGTTGTTTGAACATTTCTTGGTGTTGTCCTTCTTTGGGATTGGAATGAAAAGTGATCTTTGCCAGTCCTGAGGCCACTGCTGAGTTTTCCAAATTTACTTACATATTAAGTATAGCACTTTAACAGCATCATCTTTTATGATTTAAAACAGCTCAGCTAGAATTCCATCACCTCTATTAACTTTGTCTAGTAATGCTCCCCAAGGCCCACTTGACTTCACACCCCAGGATGTCTGGCTGACCACAGGTGTGGTGAGTAAATAACCATCATGGTTATCCTTGCCACCAAGACTGTTTTGTACAATTCTTCTTTCTTGTACAATTCTGTGCTTTCTTGACACCTCTCCTTAATCTCTTCCCCTTCTGTTAGGTCCATCCTGTTTCTTTCCTTTATTGTGCCCATTTTTGCATGAAATATTCCTTTGGTATCTCTAATTTTCTAAGGAAATCTCTAGTCTTTCCCATTTTATTGTTTGTCTCTATTGCTTTGCATTGTTCACTTAAGAAGTCTTTCTCATCCCTCCTTGTTATTCTTTAGAATTCTGTATTCAGTTGGGTGTATCTTTCCCTCCCTCCACCCTTGCCTTTTACTTCTCTTCTTTTCTCAGCTTTTCTTTTCTTCATTGCCTTTCACTTTGCTTCTTTCCTCAACCATTTCTAAGGCCTCCTTAGGCAATCATTTTGCCTTTTTGCATTTTTCTTGGAGATGGTTTTGACTGCCTCCTGTACAATATTAAAAACCTCTGTTCATAGTTCTTCAGGCTCTCTGTGTCAGATCTAATCCCTCATATCTATTTGTCACTTCCACTGTATAATCTTAAGGCATTTGATTTAGGTCAAACCTGAATGGTCTAGTGGTTTTTCCCTACTTTCTTCAATTTAAGCCTGAATTTTGCAATAAGGAACTCATGGTCTTAGCCACAATTACTTCCCACTCTTGTTTTTGCTCTTGACATGTTTAAGTGGTCTGGTGTTCTTTTAAACCAGTTGTGATCACAGTCAAAGGCTTTTTCCCTCATTTCCCAATGAATGTTGGCAATTTGATCTCTGGTCCCTCTGTCTTTTCTAAATCTACTTGTACACCTGAAGTTCTCAAATACTGTTGAAGTCTAGCTTGAACGTTTTTGAGCATTACCATGGTAGCATATGAAATGAGTGCAGTTGTGTGGTTGTTTGAACATTTCTTGGTGTTGTCCTTCTTTGGGATTGGAATGAAAAGTGATCTTTGCCAGTCCTGAGGCCACTGCTGAGTTTTCCAAATTTACTTACATATTAAGTATAGCACTTTAACAGCATCATCTTTTATGATTTAAAACAGCTCAGCTAGAATTCCATCACCTCTATTAACTTTGTCTAGTAATGCTCCCCAAGGCCCACTTGACTTCACACCCCAGGATGTCTGGCTGACCACAGGTGTGGTGAGTAAATAACCATCATGGTTATCCTTGCCACCAAGACTGTTTTGTACAATTCTTCTTTCTTGTACAATTCTGTGCTTTCTTGACACCTCTCCTTAATCTCTTCCCCTTCTGTTAGGTCCATCCTGTTTCTTTCCTTTATTGTGCCCATTTTTGCATGAAATATTCCTTTGGTATCTCTAATTTTCTAAGGAAATCTCTAGTCTTTCCCATTTTATTGTTTGTCTCTATTGCTTTGCATTGTTCACTTAAGAAGTCTTTCTCATCCCTCCTTGTTATTCTTTAGAATTCTGTATTCAGTTGGGTGTATCTTTCCCTCCCTCCACCCTTGCCTTTTACTTCTCTTCTTTTCTCAGCTTTTCTTTTCTTCATTGCCTTTCACTTTGCTTCTTTCCTCAACCATTTCTAAGGCCTCCTTAGGCAATCATTTTGCCTTTTTGCATTTTTCTTGGAGATGGTTTTGACTGCCTCCTGTACAATATTAAAAACCTCTGTTCATAGTTCTTCAGGCTCTCTGTGTCAGATCTAATCCCTCATATCTATTTGTCACTTCCACTGTATAATCTTAAGGCATTTGATTTAGGTCAAACCTGAATGGTCTAGTGGTTTTTCCCTACTTTCTTCAATTTAAGCCTGAATTTTGCAATAAGGAACTCATGGTCTTAGCCACAATTACTTCCCACTCTTGTTTTTGCTGACTGTGTAGAGCTTTTCTATCTCTGTCTGTAAAGAATATAATCAATATGATGAAGTCCATGTGCAGAGTCATCTCTTGTGCTGTTCAAAGAGGGTATCTGCTATGATCAGTGTGTTTTCTTAGCAAAACTGTTAGCTGATGTCCTGCTTAATTTTGTATGCTGAAGTCAAACTTGCCTGTTACTCCAGGTATTCCTCGGCTTCCTACTTATGCATTCAATCCCCTATGATGAACAGGAAATCTTTTTTTGATGTGAGTTCTAGAAGGTTTTATAGGTTTTCACAGAACTTTTCAGCTTCTTTGGCATCAGTGATTGGGGCACAGACTTGGATCACTGTGATGTTGAATGGTTTACCTTGCAAACAAACCAAGATCATTCTGTCATTTTTGAGATTATAACCAAATACTGTGTTGTGGACTCTTGTGTTGACTATGAGGGTTACTCCAATTCTTGTAGGGAATTCTTTCCCACAGTAGTGGATAGAATGGTCGTCTGAATCACATCCACCCATTCATGTCCATTTTAGTTTACTGATTTCTAAAATGTCGATATTCACTCTTGCCATCTCCTGTTTGATCACTTCTAAATTACCTTGATGCATGAACCTAACTTGAAGTCATTTCTATCTGGAGCTATTTCTCCTCTCTTCCCCAGTAGCATATTGGAGACCTTCTCACCTTAGAGGCTCACCTTTCAGTGTCCTTTCTTTTTGCCTTTTCATACTGTTCATCAGGTTCTCAAGGCAATAATGCTGAGTGGTTTACCATTCCCTTCTCCGTGGGCTAGTTTTGTCAGAACTCTCCACCAAGACCCAATGTCTGGGTGACGGCGGAGTCTGTCTCATAGTTCTTCAGGCTCTCTGTGTCAGATCTAATCCCTCATATCTATTTGTCACTTCCACTGTATAATCTTAAGGCATTTGATTTAGGTCAAACCTGAATGGTCTAGTGGTTTTTCCCTACTTTCTTCAATTTAAGCCTGAATTTTGCAATAAGGAACTCATGGTCTTAGCCACAATTACTTCCCACTCTTGTTTTTGCTGACTGTGTAGAGCTTTTCTATCTCTGTCTGTAAAGAATATAATCAATATGATGAAGTCCATGTGCAGAGTCATCTCTTGTGCTGTTCAAAGAGGGTATCTGCTATGATCAGTGTGTTTTCTTAGCAAAACTGTTAGCTGATGTCCTGCTTAATTTTGTATGCTGAAGTCAAACTTGCCTGTTACTCCAGGTATTCCTCGGCTTCCTACTTATGCATTCAATCCCCTATGATGAACAGGAAATCTTTTTTTGATGTGAGTTCTAGAAGGTTTTATAGGTTTTCACAGAACTTTTCAGCTTCTTTGGCATCAGTGATTGGGGCACAGACTTGGATCACTGTGATGTTGAATGGTTTACCTTGCAAACAAACCAAGATCATTCTGTCATTTTTGAGATTATAACCAAATACTGTGTTGTGGACTCTTGTGTTGACTATGAGGGTTACTCCAATTCTTGTAGGGAATTCTTTCCCACAGTAGTGGATAGAATGGTCGTCTGAATCACATCCACCCATTCATGTCCATTTTAGTTTACTGATTTCTAAAATGTCGATATTCACTCTTGCCATCTCCTGTTTGATCACTTCTAAATTACCTTGATGCATGAACCTAACTTGAAGTCATTTCTATCTGGAGCTATTTCTCCTCTCTTCCCCAGTAGCATATTGGAGACCTTCTCACCTTAGAGGCTCACCTTTCAGTGTCCTTTCTTTTTGCCTTTTCATACTGTTCATCAGGTTCTCAAGGCAATAATGCTGAGTGGTTTACCATTCCCTTCTCCGTGGGCTAGTTTTGTCAGAACTCTCCACCAAGACCCAATGTCTGGGTGACTGCGTAGTCTGTCTCATAGTTTCATTGAATATCCCTAGCTATTTTAGTTTTGTTATACAATAATGCCCCCATCCACACTTTTTCCTTAAGCCACTTTGACTTTCAACATTGCTAGTTGCAAAAATTGTGAATTGTTGTACATTCAAACTTTCTTTCACTTATAAAATTATATATTTTACATTAAATTTCTTTCACATTAGCTTGTTAATAGTTCCATCACCTTTTCAATTTCCCCATTTCAAAACATCCCTAAAGACTGTTGTTTACTTTTGAAAAAAGAAAAGTAGCAGAAAATTTTATTTTGTGTAACTACTTAATATTCATTCACATTTAAGTCAAATAAATGCAGTCTGTCATAAATAAGTAAATGAATCAAGAATAAATATGCAGGACAGTGAACTGATGAAAGAATTGGTTGAAATATTAATGAATGTAGTAAAGCTCCGTATTATGCATTTCACATTTGGTTTAAATAATATAGCCCTGATCTTACTGTTTTGAGAATAACAAATGAAATGATTGTGTACTCAGTTTTGTATTAACAACATTTCAACATATCGTATAAAGGCTTATTTCTCCTGTTCAGTCCCACATGAAAGAAAAAGATTTCAATACTTATTTATCAACTGTTGCCTGCTTTTTCCTGGTGACCAGAAATGCTTATGTAGGTGATGTGCTCCTCATTTATCCTGAAAAGTAATTTTTCACACTTGGATAGCATAGTATCTTTAGAGTTTGAACTAGGCAGTGTACATTCTCTCTTTGGTTTATATGACTATTCTGTAAAATAGGTGGGAAAGACACAAAGATGTCTATTCTGCATCTGAGACAAATGAGTCATACATTCAAATCTAGATCTTTAATTGCTTAGTCTGACACACCTCTAACTGCAATACAAATAGAAAAATAGGCATTGGTAGATCAAATATAAATATTCTCATCTAAACATTAAATCTAAGCTATTCCATGGACATCATCAAATCATTAGGGAATAGAGCCAATGACAGGATCAGTGTTGCCATATAGCATTTACATGACAGGAAATTAAAATGCACAGATTCATTCAGTTACTGAGTATTCAAATATAGGGAACATGTTAGAGAATATCAGGCACTATTTTGGTATGATGTCTCAGTGATAAACTAGCCTGACTTTGTTTTTAAAGATTATCTTCTATATTTCTCTTTTATTGTATCAACTGAAAAACAATCTATGCTATATTCAATTATTCCTGGTATATGAGCCTAATTCAAAAGCTTAGTGAACTAGAAATCAAAAGCTTGTTAATAGTTCCATCACCTTTTCAATTTCCCCATTTCAAAACATCCCTAAAGACTGTTGTTTACTTTTGAAAAAAGAAAAGTAGCAGAAATTTTTATTTTGTGTAACTACTTAATATTCATTCACATTTAAGTCAAATAAATGCAGTCTGTCATAAATAAGTAAATGAATCAAGAATAAATATGCAGGACAGTGAACTGATGAAAGAATTGGTTGAAATATTAATGAATGTAGTAAAGCTCCGTATTATGCATTTCACATTTGGTTTAAATAATATAGCCCTGATCTTACTGTTTTGAGAATAACAAATGAAATGATTGTGTACTCAGTTTTGTATTAACAACATTTCAACATATCGTATAAAGGCTTATTTCTCCTGTTCAGTCCCACATGAAAGAAAAAGATTTCAATACTTATTTATCAACTGTTGCCTGCTTTTTCCTGGTGACCAGAAATGCTTATGTAGGTGATGTGCTCCTCATTTATCCTGAAAAGTAATTTTTCACACTTGGATAGCATAGTATCTTTAGAGTTTGAACTAGGCAGTGTACATTCTCTCTTTTGGTTTATATGACTATTCTGTAAAATAGGTGGGAAAGACACAAAGATGTCTATTCTGCATCTGAGACAAATGAGTCATACATTCAAATCTAGATCTTTAATTGCTTAGTCTGACACACCTCTAACTGCAATACAAATAGAAAAATAGGCATTGGTAGATCAAATATAAATATTCTCATCTAAACATTAAATCTAAGCTATTCCATGGACATCATCAAATCATTAGGGAATAGAGCCAATGACAGGATCAGTGTTGCCATATAGCATTTACATGACAGGAAATTAAAATGCACAGATTCATTCAGTTACTGAGTATTCAAATATAGGGAACATGTTAGAGAATATCAGGCACTATTTTGGTATGATGTCTCAGTGATAAACTAGCCTGACTTTGTTTTTAAAGATTATCTTCTATATTTCTCTTTTATTGTATCAACTGAAAAACAATCTATGCTATATTCAATTATTCCTGGTATATGAGCCTAATTCAAAAGCTTAGTGAACTAGGAAATCAAAAAGATCAAATAGACTGTACACATTAATACATTCTAGGGTAAACTGAAATTATACAAATAATGTATAACCTCTGAGTACAAAATCACATCAGAAACAAAAAAGCAAAGTTAGCTTTGACATCTCCCTAGGTGAACAAAGGGTTAACCTCTCTGATAGACACACTGTAACTTTTGAAGACTTCAGGATGCATTTTGAACGTAGGTTAAAGGACAATCTTTCTGTTTAATAAATTAGAATAGGAATGGAATAGATAAAGTATAGCAACATATTAAACCAAAGCGTCAGTTTTCAACTACAAACAAAGGCTTGCTACAACCTTATGTGCTCAACCTTCCGAATGATGCCAATTAAGTTCACCTTCCCTACTGAGCTTTGAAAAGGAGAAGCACCATGGGAATCAAAATTAAAACACTTAATTACTTTATGTTTTAAATGCAAACTATCTGTGGGAAATAGCAGGCCAATCTTGATTTCCTCCACTCAACAGAAGTCCCTTTGCTCTCTGGACAACTCTACTAATCTTTTGAGATTAAATACATTTCAAGTGCTTGCATTCTCCTACAAACATCTTTAGTGTCTCTTGGAGAGGCCTACACACTTGGCTACCATTTATCCACTTATCTATTGAAGTAAATGACTGAGAATTAAAGTTCCCTAGGGCTGGCTGATGAGCTTCACATAGAGTAAGTATTGTAACACATCTGGAAATTAAGGGCTAAAGGGAAAAGGAGACTGGAGTACGTTTCAAAGACACTTCTTGGAATTTGCAGGATTGCCATTTTAGAAAAATGTGATTTAGTGAAATCAAATTTATATTTCATTAACACATCACCATCCTTCCAAAACCTCAGCCACATACCCCAGTATTCCATGGACATCATCAAATCATTAGGGAATAGAGCCAATGACAGGATCAGTGTTGCCATATAGCATTTACATGACAGGAAATTAAAATGCACAGATTCATTCAGTTACTGAGTATTCAAATATAGGGAACATGTTAGAGAATATCAGGCACTATTTTGGTATGATGTCTCAGTGATAAACTAGCCTGACTTTGTTTTTAAAGATTATCTTCTATATTTCTCTTTTATTGTATCAACTGAAAAACAATCTATGCTATATTCAATTATTCCTGGTATATGAGCCTAATTCAAAAGCTTAGTGAACTAGGAAATCAAAAAGATCAAATAGACTGTACACATTAATACATTCTAGGGTAAACTGAAATTATACAAATAATGTATAACCTCTGAGTACAAAATCACATCAGAAACAAAAAAGCAAAGTTAGCTTTGACATCTCCCTAGGTGAACAAAGGGTTAACCTCTCTGATAGACACACTGTAACTTTTGAAGACTTCAGGATGCATTTTGAACGTAGGTTAAAGGACAATCTTTCTGTTTAATAAATTAGAATAGGAATGGAATAGATAAAGTATAGCAACATATTAAACCAAAGCGTCAGTTTTCAACTACAAACAAAGGCTTGCTACAACCTTATGTGCTCAACCTTCCGAATGATGCCAATTAAGTTCACCTTCCCTACTGAGCTTTGAAAAGGAGAAGCACCATGGGAATCAAAATTAAAACACTTAATTACTTTATGTTTTAAATGCAAACTATCTGTGGGAAATAGCAGGCCAATCTTGATTTCCTCCACTCAACAGAAGTCCCTTTGCTCTCTGGACAACTCTACTAATCTTTTGAGATTAAATACATTTCAAGTGCTTGCATTCTCCTACAAACATCTTTAGTGTCTCTTGGAGAGGCCTACACACTTGGCTACCATTTATCCACTTATCTATTGAAGTAAATGACTGAGAATTAAAGTTCCCTAGGGCTGGCTGATGAGCTTCACATAGAGTAAGTATTGTAACACATCTGGAAATTAAGGGCTAAAGGGAAAAGGAGACTGGAGTACGTTTCAAAGACACTTCTTGGAATTTGCAGGATTGCCATTTTAGAAAAATGTGATTTAGTGAAATCAAATTTATATTTCATTAACACATCACCATCCTTCCAAAACCTCAGCCACATACCCCAGTATCATGAGCATAGAATGCCAAAGTTTAAAATAAATCATGATAATTGTAGAGCAGTGACTGAGAAAAAGCTCCAAAAATTTTTGTAGTTTTTAAATCTGTGTATTTCAATTGCTTCTTCTGTTTGATTAGAACACACTTTTTTGTTTTCTGAGATTTTCAACATTTATGTTTCTTTACTTACATCAATACTTTAAGTCAAGAAATTATCTGTTTTGCAAATAACAAAAATGTACAAATGTTATCTTGGCTTTCAATTGAGGCCACAAAATTAATTAGTGCAAAACCAAAACTAGAACACAAATTTCTATAGATCATAGCCTAAGAATTTTTCATTAGAAAAGTGTGATTTCTTATACATTTAATGATAATGTTATTATAAAGTATATATATTAAGTGTAAAAGTGACTTCCAGTTGCTGAGACTAGGGAGGTTCTTTTAAGATGATCTGATAACAGTACTATGGGGAAAGAAATTTGTTCTAATTTAAAAACTATATATGGATAAATTGAGACACATTAACCATTTATCAAATGAATAGGCAATCATATGCAGGCAGAAGAAGTCCACATTAGTTAGAAAGGTGAGACAAAAATGGAAAGATGGGGAAATGGGGAAGACAATGTGTTTTTTCAAAACTCCTGAGCTTACTTTCTTTTCCAAATTGTCTCTGATCACTGTAATTTGTGGTGACAAGGGTCAGCAACAAAGCATCAAAGATCACAGTATAAAGGTGAACTGACTCACCCTGCTTTTTAAAATCTTAGCACAGAACTCTGAGATCTTCTAATTAAAGAACCAAGATAGGCATCTCCTCGACCTTCACTTTGACATCTTCAAATTTAAAGCAATTCAAGTCTCACTCCACTTATCTATTGAAGTAAATGACTGAGAATTAAAGTTCCCTAGGGCTGGCTGATGAGCTTCACATAGAGTAAGTATTGTAACACATCTGGAAATTAAGGGCTAAAGGGAAAAGGAGACTGGAGTACGTTTCAAAGACACTTCTTGGAATTTGCAGGATTGCCATTTTAGAAAAATGTGATTTAGTGAAATCAAATTTATATTTCATTAACACATCACCATCCTTCCAAAACCTCAGCCACATACCCCAGTATCATGAGCATAGAATGCCAAAGTTTAAAATAAATCATGATAATTGTAGAGCAGTGACTGAGAAAAAGCTCCAAAAATTTTTGTAGTTTTTAAATCTGTGTATTTCAATTGCTTCTTCTGTTTGATTAGAACACACTTTTTTGTTTTCTGAGATTTTCAACATTTATGTTTCTTTACTTACATCAATACTTTAAGTCAAGAAATTATCTGTTTTGCAAATAACAAAAATGTACAAATGTTATCTTGGCTTTCAATTGAGGCCACAAAATTAATTAGTGCAAAACCAAAACTAGAACACAAATTTCTATAGATCATAGCCTAAGAATTTTTCATTAGAAAAGTGTGATTTCTTATACATTTAATGATAATGTTATTATAAAGTATATATATTAAGTGTAAAAGTGACTTCCAGTTGCTGAGACTAGGGAGGTTCTTTTAAGATGATCTGATAACAGTACTATGGGGAAAGAAATTTGTTCTAATTTAAAAACTATATATGGATAAATTGAGACACATTAACCATTTATCAAATGAATAGGCAATCATATGCAGGCAGAAGAAGTCCACATTAGTTAGAAAGGTGAGACAAAAATGGAAAGATGGGGAAATGGGGAAGACAATGTGTTTTTTCAAAACTCCTGAGCTTACTTTCTTTTCCAAATTGTCTCTGATCACTGTAATTTGTGGTGACAAGGGTCAGCAACAAAGCATCAAAGATCACAGTATAAAGGTGAACTGACTCACCCTGCTTTTTAAAATCTTAGCACAGAACTCTGAGATCTTCTAATTAAAGAACCAAGATAGGCATCTCCTCGACCTTCACTTTGACATCTTCAAATTTAAAGCAATTCAAGTCTCACTCCCACACTCATGTTAATTCTCACTAGAAGAAATGAATCTGACAGTTTCAGAAAGCCATGTTAAGCTCCTATAAGAAAAAGAGAATAAAAGTTTCTTCTTTTACTAATAGATGTATCATCCATTTCAGATTTCCCAAGAGCTCTAGGACTTTCTAAAATGTGCCAGAACAATGTGCAACAGAGTTTAGGGCAGAGGCTGGGAGTGTGCGTGTAGGCACCTGCAGCAGTACTACTGATTGTCCATGCGATCATGTGCAAAGTACTTACATATGTCTTACATGTAGTTCCTTCTTCTACGATTTAACACTAGTATTTAAAATTCAGAGATGTTTTGATTTTGGAAGTGAGCTAAACAATGCTCCCCAAAAGATACCCAACAATATTCCTTGTTCTAATCACCAGCACCTACAAATACCGTATTTAGAAACACAAAGGATCTTTGCAGATGTAATTAGCTTACAGAATTTAAGAGGAAGACATGGCCCTGGATTTATCTGGATGGGCTCTAAATCTAGTAACAACTGTCTTTATAGGAGACATGTAGAAAAAAGATGCAGAAGATTTCTTTATCAGTGGCTTATAGCTTTCTGTATACAGCTCTTTTTTCTCCTTAGGTAGGTTTATTCTTAGATATTTTAGTCTTTCTGTTGCAATGGTGACTATGATGGATCCCTTAATTTCTCTTTCTGATTTTTTATTGTTAGTATATAGGAAAGCAAGTGATTTCTGTTTGTTGACTTACTCCCCAGTGACTTTGTGCGTGCTAAGTTGCTTCAGTTATATCCAACTCTTTGTGACCCTATGGACTGTAGCCTACCAAGCTCCTCTGTTCATGGGATTCTCCAGGAAAGAATACTGGAGTGCATTGCCATTTCCTTCTGCACAGGATCTTCCTGATCCAGGGTTCAAACCCATGTTTCCTGTGTCACCTGCATTGCAGATGGATTCTTAAATACGCTAATTAGCTCTAGTAATATGCTTTTAAAATCTTAGCACAGAACTCTGAGATTTAAAGAAGAAGCATCTCCTCGACCTTCACTTTGACTTCAAATTTAAAGCAATTCAAGTCTCACTCCCACACTCATGTTAATTCTCACTAGAAGAAATGAATCTGACAGTTTCAGAAAGCCATGTTAAGCTCCTATAAAAAAAAGAGAATAAAAGTTTCTTCTTTTACTAATAGATGTATCATCCATTTCAGATTTCCCAAGAGCTCTAGGACTTTCTAAAATGTGCCAGAACAATGTGCAACAGAGTTTAGGGCAGAGGCTGGGAGTGTGCGTGTAGGCACCTGCAGCAGTACTACTGATTGTCCATGCGATCATGTGCAAAGTACTTACATATGTCTTACATGTAGTTCCTTCTTCTACGATTTAACACTAGTATTTAAAATTCAGAGATGTTTTGATTTTGGAAGTGAGCTAAACAATGCTCCCCAAAAGATACCCAACAATATTCCTTGTTCTAATCACCAGCACCTACAAATACCGTATTTAGAAACACAAAGGATCTTTGCAGATGTAATTAGCTTACAGAATTTAAGAGGAAGACATGGCCCTGGATTTATCTGGATGGGCTCTAAATCTAGTAACAACTGTCTTTATAGGAGACATGTAGAAAAAAGATGCAGAAGATTTCTTTATCAGTGGCTTATAGCTTTCTGTATACAGCTCTTTTTTCTCCTTAGGTAGGTTTATTCTTAGATATTTTAGTCTTTCTGTTGCAATGGTGACTATGATGGATCCCTTAATTTCTCTTTCTGATTTTTTATTGTTAGTATATAGGAAAGCAAGTGATTTCTGTTTGTTGACTTACTCCCCAGTGACTTTGTGCGTGCTAAGTTGCTTCAGTTATATCCAACTCTTTGTGACCCTATGGACTGTAGCCTACCAAGCTCCTCTGTTCATGGGATTCTCCAGGAAAGAATACTGGAGTGCATTGCCATTTCCTTCTGCACAGGATCTTCCTGATCCAGGGTTCAAACCCATGTTTCCTGTGTCACCTGCATTGCAGATGGATTCTTAAATACGCTAATTAGCTCTAGTAATATTCTGATAGTATCTTTAGAGTTTTCTATGTATAGTACCATGTCGTCTGCAAGCAGTGAGAGTTTTGTTTCTTCTTTTCCAATCTGAATTCCTTTTATTTCTTCTTATTATTCTGTTTGTCATAGATAAGATTTCCATTACTATGTTGAATAATAGTAGTAAGAGTGGACACCCTTGTCTTGTTCCTGATCTTAGAGGGAATGCTTTCAGTTTTCCATGTCCCTGTGTTAGAAGAATCAATATTGCAAAAATGAATATACTACCAAATGCAATCTACAGATTCACTGCAATCCCTATCAAGTTACCAATGGCATTTTTCACAGAACTAGAACAAAAAATCTCACAAATCATACAGAAACTAAAAAGATCCTGAATATCCAAAGGAAACTTGAGAAAGAAGAATGGAGCTGGAGGAATCAACCTTCCAGACTTCAAACTAAATACTGCAAAGCTACAGTCTTCAAGACAATATGGTACTGGCACAAAAACAGAAATATAGACCAATGGAACAAAATAGAAAGACCAGAGATAAACCCACACAACTATAGGCAACTTAGTTTTGACAAAGGATGCAAGAATATACAATGGGGCAAAGACAGCCTCTTCAATATGTGGTGCTGGGAAAATTGAACAGCTGCATGTAAAAGAATGAAATGAGAACACTACCTAACATCATACACACACAAAAAAACCCTGAAAATTGATTAAAGACTTAAATGTAAGTCCAGAAACTATAAAACACTTAGAGGAAAACATGGGCAGAACCTCGATGATATAAATCACAGCAAGATCCTCTATGATTCAGCTCCTAGAGTAATGGAAATGAAAACAAAAGTAAACAATCTGGGACCTAATGAAACTTAAAAGCTTTTGCTTAGCAAAGGAAACTATAAACAAGGTGAAAAGACAGCCCTGAGAATGGGAGGAAAATAATAGCAAATGAAACAACTGACATAAATTAATTTCCGAAATATACAAGCAGCTCATAAAACTCAATACCAGAAAAACAACCCAATCAAAAAGTGAGAAAAAGACCTAAACAAATATTTCTCCAAAGAAGACATACAGATAGCTAATAAACATATGAAAAGATCCTCAACATCACTCATTACTAGAGTAATGCAAATCAAATCTACAATGAGATATCACCTTACTCTAATTAAAAAGTCCACACAATAAATGCTGGAGAATGTGGAGAAAAGGAAACCCTCTTACACTGTTGGAGGAAATGGAAAGTGATACAGCTACCATGGAAGACTATATCATATGGATATTTCTTTAAAAAATAGCAAAATTACTATATGACCCAGAAATCTCGCTACTGGACATATATCCTAAGGAAATGAAAAGTAAAAAAGACACATGTACCCCATTGTTCAGTTCAGCACTATTGTAGATAGGACATTGAAACAACCTAGATATCCATCAACAGATGAATGGATAAAACAGACATAGGGTCAGGGGGATAAAAGGAGAGGGTTGGATTTATGGAGAGAGGAACATGGAAACATACATTACCATATGTAAAATGGATAGCCAATGGAAATTTGCTGTATGATTACGAGAACTTTAACTGGGATTCTGCAACAACCTAGGGTGTGGGATGGGGGCATTGGGAGGGAGGCTCAAGAGAGAGGACACACAACTATAGGCAACTTAGTTTTGACAAAGGATGCAAGAATATACAATGGGGCAAAGACAGCCTCTTCAATATGTGGTGCTGGGAAAATTGAACAGCTGCATGTAAAAGAATGAAATGAGAACACTACCTAACATCATACACACACAAAAAAACCCTGAAAATTGATTAAAGACTTAAATGTAAGTCCAGAAACTATAAAACACTTAGAGGAAAACATGGGCAGAACCTCGATGATATAAATCACAGCAAGATCCTCTATGATTCAGCTCCTAGAGTAATGGAAATGAAAACAAAAGTAAACAATCTGGGACCTAATGAAACTTAAAAGCTTTTGCTTAGCAAAGGAAACTATAAACAAGGTGAAAAGACAGCCCTGAGAATGGGAGGAAAATAATAGCAAATGAAACAACTGACATAAATTAATTTCCGAAATATACAAGCAGCTCATAAAACTCAATACCAGAAAAACAACCCAATCAAAAAGTGAGAAAAAGACCTAAACAAATATTTCTCCAAAGAAGACATACAGATAGCTAATAAACATATGAAAAGATCCTCAACATCACTCATTACTAGAGTAATGCAAATCAAATCTACAATGAGATATCACCTTACTCAAATTTAAAAAAGTCCACACAATAAATGCTGGAGAATGTGGAGAAAAGGAAACCCTCTTACACTGTTGGAGGAAATGGAAAGTGATACAGCTACCATGGAAGACTATATCATATGGATATTTCTTTAAAAAATAGCAAAATTACTATATGACCCAGAAATCTCGCTACTGGACATATATCCTAAGGAAATGAAAAGTAAAAAAGACACATGTACCCCATTGTTCAGTTCAGCACTATTGTAGATAGGACATTGAAACAACCTAGATATCCATCAACAGATGAATGGATAAAACAGACATAGGGTCAGGGGGATAAAAGGAGAGGGTTGGATTTATGGAGAGAGGAACATGGAAACATACATTACCATATGTAAAATGGATAGCCAATGGAAATTTGCTGTATGATTACGAGAACTTTAACTGGGATTCTGCAACAACCTAGGGTGTGGGATGGGGGCATTGGGAGGGAGGCTCAAGAGAGAGGGGACATACATATACCTATGGCTGATTCATGCTGATTTTGACAGAAACCAACACAATACTGTAAAGCAATTATCCTTCAATTAAAAATAAATTTAAAAGAAAGAAGAAAGGCACAGAAGAGGAGCCGACTATGTAACAATGGACAGAGTGATTGTAATGAGGTTGTCACAAGCCAAGGCACACCTGGAGCTACCAAAGCTGGAAGAGGCAGGGAACAGATGCTCCCCTAGAGCCTTTCAAGGGAGTTTGACCCTGCTGCCCCATTGATGTTGGACTTCTGCCCTCCAGAAGTAGGCATATAAATTTCTATTTTAAGCCAATTAATTTATTGTTACTTGCTGCAGCAAATAACAGAGAACTAATACAACATTACATGAGATCATTGTGAAGAATATACTTAATATATGATTTAGAATGTGAAATGTTACTGGTAGATAGAAGCTATTATTAAGAGCCACTGTATAAAACCTAGAGTGACCATTAAAGGTTATGTATATTTAAGAGAAAAGCTTTTCTTTTATTGAGCACTCTTGTATGCCATGCATCCTCCTATGTGTTAGGTATGCATTATATACTTTATTCTTTGAGCTAAAATGAAAGTAAATATTATGATTTCTTTTTATGGATGAAGAGACTGAGACTCAGAAAAGTGAAATGGTTTACCCAACTTAATAAAAAGTAGAAAAGATCAAATTCAGGTCTGTCTATGGGAAAAATATTTATTCTCATTTTCCATGTTGTTTCTGTATGACACAGGATGCCGGAATACCAAATGGCTTTTGTGGGGAGAGCATAAGCTGAAACCAGCAATTTGTACAATTGTTTGTCAATCTCAGAACTATGCATAAATCAAGGAATGAAGCAATGTAATGAATAAAAGTGAATGCAGATAAAATTAAGAGTGTTAGAGATCTAAGGTGAAGTTTGCAAACAGTTTGGACTTTGAAGATATTATTAAAGTCCCAAATCAGTTGGTTTTTACTTTAAAAATTGATTATTTTCTGTGGGCCTAATTAATCAGATAAAAGGCCTTGATGAGTAATTGAGCCCTACCTGAGGGTAGAAAAGTTTTCTCTGCTACCCTTGAAGAAGTTCCCAGTTATCTAGTAAACTGTCTTTGGAGAAGGCCTTGTGGTGTGGGTTTGCAGGGGCATCTATGAGCTGAGAGTCACCCTGGTCAACATCAACCAGCCCAAACAAGTATATTGTGTCCATAATTGGAAGGAGATAAATTCTGCCAACAACCTGAATAAGCTGGAAGTAAACTCTTTTCTGATCGTGCTTACTGATACAAAAGTAGCCTGATCAATGCATAGAGTGTAGGCTTGTGAGCCTCTGAGCAGAAGATTCAGCTACGCTGTGCCTGGACTCCTGAGGCACTGCAGCTTTGAGATAGTACCTATGTGCTGTTTTAACACAATAAATGTGTGGTTGTTTATATCACAGCAGTAGAAATCTAATACAGATGCCAAATAGGTTAAAGTTTCTATGACTCCAGAGCAGAGATCAGCACTGTGTCTAGATTTAGAATGTGAAATGTTACTGGTAGATAGAAGCTATTATTAAGAGCCACTGTATAAAACCTAGAGTGACCATTAAAGGTTATGTATATTTAAGAGAAAAGCTTTTCTTTTATTGAGCACTCTTGTATGCCATGCATCCTCCTATGTGTTAGGTATGCATTATATACTTTATTCTTTGAGCTAAAATGAAAGTAAATATTATGATTTCTTTTTATGGATGAAGAGACTGAGACTCAGAAAAGTGAAATGGTTTACCCAACTTAATAAAAAGTAGAAAAGATCAAATTCAGGTCTGTCTATGGGAAAAATATTTATTCTCATTTTCCATGTTGTTTCTGTATGACACAGGATGCCGGAATACCAAATGGCTTTTGTGGGGAGAGCATAAGCTGAAACCAGCAATTTGTACAATTGTTTGTCAATCTCAGAACTATGCATAAATCAAGGAATGAAGCAATGTAATGAATAAAAGTGAATGCAGATAAAATTAAGAGTGTTAGAGATCTAAGGTGAAGTTTGCAAACAGTTTGGACTTTGAAGATATTATTAAAGTCCCAAATCAGTTGGTTTTTACTTTAAAAATTGATTATTTTCTGTGGGCCTAATTAATCAGATAAAAGGCCTTGATGAGTAATTGAGCCCTACCTGAGGGTAGAAAAGTTTTCTCTGCTACCCTTGAAGAAGTTCCCAGTTATCTAGTAAACTGTCTTTGGAGAAGGCCTTGTGGTGTGGGTTTGCAGGGGCATCTATGAGCTGAGAGTCACCCTGGTCAACATCAACCAGCCCAAACAAGTATATTGTGTCCATAATTGGAAGGAGATAAATTCTGCCAACAACCTGAATAAGCTGGAAGTAAACTCTTTTCTGATCGTGCTTACTGATACAAAAGTAGCCTGATCAATGCATAGAGTGTAGGCTTGTGAGCCTCTGAGCAGAAGATTCAGCTACGCTGTGCCTGGACTCCTGAGGCACTGCAGCTTTGAGATAGTACCTATGTGCTGTTTTAACACAATAAATGTGTGGTTGTTTATATCACAGCAGTAGAAATCTAATACAGATGCTTCTCAAAAATCAATTGTTTTGTTTAAATATAGTTTCTATGAAAGGAATCAGCACTGTGTTACAAGCTAGTCTAGACCTTGCAGAGTTTATGGATTGTCCTGGATACTTTGATTTGACACTCCCACCTTTGTTCTTAGAAACTATTTACCCCCTGACTTCATACCCTCACCCTCCATCCTCTCATTTTCTGAACATGTCATCAGCACCTGCAACTGCAAACCATGAAATCTGCATGTCGCCTTTGCCCACACACAAGCACACATAAACACGTACAGCACACATGAGCACACAGTCATATCCAAGCACACACAGACATGAACTCAACACATTATACTACATGTGCACACATATCACACACACATACTGTCAGGTACCTGATAACATGGATCAGGCCTTTTTTACCTGCATAAAGGCCATTTTGGTCTTTATTTTATTCCTGTTTCTTCTTAGTACTTAAAAACACACTTATGGGCAAATGTACCCTTGCAGTTGTATAGTTATGTGCTTTTAACATTTTAATCACATCATAAAACAGCCTCATGATAGTACTTTAATGTTCAACTGCTGCATTATTAATAGGAGAGGTTTTGCCTTTCCAGAGCATCCTGAATTTATTGTGATCCACAGTCATTATAGCCCAATAAATATGACATGGGTCAGACTGGAAATGCAGAGAATTTGGTGAACTCTGAATGTGTTAGGTGCACTTTGAACCATTTATGCCATAATCACAATGAAACTATTTCAAAAGAAGCATCTTAGAGCTTGAAAGCAAATCTTTTTAACACCGTAAATGGTCACCCTATCTTGCAGCAAAAATAACAGATTTATTGGCAAAGGTTGTAACTTGCTAATTTCATGTTTTAATTTCCCAAACTCTGGTAGTTAAAAAAGAATAATATAGTTTGAGCATGGACTGATGATTAAAAATTTGGCCCATTAATATGATACAAATAGTTTATTTGTAATTCAGATATGTTAATTTGTCAAGTTGGTATCAAAATCTTTCTTTCAGATGAAATCATTGTTTAAATATAGTTTCTATGAAAGGAATCAGCACTGTGTTACAAGCTAGTCTAGACCTTGCAGAGTTTATGGATTGTCCTGGATACTTTGATTTGACACTCCCACCTTTGTTCTTAGAAACTATTTACCCCCTGACTTCATACCCTCACCCTCCATCCTCTCATTTTCTGAACATGTCATCAGCACCTGCAACTGCAAACCATGAAATCTGCATGTCGCCTTTGCCCACACACAAGCACACATAAACACGTACAGCACACATGAGCACACAGTCATATCCAAGCACACACAGACATGAACTCAACACATTATACTACATGTGCACACATATCACACACACATACTGTCAGGTACCTGATAACATGGATCAGGCCTTTTTTACCTGCATAAAGGCCATTTTGGTCTTTATTTTATTCCTGTTTCTTCTTAGTACTTAAAAACACACTTATGGGCAAATGTACCCTTGCAGTTGTATAGTTATGTGCTTTTAACATTTTAATCACATCATAAAACAGCCTCGTGATAGTACTTTAATGTTCAACTGCTGCATTATTAATAGGAGAGGTTTTGCCTTTCCAGAGCATCCTGAATTTATTGTGATCCACAGTCATTATAGCCCAATAAATATGACATGGGTCAGACTGGAAATGCAGAGAATTTGGTGAACTCTGAATGTGTTAGGTGCACTTTGAACCATTTATGCCATAATCACAATGAAACTATTTCAAAAGAAGCATCTTAGAGCTTGAAAGCAAATCTTTTTAACACCGTAAATGGTCACCCTATCTTGCAGCAAAAATAACAGATTTATTGGCAAAGGTTGTAACTTGCTAATTTCATGTTTTAATTTCCCAAACTCTGGTAGTTAAAAAAGAATAATATAGTTTGAGCATGGACTGATGATTAAAAATTTGGCCCATTAATATGATACAAATAGTTTATTTGTAATTCAGATATGTTAATTTGTCAAGTTGGTATCAAAATCTTTCTTTCAGATGAAATCATTATTTCAATATGGTTTTTATATAATGAGATTATTACTGAATAAAAATAATAAATTAGCTTTGATTTACAAATATATTTTTTAAAGGTAATACACAAAGTGATGAAACACAAATGTATAAATTATATGCATAAAAATAATGCAAATAGACTAATAGTACAAAAAAGCCCCCTAATCAATACATAAAATAATATTTAGGAGTGCTATTAACAGAAAAAAGTCCAAACAATGGAGAAGGAAATGGCAATTCATACCAGTATTCTTTGCCTGAGAAATCCTAAGGATAGAGAAGCCTGGTGGTCTACAGTCTCAAACAAGTCAGACATGACAGTGACTAAACAACCACAGCACCCCCCAGACCAGGGTTGATAAACGATTCCCTAAAGCAATCACAGCACATCTACTCTCGGCTTTCTTTGGTCCAGTTTGGAAAACATCTAGCGACACTTATCTCTCCTTTTTTTTTTTTTTTAAATTTGGCCTCTTTTATTGTTCTGTTTTGTTTCATCCACTTTTATTCTTTGGCCTGTGTGGGCTTCCCATTGCAGTGGCCCCTTTCGATGCAGAGCACTAACTCTGGGTGCATGTGCTCCAGATCACTGGCTTATAATTGGATAATACAGGTCCAGCTGCACCATTGCATGTGGGATTTTTCCCGGGCCAGGGATCGAACCAGTGACCCTTGCACTGCAAAGTGAACTCTTCACCCACTTGACCACCACCAGAGAAGCCCCACTTACCTCCTTTTTATTCTTCAAACTTAAATATTGTCTACTCCTTTGCTGTATTCATCTTTTGTTTGAGGTACTACTTTACTCTTTCAAAAAGTACAGGATGTAAGAAATGGAAAAATTAAGCCCAAATGAGAATAATTTTAAGTTATTGGTCATTTATTATCAAATTAGCAAATATTTCCAAGGATTATAAGAATAAATGTTGTCACGGAAGCAATGAAATGGGTCACCTATCTAGAAAGTGCCTATAAATAAAATTCAGAAATCAGGAAAAAAAAAAGCATATATATGCTTTAAACCCCAATATTCCAATTTTTATTGGTAATTATGATTTTCAGAAGATAAGGCAGTAAAGTGAAAAAGATTCTAGAAGCAAAAAAGGACAGGAATGTCGCAATTCTGTATTCAATCAATTAAAAACATTAAATGGTGAAAATCTGTTTTAAACAACATAATTCAATACATACTATGTCAGGGTTAATAAAGGTAATTAGTGGGCAATGCATGGGTATGTATATATTCGATACAGATACTCATGTGACACTTTGCTTGTGATTTTACGCTTAGTACAGTTCCACAATTTCCATTTCTGTTAACATTCATCTTTATTCTTTCTAAGTATAAATATAATGCATGTTCAGTGCAGAATACTTTGAAAATACAGCTCCAAAGACAAAAGTTAAAAATGAAAAAGAGCACTCACTGTTTTAATTTTAAATGATCATTTCACTTTAAAGTTCATAAATAATTTTCTACTGATTTGGGGATATTATCTTTTAGATTCTAACACTGGATATGATATATCAAAAAATAACTACCATTGTTTTTACATGGTACCCCTCAGAGTCTCTTCTAGTAGAAAACATTTTGAGTTCTTCCTGCTTCTTGACTGCTCAAGCAAATATTTGACTGATAACTAAATATAGACATCTTTAGCTTTGATATAGTGACTGAATTTTGCTTTTATTTTTTAACTTTTTAAAGTATTATAGCCCTTGCTAGTATTTGGTGATAAACTGAAAGTAGAATCAGATCTTATAGTTCAGTATATATCTCTATTACCCTCATCCCAATATATTAAATTTAAAGTGAATGATAATTTTTGCTGAATTTTAGAACTCCTGATCTTGTAATACTATTATTAGACTGATATGAAGAGGAAATGGAGAATTTTATCCATAACTGACCTTAAGAGAGGTTTCCAACATAAAACTGGGCACCTTCCCTCTTTCCGTTTCTCCCTTCCCTTTCTTCATTTCTCTTTCCCATCTCTCTCTTTCCTTATTTCTCTTCCTGTTTGCATGCATTCAACCAGTTTGTATTCAACAGGTACCACGTTTCAAGCACTGTGCTACGCATAAGGGATATAAATGTAAGCAAGATAGTTTGATATCTACCCTCCCAAAGCTTAGCTGATCCCAAGCCTATGTTTTACTTTTTATACTTTGTTCTACTTTTCTTTTATTCATCTTCAGTTTGGCCCAAATCACTATTAGTGAACCTATTAGTGAATCCAAATCAATATACATTTTTCTTTAATCTTCTGACAATATAATTTATTACAGTTTCAATAATTACTCAAAGTTTAGTGATATATTTTTAAGTATAATTTTATAAAATCATATGAATTTATGTATCCTCTGAGTTGATATTTACAATTAACTGTTGTCTATAAGACACTGACTCTCAGCAAAAAGTGATAAAGTGCCAAAAAGTTCTGAGTACTAAGCAACTACTGAGTATTGCTTTAACTGTTTTGCATTCATAGAGAATTTATGCAAATTTACTGTTTTCAGCAGACATCATTTAATTAAAGAAGAATGAAAATAATTTAAAGCTTTATTCAAAATTCATTCAATAAGGTGAAGACAGAATATACACAAAGTCACTAGACTCAGAAATTCATAAAGCAAACTTTAGAAACAGCCGTGTTAATTGCTATAAGACACCAAGGCAATGAGGCATGTAAAAATGTCTTTTAAAAGTTGTAATATAGTTGAGAATATAAGCCTTAAGATCCCATTAGAAACTGAGCCCAACAAGATCTCTAAGTATTTTATGCTTAGGGTGAGTACTGAAAATTTGCTTACATTAGTTTAAATTGATCTTGAATAAGTCATTTGCTTGTTACTGCATATTTCAACCATCCGGAAATTTAAGTGCAGAAAAAAGTAAAACATGCCTATGTGTCATAATTTAATAAATACAATTATAAATTTTATTTAAAAAGCAAATTATTTATGAGGACTTCAAAAATATATGGTTTACATAAAAACTTGGAAAATTTTAGTTACTCCAAACATAGGACTGATTTCCAAGAGGAACAAGCTTATTTTCAGGAAACTAAATATGTACTACATACACACACACACACACACACACACACAGCCACACACACAAGTTTATATATATCACATTTTAGAAAATTGTAATATGTCTCAAATTATATTTTTATTTTAATAATTTGCTTCACCATAGTGGGACTTTTCAGGAGGGTATTTTCTTGGGATTTGTGAAGTTTACCAGTTTGACCTTTATATTCTTTTAATTTAAATGGGATACTGAATTATAAAACTTTGAGAGAGTGAGTTAACACCTTAGCTAGAAATGGCAAATTACAGAGTAGAAATACTCACATAAATCATATTCTTAATACTATCATCTTATTTGTACCATTTGGCAAAAGTCACAGACCATGGTAACCAAAATAAAAATACAAAGGGAAAGAAAATATAAATAAAAGAATCTTGCCATTATTTTTAAAAAGCACACACATTATTTACCTAATATATGCACAATGTCAAATAACCTTTCCACATGTGGAAGAAAGTGTATAGTATCAAGCAAACAAATTTAAAAAGGAGGTAATGAAAATAGACATTGTACTGGGATAATACCCCAAATTCTTCACTATAAAATTTATTTTCAGAGACTCTCTCTAAAGGAAGTCAGAAATATGGTTTGATGCTTTAAGTTATGAACATTTCCAACATAGGGATATGAAGTCTTAGCACGGCAATCACAGAGGAATAGAGTAAGGCAATCTCAAGGTGCAGAATCTGTACTGTGATGAGAGCATAGAGAGAGAGGAGCAAGAGTGGAGGTTCTAACTGATCTGATGCTCTGTGGTCCAACTGTCCCTATACAGGAAGTCAAGGGAAATAAGGCTTTTTATATTTTATTTGGACAGAGGAATAACAAATGAAAGCAATTTAGTTCACAATTTTGCTCAATTGTAAATAGCCTAAAATGTGTTATTATGTTAATTTCTTATTAAAATGATGGTGTGCCCATTCCATTCAATAATATTAAAAAGCTATTCTCTCTACATAGATTATAATCTCAAAGACTGAGGTAATAATGATAATCGAGCAAAATATTCTATTTTTAATTATATGGAAGTAAAGCAGTAGGGTATAAAGCAAGGAGAAGTATGCAGCAAGTTGCTTTATTATTTCAAGTTGCTTACTGTTTCAATTATTTTTTGTTCTTATTTATGATATAGAGAGAATTTTCTGTATCTATGTTTGAAGTAGATGTCTCACTGTCACTAGACTGAGGATAAGAAGACTTCTAAATTCAGATGAGGAAAAATGAAGGTGGCTATTAAGATTCAACGAATGAAATCATTGAATTATCAGCTTGAACTGCCACAATCCAAGCTGGCAAAATTTTGGCAAAATACTTGTTAAAGGCTAAAGATTGGAAGAAAGAAAGTAAACTTTTATTTTCTCATCTCTTTTGATACATTTCTATACACTAAAATCTACTCCTAAGGCATGATAGGAAAAGTTGCAACTTACTCTTTAACTATAAAGAGAAGACTTGGTACTTAAGAGATTTCTATACAACTCCTTTCATAATAATTTAATGTACTTAAAACAAATTGAGGCAATTAGATTTTAAGACTTTAATTTGTCAGTCATAGCAATTTATAACTCTTAGTAGCAAGGTTCCAGTCATTCATATATATCAAAAGTATCCTTTTTGTATCAAGGGAAGGGAATGATGCTCTTGGTAGGAGTAATTCGGCCGTAATGGAGAGATCAAATTATAAAGATAACCTTGAATTAAAGGTGATTCAGCAAGAAAGTGAAGCGTATATCCCTCTGCAAGAAGGACATGCATGCTATTACCCTAATTGTACTTTTGTGAAACAAGTTGTTAGATTTACAGTTTAGAAAAGGAGGTAAATATCAAGTTTATTTTGATCAACCAAATTTGACCTAAAATTCACTACTTTCCTTTTTGGTTGTAGATTTGACCCAAAGTTGAGTAAGGTTTTTAATCTAATAAATAGTTAGGTGTATCTTTGAGCAATTATCAACTTCCCCCCATTTTTCTCACAGAGAATATACCTATAAGTGATATATGGCCATTGTCTAATACTGAGTTATGATTAGGGTATCAATACAATTTTATTTTCCAACACAGGACAAGTTTAAAAGTAAACAGACTATTATTAATAATTATACCAAGATATCAAGCATAATCAGTCCATTTCAGCCCCTTAATTAGGACCATAATGGTAGAGAGGTATAGGGCACTTGCTAAATTCAGATTATTTTTTGTTCTTATTTATGATATAGAGAGAATTTTCTGTATCTATGTTTGAAGTAGATGTCTCACTGTCACTAGACTGAGGATAAGAAGACTTCTAAATTCAGATGAGGAAAAATGAAGGTGGCTATTAAGATTCAACGAATGAAATCATTGAATTATCAGCTTGAACTGCCACAATCCAAGCTGGCAAAATTTTGGCAAAATACTTGTTAAAGGCTAAAGATTGGAAGAAAGAAAGTAAACTTTTATTTTCTCATCTCTTTTGATACATTTCTATACACTAAAATCTACTCCTAAGGCATGATAGGAAAAGTTGCAACTTACTCTTTAACTATAAAGAGAAGACTTGGTACTTAAGAGATTTCTATACAACTCCTTTCATAATAATTTAATGTACTTAAAACAAATTGAGGCAATTAGATTTTAAGACTTTAATTTGTCAGTCATAACAATTTATAACTCTTAGTAGCAAGGTTCCAGTCATTCATATATATCAAAAGTATCCTTTTTGTATCAAGGGAAGGGAATGATGCTCTTGGTAGGAGTAATTCGGCCGTAATGGAGAGATCAAATTATAAAGATAACCTTGAATTAAAGGTGATTCAGCAAGAAAGTGAAGCGTATATCCCTCTGCAAGAAGGACATGCATGCTATTACCCTAATTGTACTTTTGTGAAACAAGTTGTTAGATTTACAGTTTAGAAAAGGAGGTAAATATCAAGTTTATTTTGATCAACCAAATTTGACCTAAAATTCACTACTTTCCTTTTTGGTTGTAGATTTGACCCAAAGTTGAGTAAGGTTTTTAATCTAATAAATAGTTAGGTGTATCTTTGAGCAATTATCAACTTCCCCCCATTTTTCTCACAGAGAATATACCTATAAGTGATATATGGCCATTGTCTAATACTGAGTTATGATTAGGGTATCAATACAATTTTATTTTCCAACACAGGACAAGTTTAAAAGTAAACAGACTATTATTAATAATTATACCAAGATATCAAGCATAATCAGTCCATTTCAGCCCCTTAATTAGGACCATAACAATGATGATTTGATGGAAATATTATATGATATGGTAGGGAGAATCACAATAAAAACAAAACTGATGTAACTGTGAGAGTTTCACTTTGGGTTTCCAGTGAACCTCAATGTATGAAATAAATATAATCTTGAAAAATGTTCCTAGATTTTAATTTATGTATGTCTCATTTTCTACTCATCTCAGTTCTTCAAGCTCATTCCATCTTTTTACTTAAAAACTTTATAAATTCAATTAGACTCTGTATATTGACTTTTAGATGATAATAATATATATTTTATATTTAATAGCCAATAGAAAATTAAAAGAATAGAAAATTTCCAACAAATTTATGATATGAAATATTGATTAGTAATTTTGAGGGCATTAAAACTGCAGGAATATTGAATAGTGTTGCTATTTAATTAGTTAAAGTTTGTAGAGGATTTTTATTTGTGACATACGTTTATAGTAAACCAAATTACAAATTCTGCATTTACATACCATTGATTTGTGTCAAATCACTCAACAATTTTAATGGAATTATGCTTTAAAAGAAATAATATCTAGTTCTTTAGTCAGTTTTTCTCCAAAAATGCTGATAAAGTTACTAAGTTACAAAGATATAGCTAAAACATTTAAGCTGGTTGCTTCTAAATAATTATTCAGTAGTACGTGAGGAAATCCAAGTCCCAGTCTTTAGTATTCAAGAAACAACCCCAAACTTCAAATTATATATTTTATCTACTTCTCTATTATCATTGAACTGAAAACTCCATGAGGATTCTTATCTACTTTTACAGATGTTTTGATTTGACAGCATCACTGGTGAATGCATCATACAAGGCAAGGTTGAAGGTTATTTTTTTCCAGTCCCTGTAGATCCTTACAGGGCAGAATGTTTAAGGATACATTTAGCCAACTCGCTCTTCTGATTGTAGCGCTTGATTCTACACACAGCCATAAAAGTCTTCCAGAGGCACTTATTAAGGGAGCTGACCTGACTTTGTACACCTACCTGGAAAATGTTCTCTGTTGGAGGTTCTGTGTTCTCCTCCTCCTAAACAAGATGGAGCTATGACTTATCTTTACTTATGGTGTTTGGTGCATATAAAATCTTTTTAAAATATATGTGGACATGAAAGTGAC
The DNA here is from genome assembly GCA_022376925.1 of Tragulus kanchil. Taxonomy (NCBI): domain Eukaryota; kingdom Metazoa; phylum Chordata; class Mammalia; order Artiodactyla; family Tragulidae; genus Tragulus; species Tragulus kanchil. The sequence goes on from JAIOJX010000004.1 coordinate 56,186,765, forward strand.
TATTCTTAATTTTTTTTTTCACCTCTTGAACAAAATTCTGAATTCTGAGAGAAATCACTTAACTAGAGCTTAGAGGAAATTCCTCAGTAACTGTTGGCCATTTTACAGTTATCTTTCTCATTCTTCTTTAAATTCAAACTATTCTGTGTAATTATCTAATCAATTCTAATATAGAAAGATTTCTAATAGCCATTCATAGGTGAAATCCAGAGCTCCAAAATTGTACTTTATCAAAATATACTGATTAAAAATTTCCCCTTGTCTTTTATGTTTTTCTCCAGAAGGAGATGCTAATCAACTGGAAAGATCAAATAGTGGGACATGAATAAAAATTTTTTAAAAAGACTGGATTCTGCTAATCAAGACAGATTGGATAGTTGGTGGCTTAACATTATATTTTAAATTTGAAAAAAAAAAGACAAAGTTCAAATTCTCAAAAATAATACTTAATATCTAGTGAATAACAAAAATACAAGAATCAAGACAATTATATGATTAGAATGTGTACAGAAATGACCTGAATCACATTTGAAAATAGCAGTAGTTTATATTGTGTTTAACATGCATATTATTTGTACTATCTTATACAGTTTTAATAATAATAACTGAAAGTATGTACCACTGTCACCCTCATTTCACCTACATAGAAATGGAAGTTCAGAAAGGGAAAAAATTTTTCCACTTACTTAAACTATTAGGTGACAGATAAGAGGTTCCAACCCAGGTCACACAGACTTCTGCCCAACTCTAAACCCTTGGAGACCTAAGAACTGGCATGCAAATCTAGTTTCCTCCCTTGCTGACTCCATAAGGCCCCAATTCAGAGGTAAAGAAACTGAAATGCAAAAAGTAAGGCCAGGATTTTCACTTTTGTATAACTCCAAACTCTGTCTTCTACCATGTCATGTTACATAATACAAGCACAACTATTTCTATTTTTAAAATATTTCAGACTAGAAATGGTGTTTTAATTCTGGCAGTGCTAAAATACTATATTGGGAGATTTGAAGAGTGTAAGTCATCAAATGAAGCTAATGGTTTCTACAGATAACTGGAATTCTAAGGTGAACAGTGTCATATGAAACATTCATTTGGAATTTTATAAGAAACTCAAAAGTTAATGTAAATTTGTGTGCAGTCCTCTACTGGTGGCATCTTATTTTATTTGTGTCAAAGGACCATGATCCTTTTATTTTAAGAAATTGCTGGAGACTCATTATTGAGTCAACATCTATACTTTGTAAGACCCCAATTAATTAATATGATTGACAGCAAATTTTGAATAGTCTATAAACTAATTTCTCTTTCATCCACCTTCAGCCTGGTCCACACACACTCCCTGTGCTATCCACAGTTGCTAAAAGACTGAATTAATCAAAAATTATGGAAAGTGGAAAAGAGAGGATTTTCTGAGCAGGGATTTCTGATACTACTGCTACTCGAGAAATTAACGGGTCCCTTTTTTCCCCTGTCAGTGGTCTATAATTCCCTCTCTACAAACAAATCTGCATCCTATGGACTCATAATATAACACTATTTTGTAAGTCAGTATGACTATGATACGCAAAACATTATCCTAGCATAATATTTATATATTTATGTAGATTTTATATTATTTAGGCTTATGTGATTTTTTCTGTTTCTACACATTTGGCTGATAGAATCATGTACTTAAAGATATAGACAAAGCAGTGAGGATATAGCTTAATTAGTCTACCAACATCATCCTATTACTTTATATTTTATTTAAAACAAACAATTTTATCCTTCTAAGTGGATCACTGAACAGACAGAAAGCACAACCAAATTACTGTAAACCCAGCTTGCAACTATTATGTCAGATCATGCATTGTACCAAAATGTTCTCTGATTCCACCCAGTCTGCTCCTTTTCCTGGTATGTTTCATCTTTCCCTAATGGCAGGCATTAGGGAAATGTAACTTCTGATTCAAACTGGGAAATAATTTGAGGAAGCTGTTTATGGCCTGAGGGAATTTTGACATCATGTTAAAGAAATGGTGTTTTAATTCTGGCAGTGCTAAAATACTATATTGGGAGTTTGAAGAAGTCATCAAATGAAGCTAATGGTTTCTACAGATAACTGGAATTCTAAGGTGAACAGTGTCATATGAAACATTCATTTGGAATTTTATAAGAAACTCAAAAGTTAATGTAAATTTGTGTGCAGTCCTCTACTGGTGGCATCTTATTTTATTTGTGTCAAAGGACCATGATCCTTTTATTTTAAGAAATTGCTGGAGACTCATTATTGAGTCAACATCTATACTTTGTAAGACCCCAATTAATTAATATGATTGACAGCAAATTTTGAATAGTCTATAAACTAATTTCTCTTTCATCCACCTTCAGCCTGGTCCACACACACTCCCTGTGCTATCCACAGTTGCTAAAAGACTGAATTAATCAAAAATTATGGAAAGTGGAAAAGAGAGGATTTTCTGAGCAGGGATTTCTGATACTACTGCTACTCGAGAAATTAACGGGTCCCTTTTTTCCCCTGTCAGTGGTCTATAATTCCCTCTCTACAAACAAATCTGCATCCTATGGACTCATAATATAACACTATTTTGTAAGTCAGTATGACTATGATACGCAAAACATTATCCTAGCATAATATTTATATATTTATGTAGATTTTATATTATTTAGGCTTATGTGATTTTTTCTGTTTCTACACATTTGGCTGATAGAATCATGTACTTAAAGATATAGACAAAGCAGTGAGGATATAGCTTAATTAGTCTACCAACATCATCCTATTACTTTATATTTTATTTAAAACAAACAATTTTATCCTTCTAAGTGGATCACTGAACAGACAGAAAGCACAACCAAATTACTGTAAACCCAGCTTGCAACTATTATGTCAGATCATGCATTGTACCAAAATGTTCTCTGATTCCACCCAGTCTGCTCCTTTTCCTGGTATGTTTCATCTTTCCCTAATGGCAGGCATTAGGGAAATGTAACTTCTGATTCAAACTGGGAAATAATTTGAGGAAGCTGTTTATGGCCTGAGGGAATTTTGACATCATGTTAGAGAAGATTATTCTGATTTGCAACTAGGAAATCTGTATTCAAATCACACTTTAGCATAAGAACTTATGTGACCTTTAGCACGTTGATGAGAATGTCCTTATAGATCTAGTTTGTTCCTCTGTAAAATCAAGACAATCCTACTCTACAGTCTCACCAGCCGTTGCTTGGGGGTCAGTGAATAGCCAACACCTGTAAACTCCTCTGTAAACTTGAAGCAGAATACATCCTTTACATACAGAGGACTACAGAGTAACTTGTGGCACTTCTGATTTCACTTTGATGCGGAAGTCATGTCTCATCCGCATCTTGCACCCTCTCCCACAATTGGCAGCACAGGCTCCATGGAGCGCCTATGAGGCGCCAACTGGGCTGCAGCAGGCAGCGTGTCTATGCTCTGTGTGCGCCTTCACTACTGGTTTGCGGCTCAGATGCAGTGATAGTACAGGACTTGGATAGTTGGTGGAGACAGAAATTTCAGCAATAATAACAACTTAAACATATAGGCAAAGGTTTTAACATTATCATGACTTACTGCTAGAAGACACTGAACAAATGCATTAGACACACATCAGCTCTTTTAATTACCATTTTAAAGCTTCGCTAGTTCTTTTATCCTTTATGTTTAATAAGCTATTATAAGTCTCATATTATCTTCAAATTAAACTTTTCTTCCATTAAAAAGTGAAACCTTTAAAAATGATTGAAATATTTTAGTGCATAGTTGAAAAAGGTTTCAAAGTGAAAAATTCAGAGAGAATTCTCCTTTGGTGTTCTTTCATGTACGTATGTACACCATTAGCTGGGAAGAAACTCCGTCACAAAACGTGTAAAGTAAAACTTCAGACTTGCCTTAGGAGACTAGGAAAATGCAGTCCTATACCTTCGTAGGAGATCTGAAAAAGGTGTGAGTGGTCATCAATCTCTAGGTTCAAACCCAGCTTGCAATTTTGCATGCATTGTACCAAAATGTTCTCTGATTCCACCCAGTCTGCTCCTTTTCCTGGTATGTTTCATCTTTCCTAATGGCAGGCATTAGGGAAATGTAACTCTGATTCAAACTGGGAAATAATTTGAGGAAGCTGTTTATGGCCTGAGGGAATTTTGACATCATGTTAGAGAAGATTATTCTGATTTGCAACTAGGAAATCTGTATTCAAATCACACTTTAGCATAAGAACTTATGTGACCTTTAGCACGTTGATGAGAATGTCCTTATAGATCTAGTTTGTTCCTCTGTAAAATCAAGACAATCCTACTCTACAGTCTCACCAGCCGTTGCTTGGGGGTCAGTGAATAGCCAACACCTGTAAACTCCTCTGTAAACTTGAAGCAGAATACATCCTTTACATACAGAGGACTACAGAGTAACTTGTGGCACTTCTGATTTCACTTTGATGCGGAAGTCATGTCTCATCCGCATCTTGCACCCTCTCCCACAATTGGCAGCACAGGCTCCATGGAGCGCCTATGAGGCGCCAACTGGGCTGCAGCAGGCAGCGTGTCTATGCTCTGTGTGCGCCTTCACTACTGGTTTGCGGCTCAGATGCAGTGATAGTACAGGACTTGGATAGTTGGTGGAGACAGAAATTTCAGCAATAATAACAACTTAAACATATAGGCAAAGGTTTTAACATTATCATGACTTACTGCTAGAAGACACTGAACAAATGCATTAGACACACATCAGCTCTTTTAATTACCATTTTAAAGCTTCGCTAGTTCTTTTATCCTTTATGTTTAATAAGCTATTATAAGTCTCATATTATCTTCAAATTAAACTTTTCTTCCATTAAAAAGTGAAACCTTTAAAAATGATTGAAATATTTTAGTGCATAGTTGAAAAAGGTTTCAAAGTGAAAAATTCAGAGAGAATTCTCCTTTGGTGTTCTTTCATGTACGTATGTACACCATTAGCTGGGAAGAAACTCCGTCACAAAACGTGTAAAGTAAAAACTTCAGACTTGCCTTAGGAGACTAGGAAAATGCAGTCCTATACCTTCGTAGGAGATCTGAAAAAAAGGTGTGAGTGGTCATCAATCTCTAGGTTCCCTGAAAACAAAGTATGATTTTATTGTTTTATTTCCTGATACTTAGATGCATAGTGTTAATTATGCTCAGTGTATGGTACATTATCATGAATGATATATACAAAGACTCTCTTTTGTTTTTCTTAATTATTTATACCTGGTTATTCTTCCTACTGTCCTTCTATTCCTATTTACCTGGTAGTCATTCTACTAATATATTTAATATGTATTCGGTGAGTGAGTTTTGACAAATATATGCATATGCTTTTAATGTACTTAAATGGTATTATGCTCTGACAATCTCTACCTTTACCTTTATTATTAAATATTATGTTTCAAGAACATTCGTATTTCTTTGGATCCCTCTAATCCAGTACTTTGGTACTCAGTATTTCATACACAGTACTACATGGTGTACACTAACTTTACTTTTCTATCCTTCTAGATATGTAGTCTCAACTACATGTAATATGAAGTCTTCAACTTCATATTACTATAAATATTCCTGCAATGAACAATGATATACAAAAATGTATAAAGACATGTGTGAGAATTTCCTAGAGCCATACATCAAGAAGTGGAATTCCTGAATGATAAGGCATTCATAGTTTTATTTTATCAGGAAATAACAGAATCTCTTGAGCATGAGTTTTATAATCTGTATTCTCAGTAGTGGCAGATTCTATGCCAACATTTTGTATTATCCAGATTTTAAAATTTTTGATCATTAGAGATAAATCTCACTGTATTTACATTTATAATTTCTGTTTACTAATCATTGTATTTTCTTATGTTTCTTAGCGTTTTTCTCTCCTCTTTGAAATTCTTATTCACTTTGTCAATTTCAACCTCTTTGTCAATTCTTCTACTGGTGCTGATCTGTTGATCTTGGAGAATTTGAGCTTTTGTTGCTCTATGATTTGTGGATTTCAAATATCTTTTCCAATTTTGTTTTATATGTACTAATTTTGTTCCTGGAGTGTAACATCCTGGAGTGTGAAGTCAGGTGGGCCTTAAGAAGGATTACTATGAACACACTACTGGAGGTGATGAAATTCCAACTAAGATATTTCAAATCCTAAATGATGATGCTGTTAAAGTGCTACACTTAATACGTCAGCAAATTTGGAAAATTCAGCAGTGGCCTTAGGACTGGAAAAGGTCAGTTTTTCATTCCAATCCCAAAGAAAGGCAATGCCAAAGAATGTTCTGACTACCGTATATTTGCGCTCATTTCACATGCTAGCAAAGTCATGCTCAAATCCTTCAAGCTAGGCTTCAACAGTATGCCAACCGAGAATTTCCACATGTACAAGTGGATTCAGAAAAGGCAGAGGAAGCAGAGATCAAATGGCTAACATCCATTGGATGATACAGAAAGTTAGGAAATTCCTGAAAAACATCTGCTTCTACTTGATTAACTACACTAAAACCTTTGACTGTGTAGATCACAACAAACTGTGGAAAATTTTTAAAGATATAGGAATACTAGACCTGGTATTCCTGGTCTGAGAAACCTGCATGCAGGTCAAAAAGCAACAGTTCAAACCAGACGTGGAACAACAGGGTAGTTCCAAATTGGGAAAGGAGTACATCAAGGCTGTATATTGTCACCCTGCTTATTTAACTTCTATGCAGAGTACATCATAAGAAATGCTGGACTGGATGAATCACAAACTGGAATCAAGATTGCCAGGAGAAATATCAAAAACTCAGATATGCAGATGATACCACCCTAATGGCAGGAAAAGTGAAAAGGAACTAGAGCCTCGTGATGGAGGTGAAAAAGGAAAGTGAAAAGGCTAGTTTAAAACTCAACATTAAAAAAAAAAAAAAACAAAACTAAGATCTTGGGATCTGGTCCCATCACTTCATGCCAAAGAGAAGGGGCAAAGTGACAGATTTTGTTTTCTTAGGCTCCAAAATCATTGTGGTTGGTGACTGCAGCCATGAAATTAAAAGACACTTGCTCTTTGGAGGAAAGCTATGACAAACCTATACAGTATAGTAAAAATCAGAGACATCACTTTGCTGGAAAAGGTCTGTATAGGTCAAAGATATGGTTTTCCTTTTTTGGAGGAAAGCTATGACAAACCTTGATAAAAAGTCATCAGTCTTAAGGATTTTCAGGGGACTTTTTTTGTTTTATATGTACTAATTTTGTTCCTGGAGTGTAACATCCTGGTGTGTGAAGTCAAGTGGACCTTAGGAAGCATTATTATGAACAAAGCTAGTGGAGATGATGGAATTCCTGCTGAACTATTTCAAATCCTATATGATGATGCTGTTAAAGTGCTACACTCAATATTCCAGCAAATTTGAAAAACTCAGCAGTGGCCTTAGGACTGGAAAAGGTCAGTTTTCATTCCAATCCCAAAGAAGGGCTATGCCAAAGAATGCTCAAACTACCATACTCATTTCCCATGCTAGCAAAGTAATGTTCAAAGTCCTCCAGGCTAGGCTTCAACAGTATGCCAACCGAGAATTTCCACATGTACAAGTGGATTCAGAAAAGGCAGAGGAAGCAGAGATCAAATGGCTAACATCCATTGGATGATACAGAAAGTTAGGAAATTCCTGAAAAACATCTGCTTCTACTTGATTAACTACACTAAAACCTTTGACTGTGTAGATCACAACAAACTGTGGAAAATTTTTAAAGATATAGGAATACTAGACCTGGTATTCCTGGTCTGAGAAACCTGCATGCAGGTCAAAAAGCAACAGTTCAAACCAGACGTGGAACAACAGGGTAGTTCCAAATTGGGAAAGGAGTACATCAAGGCTGTATATTGTCACCCTGCTTATTTAACTTCTATGCAGAGTACATCATAAGAAATGCTGGACTGGATGAATCACAAACTGGAATCAAGATTGCCAGGAGAAATATCAAAAACTCAGATATGCAGATGATACCACCCTAATGGCAGGAAAAGTGAAAAGGAACTAGAGCCTCGTGATGGAGGTGAAAAAGGAAAGTGAAAAGGCTAGTTTAAAACTCAACATTAAAAAAAAAAAAAAACAAAACTAAGATCTTGGGATCTGGTCCCATCACTTCATGCCAAAGAGAAGGGGCAAAGTGACAGATTTTGTTTTCTTAGGCTCCAAAATCATTGTGGTTGGTGACTGCAGCCATGAAATTAAAAGACACTTGCTCTTTGGAGGAAAGCTATGACAAACCTATACAGTATAGTAAAAATCAGAGACATCACTTTGCTGGAAAAGGTCTGTATAGGTCAAAGATATGGTTTTCCCAGTAGTCTTGTATGAATGTGAGAGCTGGACCATAAAAGAAGGTCGAGTGCAAAAGAATTGATGCTTTCAAATTGTGGTACTGGAGAAGACTCTTAAGAACCCCCTAGACATCAAGGACATCAAACCAGTCAGTCTTAAAGGAAATCAACCCTGAATATTCATTGAAAGGACTGATGCTGAAATTGAAGTTCCAATTCTTTGGCAACTTGATGTGAAGACTTGACTCATAGGAAAATACCCTGATGCTGGGAAAGAGTGAGGACAGGAGAAGAAGGGAGTAACAGAACATGAGCTACTTGGGTGGCATGACTGATTCAATGGACATGAGTTTGAGCAAACTGTGGAAAATAGAGAGGACAGGGAAGCCTGGCATGCTGCAGTCCATGGAGTTGCAAGAAATCAGAAACAACTTAGCAACTAAACAATAACAACAATTTTGTTCAGAGCCCATGTTGGATGTAAATTCTTAGTTTTTTTTTTTTTTAAAGATGATCATTTCTATTTTTTTCTTTTATTGTTTTTTATTTATTTATTTTCATCCATCTTTATTCATTGGCCTGTGTGGGCCTCCCACTGCAGTGGCCTCTCTCACTACAGAGCACAGTCTCTGGGCGCATGTGCTCCAGAGTACTGGCTCCAAATTGGACACACCTGTCTAGTAGCTCCATTGCACGTGAGATCTTCCTGGGCCAGGGATCACACCGGTGCCCCTTGCACTGCAAGGCAGACTCTACCCACTGGACCACCAGGGAAGCCCCAAATTCTTAGTTTTATGCTATGTAATTTTTTCTTTTAAAGATTTATTTACTTATTTTATTTTTGGGCGGGGGTCGGGTTGGGGAGGGAAGGGAGCGGGTGGGCCACTTCTATTGGTCTTTCGTTTCTCTGTCTTCATCCGTCTTTGTTCTTTGGCTCCTGTGGGCCTCCCATCGCAGTGGCCTCTGTTGTTGCAGAGCACCGACTCTGGGCACATGCGCTCCAGAGCTCTGACTCAGTAATTGGACACATCAGTAAAATCAGAGACATCACTTTGCTGGAAAAGGTCTGTATAGGTCAAAGATATGGTTTTCCCAGTAGTCTTGTATGAATGTGAGAGCTGGACCATAAAAGAAGGTCGAGTGCAAAAGAATTGATGCTTTCAAATTGTGGTACTGGAGAAGACTCTTAAGAACCCCCTAGACATCAAGGACATCAAACCAGTCAGTCTTAAAGGAAATCAACCCTGAATATTCATTGAAAGGACTGATGCTGAAATTGAAGTTCCAATTCTTTGGCAACTTGATGTGAAGACTTGACTCATAGGAAAATACCCTGATGCTGGGAAAGAGTGAGGACAGGAGAAGAAGGGAGTAACAGAACATGAGCTACTTGGGTGGCATGACTGATTCAATGGACATGAGTTTGAGCAAACTGTGGAAAATAGAGAGGACAGGGAAGCCTGGCATGCTGCAGTCCATGGAGTTGCAAGAAATCAGAAACAACTTAGCAACTAAACAATAACAACAATTTTGTTCAGAGCCCATGTTGGATGTAAATTCTTAGTTTTTTTTTTTTTTTAAAGATGATCATTTCTATTTTTTTCTTTTATTGTTTTTTATTTATTTATTTTCATCCATCTTTATTCATTGGCCTGTGTGGGCCTCCCACTGCAGTGGCCTCTCTCACTACAGAGCACAGTCTCTGGGCGCATGTGCTCCAGAGTACTGGCTCCAAATTGGACACACCTGTCTAGTAGCTCCATTGCACGTGAGATCTTCCTGGGCCAGGGATCACACCGGTGCCCCTTGCACTGCAAGGCAGACTCTACCCACTGGACCACCAGGGAAGCCCCAAATTCTTAGTTTTATGCTATGTAATTTTTTCTTTTAAAGATTTATTTACTTATTTTATTTTTGGGCGGGGGTCGGGTTGGGGAGGGAAGGGAGCGGGTGGGCCACTTCTATTGGTCTTTCGTTTCTCTGTCTTCATCCGTCTTTGTTCTTTGGCTCCTGTGGGCCTCCCATCGCAGTGGCCTCTGTTGTTGCAGAGCACCGACTCTGGGCACATGCGCTCCAGAGCTCTGACTCAGTAATTGGACACATCAGTCCAGCCACTCCGTGGCACGTGGGATCTTCCCAGGCCAGGGCTCGAACCGGCACCCCTTGCACTGCAAGGCGGTGTCCTTATCCAGTGGACCACCAGGGGAAACCCCTTATGCTATGTAATTAAACAACTTTTATCCACCATGCTTTGTGCTTTTGAAATTTAAAAAGTCCTCTCTTAATCATGAAGATTTTTAAAACATATTTTACTAATATTTTTATGCTACCTCTAACATTTATTAATTATTTTGGTATCACTGTGCCACACCAGCTGTGGAATTTTAATTCCCCAACCAGGGATTGGATCTGGCTCCTCAGAGCAAAAGCACCTAGTCCTAAGCAATGGACTGACAGAAAATTCCCTGGAATCATCTTTTTAACGTGCCAATAGATAGTGATCCAATCTTGTTTGTATTAAAATAATGAGGTAGATTATTTAATGCATATACTAAAGCAAGGTATCTTTTATTAATTGATCTGTTGGGTACCTTTGTTATAAATTAAGATTTTATATGTCTGTATTTCTGTCTCTGAGCTATCTCTTTGATTTCACTTGACTGTTGTCATTGTCTGCCTGATATCATACCATGTGCATTATTATGGCCTTGTAATTCATCTAGTTATCTGCTTGGTTAATTTTATAGATATGAAAGAACCATAAGGTCATTTGGTCCAAATTTCCACCTAATGCCCAAATCTCTTTCAACATTCCTGATTAATTATCCTCAAACTCTGTTTAAACAGCTCTGCTGGTACTTTTCCAGGTATTCCATGAAAAATACCTGTTCTAAGTATTCCATGAAAATTTGCTGTTGATTACATATCTTCACACATGATCTCTGCCCTTTGAAATGAAGTCTATTTTTCTGTAACTCCCACGCTTTCACCATAGCTAGGTCTTCTCGAGCAAAACAAAAGGCTTACTTCATCTAAAGTAGACAGTTCTTTAGCTATGGTTGTGATCTTTATAGCTTATATTCATCTTCACAGTTATTTTTTCTCTATGTTTAATATGCTCAACTATTTAATCTGGTCCCATTTGTATCTTAATACACAGACACAACTCAATTCCAGACACATCCTCCTCAGTGCATTTGATCTTGATCCTTTCAAAACATTATAGTGAAAGTCATGTTCAACGTTTTGCAAAACATGGACAAACCATGGAATTCTCCACACAAGAATACTGGAGTGGGTAGTCTTTCCCTTCTCCAGAGGATCTTCTTGACCCAGAACAGAATGGGGGTCTCCTGCATTGCAGGCATATTCTTTACCAACTGAGTTACAAGAGAAACCCAATGCTATGTAATTAAACAACTTTTATCCACCATGCTTTGTGCTTTTGAAATTTAAAAAGTCCTCTCTTAATCATGAAGATTTTTAAAACATATTTTACTAATATTTTTATGCTACCTCTAACATTTATTAATTATTTTGGTATCACTGTGCCACACCAGCTGTGGAATTTTAATTCCCCAACCAGGGATTGGATCTGGCTCCTCAGAGCAAAAGCACCTAGTCCTAAGCAATGGACTGACAGAAAATTCCCTGGAATCATCTTTTTAACGTGCCAATAGATAGTGATCCAATCTTGTTTGTATTAAAATAATGAGGTAGATTATTTAATGCATATACTAAAGCAAGGTATCTTTTATTAATTGATCTGTTGGGTACCTTTGTTATAAATTAAGATTTTATATGTCTGTATTTCTGTCTCTGAGCTATCTCTTTGATTTCACTTGACTGTTGTCATTGTCTGCCTGATATCATACCATGTGCATTATTATGGCCTTGTAATTCATCTAGTTATCTGCTTGGTTAATTTTATAGATATGAAAGAACCATAAGGTCATTTGGTCCAAATTTCCACCTAATGCCCAAATCTCTTTCAACATTCCTGATTAATTATCCTCAAACTCTGTTTAAACAGCTCTGCTGGTACTTTTCCAGGTATTCCATGAAAAATACCTGTTCTAAGTATTCCATGAAAATTTGCTGTTGATTACATATCTTCACACATGATCTCTGCCCTTTGAAATGAAGTCTATTTTTCTGTAACTCCCACGCTTTCACCATAGCTAGGTCTTCTCGAGCAAAACAAAAGGCTTACTTCGTCTAAAGTAGACAGTTCTTTAGCTATGGTTGTGATCTTTATAGCTTATATTCATCTTCACAGTTATTTTTTCTCTATGTTTAATATGCTCAACTATTTAATCTGGTCCCATTTGTATCTTAATACACAGACACAACTCAATTCCAGACACATCCTCCTCAGTGCATTTGATCTTGATCCTTTCAAAACATTATAGTGAAAGTCATGTTCAACGTTTTGCAAAACATGGACAAACCATGGAATTCTCCACACAAGAATACTGGAGTGGGTAGTCTTTCCCTTCTCCAGAGGATCTTCTTGACCCAGAACAGAATGGGGGTCTCCTGCATTGCAGGCATATTCTTTACCAACTGAGTTACAAGGGAAACCCAAAGCATTATATATGTAAGCATAAAACAAATGATTTAGATGTGGTCTGATAAGCATACAGTATAGTATGCTATACTCATGTGAACATTTTAGCTACTGACGGACACACTTCTCATGGCATACCTAATGCAACTCTTAAGAATGTGGCACATCTTGAAAAACAAGTTAAAATGTACCCATTTGCTATCACCACTGGAAAGAATCTTCATTTCTTTAAACAGAAAAAAGAAAGTGAAATATTATTTTTAGTGCAGTTAAATTTATGACTTTCAAAAGCCTCCTTCCATGAACTGACTCTCAGAGACCTTTGACTTGCTATTTTTCAAGACATACACCAAGATTGGTCATTTCTATAATCACACATAACATAACTACCATTAGGTACAGTCGTTGTTGTTCAGTTGCTAAGTTGTGTCCACTTTTTGTCTTCAACCACTTCATTCTCTCTTATGTACAGTGCATCTGCTATTTTAACTTGCTTCCCATGAGATCTAGTTTCCTCAAACCACTCCAAGTCAAATTGGCCATAATAATACCTTGACATGTGTCTAAACTATTTTTAGCAAGATCTCTTCACACCTCACTCAATTCTCAGCATGGAAATATTTGGGAAAATATTAGAAGGATGATTTGCCCCCTCCAGGCAAGAAGGGAGAAAAACTTAAGAGCCAGTGACAAGTTCCACCTGAGGAGGACCCAGAGTGTGACAAATTCTGTCAACCACGTGACACCCTGCCTCAGGCCTGCCAGCTCACCTTCAGTGGGCTATTAAAGGATTAGTCACATCACATCTTCATGCAAATTCCAGCTGCCTGCCCTGAAATCCAGGGAAAAGGCCCAGCCACCAGCTAGGTTGTGATCTTTATTATTCATCTACGTTATTTTTCTCTATGTTTAATATGCTCAACTATTTAATCTGGTCCCATTTGTATCTTAATACACAGACACAACTCAATTCCAGACACATCCTCCTCAGTGCATTTGATCTTGATCCTTTCAAAACATTATAGTGAAAGTCATGTTCAACGTTTTGCAAAACATGGACAAACCATGGAATTCTCCACACAAGAATACTGGAGTGGGTAGTCTTTCCCTTCTCCAGAGGATCTTCTTGACCCAGAACAGAATGGGGGTCTCCTGCATTGCAGGCATATTCTTTACCAACTGAGTTACAAGGAAACCCAAAGCATTATATATGTAAGCATAAAACAAATGATTTAGATGTGGTCTGATAAGCATACAGTATAGTATGCTATACTCATGTGAACATTTTAGCTACTGACGGACACACTTCTCATGGCATACCTAATGCAACTCTTAAGAATGTGGCACATCTTGAAAAACAAGTTAAAATGTACCCATTTGCTATCACCACTGGAAAGAATCTTCATTTCTTTAAACAGAAAAAAGAAAGTGAAATATTATTTTTAGTGCAGTTAAATTTATGACTTTCAAAAGCCTCCTTCCATGAACTGACTCTCAGAGACCTTTGACTTGCTATTTTTCAAGACATACACCAAGATTGGTCATTTCTATAATCACACATAACATAACTACCATTAGGTACAGTCGTTGTTGTTCAGTTGCTAAGTTGTGTCCACTTTTTGTCTTCAACCACTTCATTCTCTCTTATGTACAGTGCATCTGCTATTTTAACTTGCTTCCCATGAGATCTAGTTTCCTCAAACCACTCCAAGTCAAATTGGCCATAATAATACCTTGACATGTGTCTAAACTATTTTTAGCAAGATCTCTTCACACCTCACTCAATTCTCAGCATGGAAATATTTGGGAAAATATTAGAAGGATGATTTGCCCCCTCCAGGCAAGAAGGGAGAAAAACTTAAGAGCCAGTGACAAGTTCCACCTGAGGAGGACCCAGAGTGTGACAAATTCTGTCAACCACGTGACACCCTGCCTCAGGCCTGCCAGCTCACCTTCAGTGGGCTATTAAAGGATTAGTCACATCACATCTTCATGCAAATTCCAGCTGCCTGCCCTGAAATCCAGGGAAAAGGCCCAGCCACCACATGGAGTGTGGTGTTCATTGAAAAAGTTCCTTGCTACGAATTCTTAGTTTTTCTCCATAAACTCTTGCTTACACTGCTTGAAAAATAAATACTTGTGCTGCTTTGAGCTTCAACATGTTTCCCTAAGCAGTTTCTAGTCTATTCGGACAGGCTGTCTTGAGGTTGTATTTGGACACTCAAAATACTTTAGCCAAATGCATTTAGAATCAGCTTAGAAATCTGATGAGCTTTGTCTGAGTGTATACTAGCATAATTTATCTCATCCTTCAAAACCCACATTGAAGGTCATTTCCTCAGTGATGCCTTTCTCGCGGTGAGAATAAATGCTTTGCATTTTTATATTCTGTTCAAAGACAGTTCACAACGTGATTATAATATTCATTCCGTAAACATTTGAGTGCCCATTACATTGCACTGGGTACTCATGGTTCAGAGTTGAACAAAAGTTAACCCTTTGCTTTACAGAAGTTTACAACCTAGTTATAGAGATGCTTACACCAGCATATTGATTGCAACGTAGTGTCCTAAGGAAAACCATGAAGGCATGTAAAGGAAATGGAGTTTCTATAGAGAAGTGATTAAATTGCCTTGAATTTGAGCCAGTTAAGACTTGATAGATGAGACATTTGACTAGGGTCATAAAGAGAAAGATGCTCATCTGTAATTTAGTTTGTCTTACATGTGTTGGCTTCTTCCACAGAGTGTCGTGCTTTTCTGGCTAGAAAATATGAGTTCTTTCATCTCTGAAGTACCACTGCATGGCAGGGAAATAGACATATAGCTAGTGCTCAAAACTATAAGACACAGTATGTATTCTTATGTCTGCTTTAACTCTACTGAATACATGTTTGCTGTTGTTGTTCAGTCACTTAGTTGTGCCTGACTTTTTGTGATCCCATAGACTATAACTGACCAGCCTCCTCTATTCATGGTGATTTCCAGACAAGAATACTGGAGTGCGTTGTCATTTCTTTCTCCAGGTGGATCTTCCTGACCCAGGGATCAAACCCTAGTCTCCTGCATTGGCAGGCAGATTCTTTACCACTGAGTCATAAAGGAAGTCCATTGAAAACCTAATCTTCAATACAATTTTCTTTCTAGTTACTTACTAGATTAAAACCCATAGTTTAAAAAACTTACTAAAATAAGCAAAAGGAGAACAAATATGCTGGAGGAAGCTCTCACAATTTAAGATCAAGACCTAAATTAAGGCCCTTTTTTCCACTCCTGTTCTCCCTGATCACCTTTCCTAAGAAGGTCTCCAAATTACATAGAATTTGTGCTAACTTTTCTGTGGGCTTTGCTTTCTTGCGCTGCAAGAACTGAATATGCAAACATTCTTTATCCTTCATCACAGTGTGAAAGTGAAAGTGTTAGTCACTCAAGCTGTGTCTAACTCTGTGACTCCACAGACTGTAGCCTGCCAGGCTCCTCTGTGTACAGAATTCTCCGGGCAAAAATACTGGAGTGAGTTGCCATTCCCTTTTACAGGGAATCTTCCCAACCTAGGGACTGAACTCACATCTGAACTTTACAGACAGACTTCACCATCTGAGGCACGAGGAAAGCCCAGAGGCTTTGCCTCATGTCCTGTAACATCTAATTCATCTAAAAGACTTAACTTATGGTTACAGTTTGACATGTTAGTCCACATACGCAGCACATCTCCATTGAAAGTAGGCTTCTGCCACAATTTACTCAAAACAGGAGCCTCACAGATGGGATTCTTCAGACGTCAAGGCAGTTCAGTGGAATCCCTATGGTGGAACAGGAGAACTTCCTGATATAGCCGAAATTCTTTTAAAGTCTATTCTGACCCATTCTTTGGTTCAAAGCAATATTATTTCTAGTGCTCAAGGAAAGAGGAGGGAGGGGTACAGTGGAAAATGTGCCTCTAACATGAAAACAGACAGCTTTGTCTTCTCTACTTCCTCTCTAAGCAACCTCTTACACAACCACGACTTCTCATGAGGGTTTGGTCTTTTGTCATCTGATGCCAAAAAAGTTGCTTACGTACTGACTCTCATATCACTAACGATTTTTAACCTCAAAAATAAACAGCCACATGCCAGAGTCTAAGTCAGTCAATTTAATCACTTAAATATGTGTGTTCACCTTATATGACAGATAAGTAAACTGAGGTTCAGTGAGTTGACCACATCACACAGGAAACAGGCACTAGAAACTCTGTCTACCTGAGCCTGAAATCTTAGCTCATCTCATTAAACCACCCTACCTCCGTAAGCTAACACGTTCTAAAGACGTAGTATAAATTAGATTCTTGATGGTCATGAACCAGACATAGGAAAAGTACAATTTTCATAATATTTCGAGAGGGGAGGAAGAAAGTCAACACTTTTAAATGTGAAACTCTTGCCAGTGCTAGTGTGTGGGGAGAAAGTTCAGGATGATGAAAGTGCTACTTGTAAGCATGAGTTGTCACGGTGATTGGCAACTTAGACACAGACTGCAGATGGACCTAGACCAAGGAAGGCAGTCTCTGATGCTGGGTAGGGAAAAGTGGGTACAGACATAAGTTAGGATGAAGCAGTTAGAATACACAACTAAGGCCTGCTTCTTTCGACTGCCTTCAGTTTACCCAAGCAGATGCACTTTCACGCAATACTGGGTGACCAGTGACCAGTACTGAATGAACAAGTATATGGTTACCTAAGAGGAAAGGTGGGGAAAGGAGGGATGAGTTAGGAGCTTGGGATTAATAGATACCTTACCATCTATAAAATAAATAAACAGCAAGGACCTACTGTATAGTACAGGGAACTGTACACCAGAAACTGTCATAATACTGTAAATCAACTATACTTAAGTAGAGAACAAACCACAAAAGAAAATATAAGACAGGGATAATTTGAGTTAGATCTTCGTCTTTGGGGACCTGTATAACACATAGACCATGGCAAACAGAGAACTTACTATGGATTTTGTGTTGAATTTCTGGAAATTTTCTCTGTTTCCCAGTGCTGAGACAAGGTGGGGGAGATGAAGGGAAGGGGAGAGAAGGTGGCCAGTGATGCCATTCTGCCATTGAGGTGGGTACCCAGAGTCTGAACTGAGAAGGAGGAAGATGCCAAACATATTTTTCCCTTTCCATGCCCTCTGTGCTGGCACCAGGTCAAACACATGTCCCAGTAAGTTCTAGGATGTGTGCAAGTGAGGTCCTATCACTCCTTGATTACCCGGGACTTCCACAAGGTCCCCTAGAAAGCAGATCATTTCTCCCTCTCTTTTGGGGGGTTTTTTTTTACAGAGCTGAATCCACTTAGAAACTCACTACTAATCTTATCATAACCACCCTACCTCCGTAAGCTAACACGTTCTAAAGACGTAGTATAAATTAGATTCTTGATGGTCATGAACCAGACATAGGAAAAGTACAATTTTCATAATATTTCGAGAGGGGAGGAAGAAAGTCAACACTTTTAAATGTGAAACTCTTGCCAGTGCTAGTGTGTGGGGAGAAAGTTCAGGATGATGAAAGTGCTACTTGTAAGCATGAGTTGTCACGGTGATTGGCAACTTAGACACAGACTGCAGATGGACCTAGACCAAGGAAGGCAGTCTCTGATGCTGGGTAGGGAAAAGTGGGTACAGACATAAGTTAGGATGAAGCAGTTAGAATACACAACTAAGGCCTGCTTCTTTCGACTGCCTTCAGTTTACCCAAGCAGATGCACTTTCACGCAATACTGGGTGACCAGTGACCAGTACTGAATGAACAAGTATATGGTTACCTAAGAGGAAAGGTGGGGAAAGGAGGGATGAGTTAGGAGCTTGGGATTAATAGATACCTTACCATCTATAAAATAAATAAACAGCAAGGACCTACTGTATAGTACAGGGAACTGTACACCAGAAACTGTCATAATACTGTAAATCAACTATACTTAAGTAGAGAACAAACCACAAAAGAAAATATAAGACAGGGATAATTTGAGTTAGATCTTCGTCTTTGGGGACCTGTATAACACATAGACCATGGCAAACAGAGAACTTACTATGGATTTTGTGTTGAATTTCTGGAAATTTTCTCTGTTTCCCAGTGCTGAGACAAGGTGGGGGAGATGAAGGGAAGGGGAGAGAGAAGGTGGCCAGTGATGCCATTCTGCCATTGAGGTGGGTACCCAGAGTCTGAACTGAGAAGGAGGAAGATGCCAAACATATTTTTCCCTTTCCATGCCCTCTGTGCTGGCACCAGGTCAAACACATGTCCCAGTAAGTTCTAGGATGTGTGCAAGTGAGGTCCTATCACTCCTTGATTACCCGGGACTTCCACAAGGTCCCCTAGAAAGCAGATCATTCTCCCTCTCTGGGGCAACATTTCATTTACTGCATTGCTTGAGATTTAGGGTGAATTCCACTCACCATGCATAAAGGATAAAGATATTTGCATGTCCTGGTTGAACATAAAATTAATATCTAACCACCATTTCTCTGTCTACTCTTCTAAAATTTCATAAGTGTATCGCTATATTTCCCAAGGTTCTATAAATTCTTTCATGCACTTTAAAATCAAATTGTTGGTGAATTTCTATGCCCTGCAAAACTGATTTACTTGGAGGAAACTCTGCTGGGCACCATTATGAAACACTGGTGCGGGGGTGCCACTGCAGGACTCTCAGAAGCTAGGCACAGGAACATTGTTTCCATCAACTTCTCTTCACCACAGTGTGGGGACTTTCTTCAACATATTGCAGGGACTTTCCTGGTGGTCCAGTGGTTAAGATTTCACACTCGCAGTGCAGGGGCCCTGGGTTTGATCCCTGGTCAGGGAACCAGATCCCACATGCCACAACTAAGATGCAACCAAATAAATGAAAATTGAAATACACACACTGTAACTGAGCAGGCGTTGAACCTGTGACACTACAGTAAGTTATGCAGCTACTAGAATGTTTCAAAAGTTTTTCCCTATAAAGTGATGGTTTGTGACTCTACATTTATAATCGAAATTTTGAACTGAATAAAATACATGCTTGATAATATCCTGAAATATCTTTCAAGATGATTATGACTGCTTTATCATGTATTTATTTCTTTTTAATTTATGTATGTACTTATTACAAGTGTTCAGAGTAGGTAATAACGTTTTAGTACTTTGATTTTTTGCCTGGGAAAATAGGCTTAAGCAGAATACGGAATGAAGTTTCCCAGTGCTGAGACAAGGTGGCCAGTGATGCCATTCTGCCATTGAGGTGGGTACCCAGAGTCTGAACTGAGAAGGAGGAAGATGCCAAACATATTTTTCCCTTTCCATGCCCTCTGTGCTGGCACCAGGTCAAACACATGTCCCAGTAAGTTCTAGGATGTGTGCAAGTGAGGTCCTATCACTCCTTGATTACCCGGGACTTCCACAAGGTCCCCTAGAAAGCAGATCATTCTCCTCTCTGGGGCAACATTTCATTTACTGCATTGCTTGAGATTTAGGGTGAATTCCACTCACCATGCATAAAGGATAAAGATATTTGCATGTCCTGGTTGAACATAAAATTAATATCTAACCACCATTTCTCTGTCTACTCTTCTAAAATTTCATAAGTGTATCGCTATATTTCCCAAGGTTCTATAAATTCTTTCATGCACTTTAAAATCAAATTGTTGGTGAATTTCTATGCCCTGCAAAACTGATTTACTTGGAGGAAACTCTGCTGGGCACCATTATGAAACACTGGTGCGGGGGTGCCACTGCAGGACTCTCAGAAGCTAGGCACAGGAACATTGTTTCCATCAACTTCTCTTCACCACAGTGTGGGGACTTTCTTCAACATATTGCAGGGACTTTCCTGGTGGTCCAGTGGTTAAGATTTCACACTCGCAGTGCAGGGGCCCTGGGTTTGATCCCTGGTCAGGGAACCAGATCCCACATGCCACAACTAAGATGCAACCAAATAAATGAAAATTGAAATACACACACTGTAACTGAGCAGGCGTTGAACCTGTGACACTACAGTAAGTTATGCAGCTACTAGAATGTTTCAAAAGTTTTTCCCTACAAAGTGATGGCTTGTGACTCTACATTTATAATCGAAATTTTGAACTGAATAAAATACATGCTTGATAATATCCTGAAATATCTTTCAAGATGATTATGACTGCTTTATCATGTATTTATTTCTTTTTAATTTATGTATGTACTTATTACAAGTGTTCAGAGTAGGTAATAACAAGATTTATAGTACTTTGATTTTTTTTGCCTTCTGGGAAAATAGGCTTAAGCAGAATACTGAAGTAGGAAAAAAAAAAAAAACATGAAGTCAAGGGTGATCTAGTGATCAATAAGCAGCATCAAGGCCCTTAAAGGTGGTTCACCAAGACAACCCATGGCTCAATGTGACAGTGTCCACCTGAAGAACTACTGCTGTCCTGTACCTTAACCTTCTTCGTTTAGACTGAAGGAGGACACTATAGCCCCCTCATTAGATCCATATGAAAAAATTTAACGGACTAGACAAAGACATGAAATGTTTAGTATTAATGCAGATCCACCACAATCACAGACTCCTTCAGCCTGAAGTGGACACAGAGTTCATTTCTGATAAGTAAATATCCCAAGCATCAGATGAGGTCGAAATTCAGCCACAGAACCATATATCTTCAGTATAAGCCATGTAAATAAGTTTTGCTTGATTGAGGCTAAACTCCACACGGAGAGTGCTTTGAAGGAGTTTTGACATAGTTGAAACATCTAGGCTTAAGTATTTTTCATTTAAATCTTAGCAAACCAATGACCTTAGTGAAATAAACCTTAATTATCCACAAATGATAGCCTACAGTTTCCAGAATAACATTAATTCTATGTTGTATGGCATGACTCCCTGAAAATATATTTCATCACAGATAGTATGCATCTAATACTTGCTACAAGAATTCATTTTGTTCCCCTGGCTGCTTTAAGTTTGTCCCAGTAGGTCACAACACAGTCAACTAGGCAAGAAGTCAAACTAATGTAAAATACACGTAGCTGAGGGTGATGACTTAGTACTCCCAGCATGGACAGCTCCAGATAGAATGAATAATGTGCAGTGGACAGTTAAGGCTATGAACAATTTAGTTGTACCAATAATACATTCTAAGAAATGTTGGAAATGAGGAAAGCTAGATGTTGAAATTTTAATTGTATTTATACATATTGCACACTCAATTATCTTAGCCCCAAAGATACTCTTTCTAATGCATTAGAAGGTATCACTGTTATCTAGCAACATGATCAAACCTTGATTTTCGAGGGACCTCTAAGCACAGATGTACTACAGCTAGACTCATGGACTGCAAGGAGCAGGACATGTACTCATCTGTGGGAAAAGGATAAACTTTCTATAATTTTTAAGGTAAAGGAGTCAATTCAATTAAATACCACTCAAAGGTCTTCCATTCAAGACCAGTTTCATTATCTTTAAGCTGACCTTCTCCCTGAGTGCTCATGTTCAAATTGTTTATTGATACCATGTATGATAAAGGTCGCAGCTAGTAAATATGCCTGACTTTGTATTATACATCATGCAGGTGTAATGTTTCTGACCAAATCCCAAAGGAATAAATGTTAGTCACAGAGCTCAGCTTTAGGGAAATAATTGAATTTGTCTGGCTATGCAATATCACATGATGTGAAGGACAAAGAGGACTAACAGTCTTAAAGTCCAAATCAAAAGAGACAAGTATTCCGAGAGTACTTGTTTTCCCTTCTGAATATGCCAGAGTGATGTGTCAAATGCCTAGGCAAGGATCTTTAGCCAAACAAAGGAAAATATTTACAGTTTCATCTTAATTTTCTAAAGCTTTTAGGCAAATTCATTTCAACAGGGATGGAAAATAAAAAGGAAACATAGAGTGACCGTCCTTAAATAAGTGGGCTTAGTGTATCATTTCTTCCTTTTATTTTGGAATTAGAGAAACTAATGCTGGGTCTATAGCCTTGTCAAAGGATAAAACAAGGATCAGCCTCTCAGCATAAAGTTGAGACTCTGTGGCTATATTAAAAAATAACAGTTGTGATTGCAAACACACCAAGTTAAAATGAAGAAAACCATTTGATTTTCCAGAATATTACAAATGTGAGCCATTTCACAAGCTTCTAAAATGTTGTGAACATGCACTATGCTCTTAAGTACAATTCTAGCACCTTGGATGTTCTCTCTCCTCATCTGTTCAATAGCCCAGGGAGAAAGGTACAATTGTATAGCTATTTCATGGAGAAGAACTGAGATTCAGATTCGAGACAGCCTGCCCAAGATTACACAGCTAGTGGCAGGTACAGGGTTTGAACTCAGAATCTCAACTCAGAGCCTCAGCCCAAGTGTCTTACTCATCATTTTCCCAGTGCTACATCTGAGCATGCCTGAACCCCAAAGATACTCTTTCTAATGCATTAGAAGGTATCACTGTTATCTAGCAACATGATCAAACCTTGATTTTCGAGGGACCTCTAAGCACAGATGTACTACAGCTAGACTCATGGACTGCAAGGAGCAGGACATGTACTCATCTGTGGGAAAAGGATAAACTTTCTATAATTTTTAAGGTAAAGGAGTCAATTCAATTAAATACCACTCAAAGGTCTTCCATTCAAGACCAGTTTCATTATCTTTAAGCTGACCTTCTCCCTGAGTGCTCATGTTCAAATTGTTTATTGATACCATGTATGATAAAGGTCGCAGCTAGTAAATATGCCTGACTTTGTATTATACATCATGCAGGTGTAATGTTTCTGACCAAATCCCAAAGGAATAAATGTTAGTCACAGAGCTCAGCTTTAGGGAAATAATTGAATTTGTCTGGCTATGCAATATCACATGATGTGAAGGACAAAGAGGACTAACAGTCTTAAAGTCCAAATCAAAAGAGACAAGTATTCCGAGAGTACTTGTTTTCCCTTCTGAATATGCCAGAGTGATGTGTCAAATGCCTAGGCAAGGATCTTTAGCCAAACAAAGGAAAATATTTACAGTTTCATCTTAATTTTCTAAAGCTTTTAGGCAAATTCATTTCAACAGGGATGGAAAATAAAAAGGAAACATAGAGTGACCGTCCTTAAATAAGTGGGCTTAGTGTATCATTTCTTCCTTTTATTTTGGAATTAGAGAAACTAATGCTGGGTCTATAGCCTTGTCAAAGGATAAAACAAGGATCAGCCTCTCAGCATAAAGTTGAGACTCTGTGGCTATATTAAAAAATAACAGTTGTGATTGCAAACACACCAAGTTAAAATGAAGAAAACCATTTGATTTTCCAGAATATTACAAATGTGAGCCATTTCACAAGCTTCTAAAATGTTGTGAACATGCACTATGCTCTTAAGTACAATTCTAGCACCTTGGATGTTCTCTCTCCTCATCTGTTCAATAGCCCAGGGAGAAAGGTACAATTGTATAGCTATTTCATGGAGAAGAACTGAGATTCAGATTCGAGACAGCCTGCCCAAGATTACACAGCTAGTGGCAGGTACAGGGTTTGAACTCAGAATCTCAACTCAGAGCCTCAGCCCAAGTGTCTTACTCATCATTTTCCCAGTGCTACATCTGAGAATGCCTGAAAAACACCTCCCTTCTCATAAGTCAGATACTGAATATTGCAAGAGCTAGATTCTGTCTTTAGAATTACTTCTCATGCGAGAACTGAAGTCAGCTCCTCACTTTTTGCTTTCCCCAGGAGAAGCAGGGGCCACAGTCAATCACACACTTAGATAAATATCTGAAAAGGAACTAGGGCCCAAGCCATGTTTCCAGTCCCTCAGTGGTCCTGACACTGTATCAACTGATATTTCTTGTCAGATCGTTGTTGTTTTCTAGAATATGTGCCAATCAAATTTGCTTCATCTTACCACATGCCCTCTCCAAACACCGTATTTTTAGACAAACTCTATGTACTTTAATACTTCACCAGAAATCTTCTCTTATCAAAGAACAGAAGTCATGTTTTTAGACTGCTCTAAAAACAGTTGTCAGAGTGGGTGCCTAGTAAATGTGGGTGGACTAGATGAAAAGTCACTGGAAGGCGACATACCAGGGCACTCTGATCCATAAGTCTTTGCTCTTACCTTGCTTGGAAGGGCTTACAGTAATTTAGCTGAGATTCAACGTGATCCTCTTCATTTCAAGTCACTTTCTTATGTTCCTCCCACTCCACCCTCATTTTCGCTGAAAGGATAGTTTATCAAGGGTGACTTTCCATGGTTTAAACCTTTCTCAATATCATCTTAAATTATACAATCATCATGAGGCCCCTATTGTCTCAATTAGTCTATAATTATTATCTTTATTGACATCATATATATAGTTTCCTACCTCCCCTGATAGAATAGAACCCCAACAAATTGTTGTGATAGCATTATAGACTTTTATAAATATGTTATACAATTGGAAAGCCTAGACAGGCTCTTAACTCTTCTTTGACAGTAAAACATCTATTTGTACTTTGAGGAATAATATTCTGAAGGCTACAGCTAGAATGCATTTATATTATTAATGAAAAAGCACAGTAAATGCTCTTTGACCTTAAAATAAAAATAACAGCAATATTAAGAAAGCATATTGTCATTGTTAGTGGAAAAATTATATTGATGTAGGTCTTACAAGGTAATGTACATTTCTTTTCCAGAAGACTTCCTTTAAAAAACAACCCTTCTGAAAACAACCTTAAAAGCACCCTTTGGATTTTCTTTGTTATTTTCTTTGTTATCTTTACAAGGTTCTTTCAGAAAATACCAATTTTATTTTAAAGTTTTAATCAATATTTCACACAGTGAAATCCTTTTCTTTGACACAACAAGTTATCAAAGCACTTTTTTCTTCCCAAGGCAGCAGCTTTGAGCTGTGACTGACAATAGATCTTGTGGATACTGTCCCTGTCAAGATTAGATCATCCACCATGGGGATTCCTTTTCATGTTTGTAAGTCTTAAATCAGCATAAGCAACACACAAATGCCTCCATTCTAAAGGTGAGTTTTCCTCAGTGGAATGACTATTGCTGATGCTATTTGATTTTCATTACTTTAAAAACAACATACTGCTATATAGTTGGAAGTTGTACCTGGATATATATTTATCTCTCTCCTATTTGAAACTAGTGGTCTTGAAAACATAGTAAAAATTTCTCCTTAATATACTGTCTACAGTCTAAGTAGCATATGCAATTACATTTCTTAGGTTAAAAAAAAAAAAACAAACTAGTCCTCAACTAACACTAACTTCTTTCTTATATTAAAAATAAAGGGCTTCCCCTGGTGGTCCAGTGGGTAAGGACACCACCTTGCAGCACAAGCGGCGCCGGTTTGATCCCTGGCCTGGGAAGATCCCACGTGCCATGGAGTGACTGGACCGATGTGTCCAATTACCGAGCCGGAGCTCTGGAGCGCGTGTGCCCAGAACCGGCGCTCTGCAACGACAGAGGCCACCGTGATGGGAGGCCCACAGGAGCCAAAGAACAAAGATGGATGAAAAATAGAGAAATGAAAGACTAATAGAAGTGGCCCGCCCGCTCCCCTCCCTCCCTACCCCATCCCCCCAAAAGATAAATAAATAAAAATTAAAAATAAAGATAGGGTTTCACTGGTGAACTAGTGGGTAAGGACACCGCCTTGCAGTGCAAGCAGCGCTGTTCAATCCCTAGCCTGGGAAGATCCCACAAGTAGCGGAACTGCTGGACCAATGTGTCCAACTACCGAGCCGGAGCTCTAAAGCACATGTGCCCAGAGCTGGTGCTCTGCGACGAGAGAGGACACAGCGATGGGAAGCCCAAACGGGCCAAAGAACAAAGATGGATGAAAATTAATAGAGGAAAAACCAATAGAAGTGGCCAAAAACAAATAAATAAATAAAGATGATTGCCAGCTGTTTGTGCACATATAATTAGCATTTTGGGGTTGGATTTATACCCCCAAAAAATTCGCAGAGAGAGAGAGATTTGCTATTTTCTCCTTTCTTTTTCTCCAATAGAAGGGTTTTGGTTTCTATTAATACACTGACAAGGGTTAAGTTATGAGACTGGTTGAGGGCAATCTGACGTCAGACTTTTGTGAATTTGAATGCTGTCTCTGTCACTTGCTAGCCATGTGACCCTGGATAAGTCACTCAAATTCTCTGTCTTATTTTCCTTGCATGTAACAGTGACTGACTTATTGGCCAAGGAGAACAACTTAATGTTATAATCCACATAAGCACTTAACCCTATTCTTGACACTTTACACATAGTGGATGTCTCATGCATATTAGCATCATAATTATGTATGTAGTAACTGATATGTACAGAGACAGAACATGTGCCTAAAAATAGCTCACATATTTGAAAAGAAAGAAAGATATTTTTCCCACATTCTCCCCAATTTATGTCTGAGTCTTGATAAAATTATTAGCTATTTTTAAAAAATGATATCCAAGAGGTAAAAAGATATCATTTTTTAAGAACAGAAAGAAGGGATTTTACTAATACAGCCTTCGGGGGGTAATATTTTAAACAGAGATTTTCTTAAGTAGTCAATATTCTTTTCATATTAGATAGCTTCAGACTTTTATTATTTCTATGTGCTGTGACCAACCAACCAGAAGAACTCTTAAAGAAAAATGCCAAAGCTGGTAGGTTCCAAGAAAAAGGGAAATTGTTTCTGATTCACCTAATTCTGTTAGGGTAGGGGTAATACCCGACTTCCCGGCTTTAGACAAACTGGGTAAATAAAAATTAAAAAAAAGGGATGGAACGGGGAAACACCCTTCAAAACCCATCCCTAGCCTGGGAAGATCCCACAAGTAGCGGAACTGCTGGACCAATGTGTCCAACTACCGAGCCGGAGCTCTAAAGCACATGTGCCCAGAGCTGGTGCTCTGCGACGAGAGAGGACACAGCGATGGGAAGCCCAAACGGGCCAAAGAACAAAGATGGATGAAAATTAATAGAGGAAAAACCAATAGAAGTGGCCAAAAACAAATAAATAAATAAAGATGATTGCCAGCTGTTTGTGCACATATAATTAGCATTTTGGGGTTGGATTTATACCCCCAAAAAATTCGCAGAGAGAGAGAGATTTGCTATTTTCTCCTTTCTTTTTCTCCAATAGAAGGGTTTTGGTTTCTATTAATACACTGACAAGGGTTAAGTTATGAGACTGGTTGAGGGCAATCTGACGTCAGACTTTTGTGAATTTGAATGCTGTCTCTGTCACTTGCTAGCCATGTGACCCTGGATAAGTCACTCAAATTCTCTGTCTTATTTTCCTTGCATGTAACAGTGACTGACTTATTGGCCAAGGAGAACAACTTAATGTTATAATCCACATAAGCACTTAACCCTATTCTTGACACTTTACACATAGTGGATGTCTCATGCATATTAGCATCATAATTATGTATGTAGTAACTGATATGTACAGAGACAGAACATGTGCCTAAAAATAGCTCACATATTTGAAAAGAAAGAAAGATATTTTTCCCACATTCTCCCCAATTTATGTCTGAGTCTTGATAAAATTATTAGCTATTTTTAAAAAATGATATCCAAGAGGTAAAAAGATATCATTTTTTAAGAACAGAAAGAAGGGATTTTACTAATACAGCCTTCGGGGGGTAATATTTTAAACAGAGATTTTCTTAAGTAGTCAATATTCTTTTCATATTAGATAGCTTCAGACTTTTATTATTTCTATGTGCTGTGACCAACCAACCAGAAGAACTCTTAAAGAAAAATGCCAAAGCTGGTAGGTTCCAAGAAAAATGTGTAGTTGGGTTGTGAGGGAAATTTGTTTCTGATTCACCTAATATCCCTCTGTTAAGGGAGGTAGTGCTTTCGTGGCTATTGATGACCACCTGGATCCTTCCCTGGCTTTAGACAAACTGGGTAAATAGAAATGAAGTCATTTTCTAAAATTTGGCCTACTACCCTGTATTCTCTTCATTCTGACCATGCAAGTGGAAAGCGTATAGGAGCAAAAAAGGAAGCTTGATGCTGACATGTAAAATGGGGTTAATGAACCAGGGAGATGCATAATACAAACAAAATCACTTCAGCAAAGTCGAGTTTGTACCTTTTGTTCCATAAACAGTGAATATACACTCCAGAAGTCAACAAGCTTTGAAAGTTTTAATTAATTTGAAATGTTAGATGGATTATAGGTATCTACGTCCTTGTTGAAGGATACAGGGAAGCTAATCATCAACAAAACTGGGAAAGGGAATTTTTCTGCATCCAGGAAATGGGAAACTTTCAAGTATGATTTTTAGTACTTCTAACTAGGGTCTGTCTAAACCATTCCTTTATATAATTCTATAATTAAGCTATACTATACCACCACTATCTGCACAATGATTCAGAAAATATTCAGAGGAACTACTGACTTAATAACTACATGAATGACAGAAATATATTTTTCAGAAGAAAAGCATATAAAATAATTATTAAGAGAATCAAATGACTCTGGAAAAGGACCAAAAAGGAAAGGCCCCTATCTTCCTCTTGGCTAGAACTATTCCAAGAATTTCTGAAAATTATTAAAGCAAAATCACATTTTCATTTTCTAAATGAAACATTTCTTAAAGGATATGTAAATAGATTAGAGAATGACCATCTTTGTCCAGTAAAGGGCCCCCAAACTATGGCTTCTTCCTGGCATGTATAACCGCCACAAGGTGGAAAACAGTCACCTAGCCAGGTAGGTTAATCCAGTTTAGTTCTACTCAAGTAAACAAACCTTAAACAACCTTAAACAAATTATCTGAAGATAAGCATCTAAGCCAATTATCGAAATTTGATCAAAGAAAAAAATTTTGCCCATCTCAATCTGACAAGAAAATTTTTTTGCCAAAAGAACTCTTAAAGAAAGTGCCAAAGCTGGTAGGTTCCAAGAAAAATGTGTAGTTGGGTTGTGAGGGAAATTTGTTTCTGATTCACCTAATATCCCTCTGTTAAGGGAGGTAGTGCTTTCGTGGCTATTGATGACCACCTGGATCCTTCCCTGGCTTTAGACAAACTGGGTAAATAGAAATGAAGTCATTTTCTAAAATTTGGCCTACTACCCTGTATTCTCTTCATTCTGACCATGCAAGTGGAAAGCGTATAGGAGCAAAAAAGGAAGCTTGATGCTGACATGTAAAATGGGGTTAATGAACCAGGGAGATGCATAATACAAACAAAATCACTTCAGCAAAGTCGAGTTTGTACCTTTTGTTCCATAAACAGTGAATATACACTCCAGAAGTCAACAAGCTTTGAAAGTTTTAATTAATTTGAAATGTTAGATGGATTATAGGTATCTACGTCCTTGTTGAAGGATACAGGGAAGCTAATCATCAACAAAACGGGGAAAAGGGGAAATTTTTTCTGCATCCAGGAAATGGGAAACTTTCAAGTATGATTTTTAGTACTTCTAACTAGGGTCTGTCTAAACCATTCCTTTATATAATTCTATAATTAAGCTATACTATACCACCACTATCTGCACAATGATTCAGAAAATATTCAGAGGAACTACTGACTTAATAACTACATGAATGACAGAAATATATTTTTCAGAAGAAAAGCATATAAAATAATTATTAAGAGAATCAAATGACTCTGGAAAAGGACCAAAAAGGAAAGGCCCCTATCTTCCTCTTGGCTAGAACTATTCCAAGAATTTCTGAAAATTATTAAAGCAAAATCACATTTTCATTTTCTAAATGAAACATTTCTTAAAGGATATGTAAATAGATTAGAGAATGACCATCTTTGTCCAGTAAAGGGCCCCCAAACTATGGCTTCTTCCTGGCATGTATAACCGCCACAAGGTGGAAAACAGTCACCTAGCCAGGTAGGTTAATCCAGTTTAGTTCTACTCAAGTAAACAAACCTTAAACAACCTTAAACAAATTATCTGAAGATAAGCATCTAAGCCAGAGGTTATCAGAAATTTGATCAAAGAAAACTACAATTTTGCCCTCATCCTCATCTGTCTGGACAGTGTGTTTCTAATTTACACAGCCTATGGTGAGTGAGGTGATATCCTTTCATGGGGACCACATGTAAGTTTATGCCACAGGGGCAGGTACCCTCAAAGGTGAACAATTGCCCTCACTCTGTGATGCCAAAATGTAACTGCCATTCTCCATCTGGGAATCCTTTGTTTCCTCATTGTGCATGTTCCCAGAGAAATGTTACTAAAGCTTGGAGCATAACTGCTTGTAATAGAGCTGTCCTGAAATAAACTGCAAAGCTTTTTATACTCCTTATGGCAAGCATATCCCATTTTCTTACTCTAGGAATAACTCCTTCAACCACAGTCCATCAGCTCCTAAAAGTGAAAAAAAGAAATACTACCTATGGATTTAACTTATGCTATGAATCATGTTGGTAACAGTTTAAAAAACTCCATCTTCAGTTCAAAGGCTATTTTTAAACTGTTTAGAATAAATTACTGAGAGGAAGCTACATTTCTCCAGTTTAAATCATTGAACATTCTTTTTGAAAATGTTATATTGTTTTATTTTTGAAAGAAAATAAACTTTTAAAAATAAGATTGTATCTGATAAAGTGAAATTTTCTGCAGAGGGTTTTTAGGGTTGCTTAGTGTGGGACTCATGTTTAGAAGCATAGGAGCAAGTGGAAGAAGACTGGTCAGGTATATTGTATGGACTAGCAGAATCAAATTGACTCTTTTGGAACAAGAAAACCAAAAGGAAAGGCCCTATCTTCCTCTTGGCTAGAACTATTCCAAGAATTTCTGAAAATTATTAAAGCAAAATCACATTTTCATTTTCTAAATGAAACATTTCTTAAAGGATATGTAAATAGATTAGAGAATGACCATCTTTGTCCAGTAAAGGGCCCCCAAACTATGGCTTCTTCCTGGCATGTATAACCGCCACAAGGTGGAAAACAGTCACCTAGCCAGGTAGGTTAATCCAGTTTAGTTCTACTCAAGTAAACAAACCTTAAACAACCTTAAACAAATTATCTGAAGATAAGCATCTAAGCCAGAGGTTATCAGAAATTTGATCAAAGAAAACTACAATTTTGCCCTCATCCTCATCTGTCTGGACAGTGTGTTTCTAATTTACACAGCCTATGGTGAGTGAGGTGATATCCTTTCATGGGGACCACATGTAAGTTTATGCCACAGGGGCAGGTACCCTCAAAGGTGAACAATTGCCCTCACTCTGTGATGCCAAAATGTAACTGCCATTCTCCATCTGGGAATCCTTTGTCTCCTCATTGTGCATGTTCCCAGAGAAATGTTACTAAAGCTTGGAGCATAACTGCTTGTAATAGAGCTGTCCTGAAATAAACTGCAAAGCTTTTTATACTCCTTATGGCAAGCATATCCCATTTTCTTACTCTAGGAATAACTCCTTCAACCACAGTCCATCAGCTCCTAAAAGTGAAAAAAAGAAATACTACCTATGGATTTAACTTATGCTATGAATCATGTTGGTAACAGTTTAAAAATCTCCATCTTCAGTTCAAAGGCTATTTTTAAACTGTTTAGAATAAATTACTGAGAGGAAGCTACATTTCTCCAGTTTAAATCATTGAACATTCTTTTTGAAAATGTTATATTGTTTTATTTTTGAAAGAAAATAAACTTTTAAAAATAAGATTGTATCTGATAAAGTGAAATTTTCTGCAGAGGGTTTTTAGGGTTGCTTAGTGTGGGACTCATGTTTAGAAGCATAGGAGCAAGTGGAAGAAGACTGGTCAGGATGATGGACTAGAAGATCCCTAGGCTCAGCTCCCCTCAGGAGCACACCAAAATCACAGCTGACTGTAGAACAGCCATGGATAAAAAAAAGACTGGGATCTACCAGAAAAGACCTTCTATAGGAGGGACTTGAGGAAAGAACCACAGCGAGATGCATAGGAGGGGTGGACCCAAGATAAAGTCATATCCCATACCCTCTCAGTGGGTGATCCACATCTTGGAGAATAATTATATTATAGATAATCTCCCACAGGAGTGAAGGTCTTAGCACCAAATTAGGACCCCTAGACTGAGTATCAGGCACAGGAAGAGGAGCCCCCTAAAGCATTTGGCTTTAAAGTCCACCAGGGCTGGATTGCAGGAGCTCCATAAGATTGGAGGAAATGGAGACTTTACTCTTCTAGGACATCCACAGAATCTTATATGCACTAGAACCAAGGGAAAAAGTAATACTTTGCTGTAGCCTTAGACAGACCTATCTGCTAGTCTTGAAGGGTTTCCTGGGAATGCAGGGGACTACAGTTGTGGCTCACCCTGGGGATACAGACATTGACATTCAACATTTAAAAGCATTCATCTGCATAAACTCCCTTGGAGGCTGACATCTTTACATAAACGCTAAACCCTGCACAAAATGCTTTAGAGCCCAGAGCTGGGAGGCCTCAGGCCAAACTATCAACTAGGCAGTGGACAAGCTGGTCCCACCAGCAGGCAGTCTGCCCAAAGACTTCCGGAGGCCACAGCTGCCTCTAGACACACCCCTAGTAACAGCCCTGCCCACCAGAGAACCAAGATGCAGCTCCACCCACCAGTGGGCAGGCACCAGCCCCTCAAACTGTGAAGATGCACAAGCCTCTAAACTAGACTCACCTACCAGAGGGCAGACACCAAAAGCAAGGAAATTAGAGTTCCACAGCCTGCAGGCGAAGTCTGCAACACACTGGCCAAACACCACCCAGGAACCGGCTGGACCCTGATGCTCAGGTGATGAGAGGAGAGGATACTGCTGGGACACAAAGACATGTCCTATAGAAGGCCATTGCTTCAAGGTTGAGAAATGTAGCAAAACTACACAGGTTTTTGTACACAACTACAAACAACAATTTAGGTAAGATGAGGTGACAGAGGAATATGAAGGAACAAAATAAAATGCTAGAAGAAAAACAAGTGATATGGAGGTAGGTAATCCATGGGAAAGTGTTCAGAGTAAAGGCTGTAAAAATGATCAAAGAACTCAGGAGGAAAATGGAGATGCCCAGAACAAGAAGTTTTTAACAATGAGTTAGAAAATATGAAGAACTGCCAAAGAGAATTGAAGAATACAGTAACTGAAATAAAAAACACACAG
The DNA here is from genome assembly GCA_022376925.1 of Tragulus kanchil. NCBI lineage: Eukaryota > Metazoa > Chordata > Mammalia > Artiodactyla > Tragulidae > Tragulus > Tragulus kanchil. Next base: position 56,220,723 of record JAIOJX010000004.1, read on the forward strand.
GGGCTTCCCTGGTAGTTCAGTGGGTTGAGAGTCTGCCTTGCAGTTCAAGGGGAACCAGTTGAATCCCTGGCCCAGGAAGATCCCACGTGCCAAGGACCAGGCTGGACCAGTGGGTCCAATTATGAGCCAGTGCTCTGAAGCACATGCGCTCAGAGCCAGTGTTCTGCAAGGGGAGAGGCCACTGCAGTGGGAGGCCCACACAGGCCAAAGAATAAAGATAAATGAAAATAAATAAATAAATAAAACAATAAAAGAGGCCAAAATTAAAAAACAAAAACATGGAAGTAATCAGTAATAAACTTAGTGAGGCAGAACAGATAACTGAGTTGGAAGAATGAGTAGTGGAAATTACTGCCACCAAACAGAAGAAGAAAAAAAAAGTAAAAAGAAATGGGTAACACCAGAAACCATAAAACTCTTGGAGAAGAATATAGGCAAAACCCTCAAGGACATAAATCAAAGCAAGATCTTCTCTGACCCATCTACTAGAACAGCGGAACTAAAAAGAAAAATGAACATGTGGGACCTAATGAAACTTAAAAGCTTTTGAACAGCAAAAGAAATTACAATAAAGCTGAACAGACAACCCACAGAATGGGAGAAAATCATAGCAAATGAAACAACAGACAAAGAATTAATCCCCCAAATCTACAAGCAACTCAGACAACTCAGCACCGGAAAAATGAACAACCCAATCAAAAAATGGGAAAAGGACCTAAACAGACACCTCTCCAAAGAGGACATACAGATGGCCCAAAAACACATGAAATGATGCTCAACATCGCTTACAATTAGAGAAATGCAAATCAAAACTACAATATCACCTCACACCCGTCAGAATGGCCATCATCCACCAATCAACAGACAGTAAATGCTAGAGAGGGTGTGGAGAAAAGGGAACCCTCCTGCATTGCTGGTGAAAATGTAGATTGATACAGCCGCTATAGAAGAAGTCTGGAGATTTCTTAAAAAACTAAAACTAGAAGCACCATACAACCCAGCAATCCCACTCTTAGGCTTATACCCTGATGAAATCAAATCTGACAGAAGCATCTGTACCCCAGTGTTCATTGCAGCTCTCTATACAATAGCTAGAACATGGAAGCAACCTAGACGCCCATTGACAAATGAATGGATACAAAAGCCCTGGTACATATATACAATGGAATACTACACAGCTGTAAAAAGAAATGCAGAAGAATCAGCCCTAATGAGGTGGCTGGATCTAGAATGTATCAAAAAGTGAAGTCAGTCAGAAAGAGAAGGACAAATACAATATATTAACACATATATATGGAATCTAGTAGGATGGTGATGATGGCAGCTGCAGTGAAGCGACAGAAAGACAGACATGGACAGCGGACATATGGACATTGTGGGGAAGGAACAGAGGGTGTGAGGCGTAAAGAAAGTAGCATGAAGGCCTGTACTATCATAAGTGAAGAAAATAGCTCTAGTCATTGCTCTGTGAGAAAAGGGGATCCTTCAGGGGTGCTGTGTGATGGTTGGGAGGGGTGGGAAGGGGGGGATATACATATGACTAATCTGGGAACATACATATCTGTAAACAACAAAACTCTGTAAAAGTTAAAAGTAAAATAAAAGTTAAAAAACAACAACAACAAAGAAATGGGGGCAGTTTAAGGGATATCTGGAAAAACTGTACTAATATTCACATTATAGGAATACCAGAAGAAAAAGAGAGACATGGGCTGAGAATACTGTTAAAAAGAGCTGAAAACATCCTTAACTGGGGAAAGGAATTAACCCAATTTCAGGAAATGTAGCATCTCATAAAGGATGAACCCAGAGAAGAAAGCACCAAGGCACATTTGTAATCTTATGACCAAAATTAAAGAGAAAATATTAACAGCAACAAGAGAAAAGCAAGAAATAACATACAAATGAACTCTCATAAGGCTATCAGCTGATATTTCAGCAGATACTTTGCAGGCCAGAAAGGAGTGGCATGATATACTTAAAGTGATGAAAGAGAAAAAACCGCAATCAAGAATATAATTCCCAACAAGGTTATTGTTCAGATTTGATGAGGAAATCAAAAGCTTCACAGACAAGCGAATCCTGACAGAAAAAAGCATCCCCCTTAGGCTTATACCCTGATGAAATCAAATCTGACAGAAGCATCTGTACCCCAGTGTTCATTGCAGCTCTCTATACAATAGCTAGAACATGGAAGCAACCTAGACGCCCATTGACAAATGAATGGATACAAAAGCCCTGGTACATATATACAACGGAATACTACACAGCTGTAAAAAGAAATGCAGAAGAATCAGCCCTAATGAGGTGGCTGGATCTAGAATGTATCAAAAAGTGAAGTCAGTCAGAAAGAGAAGGACAAATACAATATATTAACACATATATATGGAATCTAGTAGGATGGTGATGATGGCAGCTGCAGTGAAGCGACAGAAAGACAGACATGGACAGCGGACATATGGACATTGTGGGGAAGGAACAGAGGGTGTGAGGCGTAAAGAAAGTAGCATGAAGGCCTGTACTATCATAAGTGAAGAAAATAGCTCTAGTCATTGCTCTGTGAGAAAAGGGGATCCTTCAGGGGTGCTGTGTGATGGTTGGGAGGGGTGGGAAGGGGGGGATATACATATGACTAATCTGGGAACATACATATCTGTAAACAACAAAACTCTGTAAAAGTTAAAAGTAAAATAAAAGTTAAAAAACAACAACAACAAAGAAATGGGGGCAGTTTAAGGGATATCTGGAAAAACTGTACTAATATTCACATTATAGGAATACCAGAAGAAAAAGAGAGACATGGGCTGAGAATACTGTTAAAAAGAGCTGAAAACATCCTTAACTGGGGAAAGGAATTAACCCAATTTCAGGAAATGTAGCATCTCATAAAGGATGAACCCAGAGAAGAAAGCACCAAGGCACATTTGTAATCTTATGACCAAAATTAAAGAGAAAATATTAACAGCAACAAGAGAAAAGCAAGAAATAACATACAAATGAACTCTCATAAGGCTATCAGCTGATATTTCAGCAGATACTTTGCAGGCCAGAAAGGAGTGGCATGATATACTTAAAGTGATGAAAGAGAAAAAACCGCAATCAAGAATATTATTCCCAACAAGGTTATTGTTCAGATTTGATGAGGAAATCAAAAGCTTCACAGACAAGCGAAAGCTGAAAGAATCCACCACCACCAAATCAACTGTATAAGAAATACCAGAAGAACTTCTCTAAGCAGAAAAGGCCACAACTAGAAATAAGAAAAATTATGGAACAGAAAAGCTCACTGTTAAAGATAAAGATAATAAAAGTAGGAAATCATTCGCACATAAAGCTATCAGGAAGGGTAAAAGACAAATGTAGTAAAAATTATCTACATCCACAATAAGCAGTTAAAGGATACACTTCAGTAAAGTTGCCAGAAACAAAACTAGTATTCAGAAATCTGCAGTATTTTTGTACACTAGCAACAAAATATCATAAAGAGAAATCTATGAAACATTCTCATTTACCACTACACGAAAAAGAACAAAATACTTAGGAATAAACCTACCCAAAAAGGCAAAAGTCTGTACTTTATGAAGAAAGAAATTGAAGACCACACAAACAGGTGGAAAGATATGCTATGTTCTTGAGTTAAGAGAATATGTATATACTTTTTAAACATAATTTATTTATTTTTGGCTGCACTGGGTCTTCTTTACTGCTTGGGCTTTTCTCTAGCCGTGGTGAGTGGGTGTTACCCCCAGCTGCAATGTGATGGCACGTGGGCTTATTGGCTCTGCAACATGTGGATCCTCTCAGATCAAGGATCGAATTCATGTCTCCTGCATTAGCAGGCAGAGTCTTTCCCATTGAGAAAAGAGAAAAGCCCAAGAGAATCAATATTATTAAAATGATCAAACTACCAAACCAACCTACAGATTCAATGCAATTCCTATCAATTTGCCAATATCTTTTTCACAGAATTAGAATAAAACTGGAGGGATCACAGTCCTTGACTTCTGACTATGCTACAGGGCTATAATAGCCAAAATAGTATGGCACTAGCACAAAAACAGGCATATAGATCACTGGAACTGGGGGAAAAAGCCCAGAAATAACCCCACACACTTAATGTCAATCTATAACAAAGAAAGCAAGAATATACACTGGTGAAAAGGCAGTCTCTTCATTCAGTGGTGCTGGGAGTGGCATGATATACTTAAAGTGATGAAAGAAAAAACCGCAATCAAGAATATAATTCCCAACAAGGTTATTGTTCAGATTTGATGAGGAAATCAAAAGCTTCACAGACAAGCGAAAGCTGAAAGAATCCACCACCACCAAATCAACTGTATAAGAAATACCAGAAGAACTTCTCTAAGCAGAAAAGGCCACAACTAGAAATAAGAAAAATTATGGAACAGAAAAGCTCACTGTTAAAGATAAAGATAATAAAAGTAGGAAATCATTCGCACATAAAGCTATCAGGAAGGGTAAAAGACAAATGTAGTAAAAATTATCTACATCCACAATAAGCAGTTAAAGGATACACTTCAGTAAAGTTGCCAGAAACAAAACTAGTATTCAGAAATCTGCAGTATTTTTGTACACTAGCAACAAAATATCATAAAGAGAAATCTATGAAACATTCTCATTTACCACTACACGAAAAAGAACAAAATACTTAGGAATAAACCTACCCAAAAAGGCAAAAGTCTGTACTTTATGAAGAAAGAAATTGAAGACCACACAAACAGGTGGAAAGATATGCTATGTTCTTGAGTTAAGAGAATATGTATATACTTTTTAAACATAATTTATTTATTTTTGGCTGCACTGGGTCTTCTTTACTGCTTGGGCTTTTCTCTAGCCGTGGTGAGTGGGTGTTACTCTCCAGCTGCAATGTGATGGCACGTGGGCTTATTGGCTCTGCAACATGTGGATCCTCTCAGATCAAGGATCGAATTCATGTCTCCTGCATTAGCAGGCAGAGTCTTTCCCATTGAGAAAAGAGAAAAGCCCAAGAGAATCAATATTATTAAAATGATCAAACTACCAAACCAACCTACAGATTCAATGCAATTCCTATCAATTTGCCAATATCTTTTTCACAGAATTAGAATAAAACTGGAGGGATCACAGTCCTTGACTTCTGACTATGCTACAGGGCTATAATAGCCAAAATAGTATGGCACTAGCACAAAAACAGGCATATAGATCACTGGAACTGGGGGAAAAAGCCCAGAAATAACCCCACACACTTAATGTCAATCTATAACAAAGAAAGCAAGAATATACACTGGTGAAAAGGCAGTCTCTTCATTCAGTGGTGCTGGGAGAAACTGGGCTTCTACCTGTAAAAGAATGAATTTAGAACATACTCTAACACCATATACCAAAAAAAAAAGAGAAAAAAAACCTCATAATGAATTAAATACCTAAATGTATGACTGGATACTATAAAACTCCTAGAGGAAAACATAGCCAAAACACTTTTTTGCATAAATAACGGCAATATTTTTTTGAATCTGTCTCCTAGAGTAGAGGAAATAAAAGCACAAATAAACAAATGGTACTTAATTAAATTTAAAAGTTCTTCAGAACTAAGGAAGCCATTTTTTAAAAAAAGGTCACCAACAAAATGAGAAAATATTTGCAAATAATGCAATTGATAGATTAATTTCCAAAATACACTAATAGGTCATACAGCTAAATGTCATACAAACAAACAATCCACTCAGAAAATAAGCAGAAGTCCTAAATAAACATTTATCCAAAGAAAACATGCAGATAGCCAACAGGCACATTAAAATATACTCAATTAACTATTAGAGAAATGCAACCTAAAATTATAATGAGGTATCACTTTACACCAACTAGAATGGTCATCATTAAAAAGTCTACAGATAATAGTCTGGAGAAGGCATAAGGAAAATGGAACACTTCTACCCTGTTAATAGGAATGTAAACTGGTACAATGAGTATGGAAATCAGTATAGAAGTTCCTTAAAAAACCAAAAATAGATCCAGGAATTCCACTCATGGGGGTGTGCCTCTCTCTCTCTCTCTCTCTCTCTCTCTATGTATATATATATACATACATATATATACATATATACACACAAATATATATCCAGAGAAAACTTATTTGAAATGATACATGCATCCCAATATTCACAACAGCATTATTTACAAAAGCCAATTCATGGAAGCAATCTAAGTGTCCTTTGACAGATGAATGGATAAAGATGAGTTACATACATATATATGCACATACACACAGACACACACATACACAATGGAATACAATTCAACTATGAAAGAGAATGAAATACTGTGATTTGTAGCCTTGAGATTATCATATTAAGTGAAGTATGTCAGAGAAAGACAAATATCATATGATATTGCTTATATGTGGAACCTAAAAAAGTGATAAAAATGGGAGCCGCCGGAACCCGCCCGCCGCGAGGAGCCGCCGGAACCCGCCCGCCGCGAGGAGCCGCCGGAACCCGCCCGCCGCGAGGAGCCGCCGGAACCCGCCCGCCGCGAGGAGCCGCCGGAACCCGCCCGCCGCGAGGAGCCGCGGACGCCGCGAGGAGCGGGTAAGTTCAGCCACTCCAACTGGAGGGCTTGCTGAACGGAGAGAGGAAGTCGTCCACGGGTTGCTGACCAGGGACTGGGCACGAGTTGGACGGGAAAGCTCGCGTCCGCCTTTGGTACTTAGACACATAACCGGCAGTGTCGGAGGAGCCCGCGCTCCCCTAGAGCTGCAGTAGCAGCGGAGGAAGCCGGGGAAAGAGCAGGGATTGGAGACGACAGGCGGGCGCGCGGTCGAGCCGGGGCGCCCCCCTCCAACACGGGACTGCGCGCCGCGGCCTCCGCCCGACTGACTGGGATCAGCCCACCGTCCCGGCCAGCACCCAGTATGGCAGCAAAGCCCTCATTTTGCTGAACACAAAAACAGAAACCACAGCAACCGGCACTGTAAGGGAAAGGCCACGCCATCAAGACACCACCATCAAGAGCAGATTGGTTTCCAACAGGCAGATATGAAGATAAAACCAAGGACAGTATTTAACTTTTTTTTTTTTTTTCATTTTTTTTTGCTTGTTTGTGGTGGACTATTTTGCTTATTCAATTGATTGGTTTGGGGTTTATTAGTTTGTTTATTGGGGGTTTTTTATGTTTTTTTTTTTTTGTAGTTTTCATTTGTTTGATTTATTCTATGTGTTTTTTCTTTTTTTTTCGGTCTCATTATTTTTTTTTTTTTTTTGCTCTTTTTAATTTTTAACCTTCTTTTGACTTTTATTATATTTTTTTAACTTTAATTTTAATTCTTGAAAACCTCTAATTCTCTTTTCTCTTTCCTCTTTCCCACTGCTTCCTTTCTCTATGTTCTAAATGTAAAACATCTTCCTAGCTATCAATATCCTCTAGACAAATTATTTCCTATCTTTCTGTCTGCACTATTCACTTCCAAATGCACTAAACAGTACACACACTAATCTTTGCTACCTAATCCTATAAAATACTTCCAAGACAAATCTTTTCCTTTTTATTACTTATAGACTCTCCTCCTTATCACCCCGAGCACATGTCCTAATTTAAAATTGCTTTCATTGTAATTATCCAAGCCAGGACCTTGTGCTAGATCTATTATTCAGGCACTATTTTAATTAATTCAAAGCTTAATGGGCAAGTATCATCTGTGATCGCATGAGTTGCTAGAAAGATTTCCTGCGCCTTATCTCTGTAAAACTGGTCAGTTGTGGGGATTGCTGTATATGTATGTGTATCTTATGATTATGTTAGAAAACATCTGCATGCTTTTATGACTGTCACCCATCAGGGATGCACCTCTTGTTCCTCAGATGCTAGTGTGTGAACTAGTATCACAGAACACCATAGCAAACCAGACATAGAGCCTACACCCCCTGCCCAATCATCAAACCAAGGACCCTTGGAGTGAAAGCCCGGATTCCAAGACCCCACACTGATTATCAAAGAACATACAACACTACAGATTATTCACCTGTAAACAAGGTCTATCACCACCCAAGACACAAACCACTGAACCCTTCTACAAGGACAGAAACCCAAAGGAAGGGAGAATTCAACCAAGAAGCCTGGTGGGAATAAGAACTCCATACACACAGACACACACAAAGAAACAAAAATTAACCTAATAATGAAACGTCAGATAAACACTGTACAAATGAAGGACCAAGCTAGAGAAACACCACTTCAAATGACAGAGGAGGAGATAGACAAGCTATCTGAAAGAGAATTCAGAAAACTATACTAATGAGGATGCAAAACACCGAAAACAGAATATTAGAGGAAATTAGTGCATTGAGAAAAGACATGCAGGAAATGAAAAATAAGCAAATAGAGACCACCAACTCAATTGCTGAACTCAAAAATACTATAGAAGGTCTCAACAGTAGAGTATCAGAGGCTGAAAAACGGATAAGTGAGCTGGAATACAGAATGGTGGAAATAAGTGCTGAAGAACAGAACAAAGCCCAAAGAATTAAAAGAACTGAGGATAGCCTCAGAGACCTATGGGACAATATTAAACGCACCAACACTAATCTTTGCTACCTAATCCTATAAAATACTTCCAAGACACATCTTTTCCTTTTTATTACTTATAGACTCTCCTCCTTATCACCCCGAGCACATGTCCTAATTTAAAATTGCTTTCATTGTAATTATCCAAGCCAGGACCTTGTGCTAGATCTATTATTCAGGCACTATTTTAATTAATTCAAAGCTTAATGGGCAAGTATCATCTGTGATCGCATGAGTTGCTAGAAAGATTTCCTGCGCCTTATCTCTGTAAAACTGGTCAGTTGTGGGGATTGCTGTATATGTATGTGTATCTTATGATTATGTTAGAAAACATCTGCATGCTTTTATGACTGTCACCCATCAGGGATGCACCTCTTGTTCCTCAGATGCTAGTGTGTGAACTAGTATCACAGAACACCATAGCAAACCAGACATAGAGCCTACACTCCTGACCAATCATCAAACCAAGGATCCTCGAAGCGGAAGCCCGGATTCCAAGACCCCACACTGATTATCAAAGAACATACAACACTACAGATTATTCACCTGTAAACAAGGTCTATCACCACCCAAGACACAAACCACTGAACCCTTCTACAAGGACAGAAACCCAAAGGAAGGGAGAATTCAACCAAGAAGCCTGGTGGGAGTAAGAACTCCATACACACAGACACACACAAAGAAACAAAAATTAACCTAATAATGAAACGTCAGAGAAACACTGTACAAATGAAGGACCAAGCTAGAGAAACACCACTTCAAATGACAGAGGAGGAGATAGACAAGCTATCTGAAAGAGAATTCAGGAAAACTATACTAATGAGGATGCAAAACACCGAAAACAGAATATTAGAGGAAATTAGTGCATTGAGAAAAGACATGCAGGAAATGAAAAATAAGCAAATAGAGACCACCAACTCAATTGCTGAACTCAAAAATACTATAGAAGGTCTCAACAGTAGAGTATCAGAGGCTGAAAAACGGATAAGTGAGCTGGAAGACAGAATGGTGGAAATAAGTGCTGAAGAACAGAACAAAGCCCAAAGAATTAAAAGAACTGAGGATAGCCTCAGAGACCTATGGGACAATATTAAACGCACCAACATTAGAATTATAGGAGTTCCAGAAGAAGAAGAAGAGAAGAAAGACTATGACAAAATTCTTGAAGAGGTTATAGTTGAAAACTTCCCCAGCATGGGAAAGGAGATAGTCAGCCAAGTCCAGGAAGCACAAAGAGTTCCATACAGGAGAAACCCCAGAAGAAACACACCAAGGCACATACTAATCAAACTAACGAGACCAAATATAAAGACAGATTACTAAAAGCAGCTAGGAGCAAACAACAAATAACATATAAAGGAAACCCCATACGTTTAACTGCGGATCTCTCGACAGAAACCCTACAGGCCAGAAGAGAATGGCAAGATACATTTAAACGGCTAAAAGAGAATAACTTGCAACCACGAATTCTCTACCCAGCAAGAATCTCATTCAAAATCGATGGTGAAGTCAAAAGCTTCACAGACAAGCAAAAACTAAAAGAATTCTGTACCACAAAACCAGCCCTACAACAAGTGTTAAAGGACCTGATATAGCCAATAAATACAAGAGTAGGAGAAGCCTTACAAATCAAACCCCAAATTTCTAAGAAGATGACAATAGGAACATTCGTATCAATAATTACTTTGAATGTAAATGGACTAAATGCTCCAACCAAATGACAGAGGAGGAGATAGACAAGCTATCTGAAAGAGAATTCAGAAAAACTATACTAATGAGGATGCAAAACACCGAAAACAGAATATTAGAGGAAATTAGTGCATTGAGAAAAGACATGCAGGAAATGAAAAATAAGCAAATAGAGACCACCAACTCAATTGCTGAACTCAAAAATACTATAGAAGGTCTCAACAGTAGAGTATCAGAGGCTGAAAAACGGATAAGTGAGCTGGAAGACAGAATGGTGGAAATAAGTGCTGAAGAACAGAACAAAGCCCAAAGAATTAAAAGAACTGAGGATAGCCTCAGAGACCTATGGGACAATATTAAACGCACCAACATTAGAATTATAGGAGTTCCAGAAGAAGAAGAAGAGAAGAAAGACTATGACAAAATTCTTGAAGAGGTTATAGTTGAAAACTTCCCCAGCATGGGAAAGGAGATAGTCAGCCAAGTCCAGGAAGCACAAAGAGTTCCATACAGGAGAAACCCCAGAAGAAACACACCAAGGCACATACTAATCAAACTAACGCAGACCAAATATAAAGACAGATTACTAAAAGCAGCTAGGAGCAAACAACAAATAACATATAAAGGAAACCCCATACGTTTAACTGCGGATCTCTCGACAGAAACCCTACAGGCCAGAAGAGAATGGCAAGATACATTTAAACGGCTAAAAGAGAATAACTTGCAACCACGAATTCTCTACCCAGCAAGAATCTCATTCAAAATCGATGGTGAAGTCAAAAGCTTCACAGACAAGCAAAAACTAAAAGAATTCTGTACCACAAAACCAGCCCTACAACAAGTGTTAAAGGACCTGATATAGCCAATAAATACAAGAGTAGGAGAAGCCTTACAAATCAAACCCCAAATTTCTAAGAAGATGACAATAGGAACATTCGTATCAATAATTACTTTGAATGTAAATGGACTAAATGCTCCAACCAAACGACACAGGCTGGCTGAATGGATCCAGAAGCAAGACCCATATATATGCTGTTTACAAGAGACCCACTTCAGACCTAGAGACACTCATAGACTGAAAGTGAAAGGCTGGAAAAGATATTTCATGCAAATGGAAATCAAAAGAAAGCTGGAGTAGCAATCCTTATATCAGACAAAATAGACTTTAAAGTAAAGAAGATTCTAAGAGACAAGGCAGGTCACTACATCATGATTAAGGGATCTATCCACGAGGAAGACATAACAGTCATGAATATCTACGCACCCAACACAGGGGCACCTCAATACATAAGACAGGTACTTTCAGACATAAAAGAAGAAATCAACAATAACACAATAATAGTAGGAGACTTTAACACTCCTCTCACACCAATGGACAGATCAACAAAACAGAAAATTAATAAAGAAACACAAGCCTTAAATGCCACACTGGAAAAGATGGACCTCATCGATATCTTTAGGACGTTCCATCCAAAAGCAGAAGAATACACTTTCTTCTCAAGCGCTCACGGAACATTCTCCAGGATAGACCACATCTTGGGCCACAAATCTAACCTCAGTCAGTTCAAGAAAACCGAAATTATATCAGCCATCTTCTCGGACCACAATGCAATGAGACTGGAGATCAACTACCAGAAAAAAAACCCTAAAAACAGAAACACATGGAGATTAAACAATACATACCTAAAAAACCAACTGATCGTTGAGGAAATCAAAGGAGAAATTAAACAATTCCTAGAAGAAAATGACAATGAACACACGACAGTGCAAAACCTATTGGATACAGCAAAAGCAGTTCTAAGAGGGAAATTTATAGCAATACAATCCCACCTCAAGAAACTAGGAAAATATGAAGCAGATGACCTAACCCTCCGCTTAAAACAGTTGGAGAAAGAAGAACAAAAACATCCCAGAGCCAGCAGAAGAAGAGAAATCATAAAGATCAGAGCAGAAATAAATGAGAAAGAAACAAAAGAAACAATAGTAAAGATAAATAAAACAAAAAGCTGGTTCTTTGAAAAGGTAAACAAAATTGACAAGCCACTGGCCAGACTCATTAAGAAAAAGAGAGAGAAGCAGTTGGAGAAAGAAGAACAAAAACATCCCAGAGCCAGCAGAAGAAGAGAAATCATAAAGATAAGAGCAGAAATAAATGAGAAAGAAACAAAAGAAACAATAGTAAAGATAAATAAAACAAAAAGCTGGTTCTTTGAAAAGGTAAACAAAATTGACAAGCCACTGGCCAGACTCATTAAGAAAAAGAGAGAGAAGCAGTTGGAGAAAGAAGAACAAAAACATCCCAGAGCCAGCAGAAGAAGAGAAATCATAAAGATAAGAGCAGAAATAAATGAGAAAGAAACAAAAGAAACAATAGTAAAGATAAATAAAACAAAAAGCTGGTTCTTTGAAAAGGTAAACAAAATTGACAAGCCACTGGCCAGACTCATTAAGAAAAAGAGAGAGAAGAACCAGATCAACAAAATCAAAAACGAAAAAGGAGAGATTACAACAGAGAATGCAGAAATCCAAAGGATTCTAAGAGACTATTATGAGCAACTCTATGGCAACAAACTGGACAACCTGGAAGAAATGGACAGTTTCTTGGACAGGATTAATCTCCCAAGACTGAGCCAGGAAGAAACAGAAACTTTGAACAACCCAATCACAAGCTCAGAAATCAACTTTGTGATTAAAAATCTACCCAAAAATAAAAGCCCAGGACCAGATGGCTTCACAGCCGAATTCTACCAAACATTTAAAGAAGAGCTAATGCCTGTCCTTCTAAAACTCTTTCAAAAAATTGCACAGGAAGGAAAACTCCCAAACACATTCTACGAGGCCACCATCACCCTGATACCCAAACCAGGCAAAGACAACACAAAAAAGGAAAACTATAGGCCAATTTCACTGATGAACTTAGATGCCAAGATCCTCAACAAAATCCTAGCAAACAGAATTCAACGACATGTCAAAAAACTCATACATCACGATCAAGTTGGGTTCATCCCAGGCATGCAAGGCTTCTTCAACATCCGCAAATCAGTCAACGTGATACACCATATCAACAAGTTGAAAGACAAAAATCACATGATCATCTCAATAGATGCAGAAAAAGCCTTCGACAAAGTACAACATCCATTTATGATCAAAACTCTTCAGAAAATGGGCATAGAAGGAACCTATCTCAACATAATAAAAGCCATCTATGAGAAACCTACAGCGAACATTATTGTTAATGGTGAAAAACTGAAAGCATTCCCTCTAAGATCAGGAACAAGACAGGGGTGCCCACTTTCACCACTGCTATTCAACATAGTCCTGGAAGTCCTAGCAACAGCAATAAGAGAAGAGAAAGAAATCAAAGGAATCCAGATTGGAAAGGAAGAAGTCAAGCTCTCTCTTTTTGCAGACGACATGATATTATACATAGAAAATCCCAAAGACACGGTTACAAAGCTACTAGAATTAATCAATGAATTCAGCAAAGTTGCAGGATATAAAGTCAACACACAGAAGTCACTGGCATTCCTATACACAAACAATGAAAAATCAGAAAATGAAATCAAAGAGGCAATCCCCTTCACCATTGCAACCAAAAGAATCAAATATCTAGGAATAAACCTACCCAAAGAAACAAAAGAATTGTACACAGAAAATTACAAGACACTCATGAGAGACATTAAAGAAGACTTAAACAGATGGAGAGATATTCCATGTTCCTGGATTGGAAGAATCAATATTGTGAAAATGACCATACTTCCAAATATCATCTACAGATTCAATGCAATACCTATTCAACTACCACTGACATTTTTCACAGAACTAGACCAAATAATAACACAGTTCATATGGAAACACAGAAGACCTCGAATAGCCAAAGCAATCCTGAGGAAGAAAAATGGAGTTGGATCAGCCTCCTCAAACTCTTAATTGTGATTAAAAATCTACCCAAAAATAAAAGCCCAGGACCAGATGGCTTCACAGCCGAATTCTACCAAACATTTAAAGAAGAGCTAATGCCTGTCCTTCTAAAACTCTTTCAAAAAATTGCACAGGAAGGAAAACTCCCAAACACATTCTACGAGGCCACCATCACCCTGATACCCAAACCAGGCAAAGACAACACAAAAAAGGAAAACTATAGGCCAATTTCACTGATGAACTTAGATGCCAAGATCCTCAACAAAATCCTAGCAAACAGAATTCAACGACATGTCAAAAAACTCATACATCACGATCAAGTTGGGTTCATCCCAGGCATGCAAGGCTTCTTCAACATCCGCAAATCAGTCAACGTGATACACCATATCAACAAGTTGAAAGACAAAAATCACATGATCATCTCAATAGATGCAGAAAAAGCCTTCGACAAAGTACAACATCCATTTATGATCAAAACTCTTCAGAAAATGGGCATAGAAGGAACCTATCTCAACATAATAAAAGCCATCTATGAGAAACCTACAGCGAACATTATTGTTAATGGTGAAAAACTGAAAGCATTCCCTCTAAGATCAGGAACAAGACAGGGGTGCCCACTTTCACCACTGCTATTCAACATAGTCCTGGAAGTCCTAGCAACAGCAATAAGAGAAGAGAAAGAAATCAAAGGAATCCAGATTGGAAAGGAAGAAGTCAAGCTCTCTTTTTGCAGACGACATGATATTATACATAGAAAATCCCAAAGACACGGTTACAAAGCTACTAGAATTAATCAATGAATTCAGCAAAGTTGCAGGATATAAAGTCAACACACAGAAGTCACTGGCATTCCTATACACAAACAATGAAAAATCAGAAAATGAAATCAAAGAGGCAATCCCCTTCACCATTGCAACCAAAAGAATCAAATATCTAGGAATAAACCTACCCAAAGAAACAAAAGAATTGTACACAGAAAATTACAAGACACTCATGAGAGACATTAAAGAAGACTTAAACAGATGGAGAGATATTCCATGTTCCTGGATTGGAAGAATCAATATTGTGAAAATGACCATACTTCCAAATATCATCTACAGATTCAATGCAATACCTATTCAACTACCACTGACATTTTTCACAGAACTAGACCAAATAATAACACAGTTCATATGGAAACACAGAAGACCTCGAATAGCCAAAGCAATCCTGAGGAAGAAAAATGGAGTTGGAGGATCAGCCTCCCTAACTTCAGACTCTACTACAAAGCAACAGTTATCAAGACAGTATGGTACTGGCACAAAAACAGAACTATAGATCAATGGAACAAGATTGAGAACCCAGAGATCAACCCATGCACCTATGGGTACCTTATTTTTGATAAAGGAAGAGAAACTATAAAATGGGACAAAGACAGTCTCTTTAACAAGTGGTGCTGGGAGAATTGGACAGCTACATGCAAAAAAATGAAATTGGAACATTCCCTGACGCCATACACTAAGATCAACTCAAAATGGATTAAAGACCTCAATGTAAGACCAGAAACCATCAAACTCTTAGAGGAGAATATAGGCAAAACACTCAAGGACATCAATCAAAGCAAGATCTTCTCTGACCCACCAACTAAAATAGCAGAACTGAAAAGAAAAATGAACATATGGGACCTCATGAAACTTAAAAGCTTTTGTACAGCTAAAGAAATTACAAAAAAGTTCAACAGACACCCCACAGAGTGGGAGATAATCATAGCAAATGAAACAACAGACAAAGAATTAATCTCCAAAATCTACAAGCAACTCAGACAACTCAGCACAGGGAAAATGAGCAGCCCAATCAAAAAATGGGAAAAAGATCTAAAGAGACGCCTCTCCAAAGAGGACATACAAATGGTCCAAAAGCACATGAAACGATGCTCAACCTCGCTTATTATTAGAGAAATGCAAATTAAAACCACAATGAGATACCACCTCACACCTGTCAGAATGGCCATCATCAACAAATCGACAGACAACAAATGCTGGAGAGGGTGTGGAGAAAAGGGAACCCTCTTGCATTGCTGGTGGGAATGTAAATTAATACAACCTCTATGGAAGACAATATGGAGATTCCTTAAAAAACTAAAAATAGAAGCACCCTATGACCCAGCAATCCCACTATTAGGCCTATATCCTGATGAAATCAAAACTGAAAGAGGCACCTGTACCCCAATGTTCATTGCAGCTCTCTATACAATAGCCAGAACATGGAAGCAACCTAGATGTCCATCGACAAATGAATGGATCCAGAAGCTCTGGTACATATATACAATGGAATACTACTCAGCTGTTAAAAGAAATGCAGAAGACTCAGTCCTAATGAGGTGGCTGGCTTTAGAACCTATCATAAAAAGTGAAGTAAGTCAAAAAGAGAAAGACAAGTATAGTATACTAACTCATATATATGGGATCTAGTAAGATGGTCATGATAACACAGTGAACTCATGAAAAAACAGAGAATAGACATAAAGACATTGTGGAGACCGAACAATGGGAGGGAGTAACATGGGAACCTATACTGTCATGTGTAGAAAAGATAGCTATTGTCATTGTGCTAGGGGAATAGGAGTACCTACAACCACTTGGAGCAATGGTCTGGAGGGATGGGGAAACTGGGTGGGGGGAGGGCCAAGGGATATGCATCTGATTGATCTGGGAACATACATGTACAAAAATAAATAAATAAATAAATAAATTAAAAAAAAAAAAAGAAAAAAAAAAAAAAAACAAGTGATAAAAATGATCTCATTTAAAAAATAGAAATAGTAATAGTTAACAAACTTATAGTTACCAAAGGGGAAATAGGGGTGATGTTGGGGGGAATAAGTCAGGAGTTTGGGATAAGCAGATATATCCTGTTATATACAGATAAACAACACAGGGAACTTATTCAATATCTTATAATAACCTATAATGAGAAAGAATCTGTAAAAAAAAAAATATATATATATATATATGAATGAAACTGTTTTACACCTAAAATTAACACATTGCAAATTAAGTATATTTTAATAAAAAATGGTTATAAATAAGATAAAAACTAAAAGAAAACACATGAGCAACTTCTGTATGTTTCAACAACAGTGAAATTGCTGGTGGTATAATATATGACAGTTTCTCTGATGGCTCAGTGGTAAAGAAATTGCCTGCGAATGCAGGACACATATGTTTGATACCTGGGTCAGGAAGATCCCCTAAAGAAAGAAATGGCAATATACTCCAGTATTCTTGCCTGGGAAATTCCATGGACAGAGAAGCCTGGTAGACTATAGTCCATGTGGTCACAAAAGAGTCAGGCATTGCTTAGCAACTAAATACCACCACCTCCTGAGAAACCTTAATCATGATGCAGCCCCAACTATATATTCTTTCTCTATAAAGAGAATGGATTTTTTGTTGTTTGTTTTGCTTTTCTTTTTATTTAATTTCAGCTGTGCTGGGTGTCAGTTGTGGCACATAAGATGTGGGATCAAACCCCTGGACCCTGCTTTGAAAGCATGGAGTTTCAGTCACTGGACCATAGGACAAGTCCCCAGAGAGACTGTTTAAAGCTGCCAGAGGAATTAGTCTTATTTAATGAGTGGGAATATAAAGGATGATTTCTTCATTACTTAGGACACAGATACTGAGAAACTGTACTCAGCTATCTCTGACATTGGCTTTAGCAAGTGTTTCTCTCCTCCTTTTTATGAACAACAAACCTACTGTATCTCAGTAGGATATCCTACTGTATCTTCAGCATCTCCATGTGGTTCTGTTTTGGGGCTTTCCTTTGACTCAGATGGTAAAGAATCTATCTGCAATGCGAGAGACCTCGGTTCAGTCTCTAGGTTGGGAATATCCCCTGGAGAAGGGAATGGCAACCCACTCCAGTATTCTTGCCTGAAAAATCCCAAGGACTGAGGAGCCTCATGAGCTACAGTCCATAGGGTCACCAAGAGTCAGAGAAGACTGAGCCATTAAAACTGTCACTTTCACTCTATCAAAGCACTATAGTATCTCCATTTATTTGATTCATATATATATTTAAGTGCTAGTATTTGTGAGTTTATATTTGTGAGTTTACATGTTTATGCCCCTTTTTGTGGGTTTCCATGTGTTTTAGTTCAGTTCATGCGTGTGTGAACATATTTGTGTGTTGCTATGATAGTATCTTAAACTTTTCAGAGAAATAGAAGCTATCAAGTTACTGCCATGAAGCTAATAAATCTAGTTATCATGCTCTTTTTTTTTTTTTTTCAATCTTGTCACACTAGGAGGGTTCATCCTACTGCTAAGATGAATCCTTCCATTTGGGTACAGAATCTCATTACTTCCTTTCCCCTCAGGAACTCTATCTTAGCACAAAGCTCCTAAGGAATTTTTTTTCTTTAGATAATTAACAGGTACTATATAAGAAAAGACACTCTTTGATCAAATTAGTTTGGGGAAATTCTGGGATACAGAAAATCAAATAGGTTTACCACAAAATACATAATGGCTTTATTGAAATACCATTATATATAATGAATGTTTCAAAAGGAAGTAGATCACATAGCATTATCCAGACTTAAAATGTGACTCCAGAAACATTATCACAAGAATATTATCACCCTACCTCTCCTCTTTAGCTTCTCATTTCTATTGACACATGACATGCCCTAGTCTTTTTAATCCAAAATAACAAATGATGTGCCAACATTTCCTCTCAGCAAGCTTCTCTTTCTCCACTTACAGTCATATTTCACAAAAGAGCTGGGACTGTTACATGAACCTTCCTCAATCTGCCTTTATCTTCACTGTTCAGGTCCCCATGGACACTGAAATTCCTGTTACTATCTTCTTGTTGCTAAATATGATGCCCATTTTCAAAGTCTTTCACCTGCTATAGCTTATGATGTTGTTGAACATGCCCATTAAAAAAAAAAAGTTCCTTTCTCTTGAATTTTTCTACCCTCCACTCCACACTAATCTCTAGGTTGGGAATATCCCTGGAGAAGGGAATGGCAACCCACTCCAGTATTCTTGCCTGAAAATCCCAAGGACTGAGGAGCCTCATGAGCTACAGTCCATAGGGTCACCAAGAGTCAGAGAAGACTGAGCCATTAAAACTGTCACTTTCACTCTATCAAAGCACTATAGTATCTCCATTTATTTGATTCATATATATATTTAAGTGCTAGTATTTGTGAGTTTATATTTGTGAGTTTACATGTTTATGCCCCTTTTTGTGGGTTTCCATGTGTTTTAGTTCAGTTCATGCGTGTGTGAACATATTTGTGTGTTGCTATGATAGTATCTTAAACTTTTCAGAGAAATAGAAGCTATCAAGTTACTGCCATGAAGCTAATAAATCTAGTTATCATGCTCTTTTTTTTTTTTTTTCAATCTTGTCACACTAGGAGGGTTCATCCTACTGCTAAGATGAATCCTTCCATTTGGGTACAGAATCTCATTACTTCCTTTCCCCTCAGGAACTCTATCTTAGCACAAAGCTCCTAAGGAATTTTTTTTTCTTTAGATAATTAACAGGTACTATATAAGAAAAGACACTCTTTGATCAAATTAGTTTGGGGAAATTCTGGGATACAGAAAATCAAATAGGTTTACCACAAAATACATAATGGCTTTATTGAAATACCATTATATATAATGAATGTTTCAAAAGGAAGTAGATCACATAGCATTATCCAGACTTAAAATGTGACTCCAGAAACATTATCACAAGAATATTATCACCCTACCTCTCCTCTTTAGCTTCTCATTTCTATTGACACATGACATGCCCTAGTCTTTTTAATCCAAAATAACAAATGATGTGCCAACATTTCCTCTCAGCAAGCTTCTCTTTCTCCACTTACAGTCATATTTCACAAAAGAGCTGGGACTGTTACATGAACCTTCCTCAGTCTGCCTTTATCTTCACTGTTCAGGTCCCCATGGACACTGAAATTCCTGTTACTATCTTCTTGTTGCTAAATATGATGCCCATTTTCAAAGTCATATTTACTTGACCCGCAAATAGCTTATAGCTTATGATGTTGTTGAACATGCCCATTAAAAAAAAAAAAAAAAGTTCCTTTCTCTTGAATTTTTCTACCCTCCACTCCACACTAATCTGCAGCAATTCTTTCTGTTTTTATACTTTTGTGAGAGTGCCCTTGGGGTTATGTTGCCAGTAGTCTCTCCTCTAGCTAGATACCCTCTACTCTAGATCACTTAGTAGTCCCAAAGTTTTGCATGGTATCATATTCATTTCCTAATTTGTATCTTGAACACACTGAGTTCTAGAGTCATGTATTATTAGTTACTTACTAACTACTACCATTTGAATGACTTTAAGACAACTAATGTTCAAATTCATTATTTAAATTGTGGTTTAAATGATTTAACTCATTAAACAACTTCAAAATTTAAATAACTGTTTCTTACGTCAAACCACTTTTCCCAGCTTCTAGAGTATCATTGATGTCTCTCTTTCCTGTCTCTCTTTTATTTTATTTTATTTATTTATTTTTTGAGAGGGCGGGTTGGGGAGAAAGGGGTGCAGGCGGGTCACTTCTATTGGTCTTTCATTTATCTATTTTTCATCCATCTTTGTTCTTTGGCCCATGTGGGCCTCCCATCACAGTGGCCTCTGTTGTCGCAGAGCACTGGCTCTGGGCACACGCGCTCCAGAGCTTCGGCTCGGTAATCGGACACATTGGTCCAGCTGCTCCACGGCACATGGGATCTTCCCAGGCCAGGGATCGAACTGGCACCCCTTGCACCACAAGGCGGTGTCTTTATCCACTGGACCACCAGGGAAGCCCTTTCCTGTCTCTCTTTATCCTGCTCAATTTCAAATCCCTCCTAAATCTACCTCAAATACATTATGCCTCTCAAGCTTTTACTACCAATCTCCTAGTCCAAACTTTTCTTCCTACCAGAAAAAAGTTTGTTCCTAAACTTTTATTTCTGCAAACTCTAAATTTGACACATCTTCCCTTAATTTGGCTCTCTCTGATATAGTCTTAATTGTATTATCCTGATTAAAACCTTTAAGTTACTTCCCACTGCCAATACAAAATAGTGACCACAAAACCCTGGAAATCAATAATCTATCATCATTCTTTCTTTCTATCAGAAAGAAATGTGATATATTTTAAAACATATACCATTTATTGGATACCAAACATTGTCTGAATAGAGAAAATTTCAGAGATGAGTTATTTTCATCATAAAAAAAATTCCAATGCATACTTTCATTATTTGAAGTGTTTTAAATCAAATAGGCATTGTTGAGCCAAGATGCAGTACTAGGATAAAGGTGAAGCTGTAGTAATATACTTCTCTCATGGAAGTGCAAAGAATATGAGTCCCAGTTGCCATGGAGAATCATCTTACAGGGGAGGAGGTTGTTCTCCTCCTTCTCTTACACAGGTGAAGAGAATACATGGATATTACTATTTTTTTTCCTAGGGATTCACAGTACATTAATGGAAAAAACAGAATCTCTGAAATGTCTGGCCACCCATTTGCTTGCAGTGGCAACCATGGTCACAGTTTGGACCAAATAGGGAAAGATAAACGAAATTCAGTTGGTTGAAAACATAGCCAGTTATTTATTGGGCAGATGGCAACTTGAACCCTTGCTCACTATATTTTAGCAATGCATTTATGGATTAAACATACTCAGTTTCAGCTGAGAAATTTTTTTAAACTGTCAATGGCTAAGCAGTGGTCATATAGACATCTACTCAGTGTTATGATATTGATCAGGAATTACAGTTGTTTCTCTATAGGTAGACTCCTTAAGTGAAGGTCTTAACCAACTCTCTTAGGAATTCACAACTTGTCCATTCATAGTAACTTGAAAATTATTTTTTTAATTCACTTTGTGGGGTCCAAAGGGTCTTTACCCACTGGACCACCAGGGAAGCCCTTTCCTGTCTCTCTTTATCCTGCTCAATTTCAAATCCCTCCTAAATCTACCTCAAATACATTATGCCTCTCAAGCTTTTACTACCAATCTCCTAGTCCAAACTTTTCTTCCTACCAGAAAAAAGTTTGTTCCTAAACTTTTATTTCTGCAAACTCTAAATTTGACACATCTTCCCTTAATTTGGCTCTCTCTGATATAGTCTTAATTGTATTATCCTGATTAAAACCTTTAAGTTACTTCCCACTGCCAATACAAAATAGTGACCACAAAACCCTGGAAATCAATAATCTATCATCATTCTTTCTTTCTATCAGAAAGAAATGTGATATATTTTAAAACATATACCATTTATTGGATACCAAACATTGTCTGAATAGAGAAAATTTCAGAGATGAGTTATTTTCATCATAAAAAAAATTCCAATGCATACTTTCATTATTTGAAGTGTTTTAAATCAAATAGGCATTGTTGAGCCAAGATGCAGTACTAGGATAAAGGTGAAGCTGTAGTAATATACTTCTCTCATGGAAGTGCAAAGAATATGAGTCCCAGTTGCCATGGAGAATCATCTTACAGGGGAGGAGGTTGTTCTCCTCCTTCTCTTACACAGGTGAAGAGAATACATGGATATTACTATTTTTTTTCCTAGGGATTCACAGTACATTAATGGAAAAAACAGAATCTCTGAAATGTCTGGCCACCCATTTGCTTGCAGTGGCAACCATGGTCACAGTTTGGACCAAATAGGGAAAGATAAACGAAATTCAGTTGGTTGAAAACATAGCCAGTTATTTATTGGGCAGATGGCAACTTGAACCCTTGCTCACTATATTTTAGCAATGCATTTATGGATTAAACATACTCAGTTTCAGCTGAGAAATTTTTTTAAACTGTCAATGGCTAAGCAGTGGTCATATAGACATCTACTCAGTGTTATGATATTGATCAGGAATTACAGTTGTTTCTCTATAGGTAGACTCCTTAAGTGAAGGTCTTAAACCTCTGGAGGAACTCTCAGTGATGATAGGCAAGATTCATTTTCAACATCAGTGTTCTCATTCATAGTAACTTGAAAATTATTTTTTTTTAATTCACTCATCAGAAAGAGTTTCAGAAATAGAGAAAACTTGATGTTAAGTTTCAGTTTAGCCATGCCTACTGTTATGTTTCTCTGATAACCTTCACAAAACAGGCAGTCATATCTTCCACTGTACCACTACCATATAGAGTTTTCTTGTTTTCTTTCTTTAATCACAGGACTAAGATTTTTTATGCATCTTACTTCTTCATTTGAATATTATTTTCTTGAGGATATATATTCTTCACAGAAAGAAATGTGATATATTTTAAACATTTATATCTCCAGAATGTAGTGCAAAAATGGCCAAAATAAGTATCCATAAGACTTTTGAATTTAATAATCATGTGAAGGTGTTGCATACTCCTTATTATCATCTCTAATGTTAATGTTCCTTATTTGTTAATAATGTTATCAGACTATTACCCATTTTCTTTTTGAGAGTTGAAACCTTTTAGAGTTTACCAAATTAGGTAAATGCATAAGTTTCTTTTTTCAAAGTTGAAAGTAATGACTAGTGATTCATTCAATCAAAATCTCATATATATTTTCTTTTTTAAAATTTTTAATTTTATATTGGAGTATGGCCAATTAACAATATTGTGATAGTTATAAGTGGGCAGCAAAAAAACTAAGTCATACATACACATGAATGCATTTTCCCCAAAACTTCCCTCCCTTCCAGGCTACCACATAACATTGAGCAGAGTTCCCTGTGTTATACAGTAGGTCTTTGCAAAACCCAATATATATTTAAATAGCATTTACACTGTATCAGGTATCACAGTGTTCTAGATACAAGGAATTCAGTGGTGAACATGACTTAAAAAGGGGGGAAAAAAAGCTTTACTCTTATATAACTTGGGTGGTGAACAACATAGTAAAATTTAAAATATTGAATATAATAGATAATTATAAATGGTAGGAAGAAAAATAAAACAAGGTAATATGGTAGAGAAAAGATACTATTTTACATTAAGATCATCATGAAAATGGTTCCTTGATAGGGTAGAGAGGCTATTAATGAAGAATTAGGTGAATATATAGCAAAGAGATGTGTGAACAGATGTCAAATGGACTAAGAAGATGATAATCGACAAGCACACTATAAACAAATAAACCCATCCTCCCAAAATACAGATAAATATTACCTATGTTATATTATTTTTTTAATATAAAATGTTAGACTTTTATAGGAATAGATCAATGAATAAGTGTGACTGTTTCTATGGCCTTTCAACTGTCTCTGATTTGCATTGCAGGAAAAATATGCCCTTTCTGCAGACATTATTACATTTCAAGACTTTTAAAATACAGTCATATCTTCCACTGTACCACTACCATATAGAGTTTTCTTGTTTTCTTTCTTTAATCACAGGACTAAGATTTTTTATGCATCTTACTTCTTCATTTGAATATTATTTTCTTGAGGATATATATTCTTCACAGAAAGAAATGTGATATATTTTAAACATTTATATCTCCAGAATGTAGTGCAAAAATGGCCAAAATAAGTATCCATAAGACTTTTGAATTTAATAATCATGTGAAGGTGTTGCATACTCCTTATTATCATCTCTAATGTTAATGTTCCTTATTTGTTAATAATGTTATCAGACTATTACCCATTTTCTTTTTGAGAGTTGAAACCTTTTAGAGTTTACCAAATTAGGTAAATGCATAAGTTTCTTTTTTCAAAGTTGAAAGTAATGACTAGTGATTCATTCAATCAAAATCTCATATATATTTTCTTTTTTAAAATTTTTAATTTTATATTGGAGTATGGCCAATTAACAATATTGTGATAGTTATAAGTGGGCAGCAAAAAAACTAAGTCATACATACACATGAATGCATTTTCCCCAAAACTTCCCTCCCTTCCAGGCTACCACATAACATTGAGCAGAGTTCCCTGTGTTATACAGTAGGTCTTTGCAAAACCCAATATATATTTAAATAGCATTTACACTGTATCAGGTATCACAGTGTTCTAGATACAAGGAATTC
This sequence comes from Tragulus kanchil, assembly GCA_022376925.1. Lineage (NCBI taxonomy): Eukaryota > Metazoa > Chordata > Mammalia > Artiodactyla > Tragulidae > Tragulus > Tragulus kanchil. The sequence continues at coordinate 56,245,915 of JAIOJX010000004.1, forward strand.
AGTGGTGAACATGACTTAAAAAGGGGGGAAAAAAAGCTTTACTCTTATATAACTTGGGTGGTGAACAACATAGTAAAATTTAAAATATTGAATATAATAGATAATTATAAATGGTAGGAAGAAAAATAAAACAAGGTAATATGGTAGAGAAAAGATACTATTTTACATTAAGATCATCATGAAAATGGTTCCTTGATAGGGTAGAGAGGCTATTAATGAAGAATTAGGTGAATATATAGCAAAGAGATGTGTGAACAGATGTCAAATGGACTAAGAAGATGATAATCGACAAGCACACTATAAACAAATAAACCCATCCTCCCAAAATACAGATAAATATTACCTATGTTATATTATTTTTTTAATATAAAATGTTAGACTTTTATAGGAATAGATCAATGAATAAGTGTGACTGTTTCTATGGCCTTTCAACTGTCTCTGATTTGCAGCATTTCACGACAGGAAAAATATGCCCTTTCTGCAGACATTATTACATTTCAAGATTCCTCTCTCCTATCATCATCAACAAAAGCCCTGCTATGATCAGTTATAATTCTTTAAAAAAATACATTTCTACCTTCTAAAATAGCAATATATATTTGAATGTTTGATTCATCAAAAGAGACACACATTCATTCACAGGCAGTAATGCTAAGTTACTTTTTAGTTATTGTATTCAAACAGCATGAGTGTTCTTGGACAAAATAACAGAGAAATTAGCAAGCCAGCAGAGAAAGTCTAATACAGAGGAAAACCATAATAGACATTGTTTGACTTTTTTCTTTAATATAGATTATAATGTGGCTTTAGACAGCCTCGTTGAAAGTATTTTTGTAGGCAAGTTAGAAAGGTGATTTTCTGTAAATCATTGGAAGAATAAAAAATGAAGACTTTTAACTATCGCTTCCATCCATGGGTTGTATCACCTATATGCCTAGGGCAGAGAGAACTGATTAGGGCTCCTCTGAAAGGGTCATTAGCTAAGCAGAAGGTATGTGACTAGGAAAGTCATTTACTGTTTTTTCTGATGGAACATTTCCTTAACGCGTGGTACAACCTAGGCAGTACAATGGGAGCAATTTTGACTTTCATTTTACAATAAAGGGGGGAAAAGTAAGGTTTTAAGGGCTGTCATTTTTTCAAAAAATTTAATCGCAGTTATTCAGAAATAACAGAATTACCATAATCATTAAATAGAAAAAGAAATCCATTAGCTAACAAAGAGATGAGCTACATCTAAATTGATTATTTCACAAACACAATTTACCTTGTCTTGAAAGAACAAAAGCAGTATTGTTAGATAAACTGTACTTTCTCTCAGATCTGTTTGTTAATTGCTTCTTTTTTAACAGATAAATAGTGTCAATTTTTTTAAAAAATATGGGTTTATTAAGATCATCTCATAAATGTAACATGATAATAAATGTTTAACACTGAATGATATTAGCTGTATTAAAGTCCAGTGCATGCCTCTTATGGAAAGGTGTTCACTAGGTTACCAAGGCATTTTGTTCACTTTTAGATAAAAATACTTTTAGCATAGTTCTAGTCCATTCAGTTCGAGTCAGAGCAATAAGCCATATTAAGAACTCTTTTTAACACACAGCGCTAGATGAAATGTGGGAAATGAAGATACTGAGACTTGGCAGCTAGCCTCTGAGGGATCACAAGTGAGTGTGGGAGAATGAAGTTTAAAGCAATTAACCATAAAGTAAGACATAATGTATTAAGTGCTGCAATGTAGATGTTACGTGACAGGAGAGCAGAGCAAAGGAAGAAATCTTTCTGACTAGACAAGGGAAAAGATGACTTAAAGTGGTTTGGAGGCTAATCCTCTTCTAAAAATTCAGATTTCAATAGATAAAGGAAAGAAGAAAACGTGAAGACATAAAGGAGTTAACATGTACAGAGAAACATGAGCACAGAGCACTCCGGAGGTTAGAACGTTGAGAAGAGTGGGGATGCAGCAGGAGGTGAAGCTGCAATGTAGCACTGAAGCTAGTCCAGAGGACTTCGGATGCAAGCTTACAGAGTCTGGACTCTAGCCTCCAGGGAACAGGAATCCACAAAAGGTTTCTAAGCTAGGTAGTGGCACCATCTGACCTGAGCCTGGGACGGTAAGTTTGGTGACAAAGAAAGGGATAGAAGTCAGAGTCAAGAAATTCAAGTAAGAGATCATGTCACAAACTGATCTTATGGCAAGAGAAAGTGTAGAGGTGAACCACAGGATAGCTAAGAAAATGGAATCCAAGGGATAAGTCATGAAGAGCAACAGTGGGATCTGGCCTGATGAGGCACAAGGAATAAAGGGGAAAAGTTTTGGGTCATTTTTCAAAAATTTAATCGCAGTTATTCAGAAATAACAGAATTACCATAATCATTAAATAGAAAAAGAAATCCATTAGCTAACAAAGAGATGAGCTACATCTAAATTGATTATTTCACAAACACAATTTACCTTGTCTTGAAAGAACAAAAGCAGTATTGTTAGATAAACTGTACTTTCTCTCAGATCTGTTTGTTAATTGCTTCTTTTTTAACAGATAAATAGTGTCAATTTTTTTTAAAAATATGGGTTTATTAAGATCATCTCATAAATGTAACATGATAATAAATGTTTAACACTGAATGATATTAGCTGTATTAAAGTCCAGTGCATGCCTCTTATGGAAAGGTGTTCACTAGGTTACCAAGGCATTTTGTTCACTTTTAGATAAAAATACTTTTAGCATAGTTCTAGTCCATTCAGTTCGAGTCAGAGCAATAAGCCATATTAAGAACTCTTTTTAACACACAGCGCTAGATGAAATGTGGGAAATGAAGATACTGAGACTTGGCAGCTAGCCTCTGAGGGATCACAAGTGAGTGTGGGAGAATGAAGTTTAAAGCAATTAACCATAAAGTAAGACATAATGTATTAAGTGCTGCAATGTAGATGTTACGTGACAGGAGAGCAGAGCAAAGGAAGAAATCTTTCTGACTAGACAAGGGAAAAGATGACTTAAAGTGGTTTGGAGGCTAATCCTCTTCTAAAAATTCAGATTTCAATAGATAAAGGAAAGAAGAAAACGTGAAGACATAAAGGAGTTAACATGTACAGAGAAACATGAGCACAGAGCACTCCGGAGGTTAGAACGTTGAGAAGAGTGGGGATGCAGCAGGAGGTGAAGCTGCAATGTAGCACTGAAGCTAGTCCAGAGGACTTCGGATGCAAGCTTACAGAGTCTGGACTCTAGCCTCCAGGGAACAGGAATCCACAAAAGGTTTCTAAGCTAGGTAGTGGCACCATCTGACCTGAGCCTGGGACGGTAAGTTTGGTGACAAAGAAAGGGATAGAAGTCAGAGTCAAGAAATTCAAGTAAGAGATCATGTCACAAACTGATCTTATGGCAAGAGAAAGTGTAGAGGTGAACCACAGGATAGCTAAGAAAATGGAATCCAAGGGATAAGTCATGAAGAGCAACAGTGGGATCTGGCCTGATGAGGCACAAGGAATGAAGGAGAAACAAGGTCAAAATGACTTTAGATACTGGAAGGATAACAATACACATAAACAAGGTACAGACAAAGAAGGCTTAGGAAAGTCGAGATGAAAAATGTAGTTTTGCTAAAAGTTGGAAAGTTCATGATTTAAGAGATCATAAAAATCATCTGATCCAGTAGTTCATGACTCAGGTTGAACCTTAAGTGAGGGGCAGTGGTTTTAAAATCTTACTATTTGGGCTTCCCTGGTGGTCCAGTGGGTAAGGACACTGCCTTGCAGTTCAGGGGATGTCGGTTCGATCCCTGGCCTGGGAAGATCCCACGTGCCGCGGAGCGGCTGGACTGATGTGTCCAACTACCAAGCTGGAGCTCTGGGGCGCATGCACCCAGAGTCATTGCTCTGCAACAACAGAGGCCACTGCAATGGGAGGCCCACACGGGCCAAAGAACAAAACATGGATGAAAACAGATAAATGAAAGACCAATAGCAGTGGCCTGCCTGCCCCCTCCCTCCCCAACCCGACCCCCAAAAGGAGTAGGCCAGGACAGAGTCACGTGCACTTTCATTGTAACAGGGAAGAACAAATCTGATTCCATCTGTTTCTTTTACTTTAACCTTTGCACTCTATTGCTTTTGCTAGAAGTTAATTACTGAAAGGCTGTTGCCTAAAGCTTAAAGTAAATATAATGGCCCATTTTTGAGAACACCAATCACCCCACCTCCATGACTGAATGTAGAACGCAAATGCATTTGTTCAGCTCTCAGGAAACATCCTGACCAGGCCCACTTGTGAATAGCTGCAGGAAAGAAATTCACACAACCCCTCAGCTAGTCAAGCTGAATAATTTATGGCCTTTTTATTTTACTTTCTCACCTCCCCCATCTTTGTTCTGTAAAATAAACCAGCATCCAGACCCAAGACCCAGGTAGATGGTTAATTTTCAAAATAAAGTTCTTATTCTTTGCCCCAACAACCTGTTTTCCTGATTCATAGGCCTCTTGTGTAGTAAGTATGATGAGCTTGGACTTGTAAAAACTCGATTTCCAATTTGCTTTCTAGATGTCTCATCCTGATGTCCTCCTGCCACCACAAACTCACTAAGTTAAAATTCACTTTCCCTCCCACTCTACATCACTAATTTACAAACATGTAATAAGCATCTCACATATATCTTGCTCATGCAAAATCATCCAGCTACTCTTTCAAATGAGGCTTCCCTGGTGGCTCAGACAGGAGACAGGGGTTGAGCCCCTGGGTCAGGAAGATCCCCTGGAGGAAGAAATGCCAACCCACTCCAGTATTGTTGCCTGGAGAGTTCCATGGACAGAGGAGCCTGGCAGGCTACAGTCCATAGAGTCATAAAAGAGTGAGACACGATTGAGTCACAAAACAACAACTCTTTCAAATACAACTTCCAGAGACATTTGCCTGTCACCTCTGATGCGGGACTTTCATTACTGGGCTGTACCCAGTAGGCCTGCAATGCCTGGGCTTGTCCAGCTTCCAGACTGAAGAAAGAGCCCATAGTCAGTGGCAGACATCAGTGGTTTGATGCGGAAGTCCCCCTAGCCCTGGGCCAAAGACCAGTACCACCAGTCTGCAGTCTGTTAAGAACCCAGCTGCACGGCAGGAAAAACCAAAACCATCCCGCTACTCCCCTGCTTGTGGAAAAACTGTCTTCCACGAAACCATTCCCTGGTGCCAAAAACGTTGGGGACCATTGGTTCAATGAATGAGGGGTGCTTACATGTTTGAAGCAAGGTCCTGGAGTGACTCCTCCCCGGGTACAGCAAAGGGCAGACAAAACATGGCGGCTGGCTTCCCTCTGGGTACAGGGGGCGGTTACCAATTTTAGGGGAATAACTGTCACGTTACCAGGGAAACCAGCAGAGGGGCATGCCCCTCACGGCCTCTTTGATTATAACAGTCATCACCTGGGCCTGTGGTTAGGAAGGTCAATAAGGTGAATAGCCTGCAGGTGATGCAGGCACTGATTGAGCAGGGGATGCACAGAAAGCAAGAGAAAGGCCTCCTTGTCTGTCCGGAAGGTACACTTGCCTGGGCTGTTCATGGTCCCCGTGCAGCCCAGGATTATAACTAATTAAAGTATGCTTTGGTTTGCTCTAGGAAGCGAGATCCTCAGTTCAGCACCACTTTCATTTTTTTCCTTCAATTCCCACTCTACTGCACGTAGACAGCCACACTGGCAGAATTTTCTCTACTCTTAAGGGTAAAGGATCCTCCTACGTCTTAATTTTGATAGTTCTCCTCAAAGTTACAATTTTGGGCTTTCTTGGAAAATTTCATCAACAGAGCAGCCTAGTGGACTGTATACAGGGGTTGAGCCCCTGGGTCAGGAAGATCCCCTGGAGGAAGAAATGCCAACCCACTCCAGTATTGTTGCCTGGAGAGTTCCATGGACAGAGGAGCCTGGCAGGCTACAGTCCATAGAGTCATAAAAGAGTGAGACACGATTGAGTCACAAAACAACAACTCTTTCAAATACAACTTCCAGAGACATTTGCCTGTCACCTCTGATGCGGGACTTTCATTACTGGGCTGTACCCAGTAGGCCTGCAATGCCTGGGCTTGTCCAGCTTCCAGACTGAAGAAAGAGCCCATAGTCAGTGGCAGACATCAGTGGTTTGATGCGGAAGTCCCCCTAGCCCTGGGCCAAAGACCAGTACCACCAGTCTGCAGTCTGTTAAGAACCCAGCTGCACGGCGGGAAAAAACCAAAACCATCCCGCTACTCCCCTGCTTGTGGAAAAACTGTCTTCCACGAAACCATTCCCTGGTGCCAAAAACGTTGGGGACCATTGGTTCAATGAATGAGGGGTGCTTACATGTTTGAAGCAAGGTCCTGGAGTGACTCCTCCCCGGGTACAGCAAAGGGCAGACAAAACATGGCGGCTGGCTTCCCTCTGGGTACAGGGGGCGGTTACCAATTTTAGGGGAATAACTGTCACGTTACCAGGGAAACCAGCAGAGGGGCATGCCCCTCACGGCCTCTTTGATTATAACAGTCATCACCTGGGCCTGTGGTTAGGAAGGTCAATAAGGTGAATAGCCTGCAGGTGATGCAGGCACTGATTGAGCAGGGGATGCACAGAAAGCAAGAGAAAGGCCTCCTTGTCTGTCCGGAAGGTACACTTGCCTGGGCTGTTCATGGTCCCCGTGCAGCCCAGGATTATAACTAATTAAAGTATGCTTTGGTTTGCTCTAGGAAGCGAGATCCTCAGTTCAGCACCACTTTCATTTTTTTTTTCCTTCAATTCCCACTCTACTGCACGTAGACAGCCACACTGGCAGAATTTTTCTCTACTCTTAAGGGTAAAGGATCCTCCTACGTCTTAATTTTGATAGTTCTCCTCAAAGTTACAATTTTGGGCTTTCTTGGAAAATTTCATCAACAGAGCAGCCTAGTGGACTGTATACAAGTCCATAGAATTGCTAAGAGTTGGACACTAGTGAGCATGTACACACACAAGCTGGAGGTTCAGTGGTGAAGAATCTACCTGCCAACGGAGGAGATATAGGTTAGGATCCCTGGCCTGGGAGGATACTGCATGCCTTGGAACATCTGAGCCCATGTGCCTCAACTATTGAGTCTCTGCTCCAGAGTCTGGATGCCAAACTCTGCAACAAGAGAAGCCACCGCAGTGAGAAGCCTGAGTACCACAATGAAGGGTGGCCACCTTCTCAATGCAATTAGAGAAAAGCCCCAACAGCAGTGAAGGCCCAGTAGAGCCAAAAGTCAATCAATAAAATTATAAAGTAAATTTCTAGTAGCCACAGTGAAAAATTAAGGAAAACAGCTCCATTCTCTAATGTGACATTTTCCTCAAACACTGCATCACTGAACTCAGGTTTCGTGAAACTGTGAAAGTGAAAGACACTCAGTCCTGTGCAGCTCTTGGCGACTTCATATGTAACCTGCTAGGCTCCTCTGTCTGTGGAATTCTCCAGGCAAGAATACTGGACTGGGTAGTCATTCCCTTTTCCAAGGGATCTTATATAATAATAATCCTGGAGGACTGGTCAGATGCCTTGATTAATTGCCATTTTTGAAGCAGAAAAGCATGAAAAAACACCAGTCTGTCAAGCCTGCATCCAGCACAGCTCCATGCCAACCAAGGTACTCAGCTGTAAACTGAAGGTACTTACTTGCCTTCTAGAGTCATCAAAGAGCTTAGCCGACCAGCAAATGATAACAATAAACAGCTAACCATGCATGAAACAAGAAATCACAATTTCCTACTTGTATGCATGCTTAAGCTAGGAGAGATGCCAGTGAAGGCACTTTAAAAAAATGACCAAGGTAACTAACAGCAAGAAGGCATGTAGAATCCTCATCAAGACCTAGGAAAATGTGCCCAGTGCTTTACTTAATGTAGTAAAGCTATGGCTCTTGGAGGGTCTGGGAAATGAGCTTCCCACAATGAGCAGGGCAATTAACCTAAAGCAGATTCAGCTGCTAAGTGGGTAGACGTCTTTGGCCAAGCAAAGAACTGTAGTAAAGTTACAATTTTGGGTTTTTGGAAAATTTCATCAACAGAGCAGCCTAGTGGACTGTATACTATAGGTTACGGAGTCACCAAGCTGGAGGTTCAGTGGTGAAGAATCTACCTGCCAACGGAGGAGATATAGGTTAGGATCCCTGGCCTGGGAGGATACTGCATGCCTTGGAACATCTGAGCCCATGTGCCTCAACTATTGAGTCTCTGCTCCAGAGTCTGGATGCCAAACTCTGCAACAAGAGAAGCCACCGCAGTGAGAAGCCTGAGTACCACAATGAAGGGTGGCCACCTTCTCAATGCAATTAGAGAAAAGCCCCAACAGCAGTGAAGGCCCAGTAGAGCCAAAAGTCAATCAATAAAATTATAAAGTAAATTTCTAGTAGCCACAGTGAAAAATTAAGGAAAACAGCTCCATTCTCTAATGTGACATTTTCCTCAAACACTGCATCACTGAACTCAGGTTTCGTGAAACTGTGAAAGTGAAAGACACTCAGTCCTGTGCAGCTCTTGGCGACTTCATATGTAACCTGCTAGGCTCCTCTGTCTGTGGAATTCTCCAGGCAAGAATACTGGACTGGGTAGTCATTCCCTTTTCCAAGGGATCTTATATAATAATAATCCTGGAGGACTGGTCAGATGCCTTGATTAATTGCCATTTTTGAAGCAGAAAAGCATGAAAAAACACCAGTCTGTCAAGCCTGCATCCAGCACAGCTCCATGCCAACCAAGGTACTCAGCTGTAAACTGAAGGTACTTACTTGCCTTCTAGAGTCATCAAAGAGCTTAGCCGACCAGCAAATGATAACAATAAACAGCTAACCATGCATGAAACAAGAAATCACAATTTCCTACTTGTATGCATGCTTAAGCTAGGAGAGATGCCAGTGAAGGCACTTTAAAAAAATGACCAAGGTAACTAACAGCAAGAAGGCATGTAGAATCCTCATCAAGACCTAGGAAAATGTGCCCAGTGCTTTACTTAATGTAGTAAAGCTATGGCTCTTGGAGGGTCTGGGAAATGAGCTTCCCACAATGAGCAGGGCAATTAACCTAAAGCAGATTCAGCTGCTAAGTGGGTAGACGCGTCTTTGGCCAAGCAAAGACGTCCCTCTTGCACTCCTGTAGTTATTTTTCATGCAAATTTGAGTTGCTTGGGATCAAATGTTCCCCTTGGCAAAACAATTCTAAAAGGTCTCATCTATGTCTTTTCAGAGTATCCAGCTGGGATGAGAGGACCCAGAGGCCTTATAGGAGTGATTTTAAAAGGGAACACCTCACTTACCTGGGAAGGGTCGAGTGTGACTCTTAGCTCCTCCAGATTTAGGAGCTAACTCAGTTCAATTATTTACTGAAAGTAGGAAACAAAATCATATGTTTTAGCCCTTGATTAGAGAGAAGACAATGTTTCGTTAGAAAAGTCAGCTGCAGAGATTCAGTCTGAATGTGGCTGCGGCTGCTGCTGAAAGGTTTTGATTTGGCTAATCACAGAGGTCTTCCTCGAATACTAAGGATTCCAAGCAGAACAAATTCATTCCTGATGAAGTCTTGCAGCTGACAACGTGGAATAATTTGAATCACAGACCTGTAAAATTTGATCAGGATGGAATTAAACGACTGTCCTAAAGTGATTTGGCAAGTCTATTTTCACCAAGGCAGTGCAGCGAAAGCGGATAGCCAGTGAAGGGCCATTTTCACCTGCCATCTTGTTCCATGTCATGTTGCCAAGAGCGTATCTGAGGGTCATACCAGGGAGAAGATGCTTGCTTGAGTGTACTTAAAGATACAGTACAACACTCACATTGTTCCTTCATTCCCAGGTATGGTTCCATCATTTACAGAGACATCCAGATCTTTTTAGAATTCGTTTATGTTACAGCCACCTCTTGCGGGAGATGATATTTTTACATTTATTGCTTTTCTGTATGAAATATGATTTCTTTTTATTTCTTTTATACTTTACATCTCGTGCAGTTTAAAGAGTGCAAAGTCCATGGAGAGAATCTTGGAAAGCAGCATAACAATATTAACCCAACCTTGAACCACACTGATACCAAGGTAGAAATTTTTCTTTAAGAGGCCTTAACGAAATATAGTGAATTGTTTCCTTCTGTTCTCTTAACTTACTGATCAGGCTGTATCAGTTTGGTCTTCTGAGGTCAGGGTAAGGGTGAGAGGATAAAGCCAACGTTCCAGTTCAGTGCCTGAGAACTGTACTGTAGAAAGGAAGCAGTTTGTACCATGGAGAAATGAAGATAAAGGAATTCCTGTTGTGTCTTCAAGAATATGGTAGAAATCAATATTAGAATATTTTACTACAAAAGGTGGTACCTCTGAAAAGGTTATTTATTTATTTTTTAGTATTATGGCCTGCTACTTGGTCTCTTAGATGAGGCATGATGTGGGAAGTTTCTAAGAATGACATGTAAGGCACAGCTCATGGAATTTTAGGGGATACATGTGACGGAAAGGTGAGAGGTCAGAATGGCAACTGTCCTAATGTAAAAAGACCAGGAAAAACGGTACCTAAGAAGGATAGTACAACAAAGTATTACTGAGTTCAGAGAAATGAGCTAAGTATGAGATGTAAGAGGGCTGCAAGGTGAAGGTGATCCAAAAAAATTAGTATAACAATTACTGCATCTTTGCAACAAACGTATTATACTTTATTCATTAATATTAAAGTTTGAAAAGCACTTGGTAACAAAGGAAATCTTTTTTGCTAGAAAGTGAAAGTGTCAGTCACTAAGTTGTGCCTGACTCTTTTGTGAGCCCATGGACTGTAGACTGCTAGGCTTCTCTGCTCAGGCAAGAATACTGGAGTGGGTTGCCAGGCCCTCCTCCAGGGAATCTTCCCGACCCAGGGCTCAAATTTGGGTCTCCTGCATTGCAGGCAGATACTTTAACCTGAGCAGCTAGGGAAGCCACTAGGGAAGTTTTTGCTGGAACCAGGAGTCAAGCCCTTGGCTTCTCGTGGCAATGGACAGGCTCTCACTTCAAGTCCCTTCTTCAGCAGACTTACTTTTCATGGTCTTGCTGGGAACCAGGAGTAAGCCACATTGGCCCTTCACGGGAATGAGGTCTTATTGTTTAACTTCACCAAACTCGAATGGAAAGCAGCATAACAATATTAACCCAACCTTGAACCACACTGATACCAAGGTAGAAATTTTTCTTTAAGAGGCCTTAACGAAATATAGTGAATTGTTTCCTTCTGTTCTCTTAACTTACTGATCAGGCTGTATCAGTTTGGTCTTCTGAGGTCAGGGTAAGGGTGAGAGGATAAAGCCAACGTTCCAGTTCAGTGCCTGAGAACTGTACTGTAGAAAGGAAGCAGTTTGTACCATGGAGAAATGAAGATAAAGGAATTCCTGTTGTGTCTTCAAGAATATGGTAGAAATCAATATTAGAATATTTTACTACAAAAGGTGGTACCTCTGAAAAGGTTATTTATTTATTTTTTAGTATTATGGCCTGCTACTTGGTCTCTTAGATGAGGCATGATGTGGGAAGTTTCTAAGAATGACATGTAAGGCACAGCTCATGGAATTTTAGGGGATACATGTGACGGAAAGGTGAGAGGTCAGAATGGCAACTGTCCTAATGTAAAAGACCAGGAAAAACGGTACCTAAGAAGGATAGTACAACAAAGTATTACTGAGTTCAGAGAAATGAGCTAAGTATGAGATGTAAGAGGGCTGCAAGGTGAAGGTGATCCAAAAAAATTAGTATAACAATTACTGCATCTTTGCAACAAACGTATTATACTTTATTCATTAATATTAAAGTTTGAAAAGCACTTGGTAACAAAGGAAATCTTTTTTGCTAGAAAGTGAAAGTGTCAGTCACTAAGTTGTGCCTGACTCTTTTGTGAGCCCATGGACTGTAGACTGCTAGGCTTCTCTGCTCAGGCAAGAATACTGGAGTGGGTTGCCAGGCCCTCCTCCAGGGAATCTTCCCGACCCAGGGCTCAAATTTGGGTCTCCTGCATTGCAGGCAGATACTTTAACCTGAGCAGCTAGGGAAGCCACTAGGGAAGTTTTTGCTGGAACCAGGAGTCAAGCCCTTGGCTTCTCGTGGCAATGGACAGGCTCTCACTTCAAGTCCCTTCTTCAGCAGACTTACTTTTTCATGGTCTCTGACGCATGCAGAGTGACATCTTGGGCTGCAGTAGAAGTCAGGAGGGCTGAAGCCTGAACATTTGGTAACCACTTATAAACAAACGAGAGAATGAGTGTGCTTATTGTTTAAAACATTCTCTAAATTCAAGGAGAATTTTTTTTTCCACTCAGCATTGCTCTTCTAAAATACTACAAGAATTTCCAGGGTATAAGGCCACATTATTTTTTTTCATCAGACAAAAATCCGTTCACAGATCAGGATAAGGATGAGGAAACTAAGTCAACTGATGTGACATATTTTCTTTTAAGATTCATATATGGGTTAATTTTTTTCTTCAGAATGTAATAGCCTAGGTAATGAAGCACAGGTTTTTCCTCTATCATAATTCTACCTTATGGCTTAAGTTAATTTTTAAAAATGCTCTTTGCTTATAATAATATATGTATGTATGTATATTTATATACACATACATAAAACAACACATACATAGATTCATAAAGATGTATATATATGTTTGTGGCTTCGCTGGTGGCTCAGATGGTAAATAATCCACCTGCAATGCAGGAGACCCAAGTTCAATCCCTGGGTCAGGAAGATGCCCCAGAGAAGGAAATGGCCACCCACTCCAGCATTCTTGCTGGAATAACCCCTTAACAGAGGAGCCTGGCAGGCTAGAGTCCATGGAGTTGCAGAGTCCAAAAATCTTAGACTGAGCAACTAAGCACGCATGCACTCATATATATGCTTATGTATGTATATATAGGTTTATATAAGTATATATAAACCATGAATATGTGTGTGTGTGTCTACACACACACACACACACACATTTACATGTCTATAAACTAGGATTCCCACAGGAGATACTGAATAACAAAGTGTTTATTAGGAGTCATGTGGTACCAGAATACAAGAAACAACTTTGTCTCCTTTATGGAATCCTCTGTCAGCACTGATTTAAAGGAGAAAATAGGGGAATTCCCTGGCAGTCCAGTGCTTAGGACTCAGTACTTTCACTGCCCGAAACACAGGTTCAGTCCCTGGTCCCCATAGTAAAATCCTATAAGCTGCAGAACACAGCCCAAAAGGCCTTTCTGGAAGCAAGCAGACTTACCTTTTCAGCAGACTTACTTTTTCATGGTCTCTGACGCATGCAGAGTGACATCTTGGGCTGCAGTAGAAGTCAGGAGGGCTGAAGCCTGAACATTTGGTAACCACTTATAAACAAACGAGAGAATGAGTGTGCTTATTGTTTAAAACATTCTCTAAATTCAAGGAGAATTTTTTTTTCCACTCAGCATTGCTCTTCTAAAATACTACAAGAATTTCCAGGGTATAAGGCCACATTATTTTTTTTCATCAGACAAAAATCCGTTCACAGATCAGGATAAGGATGAGGAAACTAAGTCAACTGATGTGACATATTTTCTTTTAAGATTCATATATGGGTTAATTTTTTTCTTCAGAATGTAATAGCCTAGGTAATGAAGCACAGGTTTTTCCTCTATCATAATTCTACCTTATGGCTTAAGTTAATTTTTAAAAATGCTCTTTGCTTATAATAATATATGTATGTATGTATATTTATATACACATACATAAAACAACACATACATAGATTCATAAAGATGTATATATATGTTTGTGGCTTCGCTGGTGGCTCAGATGGTAAATAATCCACCTGCAATGCAGGAGACCCAAGTTCAATCCCTGGGTCAGGAAGATGCCCCAGAGAAGGAAATGGCCACCCACTCCAGCATTCTTGCTGGAATAACCCCTTAACAGAGGAGCCTGGCAGGCTAGAGTCCATGGAGTTGCAGAGTCCAAAAATCTTAGACTGAGCAACTAAGCACGCATGCACTCATATATATGCTTATGTATGTATATATAGGTTTATATAAGTATATATAAACCATGAATATGTGTGTGTGTGTCTACACACACACACACACACATTTACATGTCTATAAACTAGGATTCCCACAGGAGATACTGAATAACAAAGTGTTTATTAGGAGTCATGTGGTACCAGAATACAAGAAACAACTTTGTCTCCTTTATGGAATCCTCTGTCAGCACTGATTTAAAGGAGAAAATAGGGGAATTCCCTGGCAGTCCAGTGCTTAGGACTCAGTACTTTCACTGCCCGAAACACAGGTTCAGTCCCTGGTCCCCATAGTAAAATCCTATAAGCTGCAGAACACAGCCCAAAAAGTACAATAAAATAATTTTTTAAAAAATTAAAGGGGAAAAGAATGCTTTAAATAAGTTTAGAAGCAATTTTTTGCATGTGGTTATACTTAACATGCTACAGTTCTTTGCTATAATTTATTTCAAAATAATAACAGCAAAATCTTATTTTTAGGCAAATTGGAAGGTACTTCAAATGCTATTTATATAAAGTGATAGAGCTATTTGGTCTCTGATTTACTGGAACAAATGTGACAAGTCATTCAATATCTCCTTGGCAGTAGAAAAGCTGGAAATGGAGACACTTGTTTTGATGTAATTCAGGGAACTGTTAACATTTATAATTAATATCATATATGTCTGTAACACACTTTCATGTGAAAACTCTAATGGCAAAATTAAAAAGGAAATATTTTGCCTTTGTGATATTCTCATGCTGAACCCAAAGATCAAGGAATATTGACTTTTAGAAAGGTTTCAGATCCTTCAGAAAACAGTCAGTAAATATTTTGAAAAGTATCTATGGACTTTATAAACTCCTGCCAACCTGATTCTAGCCACCATCACTGTCTTCAGTCATGATAAAATTGCCAATTTCATGGGTTGTGTCCCTTTGGTTTCTCTTGTAACTTTCACAGGCTTTTCTTAAAACTCTCTTCCTTCAGTTCCTATGAAGTTATGCTGAATTTTCTCCCACTGACTCATGCCTTCTTTATTTCCTGTTTCAGCTTCTCTTCCCCTTTTTGATACATAAATGGGGACTTCTGTCAAGTTTCCATTCTTTTTCTATGCTTTCTTCCTCATAGTTTTTATATACTCTATGGCTTCAAATTCTACTACTAGGCTGAAATATTTTAATGCATTTCTTTAGCAGCAAATCTCTTATAGTTCTAGTTCTAATTTCCACTCCTGATCTATAAAATTCATATTTGCATCCAATGTAATATTTTTGGCATCCAGAACTTTCTAATCATGTAGAGATTGGGGAATATTGATCCCTTGGTGCATTTACTTCCATAATCTTATCCTAAATACGAATCACCTCTCTAACTAAAACCCCTACGTTCCAGATCAATACATGCAATATATTCTAACCAACTCCATAATAGCTCCATACTAAATTAAAGAGCTCTAGCTGTTCAGCTTACACACACAGCTCCTCATTTACCACCCTATCAATTTGATCCATTTCTGCTGTTCTTTGCCTCAACAAGCTATATCCTTCTCCATCTCATGTCACAAACCATAACATGGAAATTACCCATGAATCCCCAGTGCACTGGTCCCATCCTCTTTTTGCATGTTGCCTCTACACACAAACATTTGGTCTCTGATTTACTGGAACAAATGTGACAAGTCATTCAATATCTCCTTGGCAGTAGAAAAGCTGGAAATGGAGACACTTGTTTTGATGTAATTCAGGGAACTGTTAACATTTATAATTAATATCATATATGTCTGTAACACACTTTCATGTGAAAACTCTAATGGCAAAATTAAAAAGGAAATATTTTGCCTTTGTGATATTCTCATGCTGAACCCAAAGATCAAGGAATATTGACTTTTAGAAAGGTTTCAGATCCTTCAGAAAACAGTCAGTAAATATTTTGAAAAGTATCTATGGACTTTATAAACTCCTGCCAACCTGATTCTAGCCACCATCACTGTCTTCAGTCATGATAAAATTGCCAATTTCATGGGTTGTGTCCCTTTGGTTTCTCTTGTAACTTTCACAGGCTTTTCTTAAAACTCTCTTCCTTCAGTTCCTATGAAGTTATGCTGAATTTTCTCCCACTGACTCATGCCTTCTTTATTTCCTGTTTCAGCTTCTCTTCCCCTTTTTGATACATAAATGGGGACTTCTGTCAAGTTTCCATTCTTTTTCTATGCTTTCTTCCTCATAGTTTTTATATACTCTATGGCTTCAAATTCTACTACTAGGCTGAAATATTTTAATGCATTTCTTTAGCAGCAAATCTCTTATAGTTCTAGTTCTAATTTCCACTCCTGATCTATAAAATTCATATTTGCATCCAATGTAATATTTTTGGCATCCAGAACTTTCTAATCATGTAGAGATTGGGGAATATTGATCCCTTGGTGCATTTACTTCCATAATCTTATCCTAAATACGAATCACCTCTCTAACTAAAACCCCTACGTTCCAGATCAATACATGCAATATATTCTAACCAACTCCATAATAGCTCCATACTAAATTCAAAGAGCTCTAGCTGTTCAGCTTACACACACAGCTCCTCATTTACCACCCTATCAATTTGATCCATTTCTGCTGTTCTTTGCCTCAACAAGCTATATCCTTCTCCATCTCATGTCACAAACCATAACATGGAAATTACCCATGAATCCCCCAGTGCACTGCGGTCCCATCCTCAATGTTGATTTAGTCAAACCTACCATTGTCTTTCCCCATACTACCACATAGCCTTCTAACTATTTTGTGCACATAAGCACTTTTCTACTCTTTTTTTTTTAACTGCAACTAGAATAAACCTTTATTTTTTTTTCATTTATCTAAAATTTTATCCATTTCTTACAATCTCAGCTTACAGTTCCCTCCTTCTTCATCTATTCCTTTCCCACTAATCTTCAAGTTTTATTTTAATTTTTAAAGTAACAATGTGATGGCAAGCTATGGGCTTATACCAAACGGATTATACCCATTTCTCAAATATGAAATCTAAGGTTCAAAAAAGAAAAAGAATATGGCCCAAGTCCACTAAATCTTTCAGTAATGGAGGAAGGCTTTGAAATCACATATATGTGACTTAAAATTCATCCTTGCCTGAAATACCACCTTCCTCAACATTATCTTTCTCTAACAGACTAGTGTTATTAATATGACACTTACCTTGGATCTCCATTCTCTCATATTCCCACCTAGCATAGAACCTCCTTGAGAACCACTGCTTGATTCACTCACTTAATAAATGCTTTCATCTATGGTACCCCTGGAACAACATGAGGATTTAGGGCTACAGTGCTGACATGGCAGATTTAGCTGTCTCCCACACAACATAAACCGTTTCAGAAGATCTTCATAATTATTAACAAACTATGAATATACTGTTTTATTTTAATATTTTAGCAATCTTCAGAGTATATAGGACTTTGTGAGTCTAGCTATTGGAGTCTTATAAAAGGAAACCACAATTGCCTATGATGTAATTCAGATTTTGAATGATAGAAACACTTTCTTTCAAAGAAATACCCCTATAGAATACCCAAAGGCTCAGGCAAACACCCTTTGAAATATTATATTAAATTACAAGTAGAAATTTAGAGGCTGAGTTCAGAAATGATTATTGTGTAAACAAACATTGATATTTATGACATAACAGGCATAGTTTTCACATGATTAATGAAGACAGGTAGTGGGGTCAGTGACGCGAATGTGCAATAAAAATGATAACTGTTACATTTGGAGGAAATATGAGGGCATGATATGGTCTCCTGGATATTCTGAATGACCTAAACTCCTCCTCCTTCATCCCTTACCCCTAGGACAGAACAAATGGGTACTAAGTTCAACTGGGGAGGGGATAAATTAGTCCCGAGAAGTTGCTCTATCCAGAGCTGTGAATTTGTCTGGGAATTTCAGCGTATCCTCAATGGCTAAAACCATCCGTGTTACAAGAGTGGCTATTACATTAAAAATAATAAGAGCCAGGGCTTCTCTGGTGGTACAGTGGGTAAGAAGTCCACCTTGCAGGGCAAGGGGTGCCGGTTAGATCCCTGGCCCAGGAAGATCCCACATGTCACCAAACAGCTGGACAGGTGTGTCTAATTACAAGCCAGCGCTCTGGAGCACATGTGCTCAGAGTCGGTGCTCTGCAGCAAGAGATGCCACTGCAATGGGAAGCCAACACAGTCTGAATAATAAAAATGGATGAAAATAAATAAACAGAGAATCAATAAATAGGGCAAATTTTTTTTTTTTTTTTTTTTTTTTAAAAGAGCCAGTATGTCTGGAGCCATAAGAACGTCTCTCCTGTCAGTCTGCTGTTAGAGGCCGACCTATTCAGAGTGCCTTTGAGGCCATCCATATTTTAATGATATTGATATCATTATCCCAACAACAAACATTCATTTAGTTGGATCCAATGCTTCATTGCACATTAATTTTAGCTGTAATTAATATTGCATGTGAAGTCTTTTAAAATGCTAGAAAAACAGTGATATTTAAATGCTGTCAGGATTTACGTATCAACCCAAGAAGTTTGTGACCTATTGTGTGTGTGTTCAGTTGCTCAGTCCTATCTGACTCTGTCACCCCGTGGACTGTAGCTCGCCAGACTCCTCTGTCCACAGGATTCTCCATTGACAAATGCTGGAGTAGGCTGTTATTTCCTCCTCCAGGGGATCTTCCCAATCCAGGGATCGAACTCACATCTCCTGTGTTGCCAGACAGATTCTTTACCACCTACCTATGATCCCATCAGAATTACTCCTTCCCATATGGTGGTATTTTTTCTGACTCGACTCTATGGACCTCCTTTTAAGAACTCTGTCCCTCAAGGATCACTAAGTGGTGATCAGAGACACATCACCTATTAAAGGTAGGTTTCTGCACTGAGTTACCTGTGCTCAGACTCTCAGGCACCCTGAAGTATAACTTTGAAATGGTAGGTGACATTCTGCTGCTTATTGTGTTTTCTCACAATGCAGCCCTTGATCATGTTGTCACTTCACATGAAGAGACTTAGCTGGAGAATAGGTTGACTTTTGCTGTCTCTCTCTGGGAGAGTCAGGTCTTGAATTTTCTAACTTCATTGAATAATATTTCACTGGGCTGCAAAGCAACCATACGCTGCACACTTTCCAATTGCCTTTAGACTTGCTAAATATATTTATAGACTGAAAACAAGCACTAGGAAAAATGCTGTGGATGAAATGAAGTCTTTGTCACACTGCCCCTTTCATTATGGTGTTTTAAAAACCCAGGCTCAAAATAGATTGAGGTAGATTTATCTTTTAATGAAAATCACTGGGAGGCGTGAAGTCAAATATTCTTATCTTTTCCTCCTGTCTCCAGTGAAGGACTTATTCACAGTGCTGACCCTGCAGTAGGTCCTAGAGGGAGCCACAATGATACTATGGACTGAGTTCCTTCTGAAGGGACTTTTGAAAGAGAAAATGAAGCCAGCGTGCCTTCTTAGGCTCCATTGTCCAAAGCTATGCAACTCAGCTTTTCTGGGGGGGTTCAGGCTCCATTGCAAAGTATGAAATTTTTTTGCGGTCTTTTAAAATGCTAGAAAAACAGTGATATTTAAATGCTGTCAGGATTTACGTATCAACCCAAGAAGTTTGTGACCTATTGTGTGTGTGTTCAGTTGCTCAGTCCTATCTGACTCTGTCACCCCGTGGACTGTAGCTCGCCAGACTCCTCTGTCCACAGGATTCTCCATTGACAAATGCTGGAGTAGGCTGTTATTTCCTCCTCCAGGGGATCTTCCCAATCCAGGGATCGAACTCACATCTCCTGTGTTGCCAGACAGATTCTTTACCACCTACCTATGATCCCATCAGAATTACTCCTTCCCATATGGTGGTATTTTTTCTGACTCGACTCTATGGACCTCCTTTTAAGAACTCTGTCCCTCAAGGATCACTAAGTGGTGATCAGAGACACATCACCTATTAAAGGTAGGTTTCTGCACTGAGTTACCTGTGCTCAGACTCTCAGGCACCCTGAAGTATAACTTTGAAATGGTAGGTGACATTCTGCTGCTTATTGTGTTTTCTCACAATGCAGCCCTTGATCATGTTGTCACTTCACATGAAGAGACTTAGCTGGAGAATAGGTTGACTTTTGCTGTCTCTCTCTGGGAGAGTCAGGTCTTGAATTTTCTAACTTCATTGAATAATATTTCACTGGGCTGCAAAGCAACCATACGCTGCACACTTTCCAATTGCCTTTAGACTTGCTAAATATATTTATAGACTGAAAACAAGCACTAGGAAAAATGCTGTGGATGAAATGAAGTCTTTGTCACACTGCCCCTTTCATTATGGTGTTTTAAAAACCCAGGCTCAAAATAGATTGAGGTAGATTTATCTTTTAATGAAAATCACTGGGAGGCGTGAAGTCAAATATTCTTATCTTTTCCTCCTGTCTCCAGTGAAGGACTTATTCACAGTGCTGACCCTGCAGTAGGTCCTAGAGGGAGCCACAATGATACTATGGACTGAGTTCCTTCTGAAGGGACTTTTGAAAGAGAAAATGAAGCCAGCGTGCCTTCTTTTAGGCTCCATTGTCCAAAGCTATGCAACTCAGCTTTTCTGGAGAGCAAAGGGCAGCGGGGTTCAGGGACATTGTGCACAACAGAAAGCAGCAGGCTCTCCGGACACTGTCAGGAAGCTGGCCTCGGCCACTCAGGAGGCCTTCTGCAGCTCTCACAGGCTTCAGAGCTCATTTGAACCGTAGGTGGGAGGTTGGCCAGATCTATACCTTTGGGTCCTTTCCTGGATTCCTCCTGATGGGCTGCACAGAGCCCTGTGGAGTAACTAACGGCTGGGCTCCTCCCCATCAGCAATGCACACACCTCTTCCACTGTCACTGTGGCCTCCTGACACTTGAAATAGGCACTCAGCAAGTGGTTTAGTGTGAGAGTGATTTTACGAAAGCTTTTCTTCTTGTAAAAAATGTTACTCATTCAGTCGTGTCCAACTCTTTGAGACCCCATGGACTGTAGCCTGCAAGGCTCCTCTGTCTGAAATTCTCTAGGCAAGAATACTAGAGTGGTTAGCCATTCTCTTCTACGGGGGATCTTCCTGATCCAGGGATTGAACCTAGGTGTCCTGAATCGCAGGCAGATTCTTTGTCATCTGAGTACTAAGGAAGCCTCCATATAAACTAGTGGGGAAATAGTTCGGACTTTGTTTTTAGTTACTTCTTGAATTTCAAGCTTCATAACAGAAAAGATGGGGTGTTGGTACCGGGAAGCAGGAAGTAGAGGTAAGAAGAAAAAGAAAACAAAGAAATGGCATTTAAAGAATAATTGTTATCAGTCAGCATTTCAACAGATATGTGTAAAAAAAAGCACACTGGGGAAACACAGTAATGAGAATTTAATGTCATGATGATTGTAATTTTACACCTAAGCACACTTAACATAACAAGGAATTCTCTTAATCTTACTTAGGAACAGGTGGGGGCACTTAAAATTTTCCCCACTAGCTGTATAGCTCCTGGAACTAATTACCTTCTGAGAACATAATAGAAAAACACGACTGCATCATACATTCTGGAGAACATAAGTAATATGTAGGGCTGCACCCCAAAGGCCTCTAGAGCCCGTGCTTGCCCAGCTTCAAGACCCAAGAAAGAGCCTTGAGTCAGTGACCGAGACATCAATTGTTGTATGGATGGATCAGCTTACAAGTCTGAAGCAAGGTCCCAGAGCAGCACTCCACCTTGTATGTCAGACAGCGGGCAGGACCTGGCGGCAGATTTTGCTCCTAGAGGCAGGGGGAGATGGCCAGTTACAGGGGGAATTGGCATGAAGCTGGTTCATCAGGGAGCTAGGGAAGTCAGCAGAGGGGCATGTTTCTCACAGCCCCTTTGATTAGAACAAGCACCAGCTGGGCCTGAAGCAAGCATGTAGGAAGGTCAGGGAGGTGAGCAGAGTATAGTAGAACCAGGCACTGGTCGAGCAAAGTATGGACAGACAGCAGGAGAACCGCCACCTTGATGGTCCTGACCATACATAGCCTCACCCTGATTTCTTGACTGTCTGAACTAGAGTAGCACCTCAATCTAGCTGGCAGTAATTAAAATGCTATGTATCTAGCTATATGACTAGCAGGTTTTACGTTTTATGTTTATTACTGTACAACCACTTTCTATGAATTATTTCTATGTGCAAATGACAAAGCAAGCTTGCAGAACTGATTTCATTAAGTTCCCTTGAATCTATCAACCCTGAATGAAAATCTCAATGAAATTGTGCGTACCTTAATATTTTAAGGATTTTTATAAATTGGTGAAAAAAGCTTCCCTGAAACTAAGTATTGTCTGCCTCTTAGATCGGAGGACAGAGTGCTGCATTGTACATGGAAAATCATCTGTGTGTTTTGGGTTATGTTTCTTTCCTAGTTTTAATTTTGTCATTCTGAATTTCAGTTCTTCAATAGGAAAAGACCTATGTTTGCAACTAATGTAGGTAAAAAATTTTCAACCAGATCCAATTATGAGCATAATTTTCATGGCACAATTGAATACAAGTTACACAATGTCTTAGATTAGGGAAAAATAAAATACAAAAAGGAATTTACTTTTAACGTTTTTTAGAAACCTCCTTTTCTTTCTATGTGTTCTGTAGGCGAAGGCCTATTTTCAAACGTTAGAAGCCTTATATGTCTTAGACATTCTTAGAGGAACACATCTGACATTATAAATGAAGAAAAATACACATTGCTAAAGGTAAACAAATTTAATTTTGTGTTATTTGCACAGTATGAGCAGTAAGTCTATGTTTACTGATTTTGACTGTTTTGTTTTTAAAAGTCACCCATTATATGCCACACTGATTTCTAATACCACGAAACTGTTGCAAATACTTGCCACAGAGAAGTCATTGTATAACCCTTTATTAAGAGGGTAAACAGTGAATGAAGGCTTCCTTAAATTTATTGTATAATTAGAGTCTGAGAAATTTATGAAAATGTGAAGGATTTGTGCCACAGTATAAAATTTATAGCTTGAGATACTTTTAAAAATCAATACTGTTACACAAGAATCCAATGGAAAAAAATTATGTTTTATTCATAAATAATGGGTTTATGGAATTAAGAGATAGGATTTTTCCCCCTTTAATCTCTTTTCAGCCATCATAGTTACAGACCTGAATATGATATAACCCTCACGGTAACCCTGAATCTTCAATTTTGCTTTAAATTTTTTCTTTTTCTCAGAAATTATTATTGAGTCCTTAGTATGTGCCAGCATGCTCAGTCACTAAGTTGAGCCTGACTATTTGTGATCCCATGAATTCTCCAGGCAAGAACACTGGAGTGGGTTTTCATTTCCTCCTCCAGGGGATCTCCTTGACCCAGGAATTGAATTGTTTTTTTTTTTTTCTTTTTTCTATCTTTCTTTTTTTTTTTTTTTTACCACTAATGCTGCCTGGAAAGTCCTAAATGCTATGAATTAAGAAGTGAATAATAGAAACAAGATGAAAGTCTTAAAGCTAACATTCTAGTGAAGGGAAGTAGGTGATAAGTAAGAAGTATCATGTATCAGAGAGTGATGAGTGGTGGGGAAAACACACAGAGGAAAGGGGGTTGGGTATAAATTAATGTAATTAGGAAATGCCCATTGAGGCTGTGGAAAAGAACAGAAGATGAAGAGGAAATGAGCCATGGGGAAACCTGGGGGAGAGGGAACATGAGGGAAAGCGTACAGTAAGCAGTACTATGGCTCTGAGGCAGAAACATGCAGGAAATGCTAGGAGGCCAGTGTGACCAGCATGGAGTGAGGGAGGGGAATAGTTCAATAGCATGTGAGAGGTTGGGCTTCCCAGGTGGCACCGTGGTAAAGAAACTGCCTGCCAATGCAGAGACCTAGGTTCAATCCCTGGGTGGGGAAGATCCCATGGAGAACAAAATGGCAACCCACTCTAGTATTCTTGCCTGGAGAATTCCCTGCACAGAGGAGCCTGGCGGACTACAGTCCATGTGGTTGCCCAGTGTCAGACAAGGACAGAGTGACTAACACGCACATACATGTGAGAGGTTCATGTCGTAGACTGTGCAGAACCACTGTTGAGACTGACTTTGCATCTGAGTGAGATGAGAAGATTGGTACTTTCACTTTAAAATTTCGATTCCTTGGATACACACATTTAGCTTCAAGATTCATTTGAAAGTTACTCTTTTTGAGCCTGAGTTTAAAATAAGGATAATCCCCACGATTTCAGCTTTCCCCCTGAGTTAGGAAGGAGGATTTTACTATGTATTTTCACATACTTGTCCATATTGTCAAAACCCATGTTTTGAGTCTGAACATTTGATGTATGGCAGTGGGATTAAAGGAATGTATTTTAGGTCTAAACTGGACCCAGAAGACCTGGATGTATTTCTCATACTGATGATCATCCAGCAAATCCCAAGACAGCTTCCTGGGTGCAGGAGACTCATCACAAGGGTGGGGTCAAGAAGCGGGCAGGAGCCTGTTTCCATGTGTCCAGACCTTTTTCCCAGAGTCAGAACAGTGCTGACAAGCTGGTATCTGACTTTTTAGGAAGGTCTGAAGGAGACAAGTGGAGAGAGTGCTTGCTTGCCCGTGAGGGCACAGAACAAAGAGGTCACCTTCCCTTCCCACTGAGCCCTGGAGCCCTGGATTTTAGAAACAGGCACTTCCAGGACCCTGTGTCCTGGCATAGTTACAGAGTCTGACTCAAACGAGCCCACGAGTCTTCCCTACAGACGAATTGATATGCGTTTGGGGATCCCTTCTGAGGGTTTCTACTATTTTTATTACTCAAAATTGCAAATAAAGAGTTTATATTTAAACACATGGTGAAACATTTTTGGTTCAGACACAGTGTCTATGACCTGAGTGCTGTGGCCCATGCTGCATTCCTCAGTATAAAGACAGCTAGCCTCATGTGAACACAATTTTGTTTAAAGGATTTGATAATTTATTGAAAAAATATCAACTCATCTTAGAGAGTTATGTTACTTTCTTACAACTGTTTTACTCCATAGTAGTGTTTCTATTTTTTATTCTGTCTGGAAGGACACTGTACATTTTTAGGGCTAAGCTCTTTGGTTGACTTTTTTTAGGGCTGTGCTTTTTGGCTGACTAGAGCTAATTTATGTTCCTCTTTCAAGCTGCAAAACTTTCCTTTGTGGATAATCTGGTGAAATTAACATACAGTGCTTCTCCATAAGAAATCTTGAGATCTTGATTGGACCAAATTTTGAATTGCAGCAATAGGTGGTATGAGACTAAGCTAATGCTGCATGAAAGAAATAGTCAAGTAACTTCTCTTGAGAATACAGAGGGGATCTGGTCAGTACTAACTGATGGTTGACAATTAACTCATTTTCTCATTATTAGTGTACTTACTATTTATGAGACACCAAACACGACAGAGAAAATAATTTCACACTTTAAGCATTTCTGTCGTTAATTACTGTCTTTTTGTAGAATCACATACTTGTCCATATTGTCAAAACCCATGTTTTGAGTCTGAACATTTGATGTATGGCAGTGGGATTAAAGGAATGTATTTTAGGTCTAAACTGGACCCAGAAGACCTGGATGTATTTCTCATACTGATGATCATCCAGCAAATCCCAAGACAGCTTCCTGGGTGCAGGAGACTCATCACAAGGGTGGGGTCAAGAAGCGGGCAGGAGCCTGTTTCCATGTGTCCAGACCTTTTTCCCAGAGTCAGAACAGTGCTGACAAGCTGGTATCTGACTTTTTAGGAAGGTCTGAAGGAGACAAGTGGAGAGAGTGCTTGCTTGCCCGTGAGGGCACAGAACAAAGAGGTCACCTTCCCTTCCCACTGAGCCCTGGAGCCCTGGATTTTAGAAACAGGCACTTCCAGGACCCTGTGTCCTGGCATAGTTACAGAGTCTGACTCAAACGAGCCCACGAGTCTTCCCTACAGACGAATTGATATGCGTTTGGGGATCCCTTCTGAGGGTTTCTACTATTTTTATTACTCAAAATTGCAAATAAAGAGTTTATATTTAAACACATGGTGAAACATTTTTGGTTCAGACACAGTGTCTATGACCTGAGTGCTGTGGCCCATGCTGCATTCCTCAGTATAAAGACAGCTAGCCTCATGTGAACACAATTTTGTTTAAAGGATTTGATAATTTATTGAAAAAATATCAACTCATCTTAGAGAGTTATGTTACTTTCTTACAACTGTTTTACTCCATAGTAGTGTTTCTATTTTTTATTCTGTCTGGAAGGACACTGTACATTTTTAGGGCTAAGCTCTTTGGTTGACTTTTTTTAGGGCTGTGCTTTTTGGCTGACTAGAGCTAATTTATGTTCCTCTTTCAAGCTGCAAAACTTTCCTTTGTGGATAATCTGGTGAAATTAACATACAGTGCTTCTCCATAAGAAATTTTGAGATCTTGATTGGACCAAATTTTGAATTGCAGCAATAGGTGGTATGAGACTAAGCTAATGCTGCATGAAAGAAATAGTCAAGTAACTTCTCTTGAGAATACAGAGGGGATCTGGTCAGTACTAACTGATGGTTGACAATTAACTCATTTTCTCATTATTAGTGTACTTACTATTTATGAGACACCAAACACGACAGAGAAAATAATTTCACACTTTAAGCATTTCTGTCGTTAATTACTGTCTTTTTGTAGAATCAAATACTTCCTCAATTGTAAAACTATAAATTTAGGTGAAATTAAAATAGGACAAATCTTACAATTAATTTATAAATGCTACCAATGGTCAAAAACATTGACTCCAGGGTCTCCCTGGTAGCTCAGTGGTAAAAAGTTCGCCTGCCATTGCAGGAGACATGAGTTCGATCCCTGATCCGGGAAGATCCCACATGCTGCGGAGCAACTAAGTGCATGAGCCACAACTATGGAGCCTGTGCTCTGGAGCCTCAGAGCTGCGAATATTGAGCCCATGTGCTGCAACTACTGAAGCCCTTATGCCTAGAGCCTGAGTTCTACAACAAGAGAAGTCACCACAACAAGCAGTCTTCTCACCTCAACTAGAGAGTAGCCCCCATTCCCTGCAACTAGAGAAGAGCCTGTGGCAGCAGTGAAAACCCTGAATAGCCAAAAAAAAATAAAAAAATTCTGACTCTAGAGATATTAGAATATTAAAATGTGCATGTCCTGGATTCCAGGAAACACATAATTAAATGATTCATCCAACTAAAAGTATCACTAACCTTTCCTGTGTGCCAGGTACTGTGAGAGGGACTCTGGTCACAACACACAGAACCAATGCAAAACAATATCTGTCCCCAAACTGCCAATAGTTTGCAAATTCAGTAAGTAAAACTGCCAATAGTTTGCAAATTCAGTAAGTAACAATAAAGTTTAGACATTGCTTTGATATGGGAAATACAGTTTGATGTTTAAGATGAGGCCTAAACAGTGTATAGATGAAATATCTCAGATAATATATATTGAATGCTACGAAGTAGGTTGTAGTTGAAAGGAATAGATAAACCAGATGAAATGAAAAAAACCAAAAAACAAAAAAAAAGGATGTTGCTGAGAAAATGTAGTGTAGAAAATGTAGGCTAGAACATACTGTTTGGCCCATGAAGTTTCAGTGTCAAGAATGTGATTAAAGAGACCATAAGATACAGGTTGCTGAAGGGTTGATAAGGAAAGAGTAATAGAAAACCACAATTGGATCTATAGTAGTTACCATTGCATACAGTCAGAGTCTTAGTCACCCCAAGCGCATCTTCTTCTTGAGACACCCTTTTTCCTTTGGAGTGAATGGGTGTTGAGGGATATGTTTGCATGGAGAATCAACCTGCAGGAACAGAACTCTCTGACTTAAGCCTTACAGACAGTCATGTGGAATACATCTTGATACATGTAGAGACATTTCATGTTTGCTTTTGGAAACCTGTAGGCAGGATGTCATCTGAAAATTATCTGAGTTTCACAAACAGGATGTTTAAAGTTTACATTCATACAACAGCATAAGGAATAGTAGCAAATATAATTCAAACAGTGCCCACCTGCATCCACATAAATACAGCCCATACATATCATGCTTAGAGAAAACCCATCAAAATAAATATGAATTTTCAAAACAGTATAGGGGATCCTTGGAGATCCAGTGGTTAAGACCTGCATCCACTATCACCAACAAGAGAAGGGTTTTCTACAACAAGAGAAGTCACCACAACAAGCAGTCTTCTCACCTCAACTAGAGAGTAGCCCCCATTCCCTGCAACTAGAGAAGAGCCTGTGGCAGCAGTGAAAACCCTGAATAGCCAAAAAAAAATAAAAAAATTCTGACTCTAGAGATATTAGAATATTAAAATGTGCATGTCCTGGATTCCAGGAAACACATAATTAAATGATTCATCCAACTAAAAGTATCACTAACCTTTCCTGTGTGCCAGGTACTGTGAGAGGGACTCTGGTCACAACACACAGAACCAATGCAAAACAATATCTGTCCCCAAACTGCCAATAGTTTGCAAATTCAGTAAGTAACAATAAAGTTTAGACATTGCTTTGATATGGGAAATACAGTTTGATGTTTAAGATGAGGCCTAAACAGTGTATAGATGAAATATCTCAGATAATATATATTGAATGCTACGAAGTAGGTTGTAGTTGAAAGGAATAGATAAACCAGATGAAATGAAAAAAACCAAAAAACAAAAAAAAAGGATGTTGCTGAGAAAATGTAGTGTAGAAAATGTAGGCTAGAACATACTGTTTGGCCCATGAAGTTTCAGTGTCAAGAATGTGATTAAAGAGACCATAAGATACAGGTTGCTGAAGGGTTGATAAGGAAAGAGTAATAGAAAACCACAATTGGATCTATAGTAGTTACCATTGCATACAGTCAGAGTCTTAGTCACCCCAAGCGCATCTTCTTCTTGAGACACCCTTTTTCCTTTGGAGTGAATGGGTGTTGAGGGATATGTTTGCATGGAGAATCAACCTGCAGGGAACAGAACTCTCTGACTTAAGCCTTACAGACAGTCATGTGGAATACATCTTGATACATGTAGAGACATTTCATGTTTGCTTTTGGAAACCTGTAGGCAGGATGTCATCTGAAAATTATCTGAGTTTCACAAACAGGATGTTTAAAGTTTACATTCATACAACAGCATAAGGAATAGTAGCAAATATAATTCAAACAGTGCCCACCTGCATCCACATAAATACAGCCCATACATATCATGCTTAGAGAAAAATCCATCAGTAAAATGATAAAGTATGATTTTACTTTTACTGACTTTAAAAGCATGTATAGGGAATCCTTGGAGATCCAGTGGTTAAGACTTGGGCTTTAACTGCCATGGCCCTGGATTCTATTCCTGGTCGGGGAACTAAAATCTGACAAGCCACATGGTGTGCCCAATAAAAAATGGTGTGTGCATGGAGGGCGACTTTAGGATTCCCTTACTGGTACAGTGGTTAAGATGCCATGCTTCCGGGCTTTCCCTGGTGGTCCAGTGGGTAAGGACACCACAGTGCAAGGGGCGCCGGTTCGAGCCCTGGCCTGGGAAGATCCCACGTGCCGTGGAACGGCTGGACCAATGTGTCCAGTCACCGAGCCGGAGCTCTGGAGCACATGTGCCCAGAGCCGGTGCTCTGCAACGACAGACGCCACCGCGATGGGAGGCCCACAGGAGCCAAAGAACAAAGACGGATGAAAATAGATAAATGAGAGACCAATGGAGGTGGCCCACCTGCTCCCCTCCCTCCCCAACCTGACCCCCGCCTCAAATAAATAAATAAATAAACTAAAAAAAAAAAAAAGATGCCATGCTTCCAATGCAGGGGGTGCAAGTCCAATCCCCATTCAAGGAACTAAGATACCATAGGCTGTGTAGCATGGGAAAAATTAAATAAATAAAAAATTTAATAAACCACTTATGATTTAATAATATAAACATGTAGTAAAATTATCATTAAAAATCAAGGGTTCTATATTCTATTTTGTTATGAACATACATTAATATATATGGTAAGGTTTCTTGTAACAAATAAGGTTATTTGTTACGAGAAACCAGTTCCTTTGCAACATTTGTAACATCTAGTGCCCTCAGGGCACAGCCCATCCCAAATTCTTCTCACCATTAAAATAATTTTCAATTAGCTATAGTATTTTAGCACACCTGGGTGTCAGACTCTGTGAGTGTATGATTGTTTCCTCTGATTTACAGATAGTTTCAAAAGTAGAGACTTCATGGCATGTAAGTGCAAAAGCCAGGCCAGGCCAGGCCTTTGGTCTATAGCCCTAGGATCCTTCCTGCAGAGATACAACCTGATTATTGACTGTGAATGGCCCCACAATTTATCAAAGAAGAACTATTTGGAGCTTTGCTCTCCAAGTCAACAGTCATTAGCTCTATGTTACTACTGAACACTTTAAAAGTGGTTCAGAAAAATCTTTGAGGTCAATATTTTGGGAGGCATCAACCTATGCATCCCTGATATTTTTCCAAATTATGGACCTTAAACCAAGTTTTATTAGTAGAGAGTTCTACTTTGCAGCTGGGTGTTTTAAATGATTCAGCTTCGGGCTAGGTCCTCAGCTTTCTCTGACTTCAAAAGAATACATCTGTCGAAGCTCCCTAGGGAGACCCTTTGTTTATCATTTGTATTATCTTTCAACTGTCTGTCAATTGGCAATGTTTATATTTTTCTAGGGTATCTGTTATGGTGCTTAATAATAGTCATTCAACCCCACTGTAACCAGGCCCCCTGCATTAGGAGGGTGTGGTCTTAGCCACTAAGACCCCCAGTGAAGTCCCCAACTACTTCTTTTTTTAAAAAAATGTATTTATTTTTTGGCCATGCCACAAGGCATGTGGGATTTTAGTTTCAATCATGGATCAAACCCACACCCTCTAAAGTAGGAGGGTGGAATCTTAACCACTGGACCGCTAGGGAAGTCCCATATCAACGACTTCTAATGAACTATTGTTTACCCCTTAGCTCACAGTTACGGCCTCCTAGGGAGTTCCCAATGACCAAGTGACAAAGGGAAAATTCTGGCCTGGTTCTCAAATGGGTCAGCTTACTAGTTTGACGTATGCTGTTAGTGTATACCTGCCATCCTATGGTTCAGTCTAGGTATGGTTCTGCATTCGGTGGCGAGAATAGATCCCCTCAGTGAGCAGAGTTGGGAATAAAATCATTGGTCATTCACTTTGTTGAACTAGGACCTAGACAGACAAAGACTGGAAGACAGAACAATAGAAGCCTGGATTACCACATGCTGAAGGATTTGGGATGAGGGACAAGATTTGTGGATTGTGGTATGTCTCACATGGATGTCTGACAGACATAAAGCCTCTATCACAGAAGAGAATTTCAGCTGAAAGGGGGACAGGATGGCCCATCATACTGATGTCAATCAGCGTATTTCTCAGTCAACACAATATGTGTATAATGGATTGATGAACAGATGATCCATAAAGGCTGAGAGGGAACTTAAGTATGAACCCAGCGATGTGGGTTTCCTCTCACTATGGCTGTTTAGCTACTGTGACTACTGAGTGGACAACCTGTCAATGGCAGCAGCCAGCAGAGGTCCTCGAGTTAATCAATTTGGAGGCATGTTGAAATTAGAACCTTTCAACCTTGGAGGGGGCAGAGATTTAACCTCATCAGAATTGATGTAATTTGGGATATGAATTTGCTTTCCTCCACACAGTACTTCTGCCAGTCTTATCATCTAGGCTCTTACAAAACACCTAACTCATCAGATTGAGATCCTGCAAATTTCCTCACACGAACAAGACAATGTTATGACAAAAAAAGGTGAGGCAACTAGTGACTTCCCATAGAATCTACTTGTCTCCTTACATACCTTATCACCACAAAGTGCCAGATTAATATAATAAGAGAGCTACCTCTTAACTGTTAAATGAAATGACAACTCAGACCCTGGACACCAGGCAGGTTTTGTGTATTGTCCTTTAAGATGTGCTGTGCTGTGCATGCTGTTGCTTCAGTCCTGTCTCTTTTGGGACCCTATGGATTGTAGCCTGCCAGGCTCTTCTATCCATGGGACTCTCCAGGCAAGAACACTGTAGTGGGTTGTGATGCCCTCCTCCAGGGGATCTTATTGACCCAGGGATTGGACCTAAGTCTGCTACATCTCCTGCCTTGGCAGGCAGGTTCCTTACCACTAGTGCCACCTGGGAAGCCCCTCTTTTAAAATCGGTATTATCCATTAAAACTCATGGCCAATATATAGTGCTAGGTCCCTCATATCTAGACTCTCAGTTCCATAACCAATAGAAAGGTACCATTGGCTCCTCTTCCTGTTACCCTTGCTAATCCACCTTGAAAAGTGTTTCATGCACTCACAATTTAGGCTCTTCTACATTATAAGGCTTGTTTTTATTGGGGGAATGTTTCTTCCAGGGGACACAATAAAGATCTCAGTGAACTGGAAGCTAAAATGACCACATTATGAAATTGGGCTGCTCATGCTACAGAGCCAATAGGAAGGAAAGAGGTGCTGATGCTGGCTTGACACTGATCATGACTAAGAGTCAGAGGGTGTGCTCTTTGATGGGGAAGGAGGAGAGCATGTCTTGCACCAGGAAGATAACTGGGAGTGTCTTAATACTTGAGGGCCCAGAAATACCTCTGAATGCACAACTGCAGCCATTTAGGTCTGCCAGGCACAGAGTTGGACGGTACTGAAGCAACTTAGCATAGCACACAGGTCCACCACTGACAAGTCAACTAAGTCCTAGATTCCTTGAAGACTGGGTCACCCCTTGGGCAATAAAACCGACATTAGCTATATGAGGGAGCTCTAAGAAAGGAGATGATGAATGCCAGTTATGACCTGGAATTATTTACACGAACGAAGTATCGCTGACAAACTTATCTTCACATACTAAACTCATCTCTAAAGTTTACACCAAGTAACAGCTGGGAGAATTGCACAATACGTGGGTGCTTTGCTAACATATGTTTTGGAACACCTCAAGGATCTAGCTGAGAATTCATATGTGTAATTCAGAAGTTCAGGGAATTTATGACTCATAAAGGAACTCTCACACCAGGCGTTCTTGGCTTATGCTGTTGCTTCAGTCCTGCCTTTTTGGGACCCTATGGATTGTAGCCTGCCAGGCTCTTCTATCCATGGGACTCTCCAGGCAAGAACACTGTAGTGGGTTGTGATGCCCTCCTCCAGGGATCTTATTGACCCAGGGATTGGACCTAAGTCTGCTACATCTCCTGCCTTGGCAGGCAGGTTCCTTACCACTAGTGCCACCTGGGAAGCCCCTCTTTTAAAATCGGTATTATCCATTAAAACTCATGGCCAATATATAGTGCTAGGTCCCTCATATCTAGACTCTCAGTTCCATAACCAATAGAAAGGTACCATTGGCTCCTCTTCCTGTTACCCTTGCTAATCCACCTTGAAAAGTGTTTCATGCACTCACAATTTAGGCTCTTCTACATTATAAGGCTTGTTTTTATTGGGGGAATGTTTCTTCCAGGGGACACAATAAAGATCTCAATGAACTGGAAGCTAAAATGACCACATTATGAAATTGGGCTGCTCATGCTACAGAGCCAATAGGAAGGAAAGAGGTGCTGATGCTGGCTTGACACTGATCATGACTAAGAGTCAGAGGGTGTGCTCTTTGATGGGGAAGGAGGAGAGCATGTCTTGCACCAGGAAGATAACTGGGAGTGTCTTAATACTTGAGGGCCCAGAAATACCTCTGAATGCACAACTGCAGCCATTTAGGTCTGCCAGGCACAGAGTTGGACGGTACTGAAGCAACTTAGCATAGCACACAGGTCCACCACTGACAAGTCAACTAAGTCCTAGATTCCTTGAAGACTGGGTCACCCCTTGGGCAATAAAACCGACATTAGCTATATGAGGGAGCTCTAAGAAAGGAGATGATGAATGCCAGTTATGACCTGGAATTATTTACACGAACGAAGTATCGCTGACAAACTTATCTTCACATACTAAACTCATCTCTAAAGTTTACACCAAGTAACAGCTGGGAGAATTGCACAATACGTGGGTGCTTTGCTAACATATGTTTTGGAACACCTCAAGGATCTAGCTGAGAATTCATATGTGTAATTCAGAAGTTCAGGGAATTTATGACTCATAAAGGAACTCTCAGTGGGAGATAGGATTGGATGGTAATTGCTTCCTTTACATTCCTGGAATCCTGAGATCCTTATCATAAATTTCCCCAGATAGTCCAAGTGGGATTACACTCTCAGTATTCATAAAAGCAGTCAGTTTGAAAACATACCTTTTATATAGGCTTTCTCTCCTTTGCCTTTATACTTTTCTTACATCTTAGCTCACTCAATGTGCTATGCGTTAGTTGCTCAGTTGTGTCCAACTCTTTGCAACAAGATTAAAGAACAAACATTTACATCTCATAGTTATGGAGATTGGGAAGTCCAGATTCAAACCACCAGCAGATTAGTGTGGTGAGGGCCTGGTTTCTGGTTCAAAGATAACCATCTCCTTGCTGTGTCCTCACATGAAGTTGGAAATGAGCAAGTTTTCCGGGGTCCCGTTTATCAGGGCACTAATTCATGAGGACTCCACCCTTATAACCTAATCACCTCCAAATACCATGGCACTGGGGATTGAGTTTCAACACAGGAATTTTGGAGAACCACAACTACGCAGTCTATGGTATCCTAGCTCCACACTTCTGCTTACTGGGAGTATTTCTCCAATAGTTTATTTGCATTAAAACCCCAATGTGCTCCATTTTAAGAAGAACCTATACTATGAATATGACATACATATGTACATTTTTCTATGAATAGATACTTTAATTTTATTATCTCCACATGTCCATACCTCTGGTATTTTACCAAGCATTGGAATAGATAAGATCTCTAGAGGTGTGGAGATAAAAGAAGAAAAATCCTACTGAAACACATTTTAGATAAGGACATTAAAAAAAGGAGCCTACAGAGAAGAGAGAAGATGTGGTCTTGAATAAGAGGTAATATGAGAAGGCTCACATTCCACATCTTGGAAAGTCTGGGCACATGGATTTTAAAATTCTGGAATCATACCCCAAATCAAACTGAAAAGTTGTAATAATTTGAAAACATGTATTGAGGTGACAGGAATAACTTTAACAATTCATTACTTGGAAACAAGTACAAGATGTTTTCTTTCATGTGCATTTCTTCAAGCTGGAAACACAAAGCAAATATTGAGACAGAGAAGTGGAGGCTTTTGTATAGTGGATAATTTCAATAGGTCTGTGGTTTCTTGGTTTTGGTAGTAAGTACTTGTTTTAGGGTGAATTTCAGCTTTATATAAACTTGTAATTCAATAGTGATTCTGAGGTAATATGGTCAGGAAAGGGGGTGGAAATTGTGTAATTTCTATAAGCAGGGATTGTTGACTATTTCAGGTTTTTAGGGTAATAGTTTCTCAAACTGGTTAGATCACAAAAACAAACAAACAAAAACCTATGGCTAGATTTTGTCCTTTGGATATTCTGTATTGCTTGTCTTGATTTTACCACCTGATAACAAATCACACTCATAGTAGCCTGTGTCCTCTACCTGGCCCCTACTAAGCACCCCTAATTGTCTGGGCACTTTAGGAACAGAGTATTTGCCACTGATGGATATGACTATTTAATCTCATGTTTCTATCTTTCATCTAAATTTTGATAACCACGACGAAAGTTATTCCTCGTGTTTCACAAAAGGTTTACTAGGTAGTATTACTTTAGAAATGTTGAATAAATATAATTATTTTATAAGAGAAATTATTTTTAGATTTTACATACACACCATCAAGGCTTGCAAATGCAAACATAAAAGAGTTTATAAACTCACGTAAGAAAAATATGCTATCAGTGTCTGTAGAATTAAGAAAACCCATAAATGAATGCCTAGTATATTGATAAAAAGGTAGGACTGGGAACCACGAATACACATGATTATTCTAACAACTTACAGGAACACTAACAATTAACAACCATGTACCTAGAAAAGCAAAAAGTGTGCCTCCTTTTCTTTTACTAAGCCTGTGTTTTACCTTTGAGAGCTCAGAAAATAGAGCCTCGAAATAAAAGCCTGTATTTAATAAAAGACAAACCGTGACCTATGAGGAGGGTCCTCAGAAACTGCACATGGATTTTAAAATTCTGGAATCATACCCCAAATCAAACTGAAAAGTTGTAATAATTTGAAAACATGTATTGAGGTGACAGGAATAACTTTAACAATTCATTACTTGGAAACAAGTACAAGATGTTTTCTTTCATGTGCATTTCTTCAAGCTGGAAACACAAAGCAAATATTGAGACAGAGAAGTGGAGGCTTTTGTATAGTGGATAATTTCAATAGGTCTGTGGTTTCTTGGTTTTGGTAGTAAGTACTTGTTTTAGGGTGAATTTCAGCTTTATATAAACTTGTAATTCAATAGTGATTCTGAGGTAATATGGTCAGGAAAGGGGGTGGAAATTGTGTAATTTCTATAAGCAGGGATTGTTGACTATTTCAGGTTTTTAGGGTAATAGTTTCTCAAACTGGTTAGATCACAAAAACAAACAAACAAAAACCTATGGCTAGATTTTGTCCTTTGGATATTCTGTATTGCTTGTCTTGATTTTACCACCTGATAACAAATCACACTCATAGTAGCCTGTGTCCTCTACCTGGCCCCTACTAAGCACCCCTAATTGTCTGGGCACTTTAGGAACAGAGTATTTGCCACTGATGGATATGACTATTTAATCTCATGTTTCTATCTTTCATCTAAATTTTGATAACCACGACGAAAGTTATTCCTCGTGTTTCACAAAAGGTTTACTAGGTAGTATTACTTTAGAAATGTTGAATAAATATAATTATTTTATAAGAGAAATTATTTTTAGATTTTACATACACACCATCAAGGCTTGCAAATGCAAACATAAAAGAGTTTATAAACTCACGTAAGAAAAATATGCTATCAGTGTCTGTAGAATTAAGAAAACCCATAAATGAATGCCTAGTATATTGATAAAAAGGTAGGACTGGGAACCACGAATACACATGATTATTCTAACAACTTACAGGAACACTAACAATTAACAACCATGTACCTAGAAAAGCAAAAAGTGTGCCTCCTTTTCTTTTACTAAGCCTGTGTTTTACCTTTGAGAGCTCAGAAAATAGAGCCTCGAAATAAAAGCCTGTATTTAAAAAAAGACAAACCGTGACCTATGAGGAGAGTCCTCAGAAACTGCACATGGTAAATATCACACATTGGAGCCTTGATCTACCCTGTTATGTTTGTACCTGAGAGACAGATGATCTATTTGAGCACAATGACCTTATGCCCAATCACAGAGATCAACGCACACAGAATTCAAAGCTGAACAACTCTGGTGGTAGTGATCTTTCCTGGGAAACATTTGCTAGCAGCTGAGTGTGTTTACATTTTGGCAGCACTGGCAGATGTGCTCATAGACAGCCCATCTGTGTGTGTATGGAGGCTGGAGTGAAGGAAGCTGGGCTGGACAGACAGCAGAGAGTACCGTAATACACTGAGTTGTTCTAGAAAATGCAAATTAGCCCCTCAGAGCATGTGTTTTTCTTCCTGTGCTATTAATGTTTTAAAGGTAACTAATCTGTGTATTGCTCAGAATGAGTAAGAGTTTAGGCTTGGGATGGCTCTTAGAAATAATCATGGCATGAATACTATGATAGAAAAGAGAATAACTTTCTGTAAAAAATAATATAAAAAGTTTAGAGGATATGTTTAATATATTTTCCTGTTTGAAAATATTCCAGAAATATTTTGGCCTAGAGAAAAGGAAACACTGAACAAAGTAAGCATCAACCTTTCTAAATGAAGCTCTTACCTGTTTTCTTCTGTACTGTTTATATTCAGAAATATCCAAATTCTGTCCTGAAGAACGTAATTTCATATACAATAGACGTTATATACAAAATTACCTATGACTTTTTAAACCACAGAAATTTCTTTCTTTGTGGCAAGATTTCTCTGATCTTTTTCTATGTTAATGTATTTTCTGAATCTCAAAGGAAGAGCTATACGGAGTTGTCATCCACGGAGCACATTTCTGTGGAGCATGTTCTGGACCAGCATTCTCTCGTGTTTACGTGAGAAATTCCACATTAGGGAATGACTCAGAAATCAGCAATCTGGAAGCAAAAATATTTTCAAAAGAGAGACATTTATATTAGCATTTCATAATCTGTTGATTGAGATTCCAGAAATTTAGCACCTATGTGACTGCAATCTATCTTTTAGGAACAGACTGACTGATATTTACATTCTTCTATCTGAGATTATTTATGTTTAGTTTCATGGGCTCATGTGTGATAAAGCCAGTATATAGGGAAAATCATTAAACTGCTCCTTAATTTGGAGTTGGAGTTACTTCCATTCTCAGGAAAAGAAGAAAACGAATACAAAATCAATATAAAATGTATGAACCTAGTCATCTGTACAATTTCGACCTGAAAAATATTTATGTTAATATCTAATGCTAAATTGCTAATGAAGACGAAACAATTGAATTCAATTGAAATGTTTGTATAGAAATCTCATTAGACTTTAAATGCAGTGTGATAAATTTTGTGATATATAAAGTCAGATTCTAACATAAGAGTAATGCAGCTTCCACGAAAAAATACAGGAAGCAACAATTAGCAGTGTTTATGGAGCACCATTCAAGAGACACGGCCCTAGAAGGCATAGTTCTTTCTGTCATTAGAGATGATTGTTCTTTTTTTCATTTATTAGACTGCTCCAAAGTCTTAATTATAATCCTATAGACTTACCTCAGTTTTTAATTTGTGCTCATTACTTCTTGGCAAACTAAATTTCCCAGGGAACTAACTCCTTGCCAGTTAAAAAGTATTGGCATCAAAACCTGATGGTTGGGCTTCCCTGGTGGTCCAGTGGGTAAAGAGTCTGCCTTACAGTACAAGGGGCGCTGGTTGGATCCCTGGCCTGGGAAGACCCCACAGGCCATGGAACGGCTCGACCGGTGTGTCCAATTACAAGCCAGCGCTCTGAAGCGCACGTGTCCATAGCTGGTGCTCTGCAATGAGACAGGCCGCTGCGATGGGAGGCCCACACAGGCTAAAGAATAAAGATGGATGAAAATAAATAAATAAAAATCCAATAAAGGAGGCCAAATTTTAATTT
The DNA here is from genome assembly GCA_022376925.1 of Tragulus kanchil. Classification (NCBI taxonomy): domain Eukaryota; kingdom Metazoa; phylum Chordata; class Mammalia; order Artiodactyla; family Tragulidae; genus Tragulus; species Tragulus kanchil. Next base: position 56,285,117 of record JAIOJX010000004.1, read on the forward strand.
AAAAAAACCAAAAAACAAAAAGCCATCTGATAGTTAAGAAAGTGGACAGTGAAGTAATGTTTGGGTTTCAGCAATCTGGAAGCAAAATATTTTCAAAAGAGAGACATTTATATTAGCATTTCATAATCTGTTGATTGAGATTCCAGAAATTTAGCACCTATGTGACTGCAATCTATCTTTTAGGAACAGACTGACTGATATTTACATTCTTCTATCTGAGATTATTTATGTTTAGTTTCATGGGCTCATGTGTGATAAAGCCAGTATATAGGAAAATCATTAAACTGCTCCTTAATTTGGAGTTGAGTTACTTCCATTCTCAGGAAAAGAAGAAAACGAATACAAAATCAATATAAAATGTATGAACCTAGTCATCTGTACAATTTCGACCTGAAAAATATTTATGTTAATATCTAATGCTAAATTGCTAATGAAGACGAAACAATTGAATTCAATTGAAATGTTTGTATAGAAATCTCATTAGACTTTAAATGCAGTGTGATAAATTTTGTGATATATAAAGTCAGATTCTAACATAAGAGTAATGCAGCTTCCACGAAAAAATACAGGAAGCAACAATTAGCAGTGTTTATGGAGCACCATTCAAGAGACACGGCCCTAGAAGGCATAGTTCTTTCTGTCATTAGAGATGATTGTTCTTTTTTTCATTTATTAGACTGCTCCAAAGTCTTAATTATAATCCTATAGACTTACCTCAGTTTTTAATTTGTGCTCATTACTTCTTGGCAAACTAAATTTTCCAGGAACTAACTCCTTGCCAGTTAAAAAGTATTGGCATCAAAACCTGATGGTTGGGCTTCCCTGGTGGTCCAGTGGGTAAAGAGTCTGCCTTACAGTACAAGGGGCGCTGGTTGGATCCCTGGCCTGGGAAGACCCCACAGGCCATGGAACGGCTCGACCGGTGTGTCCAATTACAAGCCAGCGCTCTGAAGCGCACGTGTCCATAGCTGGTGCTCTGCAATGAGACAGGCCGCTGCGATGGGAGGCCCACACAGGCTAAAGAATAAAGATGGATGAAAATAAATAAATAAAAATCCAATAAAGGAGGCCAAATTTTAATTTAAAAAAACCAAAAAACAAAAAGCCATCTGATAGTTAAGAAAGTGGACAGTGAAGTAAGACAGACCAGTTGGATTCAAATCCTTGTTTTCTTATTTCTGAGCTTTGTGACCTTCAGCGAATCACATAATCTCACATCTATAAAAATGGGGTACTGCAGCTCACATCTTACAGGCTTATGCTAAGGTCGTGATCATATCCCAAGAATAAAGAGGGATGGCCCACTGAATATAGATCTTTGAAAGAAAAAAACTATGCAAATACAAACAAGATTGATCTTTACCAGCCAAGGTTAAAGGTTCACTGTTGATCTCTAGCAAATGTTTTAAGATTAAAGAAGGCTAAAAGTGACCTCATGAAAAAAAAGTTAATGATTTCTGGAAAAAATAGTCTGAAAACACAGACTAGTCAGTTCTAGAAAGCCATGGAAGATTTAAATGTGATTTTCAGAATCGTTCCCTGGAAGATGAACTGCAAACAAGAGGAAGTGCATGTAAGAGCATCTGAAATAACAAGTCACAAGGCAGCCAGAAGAACATGCACTATGTAAAGAGCCACTGGCCTCTCAGCCATGAAGCTGGAATGGCTCACGGACAGCAGTCATTGGGAGTACAAATTGAATATAAATGATACAAGAGTAACCTGTGTAACATTCCATTCCCCCAACTACCAACAGAATGTACCACACAGAAAACAATTCGGGATTTCCTGATGTTCATGGGGCTTTTGATATTGTTCATATTGCTATGTATACACTTTAAATAAATGGTTGGCCAAATTGTAAATAGCTGTGGTGGAAGGAAAACAAAAACACTGGCTGAAGCATGTCAAATCTGGTATCACCTTATGTGGATGTGTAAAGAGGAACAAAAGTCTTAGTAGAGATAAGAGAAAAATGAAAAAAAAAAAAACGGGGGTTTAATTTATTTTACAGTTTTACAAATGATAAAACAATAACACCAAATTGCTATACACAAACAAAAGTGAAACAGTGTTGAACAGAATGAATTTGACAGAAGAAACCTCATCTTTCAATTCCACAAATGATATAAGAAATACTCAGTAGCAATTATCCTGTGCAGCAATACTATCTCTGTAAACTCTTTTTTTTTCCCCCTGCTATATACATTTGAAACCCTTGTGCTTTTTGCCTACACAAAGAAACAGTAATTATTAAAAGGTGCTACTTAAATGCAGAGACACGTGGTCTGGAGCCACAATCTGAAAACTGTAATTCAAATACATTGCCAGCTTGAAGACTATTTTTTAATTTTTTTTTAAGATTTGGATATACTAAACCCTTATTGTAACTCTACGTATGAACAACAGAATTCAGTTATAAAGTGGATCCCTTTAAAGCAGTTTAGCAACGGAAGTTTCAAAAGAACTTCTGTATTCTAAAAAGGTCTTATCTCCAGAGTGCTTCACAGTGCAGCCCCTGAAGACATGAGCATAACACAAACCTAGTGGTGTGTATATTACAGACTCAGTGTGTATACACACAGACACACATATGTAACATTGTGTATATGCATCACACATGTCTATCTGTACTATGGAGATATATCTATAGCACATATATAATAAAATATCTATTTCTAGGTGGGCTTTATTTGGAATTTCTTTTCTTCAAACAGGAATGATAATCCTCTCTCAACTTGTCAAACATTGGTATATTGATAAGGTCTGAGGGGAAACTCTCAAACTGGTAGAGGTCAGAACTAACTATATATAACTCTTCCTACACCCTTCCACAATTGTTAGATATTCCCAACAATAGCCACATAAAACAACTCTTTTATGAACCAAATATCACACTCTGTGCATTATAACTAACTGGCTCAATTAGAAATAAATTACTTTGTTCACTTTCTTCCTTTGTAGTAGCTTAATAACTAGTTGGTATGTACACTACCTATAGCATTATTTAAATAAGTTGCTTCTATAAGCATATATGCAGAAATACCCATTAGCATGTGATGTACATTTCATATGATAAACAATACATAAAGACATTTGAATGCCCAGCACCTTCTTTTAGACAGAAAAACTTCCACAGTCATTTCATCAGTCCTGTGGACTGAATCATTAGATCTGCCCAGAAAAATCTGTTACTGATTTATTATTTTTATTCCAGCAACAGGCTGGGTAAGAAGGATGAAAATGTTTCCATGACTTCTTCATGTCAACAGCACAGTAACAACCATGTTCTCTAAGGGACAGGAGTGTTTCACAATCAGCTGCCTGAGCATTGCCAGGTATAGGTTTAAATAATGAAAAGGAAATAAAATATTAAAGCTGTGAATGTATGATAGTCTCAAAAGAAAAAAAAAGATACTTCAAGTATACATTTATAATTTGATTTCATAATTTTCCATTTGTCCTTTTATAGATTACATCTCAATTCTTTTTCTTATTCTTGCTGTCAGCCTTCAGTAATCTCCTTGCCTTACCCCTGTAAGAAGGCCACAGTGGATGGTGGCAGGGGAGCGAAGGTGGAAAGGGGTACAATAGGGAATGAACTGGTCTTGTACAGTTTGTCTTCTTTGAACACTAAACACCTTTAATTGAATTCATTCTTGAGTATTGAAAGTTCCCTGAGATGACCAAAAGTAGTCTCAGTCAATCCTGAAGCCCTTTCTATATGCTGAGCATTTTCAGAACTGGGCAATGTATTTAGAGAATACAAAGCATAGGGTAACAAAGCAATGTGAAGCTAAAAAGGCACTACTCAATGCATTTATGAGATAAACATCAATGCATGGAACAGTGAATGTCTGAGATGCTTTTGCTGTGGCCTTAAAATTGTCTAAATACATTTGTTGAAAATACAGTCTAAATGGCAGGTACCTTGATGCTGCTTTTTACCTTCAATGAGCTCTGAGATGTAGCTTATCTATAAAAATTGACTTGTGACTTCAAAACTTTTATTGAATTTAAAGACTACTCAAACAGCTTGTCTCCAAATAGTCCAATTTAAGAAAACACCTACATTTGATTTGTTGGGCGAATCAAACTTTCCAAATTTACATTCAATATATGGACCTAATGCTTTAGAAACTTCCAAAAGTAAGAGGTTCAATGATAAAAGAACACCATGTTCTATCTATTTTTAGCTATGCATCTCCTTTACGGATTCAATTCTATTTTCTTAGGGACACATACATTCTCAGAAAATATAATCTTCTGTATCTCAAGGTTATATCATATTTTCAAAAGAATACCACATATTAATACTATATTGAGAACTGTACTACTGTGAATATCCTTTTACTTGATAACATATATGTGGTGTATATATATATACATATATATATATATATATTCTTTATACTATTTATTCTATTTCAGACTGTCTTCCTTAAGAAACAAAACCTATATATTCCTCATGCCATTTCTTCTTTTCTCAGATTGCCTTCCCTAAGAAACAAGAAGTAACCTATGCTGCTTTAGGCCAAGAGTAGAAGTGGGAACATAGCACTTCTGCTTTCTATAGAAACAGTTTACCATCAGAATTACTTACCAGTGCAGTAATTACCAGAAATTGGCCTATTGGTCAATTCTGTTGCATGTTAAATTTTTTAAAAAATCACTTTATTAATAATTTCATGTGCTTCTCTGGAAACATATTAATGTGATAATGTGAATAAATTTAACTATAGGAAAGGTATTGGTCAGTTTAATCTGAAGCACAAAATAGTGATATACAGTTTCATTGTGAAAGTTCCCTGAGATGACCAAAAGTAGTCTCAGTCAATCCTGAAGCCCTTTCTATATGCTGAGCATTTTCAGAACTGGGCAATGTATTTAGAGAATACAAAGCATAGGGTAACAAAGCAATGTGAAGCTAAAAAGGCACTACTCAATGCATTTATGAGATAAACATCAATGCATGGAACAGTGAATGTCTGAGATGCTTTTGCTGTGGCCTTAAAATTGTCTAAATACATTTGTTGAAAATACAGTCTAAATGGCAGGTACCTTGATGCTGCTTTTTACCTTCAATGAGCTCTGAGATGTAGCTTATCTATAAAAATTGACTTGTGACTTCAAAACTTTTATTGAATTTAAAGACTACTCAAACAGCTTGTCTCCAAATAGTCCAATTTAAGAAAACACCTACATTTGATTTGTTGGGCGAATCAAACTTTCCAAATTTACATTCAATATATGGACCTAATGCTTTAGAAACTTCCAAAAGTAAGAGGTTCAATGATAAAAGAACACCATGTTCTATCTATTTTTAGCTATGCATCTCCTTTACGGATTCAATTCTATTTTCTTAGGGACACATACATTCTCAGAAAATATAATCTTCTGTATCTCAAGGTTATATCATATTTTCAAAAGAATACCACATATTAATACTATATTGAGAACTGTACTACTGTGAATATCCTTTTACTTGATAACATATATGTGGTGTATATATATATACATATATATATATATATATTCTTTATACTATTTATTCTATTTCAGACTGTCTTCCTTAAGAAACAAAACCTATATATTCCTCATGCCATTTCTTCTTTTCTCAGATTGCCTTCCCTAAGAAACAAGAAGTAACCTATGCTGCTTTAGGCCAAGAGTAGAAGTGGGAACATAGCACTTCTGCTTTCTATAGAAACAGTTTACCATCAGAATTACTTACCAGTGCAGTAATTACCAGAAATTGGCCTATTGGTCAATTCTGTTGCATGTTAAATTTTTTAAAAAATCACTTTATTAATAATTTCATGTGCTTCTCTGGAAACATATTAATGTGATAATGTGAATAAATTTAACTATAGGAAAGGTATTGGTCAGTTTAATCTGAAGCACAAAATAGTGATATACAGTTTCATTGTTAAACCTCTTAAACTTATCCGTACGATGAAAACAACACTCTATTAATCATATTATTTCTGCACTATAAAAAACTCGGCAATCATCCAGAGAGCATGCCAGTCTTTCCATCTGAATTAACAATGGGATATCAAAGACCGGAGTATCATTTCAGTCCTATCAGTCAAACGTTTATTCTAAATGGGCAAAATGCTTCCTGCAAAATTATTATGAAGGGTAAAAGCTGTGGAATCTTCCTTCAAATAAAAACAATGTTTGAGTTTGTAAAATTTTAAATACCTAGAGACAATTTTCACATTAGTAGCATAATGATATAATATGTTACTTTCATGAAAGGAGAATGGTTTGCTGTGTAGACACATCAGTTTAATCTTTGGTACCAAAAGCACATTTTTTTTCCTGCTAATTTTACCATCTGAGATGACACAGAGTTTGTCTTTTCTTTAGAATGGCTAACGATTACTGAGTAATTCCATTTACCTGGTACCTTCTACACCACTGGGAAAAAATTGGAAGGTTTACAATTGTGCAAAATAAAACTTTTTTACAAAGTCATTGTGTGATAACCGTTTAAAAATACAAGAACTTTAAAAATGATCATTTAACGGTTATTTATCTCATTCATATTTATCTCAGAAAGGATTTCGAAGCACCCCAATACCCAAACTAAAAGAGATGCCAGAAGGCAAACAAGAACAGAAACAAAACATAAAAGTTCATGATCAGAATCAGAGTCCTGACTGAAGGCATTTACTTGAGTTGTTTGATCTTACGGATTTCACTGCTCCAACGGCTTCCATCTTGATGTCTGCTGACAGGACAGTTCAGTTTCCCCAAGGGCTGGGTTGTGTTCCTGGGTTTCTCTTCTCATGTGCTTGGCGTTGCAGTGGCAGCCTGACAGTGATGGACACTTCTGCTTCGTTAACTAATGACGAGTGCATTGTTGCCTATTGGTCAATTCTGTTGCATGTTAAATTTTTAAAAATCACTTTATTAATAATTTCATGTGCTTCTCTGGAAACATATTAATGTGATAATGTGAATAAATTTAACTATAGGAAAGGTATTGGTCAGTTTAATCTGAAGCACAAAATAGTGATATACAGTTTCATTGTTAAACCTCTTAAACTTATCCGTCGATGAAAACAACACTCTATTAATCATATTATTTCTGCACTATAAAAAACTCGGCAATCATCCAGAGAGCATGCCAGTCTTTCCATCTGAATTAACAATGGGATATCAAAGACCGGAGTATCATTTCAGTCCTATCAGTCAAACGTTTATTCTAAATGGGCAAAATGCTTCCTGCAAAATTATTATGAAGGGTAAAAGCTGTGGAATCTTCCTTCAAATAAAAACAATGTTTGAGTTTGTAAAATTTTAAATACCTAGAGACAATTTTCACATTAGTAGCATAATGATATAATATGTTACTTTCATGAAAAGAGAATGGTTTGCTGTGTAGACACATCAGTTTAATCTTTGGTACCAAAAGCACATTTTTTTTCCTGCTAATTTTACCATCTGAGATGACACAGAGTTTGTCTTTTCTTTAGAATGGCTAACGATTACTGAGTAATTCCATTTACCTGGTACCTTCTACACCACTGGGAAAAAATTGGAAGGTTTACAATTGTGCAAAATAAAACTTTTTTACAAAGTCATTGTGTGATAACCGTTTAAAAATACAAGAACTTTAAAAATGATCATTTAACGGTTATTTATCTCATTCATATTTATCTCAGAAAGGATTTCGAAGCACCCCAATACCCAAACTAAAAGAGATGCCAGAAGGCAAACAAGAACAGAAACAAAACATAAAAGTTCATGATCAGAATCAGAGTCCTGACTGAAGGCATTTACTTGAGTTGTTTGATCTTACGGATTTCACTGCTCCAACGGCTTCCATCTTGATGTCTGCTGACAGGACAGTTCAGTTTCCCCAAGGGCTGGGTTGTGTTCCTGGGTTTCTCTTCTCATGTGCTTGGCGTTGCAGTGGCAGCCTGACAGTGATGGACACTTCTGCTTCGTTAACTAATGACGAGTGCATTGTTGGGTCTTGTAAACACTACAGATTATACATTCAAACTGTGTTCTGAGTGGAAGTGGCACTTGCTAGGACCCTTGAAGTCAAAATACTTAATTTTTAGAGCACTTTGCAGGTATTTCATCAGCTGGTAGTGGATTTCTCACGAATGTCCTTTTAATCACCTTTCAGGTAAGTGGTGGATGCTGTAACCCCGCTTTATTTTGGATCCTGTTTTCAAATATTAAGAAGCATCTTCAGAAAAGAAGTGCCTATTCAGTCTGTATGTTTCAGGTGTGCTTTATTGCTTTATGCACTTTCCTGTTGTCAGTTTCAGAGCTCCTCTATTATGTAGCACATTTAATGTTTTGAATTCTAATGGCATTCTATGAGGACTTGCGTTGGAAAAGTACCTATATTTTAAGTCATCATAGTAATGATATTTGACAGCTTTTCCATTCAAATCCTTAGGGAAGGGCCAGAATCCATACAGGTGAATTTCATCACAGAATCTCGTGGCAAGTGTATACATAAGCAGACCTGTGCTGGGTCTTTTGATGGGAACTTTGTTTGTCAGCCAGTAACTGGGGAAAAAAAAATATACACAAGAGAAGAATTTAGAGAAATAGGTAATATACCATATAGCAAGTATGCTATGTATAATTGAAGTAAGTGAAATTTGAAAAATAACTATAAATGACATTAAAAAGATTGTTGAAGAAATACTATATTTCTTATGCATTTAGAAAACTGAATGCATGTATTTATCTTTTTTATCCTTTATTTACTTGCTTATTGTGAGGTCATATGAATAGCCAAGGGACCTGGAACATGAGTAAATGTTACTGTGGAAACTTGCATTCAAAAATACCTAGAACAAAACATTTATACAACCTACAGAGTAGAATCTCCTCATAAAAGATTAAATATGACCGCAAAAGGCATAGTCATTGGGCAGTGATTACAAAACCTACAGAGTTTTTTGTTCTCTACTCTTCACTGATGTCTGCTGACGGGTTCAGTTTCCCCAAGGGCTGGGTTGTGTTCCTGGGTTTCTCTTCTCATGTGCTTGGCGTTGCAGTGGCAGCCTGACAGTGATGGACACTTCTGCTTCGTTAACTAATGACGAGTGCATTGTTGGGTCTTGTAAACACTACAGATTATACATTCAAACTGTGTTCTGAGTGGAAGTGGCACTTGCTAGGACCCTTGAAGTCAAAATACTTAATTTTTAGAGCACTTTGCAGGTATTTCATCAGCTGGTAGTGGATTTCTCACGAATGTCCTTTTAATCACCTTTCAGGTAAGTGGTGGATGCTGTAACCCCGCTTTATTTTGGATCCTGTTTTCAAATATTAAGAAGCATCTTCAGAAAAGAAGTGCCTATTCAGTCTGTATGTTTCAGGTGTGCTTTATTGCTTTATGCACTTTCCTGTTGTCAGTTTCAGAGCTCCTCTATTATGTAGCACATTTAATGTTTTGAATTCTAATGGCATTCTATGAGGACTTGCGTTGGAAAAGTACCTATATTTTAAGTCATCATAGTAATGATATTTGACAGCTTTTCCATTCAAATCCTTAGGGAAGGGCCAGAATCCATACAGGTGAATTTCATCACAGAATCTCGTGGCAAGTGTATACATAAGCAGACCTGTGCTGGGTCTTTTGATGGGAACTTTGTTTGTCAGCCAGTAACTGGGGAAAAAAAAATATACACAAGAGAAGAATTTAGAGAAATAGGTAATATACCATATAGCAAGTATGCTATGTATAATTGAAGTAAGTGAAATTTGAAAAATAACTATAAATGACATTAAAAAGATTGTTGAAGAAATACTATATTTCTTATGCATTTAGAAAACTGAATGCATGTATTTATCTTTTTTATCCTTTATTTACTTGCTTATTGTGAGGTCATATGAATAGCCAAGGGACCTGGAACATGAGTAAATGTTACTGTGGAAACTTGCATTCAAAAATACCTAGAACAAAACATTTATACAACCTACAGAGTAGAATCTCCTCATAAAAGATTAAATATGACCGCAAAAGGCATAGTCATTGGGCAGTGATTACATAATTTTCCTAGAAAAAGAGTATCTGAAACTATGCCTATAGGTTTTTCTAGATCTTTCATATTTAAATCCAAACATAATGCTTTGCCTATATTACAATGGCTTATTAAACCACAATTTCTAAGTCACATTTTATTAAAGCTAATTAAGACTATAACCTCAACCTCCAACACAGCACAAGTAACTAACTAGTTCACTGCTTATGCTGTTTAAAATCTGGTTAGACAGGCAAAATATATTTCAATAACGACGAGCATTTTATACTATTCATTTAAAAAGGCAATCGAATACCCCAAAATATTTGATCCACTTTTGTTGCCAAACTTTGTTCACCTGAAAAGCAGATTCACCCATAAGTTAATCATCACTTCTACTAGGAAAGGAGGTAATCCAACCTTTTTGGCACAGTCATGATCTTCTGTGGAATCAGTAAAAGTGAAGCCAGAATGTGGATTTTCTTTGATATAAAAAGTTGTCTAGTTAAACTGCCTGAGAACTCCTAATCCCAGGGAGTATCAATTAGTGAGAACTTCCAGAAAGGACTGTACCCATATACAAAGCCCAGTATCTCCCAGCCGCTGATGGCCACCATACCCAAACAACAAGGAAGAAAAAAACACAAGACCAATCATAAGCAGACAGGATTCTCACAGACACTCAGAAATATAACACTCACACGGCTCTGCCCATCAGAGGGGAAAAAAAATAAACTCACCTCCTCCAACTAGAATGCAGGCACAAGTCACCCCCAAATGAAGTCAACACAAACCACTGGAAAAACCTTACCCACCGAGGGCAGAAACCAAAAGGAAGAAACAATATGACCCTAAAACCTGGGAAAAGGAGACCTCAAATGGAGTAAGTTAGGAAAAAATGAAAAGAGCACAAATGAAGGAGGGTAGAAACTCACAAGACCAAAAGTTGTCTCATTACAAATGAGGCTAATAAATTGCTTGATTTTTTATTGTTGTTTTTATCATCATCTCCTATTCAAGGAAATATATAACTGGCCATCCGAATATGAGGTGAAAATTGTTGAATTCTGGCTACTGCTGTGCTTAAATATGCCTTAGATTTTACATAGCATTATTTTCTTTTTCTCTTTAAAAAATAATTTATGAAGATTTCTTGACAGGATCAAACACATCTTCACTAATGAATTTAAAAACAACACAAATTTTGTTTTATTACATTTGGTTAAAATATTGGACTTTCAAACCTTACAACAAACATCCCAAACAGGGAAAATATACTTAGCCATTATTATTCCTGTTTTTTCTCTTCTTTCCCGTCTTTCTTTGAACCACGATTGACCTGTCACAGTTTTTATTTTTCTTGCTAGGTGAAGGCCATATGCTGAATACAGTAAGCAACATGAAATGTGTTACACACTTTCTTTTATCACAAGTGTTTTGAGAAAGGATATTCTCAGTAAAGAAGGTTATTAAGGAATTTTTAGAGAATATCAGATCTAAGAATTTTCTCATAACCCAATAGCATGAGCAAAAACCACAGCATATGTACTATTAACATCATGAAGAAACCACAGACAGATTTCGTGCAAGGAGCATAAACTACAGTTTGAGGCTTTGAAGAAACTTTGATACAGCCTGAAGCTCTCTCAGCTCTAAGAAAGCAGGTGTTCTTAAGATGAAATGGTTATTATAGGAAAGTTTTGTAAGCATGATTTGTATGTGGTTACAAATGTCAGCTGAGGCAGTTGGTTAGTCTGAAAAGTGCATTTATTTATACATTTTTCAAGTGAGTGAAGTAAGCTCAGTCAAAAAAAAAAAAAAAAAAGATCATTTCCATCAGGGAATGTCAATTATTGGGGACAGTTTGGCAATACATAAGCTTCTCTGGTGCCTCATACAGTAAAGAATCTGCCTACCATTCAGGAGACCCAGCTTGGATCCCTGGGTCATCAAGGATTTCCCCTGGAGAAGAGAATGGCAACCCACTACAGTATTCTTGGCTAGAGAATTCCATGTACAGAGGAGCCTATAGGTAGGCTATAGTCCACAGGGTTGCAAAGAGCTGGACATGACTGAGTGACTAGTACTTGGCAGTATATAGGTCATGCTGAATTATCTTATTCCTTAAGTGGGGAAAAATAGCTAGGAGAATCAAAATGAAATGCTACAGCATTCGTATGGGACATCAAAGTCACATAATGAGTAATTACAAGATCATATTATAAATAACCTTTGTGATCTTTGGCTTATAACCATTTGAATAGTTTCAAACAAAAATAAACATGTATTTTTGAAAGAGAACACAAAATAAATGTCTTATTGATTTCTAGAAAGAAATCACAGGAAAAAAATGCTGTAATAAATGACATCACTATGTAACAGATAAAGTGAAACAAAATCACCTAAAGCAGGTCAAGAACTGAAACCATAATTACTATAGTAACATTCTGTGAAATTAGAAAACATAAGGAGCTGATCCAAACACAATCTGTTAAAGTTTACTGTGTGCTTACTATAGCTCTAATGATATGTTTGAAAGTGTTTAGGCCAACCTCAACTATCAAGATTCAATATCTGCCAAGGAACATATTATAGATGTTTTTTCTTAGTATAGTTTTAAGGTATCTGAGAGTACTTATATACAAGTTGACATTTAAAAACTACAGGGGCTTCCCCTGGTGGTCCAGTGGGTAAGGACACTGCCTTTCAGTGCAAGGGGCGCCGGTTGGATCCCTGGCCTGGGAAGATGCCACGTGCCGCGGAGCGGCTGGACTTATGTGTCCAACTACCGAGCCGGAGCTCTGGAGTGCATGCGCCCAGAGCCAGCGCTCTGCAACGACAGAGGCCACTGCGATGGGAGGCCCGCAGGAGCCAAAGAACAAAGACCGATGAAAATAGAGAAATGAAAGACCAATAGAAGTGGCCCGCCCATTCCCCTCCCTCCCCAACCCCATCCCCGCCCAAAAATAAATAAAATAAATAACTCTTAAAAACTACAAATTTCTTGTCAACAGTTCATCACAATAGACTATTAAGATTTTAATCCTAATTAGGAAAAAAAGGTGGAAAATAATACACTGATAAAAAAGTGAACTATTCATACTCTAATTCAGTACAAGCTGTTCTAATTTTATTCCAAATTTGTTCTCTGTAATGGTTTAAAATTTAGCAGTGTTTTCAATTCAGCAAATAATCTGGTTTTCATGTATGTATTTCTTTTAATGGAAGTCAACTTTGTAAAATCATAAAATCCATGCAGGCACCTTGTAGAAAGATCTGAACAAAAAAGAAATGAATGCAAAAGAAAAACACAAAATAAATTAAAAATGTATTTTTGAAAGAGAACACAAAATAAATGTCTTATTGATTTCTAGAAAGAAATCACAGGAAAAAAATGCTGTAATAAATGACATCACTATGTAACAGATAAAGTGAAACAAAATCACCTAAAGCAGGTCAAGAACTGAAACCATAATTACTATAGTAACATTCTGTGAAATTAGAAAACATAAGGAGCTGATCCAAACACAATCTGTTAAAGTTTACTGTGTGCTTACTATAGCTCTAATGATATGTTTGAAAGTGTTTAGGCCAACCTCAACTATCAAGATTCAATATCTGCCAAGGAACATATTATAGATGTTTTTTCTTAGTATAGTTTTAAGGTATCTGAGAGTACTTATATACAAGTTGACATTTAAAAACTACAGGGGCTTCCCCTGGTGGTCCAGTGGGTAAGGACACTGCCTTTCAGTGCAAGGGGCGCCGGTTGGATCCCTGGCCTGGGAAGATGCCACGTGCCGCGGAGCGGCTGGACTTATGTGTCCAACTACCGAGCCGGAGCTCTGGAGTGCATGCGCCCAGAGCCAGCGCTCTGCAACGACAGAGGCCACTGCGATGGGAGGCCCGCAGGAGCCAAAGAACAAAGACCGATGAAAATAGAGAAATGAAAGACCAATAGAAGTGGCCCGCCCATTCCCCTCCCTCCCCAACCCCATCCCCGCCCAAAAATAAATAAAATAAATAACTCTTAAAAACTACAAATTTCTTGTCAACAGTTCATCACAATAGACTATTAAGATTTTAATCCTAATTAGGAAAAAAAGGTGGAAAATAATACACTGATAAAAAAGTGAACTATTCATACTCTAATTCAGTACAAGCTGTTCTAATTTTATTCCAAATTTGTTCTCTGTAATGGTTTAAAATTTAGCAGTGTTTTCAATTCAGCAAATAATCTGGTTTTCATGTATGTATTTCTTTTAATGGAAGTCAACTTTGTAAAATCATAAAATCCATGCAGGCACCTTGTAGAAAGATCTGAACAAAAAAGAAATGAATGCAAAAGAAAAATATTACCTATAATGCAACCACATAGAGATAATTACCACTAAAGGTGCTGAATCCTTTTGTTTCTCTAGCTGTTTTGAATCTTCATACATATTACAACCATTCATAGACATACATAGGATATTTTCCATCAGTTAGGCTGCCTTATTTCAGGTATTATTAATTCTCTCTCTTCCTCCCTTTCTTTCTCCTTTAGTACTCTAATACTCTGTATGAAACAAACTGGCCCTGGATTTGCTGTAGTTTTTCAACATTTCAAACATTTTACAGATGTAATAACCTCCTCCCACCCAGTTATAACTGCTCCCCAGCAAGGTATCTTATCTACTCTTCCTCCAACATTATCAGTACCATTTTCTACTTCAAATTTAACTTGAAATGCCTTTGCTTACCAAATTGGTGTGCCAGAGAAGGCCACACTTATTGTCACAAGATGTGGGTGTGAATCTGTAATGTAACACTTACAAATTCTTGGGAAAACTATTTTTACTTCCTTGGACCTTGTTTAATAATATTTAATGTATAATATAATGCCTCAGATGGTAGAAAATTTGCCTACAATGCAGGAGACCTGGGTTCAATCCCTGGAGAAGAAATGGCTACCCACTCCAGTGTTTTTTCCTGGAGAATTCCATGGATAGAGGAGCTCAGCAGGGTACATTGCATTGGGTTGTACAAAGTTGGACATTGTTGAGCAACTAACATAACACTGTTACGATGCAGTAAAAGAACAAGTATGTAAGAACACAGCATAAAGCTTGACACTTAGTAACAGCAGCTGAACTTCAACATGCCCCACACAACCCAGTCTTCAATCCCACTCACAGATCTTACTTTTCTCCTGGCACCATTTGTAACTACAAATTGGTTGGACACATCATGTCACCTCAGTAGTGTGTTTCCTTAGTTGAGAAACAAAACCATATGACTGTATGGCTTTAGGGCTTCCTCTTTCTATAACATTTTACTGCTGTTTTCAATCTTTTCTCTCCATGAAACTGCATGTTCCTGAAGCTGTGTGAAACTTTTGCTTCTGAGCTGTTCCCCATCCCCCTTTTATTCCTTTGACCTTCTACAGTTTTTAGTACAGTCAAAGAAAATGTGCTGGATGACAAATTGATATTATAATGGGCAATTACAGGCATACAAAATGGAGCTGAGAGGTCAATGAAGGATCTCGTCTCAGATGCATCTTGCACCACTGAAAATCTGCACTGTCTTTGACCTACACCAGGCCCAAGCACACCACCAGTTTTGTTCAGAATGACACCTGCCAGCTGCAGTCTTCTGGGGTCAAGGTCTCTCCCTGTAACTATGTAACCATTTTGGATTCCAACCACCTTTACTTAACAAGCACCCTTACTTCTCGTCATGTCCAAATATTATGACTGATAAACAACTCATGGAACTAACTGCAACCTAGAAGCTTTGCCCTTTGTAAGCCTCCCCCAGTGCACAGCTTTGTGGAGTGCAATTCAAAGGCTTCGAATATGTCTCCTGGACCAAGTCCTAACTTATTTAACGTGAATCTGTAATGTAACACTTACAAATTCTTGGGAAAACTATTTTTACTTCCTTGGACCTTGTTTAATAATATTTAATGTATAATATAATGCCTCAGATGGTAGAAAATTTGCCTACAATGCAGGAGACCTGGGTTCAATCCCTGGAGAAGAAATGGCTACCCACTCCAGTGTTTTTTCCTGGAGAATTCCATGGATAGAGGAGCTCAGCAGGGTACATTGCATGGGGTTGTACAAAGTTGGACATTGTTGAGCAACTAACATAACACTGTTACGATACAGTAAAAGAACAAGTATGTAAGAACACAGCATAAAGCTTGACACTTAGTAACAGCAGCTGAACTTCAACATGCCCCACACAACCCAGTCTTCAATCCCACTCACAGATCTTACTTTTCTCCTGGCACCATTTGTAACTACAAATTGGTTGGACACATCATGTCACCTCAGTAGTGTGTTTCCTTAGTTGAGAAACAAAACCATATGACTGTATGGCTTTAGGGCTTCCTCTTTCTATAACATTTTACTGCTGTTTTCAATCTTTTCTCTCCATGAAACTGCATGTTCCTGAAGCTGTGTGAAACTTTTGCTTCTGAGCTGTTCCCCATCCCCCTTTTATTCCTTTGACCTTCTACAGTTTTTAGTACAGTCAAAGAAAATGTGCTGGATGACAAATTGATATTATAATGGGCAATTACAGGCATACAAAATGGAGCTGAGAGGTCAATGAAGGATCTCGTCTCAGATGCATCTTGCACCACTGAAAATCTGCACTGTCTTTGACCTACACCAGGCCCAAGCACACCACCAGTTTTGTTCAGAATGACACCTGCCAGCTGCAGTCTTCTGGGGTCAAGGTCTCTCCCTGTAACTATGTAACCATTTTGGATTCCAACCACCTTTACTTAACAAGCACCCTTACTTCTCGTCATGTCCAAATATTATGACTGATAAACAACTCATGGAACTAACTGCAACCTAGAAGCTTTGCCCTTTGTAAGCCTCCCCCAGTGCACAGCTTTGTGGAGTGCAATTCAAAGGCTTCCCGAATACGTCTCCTGGACCAAGTCCTAACAAACCCCAAATAAACATCTTTTATTTCAATCAAACCTCGGTTTCTAGAATTTTGCTTACCATACTTAACAGATGTTTCATGATTTTAAAGTCTGCAAAACGTTACACTTTATCTAACAATAAATTAGATAATAATCACCTTAGGAGTCAAAATGCATGATTATTCCAAGAAACCTGCGTTTTAGAAATGAAAGAAAAAATGTTATATTCAAAAGTGGTATTTTTT
The DNA here is from genome assembly GCA_022376925.1 of Tragulus kanchil. Taxonomy (NCBI): domain Eukaryota; kingdom Metazoa; phylum Chordata; class Mammalia; order Artiodactyla; family Tragulidae; genus Tragulus; species Tragulus kanchil. Next base: position 56,302,297 of record JAIOJX010000004.1, read on the forward strand.
AAAAAGTAGTATTTACCATACTGATGGCAGCTCACATTCAACACACTGGCAAACAAGGAATGTTAATTTGTATCTACATTTAAACAAAGAAGCCAAAAAACTTAGAATATATTCTTTTTTCTTCTTGACATATTATTATTCTTCCTGAAATCAACCATGAAAATTTCTAGAAGACTTTGAATATAGAGTATGAATTCCCACTGTGCCAACAGTTTTAATTTAAGATTATACTACGTGCAGTTTACGTTCATGAGTCCATAAATTCTTTTCTCTGGGAGGGGAGATGGAGGATGTAGCACAATATGCTTGAGATTCTGCGCTCCAAAGGATCTTCTTTTTCTCCTCCCATACTTACCTTGCCACAACCAAGCTTAGTGCTTGGCTCGAGAGGAATATTCTGTTAAAGGTAAGTAACATGTTTTCTGGCTGTAAAATATCTATAGAAATTTGAGACATTATAAAAGAATTCATTTTCATCATCTCTGCAGAAGATGTTTGTATCCTCCCTTAAAACACTCCACTTCCCCAAACTAATTCAGTTTATAGCACTGGGGCAATTACAGGCATACAAAATGGAGCTGAGAGGTCAATGAAGGATCTCGTCTCAGATGCATCTTGCACCACTGAAAATCTGCACTGTCTTTGACCTACACCAGGCCCAAGCACACCACCAGTTTTGTTCAGAATGACACCTGCCAGCTGCAGTCTTCTGGGGTCAAGGTCTCTCCCTGTAACTATGTAACCATTTTGGATTCCAACCACCTTTACTTAACAAGCACCCTTACTTCTCGTCATGTCCAAATATTATGACTGATAAACAACTCATGGAACTAACTGCAACCTAGAAGCTTTGCCCTTTGTAAGCCTCCCCCAGTGCACAGCTTTGTGGAGTGCAATTCAAAGGCTTCCCGAATATGTCTCCTGGACCAAGTCCTAACAAACCCCAAATAAACATCTTTTATTTCAATCAAACCTCGGTTTCTAGAATTTTGCTTACCATACTTAACAGATGTTTCATGATTTTAAAGTCTGCAAAACGTTACACTTTATCTAACAATAAATTAGATAATAATCACCTTAGGAGTCAAAATGCATGATTATTCCAAGAAACCTGCGTTTTAGAAATGAAAGAAAAAATGTTATATTCAAAAGTGGTATTTTTTAAAAAGTAGTATTTACCATACTGATGGCAGCTCACATTCAACACACTGGCAAACAAGGAATGTTAATTTGTATCTACATTTAAACAAAGAAGCCAAAAAACTTAGAATATATTCTTTTTTCTTCTTGACATATTATTATTCTTCCTGAAATCAACCATGAAAATTTCTAGAAGACTTTGAATATAGAGTATGAATTCCCACTGTGCCAACAGTTTTAATTTAAGATTATACTACGTGCAGTTTACGTTCATGAGTCCATAAATTCTTTTCTCTGGGAGGGGAGATGGAGGATGTAGCACAATATGCTTGAGATTCTGCGCTCCAAAGGATCTTCTTTTTCTCCTCCCATACTTACCTTGCCACAACCAAGCTTAGTGCTTGGCTCGAGAGGAATATTCTGTTAAAGGTAAGTAACATGTTTTCTGGCTGTAAAATATCTATAGAAATTTGAGACATTATAAAAGAATTCATTTTCATCATCTCTGCAGAAGATGTTTGTATCCTCCCTATTATACACTCCACTTCCCCAAACTAATTCTTTGATAATATCTGAATATATTACCTGAATATTCAATTCTGGGATTCTGTCTTTCACATTTGTCATTATGTTGGTTCATTGCTAGGAGGAGTATGTGTGTTCAGGCAATAAAATTTAAGACTTCAAAGCAGTCATCCTTGGGTATAATGAAATGGAGTATCTTTGCTGTTTTATTTTCAGCTATTCAAATTGTCCTTTCACTGTATTCCCAGTCTACAGCATACTACATAACATGAATTCTACTTTAAAAGTGCATAAAACTTAATTTTGTTGTAAAACTGCTATGGTAACATTCATGATACCTGTTAGGATTGTTGAGATATCTTGGGTTGTTAAAAAACTAGAGCTGGTGATAATTTCTTCAAAAAAAAAATAAAGAACTTTCAGCACTGTACTCAATGAGAATAATTCAGCCCATCATGAATTAGTTCTACTATTCCAGAGAAGCAAAAACTGAGATTTCATACATAACTCTCATGTGAGGAAACAAAAGGACAGAGTAGCGTATTTCATGTGATTTGGCTCAAGTTAAGAGAAAATCCAGGAGTAAAGACCTAAGGTCATTTATTAAAAGGTAGTAATGATAATAATAATTTATTGTTTACAATGTGTCAGAGTCAGTGCTAAGAGCTCCATACATTTAGCATTCTTCCTTTAATCCTCACCACAAACCTGTGAGTAGATATATTTCACAGATGAGGACACCAAGACTTGGGGAGGTAAAATAACCAAATTAAGGTCATGGAATTTGAGGATGACAAGCCCACATCTGGATGACTTCAATTTCAACTAAAAAAGAATTGGATACCTTAGCTACTAAAGCATTCAGCCTGTAGTAACAAGTCCTCAGGACTATTTTCACATCAGGAAAAATAAACGACTGAATGGTGCTTGGGTGATTAACCATCTAGTGTCAACAGTGATGTGTTTTATGCAGGGAACCTTCTTGGCTTTCTTTGCTTTTTACAAAGCTAATAAGAACTAATCACTATAAAGCACCCACTTTTCCACATGAACACTCTCAAAAGTGTCTGAAGTCAGAAGATGATTTTGTAGTTTCAATATGTAACTTATTTAACCACACTGAAAATGCCAAAGGCAATGACACTGAATCAAAGGGTAGGGATTTCCAAGCAGATTTGAATAAGGCTTCTTAAAGCATTTTGAAGTGTCATTAAAATGAAAGTAGGAATTTGTAACCTCAAGAGGTCAAATCTATCTGTATTTTTTTTCTGTGTGCCCTTTATACGCAGCTCTCTGTACTGAATAGGTGAGAAAATGAGGACAGAAAATGCTTTCTGCTGAGGCCCTTCGTAGTATACATACAGAAAGTGTTTTGTACATACAGAGGCATCGAGGACTCACAGCTAGTGAAAAGGAGTAAGGTTGCTATTTTAGATCTAATAGTCTTTATGTTGTATTTAGTACCTATTTGTTACTCAGTGTGCTATAGGAATCAGGCTTTTTTTTTTTTAACCTGATCCTTTAACTCTGGATTCACCCTTCTTTCTTTTTGGCCAGGTACACTGTGAGGCATTTTTGTAGCATCTGTCAATTTTTGTGGTGTAAATATTCCCATCAGGGCTAACTGCACCTACTAAGCTGACATTAGTGAGCACTGAGCCAGGAGAGGGATGGCAAAATCAGCCCTTGCAAGTCAGTACAAGCCAGCTTCACTACACTAATGGTGATAGAAAAGAGATGGAATATAGTTCTCTTGACCAAGAATCCCATTCGGTTTGCACAATAAAATTCAACACTAAAACATGGAAACTTACATTACTATATGTAAAACAGACAGCCAGGGGACGCAAACAGGGCTCTGTAAGAACCTGGAGGGGTGGGATGGGGAGGGAGATGGGAAGGAGGTTCTGGAGGGAAGGGACATATATATACCTATGGCTGATTCCTGTTGATGTTTGGCAGAAAACAAAATTCTGTAAAGCAATTACCCTTCAATTGAAAAAAAAAAAAAAAAAAACTTAAAAAAATAAAAGAACCTTGCCTTAGAAAGATTCCCAATTAGGTATCTATACTCTATTTGCAAAGAGAGGAGATGGAGGTATAATGTGTATCTTTGTAAACGTAACTTCACTATATACTAAGAGAGCTTAAATTTATTATATAATTACTGAAAATAAAGAACAGTGTTCTCTATTTTTATCACATAATATTTAACTCAGTACTGGATACACAGTAAATACATAGTAAGTGCTTATTGAACTTATTGTTGCTGGCATATTTCAGATTTGAGTGTTCACGGAGCATACTCATGCCTTGCCTATCTCTGAGTGACAACAGTCAACAGTGGAAAAGCACTGGAAAAGCTGGAGCCTTGACTTTGCTTTATCTTTAAAAAAACTATGTGGTCTTGGGCAAACCACTTAAACTCATTCAGCCTTGGCTTCAGTTCATTTCAGCTGCTCAGTCTTGTACGACTCATTGCGACTCCATGGACTGCAGCACAGCAGGATTCCCTGTCATTCACCAACTCCTGGAGCTTGCTGAAACTCATGTCCATGGACTCAGAGATGCCATTCAACCATCTCGTCTTCTGTCATGCCCAACTCCTTTAACCTTCTATTTTTCCCAACATCAGGGTCTTTTCCAGTGAGTCGTCTCTTCGCATCAGGCGGCCAAAGTATTGGAGCTTCAGCTTCACCATCATTCCTTCCAATTCACGGCTGATTTCCTTTAGGATTGACTGGTTTGATTTACCTGCAGTCCAAGGGACTCAAGAATCTTCTCCAACCACTGTTCACAGGTATCAGTTCTTCGGTGCTCAGCCTTCTTTATGGACCAGTTCTCACATCCAAACATGACTACTGGGAAAACCATAGCTTTGACTATACGGACTTTTGTTGACAAAGTGATGTCTCTGCTTTTGAATGCACTGTCTAGGTTTGCCGTAGCTTTTCTTCCAAAGAGCAAGCATCTTTTAAGAAAAGCCTTGGTTTACTTACCGGTAAAATGAGATTCTAAAAATGGTTTCTACTATACTTAAAAGCTCTCATTTATAAAAGGTCAAAGATATCCTGAATTCTAATTGAGGAACGTGAATGTTTATTCACTTGTAGCAGCAGTTCAACCTTTATCTTTTGCTATTAACCATTTAACTATTCCTACTTTGATAATGTGCCATCATTTCTAGTTTCCTGTAATAGTTGTAACTAGAGAACAGAAGATTGTATTTACTTTCCAAATCATAGTAAAATGACATTTCATTATCTAAATATCATAAAATCATCCATCACAATTTTAAGCATTAATGCTTAAAACCTTTAACTGGCGTATGGAAGCTATGGTAAAAAAAAAATAGTGAGCATAATGCTTCAGGCTTTACTGAGTTTCTCTTGTAACTCAAATGAATTCTGAAATACAAATGAATGTATCATCTAAGCTACTAGAATGAGGAAGTGGTGATGCCCAAAAGGTGAAATATTGGCAACATAGAAGGGAAATGGCATTTTGAAATACGGTGAAGGCATTAAATGAAGTTAATGCTAAAGCACTTTGCAAATGGTCCTTTTTATGGGGTATCAAGTTACTTTTTGAAAATGAAAAATTATAGAAACTTTACATTTTTTCCTCCTGAAATTAAAGGGAAGCAGCAAAATCATTTATCATAAGACAGGGAGTTTTACAAGAAAAGAAAGAGGAACTAAGAGCAAGTAGAGTAGGTAATCCTAACACTTATCAAAAACAGCTTAGATACTGGCAGGTGAAAATGATAGCAGTGATTTATCCATGAAAATTTCCACTTTACATAAACATTTATTCTAAGGAGGCACTTAAGAGATTACACTTCCACATTCCCCAGCCAACATGAGGGCAGTTTCTCAGTAGAAGTCCATTTTACTATACTGTTGCAACAAAAAGTAAACTATTCTTCTAATGGCCTGATGATCTTTGAGTTTCATCTGGACTATTTACAAATGGATATGCCCAGTTTACATCAATAAGTCAAGTTACATTAACCTTCAAGATAGAACTTGTGATAAAATCTATTTTAAGAGTGAGGAGCAGCAAATGCAATCTATAATCCACCCAATAATAATGTAATCTATAATCCACTCAATAGTGAAAAGTGCTTCCTAGCAAAGTGTACAAACTAAACATCAGCCAAAGATCAAAGTTCTTCTCAAAGCCTAGTGAGAATCAAAATCAAGAGCGTCATAAGAAAAGTTGAAAGGTAGTTCTTTTAAGCTTTCTCAGCAAGTATCAACACAATAACATTTGGGGAGGACAGTCAAATATAGATCATTACTCTCTATTTTTATTCCTGGCATAAAATGTGTGATACTGAAGAGACTGCCCACTTAGAAAACAACTTTGTCCTTGGCATGCCTTTATCAAACTCAGTAAAGAACTTTCTATGAGCATGTAAAAGTTGAGAAAGGGGTCTCCAGCTGAGAGAAAAGCCCCATGAAGGAATCCTGCTGAGACAATACCAGTGAAGCAGGCTTTAGAGTCTGTGGTTTAGTTGCTAGGTTGTGTAGGTGTCTGCCTCTTATGGTTCCATGGACTGTAGCCCACCAGGTTCCTCTCTCCATGGGATTTTTCAGGCAAGAATACTGGAGTGGGTAGCCACTCCCTTCTCCAGGGGATCTTTCCAATCCAGGGACTGAACCCAAGTCTCCGGTATTTCAGGCAGATTCTTTACTGCTGAGTCACTAAGGAAGTCCAATATGCTAACACTACCTGTCACTAGAAATACTATTACTATAATTCCATTCCACAAGGTTAATTAGGAGATAATTTAAAAAAATTTATCTTTAAAACTCTGGAGGTACTATGATGATAAATAACATTCTGCATTATGTCAAATATTAATAAATATTTGGGAATTGTTCCCCTTGAGACATCAATGTGCAGTTGATGACATTTCAGTCTAATGGAATCAATGCTAATTTTCCTACCTTTTTTTTTGGTCTCACTTGCTGATTTCTTCAACATATTTATAGGCAGAATCACTAAAATTATAAATCAGGTTTATTACATAGCTGCTGAATGAAAGACCATTAGTAGATATCAAAAAGATAATGTTCTCCTGAGGAAATAAAACAATCAGAAACCCCACTGTAAAGACAATTACATGATAGAAATACTATTCTTTGCAATGGAAAAGTACACAAGTGAAAATAGTACTACAAAATCAGGCTATTGTACAACAAATTATAACTTGCCTAAGATCTCCCCCTGTTATGATTGCCTGCCAAGGAATTTAGCTAAAGTACAGTGCTGAAAAAATAAAGCTGGGCCCCTCCATCATAGCACATACAGGAAACAACTCAAAATGGATTACAGACCTAAATCTCTAAAACTCAGAAAAAATACAGGAATAAAATGCCATGACCTTAGGAAAAGCCTTCTGAGATATGACACAAACAGCTCGTTATGAAAGATAAAATAAATTGGACTTTAACAAAATTAAAAATGTTTATGCTTCAAATAAGGCCATGAAAGTTAAAAAAACCCACAGATTAGGAGAAAATATTTTCCAAGCATGTATCTGATGACAGACTTGCATCAAAAACACATATATAATACATATGACTAATCTGAGAACATACACATCTGTAAACAACAAAACTCTGTAAAAGTTAAAAGTAAAATAAAAGTTAAAAACAAACAAACAAAAAACACATATATAACTTCTACAAATCAGTCTTTATGAATCAATCAGTATGAATCTTATGTCTTTTTATAAGACAAAAAACTCAGCCTAAAATGTATGTGAAGGATGGCCATTTTTCCAAAGATATACAAATGGTCAACACTCACATGAAAAACCAGTATACATTACTATCCATTACGGAAATGTGAGATAATTTTGCAGCAACTAAATTGTTATAACAAAAAGACAAATGATGATAACTGTTGGTGAACATGTGAACAACAGGAAGCATCATGAACTGCTAGTGCCTGTGTCTGAGAGTAAAATGCGAGAGCCCCTTTGAAAATACTCCACAAGTCCCTCAAAAGGTTAAACACAGAGTTACCTCATCAAGCATCAACTGCCCTTCTCTCAACTAGGTAGGCCTCTACCTTTTGGCCTTCTGGGCCCACCCTTTCTGAGACCAGTTTTAGCAAAAATCCTACCAATTCAGTTTAGTGAGAATCCCCGACTTTGATGTTCTAATTTCTTGGCCTGTCTTTAGAAGACCTTTGCAGAATCACTAAAATTATAAATCAGGTTTATTACATAGCTGCTGAATGAAAGACCATTAGTAGATATCAAAAAGATAATGTTCTCCTGAGGAAATAAAACAATCAGAAACCCCACTGTAAAGACAATTACATGATAGAAATACTATTCTTTGCAATGGAAAAGTACACAAGTGAAAATAGTACTACAAAATCAGGCTATTGTACAACAAATTATAACTTGCCTAAGATCTCCCCCTGTTATGATTGCCTGCCAAGGAATTTAGCTAAAGTACAGTGCTGAAAAAATAAAGCTGGGCCCCTCCATCATAGCACATACAGGAAACAACTCAAAATGGATTACAGACCTAAATCTCTAAAACTCAGAAAAAATACAGGAATAAAATGCCATGACCTTAGGAAAAGCCTTCTGAGATATGACACAAACAGCTCGTTATGAAAGATAAAATAAATTGGACTTTAACAAAATTAAAAATGTTTATGCTTCAAATAAGGCCATGAAAGTTAAAAAAACCCACAGATTAGGAGAAAATATTTTCCAAGCATGTATCTGATGACAGACTTGCATCAAAAACACATATATAATACATATGACTAATCTGAGAACATACACATCTGTAAACAACAAAACTCTGTAAAAGTTAAAAGTAAAATAAAAGTTAAAACAAACAAACAAAAAACACATATATAACTTCTACAAATCAGTCTTTATGAATCAATCAGTATGAATCTTATGTCTTTTTATAAGACAAAAAACTCAGCCTAAAATGTATGTGAAGGATGGCCATTTTTCCAAAGATATACAAATGGTCAACACTCACATGAAAAACCAGTATACATTACTATCCATTACGGAAATGTGAGATAATTTTGCAGCAACTAAATTGTTATAACAAAAAGACAAATGATGATAACTGTTGGTGAACATGTGAACAACAGGAAGCATCATGAACTGCTAGTGCCTGTGTCTGAGAGTAAAATGCGAGAGCCCCTTTGAAAATACTCCACAAGTCCCTCAAAAGGTTAAACACAGAGTTACCTCATCAAGCATCAACTGCCCTTCTCTCAACTAGGTAGGCCTCTACCTTTTGGCCTTCTGGGCCCACCCTTTCTGAGACCAGTTTTAGCAAAAATCCTACCAATTCAGTTTAGTGAGAATCCCCGACTTTGATGTTCTAATTTCTTGGCCTGTCTTTAGAAGACTCTCTTTAAGTCTGTTCAGTAAGAATCACCTCCCCTCAACCCGTCTTCTCTGAGAATTTTTCAACCCTTACTCTGCTCAATGGGTGTAAGTTTTTACTTTTTTTTTTTTTTTTGGTCATATTCAGAACTGAGCTCAGTTCAATACTGAAATCTCCTTTTCCCTATTGCAATCGTTTCTGAATAAAATCTGTTATCATTCTGACCAGTGTTTGGCTCTGTTTCTCTCTCATAATTATCAAGAGAACTCAAAACACATTTAATCATACAAATACCTTTAGACAGGTATTTATAGCGGCATTATTCATTATAGCCAAAAAGTGAAAACAACTCATATTTTCATCAACTGATTAATAGATAAGTAAAATGTGGATCTATCTGTACAATGGAATATAACACGACAAATAAATTGAAATACTGAAACATGCTACAAGATGAGCCTTGAACACATAAATGATGGGAGCCGGCTACATAAGAGCAAATATTATATGATTCTACTTGTATGAAATGTCTGAAATAGACTAATCTATAGGGATAGGAGGTGGATGAGCGGTTGCCGAGACCGGAGTTGGGGGTTTAGAGGAGAATAGGATTGATTGTTCTGGGATGAAGAAAATGTCCCCAAATTGATTTTGATAAAAGTTGCCGAAATCAGTCATCATAGTGATTTTACTGTATAATTTAAAGACTGTATTATATTGTAAGTAAATTACATAGCAGTAAAGCTGTTAAATTTAAAAAAAGTAATGAACATTTATATTTCACATCAGGAAGGAGATAAAATCCTAAGTCAAATATTATTTTTCTTTAATGTTATTAATATAAAATTTTCACAACTCTCAAAAATTAAAGGGTAGAGAATTAAAACTCTATAGAACCTAAACAACAAATAATTTAAAATAAGGATATCTATCATCTATCTAGGCTTCTCAGGTGGAACCGGTGGTAAAGAACCTACCGGCCAGTGCAGGAGACATACATGATTGCAGTTTGATGCCTAGATCAGGAAGATCCCCTGGAGGAGGGCATGGTAACCTACTCCCGTATCCTTGCCTGGAGAATCCCACAGACAGAGGAGCCTGGCGGGCTATCATCCACTGTGGCACAAAGTGTCAGACACAACTAAGCACACATGTATATCATCTATCTCAAAATAAGAAATGGAAATAAAGTTCAGAAGCAGCTATGAAACTGACCTTATTCTGTTGTACAACTGAGCTGCTTTGGTACAATGGAAAATCCTAGGACTTAGAAAGGGGTCAGTTATCAGAGTGTGCTCTGCTTAAATTGTAATCTGTTTTGTGAGACTTAGCTGCTCCTCGGCATGTCTGTTTCTGTTTCCTGTTCTATAAATTTGACTAGAACATCTTACCTTCTGGGAATATTGGAGAAAATGGATATGATACAAATAAGAGTTCACTGTGAATTGATACACAAGCAAATTTTAGTACACTGTGTTTGTGCTCAGCTGTTTCCAACTCTTGGCAACTCCGTGGACTATAGCCCACCAGGCTCTTCTCTCTATGGGATTTTTCAGGCAAGAATACTGGAGTGGGTTGCCATTTCCTCCTCCAGGGGATCCTCTGACTCTGGGACTGAATCTGCACCTCCTTCAATGGCAGGCAGATTCTTTACCACACTCATGTAAATTTGAGTTCAGTTTAGTTTAGGTTTATTAAAGAACTGGTTGAATCATTACCATTATACAACAAGGGCTTAAAAATCATCTAGCAAAACAAATAAAACAAACAAACAAAAAACCCAATAGTTACTTCTTTTAAGCTTGATAAATTTTAAGAGGCAGGGAGAAATAATCATTAGGTTTCAATCTAGAATATGAACTATACAATTCAACTGAATACAGCAATCATGAAATTCACATAAATTTAGAGGCACTGTCTTAAGACAAATATTTATTTCACAAGATTTGTTTTCTTTTAGCTATACTGATATAATAGGAATTCAGGAATCAGAGACACAAAACTTTCTTTTCACTCTTTAAACAAGAATATAAGTTGATGGAGATAATTACCTCAGACTTCATAACAATAAACTTATCAAGAGGGTGAAACATAACTCTCTTTAAAATGAAAATGTAATTGAAATGGCTTTTTGTTGTTGTTGTTCAAGAGGATTATTTCCATAATAAAGCATCTCAGATCACTTGTCTGATGATTGATTCTTTTTGGGAAAAAAAAATCTCAAGATAAGCAATCTGTGGGAGTTGGCTTACAAAGCAGGAATACAGTATTCTTGACCATCTGCTTCTCTTTGTGTTGGAAAGTTTTTAGGACTTAAATGAATGAAATGTTCAGAAGCAGCTATGAAACTGACCTTATTCTGGACATGATGTTTGTAATGAATCCTGCTTAGAAAGGGGTCAGTTATCAGAGTGTGCTCTGCTTAAATTGTAATCTGTTTTGTGAGACTTAGCTGCTCCTCGGCATGTCTGTTTCTGTTTCCTGTTCTATAAATTTGACTAGAACATCTTACCTTCTGGGAATATTGGAGAAAATGGATATGATACAAATAAGAGTTCACTGTGAATTGATACACAAGCAAATTTTAGTACACTGTGTTTGTGCTCAGCTGTTTCCAACTCTTGGCAACTCCGTGGACTATAGCCCACCAGGCTCTTCTCTCTATGGGATTTTTCAGGCAAGAATACTGGAGTGGGTTGCCATTTCCTCCTCCAGGGGATCCTCTGACTCTGGGACTGAATCTGCACCTCCTTCAATGGCAGGCAGATTCTTTACCACACTCATGTAAATTTGAGTTCAGTTTAGTTTAGGTTTATTAAAGAACTGGTTGAATCATTACCATTATACAACAAGGGCTTAAAAATCATCTAGCAAAACAAATAAAACAAACAAACAAAAAACCCAATAGTTACTTCTTTTAAGCTTGATAAATTTTAAGAGGCAGGAGAAATAATAATTAGGTTTCAATCTAGAATATGAACCATACAATTCAACTGAATACAGCAATCATGAAATTCACATAAATTTAGAGGCACTGTCTTAAGACAAATATTTATTTCACAAGATTTGTTTTCTTTTAGCTATACTGATATAATAGGAATTCAGGAATCAGAGACACAAAACTTTCTTTTCACTCTTTAAACAAGAATATAAGTTGATGGAGATAATTACCTCAGACTTCATAACAATAAACTTATCAAGAGGGTGAAACATAACTCTCTTTAAAATGAAAATGTAATTGAAATGGCTTTTTGTTGTTGTTGTTCAAGAGGATTATTTCCATAATAAAGCATCTCAGATCACTTGTCTGATGATTGATTCTTTTTGGGAAAAAAAAATCTCAAGATAAGCAATCTGTGGGAGTTGGCTTACAAAGCAGGAATACAGTATTCTTGACCATCTGCTTCTCTTTGTGTTAGTATACTTATGTAATATTGTTTCATATAGGCTGACTTAGATTGCGTTCATAAACTTCCTTAGTGTATAGAACACATATACAGTATAGAAAGCAAGAGATGAATCTGGGGAATATACAGGTTCAGAAAAGGAGTAGGCATGACTGGAGACTAAATCACATTTACACTCTGGAATAAGAGTGATCAGGCTTAAAATATTGAGAAATCTCACACTGAATCTGTAATGGTCTTGCTTAACAAATAAAACATCTCTGAAATGTCTCAGTTGCTATCTTACTATTCAGTCTTTCCAATACGGAAGATAAATGAGAAACGATACTCGAAAGGATGCAAATTATTAAAATTTGTGGGGACTGTGTAAGAGCTGTCCAGAGGGCCCCTCATTTTGTTCAGGTGTGAACACAAGCCTTTTCATCTTTGGTCTAATGATTGTATATGAAAGCAAACTCAGGAATTCAGGGACCCAGTGATACATCTGAGGAACATTAAATTATAGACTTGCAGAGAAAAAAAGGAGCCAACGTAGGGCTTTCTGGAGAGTCCCTCAATTAAGTAAGAAAACATACCTAATGAGTTCTTCAAGATGTCTGCTTACAAGACAGACTCAGTAAATATGATCTTTAACCAGCTTCATTAGAACCACTGACTATTCACTGAAGAAGGGGAAATAGGTAGATTTCTGGAGTGAAGTGAAAAACAGAAGGAGATTAATAAACACCACAGTTTTTCTGACTGGGTTTAAGTCATACTACTTAATTTATTTTGAAATTGAAAATATCATTAAAGGGCATGAGATTTGTGGTTTTCCTTTAAACAAGAATATAAGTTGATGGAGATAATTACCTCAGACTTCATAACAATAAACTTATCAAGAGGGTGAAACATAACTCTCTTTAAAATGAAAATGTAATTGAAATGGCTTTTTGTTGTTGTTGTTCAAGAGGATTATTTCCATAATAAAGCATCTCAGATCACTTGTCTGATGATTGATTCTTTTTGGGAAAAAAAAATCTCAAGATAAGCAATCTGTGGGAGTTGGCTTACAAAGCAGGAATACAGTATTCTTGACCATCTGCTTCTCTTTGTGTTAGTATACTTATGTAATATTGTTTCATATAGGCTGACTTAGATTGCGTTCATAAACTTCCTTAGTGTATAGAACACATATACAGTATAGAAAGCAAGAGATGAATCTGGGGAATATACAGGTTCAGAAAAGGAGTAGGCATGACTGGAGACTAAATCACATTTACACTCTGGAATAAGAGTGATCAGGCTTAAAATATTGAGAAATCTCACACTGAATCTGTAATGGTCTTGCTTAACAAATAAAACATCTCTGAAATGTCTCAGTTGCTATCTTACTATTCAGTCTTTCAAATACGGAAGATAAATGAAACACGATACTCGAAAGGCTGCAAATTATTAAAATTTGTGGGGACTGTGTAAGAGCTGTCCAGAGGGCCCCTCATTTTGTTCAGGTGTGAACACAAGCCTTTTCATCTTTGGTCTAATGATTGTATATGAAAGCAAACTCAGGAATTCAGGGACCCAGTGATACATCTGAGGAACATTAAATTATAGACTTGCAGAGAAAAAAAGGAGCCAACGTAGGGCTTTCTGGAGAGTCCCTCAATTAAGTAAGAAAACATACCTAATGAGTTCTTCAAGATGTCTGCTTACAAGACAGACTCAGTAAATATGATCTTTAACCAGCTTCATTAGAACCACTGACTATTCACTGAAGAAGGGGAAATAGGTAGATTTCTGGAGTGAAGTGAAAAACAGAAGGAGATTAATAAACACCACAGTTTTTCTGACTGGGTTTAAGTCATACTACTTAATTTATTTTGAAATTGAAAATATCATTAAAGGGCATGAGATTTTTGTGGTTTTCAAAAGGGGGCAAAGTTTAAAAAGTTGTTTGAGGATGGTCTATAAATTCTATCTAAAATATTTTATTAAATTAACACTAAGCTTCCTAAGTGACTTTGAAATGCATAGACGCAAGGCGTGTATTGAGAGCTGTCTTCGGTAACTGGAGCTTCCAGATTCTTAATAAGCATTTAAGTACTCTTAATTCTCTTTAAACTAATTTTTAATTAAGTTGGTCTCAAAGACCTTAAAGAAATTAAAGAATATTCATTATGATTGTTTTTCTTATGGCAAGAGCTACCATTTTAGAGAGATTCTGAAAGTACAGGGCAGTGACTAAACTCTAGACATTAAAAGGGTTTTTTAGGCCTGGCAACAGATTATGGTTAAAAAAAAAAAAGGAATTACATTGTTTGCAAGTAGATGACCACTTGTATAAACAAACACGCATTTTATAACTACAGAATTAAAACCTGTCATTATTAATAAGTAGATTAAATTTTTTTTACAAAAGTATATTTAATCTATAGTTTTAAGGATAGCTTTTCCCAAAACTGGATTGCCAGCAAGGCTCATTTTAACTTGACTATATCAAGTCAAAATGTACTTTTTATTTGTATAGCTTATTTAAAATATATTTTGGAAAAATAAATGAAATCTTTTCCAAGAGGAGTATTTCATTTCCTTTTCTCTTAACATTTCATCAGCACTTTCTGCATTTTCAGAAGAACTCGAGTTCTTTGAAGAGTATTTTAGCCAGAGAGAAAACCAGGCAATTTTTACACTAGCTAAAAACCCTTTTTTAAAAATGTAATGGAAGTGTGGTTACTTTGGAATGACCTACAACTATTTTTACATGTGGTTCTAAGGCTAAATAAACTGGAACTGCAATGCAATGCTAAGTGATGATCTTCCAGATTTTAGTCCCATCCCCTGGCCAGTTTCCCTGTTGACTGTCTCTTGTCTATATTTAAGAGCTGACTACATATCCCACTGTGGGAAAACACTGTTCCTTTTCAAACTGAAGTTCTACATTAAGTTTCAATTTCCAGTTGACTCATCAAAACAAAGCTGGTTTGGAAAGGGGAAAAATCATAAATTGCTTACATCTTTTCAACCTAAAACATTATTCATAATCTGCCAGTGATGATGGCTAAGCCATCTGGGGAATATGATGGGTACTTGGGGAGAAAAAAATCTGTCACAGTGCACTGAAGAAATGACATGTATGAAAGTCTCAAGGTTGCCTCATAGTTCAGTGACGACTTTCAGGTATTTTGGAATAGACAAGTTGTGAATTCATATACACACAAGTCACAAACATTTATCTACTAAACAGCTTTACGTGGACAAGGGGATGACAGAGGATGAGATGGCTGGATAGTATCACTGATTCAATGGACATGAACAGTAACAACAAAGCATGGACACACATGTTAAATAAAATCATGAGTTATTAGAAGCAAGAAATAAATGAGTAAGACAAATTAATATAGGTAATGATTGGGAGCTAGGACATTTTACTATAATTAAAGTGAAATTCTCTATATGTATACTATTAAGTATGGGCATATAACATAGTTTTGTGATGCATATTACACTATATAATACATTTATATATAGGAAAGCACATGTAAATAAACATATATACATAAATATGTATAATCTGTATCACTAGTTTGCTATGCAAAGAAAAATACATACAAATATCTTATGTGAGGGTGTGCTACATCACTTCAGTCGTATTTGACTCTTTGTAACCCTGTGGACAATAAACCGTCAGGATCCTCTATCCACGGGATTCACAAGGCAAGAATACTGGAGTGGGTTGCCATACCCTCCTCCAGGGGATCTTCCCAACCTAGGGATCGAACCCACAACTCTTAGTTTCCTGCATTCACTGTTTGTCTCCTGCAGGGTTTTTATCATTACAGGAAGCCCACAGATATCTCACAGGCATATGAAATATTAGAATACATAATTAGCGATATGGCCTTAAAATAAAAATAGTTTGAGAGAGGAAGAATTTTGAACTCTAGTGCTAGTCGAATCAAACATTTCTCTAATTTCCTTTTTGCTATCAGAGTGAAGTTTGCTGGTTGACAATGTAGATTTGTATTAATTCCTGATAAAACTTCGGCATTTTTTTATGAGACTTATTTCAGCCAGTTTTATCAAGAATGTACCAAATTCAGTTTGGTACTTGACCCTATTTATTACTTTACAGAAGCTTTAAAAATGAGATGAAAAGAAACAACATTTTCTCTAAAATTGACTTACTGTCCTCTGACACAGTTGAGAGACTATGTATGTTAATTCTGTATTAATAAAATGATTATTGATCACTTATTCACTGAACTCTCAACATTAATGGTACAATTAAGAAGCTTTCAAACCTATTATTAATTTTGATTTTAGTACTATAAATTGATAAAAATGTTGACTAGAGTAAGTTCAGTATCAAGGAAAAATATGAAATAATTCTTTTACATTTGGATTATGGACTCCTCTCTTCTTCAAATATTTCTTTAAAACACCTTGGGGGAATCTATAGCAATTTTATCTTCACTGAAGAAAAAGGAGACCAACAAGGCATACTTTAAATTTGTCTGGTTTCCAAATAAATCCCTCCGACCCCTTTCAGATATAGACAGAGAGAACACTGAAGAATTCTGCCTCCCAAAATGCAGATGATAAGAGGTACTGCGGTCATTTCCACTGATCTGCATATATAAGGAAACCATGTAAATAAACATATATACATAAATATGTATAATCTGTATCACTAGTTTGCTATGCAAAGAAAAATACATACAAATATCTTATGTGAGGGTGTGCTACATCACTTCAGTCGTATTTGACTCTTTGTAACCCTGTGGACAATAAACCGTCAGGATCCTCTATCCACGGGATTCACAAGGCAAGAATACTGGAGTGGGTTGCCATACCCTCCTCCAGGGGATCTTCCCAACCTAGGGATCGAACCCACAACTCTTAGTTTCCTGCATTCACTGTTTGTCTCCTGCAGGGTTTTTATCATTACAGGAAGCCCACAGATATCTCACAGGCATATGAAATATTAGAATACATAATTAGCGATATGGCCTTAAAATAAAAATAGTTTGAGAGAGGAAGAATTTTGAACTCTAGTGCTAGTCGAATCAAACATTTCTCTAATTTCCTTTTTGCTATCAGAGTGAAGTTTGCTGGTTGACAATGTAGATTTGTATTAATTCCTGATAAAACTTCGGCATTTTTTTATGAGACTTATTTCAGCCAGTTTTATCAAGAATGTACCAAATTCAGTTTGGTACTTGACCCTATTTATTACTTTACAGAAGCTTTAAAAATGAGATGAAAAGAAACAACATTTTCTCTAAAATTGACTTACTGTCCTCTGACACAGTTGAGAGACTATGTATGTTAATTCTGTATTAATAAAATGATTATTGATCACTTATTCACTGAACTCTCAACATTAATGGTACAATTAAGAAGCTTTCAAACCTATTATTAATTTTGATTTTAGTACTATAAATTGATAAAAATGTTGACTAGAGTAAGTTCAGTATCAAGGAAAAATATGAAATAATTCTTTTACATTTGGATTATGGACTCCTCTCTTCTTCAAATATTTCTTTAAAACACCTTGGGGGAATCTATAGCAATTTTATCTTCACTGAAGAAAAAGGAGACCAACAAGGCATACTTTAAATTTGTCTGGTTTCCAAATAAATCCCTCCGACCCCTTTCAGATATAGACAGAGAGAAACACTGAAGAATTCTGCCTCCCAAAAATGCAGATGATAAGAGGTACTGCGGTCATTTCCACTGATCTGCATATTTAGTGCAGACCATCCTGCTGGAAAAATATCACATTCAAATGTGACTGAGCTGTGCATTTGTATTCATTCCACCATGGAAACAGTTTGAATGCTTTTCTCTGGAGACTTATGTATCTCAGTGACAGCTGCATTGCCACAATACGCTGAAGTGGCTCATCTTGACAGGTCATATCCTGGATTCCACATTCTGAATGGCAGCTGGGATACCAGAGAGTTTTCTCACAGTGGGTAGGCCCTGAATTTAATCAGGCCCTCCCTGGCTTCCGTGACAAAGCTGCACGTGCAGATTCAGGCCGTTCTGAGAAGTTCAAGATGTACCTTTGTCACTGCCTAAATAGCAGTGGCATTCACAGCAGCAGTTCCTGCGGCTCTGTGACAACCTAAGTGCTAAGCACCTTCTAACATCGCGGATGTCCTGTGTCCTAGTGCAGCGCCTTTTCCTGACACCACAGGCAGCCTTGGCCCACGCACACAGCTGGTAAACACTGGTTAAGTGATTCAAGTTGCAAACTGAAGTCTTTGCCTGTATCTATTTATCTGTGTCCATTACAGATGTATAAAGTGAAATAAAAAAGAAAACTTCTTAATTTAGTTCTGGGACACCTGGCCAAGCAAAGCAAATCTATGATTGCAATAACAAGACATGAGTCCTCTCTCATTCGCTGGAAAGTGAACCACCTGTCCTAGGTGAGTCCCTGTCTCTTTCTGGGGATGACTATTCAGTCCTTCAGAGTGCGTCATCAACTGGGGACTGCATAAACCAACCACAGTGCAAAACAACCCTGGGGATCTGCCCCAAATTAACATTGGTCCAGAGCACCTGAGACAGCAACTCTCTGCTCTGCCTCTGGAAACTGAGCGATTTTAGTACTATAAATTGATAAAAATGTTGACTAGAGTAAGTTCAGTATCAAGGAAAAATATGAAATAATTCTTTTACATTTGGATTATGGACTCCTCTCTTCTTCAAATATTTCTTTAAAACACCTTGGGGGAATCTATAGCAATTTTATCTTCACTGAAGAAAAAGGAGACCAACAAGGCATACTTTAAATTTGTCTGGTTTCCAAATAAATCCCTCCGACCCCTTTCAGATATAGACAGAGAGAACACTGAAGAATTCTGCCTCCCAAAAATGCAGATGATAAGAGGTACTGCGGTCATTTCCACTGATCTGCATATTTAGTGCAGACCATCCTGCTGGAAAAATATCACATTCAAATGTGACTGAGCTGTGCATTTGTATTCATTCCACCATGGAAACAGTTTGAATGCTTTTCTCTGGAGACTTATGTATCTCAGTGACAGCTGCATTGCCACAATACGCTGAAGTGGCTCATCTTGACAGGTCATATCCTGGATTCCACATTCTGAATGGCAGCTGGGATACCAGAGAGTTTTCTCACAGTGGGTAGGCCCTGAATTTAATCAGGCCCTCCCTGGCTTCCGTGACAAAGCTGCACGTGCAGATTCAGGCCGTTCTGAGAAGTTCAAGATGTACCTTTGTCACTGCCTAAATAGCAGTGGCATTCACAGCAGCAGTTCCTGCGGCTCTGTGACAACCTAAGTGCTAAGCACCTTCTAACATCGCGGATGTCCTGTGTCCTAGTGCAGCGCCTTTTCCTGACACCACAGGCAGCCTTGGCCCACGCACACAGCTGGTAAACACTGGTTAAGTGATTCAAGTTGCAAACTGAAGTCTTTGCCTGTATCTATTTATCTGTGTCCATTACAGATGTATAAAGTGAAATAAAAAAGAAAACTTCTTAATTTAGTTCTGGGACACCTGGCCAAGCAAAGCAAATCTATGATTGCAATAACAAGACATGAGTCCTCTCTCATTCGCTGGAAAGTGAACCACCTGTCCTAGGTGAGTCCCTGTCTCTTTCTGGGGATGACTATTCAGTCCTTCAGAGTGCGTCATCAACTGGGGACTGCATAAACCAACCACAGTGCAAAATCTAATGCCCCCGATGCATTTAATGCACTGAAAAAAAAAGTATTCCCCTCAGCTATTCAGTACCCCCATGTGCCAGAGCATTGGTCCAGAGCACCTGAGACAGCAACTCTCTGCTCTGCCCTCTGGAAACTCAGAGCTCTACTGCTCACTCCCTGAGATCTCTGAAAGATGTACCTCTCAGAAAACCTTTCTGAACGAGGTTTCTAAAGATGTAAAAAAAAGTTCTTTGTTAGATGAGAACATAGGTTGAATTTCAGATTTCAAAGTACATCTTTGTAAAAATATTCCTTTCAAGTCAAAAGTCTAGACTGTGCCTCGGCTTTTCTCCCTTGTGGGACTCCAAAGACATGGAGAGCCATGTTTCATGGTTAAACATGCAGTTTGCCTGTGGAATCTCTAGTAGGAGGTTCTAGCATTTTAAGAGAGGAGGACCAGCCATATATATGGAGTGTGGAAGATGTTAGTCCACAAGGTCAATTCAGTCCACACCACTCCCTACAGAGCAAGAGGCGGGGCTTGCAAACCAGGAGTTCCTGCCCAGCAATGGCTCTCTCTTTCCCCTTCAAAGTAGTTATCTTTAGACTGGATGACCTCTCCTTTCTTTGTTTCCTCTCCTGGATTAGAAATTAAACCTTAATCTTGTTTTCAAACATAGGCACATATATTCTGTTTTATCCATTTTTCTTAACTCCTCCCAGTTGCTGCCTAAGCTTTGATAAATCTTTTCACTTACTTGAAGTTTTTTTTTTTTTTTGGTCTTAATTCTATTTTAGAGTAATAAAGAAAAGGTTGAAAAGAAAAAGCTATGGACAGTGACAGATCTATAATAGGGAAAGGAAGGTTGTAAGTTTAACAGAAAATGGACATAATAAATCACTTATGTTCTTGCCTTCTAAAATGCCTGAAGATATCTTTTAGAATTACCACAATGTTTCCACCTAGAAACCTATTCTCTCCTAAGGAAAGTGAACCACCTGTCCTAGGTGAGTCCCTGTCTCTTTCTGGGGATGACTATTCAGTCCTTCAGAGTGCGTCATCAACTGGGGACTGCATAAACCAACCACAGTGCAAAATCTAATGCCCCCGATGCATTTAATGCACTGAAAAAAAAAGTATTCCCCTCAGCTATTCAGTACCCCCATGTGCCAGAGCATTGGTCCAGAGCACCTGAGACAGCAACTCTCTGCTCTGCCCTCTGGAAACTCAGAGCTCTACTGCTCACTCCCTGAGATCTCTGAAAGATGTACCTCTCAGAAAACCTTTCTGAACGAGGTTTCTAAAGATGTAAAAAAAAGTTCTTTGTTAGATGAGAACATAGGTTGAATTTCAGATTTCAAAGTACATCTTTGTAAAAATATTCCTTTCAAGTCAAAAGTCTAGACTGTGCCTCGGCTTTTCTCCCTTGTGGGACTCCAAAGACATGGAGAGCCATGTTTCATGGTTAAACATGCAGTTTGCCTGTGGAATCTCTAGTAGGAGGTTCTAGCATTTTAAGAGAGGAGGACCAGCCATATATATGGAGTGTGGAAGATGTTAGTCCACAAGGTCAATTCAGTCCACACCACTCCCTACAGAGCAAGAGACGAGAGCTTGCAAACCAGGAGTTCCTGCCCAGCAATGGCTCTCTCTTTCCCCTTCAAAGTAGTTATCTTTAGACTGGATGACCTCTCCTTTCTTTGTTTCCTCTCCTGGATTAGAAATTAAACCTTAATCTTGTTTTCAAACATAGGCACATATATTCTGTTTTATCCATTTTTCTTAACTCCTCCCAGTTGCTGCCTAAGCTTTGATAAATCTTTTCACTTACTTGAAGTTTTTTTTTTTTTTGGTCTTAATTCTATTTTAGAGTAATAAAGAAAAGGTTGAAAAGAAAAAGCTATGGACAGTGACAGATCTATAATAGGGAAAGGAAGGTTGTAAGTTTAACAGAAAATGGACATAATAAATCACTTATGTTCTTGCCTTCTAAAATGCCTGAAGATATCTTTTAGAATTACCACAATGTTTCCACCTAGAAACCTATTCTCTCCTAAGCAAAACTAACTTTTCTAAAGTCAAATTAAACAAGATAAAAAGATACAAAACATTACCTATTTGTTATTTATGCTGTAGGTACTACTGATGACAATAGTGATGTTTTTCTCATCTTTGGCTATGAATGCACAACATTAAAAAGAAGGGGTTTGTGTAGCTCGGTCTAAAAGTATTTATCTCTTTACAAAAATTTTTAAAATGTTGGATAAGGCTTGTTCCAAGAGACAAACAATTGAAAAGCAGCAGAGTTTAGCAAGATGTATCACTGAACAGTAGTTATGGCCACACTGGAGCCACAGTGATAGGATTCAATGCCATGGCTACCACTAACTGAGTGAACTTGTACAAGATACTTAACTTTGTTGTATCTCACTCCATCATTATCATGCCATTATCAATAAGATTCATCTTTTAGATTTGTTATAGTGACTAAGTAAGTTAGTTTGTAAAGTAATACAAACAATGTCCAGCACTTAGTACTATTGTATTTATTGTTGAATATAACACCCAATAAGAAAGCAACTTTTAAAAGCTTGACCCATTTCTAAGTTAGAATCCATGAACATGAAGCAATTATCTATATAAGACAAAGACGTTTTTCCTCCGAATCCAAGAAAATCTTTCAAAGCCTCAGAAGACCTATTTTATGTCTTGTAATATTTTTGAGAGATAATATATTGTAATAATGTTTGTGAATTTAGGCAAGCAGTCAAGGACACTTTCATCAAGAATGATATGGCAAAGCATTATTGTGTTATTTAGAAAAAGATGTCTTTTAGAATGGTTCTGTGGTATTTGTCTCTGTGTGTGCATACATGTATAGAAACACAAATGTATATGTGTACAAATACAACTAAAATTAATTTTCAAAAGAGATACAAATGAATTCTACAGAGGATTAAGTATAGAGTCATATGTATTTATATAACCATCCTGCATATGACTCCAAATCTAAGTATTACATCTTATTAATTTGCTTAGGTTGCCACTATAAGTAGTATTGCAAGAACAAATTAATAAAATATAGTAAGACCCAGCACATTAGTTCTTAAAATTTACATCCACTTCTTCTCAAAATAAACCCTACTGTAAATACATCATATAGGACTGATAATCAGTGTACATTGATAACTCTCTTTAATAATATTAACTGAAATCACTGATGCTACCAGTAGATCATTGGTAATGTTATAAAATTATATTTATACATTATAAATTACTTTTGGAAATATTTCTCTTTTTTGCATTTATGCCCCAGTCCTTCAGTGCCCACTTAGCTCTGAAAATCTACCATCTTTGTGTACTCTGCTGGGGAACAAGTACAGAACAAGATGTGCTCTTATCTCAAAAAGAAACTTATAAATCCACCCATTATTCTATCATGAGGATTAAATGAGAAAACAAATGTTGAATAAACAGGTATTCTTAGGGCTGTTGTCCTTCCTCCCATGCAGAGACACACAACTCTTCTCTAGCTTGTTCTCCCATCTCCATCCTACTTCCCCATATCCATTTCCCCTCATTCTCTGCCACTCTGCTACCTAACCTTCCACTGGAGTTGCAGTCCAGTTATTAGCTAGGTAGAGTGCTCCTAGATGGATCAGATGCAATCATTTCTGAGGGGACACTCCCAAAAAAGTCTTTTCATTTTAAAAATTCTCATTAGATTAAGTCTGAATTTTCTACATTATTATTATTGTTTTTGGCAAGAGGGTAGATGAGTGACATAGGGGTTGAGACACTACAGGAATCTATAGACATGAGTTGAAAATACCTGAGCACATTCTCAGGATCTAGAGCCAAACTTCTATTTAAAACATTGATTCCTGAAAAGACTTGCAATTTATCTCTAAGCTCTAAACAGAAACTCATTTTGCTTACATATAACACCTCTTATTGTTCTACACAGATACTGGTTATCAATCATAGAGACTTCATATCTAGATACATTAAAAGTGTTGTGTTCATTCTTACTTAAAACAAGAGCTCTGATACAAATCAATCACACTTTGGGTTTTATCTTTCTTTTCTTTTTTTTTTTAAACTTAACTCCACATGGACTAGTTTTTCTTTTGAGGCTCTGTGGGTGCACCACAGTTTTTGCAATTAGACCTAAAATGCGCTACTGTGCTACTGTGTATCTGGGACATATGCCTGAGGGAAGCCTTCCCAATTCTTAAAAAAATATTGAAGATATTTCTGTATCACAGATGTTTCATTATTGAAGATATTTCCGTTATCACAGATGTTTCATTTTCAAACATGTTTGGACCACAGTAACTATAATAATAATAAGAAGAAAGATTTGCTATTCCCATCAGTGAAGTGAAGGAAAGTCTTCTTATTTTCAGTGTGACTTGCTCTCTTTCAGATAATGGAGGTTAGTGACTAAAATGTACCACAGCGTTCTAAAAATACAATACACCCTTAGGTTAGTTCTACATCTTTCTGTTTCCTTCTCGTCTTGATTTTATTGGCCAGCTTTAGACTATCAGTAACTTGCACACGATTGAATAAATTAGCCTTTACAATATTCTTATAGAATCTGGCTATCCAATGCAAGACGAATTTTATGAAAATACAGCTATGATCTGATCACTTATTGCTCACAAACCTCTCTGGATTCTCTATTTTCAAAAAAAAATACAGTTCCTTTTTACATGATCCAAAGCTTTCTAGAATCTTCCTCTAGTCAAACTTTTCAGGGCTTCCCTAGTGGTCCAGTGGGTAAGGACACTGCCTTGCAGTGCAGGGGGCGCGCTGGTTCCATCCCTGGCCTGGGAAGATCCCACGTGCCGCGGAGCAGCTGGACCAATGTGTCCAATTACCAAGCCGGAGTTCTAGAGCGCATGCGCCCAGAGCCGGTGCTCTGCGACAACAGAGGCCACTGCGTTGGGAGGCCCACACGGGCCAAAGAACAAAGATGGATGAAAATAGAGAAATGAAAGACCAATAGAAGTGGCCCGCCCATCCCCCTCCCTCCCCAACTCCCACCCCCGCCCCACAGAAAATACTTTTCAGTGCATTGTCTCACTCTCTTACTCAATTATTGTGTCACTGTTCTAGACATTTCTACTCTAATGATTTTATTCATCTCCTGTGTCAAGCAATTTTTTTTTTTTTTTTTTTACGGTTTTTAGATGCTGATCTAATCATCTTAGATGAGGGAAATCTAATCCACATTTCAGGGTCCCAAATTAGTCCTTTTAATGAAATAGCTCATGATTTACACTGATTTAAAGTAATCCTTTCCTTTATAACACTCTCATATTCATTCATGCTGTATTTAATCAGGTGCTAGATACCATGGTGAATTCAAAGGTGAGTAAGGCAAATTCTCTCTCCTCATATCACACTGTTGTATATATGGTTGTATCTATTGTAAGCTTATATACTGTTTTGGTTAATATCTCACCTCGTCGGGCAGAACTGAGAACCATGGGAGAGCAGAGATTAAACGACTTGATCTTTATGTCCCTGGGTCCTATCAAGAAAGTCTGCCTGTGGAGGAAGACAGTAGATCCTTGTAGGAGTGAACTGATTTCATGGTCTTTTATGGATTTCTGATTCATGATAAATGATACATGGGCTTTGTGGTGATACATATTATTTCAGCAATGATGAACTGATCTCTAAAATCACCTTACTGGTTTTATTAGATTCCAAAGGGAATACCTAGAAGACTCATTTAAAATTGTATTTTAATGCCCTTTCAGTATAAAAGGCACTAAACTAAAGAGTACAGATTATGAAATTTAGCTGGATGGCTTGGGTTCTGGCCCTGCCTTTGACTAGTTGTGTAAACCTGGGCAAGTTACTTCCTCTGTTGTGGGAAATGAAAAAAGCAACAGAACTAGCTTAGTGGGTTGTTTACCTAGTATAAAAATCACTTGTCATAGTTACTGGTACATGTGTTACGTAAGTATTGTAATAGTATACAAAAATAACTGGAAAAAAGGCTGTCTTTGCATATGTCATTTTCCTCTGCCTGACACACTTTTCCCTATTCCTGTGGGCCTACCATCGTGGTGGCTTCTGTTGTCACAGAGCACCAGCTCTGGGTGCATGCGCTCAGAGTTCTGGCTCGGTATTGGATCCCTCCTCCCCAACTCCCACCCCGCCACAGAAAATACTTTTCAGTGCATTGTCTCACTCTCTTACTCAATTATTGTGTCACTGTTCTAGACATTTCTACTCTAATGATTTTATTCATCTCCTGTGTCAAGCAATTTTTTTTTTTTTTTTACGGTTTTTAGATGCTGATCTAATCATCTTAGATGAGGGAAATCTAATCCACATTTCAGGGTCCCAAATTAGTCCTTTTAATGAAATAGCTCATGATTTACACTGATTTAAAGTAATCCTTTCCTTTATAACACTCTCATATTCATTCATGCTGTATTTAATCAGGTGCTAGATACCATGGTGAATTCAAAGGTGAGTAAGGCAAATTCTCTCTCCTCATATCACACTGTTGTATATATGGTTGTATCTATTGTAAGCTTATATACTGTTTTGGTTAATATCTCACCTCGTCGGGCAGAACTGAGAACCATGGGAGAGCAGAGATTAAACGACTTGATCTTTATGTCCCTGGGTCCTATCAAGAAAGTCTGCCTGTGGAGGAAGACAGTAGATCCTTGTAGGAGTGAACTGATTTCATGGTCTTTTATGGATTTCTGATTCATGATAAATGATACATGGGCTTTGTGGTGATACATATTATTTCAGCAATGATGAACTGATCTCTAAAATCACCTTACTGGTTTTATTAGATTCCAAAGGGAATACCTAGAAGACTCATTTAAAATTGTATTTTAATGCCCTTTCAGTATAAAAGGCACTAAACTAAAGAGTACAGATTATGAAATTTAGCTGGATGGCTTGGGTTCTGGCCCTGCCTTTGACTAGTTGTGTAAACCTGGGCAAGTTACTTCCTCTGTTGTGGGAAATGAAAAAAGCAACAGAACTAGCTTAGTGGGTTGTTTACCTAGTATAAAAATCACTTGTCATAGTTACTGGTACATGTGTTACGTAAGTATTGTAATAGTATACAAAAATAACTGGAAAAAAGGCTGTCTTTGCATATGTCATTTTCCTCTGCCTGAAACACTTTTCCCCTATTCCTGTGGGCCTACCATCGTGGTGGCTTCTGTTGTCACAGAGCACCAGCTCTGGGTGCATGCGCTCCAGAGTTCTGGCTCGGTAATTGGACACATCAGTCCAGCCGCTCCGCGGCACGTGGGATCTTCCCAGGCCAGGGATTGAACCGGCACCCCTTGCACTGCAAGGCGATGTCCTTACCCACTGGACCACCAGGGAAGCCCCTCCCACAGCATTCTTAACTCCCCTTGACATAGCTCTTGTAAAGTGTGTATGTGCATGCTAAATCACTTCATGCATGTCTGACTCTACTGGACCCTGTGGATTGTTAGGTAACTGTGTTTAATAATTTTCTATCTCACATAAAAAAAAATGTCCTTGCTCTTGACAATGTTTGTAATTTGGTATCTAATGGGGATATTAAAACATATTGGCTGGAAGGAATAATTATGACTTACATTAATTTGGTGGTTTTGAATTTCCAAATGTTTAAAATTTTTTTCATTCTCAAGTTTTCACTCTTGATGAATTGACCTATCCTTCTTGAATTAATTTTTTCAAAGGCATAAAATAAAGAAAAATGGGAAGAAGTCTTGTAATTTATGTTCTTTATATAAATATAGCTTCAGCATTTTTGCACCCCAAAAGTGACACTAAGGATACTAACTTGGTCTTTTCAGTTTCTATACAAAGTTCTCATCACAGATTCTGAGAGATCCTTAGGTTAGATCTAAGGGTCTAAGGTTAGGAAGAGGTCATTTCAATATTCGCTATACAAAGTGACATTTATCTTTTAGATTATGTGTTACAATTCACCTTACTGGTTTTATTAGATTCCAAAGGGAATACCTAGAAGACTCATTTAAAATTGTATTTTAATGCCCTTTCAGTATAAAAGGCACTAAACTAAAGAGTACAGATTATGAAATTTAGCTGGATGGCTTGGGTTCTGGCCCTGCCTTTGACTAGTTGTGTAAACCTGGGCAAGTTACTTCCTCTGTTGTGGGAAATGAAAAAAGCAACAGAACTAGCTTAGTGGGTTGTTTACCTAGTATAAAAATCACTTGTCATAGTTACTGGTACATGTGTTACGTAAGTATTGTAATAGTATACAAAAATAACTGGAAAAAAGGCTGTCTTTGCATATGTCATTTTCCTCTGCCTGAAACACTTTTCCCCTATTCCTGTGGGCCTACCATCGTGGTGGCTTCTGTTGTCACAGAGCACCAGCTCTGGGTGCATGCGCTCCAGAGTTCTGGCTCGGTGGTGGACACATTGGTCCAGCCGCTCCGCAGCACGTGGGATCTTCCCAGGCCAGGGATGGCACCGGCGCCCCTTGCACTGCAAGGCGGTGTCCTTACCCACTGGACCACCAGGGAAGCCCCTCCCACAGCATTCTTAACTCCCCTTGACATAGCTCTTGTAAAGTGTGTATGTGCATGCTAAATCACTTCATGCATGTCTGACTCTACTGGACCCTGTGGATTGTTAGGTAACTGTGTTTAATAATTTTCTATCTCACATAAAAAAAAATGTCCTTGCTCTTGACAATGTTTGTAATTTGGTATCTAATGGGGATATTAAAACATATTGGCTGGAAGGAATAATTATGACTTACATTAATTTGGTGGTTTTGAATTTCCAAATGTTTAAAATTTTTTTCATTCTCAAGTTTTCACTCTTGATGAATTGACCTATCCTTCTTGAATTAATTTTTTCAAAGGCATAAAATAAAGAAAAATGGGAAGAAGTCTTGTAATTTATGTTCTTTATATAAATATAGCTTCAGCATTTTTGCACCCCAAAAGTGACACTAAGGATACTAACTTGGTCTTTTCAGTTTCTATACAAAGTTCTCATCACAGATTCTGAGAGATCCTTAGGTTAGATCTAAGGGTCTAAGGTTAGGAAGAGGTCATTTCAATATTCGCTATACAAAGTGACATTTATCTTTTAGATTATGTGTTACAATAAGAAAGATATTTGGTTTATTTCCCTAGTTCCTGGCATAGAACTCCTAACCCTTGGAATACCCTTTGTGATAGAAGCGTCTTTTCTTATAAATAAAGGTTCTTCTCAACATAAATAAAGGTTCCCTTTAGTTAACAACTAAATTTATGCTAATTAAATGAGGTAAGAAGAGGCTTCTAGATACCTGAAGACTGGTGCTGGTGATTCCATGTTCCTGGATTGAAAGAACCAATATTGTGAAAATGACTACACTACCAAATGCAATCTACAGATTTGATGTGGTTCCTATTATATTATCAATGACATTTTTCACAGAATTAGAATAAAAAACCTCACAGTTCATATGGAAACACAAAAGACCCAAATAGGCAAAGCAGTCTTGAGAAAGAAGAATGGAGCTGAAGGAATCAACCTTTCTGACTTCAGACTGTACTACAAAGCTACAGTCATCAAGACAGTATGGTACTGGTACAAAAACAGAAATATAGACCAATAGACCAATGGAACAAAATAGAGAGCCCAGAGATAAACGCACACATCTTTAGATACCTTATTTTTGACAAAGAAAGCAAGAATATACAATCAGGCAGAGGCAGCCTCTTCAATAAGTGGTGCTGGTAAAACTGTGCAGCTACATGTAAAAGAAAGACATTAGATAACTTCCTAACACCATACACAAAGATAAACTAGAAATGGATTAAAGACAAATGTAAGACCAGAAACTATAAAACTTGTAGAGGAAAACATAGGCAGAACACTCAATGACATAAATCAAAACAAGATTCTCTATGACCTATCTCCTAGAGTAATGGAAATGAAAACAAAACTAAACAAGTATGACCTAATTAAACTTAAAAGCTTTTGCTTAGCAAAGGAAACTACAGACAAGGTGAAAAAATAGCTTCAGCATTTTGCACCCCAAAAGTGACACTAAGGATACTAACTTGGTCTTTTCAGTTTCTATACAAAGTTCTCATCACAGATTCTGAGAGATCCTTAGGTTAGATCTAAGGGTCTAAGGTTAGGAAGAGGTCATTTCAATATTCGCTATACAAAGTGACATTTATCTTTTAGATTATGTGTTACAATAAGAAAGATATTTGGTTTATTTCCCTAGTTCCTGGCATAGAACTCCTAACCCTTGGAATACCCTTTGTGATAGAAGCATCTTTTCTTATAAATAAAGGTTCTTCTCAACATAAATAAAGGTTCCCTTTAGTTAACAACTAAATTTATGCTAATTAAATGAGGTAAGAAGAGGCTTCTAGATACCTGAAGACTGGTGCTGGTGATTCCATGTTCCTGGATTGAAAGAACCAATATTGTGAAAATGACTACACTACCAAATGCAATCTACAGATTTGATGTGGTTCCTATTATATTATCAATGACATTTTTCACAGAATTAGAATAAAAAACCTCACAGTTCATATGGAAACACAAAAGACCCAAATAGGCAAAGCAGTCTTGAGAAAGAAGAATGGAGCTGAAGGAATCAACCTTTCTGACTTCAGACTGTACTACAAAGCTACAGTCATCAAGACAGTATGGTACTGGTACAAAAACAGAAATATAGACCAATAGACCAATGGAACAAAATAGAGAGCCCAGAGATAAACGCACACATCTTTAGATACCTTATTTTTGACAAAGAAAGCAAGAATATACAATCAGGCAGAGGCAGCCTCTTCAATAAGTGGTGCTGGTAAAACTGTGCAGCTACATGTAAAAGAAAGACATTAGATAACTTCCTAACACCATACACAAAGATAAACTAGAAATGGATTAAAGACAAATGTAAGACCAGAAACTATAAAACTTGTAGAGGAAAACATAGGCAGAACACTCAATGACATAAATCAAAACAAGATTCTCTATGACCTATCTCCTAGAGTAATGGAAATGAAAACAAAACTAAACAAGTATGACCTAATTAAACTTAAAAGCTTTTGCTTAGCAAAGGAAACTACAGACAAGGTGAAAAGACAACTCTCACAATGGGAGAAAATAATAGCTGATGAAACAAATGACAAAGGATTAAGTTTCAAAATATATAAACAGCTCAGACAACTCAACACTGAATAAACAAATAACCGGATAAAAAGTGGGAAAAAGACCTAAAAAGACATCTCTCCAAAGAAGACATACACATAGCCAAAAACACATGAAAAGATGTTCAGTGTCACTATTAGAAAAATGACATTCAAAACTGCAATGAGATGTCACCTCACACCAGTCAGAATGGCCATCATCAAAAAGTCTATGAACAGTAAGTGCTGGAGAGGGTGTGGAGAAAGGGGAACCCTCTTGCACTGTTGGTGGGAATGTAAATTGATACAGCCACTATGGAGAACTGTATGGAGAGTCCTTAAAAAGAAACAGGAACAGAACTACCATATGACCCAGCAATCCAACTACTAGGCATATACCCTGAGGAAACCAAAATTGAAAAGATACATGTTCCCCAACGTCTGTTGCTGCACTATTTACAATAGCTAGAATATGGAAGCAACCTAGATGTCCACTGACACATGAATGGATAAAGAAGCTGTGGTAAAATATACAATGAAATGTTACTCAGTCATAAAGAGGAACACATTTGAGTCAGTTCTATTGAAGTGGATGAACCTAGAGCCTATTATACAGACTGAAGTAAGTCAGAAAGAGAAAGATAAATATTGTATACCAATACATATATTTCGAATGTAGAAAGACGGTGTGATGAACTTATTTGCAAGGCAGCAACAGAGAAACATACAGAGAACAGACATATGGATATGAGGGATGGGGGGAAGGAAACCAGTGAGATGTATGGAGAGAGTAACATGGAAACCTACATTACCATATGTAAAATAGATGACCAATGGGAAGTGCTGTAACACTCAGGGGACCTAAACAGGGGCTCTGCAACAACCTGGAGGGATGAGACAGGAGGGAGGTTCAGATGAGAGGACATATGTATACCTATGGCTAATTCATATTGATTCAGAAAACAAGATTCTCTATGACCTATCTCCTAGAGTAATGGAAATGAAAACAAAACTAAACAAGTGTGACCTAATTAAACTTAAAAGCTTTTGCTTAGCAAAGGAAACTACAGACAAGGTGAAAAGACAACTCTCACAATGGGAGAAAATAATAGCTGATGAAACAAATGACAAAGGATTAAGTTTCAAAATATATAAACAGCTCAGACAACTCAACACTGAATAAACAAATAACCGGATAAAAAGTGGGAAAAGACCTAAAAAGACATCTCTCCAAAGAAGACATACACATAGCCAAAAACACATGAAAAGATGTTCAGTGTCACTATTAGAAAAATGACATTCAAAACTGCAATGAGATGTCACCTCACACCAGTCAGAATGGCCATCATCAAAAAGTCTATGAACAGTAAGTGCTGGAGAGGGTGTGGAGAAAGGGGAACCCTCTTGCACTGTTGGTGGGAATGTAAATTGATACAGCCACTATGGAGAACTGTATGGAGAGTCCTTAAAAAGAAACAGGAACAGAACTACCATATGACCCAGCAATCCAACTACTAGGCATATACCCTGAGGAAACCAAAATTGAAAAGATACATGTTCCCCAACGTCTGTTGCTGCACTATTTACAATAGCTAGAATATGGAAGCAACCTAGATGTCCACTGACACATGAATGGATAAAGAAGCTGTGGTAAAATATACAATGAAATGTTACTCAGTCATAAAGAGGAACACATTTGAGTCAGTTCTATTGAAGTGGATGAACCTAGAGCCTATTATACAGACTGAAGTAAGTCAGAAAGAGAAAGATAAATATTGTATACCAATACATATATTTCGAATGTAGAAAGACGGTGTGATGAACTTATTTGCAAGGCAGCAACAGAGAAACATACAGAGAACAGACATATGGATATGAGGGATGGGGGGAAGGAAACCAGTGAGATGTATGGAGAGAGTAACATGGAAACCTACATTACCATATGTAAAATAGATGACCAATGGGAAGTGCTGTAACACTCAGGGGACCTAAACAGGGGCTCTGCAACAACCTGGAGGGATGAGACAGGAGGGAGGTTCAGATGCGAGAGGACATATGTATACCTATGGCTAATTCATATTGATATTTGGCAGAAAACAATAAAATTCTGTAAAGCAATTATCCTTCCATTAAAAAATAAATTAAAAAAAAAGAGAAAAGTCAACTGATTAGAGGGTAAAAATTTTTCTGCCCACCCCTGATCTCTAGAAAAGGGAAGGGAACTTCACTGGGGTATAAAAGGTCCTTAACAAGGCAACTCAGAGAGCTCCTGGCTGGGGTACAGTCCAAAGTGCTGAAAGCACCATTAATCTGCCACTCCATGCCTTGGCGTGTGAATCTCTTCCATTTGGCAGTCCATGAGTTACATCCCTTTTGGCACACCAGCATTAGTAAGTTAAGTGTTTTCTTGAGTTACATAAGTTGTCCTAGCAAATTTTCAAATCCAAGCAAGGGGCTGTGAGGATCCTTGCTTTTCAGTCAGTCTATAAGATATACACATGATCGGAGACTTGTCATTGGTTTGTGGGGTGGAGAGGCATGTGGAACTGGCCCACCATCAACTTGAGGGATCTGATGATAACTCTAGGTAGATTTTATCAAAATTTAATTCAACTGTTGGACATACAGTGGGTGTCCAGGGGATTAGAGAACTGGTCATTGGTATTAGAAAACACTATCGAGCTTATTCTGTGGGGAGTTGGTCAACTGTTTCTGGAAATGTTAGATATTCCAACAGTCAAGATTTTTCTCTATTTATTGTAAAAGATGTTGCCATTTTCTCCAAACATGAGTCAGTTCTATTGAAGTGGATGAACCTAGAGCCTATTATACAGACTGAAGTAAGTCAGAAAGAGAAAGATAAATATTGTATACCAATACATATATTTCGAATGTAGAAAGACGGTGTGATGAACTTATTTGCAAGGCAGCAACAGAGAAACATACAGAGAACAGACATATGGATATGAGGGATGGGGGGAAGGAAACCAGTGAGATGTATGGAGAGAGTAACATGGAAACCTACATTACCATATGTAAAATAGATGACCAATGGGAAGTGCTGTAACACTCAGGGGACCTAAACAGGGGCTCTGCAACAACCTGGAGGGATGAGACAGGAGGGAGGTTCAGATGCGAGAGGACATATGTATACCTATGGCTAATTCATATTGATATTTGGCAGAAAACAATAAAATTCTGTAAAGCAATTATCCTTCCATTAAAAAATAAATTAAAAAAAAAGAGAAAAGTCAACTGATTAGAGGGTAAAAATTTTTCTGCCCACCCCTGATCTCTAGAAAAGGGAAGGGAACTTCACTGGGGTATAAAAGGTCCTTAACAAGGCAACTCAGAGAGCTCCTGGCTGGGGTACAGTCCAAAGTGCTGAAAGCACCATTAATCTGCCACTCCATGCCTTGGCGTGTGAATCTCTTCCATTTGGCAGTCCATGAGTTACATCCCTTTTGGCACACCAGCATTAGTAAGTTAAGTGTTTTCTTGAGTTACATAAGTTGTCCTAGCAAATTTTCAAATCCAAGCAAGGGGCTGTGAGGATCCTTGCTTTTCAGTCAGTCTATAAGATATACACATGATCGGAGACTTGTCATTGGTTTGTGGGGTGGAGAGGCATGTGGAACTGGCCCACCATCAACTTGAGGGATCTGATGATAACTCTAGGTAGATTTTATCAAAATTTAATTCAACTGTTGGACATACAGTGGGTGTCCAGGGGATTAGAGAACTGGTCATTGGTATTAGAAAACACTATCGAGCTTATTCTGTGGGGAGTTGGTCAACTGTTTCTGGAAATGTTAGATATTCCAACAGTCAAGATTTTTCTCTATTTATTGTAAAAGATGTTGCCATTTTCTCCAAACATAACCAGGTTATATAAGTGAAGACACAGAAAACACATGTAAAAAGCATTAACTTCTTTTAAAAAGCTGTGTTTTCAGTCACAATAAATGTAGTCAGCTGAAATTGGAACATATATGATCTTATAGAAGGAAACTATGGACAAACTGTTTCATGCAGTATTAAAATTACCAGTAGTTGAAATATGTTTCATATTTATTCTTAGCAAATATTGCATCAGAAGACGTATTTGTCACTCATGTGAAATGTCTAAGATGAACTTTAAAATGGAAAAAGACATGGATGCTGTGGTTGCCAAATAGTACTTCAGAAATAACACAGTAAAAGACAATAGAGATAAACTAATGCTGATCTGTTTCACCTGCCAAGTTTAGAACAGATGTATTTCCCCTTTCAGTATGCACTATATATATTCATCCATTATTAATACTCACCAGAATGGAAAGGTAAACATCAGTTAACTTCAAACCAAATTGAGGGAGATACAGAAGTGTAGGGGAAGATAAACACAGACATCTGGCATAGAGTACCTTCTGATATCAGGGTGAGGCACAAGATGTATTAATAATTACTGTGTCTTCCATTTTTTAGACAGTTTTTTATTAATTTCAATATGTTTTATTAGCAGCACCTGCTCTTAATTTAAGTAAAGCTGCAGAAAGAAGGGGAAGTTGCTAGGAGAGAAAGGGATATCTGAAGAGAGAAATAAGCTTTTATTTACAGCAAAGAAAACCATCAACAAATTGAAAGGAGAACTTGGGATTTCATAGATTTGTCGGAGACTTGTCATTGGTTTGTGGGGTGGAGAGGCATGTGGAACTGGCCCACCATCAACTTGAGGGATCTGATGATAACTCTAGGTAGATTTTATCAAAATTTAATTCAACTGTTGGACATACAGTGGGTGTCCAGGGGATTAGAGAACTGGTCATTGGTATTAGAAAACACTATCGAGCTTATTCTGTGGGGAGTTGGTCAACTGTTTCTGGAAATGTTAGATATTCCAACAGTCAAGATTTTTCTCTATTTATTGTAAAAGATGTTGCCATTTTCTCCAAACATAACCAGGTTATATAAGTGAAGACACAGAAAAACACATGTAAAAAAGCATTAACTTCTTTTAAAAAGCTGTGTTTTTCAGTCACAATAAATGTAGTCAGCTGAAATTGGAACATATATGATCTTATAGAAGGAAACTATGGACAAACTGTTTCATGCAGTATTAAAATTACCAGTAGTTGAAATATGTTTCATATTTATTCTTAGCAAATATTGCATCAGAAGACGTATTTGTCACTCATGTGAAATGTCTAAGATGAACTTTAAAATGGAAAAAGACATGGATGCTGTGGTTGCCAAATAGTACTTCAGAAATAACACAGTAAAAGACAATAGAGATAAACTAATGCTGATCTGTTTCACCTGCCAAGTTTAGAACAGATGTATTTCCCCTTTCAGTATGCACTATATATATTCATCCATTATTAATACTCACCAGAATGGAAAGGTAAACATCAGTTAACTTCAAACCAAATTGAGGGAGATACAGAAGTGTAGGGGAAGATAAACACAGACATCTGGCATAGAGTACCTTCTGATATCAGGGTGAGGCACAAGATGTATTAATAATTACTGTGTCTTCCATTTTTTAGACAGTTTTTTATTAATTTCAATATGTTTTATTAGCAGCACCTGCTCTTAATTTAAGTAAAGCTGCAGAAAGAAGGGGAAGTTGCTAGGAGAGAAAGGGATATCTGAAGAGAGAAATAAGCTTTTATTTACAGCAAAGAAAACCATCAACAAATTGAAAGGAGAACTTCAAGAAGTGGAGAAAATATTTGCAAAAGATGTGACCAACAAGAGATCAATCTCCAAAACATGTATACAAACAGCTCATACAACTCAACCAAAAATAACCCAATTGAATAGTAGGCAGAAAGATTTAAATAGACATTTCTCCAAAGAAGAAACACACATGGCAAACAGACACATGAAAAGAGGCTCAATATCACTAATTATTAGAGAAATGCATATCAAAAGTAAGATGAGATACCACCTCATGCAAACCAGAATGGCTGTCATTAAAAACTCTACAAATAGCAATTGCTGGAAAGGACGTAGAGAAAAGGGAACCCTCCTACACTGTTGCTGGGAATGTAACAGTCATTATGGAGAACAGTATGGAGGTTCCATGAAAAACTAAAGATAGAATTATTATATGAGTGTCCAGTGTATAAAGAGTCCACCTTGCAGTGCAAGGGGCACTGGTTTGATCCCTGGCAGGGGAAGATTCCACGTGCTGCAGAGCCTCTGGACCAGTGAGTCCAATTACGAACCAGCACTCTGGAGCGAGAGAGGGCACTGCAGTGGGAGGCCTACACATGCCGAGGAATAAAAAGATGGGTGAAAATAAAAATATAAATAAAAGAGGCATGATGGGGAAAAAGCGAAAAAAAAAAAAACAACCAAGAGTTACCATATGATCTGGCAATCCCATTCCTGGGCATGTATCCAGACAAAAATAATACAAAAAGATACATGCATCGCTATGTTCAAAGCAACACTATCTATACTAGCTAAGACATGGAAACAACCTAAATGTCCTCCAACAGATGAATGAATAAAGATATGATACATATATGCAATGAAATACTATGCAGTCATAAAAATGAACAAATAATGCCATCTACAGCAACATGGATGCAACTAGAAATTATCTTACTATGTGAAGTCAGAACAAGAAAGACAAATACCATATGTTATCACTTACATTTGGAATCTGATACATAAACACAAATGAACCTATCTTCAGAACAGAAACAGACTCATGGACATAAAGAACAGACTTGTGGTTGCCAAGGGTGAGAAGGCTATGGGAGAATGGAGGGGGGGAAAAAGGAATGTATAAGTGACAAGGGTTAGCAGAAAATTAACTATTGGGGTAAGATGGAGAAAATATTTGCAAAAGATGTGACCAACAAGAGATCAATCTCCAAAACATGTATACAAACAGCTCATACAACTCAACCAAAAATAACCCAATTGAATAGTAGGCAGAAAGATTTAAATAGACATTTCTCCAAAGAAGAAACACACATGGCAAACAGACACATGAAAAGAGGCTCAATATCACTAATTATTAGAGAAATGCATATCAAAAGTAAGATGAGATACCACCTCATGCAAACCAGAATGGCTGTCATTAAAAACTCTACAAATAGCAATTGCTGGAAAGGACGTAGAGAAAAGGGAACCCTCCTACACTGTTGCTGGGAATGTAACAGTCATTATGGAGAACAGTATGGAGGTTCCATGAAAAACTAAAGATAGAATTATTATATGAGTGTCCAGTGTATAAAGAGTCCACCTTGCAGTGCAAGGGGCACTGGTTTGATCCCTGGCAGGGGAAGATTCCACGTGCTGCAGAGCCTCTGGACCAGTGAGTCCAATTACGAACCAGCACTCTGGAGCGAGAGAGGGCACTGCAGTGGGAGGCCTACACATGCCGAGGAATAAAAAGATGGGTGAAAATAAAAATATAAATAAAAGAGGCATGATGGGGAAAAAGCGAAAAAAAAAAAAACAACCAAGAGTTACCATATGATCTGGCAATCCCATTCCTGGGCATGTATCCAGACAAAAATAATACAAAAAGATACATGCATCGCTATGTTCAAAGCAACACTATCTATACTAGCTAAGACATGGAAACAACCTAAATGTCCTCCAACAGATGAATGAATAAAGATATGATACATATATGCAATGAAATACTATGCAGTCATAAAAATGAACAAATAATGCCATCTACAGCAACATGGATGCAACTAGAAATTATCTTACTATGTGAAGTCAGAACAAGAAAGACAAATACCATATGTTATCACTTACATTTGGAATCTGATACATAAACACAAATGAACCTATCTTCAGAACAGAAACAGACTCATGGACATAAAGAACAGACTTGTGGTTGCCAAGGGTGAGAAGGCTATGGGAGAATGGAGTGGGAGGTTTGGGTTAGCAGAAGTAAACTATTATTTATGGAATGTATAAGTGACAAGGTCCTACTGTATAGCACATAGAATATATTCAGCATCCTCTCATAAACTATAATGGAAAAGAATATAAAAAGAATGTGTGTATATAGAGATATAGATTTAAATTGGAGAAGGAATGGCAGCCTACTCCAGTATTCTTGCCTGGAGAATCCCATAGACAGAACAGCCTGGAGGGCTGCAATCCATAGGGTTACAAAGAGTCAGACATGACTAAGTGACTTAGCACAGCATAGATATTAATATAAAACTGAACCACTTTCCTGTACAGCAGAAATAACATCACAGTGTAAATCAACTCTACTTCAATAAAAAATTATCATCCTATATTTCTCAAAGGGGACAGATAATTTTAGGGATAAAACATAATTTAAACCATCACCTTAAATTATGCATAATTAGAAAAAAGTTTCTAGAAAGTATTTTATCATTTCTGGATTCTATTTTTACTTAGATTTGGCAGAAATAACACTGATACTCGGAAAAGAATAAAATCCATCAGAGAAAATTGCCACTGTGCTGCGCTGGCATTAAAATGGAAGACTTTGGAGACCGACTCTTCAATTTCCAGGTAGAAACACTCCCATGTCAGTTATTACCACTATTGACTTTATTCGCAGGAGCTCTAATGGAAGTTTAGGGAATTTTCTTGTTAGTGCTAACACACACACACATATCTCCCCCCCACACCCACACACCCACACACCCATTATACTTGAGGGAAATAAGAGGTCATTCTGATTATTAGCTCTGCTTTCACTTGTAAAATCCAAGTCATCATGTGCTGGAGATACTCTCGGAGGCAAGTCTGAACTAGCTTGCAAAAGGAAGACAGGAAAAAAGATAAGGCAGATATGTGACAGATAGGTATAATGATGAATAGATGATAAAAAAGGTAGATTCTTGAAGCTCTATTTTTAACATTTTCTTCAAATTTGGGGAGAATAAATAAAACAAAGTCATAAGTCAATTCATATCTTAGTCTTATGTATCCATTTCTATATCCAAATTCTTTCTTGAGGCTCATCCTAAAATATTGAAGCATTGCCAGTTTTATTACTACGGTCTTTCTGTTTCTTTCATATGCTGTTAACCCCAAACAAAGTCTTCACCTTCTCCAATGTGTGTGGGTGCACGTTAGTGTTGAGTAAAAGAGATGATTTCCTTAATGTGATAGGTGAAGAATTACAAGTAACAGAAGGCCAAGGTCACTCACTGGATCCAGCATTCTTTCAGCACAGCACACACCACAGCACGTGCACACACACACGTTCCATTTTGCCAGCATTCTCACAGAAAAATAAAATAAACAGCATTCATAGGTCCTGTTAGCAGCAGTAACCTTTCACTAGGATTTGCTTGTCTACAAATATTATGTTTCTTGGATTTCCTAAATCAATTACTATGTCTGCTGTTTTTTATTGTTTCTTCACTCAGGTAAAACAATTAATGGAAACAAATGGCATAGATTTGCTCTCTGTAACACTTACTGGTTCTACGGGATTGGGCAAGCCATTTCCAGGAAGCAAGAATAAAATGTCAAAGCTACCAAGTTTCTAGGATAAAATGGAAAATTCTAACTCTTGTCAAAATGCTTTCAAGCATTTATAAGAGAGAAAACAGATCATAAGAATTTTGCCATATCATAGCTATCAATAAGATTAGGAGTTCTTACATTTTAGGAGAAAGAACAACATGTAGATAAATAATAAAAAAGTTTGGAGTACATATTCATCTCCGACAAACATCATAAAATTGAATGCCATTCAAAGCATTTAGCCAGGCCAAACTCAATAGCAGAGTAAAGAAATTGAGTACTTTTCCTTAGTCAATAACATTCAGGACTCCACTCTAGAAATTATCCTATAAACAATCAATGGATCATTATATTCATGCTTATACTTCATTGGAATAATAAAACCAGAGATAAATTATACAAAAGCGATTAATTTTGCTTTTATATGTATCAGTGTGTCAGTGCATTTTCATTAGTTGAACTGAACTATGATGACAGTTATAATAAAAAGAAAATATTCTAATAATATAGACGTTCTTTATAAGAGTTGATAGCATGATGGAAAGGGTTTTGTTTAGTAAATATACATATTAGTCACCTGAATTTCTCTGTAATATACACAAGATCCTTCAATCATACAGGCATTCTGGAGGGTTGGAGGTGGCCCTTCATGATTGACAATAGCCACTGTTAAATTTCCTTGAATTTTATAAGCTGGTTGACACCTCATCTGTGGCTTGAAATTGAACATGGTGGGAGTGTTTACACTATGGAAATCAGCAAATGCTGTAATCCAGTTCTGTTTGTTTTTCACAGAGCTGATAATTAAACATTTATTAGCACACACTGCCTGAAAAGAAATTCTATTGGTGAAATGCTGAGTAATTTTCTCCAAGTATTTCGCAACCAGATTCTTAAGAAGGTGAAAACAGCATGACATTTAGCACCAATGGGTGAATATTTAAGACTAAGCTACTGTATATGTACAATCTTAGTAAGTCACTTAACCTGCCCAAATGTGCATTAAATGTCATCACTTTTTAATAAGAACTTTGATCAGATCATATGCAAAGTTCTCTCCACTTTAGAAAGACGGTCTGAATCATTGCCATATATGTTTACCTCATTCTCCTCCTCAAAAGTAGAACAATGAAACTAATGATTAAGAGCTGGATAAAGCAGAAAACCAAGATAAGTGAATCAAGCTGACTGACAGGATGGAAGAGACAAAGTGTTGCCTGGTTGGTGAAGATCAAGATAACAATGCCCAGACACAGAAGACAGAACAATTCAGCTCTGGCTCACAGTTATCCTGAAGAAATGAAAGACCAGTACTACCAGCTTTTCTGATTTTTTAAAGAATCAACAAAAATTGAAATTATTTGATTGTTCACAGATCTTAAGTACTGGCGACAGATTTCATTTTTAAATATCTGTGCTGTTAAACAGGTCAGTAGCTTAGAATCAAATTGCCA
This sequence comes from Tragulus kanchil, assembly GCA_022376925.1. Taxonomy (NCBI): domain Eukaryota; kingdom Metazoa; phylum Chordata; class Mammalia; order Artiodactyla; family Tragulidae; genus Tragulus; species Tragulus kanchil. The sequence continues at coordinate 56,344,506 of JAIOJX010000004.1, forward strand.
GTCATCAATTTTGATATTCCTATACCATAATCAGGAAGAGGAACAGAAACAGCAGTAGGGTGATTCTACAAGAGAAATGAAAGAAATCAGGCATTTTAATGAAGACCAGCATTACATTACTTTACTACTAGCAAAGAGATAAGTGTCAAGTAGGCACCGTAACAATATGTTAAAAAATCTTTCTTAGGGCTTCCCTGGGGGTCCAGTGGGTAAGGACACCGCCTTGCAGTGCAAGGGACGCTGGTTCGATCCCTGGCCTGGGAAGATCCCACGTGCCATGGAGCGGCTGGACCAATGTGTCCAACTACTGAGCCGGAGCTCTGGAGTGCATGCACCCAGAACCAGTGCTCTGTAGTGAGACAGGCCACTGCGATGGGAGGCCCACACAGACCAAAGAACAGAGACGGAAATGAAAGATGAAAGACCAATAGAAGTGGCCAAAAAAAAATTCTAAATAAAAATCTTTCTTGACCAGAAATAATATCTAAATTATTCTTTTCTTTAGTCCAAACATTAGTAACAAATTATGCTGGGAATACAGAGAAAAACCTATTAAATTAAACATTAAACTAGAAGTCTCAGTGTAACTAGTTAGTTGCTTATAGGAATGCAGTAAGTTTAATCTGAATTTCAAGTAAATACTTAACGACATGAGTCCAGAGACTCAGGTTTAAGTCTTCAACATTGGAGCTGCTTAGAATATTTCTCTGACAATTTTCTCAGCTATATCTTCATGAGCATTTGCTTTGTATGGGATAATAAACGCATATATAGAAATCACAACTGTCACCAGGTATTTCTCAGTCAACTATGAAACAATGTCATCCACATTAAGTTTCTCAGCAAAATTGTTTAAAGCATGTTATCAAATAATCTAAAAACTGATTATTTTTTCTTTCTATAGCCTTTCACCAACTTAGAATGTGTAAGAATTGTTATGTGCTTATGACACAAATTCCACTGATTCTCTGGTCAAATACTTTTGAAGTTCCTTAATGGGTCTCCAATTTTGCTTACATCATCTCACATTTAGATGGTTTGAGTTTCACAAGTAGCCATCAATCAATTTTCTAGAAGAGATCTTGATTTTAGTCTGCAGATGTCAGCTGAAAGCATGAGTAGATAAATGAACTTAAATTTAATGAAATGCTTCAGAACCCAGTGAAAGGATTTGTGTTGTCTCCTTTAGAGTTGAGGAATAAAACCAGAATTCTATTTTAGGATTACTTAAGAACTTGTGTCTGAAGTTTGGAGCATAAATCCTTAGTTAAATATAGTTTATTTAGTTATTTCCTCTTTTTGTCTATGAAAAATAATATTCTTTAGTCTCTGGCCAGGAAACAGTTAAGACACAAGCTAGAAACAGTTCAAGATCTGTGATGACAAATAAAAAGGAATGTATTCAATTTTTGGAGATCATTTTGGCAGAGTAAAGTTTCATAAATTAATGATTTCTTATTTTATTGAGAAATCATACATCCAAAAGGAATAATAAAATGGCACAAATAGCAGCCTGCTAATAGAAAGCTATACTCTTCTCTGGAGATACTGCTGGAAAGTGAGTTGCTAAAATCAGCAATATTGGCTTTGCCGCTAACTCAGTGTCTAGTTTTGCATCAGTCTTGGTCTCCATAGTCTGCTGTGTAAAAAGAGGGTTTACAACTCCATTATGTCAAACGATCACCACAGCCTCTTCTATATATGTTAATTACCTAGGTATAAAGCATTTCCACGTTCAAAATTAGGTCCTTCAAATATTTGTAACACACCTCAAATCTTTTTAAACTACTCCTGACCCTATGAGGTACAACAAAATTTCCTGATGAGTGAAAGACAATCTTCAATGCTTTTCAAATGGGTTAAAGTTTTCTAAGCTGTTACGCATTTCCTCACACCTTTTTTTAAAAAACATTTTCAAATATTTTCTACTTATTTTAAGCATGGATATAGTGATATTTTAGAGAAATCCAAAGCAGAGAATATAGTTGCTTGATGAATTTATGTCAAGACATGGCAATTTTGGAGGGTCCCCTAGGGTAAAACATAGGGGATTTTCAAAGAAACTACAAAATTTGCTTTCTATATATTACTCTAAGGAAATAAAGAACAAACTATGAAAATATCATCAACCATCAGCTTATTTAAAAAGCCCCCAGTCCAACCTATGTGTTAAAAGGTCCTGAACATTGAGTGAGGATGCCAAATTCCGCAGGCAGTTCACTTCATCATGAGTCATAGGGTTTGGGCAGTGAGAGTCATTTCCTAGCACACTAACTTCTGGACAGGAAACCGCACGCCTCCATCATCCCTGGACAGCTGGGACAGCATCACGTTTGAATAGCTCAGTTTGCCTTTCAGTCTCTTTTCCAGACAGGTTATGCTTGTTCTTGGGACTTTCCTGTCTCCAAGTTTCTTGATGGTACAAGAAAACCACGGTATAAAGGTTTCCTATTACTTAGATTCAAAAGAATAAAGTGAACGAAAATAGTGGTGTGTCACATTTTTTTTTGGTGATTATTTCTTCCTCTTTTGTTCCTCAGTAAATCTCTGCTCTCCATCTAACCTGTTTGTGGTCCCAGTGTGCCTCCTCATCATAATTAGGATCTCACATGGTGTGAAAAATCCAAGGACTTAGTTCCTGTGCACACCAAGTAAAATGAGGAAACCAGAACAAGGGAAATGTCTTCCCATTAAATCATGATGGAAAAAGAAAAGACATTCTTAAATCTATTTGAATATAATACTGTTCTGCCACCTTGGGCTATTTCTAAACACATCACTCATTTTAGTAGTTGTATGTGTGCTTAGTCACTGAGGGTGTCCAAATCCTTGTGACCCCATGGACTGTAGCCTGCCAGGTTCCTCTGTCCATGGAATTCTCCAGGCACTAGACACCTCAATTTTTCACTCCTGATCCTATGAGGTACAACAAAATTTCCTGATGAGTGAAAGACAATCTTCAATGCTTTTCAAATGGGTTAAAGTTTTCTAAGCTGTTACGCATTTCCTCACACCTTTTTTTAAAAAACATTTTCAAATATTTTCTACTTATTTTAAGCATGGATATAGTGATATTTTAGAGAAATCCAAAGCAGAGAATATAGTTGCTTGATGAATTTATGTCAAGACATGGCAATTTTGGAGGGTCCCCTAGGGTAAAACATAGGGGATTTTCAAAGAAACTACAAAATTTGCTTTCTATATATTACTCTAAGGAAATAAAGAACAAACTATGAAAATATCATCAACCATCAGCTTATTTAAAAAGCCCCCAGTCCAACCTATGTGTTAAAAGGTCCTGAACATTGAGTGAGGATGCCAAATTCCGCAGGCAGTTCACTTCATCATGAGTCATAGGGTTTGGGCAGTGAGAGTCATTTCCTAGCACACTAACTTCTGGACAGGAAACCGCACGCCTCCATCATCCCCTGGACAGCTGGGACAGCATCACGTTTGAATAGCTCAGTTTGCCTTTCAGTCTCTTTTCCAGACAGGTTATGCTTGTTCTTGGGACTTTCCTGTCTCCAAGTTTCTTGATGGTACAAGAAAACCACGGTATAAAGGTTTCCTATTACTTAGATTCAAAAGAATAAAGTGAACGAAAATAGTGGTGTGTCACATTTTTTTTTGGTGATTATTTCTTCCTCTTTTGTTCCTCAGTAAATCTCTGCTCTCCATCTAACCTGTTTGTGGTCCCAGTGTGCCTCCTCATCATAATTAGGATCTCACATGGTGTGAAAAATCCAAGGACTTAGTTCCTGTGCACACCAAGTAAAATGAGGAAACCAGAACAAGGGAAATGTCTTCCCATTAAATCATGATGGAAAAAGAAAAGACATTCTTAAATCTATTTGAATATAATACTGTTCTGCCACCTTGGGCTATTTCTAAACACATCACTCATTTTAGTAGTTGTATGTGTGCTTAGTCACTGAGGGGTGTCCAAATCCTTGTGACCCCATGGACTGTAGCCTGCCAGGTTCCTCTGTCCATGGAATTCTCCAGGCAAGAATACTAGACTGGGGGCTTCCCTGGTGGTCCAGTGGGGAAAGAGTCCACCTTGCAGTTCAAGGGCACCGGTTTGATCCCTGGATGGTGAAGATCCCTCATGTTATGGAGCGGCTTGTCCAATTATGAGCCTGCACTCTGGAGCACATGTGCCCAGAGCCGGTGCTCTGCAAGGAGAGAGGTCACTGAAAATGGGAGGCCCACACAGTCCAAAGAATAAAGATAGATGAAAATAAATAAATAAAAAAACAATAAAAGAGTCTGAAATTTACGAAAAAAATTTTTTAAAAAAATCCTTAAAAAAAATTGAAGAATACTAGAGTGGGTTGCCATTTCCTTCTCTGGGGGATCTTCCTGACCCAGAGATCAAACCCAAGACTCAAGCGTTGCAGGCCAATTCTTTACCATCTGAGCCACCAGGTTGTATACCTGTTTCCTTTTTCACCGTCCATCCTTTACTAGAAAAACATTTAGCATATGGAATCACTGTTTGGATTTTGAAGCATTTTTATAAACTAGAATTCTAACTAATAGTCATATTAAAAATCAAGCCAAGAGGTATTGAAGTCATTCTATTTAGTTCTTTCGAAAGAGGATTATTATGCAGTAGTCAGCCATCATACAATTAGCAAACAGGCACTCTTGTGAATTCCTGGTCTACTCTATCCTAGTTAACCATTGATCCTGCTTGGAAATTGCTTTGTGCATTTCTGCTCAATGAGTCCATTCAGCTCATATATCCCACTGCATGTATAGCAGGCATTTGCCAAATCCCTTGGGCTGGCATTCACAAATTACTATATGTCTTCCTTATATGAATCTTTGGATTACGAAGAAGGGGATTTCATCACTTGAGGACACCCATACTTCTGTTACTTTCTTTGTAGCTTCAGACTTAGTCCAGCTCCAGACATAAGAAGCATGTGTAAGTGTTGAAGGGGTAAACATGCAGAAACACATCTGTTCATATTTTCCAAACATGAAATTATGGGACTTAAAGTATTTTGCCACTTTACTGTAAACTTTTTAATGTAAAATTTTGTATTTCATTTTTCAGTTTAGTCTGATAGGAATGCCATGCTTTCTGCATTACAAAAATATTTGCATGAGACATATTTTGTGTTAACTATTTATCATAAAATAATTGGCTTTCTAATTTTGAAACTGACAGTACTGTTGTAGACATCTATTCTAGAGAAAAAAAGAAAGAATATTTGTGAGCTGAATAAAGTATGAAATGTGCTGAGCAGCAGTGATTCTGCCTACTAGTGACTTTTATTAATGATGACCTGCTGGCAGGTTATATGACTACAAACCTATGAATTCTACAAAGTGTTGATTTCTTTTTTTTTTACGGTGACTACCATGAAGCAAAACCAAAGATGACAGTTTTGGGAAAATGCCCATTTTCCACTCCACTGTTTCTTTCATTTATTATTATTTTAAAATAGATATTGCCAAGTATTTATAATGACTATACAATTTTCCCAAGCTCTACTGAGAAACATCTTTTAATGTAAAATCAAGTTGTTATGTTGTGAAAATTTTATGTGTGGCTATAAAGTAATTTCTGCAGAAAATTTACAAAACTCTGTTGAGAAGAGTAAGATGATTTAATGGAATAACATGTGAAAACATGACCTCAGCTATAATAATTTTGCTTTAAGTAAGACCCATTAAAGTGAAGGAAAAAATGAAGTTATTTCTATTAGACTAAATTATCAAACATATTAATATAGAATCCCTTGCATTTTAATTATGACAGATGCCACATGATTGTTTTAGCTATTTAATTTCATCCAAGTGGGAAAGTGGCACGAATATCATTGGATACTTGAAAGAAGGAAGTTTTAAATCTGAACTCATTTTCTTGGTACTACAGGTTAATTAATTTTGGCCAATTTCACAAATTACTTATGCCGATTACGAAGAAGGATTTCATCACTTGAGGACACCCATACTTCTGTTACTTTCTTTGTAGCTTCAGACTTAGTCCAGCTCCAGACATAAGAAGCATGTGTAAGTGTTGAAGGGGTAAACATGCAGAAACACATCTGTTCATATTTTCCAAACATGAAATTATGGGACTTAAAGTATTTTGCCACTTTACTGTAAACTTTTTAATGTAAAATTTTGTATTTCATTTTCAGATTAGTCTGATAGTAATGCCATGCTCTCTGCATTACAAAATTATTTGCATGAGACATATTTTGTGTTAACTATTTATCATAAAATAATTGGCTTTCTAATTTTGAAACTGACAGTACTGTTGTAGACATCTATTCTAGAGAAAAAAAGAAAGAATATTTGTGAGCTGAATAAAGTATGAAATGTGCTGAGCAGCAGTGATTCTGCCTACTAGTGACTTTTATTAATGATGACCTGCTGGCAGGTTATATGACTACAAACCTATGAATTCTACAAAGTGTTGATTTCTTTTTTTTTTTTTACGGTGACTACCATGAAGCAAAACCAAAGATGACAGTTTTGGGAAAATGCCCATTTTCCACTCCACTGTTTCTTTCATTTATTATTATTTTAAAATAGATATTGCCAAGTATTTATAATGACTATACAATTTTCCCAAGCTCTACTGAGAAACATCTTTTAATGTAAAATCAAGTTGTTATGTTGTGAAAATTTTATGTGTGGCTATAAAGTAATTTCTGCAGAAAATTTACAAAACTCTGTTGAGAAGAGTAAGATGATTTAATGGAATAACATGTGAAAACATGACCTCAGCTATAATAATTTTGCTTTAAGTAAGACCCATTAAAGTGAAGGAAAAAATGAAGTTATTTCTATTAGACTAAATTATCAAACATATTAATATAGAATCCCTTGCATTTTAATTATGACAGATGCCACATGATTGTTTTAGCTATTTAATTTCATCCAAGTGGGAAAGTGGCACGAATATCATTGGATACTTGAAAGAAGGAAGTTTTAAATCTGAACTCATTTTCTTGGTACTACAGGTTAATTAATTTTGGCCAATTTCTCTGATTTTATTACAAAGGCGAAGGAAAGTCAGTATATACATAATTCATTTAATGGCATCTATACAAGCTAAGTATCCAAGAATTCCTAGTTACCTTATTGCATTATTAGCTTATTACATTTTATTTTTCTTTCAAAGAAGGAGAAATGAATTCTCCCACTGATTTTAGTATGGCTAGAGTGACATCAGAGGCTGATATGTTCTCAAAAGCATGCTTTAAATGAAGAACTAGAGAACAGGACAAGCAATACAGCCAGCACTTTCATTATGGTGAAACAATTTGGTGTTGACAATGAAACTGTATACTGACTGAAATAAAGCCTGTGTATGTTTTGTAAGGAATTACCAATAAGACAGTAACTGGCTGGCCAATCTCTCTGTAACAGATTTCATTTGACTGCCAACATGATCACTGAAGGATGGTTTGAAGGATAAAAGTTAAAGCATAGTGCAACCGAATGATTTTAAGTGAGTTGTTAATAAGCTGGTATTCAACTGATACTCCCTCTAGGAACAGTTCATCAGGGAGTATAACTAAATAATACCGACTGCAGTAATGAGTTCCTGAGCTGAAAACTCAGGTAAAAGCAAGAATGCAGCAGGCATTTATCCAGTACAGAGCAGTGACTTGCCACCTACAGTTTTTTGGTACTGACCTTAACTGAGAGACCTAACTCCATGATCTGGTTGGATAAAGATGCACAGACAAGGTAAGAACATCATCAGCACAGAAATGATCAGTACTGTTGCTCCCAATGAATGTTCACTGAGCCTTTATGATTACCTTCCTTTAACCCGAACAATTTGTCATTAAGTAAAAATTGCTTATCAGTTATGTATACCTTACTGCTTATCTGAGCTGCTCTGTCTTCTGAATATTTGAAATTTAGTTTGCCATTTTTCACTGAGACAAAAATCTGTTTAAATTATACAGAAGTAAAATCTTTTGAGGGATGAAGAATCCTCATGGCATATACAAAAATTCTAGCAAATAGATGGAATCTTAATTTACGGACGAGTTGTAGCAATAGTGTATTAGCAAGATAAAACTCTTCGGATATGATAAAAAAAAATTGTTCCTAAGAATGGAGAAAATACCTTAGGATTTCATTTTTTTTTTTTTGGCCTCTTTTATTATTTTTTTTTAAAATTCATTTTCATCCATCTTTATTCTTTGGCCTCTGTAGGCCTCCCATTGCAGTGGCCTCTCTACAAGCAGAGCACCAGCTCTGGGTGCATGCACTCCAGAGTGCTGGCTCGTAATGGGACACACTGGTTTAGCCATTCCACAGCATGCGGGATCTTCCCCAGCCAGGGGTTGAACCAGTGCCCCTTGCACTGCAAGGAGGACTCTTTATCCACTGGACCACTAGGGAAGCCCACCTTAGGATTTTAGCTACACTTAAGCCCATGAAGGAGAGTCCCAGGACAGTACCATCTGGAGAAAATGGCTGCTCTGATGGCAAAGAATCTGCCTGCAATGCAGGAGATCTAAGTTTGATCCCTGGGGTGGGATGATCCCCTGGAGAAGGGAACGACAATCCACTCTGGTATTCTTTCCTTGAGTATCCCATGGTCAGAGGAACCTGGCGGGCTACAGTTCATAGGGTCCCAACGAGTCAGATATAACTGAGCAGTTAACACTTTACCAGTTACAAGAAACTGTACATTTAAAAAGATTTATGGGGTCCTTGATTCACTTACATTTCTCTGCAAACTTAAACAATATCTAATCATACTGTTTAAAAAGTTATTATATGTTTGCCTTTTACTTTAAATTCACCTACAGTTTTTTGGTACTGACCTTAACTGAGAGACCTAACTCCATGATCTGGTTGGATAAAGATGCACAGACAAGGTAAGAACATCATCAGCACAGAAATGATCAGTACTGTTGCTCCCAATGAATGTTCACTGAGCCTTTATGATTACCTTCCTTTAACCCGAACAATTTGTCATTAAGTAAAAATTGCTTATCAGTTATGTATACCTTACTGCTTATCTGAGCTGCTCTGTCTTCTGAATATTTGAAATTTAGTTTGCCATTTTTCACTGAGACAAAAATCTGTTTAAATTATACAGAAGTAAAATCTTATGAGGGATGAAGAATCCTCATGGCATATACAAAAATTCTAGCAAATAGATGGAATCTTAATTTACGGACGAGTTGTAGCAATAGTGTATTAGCAAGATAAAACTCTTCGGATATGATAAAAAAAAATTGTTCCTAAGAATGGAGAAAATACCTTAGGATTTCATTTTTTTTTTTTTTGGCCTCTTTTATTATTTTTTTTTAAAATTCATTTTCATCCATCTTTATTCTTTGGCCTCTGTAGGCCTCCCATTGCAGTGGCCTCTCTACAAGCAGAGCACCAGCTCTGGGTGCATGCACTCCAGAGTGCTGGCTCGTAATGGGACACACTGGTTTAGCCATTCCACAGCATGCGGGATCTTCCCCAGCCAGGGGTTGAACCAGTGCCCCTTGCACTGCAAGGAGGACTCTTTATCCACTGGACCACTAGGGAAGCCCACCTTAGGATTTTAGCTACACTTAAGCCCATGAAGGAGAGTCCCAGGACAGTACCATCTGGAGAAAATGGCTGCTCTGATGGCAAAGAATCTGCCTGCAATGCAGGAGATCTAAGTTTGATCCCTGGGGTGGGATGATCCCCTGGAGAAGGGAACGACAATCCACTCTGGTATTCTTTCCTTGAGTATCCCATGGTCAGAGGAACCTGGCGGGCTACAGTTCATAGGGTCCCAACGAGTCAGATATAACTGAGCAGTTAACACTTTACCAGTTACAAGAAACTGTACATTTAAAAAGATTTATGGGGTCCTTGATTCACTTACATTTCTCTGCAAACTTAAACAATATCTAATCATACTGTTTAAAAAGTTATTATATGTTTGCCTTTTACTTTAAATTCACAGCTAATTATTTTAATGTATAATAAATCACTGAATGTAGCCAATGCCAGATCACTTGAACTCAAATTAGAATAGCCTTATGCAGATTAATTCAAGACATATTTTGCATATTTATCAGTGTTCCTCTTTTTTCCTTAAAGGTCAGATAAAGTAGGAAATTTCTAAAGTTATTTATATATTTTCTACCACTCATTACAAGACTGGGTCTTCAGAGCAGAAAGGCAATAAAAGAGCCAAACACATGTAATGAACACAATCCAGGAAACAAATTCATGAATCTTCCCTGTAGCTCTTAAAAGAGCAGAATAAACCTTTGTTCTGAACACTAAATATTAGTATAGGAGCTTTTAAAAATGATGAAAATACATTTATTTCCTTGACTAAAGTGTTTAAAATAACTATTTTCTTCTAGAAAGCATCATAACCAATCAGTAATATATATTAATATAAACATATATATACAGAGAGATATTTCGAAAAATGATCATTGAGAGATAATATTAAGTTACTAAATTATGGAACAAAGATCATATTCCTCAGGTGGCCAGGATGAATTTGTAGATGTTCAGTCTGGATGCTCCCAAGTGTCACACCTCATTATTATGATCCATTTACTCTTCAGTTAGAACTTATTCTTATATTTTCATTCCAATAACTTAAGCAGGTAGAATTTAGTAAGTGCTGCTTTCACAATTTTTGGCATATAGGGCACAAGTTGGTTCTTAATATTTACCAGTTCATTACTTAATAAATTGCAGGAAAGACAAGTTATTCAAGTTCTAACCTCATTATCTGAGTTTCAAGCCTTCCTTATTCCCATGATTTCCACCTATGTAAAAATAAGCAGGGCTTCCCTGGTGGTCCAGTGGGTAAGGACACCGCCTTGCAGTGCAAGGGGCACCGGTTCGATCCCTGGCCTGGGAAGATCCCACGTGCCGTGGAGCAGCTGGACTGATGTGTCCAATTACCGAGCCAGAGCACTGGGGCGCAGAGTCAGTGCTCTGCGACAACAGAGCCCACTACGTTGGGAGGCCCACACGGGCCAAAGAACAAAGATGGATGAAAATGGACAAATGAAAGACCAATAGAAGTGGCCTGCCTGCTCCCCTCCCTCCCCACCCCACCCGCACCAAAATAAATAAATAAATAAATCTTAAAAAAAAAAAAAAGGCAGAATGAACAATGTGATATCTAGTGGTGTTCAGATTCATATTAAAACTCCTCTCCTCCGTCTGCTTGCTGTTCTACTTCTTTGGTTGCTCTAAAGTACTAATCCTTAAACAAAATTCCAAAGTCTTTTCTCAGCACAACTCTGTCCTTTTTTTTCCATGAATCTATCCTCCATCCCCTATACCGGGGCCCCAGGAGCCACCATAATGAACACAGGGCTTTCATACTTTTCTTACGGATGCAAAGGGATGAAAAATCAACTTTTTCTTTCATGAAATGTACAATAAAAAGAAGGAGAAAAAAATAAAAAAAAATCATACATTCCGATGACGGTTCTACTTGAAATATACATGCCTTCTAAAGACAATACAAGAAAAGACATTCAGGTTAATTTCAGAGAAAGGGACAAAAGTGAGGAATTATGTCCATTTGGTTCTTACCTTTAAAGTGCAAAGTAGAAAGAAAAAGTGCGTATCAAGGAGAAACTCTAGGGTATGTCAGTATCACTGAGTGCCATGAAGGATTCCCTAGAATCCTTCTTAAAAAGCACTCCTGAAGAGGCACTTTAGATACTCTGCCAAAACTTTATGTCTCAATGAGAAGAACCAAGAATTGGAAAACAGGTTGGCTGAGGGCAGCCTGGCACCTGTTTCCCAAGGGTCTTTTTGAGTTATAAGCCTATGAATGACTTCTCAGACACAAACTATTTACATTTTCACATTCCACAATGAAATAAGATGGGAGCTGCTAGAAAATAATACCATGATTCAAGGCTAACTAGATTAAGATACCAAGAAACACTGCAGTGCGGAAGGGTGAATATCAGAGTTCCCAGAAAGGGAAGAAATATTCCATCATGGAAATACTGTGAGGTTTAAAATACTTATTAAGCAGTTTCTAGCTCCTCAAAAGCATTAAAGAAGGATACATGTTTTATAAAGAAGCATTACAGCTGTGTTGCTCATTAGTCAAAATGGAAACCATATGGAAGTGTTTTTGGCAAAAGACTAAATTTAAAACAAGTAAGCCATTTTCAGAAGGCATTTGGAATGAATGTCTCCATTTTCAAAGTTGTCTTTTAAAACTTCTTTTCCTTAAGCAATTTTGAGTTGATTGAACACTCTAAAATAATCCACTTGCATAACAGAGGTAAACTCAAATTTCCTGAAGTCTATTATTGATCTATGTCAGCATATATTTTTACTGAGCATTCCACTGGAAGCCTGGTCACTTTCAACTACAAGCCATTCCCATAACTCTAGCCTGAAGAGGATCAACCTAATTTTATACAGCCTTTTATCTATATAAAAGATAGACATACATCTATCTTAGAATTAAGAACTTTCATTTGAAATGAAATGGACACTCATTTAAAAGTGACACTCATTTAGAAGTGACAGATTTTCACATCTAAAAGATAAATTTGGAATCTAAAGTCAGAGATACAGTATTTTTGTGTTAGTCTTACTGGGATAAACATTGATGCTGGAAGATGTATGAAAATACAACCTGTTTATTTGTAAGAGCAATATCGAAAATCATACATTGTAACAAAAAAACGAATATGTGCTTCTTTTAGTAGAAAAGTATATTTGACCAATGAAATATTTCATAATACAGTGACAGCTACACAGATAAGGGGTGAGCTAGAGATGTCACTTGATAAATTTTCTTTAAGGTTTGTTATTCCTTCCTACACTGAAATCCACAAGCTAGGAATTACGACTTTGATCACTGTGCTGGGAATTAAATACTCAGCTATAATAATTTCCAGGCTGCATGCTAAAAGAAAACATCAATGATTCAGCAAAATCGTGTGAAACTAAGGAGATTATGTTAAGTGATATTCCATTGTTGAACATAATATTATTTAATAACAGAAATGAAGAAATAAGTTTATTGACCATGAAATATGCAAATTAGAATATATCTTATATTCTGAATAAGAGGGAAAAATTTACAAGTTATTTAGACACTGGCAGTAATAATGTAGAAGAATATTTATTCTCCCAACACGAGATAAAATTACTAGAGATGACAGATTCAAAATGGCACAATAAATGCCAACAACATAAATATGGAGTGGGAGACTTTTGCTGTATATTAAGCAATGTAAAACAATGTATTATTGAGTATTATTTGACACACACAAGGCCTATCCAAGCAACTTGCATGGAATAAGTTGTTATATATACATATCCTGTACTTTATATAGAACAGTGTATTATACATTACATAGTAAATATACGTAAGGTATCAATACTATATTAAATATTACACTTGTGAGTATGTATATATAGCACATATGCACATTACTTTTATTTTTCATATATGCAACAAATAAACACTTCTCCAAAAAAATTTTCTGTAACTTACACTTCTAGAAAGATCTACTTTGTTTATCAATGTAATAGCTGCAGAAATTCAAAGACAGAATACATTCTATAGAATAAATGGCCCCATAACAAACATACATACTTATCTCTTCTATACCTATATATATGCACATAATATTTGCGTGTATGTGTGTGTGTATGTTTGTGTGTGTGTAGTTTTACTATCAGCAGGAAATCTTCAGATGAGGGTATTAATTAGTTTTGGTCTTAAAGAATATGAAGAATATTTAAATTCCTAGACAAACGGATTTAAAGCAGGAGTATTTTAGAAGGCTACCTCAGTTATCATGATAATCTAAAGTTAAATGAACCTCCCTTAAGGTCATACAGAAGATATTCCTGAGGATATTTATGAAAATTAAGTACAAATGTTTGTGGCATGTTGAATATTCACGTAAGAACAACTAAAGTAAAAGATCACTGAAATTCAAAGCCCAAAGGAATCTAAACCAGTATTTATGTTGATATTTACATATTACAGAAAACAAATCTGAGGTTCACGATTGTAAACAGTCTTAACTAGAGTTGGAGTAAAAAACGTCTGTTTTGACCTTTGTTGGAAGTCAAACTCCTAAGTAATTCTTAAAAATTCTGTAAGTCTGTCTTCTCAGTTTAGATCAGTATAAAAACATGTTTTAAAGAAAATAAGAATATTTTTTCTCAGAACCTGAGAAATACATCTGTGAACTCCAATTTGAGAGACATTGCTGTAGGTCACTAGGGTTATATACCAAGCATTTCAAATGAAAATTCTTAATTCCAAGCAAATTTAAAGTAGTCACATAATTAACTTATCTCACACTTGCACATTTTTTTTATAGTTGTAAAATCATCCTTCAAATAAACATTTGGAAGAATTCTCCAATATAAGGATAGAAACATATTCTTAGCTAAAAGATAAGAAGAAATTCATAAGGAGAACTCACATAAAAATTTTTAAAATCCATATGAATTAAACTTATCACTTCTTTAAAAATCATCCTGGTGAAGATAGTTGTTCAAAAAATTATTGGATAACTTTAGAATTATTAAATATGAAGATGACATCACTGATACTATGTATCTTTATCAATCTCAATGATCACCAGTGATTCATCAATCCAAGTATTTATCCTGATTAATACAAAGTATTAGCTTGTCAATTTAATGACGCTAGTCCCTATGATAGGATTATTTCTATTAAAAGAAATTAATAATTAGAATGTGACAAAATAAGGTAAATACCTTATTTTTGTTTTAGTAGAATTCAAATAACAGAACTGGATCACAAAAATTTGTAAAATAATTAAGGGAACTATTCTATTTTTGGCTGAAATACTTCAAAAATAGTTCATAATATTTGTCAAGAAGCAAAGGGCTCACATAGAATTACTGGCATATTTCTTCCAGAACTATTTATAAACAAATTTAAAACAAGCTCTTTAAGATAGATATCTGAATGAAGATAAACATATTCTAAGGAAATAGAGATGAGAACTACAACAGTAAACTCTTTCAAGTATAAACTTAAAAAAATGCAGAAAAGTACATATGATTCTAAATACAGAATACTTCATGTAAAATATATTTATGCATACAAAACATAATTTTAAAATATGCTCATTTATTTATTTCCTGGAATTCTTAAGAAATTATATAGAGTTGGAGTAAAAACGTCTGTTTTGACCTTTGTTGGAAGTCAAACTCCTAAGTAATTCTTAAAAATTCTGTAAGTCTGTCTTCTCAGTTTAGATCAGTATAAAAACATGTTTTAAAGAAAATAAGAATATTTTTTCTCAGAACCTGAGAAATACATCTGTGAACTCCAATTTGAGAGACATTGCTGTAGGTCACTAGGGTTATATACCAAGCATTTCAAATGAAAATTCTTAATTCCAAGCAAATTTAAAGTAGTCACATAATTAACTTATCTCACACTTGCACATTTTTTTTATAGTTGTAAAATCATCCTTCAAATAAACATTTGGAAGAATTCTCCAATATAAGGATAGAAACATATTCTTAGCTAAAAGATAAGAAGAAATTCATAAGGAGAACTCACATAAAAATTTTTAAAATCCATATGAATTAAACTTATCACTTCTTTAAAAATCATCCTGGTGAAGATAGTTGTTCAAAAAATTATTGGATAACTTTAGAATTATTAAATATGAAGATGACATCACTGATACTATGTATCTTTATCAATCTCAATGATCACCAGTGATTCATCAATCCAAGTATTTATCCTGATTAATACAAAGTATTAGCTTGTCAATTTAATGACGCTAGTCCCTATGATAGGATTATTTCTATTAAAAGAAATTAATAATTAGAATGTGACAAAATAAGGTAAATACCTTATTTTTGTTTTAGTAGAATTCAAATAACAGAACTGGATCACAAAAATTTGTAAAATAATTAAGGGAACTATTCTATTTTTGGCTGAAATACTTCAAAAATAGTTCATAATATTTGTCAAGAAGCAAAGGGCTCACATAGAATTACTGGCATATTTCTTCCAGAACTATTTATAAACAAATTTAAAACAAGCTCTTTAAGATAGATATCTGAATGAAGATAAACATATTCTAAGGAAATAGAGATGAGAACTACAACAGTAAACTCTTTCAAGTATAAACTTAAAAAAATGCAGAAAAGTACATATGATTCTAAATACAGAATACTTCATGTAAAATATATTTATGCATACAAAACATAATTTTAAAATATGCTCATTTATTTATTTCCTGGAATTCTTAAGAAATTATCCATGGTAGTTGGATAGTACTTTATGACATGTTTATTGCTCTTCTACACAATGATAAAAAAAATGAAAACACTGAAGCATAACCATCCCATTATAAGAAATAGCACTTGACTATTTATGAATCAAACTACAGTAATTGTAAAAATAGGATGTTTTGCCTAACATTATATATTTTGTAAAAATCTACTTTAATATGTCATATAATAATTTACATATTAAATTACACATTAAAATACTCAGGTTATACAGTTATGTTATATATTTCAGCAAAATTGGGTCAATTTTTTTTTCAGATTTCAGGTTATACAGTCCTAATTTTGTTACCAAGGTATAAAGAAGAAACCTTGATTTTTATATCTTGCAGTCAAATTTTTTAAAGTTTCAACAAGTCATTTCAAGGTTTGAGAAGCCCCTCTTTATTCTTAAAGTCTTATGAAAATTGTTGCATTCTTCACAAGGGGACTTACAAAATAGTAATAGGAATATTAGACACGTATGGCTTCTGGATAAATACAAATGGACAGCTTGCAATCCTAATCCAATGCAACATTGATATATTCACTTTAACTTTTTGGGGGGGGGGAGGGTCGGGTTGGGGAGGGAGGGGGCGGGCGGGGCCACTTCTATTGGTTTATTCATTTATCTATTTTCATCCATCTTTGTTCTTTTTGGCCCGTGTGGGACTCCCATCGTGGTGGCCTCTGTTGTCGCTGAGCACCGGCTCTGGGCGCGTGGGCTCCAGAGCTCCGGCTTGGTAATTGGACACATTGGTCCAGCTGCTCCGCGGCACGTGGGATCTTCCCAGGGCCAGGGTTCCAACCGGCAACCCTTGCACTGCAAGGTGGTGTCTTTACCCACCGGACCACCAGGGAAGGCCCACTTTAACTTTTAATTATAGTTTTTCTTAAATTTGTCCCCTTTAGATTTCTCTTTCATTATTGTGTAATTGTTTTAAAATCTGAATCTAGCAACATCTGCCTCCCCCCGTTTTTGAGAAGAATGACTACACATTAAAAACATCATCAAATTTTGCGATTAATAGTCATATTTTCAGAGCTTTAAAAAATCTATAATCAGAAAGTTAAAATTGGTAAGTCATCATAGGAAAAAGCTTAAATGAAGCTTGATGGTATGGAAACTAAATGATTCTCATGAGTAGTCAAGTACTTTTTTGCTTTCCAAATCATTTAAACTTTCCACTTACAACGGAAACACTTGAAAGAGCCTTCGCATTTCAACCTTGTGATTACATGCACTGTAAAATGCCAGGACTGTATGGAAGACCTCTCATGAGACACAACAAACTCCAATAATCCAGAGAGGGATATGAAACTCTCTGGACTATTTTTCTGTATTGTACTAATTACAGGGTTTCAGAGACATGTGAAGAAACTACTTAAAGAGTATATCTTTGGGGAGTTTGCTCTTGCTTTCGTATCATGTGACTCTTCTTTGTTTCATCACTCCCACTTCCTTATTTTCCTTCTGACTCACAGCAACTTTGTAGAGAACACAGTTATGTTGAAATGCTACATTTGCATGAATCAATGTGTTAACTTCATTAGTACCATAAATGAAACTACACATACCTCATGTGTACAAATTTCCAATGTATTTGAAAGGTGAAAGGCAAATTTAGGGCTACTATTTATATCTTGGGCCACAGTTTAGAACTTGATCTTGAGGGAAAAGCTGCTGATGTGTGAGCAGGGAAGTAGCAAGTACAGTTCTTTCTGGAGAATTCAACACAAGTCATGTCAAAAATACCTAAAGTACGGTAATCAAAAGAAAGCATACCATTGACCTTACAAGTAGTCAGAAGTCTGATCTTGTTGTTCTTTGGAATAAACTGTTTAGAAAACGGTGAAATATTTTCTATATACTCTTTATGGAAGAAAAGTAAGACAAGCATAAAAGGAGAGTACTGATGAACTAATTAGTAAAAGGTTTTGCACATTCTTTGTTTAAAATAAATGTAAAAAGGCTATATGAATTTACTGTTCTTAAACATATATAATCCTATCCACATTCTAATTTTTTGAAAAGACTCTATTTCAACCATGCCTCTTATTAAGCATTTTGCCATTAGTATGAATGGAGAAATATAAACCAGAATCTAGGGAACAAAGTACTAATTTCAAAGATGATGAAGTGATGCAAAACCCCCAGAACAGCCAAAATAATATTGATGGAGGAATAAAGTCAGCGAACTGACATTATCTGACTTCAGGACTTACGGTAAAGCTATGGCATTTAGAACAATATGGTTTTAGGGAAGAATAGACACATAGATCAAATGGAACATAGATAAAGAGCCCAGAAACAGACTCCCCCAAATTCAGTCAACTATTTGAGAAAGAAGGAAACACTGTCTTTTTAAGAAATAGTGCTGGGAGGGCTTCCCTGGTGGCCCAGTCAGTAAGGAGACCGCCTTGCAGTACAAGGGGAACCAGTTCAATCCCTGGCCCAGGAAGATCCCACGTGCTGCGAAGTGGCTGGACCGGTGTGTCTAATTCTGAGCCAGCGCTCTGGAGGGCATGTGACCAGAGCAGGTGGCAGTAGGAGGCCCACAGAGGCCAAAGAACACAGTTATGTTGAAATGCTACATTTGCATGAATCAATGTGTTAACTTCATTAGTACCATAAATGAAACTACACATACCTCATGTGTACAAATTTCCAATGTATTTGAAAGGTGAAAGGCAAATTTAGGGCTACTATTTATATCTTGGGCCACAGTTTAGAACTTGATCTTGAGGGAAAAGCTGCTGATGTGTGAGCAGGGAAGTAGCAAGTACAGTTCTTTCTGGAGAATTCAACACAAGTCATGTCAAAAATACCTAAAGTACGGTAATCAAAAGAAAGCATACCATTGACCTTACAAGTAGTCAGAAGTCTGATCTTGTTGTTCTTTGGAATAAACTGTTTAGAAAACGGTGAAATATTTTCTATATACTCTTTATGGAAGAAAAGTAAGACAAGCATAAAAGGAGAGTACTGATGAACTAATTAGTAAAAGGTTTTGCACATTCTTTGTTTAAAATAAATGTAAAAAGGCTATATGAATTTACTGTTCTTAAACATATATAATCCTATCCACATTCTAATTTTTTGAAAAGACTCTATTTCAACCATGCCTCTTATTAAGCATTTTGCCATTAGTATGAATGGAGAAATATAAACCAGAATCTAGGGAACAAAGTACTAATTTCAAAGATGATGAAGTGATGCAAAACCCCCAGAACAGCCAAAATAATATTGATGGAGGAATAAAGTCAGCGAACTGACATTATCTGACTTCAGGACTTACGGTAAAGCTATGGCATTTAGAACAATATGGTTTTAGGGAAGAATAGACACATAGATCAAATGGAACATAGATAAAGAGCCCAGAAACAGACTCCCCCAAATTCAGTCAACTATTTGAGAAAGAAGGAAACACTGTCTTTTTAAGAAATAGTGCTGGGAGGGCTTCCCTGGTGGCCCAGTCAGTAAGGAGACCGCCTTGCAGTACAAGGGGAACCAGTTCAATCCCTGGCCCAGGAAGATCCCACGTGCTGCGAAGTGGCTGGACCGGTGTGTCTAATTCTGAGCCAGCGCTCTGGAGGGCATGTGGCCAGAGCAGGTGCTCTGCAACGAGAGAGGCCACTGCTATGGGAGGCCCACAGAGGCCAAAGAATAAAGATGGATGAAAATAAATAAATTAAAAAAACCAGTAAAAGAGGTGAAAAATTTTTAAAAATGGTGCTGGAACTATTGGGTATCCTCATTAAAAAATGAATCTTAATAAAGAACTTTATACCTTTCATAAAAATTAACTAAAAGTGTATCATAGTCTAAATGTAGAATGCAAAAGTATAAAATTCTTAGATGAGGACACATATGACAATCTAGATGACTTTGGACTTGGTGATGACCTTTCTTTTTTATAAAGATTTATTTATTTAGGTGGGAGTGGGATGGGGAGGGAGGGGAGCAGGTGGGTGACTTCTATTGGTCTTTCATTTGTCCATTTTCATCCATCTTTGTTGGCCCATGTGGGCCTCCCATGCGGTGGCCACTGTTGTCGCAGAGCACCGGTTCTGGGTGCATGCGCTCCAGAGCTCCGGCTTGGTAATTGGGCACATCAGTCCAGCTGCTCTGCATAACGTGGGATCGTCCCAGGCCAGGGATCGAACCGGCGCCCCTTGCACTGCAAGGCGGTGTCCTTACCCACTGGACCACCAGGAAAGCCCGGTGATGACCTTTTTTTTACAAGATTTATTTATTTATTTATTTTATTTTGAGCGGGGTCGGGGTGGGGAGGGAGGGAAGCAGGCGGGCCACTTCTATTGGTCTTTCATTTCTCCATTTTCATCCATCTTTGTTCTTTGGCTCCTGTGTGCCTCCCATCATGGTGGCGTCTGTTGTTGCAGAGCGCCGGCTCTGGGCGCATGCACTCCAGAGCTCCAGCTCGGTAATTGGACACATGGGTCCAGCCACTCCGCAGCACGTGGGATCTTCCCAGGCCAGGGATCGAACCGGCGCCCCTTACACTGCAAGGCGGTGTCCTTACCCACTGGACCACCAGGGGAAGCCCTGACCTTTTTGATATAACATGAAAATCACAATAAATGAAAAAAAATAACTGATAAGGTGGACTTCATTAGGACAATGGGAAGAGAAGGAAAATACAAGCCACTGGGTGGGAGAAAATGTTTTCAAAAGACACATCTGATGAAGGACAGTTATCCAAAATATACAAAAAACTCTCCAATAAGAAAACCAACTTGATTTAAAAAAATGGGCCCAAGACTTCAACAGATATCTCACTAAAGAAGCGATGCAGATGGCAAATAAGTATATTCAAAGATGATCCACATCATACATTACAAAAGAAATGCAAATTGAAATAACAATTAAATATCACAGACCCAAATCACCAAAATACCAGTAACAACAACTAAATGCTGATGAGGATGTAGGTAAACAGGAATTCTCAATCATTACTAGTGTGAGTGTAAAATGATACCACCCCCCCCCCAAAAAAAAACCTGATACAGCCACTTTGGAAGACAGTTTTATCAATTTCTTATAACACTAAATATACTCTTTTCATAAGATTTAGCAATCAAATGATTTGAAAACTGTGTCCACTCAAAAACCTGTACACAGATGTTCTTGCCAGCTTTATTCATAATTGCTAAAGCTTAGAAAAAGGTGAATGAATAAAAATGATGGTACATCCAAACAATGGAACACTATTCAGTCCTAAAAAGGAATGAGCTATCGAGCTATAAAAAGAGGTGAACACATATTACTAAGTAAAAGAAAGAATATGAAAAGACTACACACTATGATTCTAACCACATGACATTTGGGAAAAAGTCAACTATGGAGACAATAAGAACATCAAGCTTGCAGTGGGTGAACGGGAGAGAAGGATGAACGGTCTGAGCACAGAGGATTATGACAGCAATGAAACTACTTTATATGATACTGTAATGGTGGATACACGTCATTTAACATCTGTCAAAATCCATGGAAAGTACAATGAAGAGTGAACTGTAGTATAAAGCATGGACTTCGGGTGATTATTATGTTGTCAATGCATGCTCATTACTGAAACAAATGTAGGTCTCTTGTGGAAGATGTTGACAAAGGGGGAGACTATGCATGTGGTCGGTGGGGAGCACTTGGAACATCTCTGCACCATCTCCTTTTTTTCTGTGAACATAAAACTGCACTAAAAATAGTCTATTGAGAGAAGTACTAATGTACAG
Source organism: Tragulus kanchil (assembly GCA_022376925.1). NCBI lineage: Eukaryota > Metazoa > Chordata > Mammalia > Artiodactyla > Tragulidae > Tragulus > Tragulus kanchil. Next base: position 56,366,523 of record JAIOJX010000004.1, read on the forward strand.
TAATCTTAAATTTTCTTAATAGTTTCCTATAATCAAAGAGTATTTTTCAATGTTTGCATTTAATCTTAAAATCACTGGAGTATGTGTGTCCATGTGTGCTAAGTCTCTTTAGTCATGTCAGACTCTTTGCAAGCCTATGGACTGTCCATAGAATTCCCCAGGCAAGAATACTGGATTGCCATGTCCTTCTCCAGGGAATCTTTCCCCCTAGGGATCGAACACACATTTCTTATGTCTCCTGCATTAGTAGGCAGGCAGGCAGGCAGGTTCTTTACCACTAGTGCCACCTGGGAAGCCCAGAGTGTGTGCATATGTAAGTATACATTTGTATATGTATGTGTGTGTGAGACAGAGTGACTTGTTTTTTCTATGAATCACTGATACTCGACTTCAACATACCAAAAAAGTAGATGTGTGGGGAAATAAAGATCTTGATAAAGATAAAATCATGGGCAATTATAAAATTAGCATCATTGTAACAATGGTTTGTAACTATTTTCATTTGTTTCTATGTGATTTAAGAGATTAATACATTATAAAAATTATTAGTGTAAAATCTAGGTTTACTGTAAATTTGGTTTATAACTCTAAATCTTATTTTCTGCATAACTTAGGATACTTATGCATGAAAAATATTAGTTTACGATTTGGGACACACTACATAAAAATATAATTTTGTGACATCAACAATGGAAAGTGATGGGCACAGAACTTTTTGTATGGTACTGAACGGGGGAGAGAAGGATGAACGGTCTGAGCACAGAGGATTATGACAGCAATGAAACTACTTTATATGATACTGTAATGGTGGATACACGTCATTTAACATCTGTCAAAATCCATGGAAAGTACAATGAAGAGTGAACTGTAGTATANAGCATGGACTTGGGTGATTATTATGTTGTCAATGCATGCTCATTACTGAAACAAATGTAGGTCTCTTGTGGAAGATGTTGACAAAGGGGGAGACTATGCATGTGGTCGGTGGGGAGCACTTGGAACATCTCTGCACCATCTCCTTTTTTTCTGTGAACATAAAACTGCACTAAAAATAGTCTATTGAGAGAAGTACTAATGTACAGTAATCTTAAATTTTCTTAATAGTTTCCTATAATCAAAGAGTATTTTTCAATGTTTGCATTTAATCTTAAAATCACTGGAGTATGTGTGTCCATGTGTGCTAAGTCTCTTTAGTCATGTCAGACTCTTTGCAAGCCTATGGACTGTCCATAGAATTCCCCAGGCAAGAATACTGGATTGCCATGTCCTTCTCCAGGGAATCTTTCCCCCTAGGGATCGAACACACATTTCTTATGTCTCCTGCATTAGTAGGCAGGCAGGCAGGCAGGTTCTTTACCACTAGTGCCACCTGGGAAGCCCAGAGTGTGTGCATATGTAAGTATACATTTGTATATGTATGTGTGTGTGAGACAGAGTGACTTGTTTTTTCTATGAATCACTGATACTCGACTTCAACATACCAAAAAAGTAGATGTGTGGGGAAATAAAGATCTTGATAAAGATAAAATCATGGGCAATTATAAAATTAGCATCATTGTAACAATGGTTTGTAACTATTTTCATTTGTTTCTATGTGATTTAAGAGATTAATACATTATAAAAATTATTAGTGTAAAATCTAGGTTTACTGTAAATTTGGTTTATAACTCTAAATCTTATTTTCTGCATAACTTAGGATACTTATGCATGAAAAATATTAGTTTACGATTTGGGACACACTACATAAAAATATAATTTTGTGACATCAACAATGGAAAGTGATGGGCACAGAACTTTTTGTATGGTACTTAAACTACGAGGGCAGAAATTGAAATAAGAGTGTTATAACTTTAAGATTTCATATGAAATCCCCCTGGTAACCAAAAGGAAAATAATTCTAGAATACACACAAAGGAAATGAGAAAGAAATTCAAAGGTTTCAACACATACGTACATACAATACTAAAAAACAAAAGACATTAATATATGAACTGGAGTGACTATGCCAATGTCACACAAACAAAATTTAACTTAAAAACATTACAAGAAATAATGAAGGACATCACACTTAGTGGAATATGTCAGTCAAAAAAGACAAACACTATATGATTCCACTAATATAATGTACTTAGAGTTGTCAATATCTTAAAGACAGATAGTAGTGCAGAGACTGCCAGAGACTGGGGCCGAAGGGAATGGGGAGTAAGTGTTTACTAGGTAGACAGTTTCAGTATGCAAGAGGGGAAGAGTTCATGTGGATAGTGGTAATGTACACCATATTGTACAACAATATGAATGTATTCATTGCCACTAAATAGTACACTGAAAAAAGGATGAGATGGTAAATTTTCTAGTAAGTGTGCTTTATCACAATTTTAAATGACGAAAAAAATATAGACCAAATTAAACTTTGTTAAAATTAACCTCTTTTACATCAAAAGACACCATTAGTGTGAAAAGGCAAACCACAGACTGGAAAAAATATTTGCAATACATTTAATTAATAAAAAACTTAAAAATATTAAAAAGATGTCTTCCTAGCACAAACACATTATAAAGTTGCTCTCTATTAAGAAGATATCTTTTTTTCAGACTCAAATAGTAGTTACAGGATTCTGTGCCTTAAAAATATTACTTATCTTCTAAATGCATGCTTTTTATCTTTGTTGAAACTTCATGCTAAATGTCAAGAGAATGAATGCTGTATAACCAGGATCTAATTATAAGAATGCAGTATATTTGTGTACAGAATAGCAAATTTCATAAAACCTGACTCAAGGTTTAAACCAAAAAAAACGGCAAATCCCTGAAGGAAAATAGCTCAATTACAAAACAAAACAAGAAACACCTTAACTCAACCCTACTGATAGTACATAGAGTAAACTATTTTTAACTCTGTTTGGACAGCTCTTTCTTTTGGGACTTCCAGTCACTGGATTTAGCTGGTCCTCTGAACTCGCCCATCCTTTTCATGTCCACTGACTTCATTCTACATATTTACTGTCTTATGAGTAAATTAACCAAAGCCTATATGGCCTTAAGATTTCTAATACACACAAGGAAATGAGAAAGAAATTCAAAGGTTTCAACACATACGTACATACAATACTAAAAAACAAAAGACATTAATATATGAACTGGAGTGACTATGCCAATGTCACACAAACAAAATTTAACTTAAAAACATTACAAGAAATAATGAAGGACATCACACTTAGTGGAATATGTCAGTCAAAAAAGACAAACACTATATGATTCCACTAATATAATGTACTTAGAGTTGTCAATATCTTAAAGACAGATAGTAGTGCAGAGACTGCCAGAGACTGGGGCCGAAGGGAATGGGGAGTAAGTGTTTACTAGGTAGACAGTTTCAGTATGCAAGAGGGGAAGAGTTCATGTGGATAGTGGTAATGTACACCATATTGTACAACAATATGAATGTATTCATTGCCACTAAATAGTACACTGAAAAAAGGATGAGATGGTAAATTTTCTAGTAAGTGTGCTTTATCACAATTTTAAATGACGAAAAAAATATAGACCAAATTAAACTTTGTTAAAATTAACCTCTTTTACATCAAAAGACACCATTAGTGTGAAAAGGCAAACCACAGACTGGAAAAAATATTTGCAATACATTTAATTAATAAAAAACTTAAAAATATTAAAAAGATGTCTTCCTAGCACAAACACATTATAAAGTTGCTCTCTATTAAGAAGATATCTTTTTTTCAGACTCAAATAGTAGTTACAGGATTCTGTGCCTTAAAAATATTACTTATCTTCTAAATGCATGCTTTTTATCTTTGTTGAAACTTCATGCTAAATGTCAAGAGAATGAATGCTGTATAACCAGGATCTAATTATAAGAATGCAGTATATTTGTGTACAGAATAGCAAATTTCATAAAACCTGACTCAAGGTTTAAACCAAAAAAAACGGCAAATCCCTGAAGGAAAATAGCTCAATTACAAAACAAAACAAGAAACACCTTAACTCAACCCTACTGATAGTACATAGAGTAAACTATTTTTAACTCTGTTTGGACAGCTCTTTCTTTTGGGACTTCCAGTCACTGGATTTAGCTGGTCCTCTGAACTCGCCCATCCTTTTCATGTCCACTGACTTCATTCTACATATTTACTGTCTTATGAGTAAATTAACCAAAGCCTATATGGCCTTCATATCCCTAGCACCTCTCCCTATTCTCCTAAATTCACATGTAACTGTGCTTTATGAAGGATAAAACTGATTATCTTCCCAATAAGATCATAAGTTATTTTGTATACTAATGCACCACAATGGACTCCTTTATTTTACAAGTTTGTAATGTACTTATTTTCTTGCCTCAGTTTGCTCTAATGATGCAATAACATTTCCTTCTGGTTTCTTCTCTCGTTTTCTCCGTGAGAATCACTTTAAAGTTCTTTAAAATCATTTCATTAAAAGTTTAGTTCAAAGGCTAGATTTTAACCTGAGGAACAAATTCCACACTTCAGACTATATTCCCCCTTGTCATCCGCTTATGCCTAAGCTCACTGTAATGCCTCTGTTTCTACCATAAAGCCTATGCATTCATCCAAAGCAGTCATCAGTTCTTCAATTGTGAATCTACAGTATTTGACATTCAGTAGATATCTAATAATTATACAATATCTTTGTGTTACACATTTTACACACTTATATTCAGTGCATGACTGAATTTAGCCTTCTGATTATTTGCCACTTTAAAAAAAGAGTCTATTTCTGAGGTCTTTCTGTTGAGCTTGTATTAATAAGAGGAAAATATTGATTTAATTCATAAAAATGCCATCTGTGATTTTACTGGGGAACATTAAGGCATATTATCTCAGTCGGCTTTCTCTATCACTAGCTGGCCTCTTAAGTACAGATGGGGTTTAATTACTCCTTATAGACATCTAACATTTAAGCCTCCACAATATTGCCCACTAGTTATTTAGCACGTCTGTTCATAGTTTTTACCCCAAATTCATCGATTACACTATGAATTCAAGAAAAACCTGATCGCAGTATATTTGTGTACAGAATAGCAAATTTCATAAAACCTGACTCAAGGTTTAAACCAAAAAAAACGGCAAATCCCTGAAGGAAAATAGCTCAATTACAAAACAAAACAAGAAACACCTTAACTCAACCCTACTGATAGTACATAGAGTAAACTATTTTTAACTCTGTTTGGACAGCTCTTTCTTTTGGGACTTCCAGTCACTGGATTTAGCTGGTCCTCTGAACTCGCCCATCCTTTTCATGTCCACTGACTTCATTCTACATATTTACTGTCTTATGAGTAAATTAACCAAAGCCTATATGGCCTTCATATCCCTAGCACCTCTCCCTATTCTCCTAAATTCACATGTAACTGTGCTTTATGAAGGATAAAACTGATTATCTTCCCAATAAGATCATAAGTTATTTTGTATACTAATGCACCACAATGGACTCCTTTATTTTACAAGTTTGTAATGTACTTATTTTCTTGCCTCAGTTTGCTCTAATGATGCAATAACATTTCCTTCTGGTTTCTTCTCTCGTTTTCTCCGTGAGAATCACTTTAAAGTTCTTTAAAATCATTTCATTAAAAGTTTAGTTCAAAGGCTAGATTTTAACCTGAGGAACAAATTCCACACTTCAGACTATATTCCCCCTTGTCATCCGCTTATGCCTAAGCTCACTGTAATGCCTCTGTTTCTACCATAAAGCCTATGCATTCATCCAAAGCAGTCATCAGTTCTTCAATTGTGAATCTACAGTATTTGACATTCAGTAGATATCTAATAATTATACAATATCTTTGTGTTACACATTTTACACACTTATATTCAGTGCATGACTGAATTTAGCCTTCTGATTATTTGCCACTTTAAAAAAAGAGTCTATTTCTGAGGTCTTTCTGTTGAGCTTGTATTAATAAGAGGAAAATATTGATTTAATTCATAAAAATGCCATCTGTGATTTTACTGGGGAACATTAAGGCATATTATCTCAGTCGGCTTTCTCTATCACTAGCTGGCCTCTTAAGTACAGATGGGGTTTAATTACTCCTTATAGACATCTAACATTTAAGCCTCCACAATATTGCCCACTAGTTATTTAGCACGTCTGTTCATAGTTTTTACCCCAAATTCATCGATTACACTATGAATTCTTATTGTTAACACAGCAAAATATAAAAATCAGTATTTGTTCATAAGCAAATATAAATAAGTGCCCAAGTTCATGTATCTGCCTTTTCAAAGAAAGAGAAGAGCTAACATAATATAGTAGGTAAATAAAATTCAAGTTGGTAAATAGAGTCGTCATAAGACAATGGAAACATACAGGCTTTGGGAAATTACTGAGGCTCTTTCCTGGGAAATGTGTAGTTACGTGTTCTATTGTGCCAAGGACAGACTGGTCCTTTCCAGACACTTACCCTCTGACAGCATGAATAAGTCTCAGTGATGGATAGGCAGTTCGCACCTTCAGTTTATTCTTAAGGATTAAGGCATTAACCCACTCCACGTGCTTCTCTCCGCCTTTGACCATGAAAGCAGGGATCCAAAGGACACTGTCATTCAGCATGGAAAGTCTATGCACAAATTTTTCTCTGTCACTCTCATTCCGAAAGCCTCCAAATGCTCTTTGTACAACTGATGGATTCATGGTAATAAAATCTGATTTAGTTCCCACATCTGCAGCAAACTCCACCACAGGGGCTAGATTACACCTGAAGAGGAAAAAATTAATGGACAAATGAAAAGTAAATATGAAGCATTCACTCATAAAATGGCATTCATGAAAAGAAGAATGGGAAATGAACTTTTTTTTTAAAACCAGGCAGGAAAAAAAAAGATAATCTGCTTGGTAAAATTACATTTTCAATAAATCACCACACATTCAGGAATACAGTACTGTCTTCAATAAGGACGTGTAAGGGGGCTCAAATGGTCATTTATATTCATACAACCTGTTGTTGAAGAACACTCGTGGCTGTTATCTTCATAAAACCACATGATATGAATTCCTAGCAGGTGCATTTATGATGGTAAATTCACAGAAGCTCTGCCATGCACTAGGCAGTCAAAACTACATGATGTTCTGAGTAAGTAAAACACAACTTGACCTGATACTGTAACCCACACCACTTGTCAAGCTTTAGTCATCTCGACAAGTTTATAAACATAATAAGTGGAGATGGCTTTTCTCGAGGTTAAGGGAAAAATATAACTCCTTACAAGATTTTCCACAAACATATTTGTAATTGCTTTCTACAGGCCTAAATGGGAAGGGAAAGTAAGAAGAATGAGGTTATCACACTTATTATGTCTCTTTGATATGTTACCTAATACAGAAAAGCTTCTACGATAGGATCAGACATCTTTCTGTTCCTTTTGAGGACCCCCTCAAAACTGTCTGTTTTCCCTACTAGTCGGCCACAAGCCCTTGGCGGAGGGACTGCTGTCCTCACCACCCAAACTCCTGAGCCTCACCAAGTACCTGAGTCTGATTCTATTCTTATAATCCGATTTCTGTATTACAAGAAAGCTTTGGAAAGCACCTTGAATTTGTCTTCAACTTGTGCCACTTCTTTGATACTGTCACAAGGAGTTTTGATTTGATTTCACTTGGCCACACTTACCCTCTGACAGCATGAATAAGTCTCAGTGATGGATAGGCAGTTCGCACCTTCAGTTTATTCTTAAGGATTAAGGCATTAACCCACTCCACGTGCTTCTCTCCGCCTTTGACCATGAAAGCAGGGATCCAAAGGACACTGTCATTCAGCATGGAAAGTCTATGCACAAATTTTTCTCTGTCACTCTCATTCCGAAAGCCTCCAAATGCTCTTTGTACAACTGATGGATTCATGGTAATAAAATCTGATTTAGTTCCCACATCTGCAGCAAACTCCACCACAGGGGCTAGATTACACCTGAAGAGGAAAAAATTAATGGACAAATGAAAAGTAAATATGAAGCATTCACTCATAAAATGGCATTCATGAAAAGAAGAATGGGAAATGAACTTTTTTTTTAAAACCAGGCAGGAAAAAAAAAGATAATCTGCTTGGTAAAATTACATTTTCAATAAATCACCACACATTCAGGAATACAGTACTGTCTTCAATAAGGACGTGTAAGGGGGCTCAAATGGTCATTTATATTCATACAACCTGTTGTTGAAGAACACTCGTGGCTGTGTTCTCCATAAAACCACATGATATAAATTTCCCTAGCAGGTGCATTTATGATGGTAAATTCACAGAAGCTCTGCCATGCACTAGGCAGTCAAAACTACATGATGTTCTGAGTAAGTAAAACACAACTTGACCTGATACTGTAACCCACACCACTTGTCAAGCTTTAGTCATCTCGACAAGTTTATAAACATAATAAGTGGAGATGGCTTTTCTCGAGGTTAAGGGAAAAATATAACTCCTTACAAGATTTTCCACAAACATATTTGTAATTGCTTTCTACAGGCCTAAATGGGAAGGGAAAGTAAGAAGAATGAGGTTATCACACTTATTATGTCTCTTTGATATGTTACCTAATACAGAAAAGCTTCTACGATAGGATCAGACATCTTTCTGTTCCTTTTGAGGACCCCCTCAAAACTGTCTGTTTTCCCTACTAGTCGGCCACAAGCCCTTGGCGGAGGGACTGCTGTCCTCACCACCCAAACTCCTGAGCCTCACCAAGTACCTGAGTCTGATTCTATTCTTATAATCCGATTTCTGTATTACAAGAAAGCTTTGGAAAGCACCTTGAATTTGTCTTCAACTTGTGCCACTTCTTTGATACTGTCACAAGGAGTTTTGGATTTGATAAAACTTAAAAAAAAAGCTTTTTAAGTTTACAATATTTTAACATGCTAAAAAAAAGACACATTTTAATTGGTTGATCAGTCAAAGATTAGATTTTTAACAAACAAGGTTTGCTAATTTGGAAAAACAATAATTCAGATCTATACACTCATGAAAACATATACAACTCTCACTCAAATACACACATATTTTTGTTTTTTTCTTTTTGGTTGTTTTCATCAACCTTTCAAGGGAAGGGACGATAAACTAGTTTCCTCTTTCTGCATTCTTGCAGGTTTGACTGCACTGTGAAAGTTTCTCACATTTCTCTTCCTGGTGCATTTCTCCACATTAATTAAGTTCTCAAACAAGTTAAGTTTAATTAGAAAGTAAAGTGTGTGTTCTGCTATTAAAATTATTGGTTTATATATCCTTCATTATCTCTCTTAATTAATATATCATATTATTTCCTAGATGTCCAACACCATTTATCTAACACAACAAATATCTTTCATCTCACACCATTAAGCAAAGTCTCTGTTATCTAGGATGAGCTACTGAGAAAAAACAAAAACTAATACATCATATTATTTAAAAATAATCTTCTCAAGTCATATAACTTTAATTATACCCATTATATAATATTATAGAGAATTTATTTGTCTCTATCCATGATCCATGCACTACTGGAGATTAGTTATCATTCATTACTCTCACAGTAAGAATATTAGGAATGGGACTGCTCTGGGAACGAACTACATGTGAACAGAAACAAACTGAATATCTTACTGTGGAACTCACAGAAAACTAAGGATATGTTATATTTAAAGTCCTAAAATATGCTTCACATCAGCTTCAAAAATAGTCTAAAATTCTAACCAAGCTGATTATAAGGCAAATTTGGATACTGCGGAAATACGTTCTGAACAACACTGGTACTGACACTTCTCCTTCCTTAGGTAAAAAATAGACAACGCTTGCTAACATGACAGTTCACGTGTTCCTGTCAGGGAAGATGGCTTAAGACAGATCTTTAGACTGTAACAATATCTCAGCAATCTTTTTCTGAGGATTTCTACTGGGGGCGGGGGGAATATCTATACATCATTTTCTCTATAACTACAAATAACCAGAACCAACCTACTAAAGGGAACCAAGATAATATCCCATTCAATTATCTTTTCAGGAAAAAAAAAGACTTTATTAGTTTATGCTTTTCATTCCTTTTTCTCTGCCCATTTAAAAGCCCCTCCATAGCCAATGTTTGCCAGCATCCTCTCTTACATGTCTCTGAAACAGGATTATCTGGCTAGGAGTTACTGAAGAGTTAATAAGATGGTCATCAATGAAGCTGAAAGACAGGGACTTTCCACCTTGGAAACAAAAGGAAACTAACAGAATAACAAGATTTCTAGAGAATAGAGGTGATCAAGGAGGAACCAACCTATCTGAGGCAGTCAAAAATGCCAAATGGCTGTGATGCAAACTGAAAGAGCACCACGGGATCAAAGAGTAACCATACATCTGAGGTTTACTGGAAAGGTTCTATGACCTAAGCGCAGTACAGTCAGGCTTTGTGAAGGACGGCAATGGTGGTACTGAAAACAGCATGACAGAAGGACACACCGTAACAACTAAACTGGATTGGCTCCACAAGCTTAATTGTTCATTTGGTTGGGAGTGACTATGCTTAAGTTCTTACTGGAAGGAAGGATTACCATGATGTCTACATAGGGCCAGCAAATTAACTTCTCTGTGGTTGAGTTAGATATTTAGTCATAAAATTAGCTGAATGTCACATAATCAGGGCAAGCATAAAGGAAGCCAAAATAGCCAACCAGCTGTGTTGTACTCCAGCAGTTGAGCAGACTTGTTGTGAGCTTCATAGCATTACTAGCAGCAATAGTGCTGATTGAGCAGCATTATAAATAGGTTTGCAATCACACATTCTTCATCTTCCTTTTTAAAAAAGATCTCCTCAGGGGTTACAATAATCTAAAGTAGTCAGAATTGTAGCAAACATTTATCAAGTATTATTTCACATGTTATTCTTAATCTCCTAAAATTGAAGACTGCCTGATTTTTAAATGATGTACTTCTGTGAGTCAAAAGTACTGATTATAACAAGGGTATTTAATACACATATCAAAAACATGAAAACACGTCCACAGAATCAGGTCTGTTGGCCCAACTCACCATTTATTCTAAGATGCCCAGTTTTCAACTTGTTTGCGTTTATTTTCCAAGACTGATTAAAAAAAGACTTTATTAGTTTATGCTTTTCATTCCTTTTCTGCCCATTTAAAAGCCCCTCCATAGCCAATGTTTGCCAGCATCCTCTCTTACATGTCTCTGAAACAGGATTATCTGGCTAGGAGTTACTGAAGAGTTAATAAGATGGTCATCAATGAAGCTGAAAGACAGGGACTTTCCACCTTGGAAACAAAAGGAAACTAACAGAATAACAAGATTTCTAGAGAATAGAGGTGATCAAGGAGGAACCAACCTATCTGAGGCAGTCAAAAATGCCAAATGGCTGTGATGCAAACTGAAAGAGCACCACGGGATCAAAGAGTAACCATACATCTGAGGTTTACTGGAAAGGTTCTATGACCTAAGCGCAGTACAGTCAGGCTTTGTGAAGGACGGCAATGGTGGTACTGAAAACAGCATGACAGAAGGACACACCGTAACAACTAAACTGGATTGGCTCCACAAGCTTAATTGTTCATTTGGTTGGGAGTGACTATGCTTAAGTTCTTACTGGAAGGAAGGATTACCATGATGTCTACATAGGGCCAGCAAATTAACTTCTCTGTGGTTGAGTTAGATATTTAGTCATAAAATTAGCTGAATGTCACATAATCAGGGCAAGCATAAAGGAAGCCAAAATAGCCAACCAGCTGTGTTGTACTCCAGCAGTTGAGCAGACTTGTTGTGAGCTTCATAGCATTACTAGCAGCAATAGTGCTGATTGAGCAGCATTATAAATAGGTTTGCAATCACACATTCTTCATCTTCCTTTTTAAAAAAGATCTCCTCAGGGGTTACAATAATCTAAAGTAGTCAGAATTGTAGCAAACATTTATCAAGTATTATTTCACATGTTATTCTTAATCTCCTAAAATTGAAGACTGCCTGATTTTTAAATGATGTACTTCTGTGAGTCAAAAGTACTGATTATAACAAGGGTATTTAATACACATATCAAAAACATGAAAACACGTCCACAGAATCAGGTCTGTTGGCCCAACTCACCATTTATTCTAAGATGCCCAGTTTTCAACTTGTTTGCGTTTATTTTCCAAGACTGATTAAAAACCTTTGGGAAGGTAGCTAGCTGTTTCTGCTCTGGACGTCTGAAATTTCTTCTGTGATCTCAAAGTAGATGCAATGCCTTCTCAAGAGTCCTCTTATGTAGAACTGAAGGCACTTTCATGTATCTCAAGATCATATAAAATGGTCTTTAATACATTTTCATTTTAATTCTTTTAATGTTTAAGAAAAGCAGTGCTTCTTTTATGTACAATAGTTCAAGACCACTTAATGCTCTGGCACAATCTTTCTCTTAGATTTGTCAATATTCTCTGCACTTTCCTTAAGTTATGGCTGAACAGTCTAAACAACTATGAGGTCCCTCTTTCAAAAGTGCGACAGATATGCCTAAGAATTCATGGTGCAATTACAACACAGGACTCAGAACTTGTTTTCTGGCTGTCCTACTATTTGTGTTAATTGGCAATGATAAAATCTGGCCAAAATATGATCTTGACAATTAGTAGTAGCAATAAATAAGAAGATGCTCAATTAGCCACATGTTTGCATATCTCACAGTATCTTTTCTGTATATTTGGGCTACCTACAGAACTAGTCATCTGAGATACTAATGTAAAACAGCATGACTGTGTTACAGGGCATCGTTAATAACAACTGAGTGGATCACAGTCTTATCTCTATTTATTCTTTCTCACAGCAGTTAATGTTCAGACAGGTTCCAATTATGTGCTTTTACAAACACATAGTTTTTTCTGTTGGCCAATCTCAACTGTGCATTTTGCTATACTAACACTGAAGTTTCTTAGCCCAAACCATCATTATCAGTGGAAGCACATTTGTCAACTGACCATGAAACAGGTGATGACCTCTCTCTTTTCTGCCTTACAGGAAGCATGCAGTATCTGCTCCCATTCTGTTTTTGAACTTGAAGAGTCAAGAGAACAAAGAATCTCTAATACCTGATTTTGTTCTAGGCTTTGTGGTTACCCTCTCAAAATTGCTAGGGGAAGCCGAAACATGCAACTTTTGAGCCTCTCTGACTCCACAGAATCAGGTCTGTTGGCCCAACTCACCATTTATTCTAAGATGCCCAGTTTTCAACTTGTTTGCGTTTATTTTCCAAGACTGATTAAAAACCTTTGGGAAGGTAGCTAGCTGTTTCTGCTCTGGACGTCTGAAATTTCTTCTGTGATCTCAAAGTAGATGCAATGCCTTCTCAAGAGTCCTCTTATGTAGAACTGAAGGCACTTTCATGTATCTCAAGATCATATAAAATGGTCTTTAATACATTTTCATTTTAATTCTTTTAATGTTTAAGAAAAGCAGTGCTTCTTTTATGTACAATAGTTCAAGACCACTTAATGCTCTGGCACAATCTTTCTCTTAGATTTGTCAATATTCTCTGCACTTTCCTTAAGTTATGGCTGAACAGTCTAAACAACTATGAGGTCCCTCTTTCAAAAGTGCGACAGATATGCCTAAGAATTCATGGTGCAATTACAACACAGGACTCAGAACTTGTTTTCTGGCTGTCCTACTATTTGTGTTAATTGGCAATGATAAAATCTGGCCAAAATATGATCTTGACAATTAGTAGTAGCAATAAATAAGAAGATGCTCAATTAGCCACATGTTTGCATATCTCACAGTATCTTTTCTGTATATTTGGGCTACCTACAGAACTAGTCATCTGAGATACTAATGTAAAACAGCATGACTATGATACAGGGGGTCGTTAATAACAACTGAGTGGATCACAGTCTTATCTCTATTTATTCTTTCTCACAGCAGTTAATGTTCAGACAGGTTCCAATTATGTGCTTTTACAAACACATAGTTTTTTCTGTTGGCCAATCTCAACTGTGCATTTTGCTATACTAACACTGAAGTTTCTTAGCCCAAACCATCATTATCAGTGGAAGCACATTTGTCAACTGACCATGAAACAGGTGATGACCTCTCTCTTTTCTGCCTTACAGGAAGCATGCAGTATCTGCTCCCATTCTGTTTTTGAACTTGAAGAGTCAAGAGAACAAAGAATCTCTAATACCTGATTTTGTTCTAGGCTTTGTGGTTACCCTCTCAAAATTGCTAGGGGAAGCCGAAACATGCAACTTTTGAGCCTCTCTGACTTCCTTGAGGTGATGGTAGTAGACCTGAAACATATAATTTTTGAAATACTTTGAGGTAAGGAGTGATATTATCTCCACTAAGAAGTGAGGGACTGGGTCAAAGTGATTAAGAAATGTATCTAAGGACATAGTGTATAGAAGAAAATAAAAGCCCAACTTCTTAAAAATTATTCCAGGACAGGGATTGTAATTGAAACTAGTTACACATTGATTTCTTTCAGAGTCAGTGAATATCTGTATATATTCATCTTTCACTCCACCTTCTTGTAAGAAAAAGAATGCTTTACCATTTGGTCTTAAACATATTCTGCAAGGCCACCCAGTCAAGACACTCCCCAAACCTTGAGCAGTAACTGAGCAAAGGGCTTATAAGTACCTAACATGCCTCAGATCTCTTGAGGGAAAGGGTTTTTTTAATGCTAGTAAAAGAATTAAATAGCTAATGGATGTCACTTTTTGGAATATGAAGCCTAAGATTAACAGATGATTTTTATGTAGCATACCATTATGTAGTAGACAAAATGTAAGGAACAGAGATGAAGATTCATGTTGAAAATTTGCATTTTCAATATGGTGGATCAGCAAAAAACACACAAACACGCATCATGTTATGCTTGCTGATAACAATGAATAAAAACCTCAAATTGATAGAAATAAATGCAAGTGACACATATCATGACTAAGTGACTAATTAGAAGAGAGATTATTTTCAGAAACCCAGATTTGTTTATATTACTGGTAAGGTGGGAAGAACAGTGTCATATTATTTCTAGGGAAATCACATAACGAAAAAAAGTCAAACTCATTCCAGAAGACAAAGATCCACATACCAGAGAAATATGTTAAGACTATGTCATTCCAATCCTTCAGTCAAAATCAAAATAGAGTCATTCATTGAGCAAATCTGTCACAGGTGCACAGATGTTATGCCAAAGAATGTATATATTGTGCTTAAACAAAATGAACGCGCATGCATGTAACTGTTTTCTTTTTCACAAAAGTGAATATACATTGTAGCAAGACTAATATTTATTTGAATTATTATAATGTCAAGTTTCTTAAGAAAGCATATGAAATGAATACTAAGCATACACTCTAAATCCTTTTTTTGTAATTAAAAATGAAAGATAATTTTAACTTTTCCGAAAAGGGTATAAAAAAAAATTCTGGCAGCTGTTGAGGAATTCCTTGTTCATTGTCCCTGGTAAAAATTCATTATTGGGTATATTTAAGATAAGGGAAACCAAGCAAGATTCTTAGAATGTATTTTCAAGACCTTTTGTCCTTGTCAGGGAACTGAAACACTCCATTTATCAGTGGTTGCTAAGCAGTTAGTACCTTTTTACAGAGAGAAGAACTGGTTCAGCACAGAATTTATGTTCTTAAAAATTATGTTGCACATTAAAAGGAAAGAAACAACATTCATGAAATATTATGGCTGATACTTAAATCACCCATGCCAGAAAACCAAGACAGAAAAACTATAACACTTTCTCTTTGCAACGCCTAGTGTTGATTAAGTATAATGTAGTCATTACAGTGGCTGCGGGAAATATATCCGAATTTTCTAACTTTCAGTGATTATCCCAGGAAACTTGTCACAGTAACATCGTGTTGACACAACTATATTGTTTAAGAAAACAATAATATTTTGATTTGTCATCCTAAACTATAAATATAATTTTCTTTTAATTTCTTTTGAAAGCACAGTTCAGATTGAAAGATGATTTCTAACTTTAAATATATAATTTACTTGATATGTGATCCTAGAAAGACAGTTGGCATAATGTCCAGAAGAGTTAGGCATTCTGATACCCATCAAGCATTCAGAAAAGGGATTTCCCTGGTGATCCAGTGGCTACGACTCCATGCTCTCAATGCAGGAGGCCTGGGTTCAATCCCTGGTCAGGGAACTAGGTCGCACATGTAACTAAGAAAGTTCCCACATGCTACAACTAAGGTGTAGTGCAACCAAGTAAATAAATATTAAAAAAAAAAAAAGCATTCAGAAAAGTATCGTATCATGAGCAGATAAAAATGAATGTTTTATTTCTTAATATCACAAGGCAGGCCAAAACAATCTCACATTCATTACATTATATTCATTCTAAATGGATCTTTCTCTTTCTCCATTTAGTAGAAAGCCACATTTTGACTGACGAAAAGACTTTGGTATCCATAATTCTTTTAAAATGTTCTATACCTGATTCATCACAAAACCCTAAAAATTCATCTCAGAAAATTTCTCCTGAATATATTCTCTCTTCTCTATTCTTACTGATATTTTCTAAACATAGAACAACCATGTGTTTTTGAACTATCACTGAAATAATTTCCTAATTAATTATTACTTAGCTACAATAATTGGTGAATCATGAATTTATCTGCAATTTTTAAAGAATGAAGAATAAAACGGTTATAGAAAAATGACAGTGTTCCATGCACATAATTTTATGGAAATTTATTTTAGATTTATAAGTGTGTAGTATTAATAGTAGCTGGGGAAGCAATACTAAGAGTATAACATGATGTAACTTGTATTTTTTATCATGAATAATTATTAAGCAGTACTGAAAAGCATTGCTGTAACCACTTCTGTAACGCCAAAGACTCCAACTTAATCATTCTCTTTCAAGGATGGTATCATCTTATTGATAAGTGCAGCTGATCACAATACTATCTTGCCCCCAAACCTTCAGTGAACAGTTCAAGGACTTTGATAACTTGCCCTTACCCTTACTTTCCAGAATTTTCTCCTTATATATTTGTCGAGGATCCCAGTGGCATCAGCCCACTCCATGGAGCTTTTTGTCTATGTTTCTTTATTTATGACGACATCTCTGACTGAAATTACTCCTTCTCTAAGACACTCTAGCCTCCAATCTCAAAATGTCCTATTTTTTCCTAAAACTCAAAGGTTAATATCGATTGTGATGCTTTACGTGATTTCTTTGGTAGAACCAACTGCTTCTATAACACTGCTCTAAAGCATTTAGCTACATCTTTATTCTATCACATATGGAACTCGATTATGTTTAGATGCTTGTATAGGTTGATGTCTTTAACGCAATTAGTCAAGCTAACTATGATAATAATGATGGCTACTCTGTGTATCTGAATTGAGAACCTGTTTACAGTAGTTATTTGATCTCTCAGTCTTCGAGGAGTGCTGCTAAGGCTCTAAACCAAGCCCTGAAAATTCACCAGCTTCTGGGCCACAGGTTAACATAATTCTGAAAAATGAGCGATTTTGCTTGGCTAGTTTGCCATTTAAAGGGGACAGGTTCTCATGGGCTTGTGATGATAAATGCCAAAGAAAACATATGTACCACTTGGTGTGTGCCCTGAAGCTGTCAGTTTGTGAGCTCTGCACGAAATCTTCTGATTCTCTGTACAACCCCTTCAATTTCTACCTTTAACATGTCTGCTCTGTTAAGCATGTTAAAGATATTTCATTAAAAAGTTTGACATAGTGTGTCTTTGGGGAAGTGAACTAAGGAACACAAAGTGAAAAGCGAAAGTCACTCTGTCGTGTCCAACTCTTTGCGACCCCATGGATAAACCATGGAATTCTCCAGGCAAGAATACTGGAGTGGGTAGCTGTTCCCTTCTCCAGGGGATCTTCTCAACCCAGGGATCAAACCCAGGTCTCCCACACTGCAGGTGGATTATTTAGCATCTGATTCACCAGGGACAAATGTACTAGTAAGTATGTGATAAGCTGAAAACTTTATAGTTGTTAAAATGTTTAAATCTCAGAAGGTGTGCTAACTAAAATACAGAATAATTGGAAAAAAATAATTATCCTTTTAAGTTGGAGCTATTCAAATTACAATAAGTAATACAATGTTTCCCTGATGTACCTATTCTAGGTGACTAGTATTCTCTGTGTGCAGAGCCATCATCATTCACAAGAAGTCAGGAAGGTCTACAAGAGTTCTAAAGGCCAATAATAATCCTTCATTCTTATGCTTAAATGCACCCACAAGCAAAAATACACCCATAAAAAATAAACGGGGTGGTAAGAGGTTAATATCGATTGTGATGCTTTACGTGTTCGTACTGCTCAACATTAACTTGCATCTTTATTCTATCACATATGGAACTCGATTATGTTTAGATGCTTGTATAGGTTGATGTCTTTAACGCAATTAGTCAAGCTAACTATGATAATAATGATGGCTACTCTGTGTATCTGAATTGAGAACCTGTTTACAGTAGTTATTTGATCTCTCAGTCTTCGAGGAGTGCTGCTAAGGCTCTAAACCAAGCCCTGAAAATTCACCAGCTTCTGGGCCACAGGTTAACATAATTCTGAAAAATGAGCGATTTTGCTTGGCTAGTTTGCCATTTAAAGGGGACAGGTTCTCATGGGCTTGTGATGATAAATGCCAAAGAAAACATATGTACCACTTGGTGTGTGCCCTGAAGCTGTCAGTTTGTGAGCTCTGCACGAAATCTTCTGATTCTCTGTACAACCCCTTCAATTTCTACCTTTAACATGTCTGCTCTGTTAAGCATGTTAAAGATATTTCATTAAAAAGTTTGACATAGTGTGTCTTTGGGGAAGTGAACTAAGGAACACAAAGTGAAAAGCGAAAGTCACTCTGTCGTGTCCAACTCTTTGCGACCCCATGGATAAACCATGGAATTCTCCAGGCAAGAATACTGGAGTGGGTAGCTGTTCCCTTCTCCAGGGGATCTTCTCAACCCAGGGATCAAACCCAGGTCTCCCACACTGCAGGTGGATTATTTAGCATCTGATTCACCAGGGACAAATGTACTAGTAAGTATGTGATAAGCTGAAAACTTTATAGTTGTTAAAATGTTTAAATCTCAGAAGGTGTGCTAACTAAAATACAGAATAATTGGAAAAAAATAATTATCCTTTTAAGTTGGAGCTATTCAAATTACAATAAGTAATACAATGTTTCCCTGATGTACCTATTCTAGGTGACTAGTATTCTCTGTGTGCAGAGCCATCATCATTCACAAGAAGTCAGGAAGGTCTACAAGAGTTCTAAAGGCCAATAATAATCCTTCATTCTTAGGCTTAAATGCACCCACAAGCAAAAATACACCCATAAAAAATAAACGGGGGTGGTAAGAGGAAAAAAGAAACTACACTGTTTAGCATTCTTATTGGTTGGATCCCCCCGCTTTATTTTATTAAAGCCTCACAGGTTCAGTTTGTGGTTTGCATAAATGATACTCCCAGTTCTCCCTTAATCAAGATAGTGTTTGGGTTTTTTTTTTTTGCCAAACATCACATAAAATATTCAGATACGCTTTAAAGTCTATTATACATTAAAATTACCCAAAACTCTAAAATATCAGCAGATAATTAAAGAATGAATCAGAAACATTTATATTAAAGGAATAAAACTAAGCATTCCAGATAGCAATAGTTTTCTTAGATAACATACAGAATATCATGCCTAGGAAAGCTGAAAACATAAAGTGAAAGACAAGACATGTGTACATATGTACATGTTTAAAAGGTAAATAGGATTATTATTCTTGGAGGAGGAAATGGCAACTCACTCTAGTATTCTTGCCTGGAAAATGCCATGGACAGAGTAGCCTGGCAGACTAGGGTCCATGAGGTCACAAAGAGTTGGACAGGACTGATCACACACACAGCAGGATTATTATTAATGATCTCAATCACTGAAGTTAAAAAAAGCGTGAAAAGCACATCCACCTAATACTTCAGTAAAATGAAGTATTCCCACAGTTAAGGGTAATCCACAGAAATACAACATTCCTGCAAAGGGGACTATTTTCCTGTCCCAGATTGAACTGCTTTAAAACTCAGTTTCACTCATGTGTATAATTAATTCCTTTTGTCCCCCTGGCAGCTATATTATGTTCTTAGTTTTCTTTCTCCTGTTATTATGACTATCCTATTTTGCTATTCCTCTCTCCAGGTCTGTCTCCTCTATCAGGTACTTCAAACTTCAAATAGAAGAGACCATGCAATTATCCTTATGTTTCCAATGCCTACTAAAGTCCCTCAGAACTTGTCACCTAGTGGCTGCTTGGTAAGTCTTTGCTGAATGAAGAAATACTTGTTGAATTAATATGACTACAATTTAATGGAGCCACTGTATGCAGTTTAAAACTCCAAGTAAATGTTTTTTATTTGTTATTCAGGAGACATATATGTATGTCAAATGTTATATGAGTACTTATGATTATGAACCCTAACTTTGTACTTCTTTTTTAAACAATTATTAATCACATAGAAAAGTACCACCCAATTCTTTATAGGATCACCTTGATCTTGACTCAAGACCACGTTGTTCAGTCTGACCATTTACATAATCCATTAAACATAGTAAAACCATCAGATACTACCTTATGCTGGATACTCCATTTATCTAACTTATTTAAACTTTAGAGGACATCCATAGATTTAAGTATAAGTAAGTAATCATATTCTACATGTGAAGAAAAGAAAATTTAGTTTACAAATCTTCAGAGCTGGGATTTAAATGTAATTGTATCCAGAATACTACCAATCCAAAATATACTGCAGGTTCAAATGATTTTCCTTGTCCAAAATACATATTCAATTTTCTCGCTGCCCCCCACACACTACACTTAGTTAGCACTAATGACAGAATACTAAAAACAGAAGACTACAAAGCTCTAGAAGTTGCAGTTTTTGCTGTTTTTGTTTTTAAAAACCCAATCTCCCGTTGTTTTATATCAAAATTTTAGGTAGACTCACACACACAGCAGGATTATTATTAATGATCTCAATCACTGAAGTTAAAAAAAGCGTGAAAAGCACATCCACCTAATACTTCAGTAAAATGAAGTATTCCCACAGTTAAGGGTAATCCACAGAAATACAACATTCCTGCAAAGGGGACTATTTTCCTGTCCCAGATTGAACTGCTTTAAAACTCAGTTTCACTCATGTGTATAATTAATTCCTTTTGTCCCCCTGGCAGCTATATTATGTTCTTAGTTTTCTTTCTCCTGTTATTATGACTATCCTATTTTGCTATTCCTCTCTCCAGGTCTGTCTCCTCTATCAGGTACTTCAAACTTCAAATAGAAGAGACCATGCAATTATCCTTATGTTTCCAATGCCTACTAAAGTCCCTCAGAACTTGTCACCTAGTGGCTGCTTGGTAAGTCTTTGCTGAATGAAGAAATACTTGTTGAATTAATATGACTACAATTTAATGGAGCCACTGTATGCAGTTTAAAACTCCAAGTAAATGTTTTTTATTTGTTATTCAGGAGACATATATGTATGTCAAATGTTATATGAGTACTTATGATTATGAACCCTAACTTTGTACTTCTTTTTTAAACAATTATTAATCACATAGAAAAGTACCACCCAATTCTTTATAGGATCACCTTGATCTTGACTCAAGACCACGTTGTTCAGTCTGACCATTTACATAATCCATTAAACATAGTAAAACCATCAGATACTACCTTATGCTGGATACTCCATTTATCTAACTTATTTAAACTTTAGAGGACATCCATAGATTTAAGTATAAGTAAGTAATCATATTCTACATGTGAAGAAAAGAAAATTTAGTTTACAAATCTTCAGAGCTGGGATTTAAATGTAATTGTATCCAGAATACTACCAATCCAAAATATACTGCAGGTTCAAATGATTTTCCTTGTCCAAAATACATATTCAATTTTCTCGCTGCCCCCCACACACTACACTTAGTTAGCACTAATGACAGAATACTAAAAACAGAAGACTACAAAGCTCTAGAAGTTGCAGTTTTTTGCTGTCTGTTTAAAAAACATCTCGTGTCATATCACTCAGGTAGAGCTGAAGCGGTAACAGGACCCCAAATCTCCTAACACCCTGTATGTCCTAATCAGTCTTCTCATCTACACTCCAGATTTTGAAGACAGTTTTCAAAGTTAAAATTGTTTTCGTTTCCAATTCAAAAACAGTATTTGTGCTCACTGCATTGCACACACAAACACTATCAAAAATCTGAAGTTTAAATTACTTTTCAAATATAGAACACTTACATGTCTCCCCCTAAAAGAGAATCACTGTGAACATTTGGTACCAAACTGACTTCTTATATTCTAAAACAATGAAAAATTCCAGTGATGGCATAAATCAAGCTGTGATTCCAAGAATTTTGGTAGATGCCAGTGAAGTAGATATGGGAAGTCGGGAGGTCTTATCTCCCAGAAAAATGTTAGGGTCTTTTCCACAAAACTGTACTAAATGATATTACTGTAAAACAATGTCCTCCATTTTGATAATACTTACATTCACCAGCTCTTCTTTATATATTTCGCACATATAGGGACTTACCAAGCCCCTGACCTCCTCACACTTATCTGCATGAATCATTAAGACTTAGTCTTGATCCATAGAAAACAAACCTATAGCTATCAAAGGGGAAAGGAGGGAAGAGTTTGGAACTACCACATACATACTATCATATATAAAATAGATAACCAATAAGGATCTACTGCATAGCTCAGAGAACCATACTCAGTCTGACCATTTACATAATCCATTAAACATAAAAACCGTACTACCTTATGCTGGATACTCCATTTATCTAACTTATTTAAACTTTAGAGGACATCCATAGATTTAAGTATAAGTAAGTAATCATATTCTACATGTGAAGAAAAGAAAATTTAGTTTACAAATCTTCAGAGCTGGGATTTAAATGTAATTGTATCCAGAATACTACCAATCCAAAATATACTGCAGGTTCAAATGATTTTCCTTGTCCAAAATACATATTCAATTTTCTCGCTGCCCCCCACACACTACACTTAGTTAGCACTAATGACAGAATACTAAAAACAGAAGACTACAAAGCTCTAGAAGTTGCAGTTTTTTGCTGTCTGTTTAAAAAACATCTCGTGTCATATCACTCAGGTAGAGCTGAAGCGGTAACAGGACCCCAAATCTCCTAACACCCTGTATGTCCTAATCAGTCTTCTCATCTACACTCCAGATTTTGAAGACAGTTTTCAAAGTTAAAATTGTTTTCGTTTCCAATTCAAAAACAGTATTTGTGCTCACTGCATTGCACACACAAACACTATCAAAAATCTGAAGTTTAAATTACTTTTCAAATATAGAACACTTACATGTCTCCCCCTAAAAGAGAATCACTGTGAACATTTGGTACCAAACTGACTTCTTATATTCTAAAACAATGAAAAATTCCAGTGATGGCATAAATCAAGCTGTGATTCCAAGAATTTTGGTAGATGCCAGTGAAGTAGATATGGGAAGTCGGGAGGTCTTATCTCCCAGAAAAATGTTAGGGTCTTTTCCACAAAACTGTACTAAATGATATTACTGTAAAACAATGTCCTCCATTTTGATAATACTTACATTCACCAGCTCTTCTTTATATATTTCGCACATATAGGGACTTACCAAGTCCCTGACCTCCTCACACTTATCTGCATGAATCATTAAGACTTAGTCTTGATCCATAGAAAACAAACCTATAGCTATCAAAGGGGAAAGGAGGGAAGAGTTTGGAACTACCACATACATACTATCATATATAAAATAGATAACCAATAAGGATCTACTGCATAGCTCAGAGAACCATACTCAATATCTTACAATAACCTGTAACGAAAGACAGAGCACACACACACACACACACACACACATGCTGAATCACTTTTCTATACACCGGAAAGCAACACAGCTTTGTAAATCAAGTTTTTCAATCAAAACTAAAAATAAAAACTTATTCTAATTTTTATTTGACTAAAAATAATGTCTTTCCCTTGATTTTTGGTTTTCATTTGGTTCTCATACCTCAGGATGAAATGATCTTGGACCAAAGGAAACAAAAAGCCAGATTAGAGGAGATACCAGTATTAAGCTGAGAATGCTATTTACACAAGTTGATTGATGAGAAGGAAATTTATTCATAGAACATGACAACCAGAAGGAAAAAATTTCAAACAACAATGCAAGTTGACAGGCTCTATTCCAAAGTTGTCTACTGAATCATAAGAAAATAGTCATAGAGTTTCAGGGACAGAAAGGAATTTATGAGTCCATCTAGTTCAAACGGCTAGATTTGGTATATCAGGAAAATGAAGCCCAAAATGGTTTATAGTCACTGTTCAAAGTCACACAGCTATATTTAGAGGCAATGCCAGCCAGGGGATCCAAGTTGCTAAACTCTTTGATGAGTATTATTTCAACTGCACTTCCTGAAAGAATACACACTGCTTAGCAACAATGATCATTTAAGTGCATACCTTTAGATTTTCTGTGTACCTGGGTCACAGATATAATTCTACTACCATGAGTATACCACCAATATGTTAATCTTATGACATCAAAAGGAAGAAAGATTTACATTTACTTATAACTGATCCATACTTGGATTTATCTAGACAATTTCACACATTATCTTATTCTATACCCACAAAAAAGGGAAGACGGAGATTATTTTTATCATATTACATGTAAAGAAACTGGGGTTTAGAGAAATAAACAAAGCACTTAAGATTAATATAAATGACTTACCAAGCCCTGATAATTCTGCATGAATCATTAAGACTTAGTCTTGATCCATAGAAAACAAACCTATAGCTATCAAAGGGGAAAGGAGGGAAGAGTTTGGAACTACCACATACATACTATCATATATAAAATAGATAACCAATAAGGATCTACTGCATAGCTCAGAGAACCATACTCAATATCTTACAATAACCTGTAACGAAAGACAGAGCACACACACACACACACACACACATGCTGAATCACTTTTCTATACACCGGAAAGCAACACAGCTTTGTAAATCAAGTTTTTCAATCAAAACTAAAAATAAAAACTTATTCTAATTTTTATTTGACTAAAAATAATGTCTTTCCCTTGATTTTTGGTTTTCATTTGGTTCTCATACCTCAGGATGAAATGATCTTGGACCAAAGGAAACAAAAAGCCAGATTAGAGGAGATACCAGTATTAAGCTGAGAATGCTATTTACACAAGTTGATTGATGAGAAGGAAATTTATTCATAGAACATGACAACCAGAAGGAAAAAATTTCAAACAACAATGCAAGTTGACAGGCTCTATTCCAAAGTTGTCTACTGAATCATAAGAAAATAGTCATAGAGTTTCAGGGACAGAAAGGAATTTATGAGTCCATCTAGTTCAAACGGCTAGATTTGGTATATCAGGAAAATGAAGCCCAAAATGGTTTATAGTCACTGTTCAAAGTCACACAGCTATATTTAGAGGCAATGCCAGCCAGGGGATCCAAGTTGCTAAACTCTTTGATGAGTATTATTTCAACTGCACTTCCTGAAAGAATACACACTGCTTAGCAACAATGATCATTTAAGTGCATACCTTTAGATTTTCTGTGTACCTGGGTCACAGATATAATTCTACTACCATGAGTATACCACCAATATGTTAATCTTATGACATCAAAAGGAAGAAAGATTTACATTTACTTATAACTGATCCATACTTGGATTTATCTAGACAATTTCACACATTATCTTATTCTATACCCACAAAAAAGGGAAGACGGAGATTATTTTTATCATATTACATGTAAAGAAACTGGGGTTTAGAGAAATAAACAAAGCACTTAAGATTGAATATAAATTAGAAGGAGAAGATGGAACATGAAACCAGATTTATCTGATTTAAAGGTTTATCACATTTGATTAGGATGCTAGCTCCCATGAAAGAAAGGTCAGGACTCTCCTACTCAATTATCTGTCTCTAGAATATTTTGACATATTTTTGGCACACAGTAAGTACTTAATAAAAGAACTTTCATTGGATGATCCACAGCCCACAACTGGAAAATATACTAAACATTCTAAAGTCAGTTGGTATTCTATTGTTTGTTTGTTTGTTTGTTTTTGTTTTCTTTGCATTAGTAAGCTATAATTGACATGTAACACTGTATATGTTTCAGGTATACATGGTTATTTCATAAACATATGTATTGTGAGATGATGGACACACAGTTATCATTAACATACTTACCAGTGTGTGTGTGTGTGTGTGTGTAATTTTATTTTGTGTTCAATTTGTTTGATTAGCCTAGCCTTTGAAGAACTGCTGGTACCTCATGGAAATGTCAGACATTAAAATGGCCTTCCCTCTCTGTCTTTAATATTAAGTCATCAAAATTTGAAATATGCCCTAATTAAGACTATTTCTCACTGGTCTTCACATTTCAGAATAAACATACAACCAAAAACTTCACACTTTAGTGCAACACTATTATTTCGAATTTAAAAAGATATGTTTCCAGAGACCTCCCTGGTGGTTCAGTGACTAAGACTGTACTCCCAATGCAGGGACCCTGGGGTCAATCCTTGGTCAGGAGGCTAGATCCCACATGCCATAACTAGAGTTGCGAACTAAACTGCACTTCCTGAAAGAATACACACTGCTTAGCAACAATGATCATTTAAGTGCATACCTTTAGATTTTCTGTGTACCTGGGTCACAGATATAATTCTACTACCATGAGTATACCACCAATATGTTAATCTTATGACATCAAAAGGAAGAAAGATTTACATTTACTTATAACTGATCCATACTTGGATTTATCTAGACAATTTCACACATTATCTTATTCTATACCCACAAAAAAGGGAAGACGGAGATTATTTTTATCATATTACATGTAAAGAAACTGGGGTTTAGAGAAATAAACAAAGCACTTAAGATTGAATATAAATTAGAAGGAGAAGATGGAACATGAAACCAGATTTATCTGATTTAAAGGTTTATCACATTTGATTAGGATGCTAGCTCCCATGAAAGAAAGGTCAGGACTCTCCTACTCAATTATCTGTCTCTAGAATATTTTGACATATTTTTGGCACACAGTAAGTACTTAATAAAAGAACTTTCATTGGATGATCCACAGCCCACAACTGGAAAATATACTAAACATTCTAAAGTCAGTTGGTATTCTATTGTTTGTTTGTTTGTTTGTTTTTGTTTTCTTTGCATTAGTAAGCTATAATTGACATGTAACACTGTATATGTTTCAGGTATACATGGTTATTTCATAAACATATGTATTGTGAGATGATGGACACACAGTTATCATTAACATACTTACCAGTGTGTGTGTGTGTGTGTGTAATTTTATTTTGTGTTCAATTTGTTTGATTAGCCTAGCCTTTGAAGAACTGCTGGTACCTCATGGAAATGTCAGACATTAAAATGGCCTTCCCTCTCTGTCTTTAATATTAAGTCATCAAAATTTGAAATATGCCCTAATTAAGACTATTTCTCACTGGTCTTCACATTTCAGAATAAACATACAACCAAAAACTTCACACTTTAGTGCAACACTATTATTTCGAATTTAAAAAGATATGTTTCCAGAGACCTCCCTGGTGGTTCAGTGACTAAGACTGTACTCCCAATGCAGGGACCCTGGGGTCAATCCTTGGTCAGGAGGCTAGATCCCACATGCCATAACTAAGAGTTTGCGTTCTGTAACTTAAAGATCCTGTAAACTGCAACAATGAATTGAGGATTCCATGTGCCATAATGAAAACTGGTGCCACCAAATAAATAAATGAATATTTTAAAAAGATATGTACTTCCAATCTTCATTTAAAAGTAAAGATTGGACTTTGTGTATAAAAGCAAAAAGTTCTGTTGTTGGTTTCTTCTTAAACCTACTGTGTACACTCAGGGAAGTCATTTAGACTCTCTGATTTATGGGAAAATATGGCATGCTAACCTAAGCCTAACTTTCTCAGACGAACCAATGGAAACCAATTTGGATTATTCAAGATTCATTTTCTGTCCACCCAAAAACATGTCTTGTTTTAAAACATGACATATTCATGTTTACCATTACTTGCCCTTTCCATGAATTATTTGTTGTTGTTCAGTCACTAAGTCATACTGGACTCTTTGTGACCCCATGGACTGCAGCACACCAGTCTCCTCTGTCCTCCACTATCTCCCAAAGTTAGCTCAAATTCAAGTCCATTGAGTCATAAATTGTACAATTCATATATTCTTTGATTTTCCTCAACTGCCTTCCACCATGTACCCCATGGGCCTTCCACTACTTTGCTCCTCATTATCTCCATGTTTAGACTATTTTCAGCATGCCTGTCTTTGTGCCTCTGTATTTTAATACAAGTCTTCTGGAAATTTAAATGGGATGATGCCATTCCTTCCTCTCCTCACAGATTCCACAGACTATCTACTAAATTAAGTCCAACCTCCTTAGCAAAAGATACACTGAGGGCTTCCCTGGTAGTCCATGGGGTAAAGAGTGCTCCCTGCAGTGCAAAAGGCACCAGTTTGATCCATGGCTGTCAAAGATCCCACGTATTGTAAAGCTGCTGGACTGGCGTGTCCAATTAGGAGCCAGCACTCTGCAGCTCATGTGCCCAGAGCCAGCGCTCTGCTGTGAGAGAGGCCACTGCAATGCGGGGCCCAGACAGGCCAAGGAATAAAGATGGGCATAAATAAATAAACAAACAAACAAACAATAAAAGAGGCTAAAATTAAAAAAAAAAAAAAAAAAGATAGATACATTGACTCAGCATAGCCTGTGAGCTTTCTCTACAGCCTTATCTGTATCCTCTGACCCACACAACATTCTATTCCAGCATACTGAAACCACGCAGAGGCCCATAAAGAGCCTCTCATTCCTATACCCAGGTTCCTTGCTGCATCTTAGATCTAGTTAAGACTACATCTCACTCTCTTTTCTCTTCTATCCATACTTATCTCTTCAGTTTTCACCATAACTTTAAGTGCTGCCTCTTTCAGGAAATCATCCATTCCAGCATATGCATCCTTACTGACTCATTACCTGTGCCCACGTCTTTGAGAACCTGTAGTAAAGCAATTTGTGTATTATCACTTCATTACTTTATTTCCTTTAATAAACTATAATCATCTCAAGTGTACAGAATTGCTCTCCATTTTTGTATCTTCCTGATAAACAGATGGATGAAAAGAGAGAAGTAATGAATAAATTATAAGAATGATCAAAGCTACATATGTATCACCTGAAGATAACAAGTACTGAAAAGTTCAGTTGTGTTTGGCCTTCGAGTACATATTTTGGGCTCATGCCCACCTATAGATGAGTACGTTGTTTAGTCACTAAGACATATCCAACTGTTTGTGACATTCCTGTCCTCCACTATCTCCTGAAGTCTGCTCAAATTCATGTCCATTGAGTCAGCGATGCTTTCTAACCATCTCAAGCAATGTGTTCATCTTTTTTCTATCAGTGTTTTCCAGCACAAGGGTCTTTTCCAGTGAGTCAGCTCTTCACACCAGGTGGCCAAAGTGTTGGGCCTTCAGCTTCAGTCCCAGTCCTTCCAATAAATATTCAGGGCTCGCTTCCTTTAGGGTTGACTGGTTTGATCTACCTGTTGTCCACGGGACTCTCAAGAGTCTTCTCCAGCACCACAATTCTAAGTATCAGTTCCTTGGTGATCAGCCTTCTTTATGGTTCAACTCTCACATTTGTACATAACTAGTGGAAAAACCACAGATTTGACTATACAGACCTTTGTTGCCAAAGTGGTAGCGCTGCTTTTTCATATGCTGTCAGGTTTGTCATCGCTTTTCTTCCAGGGAGCAAAGTGTCTTTTAATTCCATGGCTACAGTTACCATCCACAGTGATTTTGGAGTCCAAGAAATAAAATCTGTCACTACTTCTACCTTTTCCCTAACTATTTGCCATGAAGTGATGGGATCAGATGCCATGATCTTAAGTTTTTTGAATGTTAATAAACAAGTGACAAATGCTTTAACCCCCAAACTGAAGCTGTATTTTGAAAAATCTATGGAATGGCCAACTGCACATTTACAAATGCTTCTTAGGTGTCAGTGAAGCATGATATCCACCATATTTTACATTAGTACAAATCTTAGCATCAAAGTCTGTCATCTTACTCTGTTCTATGATTTGGAATTCATCACATTTGCCTCCTCTACTATCTTATTGAGTGCTCTTTCTCATTCTTATCTTTGATATCTTTATTATCATGGTCCTTTCATTTGCAAATATGTTCCTGATTCTTTATCTCTATGTTCCTCTCCTGCTTATAATAGGAAGAACAAACCCCAACAAGAAGACACAAATAGATCAACAAACTGCAAGGCCCTCTTTTGGACTATAGAATACCATGTAAAACCTCAGCCTGAAATATCCCAGTTTCCCTCGGCGTGAACTTAATAGTAGGTAGTCTCAAACACTGCCTTCTCCTAAGATCATTGAAAGCATTTGCCTTCATGCTTACTCATTTCTTGCCTGAGATTCCTCTTTCTCATGTGCTGAATGACTTATCATCCAGGTGTACAATGATTTACTCATCATTCCTTGCTGTGTGTTATAAACTGCATTTATACACTAACAGTTGCTCACATTTGGATAGATTCCTAGAACTGGAAATGGTAAATAAAGGAATCTACTATTACTAAGGCTTGGATGACATCATCAATGTAAGTTTTGGAAATATTGTATCAATTTACATTTTTAAAAGCATTTCACAGGAGTATACGTCAATATAACTTCATGCTGAATATTAAAAATTTTAAATATCTTTGCTGAATTGATAGGCGAAAAACTGTTTATAATACTGCATTTTTATAAAATGTGATAAGCATTTTAAAACAACATTTTAACATTTAAAATTATTTGTCAAACTGTTTTTCAAGTGGTAGCGCAAAGTGCTTTTTCATATGCTGTCAGGTTTGTCATCGCTTTTCTTCCAGGGAGCAAAGTGTCTTTTAATTCCATGGCTACAGTTACCATCCACAGTGATTTTGGAGTCCAAGAAATAAAATCTGTCACTACTTCTACCTTTTCCCTAACTATTTGCCATGAAGTGATGGGATCAGATGCCATGATCTTAAGTTTTTTGAATGTTAATAAACAAGTGACAAATGCTTTAACCCCCAAACTGAAGCTGTATTTTGAAAAATCTATGGAATGGCCAACTGCACATTTACAAATGCTTCTTAGGTGTCAGTGAAGCATGATATCCACCATATTTTACATTAGTACAAATCTTAGCATCAAAGTCTGTCATCTTACTCTGTTCTATGATTTGGAATTCATCACATTTGCCTCCTCTACTATCTTATTGAGTGCTCTTTCTCATTCTTATCTTTGATATCTTTATTATCATGGTCCTTTCATTTGCAAATATGTTCCTGATTCTTTATCTCTATGTTCCTCTCCTGCTTATAATAGGAAGAACAAACCCCAACAAGAAGACACAAATAGATCAACAAACTGCAAGGCCCTCTTTTGGACTATAGAATACCATGTAAAACCTCAGCCTGAAATATCCCAGTTTCCCTCGGCGTGAACTTAATAGTAGGTAGTCTCAAACACTGCCTTCTCCTAAGATCATTGAAAGCATTTGCCTTCATGCTTACTCATTTCTTGCCTGAGATTCCTCTTTCTCATGTGCTGAATGACTTATCATCCAGGTGTACAATGATTTACTCATCATTCCTTGCTGTGTGTTATAAACTGCATTTATACACTAACAGTTGCTCACATTTGGATAGATTCCTAGAACTGGAAATGGTAAATAAAGGAATCTACTATTACTAAGGCTTGGATGACATCATCAATGTAAGTTTTGGAAATATTGTATCAATTTACATTTTTAAAAGCATTTCACAGGAGTATACGTCAATATAACTTCATGCTGAATATTAAAAATTTTAAATATCTTTGCTGAATTGATAGGCGAAAAACTGTTTATAATACTGCATTTTTATAAAATGTGATAAGCATTTTAAAACAACATTTTAACATTTAAAATTATTTGTCAAGTCACTGTCATTTCCATTACAAAAATGCATTTCTTATAGATTAATTCTTTTTATCCAAGGGGTGACAAGGCAAAAAGTTAGAGTCTTATCTTACATTACAATCCATAAGAAAAATCCGTATCTAGTTTTAAGGTAAATTTTAAAAGCCATAAGTAATCAGAATTAAATGGAAATTCTGATTTCTACCTAGAATATGAATTTTATGGTCAAATCAAGAGAAGTAACAATGGTAGTTTCTTGAAAACTATAAAATTTCATAGATCAAAAATATGAATAAAATACTGAATAACCAATGTTGCTATTTCAAAAATATTATGTGGTTATTTTAACCAATAAGAATAAAAAGAAATTCTTTCTAATGCCTGTACCAGGCTCGCTACCAGAAACTAGTTGTTTGCAGTTAAAATACTTGAATTAATGACAAACATCCTCAGTGAGAGTTGAAAGAAAAACGTAAGGCCATTTTGGTGAACACATGAAAAAGCGAGTGTATTTTTCTCTCTCAGAAGAGATGGTATTTTGCTATAAAAGAGTTAGCATTCATAGAAGGTCAAAGAATGATTTAACGTTACCCATAAATTATCCACCAGTGGAGAATCAAACACTGATTGAGTTATAAAAATGCATTCTATCAGTCAAGGTAAGTCAATTCTTCCGTCTTTTTATTTTGTGAAACATCACATCTCTTCTCTTAGGAAGAGAGATCATCATAAAGTAAAACATTTTTATCTTATAATTTGGTATCCTGAAGAAATATATCTCTTCACTACAATTATTTCTAATTTTATATACTCAGATTTTATAGACACTTTTGAATTGTGTTCTTGTGTCTTTATATTTCATGTTACCTAATATGCTATTCAGTGATAACTACAGACATATTTGATAAAGTTGATAAATTTGAGGAAGGTCTGATTTCTTGTTTAAGTACGACAAAGAGAATTTGCATTTCCAGCCAATGAGCCCAGCTATTAGAAAATGCAGTAACAAATTTAACTTTCAATTATGACATTTAACTCAAGCAAGATATGTTTTAATATCATTCATCATTAGTTTAGATTGACAGATTATGCATTTCTTTACTTTATTTCCCGTATGATACTTAGAATATCACCTTGTATAATAAGCCTATTATTGTTATTATCACTGGATATAAGATATAATAATGTTTAGAAACTAAGATATTTGTCTAATATTATATTTGGTGGCTTTATTTTTTCCATCTTATTTTTTTTATTAAAGTACAGTTGATTTACAATATTGTATCAATTTCAAGTGTACAACATAGTGAGTCTAGCAATTGTCAGAAATCTAGCTTTTCTTATTCCCAATATCTGGTACATTTCACTATATTATTCATATTCTACATTTTCTTTTTAATAGTAACAGCTTAAATGACCATAAATAGCCTTATACATGACTCCTCTTCCATATTAATTTTGAAATTCAGTGCTGTACAAATTTAAGACAATAATACATGAATATAAGCCAAAATTCTCTCAAATCCTACATTAATTCTTTCATTCAATAAATAAATAGCGCATATCTCAATGTATCAAATTTGGTGCTAGGTCTAAAAGATACAAGCTAATAAATCAGACATACTGGGTAGTCCCAGTTTCTCTAGAGCATACTGTTCAGGCATAATGAGAATTCTAGCACATGGCAAACCTTAATGCACATAAGAAGCACCTAGGCACTGTGATCAAGTGTGCATTCTGACGCAGCAGGTCTGCTACAAGTTCTGAAATTCTATATTTCTTTTCTTTTGACATTCTGTATTTCTAACAAACTTCCAAGTTTGCTGGTAGTTCAGAACAACAATCTGAATGGCAAAGATGTATTTATATAAATATGTATATATTTTAATAATAAGTTATCTTTTACTGCTGTTCCTGTATTTTTAGAAAAACAATATGAACCAAAAGGCAATTAGGAAGGAACTGGTCAATCATGGCAGGAGTTGAGGATGTTGATCAACAAACAGAAAATGAGCAAAACTTTCTATCCAAGAGCAAGACAGGGACAAGTCAGAATGGACAAATAAAAAGGTCGAAAGAGAGAAAAAAATAAAATTAACTGAAATTCCAACCAGCCAGAAAAACAATAATAAAAAATACAGTTTTTTCAGCTCTTAGTTAACCATTCTGAATCACTTAAGTCTTATTCATTATTTGTAGTATCTTTAAGCACAGTGAGGAGAGGCATTTGATGGCCAGAAATATCTGTAACCGTAACCATAAATTAATCCCTCCTCTGTGTCGTCCATATAACATCAAAGATACTACTACACTGTGGGACCTGGTTTACTTTAGGTGAAGCTGGACATGTCCCTCTTCTCTGAGAAGAGGTGCATGACAGTGTGTGTGTGCGTGTGTGTGTGTGTGTGTCTATACCTGTGAATAGCTATCATTACATGTGCCATTTCCAACATGCGCACTTTTCAGTGGCTTATGTGAAAATATTGGGGGGCATTAAAAATAAGATTCTCCAAAACTATCAATACATTTCACAGGATAACAATGCCATGTGTCTGCAGCTTGCCTTCCTCTTCAACAGGACAACTATTTGGACCAAAAGATTCCCGTTTGCACGTGACAATGCTTTCTGTACATCAAGAAGGCAGCATTTCATTTCCTTAAAGCACTTTCAGAAAAAAATACAGGTAAAGTTTGAAATCTAATGTTGAGTGAAGATTTTATCTAAAAATAATGCTTTGCTTTATAAAGCTAGAGGCTGACATAATTTAATACCTGGCTGAATCTGATTCTTGAAGGGTCATTGAACTAACAGTGCCCTCTGCAAGCAGAGGAGGCATAAGTTATCTCTCCCATAACAAACTTATTAACAAGAAAAAAAGAGAACAAACTGGGGACAAAAGGCTATGCAAAGAGCCAATTAAAACTAAATACCTATGCAAATGCACATACACACAATATATCTCTAAGAAGGTGGGGAAATCCGAAAGATTTTTAAAAATTGTTACTAAAATTTGTGACAATTTTAACCAGTTTGACATGGATGGGAAACTATTAATGTTTCAAGCAATGGGGTTCTGATTGAGTTTTAAAACAAAAAACCTTTTTGATGTTCTAGAGCAGAATAGACACATGTACAGTGACAAAAGGTCACATACACCTGGGAAGGAAAATGATGCACAAAAATGGTAAGCCAGATGCCATAGGAAAGTTTAGAGTTTTAGGAAGGTTGGAGGTCTGATCTAATGATCTGTTATTGAAATCTCTTGTGTCCATGAGATTCAAAGGAATGAATTTCCAAAACTAGATATTTTTACCCAAAAAAAAAAAAAAAACAAGCTTCTCTGTAGAGATTATTTGTTTCTAATGCTAAGTGTATTCTTGCCAAAGTTTTTTCTGGAAAATAAGAAACCCAATCCTAGGCTACACTTTGCTAATACATATTTTAATTTAGAATATTCCAGCTTCTAGTTTTAGAAACTAGTAAAAATAGGAGCAAAACAAAACAAAAGTAATGGCAATAATCTTATGCCTTCATTGAGATGCTTATCCTCAGCTTTTTATACTTCTTGATAAGACTCTAAAACAATTATAGACTCTACAGGTCGGTCAATATTGTGTTTTTGTTAAGTTTTTGAAACAATCATAGCTTATAAAAGTATAAGAACCTCTTGAATTTTAGTTCCTAAAAACACTCTACATCTGCAAATGCTCAAACATCAGGGTATAGGGTATTACAGGGAATTGCTTCAATCATACTCAATTCTTTGGAATCCTATGAATGGTAGCCCTTTCAGGCTCCCCTGTCCATAGGGTTTCCCAGACAAGAATACTGGAGTGGGTTACCATTTCATCCTCCAGAGGACCTTCCAGACCCAGGGATCAAAGCCATGTCTCTTATGTTTCCTGCATTGCAGGCAGGTTCTTTACCATTAACATCGCCTGGGAAGCCCTAAAATATCAGTCTGTGATCAGCCACAAACAAGTAAATTCTAGAGATCTAATCCATAGCCCAGTGACTATAGTCACAATACGGTATTTTCAACTTCAAATTTGCTAAAACACGAGATCTTAATTATTCTCACCACAAAAAAAGAAGAGATAATTATGTGATCTGATTGTGGGGTTAGCTGACATCACAATTTTAATTTTAGTGTTAGAGGTGAGGCTGACCTTAGTGGGTTATGTTGATCTCAATGCTAAAGGTTAAAGGCGTATAGGAATGAGAACTCAGTCACATTCAGATCCTATAATCAACTTTAAAAAGTTTCTACTTTCAGAAATGTCTACTGTGCTCGAAAACTGTTTCTTCCTCATTTTATCTGTGCTCTGATTTTAATCTCTTCTGAAGTTCTAGGAGACTTCCTTTTCCTTCACAACCATCCTTCACATAGACTTCAACGTCTGAAACTCATTGTTCCCATTTCCACCATCACTCCCTCATTGAACATTTTTGCTTCTTCTTTGGACACAATTTTGTTTGTATACCTGCATATTCACAGGGCTTTTCTCTCCGATCAATCAATATACAAGTTCAGGTTTTTTAAAAGGGGCAAGTGATGTCAAATCAATCTCTAACCCTGCATCTGACGGAGAAAAGTAAGACAGTAAGGCAGAATGTTTCCAGTGATAGTCACTGTTAGGATCTGTATGCCCTAAGAGTATTTGCTTATGATTTTTCATGGCTATTATTGTTCTGTAAAAAAAAAAAAAACATTGCCTATGTATGATTATTACTTAACATATTTATTTTAATATCATAGTTCAAAATGACTTTTTTCAAGATCTATACCACCAGCAGGATAACAGCAAGGGTTCAAGACTTCAAGTAAACAAAAGTTTCAAAATGAAAAAATTTATTCATTCTACATCTGCAAATGCTCAAACATCAGGGTATTTACAGGGAATTGCTTCAATCATACTCAATTCTTTGAATCCTATGAATGGTAGCCCTTTCAGGCTCCCTGTCCATAGGGTTTCCCAGACAAGAATACTGGAGTGGGTTACCATTTCATCCTCCAGAGGACCTTCCAGACCCAGGGATCAAAGCCATGTCTCTTATGTTTCCTGCATTGCAGGCAGGTTCTTTACCATTAACATCGCCTGGGAAGCCCTAAAATATCAGTCTGTGATCAGCCACAAACAAGTAAATTCTAGAGATCTAATCCATAGCCCAGTGACTATAGTCACAATACGGTATTTTCAACTTCAAATTTGCTAAAACACGAGATCTTAATTATTCTCACCACAAAAAAAGAAGAGATAATTATGTGATCTGATTGTGGGGTTAGCTGACATCACAATTTTAATTTTAGTGTTAGAGGTGAGGCTGACCTTAGTGGGTTATGTTGATCTCAATGCTAAAGGTTAAAGGCGTATAGGAATGAGAACTCAGTCACATTCAGATCCTATAATCAACTTTAAAAAGTTTCTACTTTCAGAAATGTCTACTGTGCTCGAAAACTGTTTCTTCCTCATTTTATCTGTGCTCTGATTTTAATCTCTTCTGAAGTTCTAGGAGACTTCCTTTTCCTTCACAACCATCCTTCACATAGACTTCAACGTCTGAAACTCATTGTTCCCATTTCCACCATCACTCCCTCATTGAACATTTTTGCTTCTTCTTTGGACACAATTTTGTTTGTATACCTGCATATTCACAGGGCTTTTCTCTCCGATCAATCAATATACAAGTTCAGGTTTTTAAAGGGTCAAGTGATGTCAAATCAATCTCTAACCCTGCATCTGACGGAGAAAAGTAAGACAGTAAGGCAGAATGTTTCCAGTGATAGTCACTGTTAGGATCTGTATGCCCTAAGAGTATTTGCTTATGATTTTTCATGGCTATTATTGTTCTGTAAAAAAAAAAAAACATTGCCTATGTATGATTATTACTTAACATATTTATTTTAATATCATAGTTCAAAATGACTTTTTTCAAGATCTATACCACCAGCAGGATACCAGCAGAGCTTCAAGACTTCAAGTTATTTGTCAACATGGCAAATCAGCATACTTTCCTATCATTATATTGCAGTATTTCATATTTCAATATACATTTCATTCATTCATTTCTGCAGAACTAAAATATGCCAATATGTCTATTTAGAAATAATGAGAATTAAAAAGTGTTAATTAATATCTACCTAGTCATTACAATTGAGTCTAATCTTGTCTTTATTTCAGTTAATCTAAAGCTAACCAAACACATGATTTATTGAATATCTAATGACCATCAATAAAAACAATACCTATGGTTAATTTTGTGGGAAAACTAAAAAATCAAAGTATACTGACATACATAAATACCATATATAAAGAGTGAGGAAATTAATTTAGCACAAGGTATCAAATATAAATCGGCTAAAGAATGTTCCTAAAATATGCTAAATAATTGTCATTAAAAAAGTAAAATTAGTTTTTATGTATATTATATTTAGTAAAATTGTCACTGGCCAAAAAATAAAGCTGGTATGAATCTTATTGCTATGAGATCACTTTTTCTTTCAATGATTTAAGAATTTTAACTTTACATTTCAGGGTAAGTAAATTTGGATACTACAGAGATAAAGATATTATAGATAAATATTAGTTTTAACTTTCATTAATTCTTAATATTAGATTTAAATATTTCTGCCAGTGTTCAAGTAATCAGTAAAAGGTCTTTAAGAAATTACAATTTTTAGGAACAGAAGAAAGCTCACCTTATTACAAAATTGTGGCTGTCAATCTCTTTTCCACACTCACTATCAAGTAGAATGCCAGAGTTTCCAACGACTGCACAGGTCTTAAATCTGCGGTTTTCCCTTTTTCTAACCAGCTGCAAAAAACGGAGAAAAGTCTGACGGAGAAAAGTAAGACAGTAAGGCAGAATGTTTCCAGTGATAGTCACTGTTAGGATCTGTATGCCCTAAGAGTATTTGCTTATGATTTTTCATGGCTATTATTGTTCTGTAAAAAAAAAAAAACATTGCCTATGTATGATTATTACTTAACATATTTATTTTAATATCATAGTTCAAAATGACTTTTTTCAAGATCTATACCACCAGCAGGATACCAGCAGAGCTTCAAGACTTCAAGTTATTTGTCAACATGGCAAATCAGCATACTTTCCTATCATTATATTGCAGTATTTCATATTTCAATATACATTTCATTCATTCATTTCTGCAGAACTAAAATATGCCAATATGTCTATTTAGAAATAATGAGAATTAAAAAGTGTTAATTAATATCTACCTAGTCATTACAATTGAGTCTAATCTTGTCTTTATTTCAGTTAATCTAAAGCTAACCAAACACATGATTTATTGAATATCTAATGACCATCAATAAAAACAATACCTATGGTTAATTTTGTGGGAAAACTAAAAAATCAAAGTATACTGACATACATAAATACCATATATAAAGAGTGAGGAAATTAATTTAGCACAAGGTATCAAATATAAATCGGCTAAAGAATGTTCCTAAAATATGCTAAATAATTGTCATTAAAAAAGTAAAATTAGTTTTTATGTATATTATATTTAGTAAAATTGTCACTGGCCAAAAAATAAAGCTGGTATGAATCTTATTGCTATGAGATCACTTTTTCTTTCAATGATATAAGAATTTTAACTTTACATTTCAGGGTAAGTAAATTTGGATACTACAGAGATAAAGATATTATAGATAAATATTAGTTTTAACTTTCATTAATTCTTAATATTAGATTTAAATATTTCTGCCAGTGTTCAAGTAATCAGTAAAAAGGGCTTTAAGAAATTACAATTTTTAGGAACAGAAGAAAGCTCACCTTATTACAAAATTGTGGCTGTCAATCTCTTTTCCACACTCACTATCAAGTAGAATGCCAGAGTTTCCAACGACTGCACAGGTCTTAAATCTGCGGTTTTTCATTGGTGAAACTTCAGGTAGGAGGCTGTGTAGATCCTGAGAAATATTCAGTGTCCGGCGTCTGTCCAGTACATAATGTATGACATCACCAGGTTTAAAACTGCTCTTGACCACTGAAACGTC
The DNA here is from genome assembly GCA_022376925.1 of Tragulus kanchil. Classification (NCBI taxonomy): domain Eukaryota; kingdom Metazoa; phylum Chordata; class Mammalia; order Artiodactyla; family Tragulidae; genus Tragulus; species Tragulus kanchil. The sequence continues at coordinate 56,406,581 of JAIOJX010000004.1, forward strand.
TCGTTCTGCATCTAGGAAACGAAGAATGTTCTTCCTATATTTGAGATATAAGCAAAATTTTCCGTTAACGACAATACATCCTAAGACTGCTGACATGTTATTGACTGGGGGCTTTTGTAGAAACTAAGGTCTGTGGCCAGTAAATTGTTATGTGTGTGAAAGTGAAGCATTGCTGGTTAATAACTTTCAGATAAAAAAGAGTCATTAATATGTCTCTGGTCAGTAATGAGGTAATATCATTTATAGAATAACTGGTAATTAAACCAACCAACTAAGTTGATTCTAACAGAAATAAAATATATTTTATTTGCACATAGTTTCTCAATGATTTTATGAATAGATAAATAGTATACACACTGATTTGTGGAGTGAAAAAGGACCCCTATCTATCAAATTTTTGGTTTCTTAACTGAAATACTATTGCCATGACTTTACTTTCCTGAGTCTGATAGTATTCTGCCAGCCCTAATTAATTATCCATATTCATCTATTTTGTTCAATCTTACTTAGTTAAGTCATAGAAAAACCTAAAATTGTTTGGAATTAAACTTTAGCTAACTCATATTAAAGATTAACTTTTCCAATAAAATTATTGACATTTATCCAAATTATCTGTATATTGTAATTACTTGAAGCAATGTTAAAACTACAGAACTATATTCTTATAATTTACATTTCAGGGTAAGTAAATTTGGATACTACAGAGATAAAGATATTATAGATAAATATTAGTTTTAACTTTCATTAATTCTTAATATTAGATTTAAATATTTCTGCCAGTGTTCAAGTAATCAGTAAAAGGTCTTTAAGAAATTACAATTTTTAGGAACAGAAGAAAGCTCACCTTATTACAAAATTGTGGCTGTCAATCTCTTTTCCACACTCACTATCAAGTAGAATGCCAGAGTTTCCAACGACTGCACAGGTCTTAAATCTGCGGTTTTTCATTGGTGAAACTTCAGGTAGGAGGCTGTGTAGATCCTGAGAAATATTCAGTGTCCGGCGTCTGTCCAGTACATAATGTATGACATCACCAGGTTTAAAACTGCTCTTGACCACTGAAACGTCTCGTTCTGCATCTAGGAAACGAAGAATGTTCTTCCTATATTTGAGATATAAGCAAAATTTTCCGTTAACGACAATACATCCTAAGACTGCTGACATGTTATTGACTGGGGGCTTTTGTAGAAACTAAGGTCTGTGGCCAGTAAATTGTTATGTGTGTGAAAGTGAAGCATTGCTGGTTAATAACTTTCAGATAAAAAAGAGTCATTAATATGTCTCTGGTCAGTAATGAGGTAATATCATTTATAGAATAACTGGTAATTAAACCAACCAACTAAGTTGATTCTAACAGAAATAAAATATATTTTATTTGCACATAGTTTCTCAATGATTTTATGAATAGATAAATAGTATACACACTGATTTGTGGAGTGAAAAAGGACCCCTATCTATCAAATTTTTGGTTTCTTAACTGAAATACTATTGCCATGACTTTACTTTCCTGAGTCTGATAGTATTCTGCCAGCCCTAATTAATTATCCATATTCATCTATTTTGTTCAATCTTACTTAGTTAAGTCATAGAAAAACCTAAAATTGTTTGGAATTAAACTTTAGCTAACTCATATTAAAGATTAACTTTTCCAATAAAATTATTGACATTTATCCAAATTATCTGTATATTGTAATTACTTGAAGCAATGTTAAAACTACAGAACTATATTCTTATAAATGCTTTCCTCCAAGCTCAAGAGTCCAAGAAATAAAATGGCTCTATCAGAGGAAAAAATGAACAGATATAACACTAGACCTTGCAGGGTAGACATAACTCTGTTCTTCAGTGTTCTTTCTTCCCTTCTTTCTTTTCCTATTTTAATCTTCTAAGTTTTACTTGGGGACATAGATGCTCAGCTAGAACATTTCCAGTTTCCAAACCCATGTGCAGCTGGACTTGGTCATGTGAATTACCTTTTGGTGGGGGAGTGGGGTCGGACTGGGGAGGGAGGGGGCAGGCAGGCCACTTCTATTGGTCTTTCATTTATCTATTTTCATCCATCTTTGTTCTTTGGCCCATGTGGGCCTCCCATCGCGGTGGTCTCTGTTGTCGCAGAGCCCCAGCTCTGGGCGCATGGGCTCCAGAGCTTCGGCTCGGTAATTGGACACATCAGTCCAGCTGCTCTGTGGCATGTGGGATCTTCCCAGGCCAGGGATCCAACCGGCGCCCCTTGCACTGCAAGGCGGTGTCCTTACCCACTGGACCACCAGGGAAGCCCCCATGTGAATTACTTTTCTTAACAGAGTATAGGTGGATCAAGTACATCACTATAGGGGAAAGAAACAATCTTCCAAGTTATTTAACCCACTGTATTTTTAATTGGATGGTAACTGTTCTATAATGTTGTTAGCTTCTGCTGTACAACATGAATCCACTATAAGTAAACACATCCTCTCTAACCTGAACCTCCCTCACCCCCACCACTCCACACCCTCTGGGTCTTTACAGGACACCAAGCTGAACTTCCTGTACTATAAAGCAGCTCTTTTAGGAATGGTAGTGTATATATGTCAATGCTACTCTCTCAACTCTTCCCACTCTCCTTCCTCCACCAGTCAACAAGTATGTTCTTTCTTCCTGTGTCTCTGTTCCCGCCCTGCAAATAGATTCATCAGTATCATTTTCTAGAGTCCATATATATGTGCTAATAGATGAGACTTCTTTTTCTGAGTTATTTCACTCTCTATGGATAGACAGACTCTAGGGTTATCCATATTACTACAAATGACCCTCACACTGGTCAGAGTGGCCACCATCTAAAAACCTGCAAACAGTAAATGGCTGAAGAGGGTGTGGAGAAAAGGAACCTCTCTTGCACTGTTGGTGAGAATGTAAATTGGTAAAAACCATTGTAGAGGTTCCTTAAAAAACTAAAAATAAAACTATCCTACAACTCAGTGATCCCACTAGTGGGCATATACCTTGAGAAAACCATAATCCTTTTGTTTTTCTTATTCTGGTTTGCTTTAAATCTAATTAGGAAACCAGATTACTCAATATTTTATCTGACCAGATTTGATACACAAGAATATGTCTATCAGCTCTCTGAAAAACTAACTTATTTTGTAAAATTTTTCTCAAATATGTGGATTTATTAGGTTCACAAGAAGTAAAATTTGTACAGAAAAATCTATATAAATTCCTCAAAAATGAAACTTTAAAATTAATAGAAATTGTAAGGCATCATAATAGTCATCTTAACTAAGTACAGACTACATCAGAAGAGAATTGCTGGTGAAATCAGCAACCATAGAACATATGAATTGCAGAAAATTGAGAAGCCTTTCATTACGTTAAGCACGTGTGATTCTTCATAAAAGTTAACTAGCACCAAGAGCAGCAATCAACTTTTGTATATATTAACTACCACTTCCTTGTTTGGTGAAAAAATTGAGTACTGCCCGACACCTGTATTTTAACAATTTTTCTTCCATTTCCTGTGAAAATGACAGGGTTGACTTTAAAGACTACATAGATGTGGTCAAATTGCCAAACTAGATAGTGTTATCCTTTTCCTTTGAGTTTAATTTAAAGGGGCTGCTATAGGTATTTGAAAATGTAACTAGGAGTAGTGGTATGTTTGTAAGCCTAAAGTGAAGAGATCAGAGGTCCAGCTTTGAAAGAAGACTCTTTTGCTTGGAAATCAAAAAGGAAAATCCCCTTACTCATAACTTTAACACCTCAGTGCTTGTCAACTGATGGCAAGAGGGACTTTCCAATTGCAGCGTCTTTGCTGTGTTATAGAAAGTCAACAGCAAAAATATTTTCAAACACAAGTCCTTTAAATATCCAAGCAGAAGAGAACACTTTTGATTTACTCATTCTTAGGGAAAATTGATACTTAAAAAGTAGACGACTCTATAGTTCAGGAAGAAAATAATGCCTGTTGTGATAAAAAATCATTAAGATGGTATTATTGTATGTTTTATTCCAATGCTGTCTTACAGGATCAACAGTAGTTTCTTTTTTAATGGAAGCAGTAAAAATAGTAAAAGTACTTTCCAAGACAGAATACAAAATACCAATTTATACAGACTAATCAAAATAAAAAATTTGTCTTAGAAAAACTCAGAACAATTGTTAGTGGAGAATTTGCTTTTTCATTGCTCCTAAAAGGGAAGGTGGACCTTGAAGTCCTAGATGTCTCTATTTTTTTCAATTTTTTCAAAGTAAAATTTGTACAGAAATCTATATAAATTCCTCAAAAATGAAACTTTAAAATTAATAGAAATTGTAAGGCATCATAATAGTCATCTTAACTAAGTACAGACTACATCAGAAGAGAATTGCTGGTGAAATCAGCAACCATAGAACATATGAATTGCAGAAAATTGAGAAGCCTTTCATTACGTTAAGCACGTGTGATTCTTCATAAAAGTTAACTAGCACCAAGAGCAGCAATCAACTTTTGTATATATTAACTACCACTTCCTTGTTTGGTGAAAAAATTGAGTACTGCCCGACACCTGTATTTTAACAATTTTTCTTCCATTTCCTGTGAAAATGACAGGGTTGACTTTAAAGACTACATAGATGTGGTCAAATTGCCAAACTAGATAGTGTTATCCTTTTCCTTTGATTTTAAATTTTAAAAGGGGGCTGCTATAGGTATTTGAAAATGTAACTAGGAGTAGTGGTATGTTTGTAAGCCTAAAGTGAAGAGATCAGAGGTCCAGCTTTGAAAGAAGACTCTTTTGCTTGGAAATCAAAAAGGAAAATCCCCTTACTCATAACTTTAACACCTCAGTGCTTGTCAACTGATGGCAAGAGGGACTTTCCAATTGCAGCGTCTTTGCTGTGTTATAGAAAGTCAACAGCAAAAATATTTTCAAACACAAGTCCTTTAAATATCCAAGCAGAAGAGAACACTTTTGATTTACTCATTCTTAGGGAAAATTGATACTTAAAAAGTAGACGACTCTATAGTTCAGGAAGAAAATAATGCCTGTTGTGATAAAAAATCATTAAGATGGTATTATTGTATGTTTTATTCCAATGCTGTCTTACAGGATCAACAGTAGTTTCTTTTTTAATGGAAGCAGTAAAAATAGTAAAAGTACTTTCCAAGACAGAATACAAAATACCAATTTATACAGACTAATCAAAATAAAAAATTTGTCTTAGAAAAACTCAGAACAATTGTTAGTGGAGAATTTGCTTTTTCATTGCTCCTAAAAAGGGAAGGTGGACCTTGAAGTCTCTAGTTTGTTCTCTTTTCCTATACTGAACCAAACTTTGCACTTTTATGGGCTTAAATCTATGCTTGGAAAATTATCTGAGCTAAAATTCTTGATGTATGATACAATAAAGATAGGAAATAATTGTTATGAGTGAAAATATTGATAAAAATTTTTGATATTTGTTTGGAAACAGTAAAGTTAGATTCCCTTCCCCCACCTCCCTGGTTAGCTCTATTTTTCGTCTTATAGACTTTAGGTACTATAAAAATTTTATGGATTTGCTAAGTCTAATTGTTGTTGAGACTATAAATCTATTAAAGAAAGAAACAGAAGAAAGTGAGTGAGCTAGAGCTCAGCTGTGTCTGACTCCTTGCAACCACAAGGACTGTAGCCCATGAGACTCCTGTTTGTGAGATTTTCCTGGCAATAATACTGGAGTGGGTTACCATTTCCTCTTCCAGGGGATCTTCCTGACCCAGGGATCGAACCAGTATCTCCTGCATTGCAGAGAGGTTCTTTATCACTGAGTCAAAGAGAAACCCCAGAAAGAAAACTAGTACTTAAATATAACGAACTAAATGTCACTGGAAGCCCGAAAAACTCGTGCGCATTAGTTGAACTGTATTAACAAGGAGAATATACTTGCTTCACTCAAAAGATAACTGATATGAGTGAAACGAGCTGGTTAAACAAAATTTCTTCAGACTAAGACAGAAATAAAACTCTAATTTCTGGACGTTAAAGGAAGCATGTATCAACAAAAGCTGATGTTGAACATGCAGGCTGTACCAGTGTGACCTTTCCTAACATGCGGTCAAGTTATTAACAGATTTTTAAAGTAGGGAGCTGTGTTGTTTGTGTGTGAATTAAAAGAACAATACAGCAGAAGGATTTCATCTGAGCCACCAAGGAACCCTGATGGATTCTTTACAGGTCTTTATGTGCCATGTTTAAGCATAATCTAACTTTTGAAACCCATTTGGAAAGCAAACACCTAAATTCAGAAACTGTTTTAATGATAAAGATTAGTGGCAGAAGCCCCTCTGGTAACACTAAAAAGTTACTTTTTCTGGATCACTAACTTGTTAGTGGAGAATTTGCTTTTCATTGCTCCTAAAAAGGGAAGGTGGACCTTGAAGTCTCTAGTTTGTTCTCTTTTCCTATACTGAACCAAACTTTGCACTTTTATGGGCTTAAATCTATGCTTGGAAAATTATCTGAGCTAAAATTCTTGATGTATGATACAATAAAGATAGGAAATAATTGTTATGAGTGAAAATATTGATAAAAATTTTTGATATTTGTTTGGAAACAGTAAAGTTAGATTCCCTTCCCCCACCTCCCTGGTTAGCTCTATTTTTCGTCTTATAGACTTTAGGTACTATAAAAATTTTATGGATTTGCTAAGTCTAATTGTTGTTGAGACTATAAATCTATTAAAGAAAGAAACAGAAGAAAGTGAGTGAGCTAGAGCTCAGCTGTGTCTGACTCCTTGCAACCACAAGGACTGTAGCCCATGAGACTCCTGTTTGTGAGATTTTCCTGGCAATAATACTGGAGTGGGTTACCATTTCCTCTTCCAGGGGATCTTCCTGACCCAGGGATCGAACCAGTATCTCCTGCATTGCAGAGAGGTTCTTTATCACTGAGTCAAAGAGAAACCCCAGAAAGAAAACTAGTACTTAAATATAACGAACTAAATGTCACTGGAAGCCCGAAAAACTCGTGCGCATTAGTTGAACTGTATTAACAAGGAGAATATACTTGCTTCACTCAAAAGATAACTGATATGAGTGAAACGAGCTGGTTAAACAAAATTTCTTCAGACTAAGACAGAAATAAAACTCTAATTTCTGGACGTTAAAGGAAGCATGTATCAACAAAAGCTGATGTTGAACATGCAGGCTGTACCAGTGTGACCTTTCCTAACATGCGGTCAAGTTATTAACAGATTTTTAAAGTAGGGAGCTGTGTTGTTTGTGTGTGAATTAAAAGAACAATACAGCAGAAGGATTTCATCTGAGCCACCAAGGAACCCTGATGGATTCTTTACAGGTCTTTATGTGCCATGTTTAAGCATAATCTAACTTTTGAAACCCATTTGGAAAGCAAACACCTAAATTCAGAAACTGTTTTAATGATAAAGATTAGTGGCAGAAGCCTTCACTTCTGGTAACACTAAAAAGTTAGTCATAAAGATATTTTTTATCAGGCAATGTTGGCTTAAACTGAAAGACTGGTTTAGACTGTGAAACTGATAGGAATAGATTCCATACAGAAACTTTTCAACTGAATTTTCAACTACAACTTCCCTTTCAACATCACCCACCACTTGAAATAGCAGCTGCAGAGTCCTGAGGAATTAATTTACTAAACAATGTTTTCACTTGTGAAATGTTAAATATAGCTAACCTATCACCAGGTGCCACTCTTTCTTCTCTGCAGGTTTCCTGTCAACAACAAACACATGTGCTGTGGCAACTAAAATTTGATCTAAATGACATTGTTGGCTTCATCAGCAAGTATTGTGAGGCAAATCTTACAGCAGGAATGCATCACACATTGTGAAAAGAATTAGGTAGTGATACACACATATATTAGGAATCAGTTTTGCAAACTTTTGACTCCAACCAAAAATCACTGAATCAATTCAATTGTTTTCAGTAAAAAGAAAACAAAATGTTTAAGAAATGTCAATGAAACATTAAGAAACGTTTCATTAAGCCTACAAAAAGCAGACAGAACACAATTTTTTATCTCAAAAGATTAAGTCTGCAAAACAATGTGCCTTGAAGTTCTGAAAAAAAAAACCCATAACCTTTATCTTGTTAAAGCTTCTGAGCTTAGGTTCTAGCTGTTACAGGAAAGATATTCTAGTTAGTGTTAAAAAATCCTTGAAAACAACCAAATGAAAAGGCAAAAGTGTCTCAAAAAAGCTTGAAGAAAAGCACATTTTTAGTTTAATTTACATCTCAGACAGCCATTTAGCCCAGCATTTGGTAATACTGAATGAATACTTGGTTATATTTTATTCTTTTAGAGCAAAACATACAATGTCCTTCCTAAAAATGCATTTTAATAGTATGCCTTCATACTACTAAAAACCAGAGTCTTCCAATAAATTTATCTCATCACAGAGCTCTGGTTCCACAGTCAGACAGGCCTGGTTTGAACCTTGACCCAGGGACTAACAAGCTGTGCAACCCATGATGTGTGCTACTGGTCACTTCCTGAACAAGTAGAAAAACTGTGTGGACCTTCTTCTGAAATAAATCAATGCATGTGACAGCAAATTATTTTTGACAGGTGAAGCACACATAAATTTGCAATTACCTTCAGTCAACCTGCAAACCTTATCTTTTTAAGAACTTTGATGTATAATACTAAAAGTTGGAAATATTTCTGTAGACTAGTCATAATGCACTTATTCCGCTCCTGATGAGTAGCTAAGCTCATTTCTATTTAACATATGAAACATGTAGGAACAAAAAGAAAAAAACCCAAAGATGAAAAAAAAAGTCAAGTCACAAGTGCTGGACATGACTAGATAATTTCTCCATACAATGTTCACAGATATACTCACAACATCTAGTGTATCTTAACATGTCATTTCTAAGCTTACAATAATAAAGAACAAACTACTAACACTAAAATCAAGCTCTTTAACCAAGCTAATTAGTTTAATTGTGAAGTTAGCTGTGGAATGCACAGACTTTCCTAAATCTTGATGAATTTTAAAAGCACACTGAGTTAATATATGAAACTGTCTCAGACAACTCCCCAGAGGTACAGTTGTTGGATGAATATATATGAGTCAATTCTTACTGTGCTTATGAAAGCAGCAGAGTGTATATAGGGCTGGAAGAATTAGCAATAAGAAAGAAAATCATGTCTACAAATGTAGGGAAAAACAATTTATCTTCAGTGACTGTTTCACATTTTAATGCAAATAGATAAATAATGTATTAGAAATGTCACAAGAGCATTATAAGTTTAATGAGATTTCAAAAAGGAGAAAGATTTGTAAGCACAGTTCAATCATGTAAGATCAAAAATGATTACTTGTCATGTCTTAATCAGAAACTTCAAAGTAGAATTTTGAAAACACTGGTAAAATATATACCCATATCCACTCACAGACACAAATTTAAGGTGGTTCTTCATAAACAGTATAGATGTGGGGAGAAAAAAAAAAAGGAAAATAAAACTGTAAGACTAGTTTTAAGTATGACAAAAAATAAAGTTAAATCAATAACCAGATATTTTTATGTTCAAAATTCTTAATGTTAGATGTGAAATTGATACGTACCAGTCACTACTGCTATAGGAAATTACATTTTTTATAAACTGTACATTGAACAGTAATGGTTTTATAAATTGCAATTTCCTTGAAGAGAAGTGACAACTTTGCATGCCTTACTCAATATCTGCTCACTGTTTTATTGTTTACTTCCTTATCTCTTAAGGAGAACCATCTGAAAAGAGTACTAATATTTCATCCACATTTTTAGCTGTTTTAATTGAAAATAAATCACCCTCAAAGATATGAATGCAACCCTCATTAAACTGTAAAGTTGCAAGAATAAATTGCTTGGGTCAATTTATGCTAAATACTCTTAGCTTGACTACCTTAAAAACAGCAATAGATGTAGCCTCATGTCCATCTATAGTTTTCATTTTTTCACAGATACTAGAAAGGTGTGCCTAGACATATTAATTAAACTATTGTTAATTATGTATTTACTGTTAGACTTTACCTGATATATTATTTAGTGGAACTAGATATATTAATCATATCAATTAATTATTAGATATAATAATTATGGTAATAATTATAATTTCTGATTTTATTTTCTTCCATTACTTTACCTGATCTCCAGAGCCTTACGTAATTGATACCTTTCTTTCCAGATCATTCAAAATTGAAAGTTCTCTTTCTAGGCATCCTTATAGATGAAATATTTTCTTTCTTAATCACCCATATTTCTCTCTTTATGATACACTTCTACAAAATACAAATCCTTACTCTGTTCTAAACTCAGTGATACTGTACTCATAGCCCCACCTAATTCCATATCCTGTAGCTTTTCCTTCATAACCATCTCATCTCTTACACAGGGTTTCTAAATTCAAATATCGGCCTAGAGGTATGAGATAGGAAAAGGAGAAAGATTTGTAAGCACAGTTCAATCATGTAAGATCAAAAATGATTACTTGTCATGTCTTAATCAGAAACTTCAAAGTAGAATTTTGAAAACACTGGTAAAATATATACCCATATCCACTCACAGACACAAATTTAAGGTGGTTCTTCATAAACAGTATAGATGTGGGGAGAAAAAAAAAAGGAAAATAAAACTGTAAGACTAGTTTTAAGTATGACAAAAAATAAAGTTAAATCAATAACCAGATATTTTTATGTTCAAAATTCTTAATGTTAGATGTGAAATTGATACGTACCAGTCACTACTGCTATAGGAAATTACATTTTTTATAAACTGTACATTGAACAGTAATGGTTTTATAAATTGCAATTTCCTTGAAGAGAAGTGACAACTTTGCATGCCTTACTCAATATCTGCTCACTGTTTTATTGTTTACTTCCTTATCTCTTAAGGAGAACCATCTGAAAAGAGTACTAATATTTCATCCACATTTTTAGCTGTTTTAATTGAAAATAAATCACCCTCAAAGATATGAATGCAACCCTCATTAAACTGTAAAGTTGCAAGAATAAATTGCTTGGGTCAATTTATGCTAAATACTCTTAGCTTGACTACCTTAAAAACAGCAATAGATGTAGCCTCATGTCCATCTATAGTTTTCATTTTTTCACAGATACTAGAAAGGTGTGCCTAGACATATTAATTAAACTATTGTTAATTATGTATTTACTGTTAGACTTTACCTGATATATTATTTAGTGGAACTAGATATATTAATCATATCAATTAATTATTAGATATAATAATTATGGTAATAATTATAATTTCTGATTTTATTTTCTTCCATTACTTTACCTGATCTCCAGAGCCTTACGTAATTGATACCTTTCTTTCCAGATCATTCAAAATTGAAAGTTCTCTTTCTAGGCATCCTTATAGATGAAATATTTTCTTTCTTAATCACCCATATTTCTCTCTTTATGATACACTTCTACAAAATACAAATCCTTACTCTGTTCTAAACTCAGTGATACTGTACTCATAGCCCCACCTAATTCCATATCCTGTAGCTTTTCCTTCATAACCATCTCATCTCTTACACAGGGTTTCTAAATTCAAATATCGGCCTAGGAGTATGAGATAGTAAGGAGGACCCTGGGTGCTATCATGAGAAAAGGCAGCCCAGGTATAAACCTGTTAAGCTGGATAGATCATGATTAGTGTTGGCTTCAGCCAAGGAATTGTTAGGAGGAATACAGGTCCAAAGTTGTTCCATTTTTCAATCTCTCAGGAGTACATGAATGAAAGTCTATATTTTTATAAGAAATCTCCTAATTTATTAGTACTGCTTTAAGTTTTCTTTTGCCCACTTGAAATAAATATTGTTTGCTGCACATATTCTACCCAAAAGACACCAATTTATAAACTGTCAGAGTTGTACTATATCAGATGATACTTTTGTTCTTGTACTCTGCTTTTTTCTTAATTTATTTAATTTATTTTACTTTATTATTTTTTCTACTCTAAACATACAAAGTTCAGCCTAAACTAAAAATAGCCAAACATATACCACTTGACATTACCATAGTTTGATTCCTGTTTCCATTCCAGTCAGATTGAAAGTTTTAAAACAATGGGGTTTAACCATTCCTGCATTGCATGGCACCCATCTCTTTTAATTTCCAGCCACTGTTTCAATTACATTTCAACATGTAGTGAGTGCCTTTGATGCAATGCATTCATGTGGCTTACTCTACATTATATGTAGGTGTCAGGCAGGAAGTGAGGAAGTAGAAACCCAAAGAGATCAGCGAGCTTACCCTCTTAACCACTAACCTACCTGAAAAATGTAGATAACCCAAAAAACGTGACTTTTAAAAGTTCTGACTTACTATAATAATTATGGTAATAATTATAATTTCTGATTTTATTTTCTTCCATTACTTTACCTGATCTCCAGAGCCTTACGTAATTGATACCTTTCTTTCCAGATCATTCAAAATTGAAAGTTCTCTTTCTAGGCATCCTTATAGATGAAATATTTTCTTTCTTAATCACCCATATTTCTCTCTTTATGATACACTTCTACAAAATACAAATCCTTACTCTGTTCTAAACTCAGTGATACTGTACTCATAGCCCCACCTAATTCCATATCCTGTAGCTTTTCCTTCATAACCATCTCATCTCTTACACAGGGTTTCTAAATTCAAATATCGGCCTAGGAGTATGAGATAGTAAGGAGGACCCTGGGTGCTATCATGAGAAAAGGCAGCCCAGGTATAAACCTGTTAAGCTGGATAGATCATGATTAGTGTTGGCTTCAGCCAAGGAATTGTTAGGAGGAATACAGGTCCAAAGTTGTTCCATTTTTCAATCTCTCAGGAGTACATGAATGAAAGTCTGTATTTTTATAAGAAATCTCCTAATTTATTAGTACTGCTTTAAGTTTTCTTTTGCCCACTTGAAATAAATATTGTTTGCTGCACATATTCTACCCAAAAGACACCAATTTATAAACTGTCAGAGTTGTACTATATCAGATGATACTTTTGTTCTTGTACTCTGCTTTTTTCTTAATTTATTTAATTTATTTTACTTTATTATTTTTTCTACTCTAAACATACAAAGTTCAGCCTAAACTAAAAATAGCCAAACATATACCACTTGACATTACCATAGTTTGATTCCTGTTTCCATTCCAGTCAGATTGAAAGTTTTAAAACAATGGGGTTTAACCATTCCTGCATTGCATGGCACCCATCTCTTTTAATTTCCAGCCACTGTTTCAATTACATTTCAACATGTAGTGAGTGCCTTTGATGCAATGCATTCATGTGGCTTACTCTACATTATATGTAGGTGTCAGGCAGGAAGTGAGGAAGTAGAAACCCAAAGAGATCAGCGAGCTTACCCTCTTAACCACTAACCTACCTGTTACAAACTCTATATGTTAATATCCAATCACTGAGTAATTAGCATTTTTCCATGCTAGAAAAATGTAATGATTTTATTATGCAAAGATGTAACTTTTAAAAAGTTCTGACTTACTGAAATGTTTTGACTTAAACATGAAAACCAACATATCAATGTAACTACAGAGAAAATTATCTTGTTTCCTCCATAACTAGGAAGGTCTGACCCCCAACTTTCTTATTAATTACAGAATTATAACTGAAGACCATAGGATATAATGGATATAGCTAGGCACTGTATTTGATTTCAAGAGCCTAAGTAAAAATACCAGAATCTTACAAAGAATAAATTTGTACTTTAGAAACCTTATTTGCTAATTTTTACCTATTTAGGATATAATCACTGAGGCTTTTATTACAGGAGCACATACAGAAATATCCTTTCAGAGAATAAGTTAAATTTATTTATAATTGCTGGCAAAATAGGCTCTACTTATAATCCAGTGTGAGAAGAAAACACAAGCTTATTGAAGACTTAAGAGAAGTTAGAGATAATTCTCAAAATATATGTCCTTCCTGAGTAATAAGGAAAAGTATGTTACATATTAGGGTTCTGTTGAATGTTTTATTTCATTAGTAGAAAGACAGTATGTTAAAAGTTCGCTTATTCTTTCTTATATTTCTGACTGTGTAATTATTTCAGTTTTACGGTTTCACATCCTTCAGCCATCAACATAAGAGTTGGTTCACTCTTATTGAAGTAGCCATTCTTAAACTATAAATCAAATGTTCAATGTAAGTTTTGCCATGTCCAATGTATTCCATAACATGATGTGAAATTTACTATGCCTTATTAAAGAAGCTCACCTTATTTCTAGGACTAAAGAGGAATTGATTTTCCAACCTTCTACAGAGTGCTGGAAGATTGAAGAACCAGTCTTTCGAATGATTTTATCCGAACTATTGACAAGTGATCGACTCAAACACAGCTCACCATCTCTGAAACAAAACACAATGTCAGCTTTGTAAAAATCAGTAGCATTTTGAACAATATCATAATACATAATTTAGTTTTGACTACTGGTGACAACTAATAGATATGACTTTTTCTGTATGTTCTAAGGAGGTATGAGCATGAAAAAAGGTAGCATAAAGATTAGGTGAATATGACTTGAGCAATCACTGACACTTACTAATTCACTTATTGTTTTTAAATAAAACTGTTTGCATATAAAGAAAAGACCTTTGTGCTACTTAGAGAAAAAAATTCTCATCAAAGTTCTGTTCCCCTTTAATCTCTTCCTCCCTGCTGTGTTGAACAATAGAGACAGGATGTTTGGCCAGTTCTCCTGCATCCCTGTGACTGTGACTCCCAAGATAGTAATTTTATTTGTAAAGAAGACAGGAGACAAAATGGAAAGAGCTTTTGTTCTGGAGTAAGAGGACTTGGATATCAGGTGTTCTGGGCATGTCTGTGATTTTGCCACTTGCTAGTCCTAAATCCTTTAACGATATTCTCTTTCCAGGCCACCATGGCTTTACCTTATCTTGAAAATTGCAAAAACATGAACTAATATGCTTTGATTTTATGAGGACCTAGTGGGGCTCTGCATGTGCAAGTAATTTATAAAACACAATGGAAGCACTAACTCTGAAATGACAATGGTCTCTAAACATCTCAACAGTGAGATGCTTTCCTGATAGTTGTTTGATGTGGGGAGGGAGGAGGATAGAAATAGGGGGAATATTTAGTCAGTAGCTATTATTACTGGTATTTTCTGTTATATCAAAAATTAACTGTGTTTCCCCACCAATCAACAGCATCAGGCAAGTATATCTTGGGACATGCTACCAGTAGAGGTGCTGATTTTAAGGGACCGATAGCCATGATGGCATTTATGTTCAGTAGACTATTTCTTGGCATTTTACTGGTGTAAACCCAGCCTCAGAGAATCAAAAAAAAAAAAAAAAGCCACCTGTCTATGACATGCTTAGTCACTGGGTCGTATCTGACTTTGACTTTGATCCATGGATGATCACTCACCAGCCCTTAAGAATCCGTATTTCTTTACATGTTGCCTCTTAATTTTTCAGAATCTCAAAAACACAGTTAAAAAGTAGCATGGCTCTTTGCTCACTCACAAAGTCTAAATCTGTGTTTATTATGTAGGCAATCCTCCCCTACTATCAATGGAAACACTGCCTGTGCAACAGCTGCTAGATGAATTCTGTAATTGGAGGCTTATAGTTTGGTATTTTGGTTTGCATTCTTTTTTAAACATGTAGTTTCAGTCTGAAGCAACTCAAAGCATCAAATGCAATGACTCCCTGTAAAATTTGGAACTTTATAAATTAATATTTTGTATTAATAAACTGTCCTACAAAAATTGATGATGCAAATTTTTATTAATAGAGAAAAAATTCACTTTCCTTAGCTGTGTTGAACAATAGAGACAGGATGTTTGGCCAGTTCTCCTGCATCCCTGTGACTGTGACTCCCAAGATAGTAATTTTATTTGTAAAGAAGACAGGAGACAAAATGGAAAGAGCTTTTGTTCTGGAGTAAGAGGACTTGGATATCAGGTGTTCTGGGCATGTCTGTGATTTTGCCACTTGCTAGTCCTAAATCCTTTAACGATATTCTCTTTCCAGGCCACCATGGCTTTACCTTATCTTGAAAATTGCAAAAACATGAACTAATATGCTTTGATTTTATGAGGACCTAGTGGGGCTCTGCATGTGCAAGTAATTTATAAAACACAATGGAAGCACTAACTCTGAAATGACAATGGTCTCTAAACATCTCAACAGTGAGATGCTTTCCTGATAGTTGTTTGATGTGGGGAGGGAGGAGGATAGAAATAGGGGGAATATTTAGTCAGTAGCTATTATTACTGGTATTTTCTGTTATATCAAAAATTAACTGTGTTTCCCCACCAATCAACAGCATCAGGCAAGTATATCTTGGGACATGCTACCAGTAGAGGTGCTGATTTTAAGGGACCGATAGCCATGATGGCATTTATGTTCAGTAGACTATTTCTTGGCATTTTACTGGTGTAAACCCAGCCTCAGAGAATCAAAAAAAAAAAAAAAAAGCCACCTGTCTATGACATGCTTAGTCACTGGGTCGTATCTGACTTTGACTTTGACCCATGGATGATCACTCACCAGCCCTTAAGAATCCGTATTTCTTTACATGTTGCCTCTTAATTTTTCAGAATCTCAAAAACACAGTTAAAAAGTAGCATGGCTCTTTGCTCACTCACAAAGTCTAAATCTGTGTTTATTATGTAGGCAATCCTCCCCTACTATCAATGGAAACACTGCCTGTGCAACAGCTGCTAGATGAATTCTGTAATTGGAGGCTTATAGTTTGGTATTTTGGTTTGCATTCTTTTTTAAACATGTAGTTTCAGTCTGAAGCAACTCAAAGCATCAAATGCAATGACTCCCTGTAAAATTTGGAACTTTATAAAAATTAATATTTTTGTATTAATAAACTGTCCTACTGATGAAAATTATATACTTGCATGCCTATGCATGGTTAATAAGAGTCATTTTGTAGACGTCTTTCAGGATGTAAGGAAACAGGGTGTAATCATTACTCAGTGGCCCAGTGTCAATTTTTAAAGTATATGTCTAATAATGATACCTACATATGAATGAAAACACAGATATACAGAGTTACCTTCACACTTTTGGAGGTGTGCCTTCAAGGGTATGGGCACAAAGTCTCACCATTTCTAGGGGTAGGGATCTTCCCAATCTTCATCTTGTTAATATTTGGCCTGTCAAATCATCTTTTTCTAACCACAGATTTCTACAATCAAAATAATTAGTTTTGCCACCAATAAGCTTTTATCAAAGAAGTAAACTGGCATTTTAAATATCTGTTTAAAGACTGCTTGACTGACAGGTACATAAAGATAGTTTTATAAGGCAGAATGATTGATATGATATTGTATGAAGCCTTTTCAGAACTGCTAAGATTTGTAAAAAGTGCTCTAAAAGTTTAAATCAGTTTTACTAATATATTAATGAAATGCTGCCACGTTACTTTCTCTTTGGATTGTTTTGTTTTCAATTAACTGGTGATAAGTCAAATATCAGACTTTTATTACTGGAAAGTATTTTGAGTGAAAATATTTACAGCTAGTCATACTTCTCTTTGAAGTCAATGAATTCCTGTGCTAGAAGGCTAGGCTTCCAGCAGTACAAGGCTCTGAGCAAACTTCTCTGTATAAAGTTAAATGGGTCCCAAGGGATTTTTCACTTGTGACCTTGGTAGTACTTGGTACTGGACAAGGCTCTTCCTTCCTGTGAATGCGAGGCATGAAGGATGTGGCCACCCCCTATTAGTTGTTTATCCCAGACCTAAACAGCTGCACTGAAAATGTTTCTTGCAGGGGCTATATGCAGGGAGATTCAATATGTTCTTCTAAAGGGATTCAATATGTACTGCACAAATATTATCAAGTATTCCTGCCTATATGGAGCTAAAAAAACACTGACTTAGATGATCATCTATGTGATACCAGTGAGAGAAGCCAATCGGTAGTTATGTTACTAGTCTTCATAAATAATTTTCTCTTTGAAATATGAGTTGCCAGGCATCACAACAAGTTATTCTATTAATTCTGCAGTACCTGACATGTATGATCAATTTTGTTTGATGAAATTACGTACCCAAAACCCTATATTCCACCCCACTGTAAACTCTTCTTGACTTGGCTTTGGAATGAATGTGTTCCCTAAGGTTAAACTTTCTTTTTAATATAACAATTTAAGTTATTTAAGCAAAAAGAACATACATCAAACTAATTGTGCTCAGTCACTCAGCTGTGTTCAACTCTGTGCATGGACTGTACCCTGCCAGGCTCCTCTGTCCATGGAATTCTCTAGGCAATTAGACTGGAGTGGGTAGCCTTTCCCGTTTCCAGGGGGTCTTCCCAGCCCAAAGATCAAACCCAGACCAGGGGATTTTCTCAACTCAGAGACAGAACCCAGGTCTCTGGCATGGCAGGCAGACTCTTTACTGAGTGATCAGGGAAGCCCAAACTAAACCTCAACACAAGCAGTTTGTGTATTTTTATTACCTTAGAGTCAAACAACTGAAAACAAAGATGAGATACACTACTTTAACTTACAGCCTATGGCTTTTAGTAGAATTCCCAATATAACATATGAAGTAATGCAGATCCTGGCTTACTAAGTTACACGAGTGTGTTCTATCTACCCTAGAAAAAAACTGGAATTAACAACACTGACAATGACATAATGCTCTAAAATACTCTAAGTATGAATGCTTATCTCCACTGTCAATTCTACCATAAGTTTCAGTACTAACATTGGTGATCCTCTATTGAGACAAAGTGCACAGTCAAACTAAAAAGAAGACCTCTAGATAATAATAAAGTTAAAAGTGTCACTTCAAGTCTACCAGAAAAAGAGCATGTGACAAGTTTTAAGGAGTAACAATAAAAGGAAATGTCTATTTGGAATTGAAGTTTGTTACACTTTCAAATACATAATTTCATTAAATGAGTACACCCACATATATTTTAGGTTAACATATTTCTAATTTCCAAAAAACAGTCAATAAAAGTACAGGACAACTGTGAGGCAAATGCCATTTTTCCCATTAAGCAAAATATCAGTTAAGAATCGACCACTTCATACCCTGGAATATCCTTTCAGTTAAACTTTATTAACTGGTCAACAGCCCAGACACTTAATAGGTTAGCTTTGAAAGAAACAGTTCTAAACATCCAATAATTACTTGACCTATTCCTCAACAATTTACAAACATGCTGCTTGCTATTAATCCTCTGGAGATAGGAGAACCTGGATGGTTGGGGTGGAGGCTGAGCTTCTGTTCCCTGCTTTTCCTTCTGTGGGGAAAGACTGCCTGATGCTGTCTATATGAAGAACCATGTTACATTGACTCTCAAACTAATTGTGCTCAGTCACTCAGCTGTGTTCAACTCTGTGCATGGACTGTACCCTGCCAGGCTCCTCTGTCCATGGAATTCTCTAGGCAATTAGACTGGAGTGGGTAGCCTTTCCCATTTCCAGGGGGTCTTCCCAGCCCAAAGATCAAACCCAGACCAGGGGATTTTCTCAACTCAGAGACAGAACCCAGGTCTCTGGCATGGCAGGCAGACTCTTTACTGAGTGATCAGGGAAGCCCAAACTAAACCTCAACACAAGCAGTTTGTGTATTTTTATTACCTTAGAGTCAAACAACTGAAAACAAAGATGAGATACACTACTTTAACTTACAGCCTATGGCTTTTAGTAGAATTCCCAATATAACATATGAAGTAATGCAGATCCTGGCTTACTAAGTTACACGAGTGTGTTCTATCTACCCTAGAAAAAAACTGGAATTAACAACACTGACAATGACATAATGCTCTAAAATACTCTAAGTATGAATGCTTATCTCCACTGTCAATTCTACCATAAGTTTCAGTACTAACATTGGTGATCCTCTATTGAGACAAAGTGCACAGTCAAACTAAAAAGAAGACCTCTAGATAATAATAAAGTTAAAAGTGTCACTTCAAGTCTACCAGAAAAAGAGCATGTGACAAGTTTTAAGGAGTAACAATAAAAGGAAATGTCTATTTGGAATTGAAGTTTGTTACACTTTCAAATACATAATTTCATTAAATGAGTACACCCACATATATTTTAGGTTAACATATTTCTAATTTCCAAAAAACAGTCAATAAAAGTACAGGACAACTGTGAGGCAAATGCCATTTTTCCCATTAAGCAAAATATCAGTTAAGAATCGACCACTTCATACCCTGGAATATCCTTTCAGTTAAACTTTATTAACTGGTCAACAGCCCAGACACTTAATAGGTTAGCTTTGAAAGAAACAGTTCTAAACATCCAATAATTACTTGACCTATTCCTCAACAATTTACAAACATGCTGCTTGCTATTAATCCTCTGGAGATAGGAGAACCTGGATGGTTGGGGTGGAGGCTGAGCTTCTGTTCCCTGCTTTTCCTTCTGTGGGGAAAGACTGCCTGATGCTGTCTATATGAAGAACCATGTTACACTGACTCTAGAAGGGGCCTCCAAGGTTAAAGGGAGCAAGATGGAATCAAGAAAGAACTGCCTGCCTGTTGCAAAATGGTACCCGGGAAGCTAAATCTGAATCTAGAAGGATGTTCTAAGATACAGGGAGTATCGAACTGGTCCTTCATTGAATCCACTGCCCCCTCACAAGGCAGGAAGTGGTCCCCAAAGACCAGGCACTGCCGTCTGCCTCGTTGTTGATCACTGGCTCGGGCTCTGGGGCTAAACCGCCCCTCCAGGTTACTCATCTCCAAACCGGCCCCTCCCCGTGGCTTGGGCAGAAAGAGAGTCAAGGAGAAGACAGTTGTTTGATGAGTCAACTCTCCCACCAGAAGTCAAGAGTTGAAACGAAATCATAACGGGTATCAGAAGCGTTTCATCTGAGCGTTTCTTCCGAAGGACAAGCGCTGGGGCGGGGACGGGGGACGAGCTGTCCTCCCGGTGCCCCCGGCAGCGCCAGCTCCGAGGTCTCAGCCCCGGGCCGGCGGCGGCGGCGGCGGCGGCAGCCGGGACGCTGCGGGGCACCGGAGACGCGCGCCGCCTCGCGGGGCCGTAATTGCGGGTTTTAATTAGGGAGGAGGAGCTCGGTAGCGAACTGAGCAGTAGAAGTTATTATTTTTAAAAAGGGCCTGATTCCTTCCATAAAGGCTTCCCAGTCTCCTGCTCACTCCTGTCTCCAGGACCCTGCCGGGCGGGGAGCAGCAGGCAGCCCCGCCGCGCACCCCTCTTCCTGTTTGCTGCACCCTCGCCCGCCCCGCGCCACCTCAGAGGGGCGGGGAAGGGCTGGCTCAGCCCGAGGAAGGTGCGAGAGATATTCAGTTAAGAATCGACCACTTCATAACCCTTGGAATATCCTTTCAGTTAAACTTTATTAACTGGTCAACAGCCCAGACACTTAATAGGTTAGCTTTGAAAGAAACAGTTCTAAACATCCAATAATTACTTGACCTATTCCTCAACAATTTACAAACATGCTGCTTGCTATTAATCCTCTGGAGATAGGAGAACCTGGATGGTTGGGGTGGAGGCTGAGCTTCTGTTCCCTGCTTTTCCTTCTGTGGGGAAAGACTGCCTGATGCTGTCTATATGAAGAACCATGTTACACTGACTCTAGAAGGGGCCTCCAAGGTTAAAGGGAGCAAGATGGAATCAAGAAAGAACTGCCTGCCTGTTGCAAAATGGTACCCGGGAAGCTAAATCTGAATCTAGAAGGATGTTCTAAGATACAGGGAGTATCGAACTGGTCCTTCATTGAATCCACTGCCCCCTCACAAGGCAGGAAGTGGTCCCCAAAGACCAGGCACTGCCGTCTGCCTCGTTGTTGATCACTGGCTCGGGCTCTGGGGCTAAACCGCCCCTCCAGGTTACTCATCTCCAAACCGGCCCCTCCCCGTGGCTTGGGCAGAAAGAGAGTCAAGGAGAAGACAGTTGTTTGATGAGTCAACTCTCCCACCAGAAGTCAAGAGTTGAAACGAAATCATAACGGGTATCAGAAGCGTTTCATCTGAGCGTTTCTTCCGAAGGACAAGCGCTGGGGCGGGGACGGGGGACGAGCTGTCCTCCCGGTGCCCCCGGCAGCGCCAGCTCCGAGGTCTCAGCCCCGGGCCGGCGGCGGCGGCGGCGGCGGCAGCCGGGACGCTGTGGGGCACCGGAGACGCGCGCCGCCTCGCGGGGCCGTAATTGCGGGTTTTAATTAGGGAGGAGGAGCTCGGTAGCGAACTGAGCAGTAGAAGTTATTATTTTTAAAAAGGGCCTGATTCCTTCCATAAAGGCTTCCCAGTCTCCTGCTCACTCCTGTCTCCAGGACCCTGCCGGGCGGGGAGCAGCAGGCAGCCCCGCCGCGCACCCCTCTTCCCGTTTGCTGCACCCTCGCCCGCCCCGCGCCACCTCAGAGGGGCGGGGAAGGGCTGGCTCAGCCCGAGGAAGGTGCGAGAGAAGCGCCGCGGGGCCGGCCCAACCTTCTCGCCCCAGCCGGCGCCTGCTCCTCCGCCTCCTCCTCCTCGGAGCCCTGCGCAGCGCCCACCGGCCGGCGGTGGCCGGGGAAGGCACAGCAGGAATGTCCCCCAGGGAATGGGGAGCATCCCAGGGAATGGGGAGCATCCCAGGTCTCTTAATCCCCGGGGAGGACTCAGAAAGCGCTCCTCCTTCCTGCCAGCGGTTTAGGCAGGCCCGGCGAGGGCGCCTGGGCGGAATGTGGCGCCACTCTAGGTTCACTCGTCCCTCCCACTCTCGCTCCAGGGTTGCCAGCCGAGGGCCCGGACCTCGCAATCCTGGCGAGGCTTGGCCGCTTTGTCTGGGCTCAGGCTCGTCTTCGGAGCCCACCGGCCCGGAAGTTAACAAATGAGCCTCGACCCGCATGCCCGGCCTCCGCCTCTCCCCCACGCGCCGGTTCACTACCTTCCTAAAGACCCCTTTGTCTGCCTGGGAAGCGCAGGTCTACCGGGGATGCCCACACCCCTGCCCAGAGCCCTTCTTCTCTGACAATCGAGCTAGGCTGGATTTTCAAGCCACCCACTCCCTGTTTTTAGGACCTCATACAGCTATGGGTTCCCCTCTCCCAGAATAGATCATTTAGAGATTTGTTGAGGCATAACAATCGTGAGCCCCGTTCCTCCTTAGCTTTCTCATTCTCTCCCAGTCCCTTTCGACTGTACTTCTCTGTTGATTTTCTATAAAATAACAATGTCTTCTGTACAGATTAAGCCGGCGTTGAGCTCACTTAAATTCTCATTACGTAGGAAGGAGCAGGAATAAAAAGAATAAGTTTATTGTGTGTGTGTACGCGCACACGTTTGGGGCCGTAATTGCTTAAGGGAGGAGGAGCTCGGTAGCGAACTGAGCAGTAGAAGTTATTATTTTTAAAAAGGGCCTGATTCCTTCCATAAAGGCTTCCCAGTCTCCTGCTCACTCCTGTCTCCAGGACCCTGCCGGGCGGGGAGCAGCAGGCAGCCCCGCCGCGCACCCCTCTTCCTGTTTGCTGCACCCTCGCCCGCCCCGCGCCACCTCAGAGGGGCGGGGAAGGGCTGGCTCAGCCCGAGGAAGGTGCGAGAGAAGCGCCGCGGGGCCGGCCCAACCTTCTCGCCCCAGCCGGCGCCTGCTCCTCCGCCTCCTCCTCCTCGGAGCCCTGCGCAGCGCCCACCGGCCGGCGGTGGCCGGGGAAGGCACAGCAGGAATGTCCCCCAGGGAATGGGGAGCATCCCAGGGAATGGGGAGCATCCCAGGTCTCTTAATCCCCGGGGAGGACTCAGAAAGCGCTCCTCCTTCCTGCCAGCGGTTTAGGCAGGCCCGGCGAGGGCGCCTGGGCGGAATGTGGCGCCACTCTAGGTTCACTCGTCCCTCCCACTCTCGCTCCAGGGTTGCCAGCCGAGGGCCCGGACCTCGCAATCCTGGCGAGGCTTGGCCGCTTTGTCTGGGCTCAGGCTCGTCTTCGGAGCCCACCGGCCCGGAAGTTAACAAAAGAGCCTCGACCCGCATGCCCGGCCTCCGCCTCTCCCCCACGCGCCGGTTCACTACCTTCCTAAAGACCCCTTTGTCTGCCTGGGAAGCGCAGGTCTACCGGGGATGCCCACACCCCTGCCCAGAGCCCTTCTTCTCTGACAATCGAGCTAGGCTGGATTTTCAAGCCACCCACTCCCTGTTTTTAGGACCTCATACAGCTATGGGTTCCCCTCTCCCAGAATAGATCATTTAGAGATTTGTTGAGGCATAACAATCGTGAGCCCCGTTCCTCCTTAGCTTTCTCATTCTCTCCCAGTCCCTTTCGACTGTACTTCTCTGTTGATTTTCTATAAAATAACAATGTCTTCTGTACAGATTAAGCCGGCGTTGAGCTCACTTAAATTCTCATTACGTAGGAAGGAGCAGGAATATAAAGAAATGGAGTGATTAAGTTTATTGTGTGCGTGTGTGTACGCGCGCACACGTTTTAACAGTCCTGTGCCCCTCCCCGCCTCCCGTCCCCAAAGGCAACAGTTCTATCTTCGTTCTCATAAATCTTAGGGAAAATAAAATCCAGGCTGGCATCTCTGCCAGTGTGGAGTTTCCGATAGCGATAGCAGACGCCTCCGGATGAGGCAGGATTTCCGAAACAGGACTTTGAACAGAGTTGACAACCAGATTCACATCCTCAGAAAACGCTTCCAAGCTTTGGAAGCAACACAAAGTTACAATCACCTCCTGGGTAAACTTCAAAGTCACAGAGGCCAGGGGGAGGGAGGAAGGAAGTGTGATATTTAGAGAACTTACTGGGGTGGAGGAAGATTCTGAACTCATCTAGACAAACTAAAGAAAGAGTGATTGTCTATGTGAAGCAGAACCCAGTTTCCAAAACTGTAACCATGACGCCCATGAATTTGACCCAAGGACAACAAATAGGGAAATATCACTGGATGACCCGGAGTTCCTAATTCAAATTACGATACACAGATCTACCCGACGCCAAAGAATTGTAAAGCAACAGAGGAGACACATTTCCTACTTTCTGGGCTTTAACTTTAGCCTTTCAGGAAACCAGTTTTCTCCGGTACCTCCCTATGGTGACAGGACAGAGAACGAACGAAGGAAGGGCAACCAGACGGTGAATAAAGACATCTAGACGGAGTTCTGCCCCGGGGCTAAAAGGGCAAGGGTACCCGGTTCTTTGTTGACACTCTGCAGTGACTTCTCCATTGGCGTGCGAACCCAAGCATCAACACTACTGTCGCTATCCCCGCGCAGGGCAAGTTGAACTCCTACTGAGAACCCGCCGTTGAGAATCGCACACCTCTACAACAGCCTTTGTTATTTAATTCACGAGACTGAGCACTCAAGCTGACACCCACGCAAATACTACCCCAACCCTCACTTCACCGTTTCTATTCACATTTCATTTATGGTTTGACTTTCTGTCATATCCTAAAACGAAGCTTTGCATTTACCCGATGAGTTGCGTCTCCTGGCGCTCCCCAGTTCTTGCTATTTCTTTTGTCTTATAAAAGATCAGGAGCAGACTTATCGTGCAGATGGTCCACCTCTTCCTAATGGAGCGCATCTTGGGTGCCCGGGAAAGTCCTGGTTGCCCCAGCTCCCTCACCTTCTCTTCATATAAAGACTCCGTTTTGGGGAGGTGTAGTCGTGGGGAGAGGGGAGGATCTATAAACGGCGAGCAGAGCGTGAAGCCGGGATCTCAGATGCCAGGTCTGGAAGGTCCTCTGCGGCCGAGCTCCCGCTGGTCCTCGAGCGCAGCCCAGAGCACTCTCGCGGTTCCCGCCAGCTCTGCCCGGGTAGTTCCGCGCTACCTCCCTGGGGCTCAGGTTTCTCACCAGAAGAGACACCTTGTGCACTGGAGGCGGTGGCCGCTTCTGCAGCTGGGTTCGGGGGCGTCACTGGCCCTTCCCTTTTGCTAGCATGGAAATGATGAGCAAAACCAGCCAATCACAGGACTGAGGGGGCGGAGGCTGCTGTTGCCTTTGGTCGCCGGCGGCTGCTTGGAGAGTAACGTCGCCGGCACTGCCTGCACTGTGCGTAGAGAGGAAGCTCGCAAGCTCAGTCGTGTACATATACACACACACGCACATACAGGCGCGCGCACACACACACGCACGCACGCACCAGTGCTCGCACACCGTGGGAAGAGAGCAGCGCACTGGAAAGAAGTCAGGTCGCCCTCAAGGGACACCGACGCGTTAGCTCTGTGGACAAGGAAGCATCGAGAGAGTTCGTCCGCATCAACGTGGAGAGGACACCTCGGCTGGGTACAGATCGGAGCCGCGTCCAGCTCAAATAGAGCTGGGGGTGGAGAGCAACAGGGGTAGCAGCTTCCCAGCGTCTTTGCTAAATATACACACACGCGCGCACAAACGCAAAAGCACGCCCTCCCAAGTGGAGTGAATGGGGGAGGAAAGGGAGGGAGTTAGAGGACGTTTTATATTCTGTGCACCGCTCAATCCGGAAAGTACAAATACACACGTGAACTGATCAGCCGATCTCCCACTCAGGGTGGGCGGTGGATGACCACCCCAGCTCACAATTTTGCAAGAAACAAGTGATGACAGAGGTGTCATTAGGAACTTTATGGAAATGTATGAGGGTCGATCATTGCCATTTAGAAACTCCTCACGCAGGAGTCAAGGAAGCTCCAATTCCACTTTAACTTCACTGCTGAGACTAGAGTCTGAGAAGAGCAGAATCTCCTTTTTAAATGCAAGCGAACCACTTCCCGCCCCCGCGCCCCTACACACACGGAAGGAGGAAGAGAAAAGAAGTGAAAGAAGGGAAGGAGGAAGAAAGGAAGAAAAGGAGGAAGAACAAGCTTTTCTCTGAAAGTCTTAGAATATGTATTTAGCTTGATTTCCACCCTCTCTTTCCCTCTACTGTGTGTGTGTGTGTGTGTGTAACTTCCATTGCCTTGTGTGGCAGGAGCTCTCTTTACTTCCTAGGTTCTAGCCTTTGGTTGGAGTCCCTTCCCAAGTCCTGAATCCTGCTCTTACCCAGAGAGAAGCTTGCAACTCAGGCTGTACCATGCCTGGGTTTGGCTTTTACTTTGGGGATGGTGGAGGTGGGTGGGGAGACTCACCTCAAGTGAGACAGTGCCCAAATGCCAGGATTTCCCTTTTCTGTTTGACTGAGACCCAAGCTCTCTGCTTCCACCCCTTCCCCCAGAACCTCTCTCAATTCAATTTCTTGTTCCTTCAGGTTGAGCAGTGTCTCCTGCTGCCATCCATTCTTGGCCTAGGGTTTACCTCTCCCTAAACCCATAAATGGTGAAATTCACCACCAATCCTCTGCTGGAGGCAAGCAAGAGTGGCAATTCCAAGTTTCTAGTCCCTTTACAGCTTAAAATAACAAGGATAACAGCCAACACCTTAGCTTAAACACCTGAGGTCCCTGGCAATGTTTGCCACTCATTCTTCCCCTAAGATGTAGAAAGTTAAGAACCTCTCAGGTCTCCAGCCATCTATTCATAGCAGAGTGAAAGGAGGTTGGGTCTAAGAAAACTCAAAGGAGCAAGTAATCATGAACCTTTATTGACACTAAAAGTGGCCCACCGGGAACCTTTTGAATTTATTGATGTCTAGGCAAATCCAGCGTGCATTAATGCAGCTTGATCACACTGCCTTCTCAAATACCAGAAACTGCAAGAATAAAGCAGTTTCTTATTTAAGTGAAAACGGTACTGGGCGGAGGGTGTGGGCAATGCATGGTTAGGATGCTCACTTCTCGGGGTTAACTTCTGATTTTTTTAAAGTAGTAAATATATTCTGGATTTCAAATAAAACACTACTTGAGGCTGCTGATAGTGTAATATGCATCATTTAATTAAATTCATCCAATGTTTCTTAAGCAATTACTATGGGCCAGGCAATGCATAAGCACATGGGAATACAGAGGTGAATAAAATACAGCATCTAACCACAGGAAGATCACTCACTCAGATGGGCACAGATGGAGAAAAACAAAGAAAGAAAATTAAGTTGCAACATAGCACCATGAACAAACAGCAGGGTTTGAAGTACATATCCTGCATGTGGGTGAGCTACTGGGTGGAAGCAGATGAGTGTTTACATTTTGGGGAGCAAGGAGGGTAAACTTCCTAGGAAAAGGCACACATAAACTGGAGTTTACAAAGCTAAGTGGTAAGCCAGGCAGAGGGAGGGTAAAACATCGCAAGAACAGGAAAGAGGATGTATACACAGAGAAATGAAATGCTGGGGCTTTGCAGTAGACCAGTACTACTGGAACAAGAAACGGGAAAGGAAACCAGTGAGACAGAAGTCTTCATAGTGATCATAATAACCTAAAGTTCTGTAACATCAAATTGTTTGATCTAATAGGAAAGTTACAACATGAAAATCTTCAAAAGCACAGTGGGTCTAATTCATGAGCTTTACATTGGGCAAAACTGTTCACATGGCCAAAACAAAACAAACACACCAACAGCAAAGCTAAAGCAAACCAAGAACTAATTATGGGAACACATAAGGCAAATTTAAATGTCTAGAAAAAAAGACCTCTAATGCTGCTGTTTAAGAACTTGCTAAGCATAGCACCTTGTACAGAGAGGTGAACACTTCTGAATGGCTGATAATTGTTCAATGAAACTCAAGAGATTCCCCCTTCCCATATTTGAACAATTAAGTGTTAAAATTGTAATGTCATTTGTTTGATAATATCATATTCATGAAATATGCATCCATAATAATTTGCCAAGTTTAAAAATGCAGCTAGACCAACACTGTGGCCGAATTGAGGACAGTCTGATTCCTGTCAATGGGCTATAGGTGCAAGATTCATAAATATATATGTTTGGTAAAATGTCTTATCCACGTGGAAAAGTGTCTTTTGGACTTAGTGCCATCCATTTAGAAGGCCTATTTTCATGATCCTGAAAAATTAAAGATGTTCCTAAATTTCCATTCTATCTTTGAACTGTAAGTTCTTCAATAAAGAGAACACATTTATCTTTATTCAGCACAAATCTGCAATTACACAGTACCCTATGAATAAATAATGCAAGTAATGGCAGCTGGTTTCAAAATGCTACTTCATCCTTTAACTTAATGTAAATCATGTTTTAATTACTGGCTGTGCCCTCAACTTCCGGTGGAAAGAAATGAATAGACACTTGCAGTCTCATAGTGGGATTTTTAATAGCCCCTGACATTTTTAATAGCCTATTTTTTTAGAGGAGTTTTAGGTTTACAGCCAACTGAGTAGCAAGTTACAGACTTCCCACATATGCAGCTGGGAGGTGGAGATTCTGAATATCCTCCAAACTGAGAAGGAACCCTGAGACCAAAACACAAAACAGGCAACGCCATAAAGTGCAAGTAGGAAGTTCACTCTGGTAAGTTACATACCAGGGGATTTAAAGGTGCCAACACTAAAACCAGGACTTCCCTGATGATTCAGTTGGTAAAAAATCAGCCTAGAACACAGGAGACCCAGGTTTGATCCCTGGGTTTGGGAAGATCCCCTAGAGAAGGGAATGGCACCCATTTCAGTGTTCATGTCTAGAAAATCCCATGGTCAGAGGAGCCAGGTGGGGGTTGCAAAGAGTCTTACAAGACTTAGCAACTAAACCACCGCCACAACAAAATGTAAGAACAGAATCTAACTACCAAGTGAGAAGCACATAAACAAGGACTAGAACCAGGGGTTTTTCCCTCCCACTGGAGGTCTCATGACTGTTAACCATCTGCATTAGCAAAAGGTATTCGTCCAGTTTTCTTATCAGGTGAAGGCAAGGGTAAAAGTTGACAGGAACTTATCTGGCATTCCTTATGAGTAGACAAAAGTTTAGTCATCAGGAAAGGGAGGTGGGTAGGACATTCCTTTTGCCAAGTTTAAAAATGCAGCTAGACCAACACTGTGGCCGAATTGAGGACAGTCTGATTCCTGTCAATGGGCTATAGGTGCAAGATTCATAAATATATATGTTTGGTAAAATGTCTTATCCACGTGGAAAAGTGTCTTTTGGACTTAGTGCCATCCATTTAGAAGGCCTATTTTCATGATCCTGAAAAATTAAAGATGTTCCTAAATTTCCATTCTATCTTTGAACTGTAAGTTCTTCAATAAAGAGAACACATTTATCTTTATTCAGCACAAATCTGCAATTACACAGTACCCTATGAATAAATAATGCAAGTAATGGCAGCTGGTTTCAAAATGCTACTTCATCCTTTAACTTAATGTAAATCATGTTTTAATTACTGGCTGTGCCCTCAACTTCCGGTGGAAAGAAATGAATAGACACTTGCAGTCTCATAGTGGGATTTTTAATAGCCCCTGACATTTTTAATAGCCTATTTTTTTAGAGGAGTTTTAGGTTTACAGCCAACTGAGTAGCAAGTTACAGACTTCCCACATATGCAGCTGGGAGGTGGAGATTCTGAATATCCTCCAAACTGAGAAGGAACCCTGAGACCAAAACACAAAACAGGCAACGCCATAAAGTGCAAGTAGGAAGTTCACTCTGGTAAGTTACATACCAGGGGATTTAAAGGTGCCAACACTAAAACCAGGACTTCCCTGATGATTCAGTTGGTAAAAAATCAGCCTAGAACACAGGAGACCCAGGTTTGATCCCTGGGTTTGGGAAGATCCCCTAGAGAAGGGAATGGCACCCATTTCAGTGTTCATGTCTAGAAAATCCCATGGTCAGAGGAGCCAGGTGGGGGTTGCAAAGAGTCTTACAAGACTTAGCAACTAAACCACCGCCACAACAAAATGTAAGAACAGAATCTAACTACCAAGTGAGAAGCACATAAACAAGGACTAGAACCAGGGGTTTTTCCCTCCCACTGGAGGTCTCATGACTGTTAACCATCTGCATTAGCAAAAGGTATTCGTCCAGTTTTCTTATCAGGTGAAGGCAAGGGTAAAAGTTGACAGGGAACTTATCTGGCATTCCTTATGAGTAGACAAAAGTTTAGTCATCAGGAAAGGGAGGTGGGTAGGACTACATGCCCAACCTGGAAGCTGACAAATAGAGTCAAGGTGTTTCAGTCACACACACACATACCCTCACCTCCAAATATGCACAGCCTCCCTGACAGTCAGCATCCCACACCACAGCAGTACATTTCTTAAAAGTCAATGAAAGTACACTGACCCATCATTGTCACCCACAGTTTATAGTTTACATTAGGATTCCCTCACAGAACTGTACATTCTATGGGCTTTGACAAAGGCGCAATAATATCCACCAATATAGCGATGGTATAATATCCACTATTATAATACCATACAGAGTAGTTACACTGCTCTAAATATCCTCTGGGCTCTGGCTAGTCACAGTCCCTCCCCAGGTAACCACTGATCTTTTTATTGTATCTATAGGTTTGCCATTACCAGAAGTCATACAGTCAAAATGATAAAGTATGCAGCCCTTTCATATTGGCTTCTCTTACTTATTAATATGTTTTAAAGAGTCTTCTCAATTTTCTTTTAACACTGAATACTGCATTATCTGCATGCACCATACTTTATTTATCCAAATGCCTACTGAAGATTTTGATTGCTCCCAAGTTTTGGCAATAAGGAAGCTACTACAGACATGTGCAGGCTTTTGTGTTTGTGTGTGAACATGTTTTCAACATTTCGGTGAATACCAAGGGATTTTGTTGCTGGTAAGACTGATGGTGGCTCAGTGCTAAAGAATCTGCCTACAAAGCAGGAGATGTAGATTCGATCCCTATGTCAGGAAGATCCCCTGGAGAAGAAAATGGCAAACCACTCCAGTGTTCCTGCCTGGGAAATCCCATGGACAGAGGAACCTGATGGACTATAGTCCATGAGGTCGCAAAGGAGTTGGGCATGACTTAGTAAATAACACAACTAGACCTTGATTGGTTGAGAACCCTGAAGTGACTTCCAAGTGTCTGTATTGTTTTCCGTTTCATCAGCAAAGAATGAGTTTTTGTTACCACATCCTTACCAGCTTTGGTATTTCTGGTTTTAGGTTTTGGCCATCTACTAGTTATGTGGTGGTATCTCACTGTTGTTTTAATTTGCATTTCTCCAATAACATACAGTATGTTGTTTATTTGTCATGTGTTTATCTTTTTTGGTGAGATGTCTGTTCAGATCTTTTGTCCATTTTAAAATCAGGTTGTTCATTTTCCAATTGCTAGGTTTAAGAGTCCCTTGTATATTTTAGATTACAGGTCTTTTTCACATATGTCTTCTGCAATATTTTCTTCCAGTTCATCCTCTTCACTTTCAGAGCAGAAGTTTTTGATTTTGATGATGTCCTGCTTATCAGGTATTTCTTAAAAATGATCATGCCTTTAAATGCTGTATCTAAAAAGTCATCATCAAATTCAAGGTCATCTAGATTTTCTCATGTGTTATCTTCTAGGAGTTTTATAGTTACTCAAGTTACAGATACGTCAATTGTCCATTTTAAGTTAATTTTTGTGAAGAATATACATAAGGTATTGCATGTGGATGTCTAGTCTTTCAGCAGCATTTTTCTGAAATGACTATATTTTCTGAATCTTTCTGCTTTACTCCTTTATCAAAGATCAGTTGAATACACTCGTGTGGGTCTGCTTCTGGGTACTTTATTTGTTCCATTGATCTGTTTGTTCTTTTACCAATATCACATTGCCTTGATTATTAAAGCTTTATAGTGAGTCTTGCAGTCTGGTATTGTCACTTCTCCAACTTGGTTCTTCATCAATATTGTGTTGTCTATTTGGGATATTTTTTCTTTTCTTATAAACTTTAGAACTGCTTTGTCAATATCCTCAAAATAACTTGCTGTGATTTTCATTGGAATTCTGTTGCCTGTTGAAAGCAGAGAAGAGCTGATATCTTGATAATACTGAGTTTGTCTATTCATAAACATGCATCATTTCTTCATTTATTTAGTTATTTTGTGATTCCTTTCATCAGGATTTGGTACATCTTGTACATATTTAGATTTATACTTAAGTATTTTATTTTTTGTTTTTTTTAATTCCTTTCCCTCAAAAGGATTTGGTACATCTTGTACATATATCAGCAAAGAATGAGTTTTTTTTTTACCAAAAACATCCTTACCAGCTTTGGTATTTCTGGTTTTAGGTTTTGGCCATCTACTAGTTATGTGGTGGTATCTCACTGTTGTTTTAATTTGCATTTCTCCAATAACATACAGTATGTTGTTTATTTGTCATGTGTTTATCTTTTTTGGTGAGATGTCTGTTCAGATCTTTTGTCCATTTTAAAATCAGGTTGTTCATTTTCCAATTGCTAGGTTTAAGAGTCCCTTGTATATTTTAGATTACAGGTCTTTTTCACATATGTCTTCTGCAATATTTTCTTCCAGTTCATCCTCTTCACTTTCAGAGCAGAAGTTTTTGATTTTGATGATGTCCTGCTTATCAGGTATTTCTTAAAAATGATCATGCCTTTAAATGCTGTATCTAAAAAGTCATCATCAAATTCAAGGTCATCTAGATTTTCTCATGTGTTATCTTCTAGGAGTTTTATAGTTACTCAAGTTACAGATACGTCAATTGTCCATTTTAAGTTAATTTTTGTGAAGAATATACATAAGGTATTGCATGTGGATGTCTAGTCTTTCAGCAGCATTTTTCTGAAATGACTATATTTTCTGAATCTTTCTGCTTTACTCCTTTATCAAAGATCAGTTGAATACACTCGTGTGGGTCTGCTTCTGGGTACTTTATTTGTTCCATTGATCTGTTTGTTCTTTTACCAATATCACATTGCCTTGATTATTAAAGCTTTATAGTGAGTCTTGCAGTCTGGTATTGTCACTTCTCCAACTTGGTTCTTCATCAATATTGTGTTGTCTATTTGGGATATTTTTTCTTTTCTTATAAACTTTAGAACTGCTTTGTCAATATCCTCAAAATAACTTGCTGTGATTTTCATTGGAATTCTGTTGCCTGTTGAAAGCAGAGAAGAGCTGATATCTTGATAATACTGAGTTTGTCTATTCATAAACATGCATCATTTCTTCATTTATTTAGTTATTTTGTGATTCCTTTCATCAGGATTTGGTACATCTTGTACATATTTAGATTTATACTTAAGTATTTTATTTTTTTGGAATGCTAATACAAATATTCTTTCCATTTTGAATTCCAACTGTTCCTTGCTAGTACCCATGACATGTTAATATGAGGATATTGGTGTAGTACTCAGAATCTGCAGAAAATAAAAGCCAATAGGATGTATGTATACACAGAAATAAAGAGATTTATTCTAAGGAATTGATCACATGATTGTGGAGGCTAGCAATTTCTAACTTTGCAGGACAAGCTACCAGGATGGAGACTTGGGAAGTGGAAAGACTGATACTGCAGCTCAAGTCCCAGGTCATATGGGGACAGGTATCTATCCCTCTTGGGGAACGTTGGTCTGTTCTTCCATAATGTCTTCAGCTTACTAAGGCCTACAATATGGAGGGTAATTTACTTTACTCATAGTTTTTTAAGTGTTGTCACTGTTTAGTTGCTAAGTCATGTGTGACTCCTTGCAACCCCACGGACTACAGCCCACCAGCCTCCTCTATCCATCAGATTTCCTAGGCCAGAATACTGGAGTGGGTTGGCATTTCCTTCTTCAGTAAATCTTCCTAACCCAGGGATCAAACCTGTTTCTCCTGTATTGGCTGGCAGATCCTTTACCACTGAGTCACCTAGGAAGTCCAATTTAAATGTTACTCTTATCTAAAAAACAGGCTTCCCAGGTGACTCAGTGATAAAGAATCTGCCTACTAAGCAGGAGACACAATGAGACAAGGGTTCAATCTCTGAGTCAGAAAGATTCCTGGAAAAGGGAATGGCATCTCACTCAATAATAGAATCTGCCTACTAAGCAGAGACACGAGACAAGGGCAATCTGGGTATTTTTGTTCCATTGACTGTTTGACCATTTTGCTTTTGGGCTTGCAGTCTGGTATTGTCACTTCTCCAACTTGGTTCTTCATCAATATTGTGTTGTCTATTTGGGATATTTTTTCTTTTCTTATAAACTTTAGAACTGCTTTGTCAATATCCTCAAAATAACTTGCTGTGATTTTCATTGGAATTCTGTTGCCTGTTGAAAGCAGAGAAGAGCTGATATCTTGATAATACTGAGTTTGTCTATTCATAAACATGCATCATTTCTTCATTTATTTAGTTATTTTGTGATTCCTTTCATCAGGATTTGGTACATCTTGTACATATTTAGATTTATACTTAAGTATTTTATTTTTTTGGAATGCTAATACAAATATTCTTTCCATTTTGAATTCCAACTGTTCCTTGCTAGTACCCATGACATGTTAATATGAGGATATTGGTGTAGTACTCAGAATCTGCAGAAAATAAAAGCCAATAGGATGTATGTATACACAGAAATAAAGAGATTTATTCTAAGGAATTGATCACATGATTGTGGAGGCTAGCAATTTCTAACTTTGCAGGACAAGCTACCAGGATGGAGACTTGGGAAGTGGAAAGACTGATACTGCAGCTCAAGTCCCAGGTCATATGGGGACAGGTATCTATCCCTCTTGGGGAACGTTGGTCTGTTCTTCCATAATGTCTTCAGCTTACTAAGGCCTACAATATGGAGGGTAATTTACTTTACTCATAGTTTTTTAAGTGTTGTCACTGTTTAGTTGCTAAGTCATGTGTGACTCCTTGCAACCCCACGGACTACAGCCCACCAGCCTCCTCTATCCATCAGATTTCCTAGGCCAGAATACTGGAGTGGGTTGGCATTTCCTTCTTCAGTAAATCTTCCTAACCCAGGGATCAAACCTGTTTCTCCTGTATTGGCTGGCAGATCCTTTACCACTGAGTCACCTAGGAAGTCCAATTTAAATGTTACTCTTATCTAAAAAACAGGCTTCCCAGGTGACTCAGTGATAAAGAATCTGCCTACTAAGCAGGAGACACAATGAGACAAGGGTTCAATCTCTGAGTCAGAAAGATTCCCTGGAAAAGGGAATGGCATCTCACTCCAATATTCTTGCCTGGAGAATTTCATGGATATAGGAGCCTGGCAGGTTACAGTCCATGGGGTCGCAGAGTCCAACACAACTTAGCGACTAAACAACCACCACCACCACTACGTTTCATCTAAAAGACACGGCAAAACAATATCCAGACTGGTGCTGAGATCAAATATCTGGGTGTCATAAAATCAACCTGGGACATAAAACTAACCATTACAGATGGGCTACTTGAAGGTCTTGTTAATGACCTTGCAATACAGTAAGAATTATTCATACAAAGCCTTTTACCCACGAATCAATGATCAAAAAGAACAAAAAATATATTAATGAGAACATTCAGCTGTTCACCAATAGGCAACTCCATCTCTTTGTTTCTAGACAAAATACATAGTTTTTAAATTTTTATTGTAAAAAAATTCATTTCACACATGTAAATATTCACAAACCTTCACATTTTTTCTGTAGGTATATTCACTGTCCTTCTATTCCTTTTTTATTCATAGTAACCAAATTTACTAGGCTTATATAAAAAGGGTGGCTTTTACATTCAGGTATCAGATACAATCATGAATCTAATATACTTCCCAAAACAACAGGAAAAAAATTGCATCATTGCCATTCTCAGTGCTTCCCCCTTATTCAATAGATGCCACATCATCCTTTGCATTCAATACTTAATCTCAATCAATCAATCAATCATCAATGTCCTTAGAAGAGACAATTCTTATGTACTATTAGTCAAATATTCTTTAATTTACAATATCCATTTGAAATGTTATCTGACATCTTTTAACTTCTGCTAGTTAAACATATCTCAGTTTGAAATCGGCAGTTCAGCTGCCCACAGTCCATATTTTTTAATTGTTTATAAACTCTTATCTCTTACTTCTATAGTCCTAGTTCTTGGTGTTCTGTTTCCTACTGCACATACATTTGAAATGTAAAAATAAAGACACACAGCCCATACATGCTTTGGCAAGTCCAAGATGCCCTACCTTATTATCTAGTGATATTTTTTTGTGTTCTCACATGCTGTTCTTTTGTTCTTAATGGTAATGGGAGAAGCTATCTAGTAGGAAGAGAATAACCATTAGGCTAATATTACTCCGAACTGCTTGGCTATTGAATAGTGGTCACTTCAGAGGCAATTTTGTGTGTCAATAGCTAGGGAATTTACTATTTGGGGTTGTAATTTCTTTAATCTTTCTGTACCATCTAAAAGTCTCTCTTGTATGTGATTTAACCAGTTTCTATTTCTTCTCTTATTATCTATATTTTCTTAAATTGCCCAATCTAATCACCCACTTAGTATCTTTTTTAATGGAACTTATCTTCATTTTATATTATTTTTCAATTCATCATAATAAGAGCAAAAGAGAAATAGTAATAAAAATTGTTACAGGGGGCTTCCCTGGTTGTCCAGTGGGTAAGGACACCGCCTTACAGTGCAAGGGGCGCTGGTTTGATCCCTGACCTGGGAAGATCCCACTTACCGCAGAGTGGCTGGATGGATGTGTCCAACTATCAAGCTGGAGCTCTGGAGAGCATTCGCCCAGAACTGGTGCTCTGCGACAAGAGAGGTCACTGCAATGGTAGGACCACACAGGCCAAAGAACAAAGATGGATGAAAATAAGTAAATGAAAGATCAATACAAGTGACCAAAAAAAAAAAAAACTTGTTCAAGGCTAAAAATCGTTTGTGTAAATCTATCTCTTTCTAGATATCTATACCCATACAATTGCTTTTATAGTTACAGTAGTATACAGTGAGACTCTTAGAAAAATAATGCTTTGATGTACATATAACATGAAACAGTTCTGTTTAAATTGAATTTTGTTTAGAAGGCATTTTAAACGATTTGGGGGGCGGGGGTGGCACTTCTATTAATCTTTCATTTATTTATTTCTTTGTTCTTTGGCCCGTGTGGGCCTCCCATCTCAGCAGCCTCTCTCGCTGCAGAGCACCGACCCCGGACGCATGTGCTCCAGAGCTCCTGCTTGGTAGTTGGACATCTCGGTCCAGCCGCTCCACAGCACTTGGGACCTTCCCAGGCCAGGGATCGAACCGCTGCCCCTTGCACTACAAAGCAGTGTCCTTACCCACTGGACCACCAGGGAAGCCCTAAATGATTTTTAATATTTGTCATTTGAAGATTTACAGGAAAAATAATATTGAGGTAATTATTAACTGGTAAACTAATGATCAATATAGTCTGCAGAAGACATTTTGTTTTCCCACAAAATGGACTGAAATCAAATACACAGACACAAATACACACACACAACATTAGTTGTCATTACTTCAAATTTCTTTTAACAAATTGCATCATTAAAGTTGTTAATATTAGATTCACCTACTCTGATGGTAACAATTAGGTGAAGTTAAACAGCAGCTGTTTCATCTCTCTGTAATTTGTGTTTATTCCAGAATTTTAAAATTCACTTGTACTTTAAGTTATTTACCCCTACATGTATTTGAGTTTGCAGTCTTTCAAGTAAATAATTCTATTAAAGGATATATACTCCATGATTTACCTGTTCAATATTTGAACTTTAGATAATATCAGCTTTTTGGTAAAGTAACTAAATAAAACTCTTGCTGAGTAAAATTTTGAATGCCAATTCTACAAACACCTAATCTTTCAGAAGAGAAAGCTGCTCTGAGAGAATGAATCAATAGATACTCACTGGAGGGAACCATTGGGAATAAAGGAAAAATGAGTTTAATTCACATATGACCTGTGCCTCATAGTATAAACAATTGATCTGTCTTCTGCATTATCAGTAGGGGCTTCCCAGGTGGCTCAGTGGTAAAGAATCTGCCTGCCAATGCTGGAGGCTCAGGAGACTCCAGTTCCATCCCTGGGTTACAGTAGTATACAGTGAGACTCTTAGAAAAATAATGCTTTGATGTACATATAACATGAAACAGTTCTGTTTAAATTGAATTTTGTTTAGAAGGCATTTTAAACGATTTGGGGGGCGGGGGTGGCACTTCTATTAATCTTTCATTTATTTATTTCTTTGTTCTTTGGCCCGTGTGGGCCTCCCATCTCAGCAGCCTCTCTCGCTGCAGAGCACCGACCCCGGACGCATGTGCTCCAGAGCTCCTGCTTGGTAGTTGGACATCTCGGTCCAGCCGCTCCACAGCACTTGGGACCTTCCCAGGCCAGGGATCGAACCGCTGCCCCTTGCACTACAAAGCAGTGTCCT
Organism: Tragulus kanchil; assembly: GCA_022376925.1. Classification (NCBI taxonomy): domain Eukaryota; kingdom Metazoa; phylum Chordata; class Mammalia; order Artiodactyla; family Tragulidae; genus Tragulus; species Tragulus kanchil. The sequence continues at coordinate 56,445,657 of JAIOJX010000004.1, forward strand.
TACCCACTGGACCACCAGGGAAGCCCTAAATGATTTTTAATATTTGTCATTTGAAGATTTACAGGAAAAATAATATTGAGGTAATTATTAACTGGTAAACTAATGATCAATATAGTCTGCAGAAGACATTTTGTTTTCCCACAAAATGGACTGAAATCAAATACACAGACACAAATACACACACACAACATTAGTTGTCATTACTTCAAATTTCTTTTAACAAATTGCATCATTAAAGTTGTTAATATTAGATTCACCTACTCTGATGGTAACAATTAGGTGAAGTTAAACAGCAGCTGTTTCATCTCTCTGTAATTTGTGTTTATTCCAGAATTTTAAAATTCACTTGTACTTTAAGTTATTTACCCCTACATGTATTTGAGTTTGCAGTCTTTCAAGTAAATAATTCTATTAAAGGATATATACTCCATGATTTACCTGTTCAATATTTGAACTTTAGATAATATCAGCTTTTTTTGGTAAAGTAACTAAATAAAACTCTTGCTGAGTAAAATTTTGAATGCCAATTCTACAAACACCTAATCTTTCAGAAGAGAAAGCTGCTCTGAGAGAATGAATCAATAGATACTCACTGGAGGGAACCATTGGGAATAAAGGAAAAATGAGTTTAATTCACATATGACCTGTGCCTCATAGTATAAACAATTGATCTGTCTTCTGCATTATCAGTAGGGGCTTCCCAGGTGGCTCAGTGGTAAAGAATCTGCCTGCCAATGCTGGAGGCTCAGGAGACTCCAGTTCCATCCCTGGGTTGGGAAGATCCCTGGTGGAGGAAATGCCAGTCCAATCCAGGTATTCTTGCCTGAAAATCCCATGGATACAAGAGTCTAGAGGGCTATCACAGTCCATGGGGTTGCAAAGAGTCAGACATACTGAATGACTGAACACAAACACATGGCATTATCATTATCATATTTCCCTAAATTACACCAGAAAACTTAGGGTACATAGCTATGGCTAATGGAGGCCTCGTGATTAACCACATGCTCACAAATACATAGCTTATACAAATTGTGATAGCTTGTTAGTTAAATAAATGTGTTTTAGAATTCTATTTGGAAGATCAAAAATATATGAGGATTTCACCTCTCTTGTGTGACCTAAATGTAAAACTATTTACCTTTTGACAACATGTCTTAGAAGGAGATAAAATAATGCAGATTGGATTTATCCACTCACTGTCTTTTGGACAGAGGAGTACGTTTACAGGGAATTCTCAGTAGTGAGTAGACTATGATTATAACATTTATGAAGTGCAGAATTCCTGGAGAGACTAACCTAGAATCTATGAAGATTTTGAATGTGTATCCTTGGTATTAAGAGATATCTGTCATAGGTCTGTTAAGGGAAGCAGAAATGTTTTGGCAGTTGATAATTCTTGTCCACGGATGTTGAGATCCCTTTGTATACAAAGTCACCTATAGGAAGCATTAAAACTAGTTTAGATAGCTCTCTGACAACAACTGGTTCTCTGATAACAACTGGTAGAAGGAGCATAAAATGACAAATACCAGTACAGCTGATATTCAACCACCCACTTAATCTGGGGATAGTTATTCACAACTCACAGTTAAGGTATTAAAGAGACAACTAGAATCCTATAGGAGACCTTGGAAACCATACACTGTTACATATACTATTACATTCTCACTTTACAACTTAAAAAAATGATGATTACATGTACTATTACATCCTCATTTTACAGATTTTAAAATAAATTAAACTATTATCTAGTGAACTGCACGTGGTACTTATTCATTTATTCATTAGTCAAAATATTTATTGGTTAATTATATATTGTGATTGGTGTATGAAGGAGTCAACAGGGCAGTGCAGTGGAGGGTAATAAAGGAGTTCTTTGAGTAAGATTGTTAGGCAAGGGCTCTCTGAGGAGATGACATCTGAAATGAGACTTGCAGAATGAGAGGGATATAATAATACACAGAACTGGGTAAGAGAATTATATATGAGCTAATGGAATAGAAAACACAATGGTCAGAAATTAGAAAATGGTTAGGCAGAAATGTCAGAAAATAAAGAATACAATGACTGTCATTACATGAAAAAGAAGTGAAAGCGTTAGTTGCTCAGTCATGTCTGACTCTTTGCAACCCTCTGTTATTGTCCAATTTTTGAGCCGCTGTCCATGCAATCTCCAGGCAAGAATATTGGAGTGGGTAGCCCTTTTCTTCTCCAGTGGAGTTTCCTGACCCAGGGATAGATACTAAATGTAAAACTATTTACCTTTTGACAACATGTCTTAAGGAGAAAAAATAATGCAGATTGGATTTATCCACTCACTGTCTTTTGGACAGAGGAGTACGTTTACAGGGAATTCTCAGTAGTGAGTAGACTATGATTATAACATTTATGAAGTGCAGAATTCCTGGAGAGACTAACCTAGAATCTATGAAGATTTTGAATGTGTATCCTTGGTATTAAGAGATATCTGTCATAGGTCTGTTAAGGGAAGCAGAAATGTTTTGGCAGTTGATAATTCTTGTCCACGGATGTTGAGATCCCTTTGTATACAAAGTCACCTATAGGAAGCATTAAAACTAGTTTAGATAGCTCTCTGACAACAACTGGTTCTCTGATAACAACTGGTAGAAGGAGCATAAAATGACAAATACCAGTACAGCTGATATTCAACCACCCACTTAATCTGGGGATAGTTATTCACAACTCACAGTTAAGGTATTAAAGAGACAACTAGAATCCTATAGGAGACCTTGGAAACCATACACTGTTACATATACTATTACATTCTCACTTTACAACTTAAAAAAATGATGATTACATGTACTATTACATCCTCATTTTACAGATTTTAAAATAAATTAAACTATTATCTAGTGAACTGCACGTGGTACTTATTCATTTATTCATTAGTCAAAATATTTATTGGTTAATTATATATTGTGATTGGTGTATGAAGGAGTCAACAGGGCAGTGCAGTGGAGGGTAATAAAGGAGTTCTTTGAGTAAGATTGTTAGGCAAGGGCTCTCTGAGGAGATGACATCTGAAATGAGACTTGCAGAATGAGAGGGATATAATAATACACAGAACTGGGTAAGAGAATTATATATGAGCTAATGGAATAGAAAACACAATGGTCAGAAATTAGAAAATGGTTAGGCAGAAATGTCAGAAAATAAAGAATACAATGACTGTCATTACATGAAAAAGAAGTGAAAGCGTTAGTTGCTCAGTCATGTCTGACTCTTTGCAACCCTCTGTTATTGTCCAATTTTTGAGCCGCTGTCCATGCAATCTCCAGGCAAGAATATTGGAGTGGGTAGCCCTTTTCTTCTCCAGTGGAGTTTCCTGACCCAGGGATAGAAAGTGGATTTCTTGCACTGCAGGCAGTTTTTTACTCTCTGAGCCACTAGGGATGCTCCTAAAGGCAAGGGAAGTTGAGCCAGCCAGAAGTCATTATACAGTGCATAACAAATTAAGTGAAAATGAAGATATCATTTAAGAAGGTATTTGAGGAAAACAAATTTCTGATATCTATCTACCTAAAAGTTCATGAGAGTCAACTCATTTAGAACATGTAGTATTATCTTTAGGCAATGCTACTTGTCTATTTGAGGTCTGAGATTATTAATTTAAGGAGAGATATGTCTGCATGGTTATGTAACTACTTCAACTTGGGCTGAGTTAAACAGGTTTCAGATATAGAATGTATATACTTGAGTTCAACCAAGGTTGAGGTTTTCCTGGGCAAATATAGCAAAGGGAGAGAGCTAACAATGATCAACAAAGAGCTGAAAGGGCCACCAAACCTAAGATGGGAAAAAGGGGAGTCAAAACAGAGGGGGCACAACACACCATTGTAAGTCAACTATACTTCCACAAACAGAAGGACAGGGCTTCCCTAGTGGTCCAGTGGGTAGGGGTACTGCCTTGCAGTGCAAGGGGCGCTGGTTCCATCCCTGGCCTGGGAAGATCCCACGTGCCGTGGAGCAGTTGGACCGATGTGTCCAATTACTGAACCGGATGTCTGGAGCGCATGTGCCCAGAGCCGGTGCTCTGCGACAACAGAGGCCACTGCGATAGGAGGCCCACACGGGCCAAAGAACAAAGATGGATGAAAATAGGTGAATGAAAGACCAATAGAAGTGGCCCGCCTGCCCCTCTCCATCCCCAACCCACCCCCTCACCCCAAAAAACCAGAAGGGCACAGATGTGTGGTCTGTAATTTAATGGGGCAAATTTTCAATACAATGAAATAATTTTAAAGGACTACAAGAGAAAGATCAAAAGCTGAGAGTCATACTCAAAGAGTGAGATACTCGCAATGTGGATTTCAGGAGAAAATAAGTTAATGGCAGAGTAAGATACAGGATTTTTATGGGAGTGGGAGACTACTGCAAAACTAAAATTAGGTGAAAGCAAAATTTTCTAGAGTTGAGAAAAAACACAGAGAAAGATGACGCCTTCAAATGGATCATTTAGATGATTATTTGAAGTCACCAAAAAGGACCACAGGAGTACATATGAGTTGTATGTGTTCACCAAAAGGACCACAAAAAGAGTACATAGATTGAGCCAGCCAGAAGTCATTATACAGTGCATAACAAATTAAGTGAAAATGAAGATATCATTTAAGAAGGTATTTGAGGAAAACAAATTTCTGATATCTATCTACCTAAAAGTTCATGAGAGTCAACTCATTTAGAACATGTAGTATTATCTTTAGGCAATGCTACTTGTCTATTTGAGGTCTGAGATTATTAATTTAAGGAGAGATATGTCTGCATGGTTATGTAACTACTTCAACTTGGGCTGAGTTAAACAGGTTTCAGATATAGAATGTATATACTTGAGTTCAACCAAGGTTGAGGTTTTCCTGGGCAAATATAGCAAAGGGAGAGAGCTAACAATGATCAACAAAGAGCTGAAAGGGCCACCAAACCTAAGATGGGAAAAAGGGGAGTCAAAACAGAGGGGGCACAACACACCATTGTAAGTCAACTATACTTCCACAAACAGAAGGACAGGGCTTCCCTAGTGGTCCAGTGGGTAGGGGTACTGCCTTGCAGTGCAAGGGGCGCCGGTTCCATCCCTGGTCTGGGAAGATCCCACGTGCCGTGGAGCAGTTGGACCGATGTGTCCAATTACTGAACCGGATGTCTGGAGCGCATGTGCCCAGAGCCGGTGCTCTGCGACAACAGAGGCCACTGCGATAGGAGGCCCACACGGGCCAAAGAACAAAGATGGATGAAAATAGGTGAATGAAAGACCAATAGAAGTGGCCCGCCTGCCCCTCTCCATCCCCAACCCACCCCCTCACCCCAAAAAACCAGAAGGGCACAGATGTGTGGTCTGTAATTTAATGGGGCAAATTTTCAATACAATGAAATAATTTTAAAGGACTACAAGAGAAAGATCAAAAGCTGAGAGTCATACTCAAAGAGTGAGATACTCGCAATGTGGATTTCAGGAGAAAATAAGTTAATGGCAGAGTAAGATACAGGATTTTTATGGGAGTGGGAGACTACTGCAAAACTAAAATTAGGTGAAAGCAAAATTTTCTAGAGTTGAGAAAAAACACAGAGAAAGATGACGCCTTCAAATGGATCATTTAGATGATTATTTGAAGTCACCAAAAAGGACCACAGGAGTACATATGAGTTGTATGTGTTGGGCAGACCTTTAATGACTGGGAGTGAGTAGGTGGTCTTTAGATGACAGCATGAGAGTTGGTAGAGGAGGATACCATTGATGGCATAAGCATCAAAGGAGATGAAGAGATGTTTTGATATATAATAGGGACATCTACCCTATTACAGACCACGATTTATGAGACATGTCAAAGAAGAACAGCCTTCACTTGTGAGGACTTCTTGGATAAAGAGAGATTTCTCTCCAAATGCTTGAAAGTGATCATTAAGTGATGAGAAGATCAGTTACTTCATCTTAAATTATACAGATTCCCTTGTAGCTCAGCTGGTAAAGAATCTGCCTGCAATGACAGAGACCCTGGTTCAATCCCTGGGTTGAGAAGATCTCCTGAAGAAAGGATAGGCTACCCAACTTCAGGATTCTTGGGTTTCCCTGATGGGTAAGAGGGTAAAGAATGCACCTGCAATATGAGAGCTCTGGGTTGGGAAGATCCCCTAGAGAAGTGAAAGGCTACCAACTCTAGTATTCTTGCCGGGAGAATTCCATGACTCATTAATTGAAACTCATTAATTGGAAGTCCACAAAGATTTGGACATGACTCTTTGCTAGGAAGTGATCATTAAGTAATGAGAAGACTAGCTACTTAATTTTAAATTATTCTAACCAAAAGACAAAGGAATTATTTTTTAGCAACTCTCGATTATAGTTGCTATCATATTTAAGATTTTGTATTTGTATTAATGTGAATTTTAAATTGGTTTATTATTTTGTTTAAACAGTATATTATTTACTCTTATGTGATATATGAGCTAAAATGGATTCACATTTGCTGTGACAATAGTACATTTTGATTATTTCCTATTTTAGCTTATGAATTTTATTGGTAAGCTTTGTTAATAACAAATGATCCCCCCAAATCACAGTGGCTCATAACAACATACATTTAGGTCTTGTTCAGGACAGATGTCACTGGACTGGGTCAAGTTCTATGGTTCTACTCCACATGTCTTCTCATTCCAGACTCCCCAGGGAGCTGGCCTTATTTGGAACATTCAGAAAGGTAGGTGGACAGGAGCTCTTGATGTCTCCTCAACTTCCCTCTCACATTTCTCTATGTTATGTTTGCATATTCCTTTAGTTACAGCTCTACTGTAGCTAAGACCCAAATCAATGAGTCAGTACTGTAGGGGCCTACATGCTATATGTCCATAATGAGGCCAGATAAATCTCTTACTAGGAAGAGAGTGACAATTCAGCAGAAAAATGAGATCCACCATTGGCAGATCTAATATCTCACACAAGATAAAAAGATTCAATTATAAATCTTTAAGAGATGTATACTCAGGAGATAAATCCATACTAGACAGATAGAGTTGTATTTGCCATGGATAGAGATCCAAGCTGACAAAGTTTGTAGGATCTGAATGGACAGGAGATTTAAAGACAGAATAAATGTCAACAATATTCTTTCTATAAAAATCACAAAATAAAAATAGTTGAATGGAAAAAGGAGATTTAAAGACCTGGCCTGCAATGACAGAGACCCTGGTTCAATCCCTGGGTTGAGAAGATCTCCTGAAGAAAGGATAGGCTACCCAACTTCAGGATTCTTGGGTTTCCCTGATGGGTAAGAGGGTAAAGAATGCACCTGCAATATGAGAGCTCTGGGTTGGGAAGATCCCCTAGAGAAGTGAAAGGCTACCAACTCTAGTATTCTTGCCGGGAGAATTCCATGACTCATTAATTGAAACTCATTAATTGGAAGTCCACAAAGATTTGGACATGACTCTTTGCTAGGAAGTGATCATTAAGTAATGAGAAGACTAGCTACTTAATTTTAAATTATTCTAACCAAAAGACAAAGGAATTATTTTTTAGCAACTCTCGATTATAGTTGCTATCATATTTAAGATTTTGTATTTGTATTAATGTGAATTTTAAATTGGTTTATTATTTTGTTTAAACAGTATATTATTTACTCTTATGTGATATATGAGCTAAAATGGATTCACATTTGCTGTGACAATAGTACATTTTGATTATTTCCTATTTTAGCTTATGAATTTTATTGGTAAGCTTTGTTAATAACAAATGATCCCCCCAAATCACAGTGGCTCATAACAACATACATTTAGGTCTTGTTCAGGACAGATGTCACTGGACTGGGTCAAGTTCTATGGTTCTACTCCACATGTCTTCTCATTCCAGACTCCCCAGGGAGCTGGCCTTATTTGGAACATTCAGAAAGGTAGGTGGACAGGAGCTCTTGATGTCTCCTCAACTTCCCTCTCACATTTCTCTATGTTATGTTTGCATATTCCTTTAGTTACAGCTCTACTGTAGCTAAGACCCAAATCAATGAGTCAGTACTGTAGGGGCCTACATGCTATATGTCCATAATGAGGCCAGATAAATCTCTTACTAGGAAGAGAGTGACAATTCAGCAGAAAAATGAGATCCACCATTGGCAGATCTAATATCTCACACAAGATAAAAAGATTCAATTATAAATCTTTAAGAGATGTATACTCAGGAGATAAATCCATACTAGACAGATAGAGTTGTATTTGCCATGGATAGAGATCCAAGCTGACAAAGTTTGTAGGATCTGAATGGACAGGAGATTTAAAGACAGAATAAATGTCAACAATATTCTTTCTATAAAAATCACAAAAATAAAAATAGTTGAAGCAATGGGAATAATACTGTTAGAAAAGAAAGGTTCACCAATCCATACCTTAAATCCCTCTCAAAGTGGCAACTTTTCCATGGTAAATTTTGCATGATCCAACATTTAGTCACCAAATTACTGACTCTGATATATCAATTTTGTCATCATTACACACAAGCTCTGTGTCTTAAAAGAACAGACCCACATTAAGGCCTTGAAGCTAGTAGCTTGTTTTATTCATCTCAGCATAGGGATGGTTTTGCCAGTGGGCTAAATGTATTTGAAGGCTGAGGGTCAAAGCTTTCTTACCATAGGACTGTGCTTGGCTCCCCAAACTGTTATCTTCAAGTTTCTTCTCTGTGCTATTTCTGGTTTAATCTTGACCCGTTCTGATTTGCATGTTTCTTATTTAGCAGGCTTATTCCATTGAGGTTACATTTATGAATTCACAGTTATGTACTATCTTGTAAATCTAGAAGATCGACATGATACATTCAATGTCTTGAATCATAAACTTGGAAAAAGTTTTCCCTTAACTATATTGACTCAGTAAATGAATAATGTTTATATATAATGTTATAATGTTATATAATATATAATGTTATATTATCATGTTAATGCTATATAATATATAATGTTATATACCATTATATAACATGGAACATGCAAATGAATAATGCTTATATATAACAATATAATGCTTATATATAACATTATATTGCTAAATATAATAGAACATTACATATATATAACATTATATAGGAGCATGGACACGTTCCTCTGTCGATGAGGATTCTCCAGGCAAGAATACTGGAGTGGGTGGCCATGCCCTCCTCTAGGGGATCTTTCCAACCTAGGGATCAAACCCAGGTCTCCTGTATTACGGGTGGATTCTTTACATTCTGAGCCACCATGGAAGCCCATGGTAATATAAACATAATACTATAAGTTAACATATTTCTATCTTTTGAAGATAGAATTCAAAACTCTCAAATATCAAATCAACAACCCTAAATAACCTTTAACCTAAATGCCCTTTGTTCCTCTTTCCAGTCAATCTCCATCTACTCTATGCAGCGATTCTTTGTTATTTTTCTCACCATACATTTGTTTATCTTGTTCTTGAGCTCCACAGGGATGGACTTAAGCAGTAATGTTCTTCACTAACTTGGTTTTGAGTGTTTTCAACATTATGTTGCAGTAAACCATATTCTGTCTGGCTTCTAATTTCTTGCGCTTTGACTCAGAAAGTGGCATGCATTCAGAAACTGGTGTGAACATGAGGTTCACCTCAAGCATTTCCCTTCTCTTAGGGATCACATATGTGTTAGTTCATTTCCTCTTAGAAGCAGATGCTAAGACAGGATTAGACATGCAAAAGATGTGCTGGAGGAAGGGGCGGTGAAGAATACCAGGAGGCAGCCAGAGGAGGCAGGGGGACCCATCAAACTGTTATGCAAGTCTTACCCCATGAAGGAAGAGGGGAGGAAGGAGGTCTGTGTAGGAAAATAAATGTCAGCCTTCAGTACAAGTGTAATAGAGTTTCAGTCATGCATATGACGAATGCTTGAGATAAAGTTGCCCATTGGAAGGCATTAATATTTCTGCCATTATCATTCATTAGCTGGGGTCAGCCTGTAGGAAGCTGGGTCCTGGCAGGAAAGTGACAGGAGAACTGTGGCAGTGGTTGGTTGAAAAAATGCCACAGGACCATATCCTGCACTTATTGTCGCCCTCCCCCTTTCACCCTCAGCAGGCACCTCTGAAAGTCTTGGTAGCTTACCTAGTGGTCTGACTCAAACCTCTATTCACGACGATTCCAACCCCTTGGTGATCATAATCTTCCTAGGAGGGGCTTGCTGCATGTGTCTCTCAACAATTATTTTAAAGAAAAAGAGCAACAGAAGTGTCCAAGTGGGTCACTCAAATTCCATGTTTACTCCTCTATGCCCCCATCACGCCTGCAAAAGTCTCCTCCAGAAGGGTATTTTCGCAGATCATCATTTGCGTGATTCTCAGGCACTCTCATGTCAATGTTCCATCTTATATTCAGGAGTGCATTGTTTTGCTTGGTGGACAGCGAGTGAGCCAGTTCCAAATTTTAGTCTTTTCACGTTTGGAAGAAGGCTAATGCCACTAGGATTTGCATTATTTCTCACTGTCTGAAAGGTAACCGAGAGGCAGCATTTGAGGCAGCCACGCCTGTTTTACTATTTGGGATGGCAGCTGCACCCACGCTGCTTCTGATGGTAGATGCTACCTTTGACCTCTATATTTTCAAGGTCCCATCATCCTTGTCTTCAGAGAACACAGTTCTATAACAGCATTTATTGCCATGGGTCCTACCAACCGACAATAGCTGCCCTTGCGCTTAGCAAGGACTCAGAAAGTGGCATGCATTCAGAAACTGGTGTGAACATGAGGTTCACCTCAAGCATTTCCTTCTCTTAGGGACCACATATGTGTTAGTTCATTTCCTCTTAGAAGCAGATGCTAAGACAGGATTAGACATGCAAAAGATGTGCTGGAGGAAGGGGCGGTGAAGAATACCAGGAGGCAGCCAGAGGAGGCAGGGGGACCCATCAAACTGTTATGCAAGTCTTACCCCATGAAGGAAGAGGGGAGGAAGGAGGTCTGTGTAGGAAAATAAATGTCAGCCTTCAGTACAAGTGTAATAGAGTTTCAGTCATGCATATGACGAATGCTTGAGATAAAGTTGCCCATTGGAAGGCATTAATATTTCTGCCATTATCATTCATTAGCTGGGGTCAGCCTGTAGGAAGCTGGGTCCTGGCAGGAAAGTGACAGGAGAACTGTGGCAGTGGTTGGTTGAAAAAATGCCACAGGACCATATCCTGCACTTATTGTCGCCCTCCCCCTTTCACCCTCAGCAGGCACCTCTGAAAGTCTTGGTAGCTTACCTAGTGGTCTGACTCAAACCTCTATTCACGACGATTCCAACCCCTTGGTGATCATAATCTTCCTAGGAGGGGCTTGCTGCATGTGTCTCTCAACAATTATTTTAAAGAAAAAGAGCAACAGAAGTGTCCAAGTGGGTCACTCAAATTCCATGTTTACTCCTCTATGCCCCCATCACGCCTGCAAAAGTCTCCTCCAGAAGGGTATTTTCGCAGATCATCATTTGCGTGATTCTCAGGCACTCTCATGTCAATGTTCCATCTTATATTCAGGAGTGCATTGTTTTGCTTGGTGGACAGCGAGTGAGCCAGTTCCAAATTTTAGTCTTTTCACGTTTGGAAGAAGGCTAATGCCACTAGGATTTGCATTATTTCTCACTGTCTGAAAGGTAACCGAGAGGCAGCATTTGAGGCAGCCACGCCTGTTTTACTATTTGGGATGGCAGCTGCACCCACGCTGCTTCTGATGGTAGATGCTACCTTTGACCTCTATATTTTCAAGGTCCCATCATCCTTGTCTTCAGAGAACACAGTTCTATAACAGCATTTATTGCCATGGGTCCTACCAACCGACAATAGCTGCCCTTGCGCTTAGCAAGGACGATGGTGTTCTCTCATCAACGTTTTATTGTTATCTTTTGTAACTGAGGTATATTCCAGGCTCTACCTCAGGACATTGTTAACTGGTTGTGTTTCTGGCCATATATAATCCAATAGCTTGACCGTTTATCAATAAATTAAGGAATCGTTACTCAGTCTCATGCTTTACTATTTCTGATACAGGATCATCAGGATACAGTCTCAGTAAGATTCTCCCAGCACCTTCCAGTGTATGCTGACCATATTCTGCATATCCACTAGCTGCCTGCTGGGAGATGCCCTCAAGTCCCCTTGAGGATCACATTGCTTAATATCCCTTTACCTGCCCAGCACTGCTTCACCTTGGAAGCTAGAAGAGAGCTAACAGTCAGGTGCTGAGGGGTGTTCATGTTGCCTTGTGAGGCACTGGTACCTTTTCATGCAATGGAGGCATGCAGGTCCTTATTAGGGAGGAACTGCTCTCGTCTTCAAGTAAAGATGACTCAAGGGATCTAGAGTTATTGAGTTCATCGACCCAAATATCTCCAACACAAGCCTCAGAACTCCACTCTTTCCCACCAGGAATCTATCACTTGCACAACCTTTGCAAGAAAGACTGACATTCAACCTTCTCTGGAAAGCTCTTTGCTATTTTTGTAATTAATTCCTGGGTGGAATACTCAGTTGTTTCCCTGTCTCTAGGTGCAGGAGGTAAGAGTCCCTTTATAAGCTGCCAAGGATGCTCTCAGGATTTAACAGTTCACCTTCAATTGGTGATTAATCACTCAAAGTCTTTTACTGGTCTTCTCTGATGCATCAAAGGCATTCAGTAAGAGACACCTTCGAACTGATACCTCCCTCAGTCACACAAAAGCCTGGGATAATGCACCTGTGAGTAAATACCAACCCAATTCACCATAGGTGAGAAGGCGGGCATTTGAGGCAGCCACGCCTGTTTTACTATTTGGGATGGCAGCTGCACCCACGCTGCTTCTGATGGTAGATGCTACCTTTGACCTCTATATTTTCAAGGTCCCATCATCCTTGTCTTCAGAGAACACAGTTCTATAACAGCATTTATTGCCATGGGTCCTACCAACCGACAATAGCTGCCCTTGCGCTTAGCAAGGACGATGGTGTTCTCTCATCAACGTTTTATTGTTATCTTTTGTAACTGAGGTATATTCCAGGCTCTACCTCAGGACATTGTTAACTGGTTGTGTTTCTGGCCATATATAATCCAATAGCTTGACCGTTTATCAATAAATTAAGGAATCGTTACTCAGTCTCATGCTTTACTATTTCTGATACAGGATCATCAGGATACAGTCTCAGTAAGATTCTCCCAGCACCTTCCAGTGTATGCTGACCATATTCTGCATATCCACTAGCTGCCTGCTGGGAGATGCCCTCAAGTCCCCTTGAGGATCACATTGCTTAATATCCCTTTACCTGCCCAGCACTGCTTCACCTTGGAAGCTAGAAGAGAGCTAACAGTCAGGTGCTGAGGGGTGTTCATGTTGCCTTGTGAGGCACTGGTACCTTTTCATGCAATGGAGGCATGCAGGTCCTTATTAGGGAGGAACTGCTCTCGTCTTCAAGTAAAGATGACTCAAGGGATCTAGAGTTATTGAGTTCATCGACCCAAATATCTCCAACACAAGCCTCAGAACTCCACTCTTTCCCACCAGGAATCTATCACTTGCACAACCTTTGCAAGAAAGACTGACATTCAACCTTCTCTGGAAAGCTCTTTGCTATTTTTGTAATTAATTCCTGGGTGGAATACTCAGTTGTTTCCCTGTCTCTAGGTGCAGGAGGTAAGAGTCCCTTTATAAGCTGCCAAGGATGCTCTCAGGATTTAACAGTTCACCTTCAATTGGTGATTAATCACTCAAAGTCTTTTACTGGTCTTCTCTGATGCATCAAAGGCATTCAGTAAGAGACACCTTCGAACTGATACCTCCCTCAGTCACACAAAAGCCTGGGATAATGCACCTGTGAGTAAATACCAACCCAATTCACCATAGGTGAAGGTTGTTAACAAAGGCACTGCTATAACTGTGGGGCTGTGCCCACTACCAGTGATGGAGTCTCCCTTGCCAGCCTGCTGGCAGGGCATCCAGCTTCAACATCTCATGTTAAGAACTGTTAACGATTGTTTTAAGTCAGAATTCTGGAAGACAGACTATGAGATGTAGATTTTCATGGGGGAAGTGTTTGGGGTCAAAAAAGTGTTTGGGGCAGTGTCCTCAATGTCAACATTTAGATATAAACACCCTAGAACTGGATAAAGAGAGAATCGAACTTCAACAAGTTACAAAGATGAACTCATCATTTCATAGGAAGCACTGGTGTTGGGATGGCTCTTTAGAATGGCCTTGTCTTCTGACCACTTGTGGATGGGATCTGACCTGAGTTTAGATGCCCAGTTGAGCTCACTTGTCCCTCTGGAGAGGGACACAGCTGTTGGCACTCCCAAATGTGGGAAAATAAGTGTCTGAGTCGTAGAGGTAGCCTTGGGGTCACATTGTATTATCTACTATAGAAAGTGATTGAGAATGACATTGTGCTTGTTGGTCACTTCTTGATTTTGCATTCATAAGAATTTTAGGATCTTTATTCTTTTCTGTTTTCACTGTAGCTTCTGAAAGTATTAAGTTAATTCAAGTTTCATTAGGTTTATTCTGTACTGTCATTAATGTTGACTCATGTGACAACTTATTTTAAGTTATGCATTTTGGAGCTTTGTTACTTAACATTACTCTGAGAATGGCAATATATTCCTTTCAAAAAACCCAGGATTTTATAGTAAAAAGGCATATTACGTCTGATTCAACCTTCTCTGGAAAGCTCTTTGCTATTTTTGTAATTAATTCCTGGGTGGAATACTCAGTTGTTTCCCTGTCTCTAGGTGCAGGAGGTAAGAGTCCCTTTATAAGCTGCCAAGGATGCTCTCAGGATTTAACAGTTCACCTTCAATTGGTGATTAATCACTCAAAGTCTTTTACTGGTCTTCTCTGATGCATCAAAGGCATTCAGTAAGAGACACCTTCGAACTGATACCTCCCTCAGTCACACAAAAGCCTGGGATAATGCACCTGTGAGTAAATACCAACCCAATTCACCATAGGTGAAGGTTTTTAACAAAGGCACTGCTATAACTGTGGGGCTGTGCCCACTACCAGTGATGGAGTCTCCCTTGCCAGCCTGCTGGCAGGGCATCCAGCTTCAACATCTCATGTTAAGAACTGTTAACGATTGTTTTAAGTCAGAATTCTGGAAGACAGACTATGAGATGTAGATTTTCATGGGGGAAGTGTTTGGGGTCAAAAAAAAGTGTTTGGGGCAGTGTCCTCAATGTCAACATTTAGATATAAACACCCTAGAACTGGATAAAGAGAGAATCGAACTTCAACAAGTTACAAAGATGAACTCATCATTTCATAGGAAGCACTGGTGTTGGGATGGCTCTTTAGAATGGCCTTGTCTTCTGACCACTTGTGGATGGGATCTGACCTGAGTTTAGATGCCCAGTTGAGCTCACTTGTCCCTCTGGAGAGGGACACAGCTGTTGGCACTCCCAAATGTGGGAAAATAAGTGTCTGAGTCGTAGAGGTAGCCTTGGGGTCACATTGTATTATCTACTATAGAAAGTGATTGAGAATGACATTGTGCTTGTTGGTCACTTCTTGATTTTGCATTCATAAGAATTTTAGGATCTTTATTCTTTTCTGTTTTCACTGTAGCTTCTGAAAGTATTAAGTTAATTCAAGTTTCATTAGGTTTATTCTGTACTGTCATTAATGTTGACTCATGTGACAACTTATTTTAAGTTATGCATTTTGGAGCTTTGTTACTTAACATTACTCTGAGAATGGCAATATATTCCTTTCAAAAAACCCAGGATTTTATAGTAAAAAGGCATATTACGTCTGACATTTCTTAAAATGGCGAGCTTCAGCAAGCTCAGTATCTCTGGTAGGCTTTAGGAAAATGGCCTTTTTTATTTAATTCTTGGAGGTCTAAAGGAAAATCAAAAGAAGTGAAGAAAAAACAAATACCACCTACAGTTTTAAGTGGATTTTGTTCATCTTGCTGTGTGAAACAGCCAATAGTTAATTTTGGAAATGCTTTACAATATTTAACTTTCAGATCAACCTTAATGACACTGAGATTTACTGTCTACATGAAACAACCAAAATAAGAGACACTGATGTAAGTGAGAAGCACCTCTGTTCTTCTTTCTCTTTGCATTGGGATAATAGAGCTCAGGTTCACTGATTCAGGCAGCGGTGATTAGGAACATCTCATGGCTCATAGCACAAAGTCCAAGAGATGATATGTGCAGAATCACACTCTAATACAGTATTAAAAGCCTGATGGTAAGGTAATATGCAACATTATGGTTTGCAGAAAGAGGATATTTTTTGTCCGAGATTGCACATGTGAACATACTGAATGCTCAATGTAGCATTTACTTTGACGAGCAATGAAAGATTCATATAGATGTTCATGAGCTATCACACGGCTGCACATAACGTTCAGCTACACTTAACTAAATGTTTTCATATTGTGGGAGATAGCTTCATATAGAAATCCTAAAAGTGCACGTTTGAGTGGATGATTAATGAAAACAGATCTAGTTGATGTTATTGTAGCATCACCTCCTCAGTCTAACATTTACCTAGGTCTTTGTATTGTCTCCAAACATTGAAATAAAATGTTGTATGAGAGCTATAAAAATAGTTAACAGGCTATTCTCAATAATGAAGAAATAAAATGACAAATTAGGAACCAATTAAGTTACTTCTTGATTTTGCATTCATAAGAATTTTAGGATCTTTATTCTTTTCTGTTTTCACTGTAGCTTCTGAAAGTATTAAGTTAATTCAAGTTTCATTAGGTTTATTCTGTACTGTCATTAATGTTGACTCATGTGACAACTTATTTTAAGTTATGCATTTTGGAGCTTTGTTACTTAACATTACTCTGAGAATGGCAATATATTCCTTTCAAAAAACCCAGGATTTTATAGTAAAAAGGCATATTACGTCTGACATTTCTTAAAATGGCGAGCTTCAGCAAGCTCAGTATCTCTGGTAGGCTTTAGGAAAATGGCCTTTTTTATTTAATTCTTGGAGGTCTAAAGGAAAATCAAAAGAAGTGAAGAACAAACAAATACCACCTACAGTTTTAAGTGGATTTTGTTCATCTTGCTGTGTGAAACAGCCAATAGTTAATTTTGGAAATGCTTTACAATATTTAACTTTCAGATCAACCTTAATGACACTGAGATTTACTGTCTACATGAAACAACCAAAATAAGAGACACTGATGTAAGTGAGAAGCACCTCTGTTCTTCTTTCTCTTTGCATTGGGATAATAGAGCTCAGGTTCACTGATTCAGGCAGCGGTGATTAGGAACATCTCATGGCTCATAGCACAAAGTCCAAGAGATGATATGTGCAGAATCACACTCTAATACAGTATTAAAAGCCTGATGGTAAGGTAATATGCAACATTATGGTTTGCAGAAAGAGGATATTTTTTGTCCGAGATTGCACATGTGAACATACTGAATGCTCAATGTAGCATTTACTTTGACGAGCAATGAAAGATTCATATAGATGTTCATGAGCTATCACACGGCTGCACATAACGTTCAGCTACACTTAACTAAATGTTTTCATATTGTGGGAGATAGCTTCATATAGAAATCCTAAAAGTGCACGTTTGAGTGGATGATTAATGAAAACAGATCTAGTTGATGTTATTGTAGCATCACCTCCTCAGTCTAACATTTACCTAGGTCTTTGTATTGTCTCCAAACATTGAAATAAAATGTTGTATGAGAGCTATAAAAATAGTTAACAGGCTATTCTCAATAATGAAGAAATAAAATGACAAATTAGGAACCAATTAATGATATTTTCAGAGATTAAAGGGAGTGAATGAATGTTTAGAACCTTGTGATTATGGAGGTGGCTCAGTAACCCTTGAGTACTTGGGACAGAGCTATGTTTGACACAAAAGGCGCAAGATTCTGTTGTCTCTTCCCATTTCACACAGTGTGATTGTAGAGCTGAACTAAAATGTTCCTAATCACTGCATAGAGCACTTAACCTTTGAGGGTGGAGGATAAGAATCAAGGGAATATAGGAATTTTACAGATCCTAAGTATTCTGGGAGAGGAAAGAAAATAAGGTAGCCAGGGAAAATTTCTCACAAATCAGTCAGGAACACATTCATTTTTTGGCTCCTGCCTTAGGCCTGATAAGAGAGATTCAGAAAAAAGCCAAAAAAGAAAAAAAAAATCAATCTGATTGCTATGAATTGAGAGCCAGAATTGTTGCTGAGTCGCTATGTTGGTCCAACTCTTTTGCAACTCCATGAACTGTAGTCTGCCAGGCTCCTCTGTCCACGGGAATTCCCAGGCAAGAATACTGGAGTGGGCTGCCATTTCCTTCTCCAGGGGATTTCATAGCCAAGGGATCAAACTCTCGTCTCCTACAATGGCAGGCAGATTCTTTACCACTAAGTCACCAGGGAACCAGGAGGCAGAATAGGAACGCCTATAATAAAGTGTAATTATTTAATTATTATTGTGTATAAAATTGTTTTCTATTTAGGAATGTTTACATTAAAAGTTAAGGTTAAAAAATCTCTTAGCCCTTGTGTGATTTAAACTGCTAAGTAATTATCACACACCTTGACTGTAGGATTTTCACATGACTCAGCATTTGCACTCATTAGTTCTCACAAATCTTCACAGCTCTCCTTCTATTTCACCGGTGTAAAAGGCTTTGAGACAGTAGATACTCAACAGAGATTCAATAATAGAATACAACAATTATAGCATTTTTTCCTTTATCTGAACCTCTTTAACAGTTCCCATTCTTTAACCCATAATACCTCTTTTCCATTTCATCCTACAAAATGAGCATATCACGTTAGCTTATCAAACATTTTCATTGTAAATTGTCTGTCAGTATTTTAATAGGTGTAAGGGATTTACTATAAATGGCATTGTGATGGCTACTTTTATGTGTCAACTTGGAAGATGTTTTGGATGAAAGTAAAAGTGAGAGTCCTGTTCAACTCTTTGTGACCCATGTATGATCCACAAAATTCTCCAGGCCAAAATACTGGAATGGGTAGCCTTTTCATTCTCCAGGGGATATTCTCATCCAGATGATATTCTCAGCCCAAGGATCGATCCAGATCTCCAGTATTTCAAGTGGATTCTTTACAAATCTGAGCCACCATTAAATTAGTAAATGTTGGGTAAATAAGATTGCCATTTATAACCTGGATGAGCTTTATCAAATTAGTTGAAGACCTGAATGGAGCAAAAGATCTGCCTTCCTGGGAAAAGAGCTTTATCAAAGGAGGGAACTTTCAATCTGATTGCTATGAATTGAGAGCCAGAATTGTTGCTGAGTCGCTATGTTGGTCCAACTCTTTTGCAACTCCATGAACTGTAGTCTGCCAGGCTCCTCTGTCCACGTGAATTCCCAGGCAAGAATACTGGAGTGGGCTGCCATTTCCTTCTCCAGGGGATTTCATAGCCAAGGGATCAAACTCTCGTCTCCTACAATGGCAGGCAGATTCTTTACCACTAAGTCACCAGGGAACCAGGAGGCAGAATAGGAACGCCTATAATAAAGTGTAATTATTTAATTATTATTGTGTATAAAATTGTTTTCTATTTAGGAATGTTTACATTAAAAGTTAAGGTTAAAAAATCTCTTAGCCCTTGTGTGATTTAAACTGCTAAGTAATTATCACACACCTTGACTGTAGGATTTTCACATGACTCAGCATTTGCACTCATTAGTTCTCACAAATCTTCACAGCTCTCCTTCTATTTCACCGGTGTAAAAGGCTTTGAGACAGTAGATACTCAACAGAGATTCAATAATAGAATACAACAATTATAGCATTTTTTCCTTTATCTGAACCTCTTTAACAGTTCCCATTCTTTAACCCATAATACCTCTTTTCCATTTCATCCTACAAAATGAGCATATCACGTTAGCTTATCAAACATTTTCATTGTAAATTGTCTGTCAGTATTTTAATAGGTGTAAGGGATTTACTATAAATGGCATTGTGATGGCTACTTTTATGTGTCAACTTGGAAGATGTTTTGGATGAAAGTAAAAGTGAGAGTCCTGTTCAACTCTTTGTGACCCATGTATGATCCACAAAATTCTCCAGGCCAAAATACTGGAATGGGTAGCCTTTTCATTCTCCAGGGGATATTCTCATCCAGATGATATTCTCAGCCCAAGGATCGATCCAGATCTCCAGTATTTCAAGTGGATTCTTTACAAATCTGAGCCACCATTAAATTAGTAAATGTTGGGTAAATAAGATTGCCATTTATAACCTGGATGAGCTTTATCAAATTAGTTGAAGACCTGAATGGAGCAAAAAGATCTGCCTTCCTAAGCAGGAGGGAATTATTTACTAGACTGCCTTTGGACTTCATCTGGACCACTGACTCATCTGTGTCTTGAGACTGCTGGTCCACACTGTGTATTATGGACTCACCATCCTCCATAACTGTGTGAGTCATTCCTTATAGTGAATTAACCTCTCCCTCTCTCTGAACATGTATGATACTAATATAGGTATCATATGAAACTTGGATGTTCAAATTTAGGTAAAAGTATACTCCAGGAATTTAACTATGATTACACTGTTACATTCTCTCTATGGGTATACCTAGACTCTTAAATATGGTCTGCTTGGACAGTAGAGATTGCATACTGGAGAGATTACATCATTAATAGTATGGCCAGGGTGACTAGTGATCTCTCTCAAGAAAGTGATAATAAAAGAAGTACATTGAATATGTAAAATCATCAAAAAGAGCAACTGCAAATGGAAAAGGAAGAAAGAGGGAATAACATAGAGAAAGAGCAATAGAAATCTACAGAAGTATCTCATGAAGTCTTAGGCTGGATACCAATCTGTGTGTATACAGTGAATTTCATGAGAGCAGACAAAGTAAAAAATCCAGAGGACTGAATAATTGGCAGGTTGTTGCTGTTCACATGCTAAGTTGTGTTTGACTGTTTGGGACCCTATGGACTACAGCACTCCAGGATTCCCTGTCCTCCATTATCTCCCAAAATTTGCACAAACTTATGTCCATTGATTCAGTGATGCCAACCAACCGTCTCATCCTGTAATACCCCTTTTCCTCCTGCCTTCAATCTTTTCTCAGTATCAAGATCTTATTCAAAGAGTCGCTCTTCGTATCAGGTAGCCAAAGTATTGTAGCTTCAGGTAGTCTCTTGGAAACTAAACCCTAAACACTAATCTAACTGCTTGACAGACCTTGCCTCCTACTTCTCCCAAAGCTGTCAGAAGGGATCCTCCTCTGAAAGAGGTATAGATCACCCTTCATGACTCTGGCCCAGGGCTCAAGGAGCTGCTACATGAATCCCACCAAAAAAAAAAAAAAAAGCCAGTCAATATGAGGAAGCTTCTGCTATGCACTGTACATCTATGCCAAATGAACATACACCGACCAGTTCACAAATGGCCGCCAGAGAAGAGACTCTGAGATTGCAGAGTCAAACAAAAAATTTCCTAAAGTAAGTAAAGAAATTAAGGAATGAATCAATCAATCAATCAATAAAAGTGTGAGGAGCCTACACTCCTACCCTCCTACATGTTTATTATCAATGGAACCTGCCCATAGAAGGAGGGGACCTATTTGGCTCCTGGCGGAGCTATGGACCTTGGGTGTTGGGGGTCCTCTGGAGAGATGGGTCCGTGCAGAGACAAGAGCCAAGGCCACCGCTGGCAGCTTGGTGAACTGAGGCAGGGTCTGTGGGGCCAGAAAAGGCAACAGAACCACTGAGGAGTCAGGTGTTGGCTCCATGTGGCTCATCCGCAGGAGGCTAGTGAGGACAATTAGCTCTGGTCCACTTAGCCAGGAGTAAACTACTACATGCCTTCCACCCGCCCGTCTGCCTGTCTGCCTGCCTGAAATCTATGACCCCAGGCTTTTAGAAGCGACTCCCTAACCAGTACTCTATTTAACTGCCTGACAACCCATGCCTTCTACTTTCTTCATAGCTCTCCGAAGGGATCCTCCTTGGAAAGAGGTACAGATCCTCCCCGCTGTAACTCTGGCCACGTGCTCAAGACTCCTCTACGTGAAACCTACAAAGCTTGTGCTGCACCTACCCTCCCCAGTACTCTGTGCCCTTTCCCAACCGTAACAGACTTATTTCAGTCTAATAACTATCCTCTCTCTTCTGCCTTGTCTATCTTTACCTACGTCTCTTCTCAGATCATGGCAAAATGTGAGGCCGGTGACCAGGGGAATCCTCCGAGTGGTGAGCAGAGACAGTTGTACATAGGAGAAAAAGGAGAGGAGAGGAGAGGTGAGTCATGTGAGGGCAGGACACCTAGGAGGATAGGAGTGCTAGAGTTTGCTATGTCAAAAATTAAGGAAAGAAAGAATGTGAGGAGCCTGGAGAAAATGGGGTGGTCTGTATGGCAAGCACAACAATGCTGCCTCTGTAATGGAAACACCCCAGTCAAAGCCACTTAATAGCAAAACCCACTTAATTGACAGAATCCACTTGATCAAACACTATCATAGCCACAGAGCTGGACTCCATAGGATCATGCGCAGAAAAGTCATTCAAGAGGAGGAAGCTTATGGTATGCCCTCTCTGCCCATGCCAAATGAACATACACAGACGAGTCGACAAATGGCCACGAGAAAAGAGACTCTGAGATTTCTGATTTCCAAATGCAAGTAAAGAATCAGTGAAGGAATAATTTAGTGTGCAGAACCTGCACCCCTACACGTTTCGATCAAGACCTGGCCAAAAGGATCATGGGGGAGACAAGAGCCAAGGCCACCGCTGGCAGCTTGGTGAACTGAGGCAGGGTCTGTGGGGCCAGAAAAGGCAACAGAACCACTGAGGAGCCAGGTGTTGGCTCCATGTGGCTCATCCGCAGGAGGCTAGTGAGGACAATTAGCTCTGGTCCACTTAGCCAGGAGTAAACTACTACATGCCTTCCACCCGCCCGTCTGCCTGTCTGCCTGCCTGAAATCTATGACCCCAGGCTTTTAGAAGCGACTCCCTAACCAGTACTCTATTTAACTGCCTGACAACCCATGCCTTCTACTTTCTTCATAGCTCTCCGAAGGGATCCTCCTTGGAAAGAGGTACAGATCCTCCCCGCTGTAACTCTGGCCACGTGCTCAAGACTCCTCTACGTGAAACCTACAAAGCTTGTGCTGCACCTACCCTCCCAGTACTCTGTGCCCTTTCCCAACCGTAACAGACTTATTTCAGTCTAATAACTATCCTCTCTTCTGCCTTGTCTATCTTTACCTACGTCTCTTCTCAGCTCATGGCAAAAAGTGAGGCCGGTGACCAGGGGAATCATCCGAGTGGTGGGCAGAGACAGTTGTACATAGGAAAAAAAGGAGAGGAGAGGAGAGGTGAGTCATGTGAGGGCAGGACACCTAGGAGGATAGGAGTGCTAGAGTTTGCTATGTCAAAAATTAAGGAAAGAAAGAATGTGAGGAGCCTGGAGAAAATGGGGTGGTCTGTATGGCAAGCACAACAATGCTGCCTCTGTAATGGAAACACCCCAGTCAAAGCCACTTAATAGCAAAACCCACTTAATTGACAGAATCCACTTGATCAAACACTATCATAGCCACAGAGCTGGACTCCATAGGATCATGCGCAGAAAAGTCATTCAAGAGGAGGAAGCTTATGGTATGCCCTCTCTGCCCATGCCAAATGAACATACACAGACGAGTCGACAAATGGCCACGAGAAAAGAGACTCTGAGATTTCTGATTTCCAAATGCAAGTAAAGAATCAGTGAAGGAATAATTTAGTGTGCAGAACCTGCACCCCTACACGTTTCTGATCAACAGAACCTGGCCAGAGAAGTAGGGGGCCCATTCAATCCCTGGAGGAGCTACGGACCTTGGGGGCTTGGGGTCCCTGGGAAAGATGGGTCCGGGCAGAGACGAGAGCCAAGGCCACCACTGGTAGTGGAGTGATCCGAGGCAGAGTCTGTGTGGCCAGGAGGGGGCCCGGGAGACCCTGAGGAGCTGGGTCTTGGTTCCATGGGGCTCATCTGCAGCAGGCTAGTGAGGGCCATGAGCTCTGGGACACTCCTACACACCTACTGAACCTGGCTCTCTTCTGCTATGAAGATGATACCTTGGTGTTCTACACTGGAGCTTTCCTCATTAGGTTGCCAAGTGTGCTTGGTTATTACTTCTCCACCCAGGGTGTGCCGTGTCATGGGAAGGTTGGGAATACTGCTCTATGATGACGTGGAATGCATTTATACTGCTCCTATTCCTGGACCGAAGTCCACTCAGGAATCAAACTCTTGCCCTAGGCTCTTCAAACCTACGCCCTAACCACTACTCTGTCTAACTGCCTGACAGCCCTTGCCTCCTGTCTCCCTCCTAGCTCTCAGAAGGGATCCTCCTTGGAAAGAGGTATACATCCTCCCCTTCCTGACTCTGTCCCAGTGCTCAAGACTCCTGTACACGAATCCCCCAACACTTGTACTGCACCTCTCTCCCCAGCACTCTGTGCACTTTCACTCTCTTAACACACATCTTTCTGTCTAATACCTCTCCTATCTCTCCTGCCTTTCCTATATTTACCTTCATCTGCTCACGGACCTCAGGAAAACATCAGGCCAGGTGTGTATAGGAGAAAAAGAAGAGGAGAGGAGAGGCAGGTGAGGGCAGGATACCTAGGAGGACAGGAGTCAAGGAGGTTACTTGGGAGTCAAATTCTCTTCTCTCATCAAGACTGTATACCCAGGCTCCTGAGTTCCCAGCGTCTTACCTCATACAGCAGTGTCTCATCCTGTCATGTGTCCTGAGTCTCCAGGTTTTCCTGAACTGACACATTAGGGTCATACGAAGAAAAGTCATGCTGACATATAAACTGAATGCATTCACCAGTAGGAAGCCTATCGTTTGCATTGTATATCCATGCCAAATGAATATCTATATATGAGTGAACAAATGACAGCTTGAATACAGATGCTTGAGAATTCATAGTAAAAAAAAAAAATTGAAAATTAAAGAAAGATAGAAAGAAACTCTGGGAGGAACTTGGAGAAAATGGGGTGGTCCGTATGACAATCACAACAATGCTGCCTCTGTAATGGAAACACCCCAGTCATAGCCACTTAATAGCAGAAGCCAAATAATGCACAGAACCCACTTGATCCACACTACTATAGCCACACACCTGGACCCTGTAGGATCATCCACAAAGAGAAGTCAATCAACAGGAGAAAGCTTATGGTATGCCCTGTCTTTCCATGCCAAGCAAATAGACACATACGAGTCAAGAAATGACAATCCGATGAGGCACTCTGAGATTTCAGAGTCAAATACAGAATTGCAAAAGGAAAGACATCAATAAATTAATTCTAGCCTTCTTCCTACTTCCCTAAGCAAGAATTAAACCAATGACCCTAGGCTTTCAGGAGCTACTCTGTAACCACTGCTCTAGCCCAGGTACTGATAGCCCTTGGCTGCTCCTTCCCTTGTAGCTCTCAGCTGGGGTCCTGCATTTCAACTGGTATAGAGTCAACCGTTCCTATCACTGGTGCAGTGCTCAAGACTCCTGTACCCTTATCCCACAAAACATGTACTGCACTCCTACCTCCACAAAGGGAAGTCAGTCAACATGAGGAATCTTCTGATATGCACTGTACATCCATGCCAAATGCACATACACCAATAAGTCCACAAATGGCCACTGGAAAAGAGACTCTGAGATTGCAGAGTCAAACCACAGTTTTCCCAGAAGAAATCAATAATCAAATAAATAAATACTGTCAGGATCCTGGAATACATTGAGAGGTCCGCATGAGAATGCCAACAACATTGCCTCTGTCATTGAGACTCCAAGTTTAGACACACACATCACAGATTCCACTTCATCCACTCGATCCACAGAATCCACATCATCATAGCCACAGACTTGACCATGTAACTTCATCCACAAGAGAAGTCTTTCAACAGGAGGAAGAGTATGGTATGCCCTGTCTTTCCATGCCAAGCAAATAGACACATACGAGTCAAGAAATGACAATCCGATGAGGCACTCTGAGATTTCAGAGTCAAATACAGAATTGCAAAAGGAAAGACATCAATAAATTAATTCTAGCCTTCTTCCTACTTCCCTAAGCAAGAATTAAACCAATGACCCTAGGCTTTCAGGAGCTACTCTGTAACCACTGCTCTAGCCCAGGTACTGATAGCCCTTGGCTGCTCCTTCCCTTGTAGCTCTCAGCTGGGGTCCTGCATTTCAACTGGTATAGAGTCAACCGTTCCTATCACTGGTGCAGTGCTCAAGACTCCTGTACCCTTATCCCACAAAACATGTACTGCACTCCTACCTCCACAAAGGGAAGTCAGTCAACATGAGGAATCTTCTGATATGCACTGTACATCCATGCCAAATGCACATACACCAATAAGTCCACAAATGGCCACTGGAAAAGAGACTCTGAGATTGCAGAGTCAAACCACAGTTTTCCCAGAAGAAATCAATAATCAAATAAATAAATACTGTCAGGATCCTGGAATACATTGAGAGGTCCGCATGAGAATGCCAACAACATTGCCTCTGTCATTGAGACTCCAAGTTTAGACACACACATCACAGATTCCACTTCATCCACTCGATCCACAGAATCCACATCATCATAGCCACAGACTTGACCATGTAACTTCATCCACAAGAGAAGTCTTTCAACAGGAGGAAGAGTACGGTATGAGCTTTCTGTCCATGCTAAATGAAGATACACATTCAAGTTCACAAATGGCAACCAGAAAAGAGGCTCTGAGATTGCAGTCAAACAATTTCCAAAAGTAACTAAATAGATCAACAAACGAATAAATAGATGAATAAACAAATAATCTGAGGAGTCTACATTCTTACCCTCCTACACATTTATTATCAACAGAACCTATCCCGGGAAGTACAGGGCCCATTCAGCTCTTTGAGGGGCTATGGAACTTGGCTGTTAGGGGTACACTGAAGAGATGGCTCTGGGTAGAGACAAGAGCCTCGGTGAACTGAGGCAGGTTCTGGGGTGCCAGGAGAGGTCATGGAACCCCTGAAGAGCTGGGTGTTGGCTACATGTGGCTCATCCACAGGAGTCTAGTTAGGATGATTAGCTCCAGCCCAGTGAACCAGGAGTACACTCCTACATTCCTACATGTTTATAATCGACTGAACCTGCTAAAGGAAGTAGGGGGCCCATTCTGAACCTGGTAGAGCTATGGACCTTGGGTGTCGGTGTCCCCAGAAGAGATGGGTCTGGGCAGAAATAAGAGCCAGGGCCACCACTCACAGCTGGATGATCTGAGGCAGGGTCTGGCTAGCCATGAGAGGCACGGGAGCCCCTTAATAGGTGAGTCCTGGCGCCATGTGGCTCATCATCAGGAGGCTAGTGGAGGCCATTAACTTCGGCACACTCCTAAACTCCTACTGACCAGGCTCTTCTCTGATATGAGATGCTGCCCTGGTTTTCTACACTAGAGTGTTCTCATTAGGGTCTTATTCCCAGCACTCTGTGCACTTTCCCTCTCTCAACTCACAATGTGCAGTCTTTACTCCCCTGTCTCTCCTGCCTTTTATATCTTTACCTACATCTCCTCTCTGAACTTGACAAAACCAGATTCTGCTGAGCTTGGGTACCCTAGGATAGAACAGCAGAGGCAGGTGAGCACAGGAGACCTAGGAGAGGAAAAGAGAGGCAGGTGAGGGTAGGACACCTAGGAGGATAGGAGTTCAAGA
The DNA here is from genome assembly GCA_022376925.1 of Tragulus kanchil. Lineage (NCBI taxonomy): Eukaryota > Metazoa > Chordata > Mammalia > Artiodactyla > Tragulidae > Tragulus > Tragulus kanchil. The sequence goes on from JAIOJX010000004.1 coordinate 56,473,323, forward strand.
GGTTGCTTAGGAGCCTAACTCTCCTCTCCTCTCATGAGTATCCTACATCCAGGCTCCTGAGTGTCTACATCTTACCTCGTATAGCAGTGTGCCTTCCTGACTCTCTATAGTCACATGTCCTGAGTCTCCAGGTTCTTATCTACTGATACTGTAGTGTCATACATTGAGGAATTAAATAAGTTAATCAAATAAGTTAATTCCTCAGTGGTGGTCTCTATGAGAATCACAAGAGTTTTGCCTCTGTAATGGATGCACCCCAGTCATAGCCACATAATAACACATTCCACTTAATCCACTGGATCCTCGTTATCATAGCTATACACCTGGACTTTGTAGGATCATCCGCAAAGAGAAGTGTTTCAACAGGAGGAAGCTATATGAACCTTTATAGGCAAAGTGATGTGTCCAATTTTTAACATGCAGTCTAGGTATGTCATAGCTTTTCTCCCAATGAGCAAGCATCTTTTAATTTCATGACTGTAGTCACTGTTTGCAGTGATTTGGGAGCACACAAAAATAAAATCTGCCACTATTTCCACTTTTTCCCCAACTATTTGCAATGAAGTGATGGGACTGGATGCCATGATCCTAGTTTTTAGAAAGATGAGTTTTAAGCCAGGTTTTTCACTCTCCTCTTTCACCCTCATCATGAGTCCCCTTAGTTCCTCTTTACTTTCCCCCACTAGAGTGGTATCTTCTGCACATCTGGGATGTTGATGGATCCTCTGTCCGTGGAATTTTACACACAGGAATACTGGAGTGGGTAACCATTCCCTTCTCCAGGGGACATTCCTGACCCAGAAATCAAACCTGGGCCTCCTATACTGCAGGCAGATTCTTTACTGCCTGAGCTACACTGGGTATTTCCCAGGTATATGGAAGATAAACAACTGCTACACCTTAAAGGGCTGTGGATCCTTCTAAAACCCAAAAAGAAAAGTGAAGAAACCTTATTAAATACTTGAGCCATGTGTACAAGGAAGGTCATATTTTAGTAATTGGTCTGAAGTACTCCTGTAGAATAGCTCACTCTAGAACTACAGTTTACTAGTCTACTCTTTACTCAGCAAAGAACCAAATCTGATGCATGACCTGGTTTTAGTAAAGGAAGTTTTATTGGAACACAGATTTCTCATTCATTTATATTTTTCCTATAAAGGGTTTTACATTGCAACTACAGATTTGCTTAGCTGAGATAGAGACCATAGGGCTCGCAAAACTTAAAACAGATACTGTCACTCTTATACAGAGAGTTTGCTGATTTCTCCCTTAGAATCACCCTGATCAAAAGAATTTTCAAGTAAAAGATGTTCATCATCATTAATTACTAGAGAAGTGAAGTATCATCTTATGTCAGTCAGAACTGCCATTATTAAAATGTCTATAAATAGTAAGTTCTAGAGAGTGCATGGAGAAAATGGAATCCTTTTGCACTGGTGGTGAAAATGTAAACTGGTGCAACCACTATGGAAAACTATGTGGTGATTCATTCCTCAAAAAACTAAAAATAGAGTTGCCATATAATCTAGCAATCCCACTCCAGGACATACACCCAGATAAAACTATAATTAAAAGATACACACACCCTTATGTTCATAGGAGCACTATTTACCACACCTAAGATATGGAAACAACCTAAATGTCCATCAGAAGGTGAATAGATAAAGTTGTCACACACACACACATACACACAATGTATTATTACTCAGCTATTAAAAAGAATGAAATAAAGTCATCTGCAGAAACATGGATGGACATAGAAATTATCATATTAAGCAAAGTAAATCAGAAACAGAAGGACAAATACCATATGCTATCACTTATATGTGGAATCTAAAATATGACAAAAATGAACTTACATATGAAACAGAAAAGGACTCACAGACATAGAGAATAACCCCGTGGTTGCCAAGGGGAAGGGACTTGGTGAGGGATGGCTTGGGAGTTTGGGGCTACAGATGCAAACTATTATATATAGAATGGATAAACAACAAGTCTTATTGTATAGGACAGGGAACTATATTCAATATCCTGTGGTAAAGCATAATGGAAAAGAATATAGAAAAGAATATATGTATATGCATAACTGAGTCACTTCACCATACAGCAGAAATTACACACAACATTGTAAATCAACTATACTCCAAAAAACTTTTGTTAAAAAAGAATTTTCATTATTTTCACATAATCCAATAACCTGTCAGAACAAAGTCCAACATTATTAAATGTCAGGTAACATAATTTAGCAACCAACAATTTAAAATTTACAATGCCTTTCATGCAATCAAAAACTGTTCAGGTTTTGATCAAGATGGCAACATACGAAGTTCTCAAACTCCCTCTTCTCATGGATGAATGAAAAAAATACATAATAGGGGATCCTGCAGGGGCCCTGTATGACAACCTGGAGGGATGGGATGTGGGGACCTGGGCGGGAGGTAGAGGAAGGAGTTCATCATCATTAATTACTAAAGAAGTAAAGTATCATTTTATGTCAGTCAGAACTGCCATTATTAAAATGTCTATAAATAGTAAGTTCTAGAGAGTGCATGGAGAAAATGGAATCCTTTTGCACTGGTGGTGAAAATGTAAACTGGTGCAACCACTATGGAAAACTATGTGGTGATTCATTCCTCAAAAAACTAAAAATAGAGTTGCCATATAATCTAGCAATCCCACTCCAGGACATACACCCAGATAAAACTATAATTAAAAGATACACACACCCTTATGTTCATAGGAGCACTATTTACCACACCTAAGATATGGAAACAACCTAAATGTCCATCAGAAGGTGAATAGATAAAGTTGTCACACACACACACATACACACAATGTATTATTACTCAGCTATTAAAAAGAATGAAATAAAGTCATCTGCAGAAACATGGATGGACATAGAAATTATCATATTAAGCAAAGTAAATCAGAAACAGAAGGACAAATACCATATGCTATCACTTATATGTGGAATCTAAAATATGACAAAAATGAACTTACATATGAAACAGAAAAGGACTCACAGACATAGAGAATAACCCCGTGGTTGCCAAGGGGAAGGGACTTGGTGAGGGATGGCTTGGGAGTTTGGGGCTACAGATGCAAACTATTATATATAGAATGGATAAACAACAAGTCTTATTGTATAGGACAGGGAACTATATTCAATATCCTGTGGTAAAGCATAATGGAAAAGAATATAGAAAAGAATATATGTATATGCATAACTGAGTCACTTCACCATACAGCAGAAATTACACACAACATTGTAAATCAACTATACTCCAAAAAACTTTTGTTAAAAAAGAATTTTCATTATTTTCACATAATCCAATAACCTGTCAGAACAAAGTCCAACATTATTAAATGTCAGGTAACATAATTTAGCAACCAACAATTTAAAATTTACAATGCCTTTCATGCAATCAAAAACTGTTCAGGTTTTGATCAAGATGGCAACATACGAAGTTCTCAAACTCCCTCTTCTCATGGATGAATGAAAAAAATACATAATAGGGGATCCTGCAGGGGCCCTGTATGACAACCTGGAGGGATGGGATGTGGGGACCTGGGCGGGAGGTAGAGGAAGGAGGGGGCCAGGGATATACATATGACTAATCTGGGATCATACATATCTGTAAACAACAAAAATCTGTAAAAGTAAAAAGTAAAATAAAAATGATTATTATATGAAAAAAAGGGAAAAAACGAGCAGGAAATGCTGAGACACACTCTTGTTATAAAGGCCACCCTCATCACAGCCCCCTACAACTAAAAAGGAACTCCCAACTCGCACCTTCACTGAAATTTGTGTCAATGAAACCTAAGAGATCATACAAGCAAGGGAGCAGTCATTAATGAAGGCACTCCCATTCCAGTGCTTTACCTGCTGTACTCAGGGCTCAGAGTAGAGGAAACAGTTAAAATTGCCCATTCCCCAGTTTGTTTTCTGAAAGTGGTCCATCTGCACACTTTGAAAGGACTATCCAAGAGTTGGGCTTCTAATTTAGCATACATCTCTGTCTCTACCTCTATTTACCTATATATCTTTTGCTTCCTATTTCTATGTTTAGATGTCAGAGACTTTGTGATTTTTAATTCATATATATATATATATATATATATATATATATGAATTAAATGATTTTTAAATAGAATTTGGAATTAGAGAATGAAATACTCTTAGTAGCCTGCCTCAAAATTGAGATTTACTGTATGTGATTTACTAAATTTTTGCTTTATTGGCTTCATCATTATCTTAAATTTAATGGTTATGGTGTTATATTCAATCTATTAAGAAATGTTCTCAAGCTAATTACTAAGGTGAGGTCTATTAAATAGACCATTCCTTTTAGTTTTCTTCCCATTTTCCCACAGAATGTTAGAAAGGTAATCTGTATGCTTTGGCTGACTATTATTATTATTACAATTTTACCTTTAGCTAGTTTAATACACATTAGTCATATTACATTTATATTTTAATATGACATTCTAATTTTCACGAGTTTCCTAACATAATTTAGCAACCAACAATTTAAAATTTACAATGCCTTTCATGCAATCAAAAACTGTTCAGGTTTTGATCAAGATGGCAACATACGAAGTTCTCAAACTCCCTCTTCTCATGGATGAATGAAAAAAATACATAATAGGGGATCCTGCAGGGGCCCTGTATGACAACCTGGAGGGATGGGATGTGGGGACCTGGGCGGGAGGTAGAGGAAGGAGGGGGCCAGGGATATACATATGACTAATCTGGGATCATACATATCTGTAAACAACAAAAATCTGTAAAAGTAAAAAGTAAAATAAAAATGATTATTATATGAAAAAAAGGGAAAAAACGAGCAGGAAATGCTGAGACACACTCTTGTTATAAAGGCCACCCTCATCACAGCCCCCTACAACTAAAAAGGAACTCCCAACTCGCACCTTCACTGAAATTTGTGTCAATGAAACCTAAGAGATCATACAAGAAAGGGGAGCAGTCATTAATGAAGGCACTCCCATTCCAGTGCTTTACCTGCTGTACTCAGGGCTCAGAGTAGAGGAAACAGTTAAAATTGCCCATTCCCCAGTTTGTTTTCTGAAAGTGGTCCATCTGCACACTTTGAAAGGACTATCCAAGAGTTGGGCTTCTAATTTAGCATACATCTCTGTCTCTACCTCTATTTACCTATATATCTTTTGCTTCCTATTTCTATGTTTAGATGTCAGAGACTTTGTGATTTTTAATTCATATATATATATATATATATATATATATATATATGAATTAAATGATTTTTAAATAGAATTTGGAATTAGAGAATGAAATACTCTTAGTAGCCTGCCTCAAAATTGAGATTTACTGTATGTGATTTACTAAATTTTTGCTTTATTGGCTTCATCATTATCTTAAATTTAATGGTTATGGTGTTATATTCAATCTATTAAGAAATGTTCTCAAGCTAATTACTAAGGTGAGGTCTATTAAATAGACCATTCCTTTTAGTTTTCTTCCCATTTTCCCACAGAATGTTAGAAAGGTAATCTGTATGCTTTGGCTGACTATTATTATTATTACAATTTTACCTTTAGCTAGTTTAATACACATTAGTCATATTACATTTATATTTTAATATGACATTCTAATTTTCACGAGTTTCCTTGGTGGTTCAGTGGTAAAGAATGCTCCAGCCAATGCACAAGGCATGGCCCTGATCCCTAGGCCAGGAAGATCCTTAGAAGAAGGAAATGGCAGCCCACTCCAGTATTGCCAGGAAAATTCCATGGACAGAGGAGCCTCATGGGCTACAATCCATGCAGTCACAGAAGAGTCAGACGCAACTTAGTAACTAAACAACAACAATTTTCACTAGATTATATGAGTCAAATACTCTTTCCTGAAAGATTCAGCTACTTATATATTGATTTTTGTCAAGATTTTACCAAAGTTGTGCTTTCTTTAAAAATTTCATGGTACCTAACTGGTAAATGATATATTAAATGACCTCAAACCCTGGTATGGGAGACAGTTTTTTGACTCAAGCTCCAGCATTTTATTCAAGCTATAACAATGCAAAGTATAACACTTCAGTATAGTTCTGAGATGTACTAAAGAAAATAAGAGACATAGCACTAATTGTGCCAGGTGGTGCATTTCATTTGCAATGATAAACCTTATTACTTTATAAAATGAGCTTACTGTAAAAGAATGTTAAAAATTTCTATCTAGTGCATCACAAATTTCTTTAATTTCCTCCTGTTAATGTACCTTTAATAGCAATACGGAGTGCACACAAGTTACCACAATTAAATACTTATTGTGCTTTTTTTTTTCAGGGGGGGCACTTCTATTGGTCTTTCATTTACCTATTTTCATCCATCTTTGGCCCGTGTGGGCCTCCCATCATAGTGGCCTCTCTCACTGCAGAGCACTGGCTCTGGGCGCATGCTCCAGAGCTCCGGCTCAGTTGGTGGACACACGGGTCCAGTCGCTCTGCGGCATGTGGGATTTTCCCAGGCCAGCAATCAAACCAGCGCCCCTTGCACTGCAAGGTGGTGTCCTTACCTAGTGGACCATCAGGGGAAACTCTGTGCATTTTTTATTAAAGGAAATATTTAAATAAAGCAACAGCAACTTTATATCTAATAAGTCTCACTTATGTGAATGAAGATTGAAGGAGTGCATATTCTCTCTTAGGGAGCTTGATAGCAATAGCTGAATTTCTTTAATAATGAAAAATTGGATTCAACAAAATTTAAACAATACAAATAATCATGTATTTTAGTGGTTCAACAGTTTAGTGTTAATTACTCTCATAGATTCTGCCTCAAAGCCTCCTTGCATGCAAAAGAACACATTGAAGAATTATAAAATTGTCATGTAAAATATGTTGTCACATACTCTGCAGTAACTGGGTTTCAGAAAAACCTGCCGAAGGCTTAAGGATAAAAATAAAAGAGTTTAAAGTGTTATTTGTCTACATCAAAAGCAGTGGTTCATCAGTGAAGTGAATTATGGTAATTTTGTGAAATATACAAATTAAGATGCATCTGTGCAAAAGAATAATGTATAATCAGTAGAATGGTGTAAGAAAGGCTGAAGTTATTAAAATGCCTCAAACCCGGGGGAACAGTTTTTGACTCAAGCTCCAGCATTTTATTCAAGCTATAACAATGCAAAGTATAACACTTCAGTATAGTTCTGAGATGTACTAAAGAAAATAAGAGACATAGCACTAATTGTGCCAGGTGGTGCATTTCATTTGCAATGATAAACCTTATTACTTTATAAAATGAGCTTACTGTAAAAGAATGTTAAAAATTTCTATCTAGTGCATCACAAATTTCTTTAATTTCCTCCTGTTAATGTACCTTTAATAGCAATACGGAGTGCACACAAGTTACCACAATTAAATACTTATTGTGCTTTTTTTTTTCAGGGGGGGCACTTCTATTGGTCTTTCATTTACCTATTTTCATCCATCTTTGGCCCGTGTGGGCCTCCCATCATAGTGGCCTCTCTCACTGCAGAGCACTGGCTCTGGGCGCATGCTCCAGAGCTCCGGCTCAGTTGGTGGACACACGGGTCCAGTCGCTCTGCGGCATGTGGGATTTTCCCAGGCCAGCAATCAAACCAGCGCCCCTTGCACTGCAAGGTGGTGTCCTTACCTAGTGGACCATCAGGGAAGCTCTGTGCATTTTTTATTAAAGGAAATATTTAAATAAAGCAACAGCAACTTTATATCTAATAAGTCTCACTTATGTGAATGAAGATTGAAGGAGTGCATATTCTCTCTTAGGGAGCTTGATAGCAATAGCTGAATTTCTTTAATAATGAAAAATTGGATTCAACAAAATTTAAACAATACAAATAATCATGTATTTTAGTGGTTCAACAGTTTAGTGTTAATTACTCTCATAGATTCTGCCTCAAAGCCTCCTTGCATGCAAAAGAACACATTGAAGAATTATAAAATTGTCATGTAAAATATGTTGTCACATACTCTGCAGTAACTGGGTTTCAGAAAAACCTGCCGAAGGCTTAAGGATAAAAATAAAAGAGTTTAAAGTGTTATTTGTCTACATCAAAAGCAGTGGTTCATCAGTGAAGTGAATTATGGTAATTTTGTGAAATATACAAATTAAGATGCATCTGTGCAAAAGAATAATGTATAATCAGTAGAATGGTGTAAGAAAGTCTGAAGTTATTAAAATGTTCATGATCTATTAAATAAAAAGCAGTCAGAACGAAACAACATGTACCTTATGGTAAAAATAGCAGGGATAAATGTGTTATGTGTCTGTATAGGTACATAAATAGTGTGTGTAGGAAATGAGAAAAGACTCTAGTTAGCCTCTTGAAAGACTTGTAACTGAATGGCAGCAAGCATCATCTGGGGAGTGGGGGTATGTGCTCTTATTTCCCTTTGTATGCTTTTAAAATGTGTTTAAAGCTTTCATTATGAATGTGTATGACCATTCACAATAAGATAGTGATAACTGCAAGAAATGTATCACAATTAATATTTTATTGATTACTGAATATATACTATATGAATAACTACCTGTTTTAGCAGAAAAAAACTTTGTTTTTGCTAAGATCAGACACAGATATTAACCAATAATTATTATTATCTCCTATCTAGCAATAAAATACTATACCTTACAATTATTAGAACGCCTAGAAACATCTGCTCCATTTTAAATTCATTCTTCTATTAAATTTTAAGAAAAGAATCCTGTTCTTTCTTGTACATCTAGGTTCTTTTCCACAAGTGTTGCATGATAGTGACTGGCAGCAGAATACTTTAATCAGAAATGCCCTTGGTTGGGGCTTGCCTGGTGGTCCAGTGGGTAAGGACACTGCCTTGTAGTGAAAGAGGCACCGGTTCAATCCCTGGCCTGGGAAGATGCCTGAACCAACGTGTCCACACTAGCCAGAGCTCTTGGTAGCTGAACCAGGGGGCCCCGGTCAAACAAAATTTAAACAATACAAATAATCATGTATTTTAGTGGTTCAACAGTTTAGTGTTAATTACTCTCATAGATTCTGCCTCAAAGCCTCCTTGCATGCAAAAGAACACATTGAAGAATTATAAAATTGTCATGTAAAATATGTTGTCACATACTCTGCAGTAACTGGGTTTCAGAAAAACCTGCCGAAGGCTTAAGGATAAAAATAAAAGAGTTTAAAGTGTTATTTGTCTACATCAAAAGCAGTGGTTCATCAGTGAAGTGAATTATGGTAATTTTGTGAAATATACAAATTAAGATGCATCTGTGCAAAAGAATAATGTATAATCAGTAGAATGGTGTAAGAAAGTCTGAAGTTATTAAAATGTTCATGATCTATTAAATAAAAAGCAGTCAGAACGAAACAACATGTACCTTATGGTAAAAATAGCAGGGATAAATGTGTTATGTGTCTGTATAGGTACATAAATAGTGTGTGTAGGAAATGAGAAAAGACTCTAGTTAGCCTCTTGAAAGACTTGTAACTGAATGGCAGCAAGCATCATCTGGGGAGTGGGGGTATGTGCTCTTATTTCCCTTTGTATGCTTTTAAAATGTGTTTAAAGCTTTCATTATGAATGTGTATGACCATTCACAATAAGATAGTGATAACTGCAAGAAATGTATCACAATTAATATTTTATTGATTACTGAATATATACTATATGAATAACTACCTGTTTTAGCAGAAAAAAACTTTGTTTTTGCTAAGATCAGACACAGATATTAACCAATAATTATTATTATCTCCTATCTAGCAATAAAATACTATACCTTACAATTATTAGAACGCCTAGAAACATCTGCTCCATTTTAAATTCATTCTTCTATTAAATTTTAAGAAAAGAATCCTGTTCTTTCTTGTACATCTAGGTTCTTTTCCACAAGTGTTGCATGATAGTGACTGGCAGCAGAATACTTTAATCAGAAATGCCCTTGGTTGGGGCTTGCCTGGTGGTCCAGTGGGTAAGGACACTGCCTTGTAGTGAAAGAGGCACCGGTTCAATCCCTGGCCTGGGAAGATGCCTGAACCAACGTGTCCAACTACCTAGCCAGAGCTCTGGAGCGCAAGCACCTGGTGCCAGTGCTCTGCAGCGAGAAAGGCCATTGCGATGGGAGGCCCACACAGGTCAAAAAACAAGGATAGATGAAAACAAATAAGTTAAAGGCCACTAGAAGTAGCCAAAGAAAAAAGACGGAAATAAATGAAAGACCAACAGAAGTAGCTGAAAAGAAAATACTAAACGAGTTAAAAAAAAAAAAAAAAGAAAGAAAGAAATGCCCTTGCTGGAAGGGAGTTGAGTCACTGAGATTTGACAATTCCTCCCCTGGAGTGGCCAGAGTCCCACAGTGGCTAATGTAGGCCTGCAGATAGCTGGCCCCTGTGCCTTGATGTAGGGCTTCTCAAGGGCTATCCCCAAGGCTCCTGTGGGGTTGTCTCAAGCTTCTGTTTCTATTGCATCCAATTCCTCCCTCCTCCGTCACAGATTTGGTCCTTGGGCACATGGCCCAATCAATACAATGTCTGCATACACATCGCTATTTCTGGGTCTGTTCTGCAGAGAATATGACAAACTGATGACACAAAAATGCTTCCAGGGGAAAATGCATTGGGAAATGTAAGGCCCTATATAAGAAGAGGAGTCCATTTTCCGTTCAAATCCATGAGAGAAGTCTCTTTCTCTTGCCCTCACACTTAATATAGCAAAGAACCCTGAAATAAGTAGAGAATTTCCGAACAGATAGAGCTGCAGCCAAAGCTTCCAGACAGTCACTATTCCTGTGGAAAATAAGTCAGGCTGTCAGTCAGCATACTGAAGAACATTTCGGAGGAAGCAAGGTCTTTGTTGAAATCAACTGATATAGATTCTACTTAAAATGTACTGTGGTCTTTTTTGTTTCAAAGGCTAAATATTTAGTGATAATACCTTATAAAATCATTAAGGCTAAATTCATTCTTCTATTAAATTTTAAGAAAAGAATCCTGTTCTTTCTTGTACATCTAGGTTCTTTTCCACAAGTGTTGCATGATAGTGACTGGCAGCAGAATACTTTAATCAGAAATGCCCTTGGTTGGGGCTTGCCTGGTGGTCCAGTGGGTAAGGACACTGCCTTGTAGTGAAAGAGGCACCGGTTCAATCCCTGGCCTGGGAAGATGCCTGAACCAACGTGTCCAACTACCTAGCCAGAGCTCTGGAGCGCAAGCACCTGGTGCCAGTGCTCTGCAGCGAGAAAGGCCATTGCGATGGGAGGCCCACACAGGTCAAAAAACAAGGATAGATGAAAACAAATAAGTTAAAGGCCACTAGAAGTAGCCAAAGAAAAAAGACGGAAATAAATGAAAGACCAACAGAAGTAGCTGAAAAGAAAATACTAAACGAGTTAAAAAAAAAAAAAAAAGAAAGAAAGAAATGCCCTTGCTGGAAGGGAGTTGAGTCACTGAGATTTGACAATTCCTCCCCTGGAGTGGCCAGAGTCCCACAGTGGCTAATGTAGGCCTGCAGATAGCTGGCCCCTGTGCCTTGATGTAGGGCTTCTCAAGGGCTATCCCCAAGGCTCCTGTGGGGTTGTCTCAAGCTTCTGTTTCTATTGCATCCAATTCCTCCCTCCTCCGTCACAGATTTGGTCCTTGGGCACATGGCCCAATCAATACAATGTCTGCATACACATCGCTATTTCTGGGTCTGTTCTGCAGAGAATATGACAAACTGATGACACAAAAATGCTTCCAGGGAACATGCATTGGGAAATGTAAGGCCCTATATAAGAAGAGGAGTCCATTTTCCGTTCAAATCCATGAGAGAAGTCTCTTTCTCTTGCCCTCACACTTAATATAGCAAAGAACCCTGAAATAAGTAGAGAATTTCCGAACAGATAGAGCTGCAGCCAAAGCTTCCAGACAGTCACTATTCCTGTGGAAAATAAGTCAGGCTGTCAGTCAGCATACTGAAGAACATTTCGGAGGGAAGCAAGGTCTTTGTTGAAATCAACTGATATAGATTCTACTTAAAATGTACTGTGGTCTTTTTTGTTTCAAAGGCTAAATATTTAGTGATAATACCTTATAAAATCATTGTCAGAAGGAAAAGCATCAGCAGAGTTGGGATAATTTAACTGAATTCCATTGAAGAAATACTTCTTAAAATTCTTAATATGTTTTTCTGGCACTGTTCCCAGCATCAGAACAATGCATGTCATTAAAATCTATGTCATTATTAATGCTAAACATTAGGGGAAAACTAAAACCAGGAAAAGAAATAGGTAATTCTAGTTGGAGTTTGGGATTTAAATATGATGAAGTCGGAAGGAGTAGGTGGTATCTGAGTTGACAGAATGAAACAACTAGTTATCTGGAGGAAGAAAATGAAAAATGAATTTTAGAAAAGATTATGATAAGAGATTTTATGGGGAATAACGCTGGGAAGATGCAATGAACATGAATTTGGACAAATTCTGGGAGATAGTTGAGGGACAGGGAAGTCTGGCATGAGGCAGTCGATGCAGTTGCAAAGAGTCATACAGGACTGAGCACCACCATAACCAATGTGGATTAACATCTCCTTACTTTCATAGTGAGGTGAAATGCAGAGCTCCCCACCTGTCCACTCATCATCCATTTCTCACTATTCAAATGCTGCATCGTATCTAGGACTCATCTGGTTCTGAATTCTGATTGTTAAATTAAAACACTGGTGGTGGTGGTTTAGTCACTAAGTCGTGTCTGACTCTTTTGAGATCCCATGGACTGTAGCCCTCCAGGTTGCTCTTTCCACTGGATTCTCCAGGAAAGAACACTGAAGTGGATTGCCATTTCCTTCTCCAGGGGATCTTCCCAACCTGAGTCTCCCACATTGCAGGCCAACTTTTTACTACTGAGCCACCATGGAAGCCCCAATGTTAAGTATTATTCACCCTTTGAAAAGAAGAAAATCCTGCCAGTTCTGACAATGTGGATGAACTTGGAGAACTTTATGTTAAGTGTAATAAACCAAACACAAAAATGTGATATAATGTTACTTATATGCAGAATGTGAGAAAGCTGAACTAAGAGAAACAGAGAGAAGAATGTTGGTTTTCAGAGGGTGCGGGGGAGTGGGGCATGGGTTACAGAGATGCTGGTTATAAGGAACAAATTTTTAGCTTTAAGAGGAATCAGAGAGACGTTGGCTATAAGGAACAAATTTTCACTTTTAAGAGGAAAAAGTTCTAGAGATCTAAGGTGCAGTATGCTAACTACAGTTAGTAATCTTATTGTATATCTGAAATTTGCAGAGAGTAGATCTTATTTGTTCTCACCAAATACACTCAAACGGTAATTCTGAGGGTGCTATTATTGCCAGGTCCAAAATCTTCCCCTCCTTTTAATAGCATGAGGCCCACTCATCTTTGGGTCCCAGCATTCATGTCAGTTGCCTTGAGAGACATTTCCTTCATCTATCAATGAGGTAATCCCCAGTGATAATGTGTCTTTAGGATCCTAGTTCTTCTGTAATCTTATTTAATTTAAGGCAGTGGATTGGTTGGGGTTAAGTCAGGAAGTGAGTCTATATGACATAAGTTTTAGAGATTATGGGAGAGCTGAGAGAACAAAGCAAGCTAACAAGACATTAGTAAGAATTGGAATTCTCATGAACAAAAGAAAAACTTGGTGCAATAAGAGCCCCAAATCCAGGATGACCAGTTGAGACCTGAAAACATGCATAGGAGGCTCTCATGAGTCCATGGTCTCACATGGGATCACCTTAAGATTGGCCATTTGGGAGTAGTGGGAACCACTGAAGAGCCTCAATGGAGGTGTAGTAAGATGACAAGAAGATCCTAGCTTCTCTCTCCCTCCTGCCTCCCTCCAGTACTTCTCTGTGTTGGAACTGGGGCTGGAGTCTGCTAACATGAGGACCAGCAAGATGCAGTCTGTGAGCACCAGCTCTACTATTACACAGAGAGCAAGGGGAAGGATACCTATGATTAGCACTGACTGTATGTTTTGTGAGGACAAAGACTGTTTCCCTTGTTTGCCAATTTAGTTTCAGAATATGACCTTGTGCCTAGTTCACAACAGGTGTTCATTAGTATTTCTTTGAAGGACACCAATCTCCCCATATGTGTGTATGTGTTTTATCACACACATCATTTATTTATAGGATTTCATATATTCTCAATAAAACTTTTTCCTTCATAGCACTCTGGTAAGAAATTCCTCTTGACAGTTCGATAGTTTCCTGTTCTATATCTGAAACATGCTTGTCTATGAACATTCAAACTCAGGTATCTAAAATGGAGAAAACCGGGGGGAGGGTGCCATGATGGCGGAGGAATGAGGGGAAGGTTTCACCAGCTCCCCAACAGAATCGCCAGAACTAATCAAGAAATGAAACACCACCAACAAAGCAGCCGCTAAACGACAGAAGAACTCCTTAGGTCTGCGAGGGTCTAAGAGTGAACAGCCAGAACTTTCCCAGAGCTCCTGTTCTGAGCACCCTCTATCCCAACCCCACGCCGGACTGGCGGAAAGCGCGCTAGGAAGTGCTCTAAGAGAGAGCCTGAGAAGAGCATTGGGGGTGTGGGGGCGGGGGGAGAGAAGGCATCACTCAGCGCAAAAATTCAGACCAGATCACCGGCAGAAACAAAAATCGCGACTTCCGGCCAGATGAAAGCCATGCCACGCAGCCAGACGAAAACCGTGCTGCCCCGCCTGGCGCCGGGTAAGTTCAAACACTCCTAGTGGAGGGCTTGCTGAACGGAGAGGGGAAGTCACCCACGGGTTGCTGACCAGGGACCAGGCTCGAGCTGGCCTGGAAAGCTCGCGCCCGCCTTTGGAACTTAGACACGTAACCGGCAGTGTGCGTGTGACAGCGGCGGAGGAGCCTGCGCAACCCTAGAGCTGCAGCGGCAGCGGAGGAAGCGGAGGAAGCCGGGAGAAGAGCAGGTATTGGAGGCTACCGGCGGGTTTCTGGCAGAACCGGGGCACCCCCCTCCAACACGGGACTGCGTGCGCAGCACCCCACCCCCGCCGACGGACTGGGATCAGCCCGCCGCCCTGGTCAGCACCCAAGCTCACAGCAAAGCCTTTGTTTAGCTGAAAACAAAAACAGAAACCATAGCAACCAGTGCTATAAGGGAAAGACTACGCCATCAAGACACAGCCATCAAGAGCAGATTGGTTTCCAACAGGCAGATGAGAAGATAAAATCCAGGGGCAGTATTTACCTTTTTTTGCATGTTTATTTGTTGTGGACTATTTTGTTATTCGATTGATTGGTCTGGTTTTGGGTTTTTTCTTTGTTTGCTCTTTTGTTTTTTATTTGTTTCTTGGTCTCTTATTAATTTCTTCTTCCCTTTTTAATTTTTAATTTCATTTTTTGACTTTTATTTTATTTTTTTAAATTTTAATTCTTTTATACTTCTAATTCTCTTTCCTCTTTGCCACTGCTTTCTCCCTCTATGTTCTAAATGTAAAATCTTTTCCTATCTACCAATATCCTCCAGATAAATATTTCCTATCTTTCTGTCTCCACTATTCTCTTCCAGTTGCACTAAACAATACAACACACTAATCTTTGCTACCTGGCCCTATAAAGTCCTTCCAAGACGAATCAATTTCTTCTCATTACCCATACACTCTCCTCCTCATTACCCCCAACACATGTCATAGTTAAAAATTGCTCTCATTGTAATTATCCAAGCCAGGACCTTGCCCTGGATCTCTTTTTCCAGGCACTATTCTAATTAATTCAGAGCTTAACGGGCAAATATCATCCCTGCTTGACTGGTTTGCCCGCAAGATTTCCCATGCTTTATCTCTGTAAGACTGGTCAGCTGCGGGGACTGCTATGTATGTATGTGTATCTTAGGATTATGTTAGAAAACATCTGCATGCTTTTATGACTGTCACCCATCAGGGATGCACCTCTTGTTCCTCACATGCTAGTATGTGAACTAATATCACGGAGCACCATAGCAAACCAGACATAGAGCCTACACCCCTTAACCAATCATCAAACCAAGGATCTTTGGAGCGGAAGCCCTGATTCCAAGACCCCACACTATCAAAGAACATACAACACTAGAGATTATTCACCTATAAACAAGACCTAACACCACCCAAATCACAAACCACTGAACCCTTCTACAAGGACAGAATCCCAAAGGAAGGGAGAATTCAACCAAGAAGACTGGTGGGAAAAAGAACTCCACACACACACAGAGACACAGCCATCAAGAGCAGATTGGTTTCCAACAGGCAGATGAGAAGATAAAATCCAGGGGCAGTATTTACCTTTTTTTGCATGTTTATTTGTTGTGGACTATTTTGTTATTCGATTGATTGGTCTGGTTTTGGGTTTTTTCTTTGTTTGCTCTTTTGTTTTTTATTTGTTTCTTGGTCTCTTATTAATTTCTTCTTCCCCTTTTTTAATTTTTAATTTCATTTTTTGACTTTTATTTTATTTTTTTAAATTTTAATTCTTTTATACTTCTAATTCTCTTTCCTCTTTGCCACTGCTTTCTCCCTCTATGTTCTAAATGTAAAATCTTTTCCTATCTACCAATATCCTCCAGATAAATATTTCCTATCTTTCTGTCTCCACTATTCTCTTCCAGTTGCACTAAACAATACAACACACTAATCTTTGCTACCTGGCCCTATAAAGTCCTTCCAAGACGAATCAATTTCTTCTCATTACCCATACACTCTCCTCCTCATTACCCCCAACACATGTCATAGTTAAAAATTGCTCTCATTGTAATTATCCAAGCCAGGACCTTGCCCTGGATCTCTTTTTCCAGGCACTATTCTAATTAATTCAGAGCTTAACGGGCAAATATCATCTTTGATTGAGTGGTTTGCCAGAAAGATTTCCTATGCTTTATCTCTGTAAGACTGGTCAGCTGCGGGGACTGCTATGTATGTATGTGTATCTTAGGATTATGTTAGAAAACATCTGCATGCTTTTATGACTGTCACCCATCAGGGATGCACCTCTTGTTCCTCACATGCTAGTATGTGAACTAATATCACGGAGCACCATAGCAAACCAGACATAGAGCCTACACCCCTTAACCAATCATCAAACCAAGGATCTTTGGAGCGGAAGCCCTGATTCCAAGACCCCACACTATCAAAGAACATACAACACTAGAGATTATTCACCTATAAACAAGACCTAACACCACCCAAATCACAAACCACTGAACCCTTCTACAAGGACAGAATCCCAAAGGAAGGGAGAATTCAACCAAGAAGACTGGTGGGAAAAAGAACTCCACACACACACAGAGACACACACAAAGAAACAAAAATTAACCTAATAATCAAACAACAGAGAAACACTGCACAAATGAAGGACCAAGCTAGAGAAACACAGCTTCAAATGACAGAGGAGGAGATAGACAAATTATCTGAAAGAGAATTCAGAAAAGCTATACTAATAACGATTCAGAACACTGAAAGCAGAATATTAGGGGAAATTAGTGCACTGAGAAGACACATGCAAGAAATGAAAAATAAGCAAATAGAGACCACCAACTCAATTGCTGAACTCAAAAATACTATAGAAGGTCTCAACAGAAGAGTATCAGAAGCAGAAGAACGGATAAGTGAGCTGGAAGACAGAATGGTGGAAATAAGTGCTGAAGAACAGAACAAAGTCCAAAGAAAAGAACTGAGGATAGCATCAGAGATCTATGGGACAATATCAAACTCACCAACATTAGAATTATAGAGTTCCACAAGAAGAAGAGCGGAAGAAAGGCTATGAAAAAATTCTTGAAGAGATTATAGTTGAAAACATTCCCAGCATGGGAGGGGAAATAGTCAACCAAATCCAAAAAGCACGAAGAGTTCCATACAGGAGAAACCCCAGAAGAAACACACCAAGGCACATTCTAATCAAACTAACGCAAACCAAATATAAAGACAGAATACTAAAAGCAGCTAGGAGAAAACAGCAAAACATAAAGGAAACCCCATACATTTAACTGTGGATCTTTCAACAGAAACCCTGTGTATCTTAGGATTATGTTAGAAAACATCTGCATGCTTTTATGACTGTCACCCATCAGGGATGCACCTCTTGTTCCTCACATGCTAGTATGTGAACTAATATCACGGAGCACCATAGCAAACCAGACATAGAGCCTACACCCCTTAACCAATCATCAAACCAAGGATCTTTGGAGCGGAAGCCCTGATTCCAAGACCCCACACTATCAAAGAACATACAACACTAGAGATTATTCACCTATAAACAAGACCTAACACCACCCAAATCACAAACCACTGAACCCTTCTACAAGGACAGAATCCCAAAGGAAGGGAGAATTCAACCAAGAAGACTGGTGGGAAAAAGAACTCCACACACACACAGAGACACACACAAAGAAACAAAAATTAACCTAATAATCAAACAACAGAGAAACACTGCACAAATGAAGGACCAAGCTAGAGAAACACAGCTTCAAATGACAGAGGAGGAGATAGACAAATTATCTGAAAGAGAATTCAGAAAAGCTATACTAATAACGATTCAGAACACTGAAAGCAGAATATTAGGGGAAATTAGTGCACTGAGAAGACACATGCAAGAAATGAAAAATAAGCAAATAGAGACCACCAACTCAATTGCTGAACTCAAAAATACTATAGAAGGTCTCAACAGAAGAGTATCAGAAGCAGAAGAACGGATAAGTGAGCTGGAAGACAGAATGGTGGAAATAAGTGCTGAAGAACAGAACAAAGTCCAAAGAAAAGAACTGAGGATAGCATCAGAGATCTATGGGACAATATCAAACTCACCAACATTAGAATTATAGAGTTCCACAAGAAGAAGAGCGGAAGAAAGGCTATGAAAAAATTCTTGAAGAGATTATAGTTGAAAACATTCCCAGCATGGGAGGGGAAATAGTCAACCAAATCCAAAAAGCACGAAGAGTTCCATACAGGAGAAACCCCAGAAGAAACACACCAAGGCACATTCTAATCAAACTAACGCAAACCAAATATAAAGACAGAATACTAAAAGCAGCTAGGAGAAAACAGCAAATAACATAAAGGAAACCCCATACATTTAACTGTGGATCTTTCAACAGAAACCCTGCAGGCCAGAAGAGAATGGCAAAACACATTTAAACGACTAAAAGAGAACAACCTCCAACCAAGAATTCTCTACCCAGCAAGAATCTCATTCAGAATTGATGGTGAAGTCAAAAGCTTCACAGATAAGCAAAAACAAAAAGAATTCTGTACCACAAAGGCAGCCCTACAACAAGTGTTAAAGGGCCTGATATAGCCAATTAATACAAGAGTAGGAGAAGTCTTACAAATCAAACCCCAAACTTCTAAGAAAATGACAATAGGAACATTCGTATCAATAATTACTTTGAACTTGAATGGATTAATGCTCCAACCAAATGACACAGGCTGGCTGAATGGATCCAGAAGCAAGATCCATATATATGCTGTTTACAAGAGACCCACTTCAGACCTAGAGACACTCACAGACTGAAAGTGAAAGGCTGGAAAAAGATATTCCATGCAAATGGAAATCAAAAGAAAGCTGGAGTAGCAATCCTCATATCAGACAAAATAGACTTTAAAGTAAAGAAGATTCTAAGAGACAAGGCAGGTCACTACATCATGATTAAGGGATCTATCCAAGAGGAAGACATAACAGTCATGAATATCTATGCACCCAACACAGAGGTGCCTCAATACATAAGACAGACACTTTCAGACATAAAAGAAGAAATCAATAATAACACAGTAATAGTAGGGAACTTTAACACTCCTCTCACACCAATGGACAGATCATCCAACAGTTAAAAAAAAAGTAAATAAGTGCTAAAGGAACAAAGTCCAAAGAAAAGAACTGAGGATAGCATCAGAGATCTATGGGACAATATCAAACTCACCAACATTAGAATTATAGAGTTCCACAAGAAGAAGAGCGGAAGAAAGGCTATGAAAAAATTCTTGAAGAGATTATAGTTGAAAACATTCCCAGCATGGGAGGGGAAATAGTCAACCAAATCCAAAAAGCACGAAGAGTTCCATACAGGAGAAACCCCAGAAGAAACACACCAAGGCACATTCTAATCAAACTAACGCAAACCAAATATAAAGACAGAATACTAAAAGCAGCTAGGAGAAAACAGCAAATAACATAAAGGAAACCCCATACATTTAACTGTGGATCTTTCAACAGAAACCCTGCAGGCCAGAAGAGAATGGCAAAACACATTTAAACGACTAAAAGAGAACAACCTCCAACCAAGAATTCTCTACCCAGCAAGAATCTCATTCAGAATTGATGGTGAAGTCAAAAGCTTCACAGATAAGCAAAAACAAAAAGAATTCTGTACCACAAAGGCAGCCCTACAACAAGTGTTAAAGGGCCTGATATAGCCAATTAATACAAGAGTAGGAGAAGTCTTACAAATCAAACCCCAAACTTCTAAGAAAATGACAATAGGAACATTCGTATCAATAATTACTTTGAACTTGAATGGATTAATGCTCCAACCAAATGACACAGGCTGGCTGAATGGATCCAGAAGCAAGATCCATATATATGCTGTTTACAAGAGACCCACTTCAGACCTAGAGACACTCACAGACTGAAAGTGAAAGGCTGGAAAAAGATATTCCATGCAAATGGAAATCAAAAGAAAGCTGGAGTAGCAATCCTCATATCAGACAAAATAGACTTTAAAGTAAAGAAGATTCTAAGAGACAAGGCAGGTCACTACATCATGATTAAGGGATCTATCCAAGAGGAAGACATAACAGTCATGAATATCTATGCACCCAACACAGAGGTGCCTCAATACATAAGACAGACACTTTCAGACATAAAAGAAGAAATCAATAATAACACAGTAATAGTAGGGAACTTTAACACTCCTCTCACACCAATGGACAGATCATCCAAACAGAAAATTAATAAAAAAACAGAAGCCTTAAATGCCACACTAGGACGTTCCATCCAAAAGCAGAAGAATACACTTTCTTCTCAAGTGCTCACAGAACAGTCTCCAGGATAGACTACATCTTGGGCCACAAATCAAATCTCAGTCAATACAAGAAAACTGAAATTATATCAACCATCTTCTCGGACCACAACACAATGAGACTAGAGATTGACTACAGGAGAAAAACTGCTAAAAACACAAACACATGGAGATTAAACAATACATACCTAAAAAACCAAATGATTACGGAGGAAATCAAAGGAGAAATTAAAAAGTTCCTAGAAGGAAATGACAATGAACATACGACCGTGCAAAACCTATGGTATACTGCAAAAGCAGTTCTAAGAGGGAAATTTGTAGCAATACAATCCCACCTCAAGTAACTAGAAAAATATGAAGCAGATGGCCTAAACCTACGTTTAAAACAACTGGAGAAAGAAGAACAAAAACACCCCAAAGCCAGCAGAAGACGAGAAATTATAAGGATCAGAGCAGAAATAAATGAGAAAGAAATGAAAGAAACTATAGTACGGATAAATAAAACCAAAAGATGGTTCTTTGAAAAGGTAAACAAAATTCACAAGCCACTGGCCAGACTCATCATGAAAAAGAGAGAGAAGAATTAGATCAACAAAATCAAAAATGAAAAAGGAGAGATTACAACACATAATGCAGAAATCCAAAGGATTCTAAGAGACTATTATGAACAACTCTATGGCAACAAACTGGACAACCTGGAAGAAATGGACAGTGTCTTAGAGAAGATTAATCTCCCAAGACTGAACCAGGAAGAACTAGAAACTATGAACAACCTAATCACAAGCTCAGAAATCGAATTTGTGATAAAAAATCTACACAAAAATAAAAGCCCAGGGCCAGATGGCTTCGCAGGTGCATTCTACCAAACATTTAAAGAAGAGCTAATGCCTGTCCTTCTAAAACTCTTCCAAACAACTGCATAAGAAGGAACACTTCCAAGCACATTCTACGAAGCCACCATCACCCTGATACCCAAACCAGACAAAGACAACACAAAAAAAGAAAACTATAGGCCAATTTCACTGATGAACTTAGATGCCAAGTTCCTCAACAAAATCCAAGCAAACAGAATTCAACAACACATCAAAAAACTCATACACTATGACCAAGTCGGGTTCATCCCAGGCATGCAAGGATTCTTCAATATCCGCAAATCAATCAATGTGATACACCATATCAACAAATTGAGAGACAAAAATCACATGATCATCTCAATAGATGCAGAAAAAGCCTTTGACAAAGTACAGCATCCATTTATGATAAAAACTCTTCAAAACATGGGCATAGAAGGAACCTATCTCAACATAATAAAAGCCATATATGAGAAGCCTACAACAAACATTATCTGCAACGGTGAAAAACTGAAGGCATTTCCTCTAAGATCAGGAACAAGACAGGGGTGCCCACTTTCACCACTACTATTCAACATAGTCCTGGAAGTCCTAGCAACAGCAATAAGAGAAGAGAAGAAATCAAAGGAATCCAGATTGGAAAGGAAGAAGTCAATATCTCTCTTTTTGCAGACGACATGATATTATACATAGAAAATCCAAAAGACACGGTTACAAAGCTACTAGAGCTAATCAATGAATTCAGCAAAGTCGCAGGATACAAAGTCAACACACAAAAATCACTGGCATTCCTATACACAAACAATGAAAAATCAGAAAACGAAATCAAAGAGGCAATCCCCTTCACCATTGCAACCAAAAGAATCAAATATCTAGGAATAAACCTACCCAAAGAAACAAAAGAATTGTACACAGAAAATTACAAGACACTCATGAGAGAAATTAAAGAAGACTTAAACAGATGAAGAGATATTCCATGTTCCTGGATCGGAATAATCAATATTGTGAAAACGACCATACTACCAAATATCATCTACAGATTCAATGCAATA
The DNA here is from genome assembly GCA_022376925.1 of Tragulus kanchil. Lineage (NCBI taxonomy): Eukaryota > Metazoa > Chordata > Mammalia > Artiodactyla > Tragulidae > Tragulus > Tragulus kanchil. The sequence goes on from JAIOJX010000004.1 coordinate 56,496,232, forward strand.
CCTATCAAACTACCAATGACATTCTTCACCGAACTAGACCAAAGAATCACACAGTTCATATGGAAACACAAAAGACCTCGAATAGCCAAAGCAATTCTCAGAAAAAACGGAGCTGGAGGGATCAGCCTCCCTAACTTCAGACTCTGCTACAAAGCAACAGTCATTAAGACAGTATGATACTGGCACAAAAACAGAAATATCGACCAATGGAACAAGATCGAGAACCCAGAGATAAACCCACACACCTATGGGTACCTTATTTTTCACAAAGGAGGCAAAACTATAAAATGGGACAAAGACAGCCTCTTCAACAAGTGGTGCTGGGAGAATTGGACAGCTACATACAAAAAAATGAAGTTGGAACATTCCCTGACACCATACACTAAGATCAACTAAAATGGATTAAAGACCTAATCGTAAGCGAAAAAATTGAAGTTGGAAAACATTCCGACAAAATCACATGATCATCTCAATAGACTTGCTTCATTAATAAACCAAATGGGCATAGAAGGAACCTATCTCAACATAATAAAAGCCATATATGAGAAGCCTACAACGAACATTATCTGCAACGGTGAAAAACTGAAGGCATTTCCTCTAAGATCAGGAACAAGACAGGGGTGCCCACTTTCACCACTACTATTCAACATAGTCCTGGAAGTCCTAGCAACAGCAATAAGAGAAGAGAAGAAATCAAAGGAATCCAGATTGGAAAGGAAGAAGTCAAACTCTCTCTTTTTGCAGACGACATGATATTATACATAGAAAATCCAAAAGACACGGTTACAAAGCTACTAGAGCTAATCAATGAATTCAGCAAAGTCGCAGGATACAAAGTCAACACACAAAAATCACTGGCATTCCTATACACAAACAATGAAAAATCAGAAAACGAAATCAAAGAGGCAATCCCCTTCACCATTGCAACCAAAAGAATCAAATATCTAGGAATAAACCTACCCAAAGAAACAAAAGAATTGTACACAGAAAATTACAAGACACTCATGAGAGAAATTAAAGAAGACTTAAACAGATGAAGAGATATTCCATGTTCCTGGATCGGAATAATCAATATTGTGAAAACGACCATACTACCAAATATCATCTACAGATTCAATGCAATACCTATCAAACTACCAATGACATTCTTCACCGAACTAGACCAAAGAATCACACAGTTCATATGGAAACACAAAAGACCTCGAATAGCCAAAGCAATTCTCAGAAAAAACGGAGCTGGAGGGATCAGCCTCCCTAACTTCAGACTCTGCTACAAAGCAACAGTCATTAAGACAGTATGATACTGGCACAAAAACAGAAATATCGACCAATGGAACAAGATCGAGAACCCAGAGATAAACCCACACACCTATGGGTACCTTATTTTTCACAAAGGAGGCAAAACTATAAAATGGGACAAAGACAGCCTCTTCAACAAGTGGTGCTGGGAGAATTGGACAGCTACATGCAAAAAAATGAAGTTGGAACATTCCCTGACACCATACACTAAGATCAACTAAAAATGGATTAAAGACCTAATCGTAAGACCGGAAACCATCAAACTCTTAGAGGAGAATATAGGCCAAAACACTCAGTGACATAAATCAAAGCAAGATCTTCTCTGACCCACCTACTAGAATAGCGGAACTGAAAAGAAAAATGAACCTGTGGGACCTAATGAAACTTCAAAGCTTTTGTACAGCAAAAGAAATTACAAAAAAGCTGAACAGACACCCCACAGAGTGGGAGAAAATCATAGCAAACGAAACAACAGACAAAGAATTAATCTCCAAAATCTACAAGCAACTCAGACAACTTAGTACAGGAGAAATGAACAACCCAATCAAAAAATGGGAAAAGGACCTAAACAGACACCTCTCCAAAGAGGACATACAGATGGCCCAAAAGCACATGAAACGATGCTCAACCTTGCTTATTATTAGAGAAATGCAAATCAAAACGACAATGAGATACCACCTCACACCAGTCAGAATGGCCATCATCAATAAATCGACAGACAATAAATGCTGAAGAGGGTGTGGAGAAAAGGGAACCCTCTTGCATTGCTGGTGGGAATGTAAATTGATACAGCCTCTATGGAAGACAGTCTGGAGATTCCTTAAAAAACTAAAAATAGAAGCACCCTATGACTTAGCAATCCCACTCTTAGGCCTATATCCTGATGAAATCAAATCTGAAAGAAGCACCTGTACCTCAATGTTCATTGCAGCTCTCTATACAATAGCTAGAACATGGAAGAAACCTAGATGTCCATGGAGATTCCTAAATGATACAATGAAACCTGACTCGAATAGCCAAAGCAATTCTCAGAAAAAACGGAGCTGGAGGGATCAGCCTCCCTAACTTCAGACTCTGCTACAAAGCAACAGTCATTAAGACAGTATGATACTGGCACAAAAACAGAAATATCGACCAATGGAACAAGATCGAGAACCCAGAGATAAACCCACACACCTATGGGTACCTTATTTTTCACAAAGGAGGCAAAACTATAAAATGGGACAAAGACAGCCTCTTCAACAAGTGGTGCTGGGAGAATTGGACAGCTACATACAAAAAAATGAAGTTGGAACATTCCCTGACACCATACACTAAGATCAACTAAAAATGGATTAAAGACCTAATCGTAAGACCGGAAACCATCAAACTCTTAGAGGAGAATATAGGCCAAAACACTCAGTGACATAAATCAAAGCAAGATCTTCTCTGACCCACCTACTAGAATAGCGGAACTGAAAAGAAAAATGAACCTGTGGGACCTAATGAAACTTCAAAGCTTTTGTACAGCAAAAGAAATTACAAAAAAGCTGAACAGACACCCCACAGAGTGGGAGAAAATCATAGCAAACGAAACAACAGACAAAGAATTAATCTCCAAAATCTACAAGCAACTCAGACAACTTAGTACAGGAGAAATGAACAACCCAATCAAAAAATGGGAAAAGGACCTAAACAGACACCTCTCCAAAGAGGACATACAGATGGCCCAAAAGCACATGAAACGATGCTCAACCTTGCTTATTATTAGAGAAATGCAAATCAAAACGACAATGAGATACCACCTCACACCAGTCAGAATGGCCATCATCAATAAATCGACAGACAATAAATGCTGAAGAGGGTGTGGAGAAAAGGGAACCCTCTTGCATTGCTGGTGGGAATGTAAATTGATACAGCCTCTATGGAAGACAGTCTGGAGATTCCTTAAAAAACTAAAAATAGAAGCACCCTATGACTTAGCAATCCCACTCTTAGGCCTATATCCTGATGAAATCAAATCTGAAAGAAGCACCTGTACCTCAATGTTCATTGCAGCTCTCTATACAATAGCTAGAACATGGAAGAAACCTAGATGTCCATCGACGAAAGAATGGATCCAGACGCTCTGGTACATATATACAATGGAATACTACACAGCTATAAAGAGAAATGCAGAAGAATCAGTCCTAATGAGGTGGCTGGATCTAGAACCTATCTTAAAAAGTGACATAAGTCAAAAAGAGAAAGACAAGTACAGTATACTAATTCATATATATGGAATCTAGTAAGATGGTCATGATAACACATGCAGTGAACTCATGGAAAAACAGAGAATAGACATATGGACATTGTGGGGAACAAACAGTGAGGGGGAGGCAGAGAGGGAGTAACATGGAAACCTATATTGTCATGTGTGGAAAAGATAGCTATTTCCATTGTGCCAAGGGAACAGGAGTGCTTACAATGGCTTGGGGCGATGGTCTGGAGGGGTGGGATGGGGGGAACTGGGTGGGTGGGGGACCAGGGATATGCACATGAATGATCTGGGAACATAGTCAGTGAACAACAAAACTGTGTAAAATCTTTAAAATAAAGAATTAAAAATTGAAAAAATAAATAAATAAAATAGAATGGAGAAAAACAATTGAACATTACTCCTTTCTATATGCCATCTTAATTCAAATTGTTTATGCCTGAGCTTCTTATGTCTCCACCATTTTACTTCCCTTCTTACTGTATCCTTCACTATTTTATTTCTTTCATCTATTGTTTGGGAGATTTCTTCATCCTTTGTGAATGCTATCCTTGATACTCTCTCATAAGACTCATGTTTGCTTGTGGCCCAGGAGACAATAAATTATACTGGGTTTTCTAATGTATTTCAAAAGCTCTGAATTGCATTCTGACATCAAAGAGCCATAGAAGATAGAATGACAGCCCTAGACTGTACTTTGAAAAATCACCTCTTTTAATCCATTTCTTTCTAAAAGGTTAGCAACTGAAGTCTAGGTAGGTCTGTCATGGATATTTTTTTCTTTTCCTTTTACTCAAGTCAACATGGATACTTCCTACTATCTCACAATTTACCCTATCCCAATATTTAAATATTGACAAAGAACTTCCTTCCTTTTCTCCTCCCTCCTTCTTTTACATCCCACTCTTAGGCCTATATCCTGAAAAATTTGCAGATAGCATCATCAAAGCTAGAACATGGAAGAAACCTAGATGTCCATCGACGAAAGAATGGATCCAGACGCTCTGGTACATATATACAATGGAATACTACACAGCTATAAAGAGAAATGCAGAAGAATCAGTCCTAATGAGGTGGCTGGATCTAGAACCTATCTTAAAAAGTGACATAAGTCAAAAAGAGAAAGACAAGTACAGTATACTAATTCATATATATGGAATCTAGTAAGATGGTCATGATAACACATGCAGTGAACTCATGGAAAAACAGAGAATAGACATATGGACATTGTGGGGAACAAACAGTGAGGGGGAGGCAGAGAGGGAGTAACATGGAAACCTATATTGTCATGTGTGGAAAAGATAGCTATTTCCATTGTGCCAAGGGAACAGGAGTGCTTACAATGGCTTGGGGCGATGGTCTGGAGGGGTGGGATGGGGGGAACTGGGTGGGTGGGGGACCAGGGATATGCACATGAATGATCTGGGAACATAGTCAGTGAACAACAAAACTGTGTAAAATCTTTAAAATAAAGAATTAAAAATTGAAAAAATAAATAAATAAAATAGAATGGAGAAAAACAATTGAACATTACTCCTTTCTATATGCCATCTTAATTCAAATTGTTTATGCCTGAGCTTCTTATGTCTCCACCATTTTACTTCCCTTCTTACTGTATCCTTCACTATTTTATTTCTTTCATCTATTGTTTGGGAGATTTCTTCATCCTTTGTGAATGCTATCCTTGATACTCTCTCATAAGACTCATGTTTGCTTGTGGCCCAGGAGACAATAAATTATACTGGGTTTTCTAATGTATTTCAAAAGCTCTGAATTGCATTCTGACATCAAAGAGCCATAGAAGATAGAATGACAGCCCTAGACTGTACTTTGAAAAATCACCTCTTTTAATCCATTTCTTTCTAAAAGGTTAGCAACTGAAGTCTAGGTAGGTCTGTCATGGATATTTTTTTCTTTTCCTTTTACTCAAGTCAACATGGATACTTCCTACTATCTCACAATTTACCCTATCCCAATATTTAAATATTGACAAAGAACTTCCTTCCTTTTCTCCTCCCTCCTTCTTTTAGGCTGAGTATCTTCTCTTGGCCAAACATTAAAACATGGGGAACAATTTGTTAGTATTGCTGTCATATAAGGTTACTAACTTTATAAGAAGTACCATTATATTATTTATGATGTACAATAATGTACCATTATGGTACTGAGGTTATCTTCACTGGTATAACAAGGTACAAAGTCTACAGTCTACAAACACAAACCACCAAAGTAAAGTCTTGTGTTTCATAAATGCCCTTAGGTATTGCATCCTGTTTTCTGCTTTTATTAAAACAAAACCTGGTGCTCACTTAAGGTACAAGTGGGCTTTCTCTGTCTCTCTCTGTGTCTGTCTCTGCCTTCCTCTTCCTGCCCCTCCCTCTAGTCTAGTGGTTAGCAATCAGTCAATTCAGTATTTTCCATTCTCCTTCATTACTTTCTCCTCTCTTCCTAGTTTGGAAGGTAAGTAAGGCAGGCAGAGATGTATATGCCAGCAATTAAACTGTCCGCACCCTGTTCTCCAGTCACCATGTCAATGCAACTACCTTTACACAATGGAGAGCCAACGCATGCCTACTTTCTGCTCTCACATAGGTCCTGTGGATGCAGAGTACTTAGGGATAGTCTCCCATGCTATTTCAGACTGAAAAGGAAAAAGTGGTGATACGTAGAAAGTGAACTTTTAAAAGGTCTTTGTTTTGCTTTGTTTGGTTTTTAGTTTTATTTCCTCGAGTTCCACGTGGTATACAAGACTGCACTTTCCTTTATTCCAGAATCCTTAAAAATTATATGGATTTATCTCTGGACACTGACTTCCCCCTTAACCCCAAAAGGAAAGATCTTCTGTTGCATGGCTAATGTATTTCAAAAGCTCTGAATTGCATTCTGACATCAAAGAGCCATAGAAGATAGAATGACAGCCCTAGACTGTACTTTGAAAAATCACCTCTTTTAATCCATTTCTTTCTAAAAGGTTAGCAACTGAAGTCTAGGTAGGTCTGTCATGGATATTTTTTTCTTTTCCTTTTACTCAAGTCAACATGGATACTTCCTACTATCTCACAATTTACCCTATCCCAATATTTAAATATTGACAAAGAACTTCCTTCCTTTTCTCCTCCCTCCTTCTTTTAGGCTGAGTATCTTCTCTTGGCCAAACATTAAAACATGGGGAACAATTTGTTAGTATTGCTGTCATATAAGGTTACTAACTTTATAAGAAGTACCATTATATTATTTATGATGTACAATAATGTACCATTATGGTACTGAGGTTATCTTCACTGGTATAACAAGGTACAAAGTCTACAGTCTACAAACACAAACCACCAAAGTAAAGTCTTGTGTTTCATAAATGCCCTTAGGTATTGCATCCTGTTTTCTGCTTTTATTAAAACAAAACCTGGTGCTCACTTAAGGTACAAGTGGGCTTTCTCTGTCTCTCTCTGTGTCTGTCTCTGCCTTCCTCTTCCTGCCCCTCCCTCTAGTCTAGTGGTTAGCAATCAGTCAATTCAGTATTTTCCATTCTCCTTCATTACTTTCTCCTCTCTTCCTAGTTTGGAAGGTAAGTAAGGCAGGCAGAGATGTATATGCCAGCAATTAAACTGTCCGCACCCTGTTCTCCAGTCACCATGTCAATGCAACTACCTTTACACAATGGAGAGCCAACGCATGCCTACTTTCTGCTCTCACATAGGTCCTGTGGATGCAGAGTACTTAGGGATAGTCTCCCATGCTATTTCAGACTGAAAAGGAAAAAGTGGTGATACGTAGAAAGTGAACTTTTAAAAGGTCTTTGTTTTGCTTTGTTTGGTTTTTAGTTTTATTTCCTCGAGTTCCACGTGGTATACAAGACTGCACTTTCCTTTATTCCAGAATCCTTAAAAATTATATGGATTTATCTCTGGACACTGACTTCCCCCTTAACCCCAAAGGAGATGCAACTTTGGTTTCTGTATAAACACCCACTTGGACTCCAATCTTCTGTTGCACGTCAAGCTCTTTTCTGTTGGGGGCTTGAAAAAATGACATCACATTACCATAAATTCTCCTTCAGGCTCTGGCCTATAGCAAAAAATAATGTTTGTGCTGAGTCATACAGTCTGAGGGTGTCACGAGTACCGGATAAGGTTCTGCTCCCATGGACTCCATATGAGTTTGCAGTCTCCGGTCGTAGGAGCTCCAAGCCAGACCAAATGCTGGTGTATGGCCATGGGTTCTTCTTCATCAGCCTTGCTACTTCCTTGAAATACTATCTCTTCCAATTGCCCAAAGTCACCAAGTTCACAGTTTGAAATTGTTGTTTTTTTTTTTTAGAATTAGCATTTCTTCTCTATTAAGACATTCTATTTTCTTCTATTAAGTACATTCTGAAATGGACTTCGTATATACTATATTACATGTATGTTCTGTAATGTACACTGTATCTGTCTATCTGTTTCTCAGTATCTCTTCTCTGAGTGTGTCTGACTCGGGAATAGTCAGACACATATACTGCATATACTTTGGTTCAGTCTTGAGAGTGGTATTGATGTCAGTAGGAGCTTTTAGTTCAAACTCACTTAAAAAATTATATTTTAAAGTTTTATTTTTTATTTTTCAAATATGCTAGAAGGTAAACATTGTTCATATTATGTATTTTCCTTAGTTCTTAGTCCAAAGTAGTTTTCCTTTCTCTCTCTCTGCCTCTTTTTTTTTTGTTGTTGTTAGCTGTATCTTCCCCCACCGAAGAAACTCCAGCACCCATAACACAAGCCTGCAGGACTCAGCCTGAGGCAGTCGGGTTCAGTAATCTGCGCTGTTAGTATAACATTATATTGTTTTATACATACTTCAGCTTATATTTTGGGGCTTCCCTGGTGTTTTCTGCCAATGCAGAAGATGTGGGCTAGATTCTTGGATCAGGAAGATGTGCTGGAGAAGGAAATGGCAACCCACTCCAGTATTCTGGCCCAGAAAATTCCATAAGGAATTGGGAGGAGCTGGGAAGCTGCAGTCCATAGGATTGCAAAGAGCAGGACACAACTTAGCAACTAAACAATATCTTACATTTATAACATTAGTTTTACAAAGAAAATCCAATCAATGACATGCATTTTTCTCTTCTGACAAAGTAAGAGTAGGATTACAGGATTAATTTTCAAAATAAAGCTTTGAATTTAATATAGAATAGAATTTTTTTGTAAACAGGTTACTGAATAATGACCATGAATGATTATTTGACTCAGATTTTTTAAATGCTGAAATAATTTTGAATTAAAAAGATTATTTTCCTATAGAGAGTTGCAAACATGATTTAGTGACAAATTATTTCACCAATGTGTCTTCGAAAACTTCAAGAAAGTTTTGAATTTTACTATGGAAAGCTTGCATACCACTTTTCCCCCACCCTCACTGATAAGTAGTTGAAAGAAAACATGTTATAAAAAATTAAGCCAAACAAATGGAAGATAATTTATCTTAGCTCATTTTAGCTATGTTCTGTAATGTACACTGTATCTGTCTATCTGTTTCTCAGTATCTCTTCTCTGAGTGTGTCTGACTCGGGAATAGTCAGACACATATACTGCATATACTTTGGTTCAGTCTTGAGAGTGGTATTGATGTCAGTAGGAGCTTTTAGTTCAAACTCACTTAAAAAATTATATTTTAAAGTTTTATTTTTTATTTTTCAAATATGCTAGAAGGTAAACATTGTTCATATTATGTATTTTCCTTAGTTCTTAGTCCAAAGTAGTTTTCCTTTCTCTCTCTCTGCCTCTTTTTTTTTTTTTTGTTTTTCGCTGTATCTTCCCCCACCGAAGAAACTCCAGCACCCATAACACAAGCCTGCAGGACTCAGCCTGAGGCAGTCGGGTTCAGTAATCTGCGCTGTTAGTATAACATTATATTGTTTTATACATACTTCAGCTTATATTTTGGGGCTTCCCTGGTGTTTTCTGCCAATGCAGAAGATGTGGGCTAGATTCTTGGATCAGGAAGATGTGCTGGAGAAGGAAATGGCAACCCACTCCAGTATTCTGGCCCAGAAAATTCCATAAGGAATTGGGAGGAGCTGGGAAGCTGCAGTCCATAGGATTGCAAAGAGCAGGACACAACTTAGCAACTAAACAATATCTTACATTTATAACATTAGTTTTACAAAGAAAATCCAATCAATGACATGCATTTTTCTCTTCTGACAAAGTAAGAGTAGGATTACAGGATTAATTTTCAAAATAAAGCTTTGAATTTAATATAGAATAGAATTTTTTTGTAAACAGGTTACTGAATAATGACCATGAATGATTATTTGACTCAGATTTTTTAAATGCTGAAATAATTTTGAATTAAAAAGATTATTTTCCTATAGAGAGTTGCAAACATGATTTAGTGACAAATTATTTCACCAATGTGTCTTCGAAAACTTCAAGAAAGTTTTGAATTTTACTATGGAAAGCTTGCATACCACTTTTCCCCCACCCTCACTGATAAGTAGTTGAAAGAAAACATGTTATAAAAAATTAAGCCAAACAAATGGAAGATAATTTATCTTAGCTCATTTTAGCTATGCTCTTTGGTTAGATGGTGCAAGTATCTTGTCATTGATTCAGTAAGACCCTGTAAAGATTTTCTCTATTTTTACCAATAGATTTTCCTGTGAACTTTGTCAAAAAAAGCTTTTGTGTGTATGTTTGTTTCCCCCTCCATAAGTAATGGTATTTTCCATATTCACTATCATATCATTTATAGAATTATTCTTAATCCCTCAGTATTTCTTCAAATATATTTGCTAGTCTGGGCATTTTGCCTATTTATTTTTATTACCTATACAGCATGCCAGAATGTATTGAAAGAATATCTGGATGTTATTAATTATCTCTATAAATCAGTTAATGTTAATTTTTCTTCAAAAACATTGCAGGTTACATCTTGATGCTCTGTCTCCTCCCTGAAAATAGTTTTAGTTATCTTTTAAATGTCTACATTTTAAAAAAATGTGTCCCTATCTACGGACAATTTTTGCTGCATCCTACACAATCTGACTCTGCTCATTCTCATCTAGCAACTAAGTCTGCCTGATGGTGTGATCAATCTTCTCATCCCTGAGGCAATGACATTCTCATATTAAACCTGTTGTACTTACCCATTTACAGTCAAAACTGGGTGAGGCAGAAGAATGTCCTGTGAAAACTCTCTCTGTGAGATAGCAGCCCAACTGCTTCCCAAGGAGTCAACATGGAGGCTCTTGGTCCTGTCTGATGGCTTTTATGGACAGGATCTTGCAATGACCAAGTAGTAACCATGGTTCAAATCTTTACAAGGATCTTGTAAACTGTTAACAATATTCTCCCACTGGAAAAAAAATCTAATCCATAAAGGCCAAAGGTTCTGGGAAAAGAAGCATAAAACGAGTCATTGGGAGTGACTGTTGGCAGAACGTGGAGGAAAGAATCTGGCTTCCATGGTCTTCACCTGCTAGTATTATACCACTGACAGTTTTCAAAGCAAAGTCTAATTGAAGTGGCACACGCAATTAAGGTTGTTAATCTGCTGTCCTTAAAACAAATTATCCTGGATAGTCCTGGTAGGTTTCATGTAGTCACAGGCTTCTTAAAAAATCATAAGAGGAAACTAGAATAGCCAATCAAAGAGATGTGATCGTATTAACAGAAGAAGAAGCAGAGATTGCCTAAGGGAGACTCAACCTACTGTGGGAGGTTTAGAGGATGGAGGAGCAGGTTAGTGGCATCTAAAAACTGGGAATGACTCTCAGAGCCAGCAAGGAAACAAGGACTTCAGTCCTACAGTAGCAATGAACTGAATTTTGCCAACAACCTTAATGAATAATGAAATATATTATCCTATGCAGCTTCCATTAGGGAAAACAGCTCTTATCTTGGTGAGATTTTAGCTTGGTGAGAATTGAACCAGATTGCTCACCTATAAAACTTTAAGATAATAAATTTGTGCACATGTTTCATTTTTTATTTCCCTTGACGTATTTTTAAAATAAATATTATTAGTATATATTTCATTTTTCTCTTTTCAAAGGCATGGAAACCACCTCTATAAAAACATAAGCTAAGTACAAAGTACAGAGTCTTCTTTCAATGAACATGTAAACATGCATAATTACAAGTTAAGTACAAAGTTCTTATAATTATAATCCTGACACAATCCTCAAAGAAAAACTTCCCAAATGGGAAAAAAAAGCCCAAAACTACTAAAAGCTCAAATTCATGTATTATTTTTATGTTCCTAATTTTTTGTACAAGGAAATGTTACACGGCTATTAAAAATGCCATGTATATAAATATAAATATAAATATAAATATAAATATAAATATATATATATGTACACACATATATACACACACACAATGGTGCTCAAGGAGGAATCAACAGCTGTATGACAAACACCTAGATTGTATACATTTTTTAGTATGATTTGATACATATGTGAAGGATTACGTACATAGAAATTAATGGTACCGTGTTTTGATGGTACTTAGTTTTTCATTTCTTTTTGTATTATTTGAACATTTTGCAATCAGTATTAGAAGAAAAAGTCTGAGTTCTATATATCTGTACACAAAAAGTGAGACTGTGTCATGCACACTACTTAGAATGGGTTGTATGTTACCCAGTTGGGTCTCTTGGATGAATCTTGATATGACATGTGTATTGGATGTGTTTCAGAGGCACGCAATCCTAACTCAACTCATAAGAGACAGATAACATAGAGAATTTCTCATAGTTAATAAGAAATGCTTCATTTTTTTATATAAATAATTCTTTACTTTTATAGTTAGTGCTTTGGGGAGAATTTGTAGAAAATGATAAATATGAAGAGAATTCATAAGTTTTGAGCAACAGTTTAGTACATATTTAGTCCACCATTTGACCTGAGTCCTACTACCAACAAAACGCCTACAATATGATAATTTTGAGCAGTCATCCACTTGGATGTGTGATATGAGTTTGGTTTTTTAAAATATAGGTCTATGTGATTTCTCTAGAAACATTTCAGAAAATATCGACATATTCATAGGAAACAAAAATATTTGTAAATACTGTTTTGTGTTTTGGGTACATGTCTAAATCATGCTACATGTGCCTAGGACAAAAGTTAGTGAACAAGATGGGATTTTGGAACAACAGGTGAAAACCAGTAGACCAGAACATATGGTAATATTGTCTTGAGTAATATTAAAATGATTTCTGATTGCATATTTGGTTGGTTTTCTCTGCTGTGTGTCTGTTTTCAGCACAGTCTATGAATGTGGAAAATCAGTGGGGAAAAAAAAAGAACAGCTAAAGTCTCTCCAATTAGCTTCTGTCTGTCTGAGAGCTGGTGTACACTGGGCTCAACAGTAACTGTGCTGGTACTGCTTGATAAGCATTCCATGGTTCAGAAGGATGTGAACTTATAGATTATTCATTTCTGAGAAGAGATATCAAGACGTTTCTTACTTATGGAAGCCTTTTGTGGTGTAGCTTCTCAGTTTATTATGAGTACAGATGATATAAATTAGTAGATAATTCTTCCTGGTCTTTCCTAACCAACACAGCAGTTTCTCAATTTCAGAGACAGGGATAAATAGGGAGGTCTGGAGTGGTAGTCTTCAGAGCTATTGTAACCTGTGACTATAGCCCTTTTGCCCTGCCCAGTCTGGATTTGCTATTTTGTACCATTTAGTGCAAAATGCTTGCTGTGAGCACCAAAGAGTCTGAGAAAGTCATTACAGAAAGTTAGTTCAGAGATTCTCTGTATAGAATGGTTGTGTTTTCTCTTGGATGAATCAGACATGTGTATTGGATGTGTTTCAGAGGCACGCAATCCTAACTCAACTCATAAGAGACAGATAACATAGAGAATTTCTCATAGTTAATAAGAAATGCTTCATTTTTTTATATAAATAATTCTTTACTTTTATAGTTAGTGCTTTGGGGAGAATTTGTAGAAAATGATAAATATGAAGAGAATTCATAAGTTTTGAGCAACAGTTTAGTACATATTTAGTCCACCATTTGACCTGAGTCCTACTACCAACAAAACGCCTACAATATGATAATTTTGAGCAGTCATCCACTTGGATGTGTGATATGAGTTTGGTTTTTTAAAATATAGGTCTATGTGATTTCTCTAGAAACATTTCAGAAAATATCGACATATTCATAGGAAACAAAAATATTTGTAAATACTGTTTTGTGTTTTGGGTACATGTCTAAATCATGCTACATGTGCCTAGGACAAAAGTTAGTGAACAAGATGGGATTTTGGAACAACAGGTGAAAACCAGTAGACCAGAACATATGGTAATATTGTCTTGAGTAATATTAAAATGATTTCTGATTGCATATTTGGTTGGTTTTCTCTGCTGTGTGTCTGTTTTCAGCACAGTCTATGAATGTGGAAAATCAGTGGGGAAAAAAAAAGAACAGCTAAAGTCTCTCCAATTAGCTTCTGTCTGTCTGAGAGCTGGTGTACACTGGGCTCAACAGTAACTGTGCTGGTACTGCTTGATAAGCATTCCATGGTTCAGAAGGATGTGAACTTATAGATTATTCATTTCTGAGAAGAGATATCAAGACGTTTCTTACTTATGGAAGCCTTTTGTGGTGTAGCTTCTCAGTTTATTATGAGTACAGATGATATAAATTAGTAGATAATTCTTCCTGGTCTTTCCTAACCAACACAGCAGTTTCTCAATTTCAGAGACAGGGATAAATAGGGAGGTCTGGAGTGGTAGTCTTCAGAGCTATTGTAACCTGTGACTATAGCCCTTTTGCCCTGCCCAGTCTGGATTTGCTATTTTGTACCATTTAGTGCAAAATGCTTGCTGTGAGCACCAAAGAGTCTGAGAAAGTCATTACAGAAAGTTAGTTCAGAGATTCTCAGTGTATAGAGGCAGTCGGCTGAACAGAAAGAGTACCTCTCTTTGGGAAAACACAAATAAATCATAATTAACTGTTCAACTTCTGTTGTTTGGCAAATTGGTATAAACTTGTAAAACATTTAAATACATCAACTTTAGCAAACAGTATTTTGGTTTTTAGTTTTTTTTTTGTTTTTTTACCTAAAAAGCAAACACACATATACTTGTGTGTTTGATTGCAGAGCTGCTGACTTATAATTCAGCACTCTTAAGTCACTGAATTACTTTGAGTAAATAGTACCATTATGTGACTAAATGGTCATCAGAGGTCTGCAAGACTCAATAAAAACTCTCTAAAGAATAGTTCACTTTAATTTCACTGTTAAATCAATTTCTTTTGCTTCTGGATGAGTAGAGGAACAAATCACATAACAGAACAACTACCCCAGAAATTCTATGTTAGAAGAATCAAAGTTACTTCAAAATCACTGTTAAGGTTTTAATAAAAGTAAGCAGTATCGGGCTTCCCTGGTGGTGCAGTGGGTAAAGACATCACCTTGCAGTGCAAGGGACTCTGGTTCTATCCCTGGTCTGGGAAGATCCCACGTACTGCGGAGAGGCTAGACCGATGTGTCCAACTACCAAGCCAGAACTCTGGAGTGCATGTGCCCGGAGTCGGTGCTCTGCAACAAGAGGTCACTGCAATGGGAGGCCCAAACAGGCCAAAGAACAAAGGAAATAAATAAATGAAACACCAACTGAAGTGGTCAAAAAATTTAAAAAAAAAAGTCAGCAGTATTCCCGCAATAAAAACATATAGTTTCAGACTCTGTTTAGTACAGCTGAGCCCTGGAGAAGAAATTTGCAATTTCACAGTGAAGTCAAAAATATTTCAATGTTGAAGATGAGATAAAAAGTGTCTAAACTTTTCTGTTCAATTTTTAACTTTTCAGCTTTATATACAATTAATAAGTCACTTAAAAACCTTTTAATATAAAGGCAGTATAGGTAAATGCATAAGTGGAAAGATACTTAAATAATTTTACAAAATTGCAATGAATTTTACCATTCTGTTTATACCAAAAAGATCTTTAATTCTCCAAGCTTTTCTAAATGGCCTAAGTTGACAATTAAGTTTGATTATTCTAAGTTGTCAACTAACTAAAACTTTAGGATGTCTTTGGTGCAAAATACTGTTTTAAATCATTAGGATAATTAATCAAGTTAATTGTATAAGTTTGTAGATCTTCAATTCTTACTATACTACAAAGAAATAACCTTAATGATACAAACATGGAGTATACTTAAATGAGAGGTCAAACAGAAAGGAATATTCAAAGTTCTATTCTCATGGAACTAATAATGAATATAATTTCAAATTTAAACACAGTTATTACAAAGCAAATTTATATGATGTTTGTATAATTTTATATGACTTTTATTGCTACTCTGTTAATTCAAAATTTATTATGAATGTTAATATATTTCATTTTATTCAAATTTATCATTAAATTTCTTGTAAAATTTGACTTAAAATTTTATTTTATAAGATGAATTTCACTTTAAATTTTCACCTTATATGTTATTATGAGAAAAACACTTTACAATGATTTCCTTTTCTACAATACCTTTTAAAAGAAAAATAGATTGGTATTTTTTTCATCAATTTGTTAGCTTCATGCACTCCAGCCCCAAATACCACCACCAAGAGAATTCTACAAAGTCATAGAAAGGTACAAATTTAAAATTATTACGCTGAGATTTGCAGCTCATCTGAGATACAAAAGTAAAAAAGAACTGGGTTAATTCCCTGCATGTGATGTGTACTATTCAGTGTAGTCCTTTAGACTATGAGGCAGTTGTATAAAGAATCCACAAATCATTAGTATTCAAAACAACCATCTAAGTATACTTGTCAATATATTTCATATCGGTATATTTTTGGTAATAAGGGAGATAATATTTTAAAGAATACTGTGAACTTACTAGGAATGTCTTTTAAATCAAGCATCACATTCAAATATATTGACTTATTCAGTCTGGAATTTGCTCTAAGGGGGGGATATACATGTGACTAATCTGAGAATATGCATGTCTGTGAACAACAAAACTTTGTAAAAGTTAAAAGTAAAATAAAGGTTTAAAAAAAAAAAAAAGGAAGCTCCAATACTTTGGCTACCTGAGGCAAAGAAGATGACTCATTGGAAAAGACCCTGATGCTGGGAAAGATTGAAGGCAGAAGGAGAACAGGATGACAGAAGTTGAGATAGTTGGATGGCATCACCAACTCAATGGACACGAGTGTGAGCAAACTCCAGGAAATGGTAAAGGATAGGGAGGCCTGGTGTTCCACAGTCAATGTGCTCACAGAGTCAGACATGACTGACCAACTGAACAACAACAATTAACAACAGGAAATTAACACTGTTGCACGACTATTAACTAGACGTCAAAGCTTACTAAAATATCACCAGTTTCTGCATGCACTCATTTGTGTGTGTTTTCTATGATATATTTCTGAATGTGTACATTCAACACCACAATCAAAATACTGAATTCTTCCACTGCCAGATAAGAATTCCAGATTTGCCTACATCAAGTCCTAAAGACTTTTTCCTGAAGTTGTTTTTTCTTAATACTTTAGATTTATATACATTATTCATTACAAATTTACTTGAGAACTTAGGTTTAAATAAATTAGGTTTATTTTTTCTTGTTTTCCTGATCTTGCAAAGTATTCATTGTTATACCAGTAGGTCTGATGTTCCTACTAAAATTCTCTTAGATGTTTTTAATCACAATGAAGAATTTCCCCTCTATTTCTAATTTGCTGAGATTTTTGTTTTATTTTTATAAATTGGTGTCTAATTTTTTCAAATTATTTCTATGCATCTGTTAAGGCATGTGCACCTTTATAGATTATTTCTCCACCTTTATAGATTATTTCTCTATATCTGTTATGTTATAGCTTTGATCAAAATTTGAAATTATCCCTTTATTATTTATGCTATTTATATAATGAATTGTACTCATTTATTTTCAAATGCCATATCAGCCTTGAGTTTCTAGGATAAATGTTACTTGGTTCTGATTTGTTGTATTGATTATACTTTGCTAGACTCAAGTGGACAAAATCTTGTTAATGATTTTCTGCATCTGTGATCATGAAGCATACTGACTTTTAGTTGTGTTTCTTTGCAATGCATTTATCTAGTTATAATATCAGGGTGGAAGCTCCGGAACAACAAAACTCTGTAAAAGTTAAAAGTAAAATAAAAGTTAAAAAAAAAAAAGAGAAGGTTCTCTCTCTCTCTTAATAGCTCCAATACTTTGGCTACCTGAGGCAAAGAAGATGACTCATTGGAAAAGACCCTGATGCTGGGAAAGATTGAAGGCAGAAGGAGAACAGGATGACAGAAGTTGAGATAGTTGGATGGCATCACCAACTCAATGGACACGAGTGTGAGCAAACTCCAGGAAATGGTAAAGGATAGGGAGGCCTGGTGTTCCACAGTCAATGTGCTCACAGAGTCAGACATGACTGACCAACTGAACAACAACAATTAACAACAGGAAATTAACACTGTTGCACGACTATTAACTAGACGTCAAAGCTTACTAAAATATCACCAGTTTCTGCATGCACTCATTTGTGTGTGTTTTCTATGATATATTTCTGAATGTGTACATTCAACACCACAATCAAAATACTGAATTCTTCCACTGCCAGATAAGAATTCCAGATTTGCCTACATCAAGTCCTAAAGACTTTTTCCTGAAGTTGTTTTTTCTTAATACTTTAGATTTATATACATTATTCATTACAAATTTACTTGAGAACTTAGGTTTAAATAAATTAGGTTTATTTTTTCTTGTTTTCCTGATCTTGCAAAGTATTCATTGTTATACCAGTAGGTCTGATGTTCCTACTAAAATTCTCTTAGATGTTTTTAATCACAATGAAGAATTTCCCCTCTATTTCTAATTTGCTGAGATTTTTGTTTTATTTTTATAAATTGGTGTCTAATTTTTTCAAATTATTTCTATGCATCTGTTAAGGCATGTGCACCTTTATAGATTATTTCTCCACCTTTATAGATTATTTCTCTATATCTGTTATGTTATAGCTTTGATCAAAATTTGAAATTATCCCTTTATTATTTATGCTATTTATATAATGAATTGTACTCATTTATTTTCAAATGCCATATCAGCCTTGAGTTTCTAGGATAAATGTTACTTGGTTCTGATTTGTTGTATTGATTATACTTTGCTAGACTCAAGTGGACAAAATCTTGTTAATGATTTTCTGCATCTGTGATCATGAAGCATACTGACTTTTAGTTGTGTTTCTTTGCAATGCATTTATCTAGTTATAATATCAGGGTCATGCTTGCCTTATAACGTGGGTTAGCCAGTCGTATGCAAACACAGTTGATCTCAATTTGCCTTCTGCAACCTTCTGTTTATTTCCTGGGCAACATGAAGTCATAGTGCTAGCCTTTGATTAAACTTGAACTAAATGTACTATTAAGTGATTAATATAATTCTGTGTTAGGATATGAAGTAGATCAGGAACAATTTATGCCTTTTTTATCAGCATTTAACTGATTGCTATTTTGTACAAGTTTGTTTTATGTATTCTTGCTTTCTGCTATTGAGCCTTGTCATGAAAGATGGTTTTAGTTACGTGACTAGAAGAGTATAAAAACGCTCTCTTTGAGTGAGATTATGTATCCCCTTAAACTAGGGTTTAGTTTAATAGTTCAAAATAGGGTTTAGTTTGATAGTTCAAAATATGAAGATGAAGTTGTTTTGTGTAACTGAGAAAGGAGTAAAGGAGCTCTGTCCAGAAGTGATGTTTGCCTGTAATTTATTGCTTCTGTTTACCACATCTGTTACCTTTATTGAAGCCCTGCATGAATGTACTCTGTGAAGTCTCCGTTTACTTTTCAATTACCCAGTATAATTACTGAGGAAGTGTTCCTTCTTGTTCTATTTTCTGAAATAACTTGTGTAGGATTAGTATTGTTTCCTATCATTTCCTAGTGAAGCCTCTGTATCTGAAGATTTTTTTTTGTAGAAAGGGGTTTATACTACACAGATTTATCTTTTTAATTAGATATGACATATGAATATTTATGAAATATATATTCATATTTTCTATTTCTTTTTGGGTCTATTTTGGTAATTGTGTTTCTCACAATTTCAATTTCAAAAAATTCTTAAATTTTGTCAGATTTGTTGGAGCAAAATTGTTTATAATATGTCTTTAAAATTTAATGCTGTGTATCTATAGCGCTGTCTGCTCATTCACTATATTGTTGATTTATATTCTTATCTCCTTGTTCAATTTAACAACTTTATAGATGCTGTAAAAAAAGAAACCAACAGTGTCCTTTTCGAATTTTCCACTGTCTTCTATATACCCTTTGATTTTTCTCTACTCAGTTCTTTGTTATTTCCTCCCTGCTCTCCTTTCTTGACTTCCTAAGGGAGATAGCTAGATCACTTACTTGTATCTATATGCAGATTTCTGAAGCTTTTCATATATATAGCTACCCTATCTCTTGTTTTCTGCGCAGTAATTTCTGTTTCACGCTCTCAAACCTGATTATATTTTTCTTCAACTCAGCAATACTCACATGTTTCATGCGAGATCATTGCCCTGATATTATGGTCCATAATCGACTCAAAGCAGAAAGCTAGGTTGATAAAAGAGCTTCTTTCTACTACCTCCTCTGAGGTACAGTGTCTAAAACTCTGTTTCCTTTTTTGGTCCATTTTGTTGTTGCTTACACTGGGAGGGGAAATTAGCTACAGTGAACCTATCATGGCCAGAGGTCACCTTAAGTAGAAATCATAGAAATTGAGAGATGCAAAAATGAAAGAAGAAGCAAATGTCTATAGTTTATATTGGGGTTTAGGGATGTCCCAGAAAATATACCCTTCTTTTTAATGATGTTTGCCTGTAATTTATTGCTTCTGTTTACCACATCTGTTACCTTTATTGAAGCACTGCATGAATGTACTCTGTGAAGTCTCCGTTTACTTTTCAATTACCCAGTATAATTACTGAGGAAGTGTTCCTTCTTGTTCTATTTTCTGAAATAACTTGTGTAGGATTAGTATTGTTTCCTATCATTTCCTAGTGAAGCCTCTGTATCTGAAGATTTTTTTTTGTAGAAAGGGGTTTATACTACACAGATTTATTTTTTTAATTAGATATGACATATGAATATTTATGAAATATATATTCATATTTTCTATTTCTTTTTGGGTCTATTTTGGTAATTGTGTTTCTCACAATTTCAATTTCAAAAAATTCTTAAATTTTGTCAGATTTGTTGGAGCAAAATTGTTTATAATATGTCTTTAAAATTTAATGCTGTGTATCTATAGCGCTGTCTGCTCATTCACTATATTGTTGATTTATATTCTTATCTCCTTGTTCAATTTAACAACTTTATAGATGCTGTAAAAAAAGAAACCAACAGTGTCCTTTTCGAATTTTCCACTGTCTTCTATATACCCTTTGATTTTTCTCTACTCAGTTCTTTGTTATTTCCTCCCTGCTCTCCTTTCTTGACTTCCTAAGGGAGATAGCTAGATCACTTACTTGTATCTATATGCAGATTTCTGAAGCTTTTCATATATATAGCTACCCTATCTCTTGTTTTCTGCGCAGTAATTTCTGTTTCACGCTCTCAAACCTGATTATATTTTTCTTCAACTCAGCAATACTCACATGTTTCATGCGAGATCATTGCCCTGATATTATGGTCCATAATCGACTCAAAGCAGAAAGCTAGGTTGATAAAAGAGCTTCTTTCTACTACCTCCTCTGAGGTACAGTGTCTAAAACTCTGTTTCCTTTTTTGGTCCATTTTGTTGTTGCTTACACTGGGAGGGGAAATTAGCTACAGTGAACCTATCATGGCCAGAGGTCACCTTAAGTAGAAATCATAGAAATTGAGAGATGCAAAAATGAAAGAAGAAGCAAATGTCTATAGTTTATATTGGGGTTTAGGGATGTCCCAGAAAATATACCCTTCTCAGCTTTAATTCATATGCAAACATTTCAGTATAGCATATTAAACTGACAGTTAATATATAAAAAGAAGATAATCACTATGATAATTTCATAAGAATAAACCAGGCAAACTAACTCTTTTAATTTTGTGCTAGGGTTACTAGTTGTTGTACATGTATTCTGTACTTTTATCAAAATTGGGTAAATCATTTGATGCATTTTTTCAGGGCGTTTTGAAACAGTACAGGAAAAAATGGTGGATTTCTACTGGGTTTACAACTGAAGAGTGGAAAATCACCTCAGGGAAACCACTGGTGGTTATTAAATAGTTGGTTTTAAAACATTAGAACTCTGCTCTGTTGTATAGGCAAGCTAAGTGGTCATGGTGGAGCTAGGGTAATTTTGAGAGCTTAGATTTTCTCTTTTATTTTAGGGACAATTTACTTTCTTATCATCAATTTTACTTCCAATGGAATATTGTTTCTTTGGGACAGGTTAGAAATGCTATCAGAAACTTAACTGTATCACTTTGTACATAAAAATTCACTCATTATTTATAAAACATTCATAACTTTAAGTGCTTCAGTGGTAATAGGATACAAGAAAGAGTATTTTAAGTTGAAGAATTATTCATATTGGCCATTTTCCAAACAGGTTATGAGTTATGAGTTAACTCTTGAATGCTTTAGAGTTATTCATATCATCAAACTTCTTTGAGTCCTCTGAAAGCATGTTGGGGAGAAAATGATACTTAGAAGCATCTATTTCTGTTATGAGTTTTCAACTCAGTCTGAATTTTGCACGCTCTCAAACCTGATTATATTTTTCTTCAACGCAGCAATACTCACATGTTTCATGCGAGATCATTGCCCTGATATTATGGTCCATAATCGACTCAAAGCAGAAAGCTAGGTTGATAAAAGAGCTTCTTTCTACTACCTCCTCTGAGGTACAGTGTCTAAAACTCTGTTTCCTTTTTTGGTCCATTTTGTTGTTGCTTACACTGGGAGGGGAAATTAGCTACAGTGAACCTATCATGGCCAGAGGTCACCTTAAGTAGAAATCATAGAAATTGAGAGATGCAAAAATGAAAGAAGAAGCAAATGTCTATAGTTTATATTGGGGTTTAGGGATGTCCCAGAAAATATACCCTTCTCAGCTTTAATTCATATGCAAACATTTCAGTATAGCATATTAAACTGACAGTTAATATATAAAAAGAAGATAATCACTATGATAATTTCATAAGAATAAACCAGGCAAACTAACTCTTTTAATTTTGTGCTAGGGTTACTAGTTGTTGTACATGTATTCTGTACTTTTATCAAAGTTGGGTAAATCATTTGATGCATTTTTTCAGGGCGTTTTGAAACAGTACAGGAAAAAATGGTGGATTTCTACTGGGTTTACAACTGAAGAGTGGAAAATCACCTCAGGGAAACCACTGGTGGTTATTAAATAGTTGGTTTTAAAACATTAGAACTCTGCTCTGTTGTATAGGCAAGCTAAGTGGTCATGGTGGAGCTAGGGTAATTTTGAGAGCTTAGATTTTCTCTTTTATTTTAGGGACAATTTACTTTCTTATCATCAATTTTACTTCCAATGGAATATTGTTTCTTTGGGACAGGTTAGAAATGCTATCAGAAACTTAACTGTATCACTTTGTACATAAAAATTCACTCATTATTTATAAAACATTCATAACTTTAAGTGCTTCAGTGGTAATAGGATACAAGAAAGAGTATTTTAAGTTAAAGAATTATTCATATTGGCCATTTTCCAAACAGGTTATGAGTTATGAGTTAACTCTTGAATGCTTTAGAGTTATTCATATCATCAAACTTCTTTGAGTCCTCTGAAAGCATGTTGGGGAGAAAATGATACTTAGAAGCATCTATTTTGCCTGTATATCAATAGTTTTAGTTAGAAATTCTCTGCCACTGCTTTGGTTGGCCATAAATGAACAACAGTGAAATATATATAAGGAATTAATTATGAATGTACTCAGTCTTAGGACATTGTGAATGAATACGTTTCATAGCATAGTTTTATATTATATATATATTTTATATTTATGTAATATTTATAATTTACACCTTGCATATAGAAACACCGGCTTCCCTGATAGATCAGAGGTAATGAATCCACCTGCAATGCAGAAGCAGCAGGAGACGGGTTTTACCTCCAGGTTGGGAAGATTGGGAAGATCCCCTGGAGAAAGGCATGCCAACCCACTTCATATTCTTGCCTGGAGAATACCATGGACAGAGGAGCCTAGTGGGCTATGATCCATAGGGTCACAAAGAGTTGGACATGACCGAAGTGACTTGACATACATGCACACAAATATAAACACACAGCATGTACAACCTCAATAAATATAGTCAATAAACATTTATCCACTAAGCCCTGACTTCAAAAATAATGAGCACTTTGTGAGGCTTAAATAAGATTAATGACAAAAATTCTGACTTTTTAAATAACTACTGTATTTAAGTACTATGGTGGGCTCTTCATGGACACTGTCACAAAACCCTTCAAACTAGATGATAAAAACCACATTTTTTCCTCAAATGGAGAACCAGCTAACTTTGGCATAATAAAGCCAAGATAAAAATACAGGTCTTCCGGGGCTCTTGTTCGAACATTTACAACCATGTCACCTCCAAGTATCACATACATGACATAGGTTTGCTTTAGGATTTTCTCCCCATTCCTTTTTTTTTTTTGTTTGCCTTTTTTTTTTTTGGACTCTCCATACATTTTCGCAATATGCTTCACAGAGCCCTCATACCGGTCATTGAGGTCCAGGGCATTTTCAACCCATATTTCATTTGACCAAAGAAAGCTGTAACGTATATACTGCTTCTCTCCTAAGTTTTGTGCCGCTCTTGAACTCTATCACTGTTAACTTTCCTTAGATTTTTATCAGAACCCTTGGTTTACTTTAAACCCATGCTTTTAAATGTGACCAATTTAGTTATATTAACACCCTGCTTACGCTCAGGATACTCTATTGTATCAATTTCTATATCCTTTTTTGAAAACTATTTCATCTTTCTTTTGTCTGTAAAAGAAGCCATATAGCAATATTTTGAAAATTAATGAACTTTGAAGATTTCATTATGTCCCTAACTTTTCTCTCCTTTTTCACCTTAATATTACCATAGCAATGTTGACTCTAAAAACTACAAGTTAGGATCCTGAGAAATTATATTGCTTTCGATCATTATTTCAAATTGCAGCAACACTTTTTCTGTCTTAAAATCACTGAATTCATTCCAAAAATAAGATATTTTATAACAATACTGAATGTGAGGCTCTGATCTCTACCCACTGTTTTTGGGTTTTCTAGATTTAGGTCAATCATCTTTAGCTATCATCATGTGAAAACAGAGGAGACGTAAAAAACACAAATATAAACACAAGCATGTACACAAAGAGTTGGACATGACCAAGTGACTTGACATACATGCACACAAATATAAACACACAGCATGTACAACCTCAATAAATATAGTCAATAAACATTTATCCACTAAGCCCTGACTTCAAAAATAATGAGCACTTTGTGAGGCTTAAATAAGATTAATGACAAAAATTCTGACTTTTTAAATAACTACTGTATTTAAGTACTATGGTGGGCTCTTCATGGACACTGTCACAAAACCCTTCAAACTAGATGATAAAAACCACATTTTTTCCTCAAATGGAGAACCAGCTAACTTTGGCATAATAAAGCCAAGATAAAAATACAGGTCTTCCGGGGCTCTTGTTCGAACATTTACAACCATGTCACCTCCAAGTATCACATACATGACATAGGTTTGCTTTAGGATTTTCTCCCCATTCCTTTTTTTTTTTTGTTTGCCTTTTTTTTTTTTGGACTCTCCATACATTTTCGCAATATGCTTCACAGAGCCCTCATACCGGTCATTGAGGTCCAGGGCATTTTCAACCCATATTTCATTTGACCAAAGAAAGCTGTAACGTATATACTGCTTCTCTCCTAAGTTTTGTGCCGCTCTTGAACTCTATCACTGTTAACTTTCCTTAGATTTTTATCAGAACCCTTGGTTTACTTTAAACCCATGCTTTTAAATGTGACCAATTTAGTTATATTAACACCCTGCTTACGCTCAGGATACTCTATTGTATCAATTTCTATATCCTTTTTTGAAAACTATTTCATCTTTCTTTTGTCTGTAAAAGAAGCCATATAGCAATATTTTGAAAATTAATGAACTTTGAAGATTTCATTATGTCCCTAACTTTTCTCTCCTTTTTCACCTTAATATTACCATAGCAATGTTGACTCTAAAAACTACAAGTTAGGATCCTGAGAAATTATATTGCTTTCGATCATTATTTCAAATTGCAGCAACACTTTTTCTGTCTTAAAATCACTGAATTCATTCCAAAAATAAGATATTTTATAACAATACTGAATGTGAGGCTCTGATCTCTACCCACTGTTTTTGGGTTTTCTAGATTTAGGTCAATCATCTTTAGCTATCATCATCAACCAGTTATCCAATGATTGACATTAATAAACTTTATGGTGAAGAAAACACAGTCTTTCTACCATCGGGAAAATGGTGTCTATAGTTCACACATTAATATAATTCAGTGGATAAGTGATTCTTGTGGCTCTTAATTGGAACAGTTTTTCTGGAATTATACTTCACTAAAAGTTCCCTGTGGCTACTAACATGACCATTCTTGGATTTAAAAAGGTAATTTTTCTTCTCTTACAGGGATGAGCCACGGTTGTATGTTATAAACATTATACCACATTTTTCCAACTGATTGTAACAGTTAAAACATTTATAGGTTTGGACTGGATACTGTTATTTATATTCTATACTAACTTATTTTTCATCGTATCATGATTTAATAAGTCCTTTTTTACCGTAAGTTACATTCTGCACACAATGTAAAGGTGATGTCTTTATAAACCCATCTGATTCTTTACAGAAAACAAATCTGATTTGCTGACATTGCTTCAAACTGATTTACAAGAGTAGAGAGGGTTGTTTTTTATATCTTTGTATTTATGCTTTTCTCTTGCTTAAGATTTCAAAAAGAAGCTCTTACTTAGATACTTATTATTTAAAAGAACATTTTAAAAACTTGCAAATAAATTGGAAATTTAGATTAAAACTTACAGTTGGGGCCACAAATCAACCCTCAGTCAATTCAAGAAAACTGAAATTCTATCAACCATCTTCTCGGATCACAATGCAGTGAGACTAGAGATCAACTACAGGAAAAAAACCGCTAAAAACACAAACACATGGAGATTAAACAACACATACCTAAAAAACCAACTGATCATTGAGGAAATCAAAGGAGAAATAAAAAAATTCCTAGAAGAAAATGACAATGAACACACGACAGTGCAAAACCTATGGGATACTGCAAAAGCAGTTTTAAGAGGGAAGTTTATAGCAATTCAATCCCACCTCAAGAAACTAGGAAAATCTCAAACAGACGACCTTACCTTACGCTTAAAACAACTGGAAAAAGAAGAACAAAAACACCCCAAAGCCAGCAGAAGGGAAATCATAAAAATCAGAGCAGAAATAAATGAAAAAGAAACAAAAGAAACAATAGTAAAGATAAATAAAACAAAAAGCTGGTTCTTCGAAAAAGTCAATAAAATCGACACACCACTGGCCAGACTCATCAAGAAAAAGAGAGAGAAGAACCAGATCACCAAAATCAAAAATGAAAAAGGAGAGATTACAACGGATAATGCAGAAATCCAAAGGATTATAAGAGACTATTATGAACAACTCTATGGCAACAAGCTGGACAACCTGGAAGAAATGGACAGTTTCTTAGAGAAGATTAATCTCCCAAGACTCAACCAGGAAGAAATAGAAACTATGAACAAGCCAATCACAAGCTCAGAAATCGACCTTGTGATCAAAAAACTACCCAAAAATAAAAGCCCAGGGCCAGATGGTTTCACAAGTGAATTCTACCAAACATTTAAAGAAGAGCTAATGCCTGTCCTTCTAAAACTCTTCCAAAAAATTGCCCAGGAAGGAACACTTCCAAACACATTCTACGAGGCCACCATCACCCTGATACCAAAGCCAGGCAAAGACATCACAAAAAGAAAATTATAGGCCAATTTCACTGATGAATCTAGATGCCCCAAATTTGCAAAATGATCAAAGCTCATTCAAGGAGTAAAAAGAGGGTTGTTTTTATATCTTTGTATTTATGCTTTCTCTTGCTTAAGATTTCAAAAAGAAGCTCTTACTTAGATACTTATTATTTAAAAGAACATTTTAAAAACTTGCAAATAAATTGGAAATTTAGATTAAAACTTACAGTTGGGGCCACAAATCAACCCTCAGTCAATTCAAGAAAACTGAAATTCTATCAACCATCTTCTCGGATCACAATGCAGTGAGACTAGAGATCAACTACAGGAAAAAAACCGCTAAAAACACAAACACATGGAGATTAAACAACACATACCTAAAAAACCAACTGATCATTGAGGAAATCAAAGGAGAAATAAAAAAATTCCTAGAAGAAAATGACAATGAACACACGACAGTGCAAAACCTATGGGATACTGCAAAAGCAGTTTTAAGAGGGAAGTTTATAGCAATTCAATCCCACCTCAAGAAACTAGGAAAATCTCAAACAGACGACCTTACCTTACGCTTAAAACAACTGGAGAAAGAAGAACAAAAACACCCCAAAGCCAGCAGAAGAAGGGAAATCATAAAGATCAGAGCAGAAATAAATGAAAAAGAAACAAAAGAAACAATAGTAAAGATAAATAAAACAAAAGCTGGTTCTTCGAAAAAGTCAATAAAATCGACACACCACTGGCCAGACTCATCAAGAAAAAGAGAGAAGAACCAGATCACCAAAATCAAAAATGAAAAAGGAGAGATTACAACGGATAATGCAGAAATCCAAAGGATTATAAGAGACTATTATGAACAACTCTATGGCAACAAGCTGGACAACCTGGAAGAAATGGACAGTTTCTTAGAGAAGATTAATCTCCCAAGACTCAACCAGGAAGAAATAGAAACTATGAACAAGCCAATCACAAGCTCAGAAATCGACCTTGTGATCAAAAATCTACCCAAAAATAAAAGCCCAGGGCCAGATGGTTTCACAAGTGAATTCTACCAAACATTTAAAGAAGAGCTAATGCCTGTCCTTCTAAAACTCTTCCAAAAAATTGCCCAGGAAGGAACACTTCCAAACACATTCTACGAGGCCACCATCACCCTGATACCAAAGCCAGGCAAAGACATCACAAAAAAAGAAAATTATAGGCCAATTTCACTGATGAATCTAGATGCCAAAATCCTCAACAAAATTCTAGCAAACAGAATTCAGCAACACATCAAAAAGCTCATTCATCACGATCAAGTTGGGTTCATCCCAGGCATGCAAGGATTCTTCAACATCCGCAAATCAATCAGTGTGATACACCATATCAACAAATTGAAAGACAAAAATCACATGATCATCTCAATAAATGCAGAAAAAGCCTTTGACAAAGTACAGCATCCATTTATGATAAAAACTCTTCAAAAAATGGGCATAGAAGGAACTTATCTTAACATAGTGAAAGCCATATATGAGAAGCCCACAGCGAACATTATCCTCAATGGTGAAAAACTCAAAGCATTCCCTCTAAGATCAGGAACAAGAAAAGGGTGTCCACTTTCACCACTCTTATTCAACATAGTCCTGGAAGTTCTAGCAATAGCAATAAGAGAAGAGAAAGAAATCAAAGGAATCCAGATTGGAAAAGAAGAAGTCAAACTCTCTTTATTTGCAGATGACATGATATTATACATAGAAAATCCAAAAGACACTATTACAAAACTACTAGAGTTAATCAACGAATTCAGCAAAGTCGCAGGATACAAAATCAATATACAGAAATCACTGGCATTCCTATACACAAACAGTGAAAAATCAGAAAACGAAATCAAAGAGGCAATCCCCTTCACCATCGCAACCAAAAGAATCAAATATCTAGGAATAAACCTACCCAAAGAAAAAAAAGAACTGTACACAGAAAATTACAAGACACTCATGAGAGACATTAAAGAAGAGTTAAACAGATGGAGAAATATTCCGTGTTCCTGGGTCGGGAGAATCAATATTGTGAAAATGACCATACTACCAAATGTCATCTATAGATTCAATGCGATCCCTATCAAACTTCCAATAACATTCTTCACAGAACTAGACCAACGAATAACACAGTTCATATGGAAACACAAAAGACCGCGAATAGCCAAAGCAATCCTCAGGAAGAAGAATGGAGCTGGGGGGATCAGCCTCCCCAACTTCAGACTCTACTACAAAGCAACAGTCATCAAGACAGTATGGTACTGGCACAAAAACAGAAATATCGACCAATGGAACAAGATCGAGAACCCAGAGATAAAGCCACGCACCTATGGGTACCTTATTTTTGACAAAGGAGGCGAACATATAAAATGGGACAAAGACAGCCTCTTCAACAAATGGTGCTGGGAAAATTGGACAGCTACATGCAAGAAAATGAAGTTGGAACATACCCTGACACCATACACAAAGATCAACTCAAAATGAATTAAAGACTTAAATGTAAGGCCAGAAACCATCAAACTCTTAGAGGAGAATATAGGCAAAACCCTCAAGGACATCAATCAAAGCAAGATCTTCTCTGACCCACCTACTAGAATAGTGGAACTAAAAAGACAAATGAACATGTGGGACCTCATGAAACTTAAAAGCTTTTGTACAGCTAAAGAAATCACAAAAAAGCTGAACAGACAGCCCACAGAGTGGGAGAAAATCATAGCAAATGAAACAACAGACAAAAGACACTATTACAAAACTACTAGAGTTAATCAACGAATTCAGCAAAGTCGCAGGATACAAAATCAATATACAGAAATCACTGGCATTCCTATACACAAACAGTGAAAAATCAGAAAACGAAATCAAAGAGGCAATCCCCTTCACCATCGCAACCAAAAGAATCAAATATCTAGGAATAAACCTACCCAAAGAAAAAAAAGAACTGTACACAGAAAATTACAAGACACTCATGAGAGACATTAAAGAAGAGTTAAACAGATGGAGAAATATTCCGTGTTCCTGGGTCGGGAGAATCAATATTGTGAAAATGACCATACTACCAAATGTCATCTATAGATTCAATGCGATCCCTATCAACCTTCCCATAACATTCTTCACAGAACTAGACCAACGAATAACACAGTTCATATGGAAACACAAAAGACCTCGAATAGCCAAAGCAATCCTCAGGAAGAAGAATGGAGCTGGGGGGATCAGCCTCCCCAACTTCAGACTCTACTACAAAGCAACAGTCATCAAGACAGTATGGTACTGGCACAAAAACAGAAATATCGACCAATGGAACAAGATCGAGAACCCAGAGATAAAGCCACGCACCTATGGGTACCTTATTTTTGACAAAGGAGGCGAACATATAAAATGGGACAAAGACAGCCTCTTCAACAAATGGTGCTGGGAAAATTGGACAGCTACATGCAAGAAAATGAAGTTGGAACATACCCTGACACCATACACAAAGATCAACTCAAAATGAATTAAAGACTTAAATGTAAGGCCAGAAACCATCAAACTCTTAGAGGAGAATATAGGCAAAACCCTCAAGGACATCAATCAAAGCAAGATCTTCTCTGACCCACCTACTAGAATAGTGGAACTAAAAAGACAAATGAACATGTGGGACCTCATGAAACTTAAAAGCTTTTGTACAGCTAAAGAAATCACAAAAAAGCTGAACAGACAGCCCACAGAGTGGGAGAAAATCATAGCAAATGAAACAACAGACAAAGAATTAATCTCCAAAATCTACAAGCAACTGAGTCAACTCAGCACCGGAAAAACGAACAACCCAATCAAAAAATGGGAAAAGGACCTAAACAGACACCTCTCCAATGATGACATACAGATGGCCCAAAAACACATGAAACGATGCTCAACTTCACTAATAATTAGAGAAATGGAAATCAAAACTACAATGAGGTATCACCTCACACCCGTCAGAATGGCCATCATCCACAGATCGACAGAAAATAAATGCTGGAGAGGCTGCGGAGAAAAGGGAACACTCCTGCATTGCTGGTGGGAGTGTAAATTGATACAGCCTCTATGGAAGACAGTCTGGAGATTTCTTAAAAAACTAAAAATAGAAGCACCATATGACCCAGCAATCCCACTCTTAGGCTTATACCCTGACGAAATCAAAACTGAAAGAAGCACCTGTACCCCAATGTTCATTGCAGCTCTCTAGACAATAGCTAGAACATGGAAGGAACCTAGATGCCCATCGACAAACGAATGGATCCAAAAGCTCTGGTACATATATACAATGGAATACTACACAGCTGTAAAGAGAAATGCAGAAGAATCAGCCCTAATGAGGTGGCTGGATCTAGAACGTATCCTAAAAAGTGAAGTCAGTCAGAAAGAGAAGGACAAATACAGTATATTAACACATATATATGGAATCTAGTAGGATGGTGATGATGGCACATGCAGTGAAGCGACAGAAAGACAGACATGGACAGTGGACATATGGACATTTTGGGGAAGGAACAGTGGGTGAGAGGCGTAAAGGAAGTAGCATGAAGGCCTGTACTATCATAAGTGAAGAAAATAGCTCTAGTCATTGCTCTGTGAGAAAAGGGGATCCTTCAGGGGTGCTGTGTGATGGTCGGGAGGGGAGGGAAGGATATACATGTGACTAATCTGAGAACATGCATGTCTGTGAACAACAAAACTCTGTAAAAGTTAAAAGTAAAATAAAGGTTTAAAAAAAAAAAAGAAAAAAAAAAGAAAATTAAAAAAAAAAAAAACAACTTACAGTTGTATCATGTCAACAAATTTATATTCACTTTGTAGATCTTTAAATTCTGATACAATCCACAAAGAAAGATAAAATTAGATGTCATAATTTCTCTAAGCAATAGCATCAATAATCTCAATAAAAATAACAGTTCTGTTAAAAACTTAAACATTTTTTCTAAATGCCAGGAATAGTACTAAGCCCCTTTTTTTTTATCTTTTTAAGCAACTGAGTCAACTCAGCACCGGAAAACGAACAACCCAATCAAAAAATGGGAAAAGGACCTAAACAGACACCTCTCCAATGATGACATACAGATGGCCCAAAAACACATGAAACGATGCTCAACTTCACTAATAATTAGAGAAATGGAAATCAAAACTACAATGAGGTATCACCTCACACCCGTCAGAATGGCCATCATCCACAGATCGACAGAAAATAAATGCTGGAGAGGCTGCGGAGAAAAGGGAACACTCCTGCATTGCTGGTGGGAGTGTAAATTGATACAGCCTCTATGGAAGACAGTCTGGAGATTTCTTAAAAAACTAAAAATAGAAGCACCATATGACCCAGCAATCCCACTCTTAGGCTTATACCCTGACGAAATCAAAACTGAAAGAAGCACCTGTACCCCAATGTTCATTGCAGCTCTCTAGACAATAGCTAGAACATGGAAGGAACCTAGATGCCCATCGACAAACGAATGGATCCAAAAGCTCTGGTACATATATACAATGGAATACTACACAGCTGTAAAGAGAAATACAGAAGAATCAACCCTAATGAGGTGGCTGGATCTAGAACGTATCCTAAAAAGTGAAGTCAGTCAGAAAGAGAAGGACAAATACAGTATATTAACACATATATATGGAATCTAGTAGGATGGTGATGATGGCACATGCAGTGAAGCGACAGAAAGACAGACATGGACAGTGGACATATGGACATTTTGGGGAAGGAACAGTGGGTGAGAGGCGTAAAGGAAGTAGCATGAAGGCCTGTACTATCATAAGTGAAGAAAATAGCTCTAGTCATTGCTCTGTGAGAAAAGGGGATCCTTCAGGGGTGCTGTGTGATGGTCGGGAGGGGAGGGAAGGAGGGGATATACATGTGACTAATCTGAGAACATGCATGTCTGTGAACAACAAAACTCTGTAAAAGTTAAAAGTAAAATAAAGGTTTAAAAAAAAAAAAGAAAAAAAAAAGAAAATTAAAAAAAAAAAAAACAACTTACAGTTGTATCATGTCAACAAATTTATATTCACTTTGTAGATCTTTAAATTCTGATACAATCCACAAAGAAAGATAAAATTAGATGTCATAATTTCTCTAAGCAATAGCATCAATAATCTCAATAAAAATAACAGTTCTGTTAAAAACTTAAACATTTTTTCTAAATGCCAGGAATAGTACTAAGCCCTTTACATACAATATACATATAATTCACTTAATTATCATAAATATATTCTTTTTTTAACTTTTATTTTACTTTTAACTTATACAGAGATTTGTTTTTTACAGATATGTATGTTCCCAGATTCGTCATATGTAAATCCCCCCCTTCCCACAACTCCAGACCGTCATACAGCACCCCTGAAGGATTTGCTTTTCTCACAGAGCAATGACTACAGCTATTTTCTTCACTTATGATAGTACAGGTCTTCATGCCATTTCCTTTACACTTCTCACCCACTGTTCATTCCCCACAACATCCGTATGTCCACTGTCCATGTCTGTCTTTCCGTCACTTAACTGCGTGCACCATCATCACCATCTTACTAGATTCCATATATATGTGTTAGTATGTTGTACTTGTCGTTCTCTTTCTCACTGACTTCACTTTTTATGATATGTTCTAGATTCAGCCACCTCATTAGGGCTGATTCTTCTGCATTTCTCTTTACAGCTGTGTAGTATTCCATTGTATATATGTACCAGAGCTTTTGGATCCATTCGTTCGTTGATGGGCATCTAGGTTCCTTCCATGTTCTAGCTATTGTATAGAGATCTGCAATGAACACTGGGGTACAGGTGCTTCTTTTAGATTTGATTTCATCAGGGTATAAGCCTAAGAGTGGAATTGCTGGGTCGTATGGTGCTTCTATTTTTATTTTTTTAAGAAATCTCCAGACTGTCTTCCATAGAGGCTATATAAATCTACATTCCCATCAGCAATGCAAGAAGGTTCCCTTTTCTCCGCACCCTCTCCAGCATTTACTGTCCGTCAATTTGTGGATGATGGCCATTCTGACGGGTGTGAGGTGATATCTCATTGTCATTTTGATTTGTATTTCTCTAATTATAAGCGAAGTTGAGCATCGTTTCATGTGCTTTTGGGCCATCTGTATGTCCTCTTTGGAGAGGTGTCTGTTTAGGTCCTTTTCCCATTTTTTGATTGGGTTGTTCATTTTTCTGGTGCTGAGTTGTCTGAGTTGCTTGTAGGTTTTGGAGATTACTTCTTTGTCTGTTGTTTCATTTGCTATGATTTTCTCCCATTCTGTGGGCTGTCTGTTCAACTTTTCTGTAATTTCTTTTGCTGTACAAAAGCTTTTAAATTTCATGAGGTCCCACATATTCATTTTTGGTTTTAGTTCCACTATTCTAGTAGGTGGGTCAGAGAAGATCTTGCTTTGATTTATGCCCCTTGGGTGTTTTTCCTATATTCTCCTCTAAGAGTTTGATGGTTTCTGGTCTTACATTTAGGTCTTTAATCCATTTTTTAGTTGATCTTTGTGTAAAGAGTCAGGGAATGTTCTAACTTCGTTTTTTTGCATGTAGCTGTCCAATTTTCCCAGCACCACTTGTTGAAGAGGCTGTCTTTCTCCCATTTTATAGTTTTGCCTCCTTTGTCAAAAATAAGGTACTCATAGGTGTGTGGGCCTATCTCTGGGTTCTCCTTCTTGTCCCATTGGTCTATAGTTCTGTTTTTTTGCCAGTATCATACTGTCTTAATGACTGTTGCTTTGTAGTAGAGTCTGAAGTTAGGGAGGCTGATCCCTCCAGCTCCATTCTTCTTCCTCAGGACTGCTTTGGCTATTCGAGGTCTTTTGTGTTTCCATATGAACTGTGTTATTCTTTGGTCTAGTTCTGTGAAAAATGTCAATGGTAGTTTGGTAGGTATTACATTGAATCTGTAGATGATATTTGGTAGTATGTTCATTTTCACAATATTGATTATTCTGATCCAGGAACATGGAATATCTCTTCATCTGTTTAAGTCTTCTTTAATGTCTCTCATGAGTGTCTTGTAATTTTCAGTGTACAGTTCTTTTGTTTCTTTGGGTAGGTATATTCCTAGATATTTGATTCTTTTGGTTGCAATGTTGAAGGGGACTGCCTCTTTGATTTCGTTTTCTGATTTTTCATTGTTTGTGTATAGAAATGCCAGTGATTTTTGTGTGTTGACTTTGTATCCTGCAACTTTGCTGAATTTGCTGATTAGCTCTAATAGCTTTGTAATAGAGTCTTTTGGATTTTCTACGTATAATATTATGTCGTCTGCAAATAGAGAGCATTTGACTTCTTCCTTTCCAATCGGGATTCCTTTTATTCCTTTCTCTTCTCTTAGTGCTGTTGCTGTTCTCTTAGGCCTTCCAGGACTATGTTGAATAAGAGTGGTGAAAGTGGACACCCTTTTCTTGTTCCTGATCTTAGAGGAAATCTTTGAGTCCTTCTTTGAGTTTTTCACCATTGAGGATAATGTTCGCTGTGGGCTTCTCATAGATGGCTTTCACTGTGTTGAGACAGGTTCCTTCTATGCCCATATTTTGAAGAGTTTTTATCATAAATGGATGCTGTACTTTGTCAAAGGCTTTTTCTGCATTTATTGAGATGATCATGTGATTTTTGTCTCTCAATTTGTTGATATGGTGTATCACATTGATTGATTTGCGGATATTGAAGAATCCTTGCATGCCTGGGATGAACCCGACTTGATCGTGATGAATGAGCTTTTTGATGTGTTGCTGAATTCTGTTTGTTAGGATTTTGTTGAGGATTTTGGTGTCTAGATTCATCAGTGAAATTGGCCTATAGTTTTCCTTTTTTTGTGTTGTCTTTGCCTGGCTTTGGTACCAGGGTGATGGTGGCCTCGTAGAATGTGTTTGGAAGTGTTCCTTCCCTTGCAATTTTTTGAAAGAGTTTTAGAAGGACAGGCATTAGCTCTTCTTTAAATGTTTGGTAGAATTCGGCTGTGAAGCCATCTGGTCCTGGGCTTTTATTTTTGGGTAGATTTTTGATCACAAAGTCGAATTCTGAGCTTCTGATTGGGTTGTTCATAGTTTCTAGTTCTTCCTGGTTCAGTCTTGGGAGATTAATCTTCTCTAAGACACTGTCCATTTCTTCCAGGTTGTCCAGCTTGTTGCCATAGAGTTGTTCATAATAGTCTCTTAGAATCCTTCGGATTTCTGCATTATGTGTTGTAATCTCTCCTTTTTCATTTTTGATTCAAGATGTGGTCTATCCTGGAGAATGTTCCATGAGCACTTGAGAAGAACATTATTCTTCTGCTTTTGGATGTAAGGTCCTAAAGATATTCATGAGGTCCATCTCTCCTAGTGTGGCATTTAAGGCTTGTGTTTATTTATTAATTTTCTGTTTGGGTGATCTGTCCATTGGTGTGAGAGGAGTGTTAAAGTCTCCTACTATGTCTGTGTTAATGTCGATGTCTTCTTTTATGTCTGAAAGTGTTTGTCTTATGTATTGGGGTGCTCCTGTGTTGGGTGCATAGATATTTATGATTGTTATGTCTTCCTCTTGGATCTATCCCTTGATCATGAAGTAGTGTCCTGCCTTGTCTCTTATAATCTTCTTTATCTTAGAGGTCCTTCTTTGAGTTTTTCACCATTGAGGATAATGTTCGCTGTGGGCTTCTCATAGATGGCTTTCACTGTGTTGAGACAGGTTCCTTCTATGCCCATATTTTGAAGAGTTTTTATCATAAATGGATGCTGTACTTTGTCAAAGGCTTTTTCTGCATTTATTGAGATGATCATGTGATTTTTGTCTCTCAATTTGTTGATATGGTGTATCACATTGATTGATTTGCGGATATTGAAGAATCCTTGCATGCCTGGGATGAACCCGACTTGATCGTGATGAATGAGCTTTTTGATGTGTTGCTGAATTCTGTTTGTTAGGATTTTGTTGAGGATTTTGGTGTCTAGATTCATCAGTGAAATTGGCCTATAGTTTTCCTTTTTTTGTGTTGTCTTTGCCTGGCTTTGGTACCAGGGTGATGGTGGCCTCGTAGAATGTGTTTGGAAGTGTTCCTTCCCTTGCAATTTTTTGAAAGAGTTTTAGAAGGACAGGCATTAGCTCTTCTTTAAATGTTTGGTAGAATTCGGCTGTGAAGCCATCTGGTCCTGGGCTTTTATTTTTGGGTAGATTTTTGATCACAAAGTCGAATTCTGAGCTTCTGATTGGGTTGTTCATAGTTTCTAGTTCTTCCTGGTTCAGTCTTGGGAGATTAATCTTCTCTAAGACACTGTCCATTTCTTCCAGGTTGTCCAGCTTGTTGCCATAGAGTTGTTCATAATAGTCTCTTAGAATCCTTCGGATTTCTGCATTATGTGTTGTAATCTCTCCTTTTCTTTTTTGATTCAAGATGTGGTCTATCCTGGAGAATGTTCCATGAGCACTTGAGAAGAACATTATTCTTCTGCTTTTGGATGTAAGGTCCTAAAGATATTCATGAGGTCCATCTCTCCTAGTGTGGCATTTAAGGCTTGTGTTTATTTATTAATTTTCTGTTTGGGTGATCTGTCCATTGGTGTGAGAGGAGTGTTAAAGTCTCCTACTATGTCTGTGTTAATGTCGATGTCTTCTTTTATGTCTGAAAGTGTTTGTCTTATGTATTGGGGTGCTCCTGTGTTGGGTGCATAGATATTTATGATTGTTATGTCTTCCTCTTGGATCTATCCCTTGATCATGAAGTAGTGTCCTGCCTTGTCTCTTATAATCTTCTTTATTTTAAGGTCTATTTTGTCTGATATGAGGATTGTGACTCCAGCTTTCTTTTGATTTCCATTTGCATGGAATATCTTTTTCCAGACTCTCACTTTCAGTCTATGAGTGTCACTAGGTCTGAAGTGAGTTTCCTGGAGGCAGCATATGTATAGGTCATGTTTTTGAATCCATTCAGCCACTCTGTGTCTTTTGGCTGGGGCATTTAGTCCATTTACATTCAAAGTAATTATTGATACAAATGATTCTATTGTCATCTTCTTAGATGTTATGATGGGTTTGTTTTGCGGATCTTCTTCTTTTCTTTACTTGTTATCTATATAAGCCCCTTTAACACTTGTTGTAAGGCTGGTTTGGTGTTACTAAATTCTTTTAGTCTTTGCTTACCTGTAAAGCTTTTGATTTCTCCATCAATTTTGAATGAGATCCTTGCAGGGTAGAGGATTCTTGGTTGCAGATTATTCTCTTTTAGCCATTTAAATGTGTCCTGCCATTCCCTTCTGACCTGTAGAGTTTCTGTTGAGAGATCAGCTGTTAAACATATGGGCTTTCCCTTGTATGTCACTAGTTGCTTTTCCCTTGCTGCTTTGAGAATTCTGTCTTTGTGTTTCATTTGTGTTAGCTTCATTAATATGTGTCTTGGTGTGGTTCTTCTCGGGTTGATTCTGTATGGTACTCTTTGTGCTTCTTGGACTTGATTGACTGTTTCTTTTCCCATGTTGGGGATATTTTCAACTATAATCTCTTCAAAAATTTTCTCATAGCTTTCTTTTTTCTTCTTCTTCTGGAACCCCTATAATTCGAATATTGGTGCGTTTGATATTATCCCAGAGGTCTCTGAGGCTATCCTCTGCTCTTTTCATTCTTTGAGCTAGAGTCTGTTTTTCAGCAGTTACTTCCACCATTCTATCTTCCAGCTCACTTATCTGGTCTTCTGTCTCAAGATGTTCTGCTCTTGATTGCTTCCACAGTGTTTTTAAGTTCAGCAATTGAGTTGTTTGTCTCTGTTAGTTTTTTCTAAGTTCTTGTATTTCTTTATTCAGTGTGTTAGTCATGTCTTGTATTTTCTCTAAAATTTTGTTTTCATTGTCTGTGATCATCTTTATTATCATTCTTCTGAAATCCCTTTCAGAAAGTTTGTCCAAATTCTCTTCGTTTATTTGATCTTGTGTGTTTGTAGATTTTTCGTTCACTTGTGTGGTTTTCCTCTGCCATTTCATTGTTATTATTAATTTTTTAACTGACTCTGTTTGGGATTTCCTTTTCCCAGACTTTGAATTACATCTGTTGGTGTTTGCTGTTTGGATGGGGCTTCATATTTGGTATGATGCTGGTGGTTGGTTTATGTCAGGACTTGCATACAAGTGCTTACGTTTGTTGGCGTTCTCACTGTTTATTGCTCTCTAGTGTTAGGCGTTCTCTAGTATTGTAGAGTTTTGGAGTCAGTGCTCCCTCCCTAAAGCCCCTGGGCTTGTTGCCGGACCAGGAAATGCAGATTTCACGGCTGGTTTATTATGGCATTAAATGATATTAAAATATACATATGCGAATGAGAAACAGAAGGTATACCTTTGATAAATGGCAATTAAAATATTATACAAATACCATCTAGCATATTGAATTATACACACAAACACATACAGCTGTAATATAACCCAAACATTCCAACCAAAAATACAGTATAATATGTTAGCACGGCAAATAGAGAAAACCAAGAATGATATCCACCAGTTAACAGCCAAACTAAGTAGAGCACAAACTGGAGAATAATGCTAGAGCAGAGTCCCCATTGGGAATAAGGCAATGAGGACAGAACAGACTAAGAAATATCGTAGGGAAAGGGAAAAAGAGAAAGGGAGGATAGAAGAGAAATATAGAATATATTGCAAAGTTAAATATAGGGAGATACATATTTGTATGCATTAGAGTTTAGTGCTATAGGAAAGGAGCATTAGAGAAAGCAAAGACTTACAGAGGAAGTAGTAGTACAAATAAAAAAATTTAAAATTAAAACAGAGATAAGTATATAGAAAAATACAGAAAAACAAAGCAAAAACAATAAAAACAAACAAACCCCCACAGAACCTTAAAAGGCCAATGGGGAGCAGAAGTTTATACCAAAATAAATTGTGTGGTTTAAAAGGAAATTGTTGTTTTTTTAGATTCTTTTTTCAGTTCACTTTTTTCAAAGTTTTCATTGTCTGTGATCATTTTATACATTCTTCTGAAATCCCTTTCAGAAAGTTTGTCCAAATTCTCTTCGTTTATTTGATCTTGTGTGT
Organism: Tragulus kanchil; assembly: GCA_022376925.1. Taxonomy (NCBI): domain Eukaryota; kingdom Metazoa; phylum Chordata; class Mammalia; order Artiodactyla; family Tragulidae; genus Tragulus; species Tragulus kanchil. The sequence continues at coordinate 56,536,793 of JAIOJX010000004.1, forward strand.
TTGTAGATTTTTCGTTCACTTGTGTGGTTTTCCTCTGCCATTTCATTGTTATTATTAATTTTTTAACTGACTCTGTTTGGGATTTCCTTTTCCCAGACTTTGAATTACATCTGTTGGTGTTTGCTGTTTGGATGGGGCTTCATATTTGGTATGATGCTGGTGGTTGGTTTATGTCAGGACTTGCATACAAGTGCTTACCTTTGTTGGCGTTCTCACTGTTTATTGCTCTCTAGTGTTAGGCGTTCTCTAGTATTGTAGAGTTTTGGAGTCAGTGCTCCCTCCCTAAAGCCCCTGGGCTTGTTGCCGGACCAGGAAATGCAGATTTCACGGCTGGTTTATTATGGCATTAAATGATATTAAAATATACATATGCGAATGAGAAACAGAAGGTATACCTTTGATAAATGGCAATTAAAATATTATACAAATACCATCTAGCATATTGAATTATACACACAAACACATACAGCTGTAATATAACCCAAACATTCCAACCAAAAATACAGTATAATATGTTAGCACGGCAAATAGAGAAAACCAAGAATGATATCCACCAGTTAACAGCCAAACTAAGTAGAGCACAAACTGGAGAATAATGCTAGAGCAGAGTCCCCATTGGGAATAAGGCAATGAGGACAGAACAGACTAAGAAATATCGTAGGGAAAGGGAAAAAGAGAAAGGGAGGATAGAAGAGAAATATAGAATATATTGCAAAGTTAAATATAGGGAGATACATATTTGTATGCATTAGAGTTTAGTGCTATAGGAAAGGAGCATTAGAGAAAGCAAAGACTTACAGAGGAAGTAGTAGTACAAATAAAAAAATTTAAAATTAAAACAGAGATAAGTATATAGAAAAATACAGAAAAACAAAGCAAAAACAATAAAAACAAACAAACCCCCACAGAACCTTAAAAGGCCAATGGGGAGCAGAAGTTTATACCAAAATAAATTGTGTGGTTTAAAAGGAAAAAGAAAAAAAAAAATAGGTAAACTTGAATATATTCAGTCTTACTAATAAGATTAGTAGCTTAAATAGTGTTCAATGGAGACAAATAAACACACCCACACTCACATACCCCCCCCCCCAAAAAAAAAAAACGGCGGCGGGGGGCACTGAGGGGGTTGGAAAAAAGGGAAAAAAAATTGAAAACAAAACCAAACAAAAAAAGCAATAAAAAAGAATAAGAAATAAAATGAAATTTTAAAAATCAGGCATTAACTCCAGCTTCAGACAAAACGTGAAAATAGTGTTTATGTTCTTTTGTCTCTTGCTGACTATTAAGGAATTATCAGTCTTTTTTTTTTTTTTTGCTTCTGGCAGTGGTTGGATCTGAGGACCTCTTTGACTGCTTGTTTATTTTGGCCTATTCCAGAACTAAAAGGCCTGCCCTGGCTGGCCCTGGGAGTTTCTTAATCCTTACTCCAAATCCCTTTTCTCGCTGGGTGAAGCTAAATTCCCTCCCTGTAGTTTGACCAGAAGCCCTGCAGTTTGACCAGCGGCCAAACTACAGCAGGGAAAATGGCGTCTCTCTCACAAAGGATTTATTCCACACTCTCTATGGGAAGCACTTCCACAGTGACCCCGACCCTGCTGCAGGCCACTGTCGACTCCCGCCACCGCGGGAGAGGTCAAATTACTCAGAGGTGAGTCTGGCTCAGTCCCATGCAGGATCGCTATTCCCCTCTCCTGGATCACAGTGTGCACAGTTTCCAGCCCTACTCGGCAGCTCTATGATCCGGTTAATGCTAACCTCCTTCAAAGGGAACTGAGTGGCGTCCTTCTGAGGACTGCTCAAGGGCAATTAAGAGAAAGAAGACTTAGAATATAGAATATATTGAAAAGAAAAAGGAATTTGTATGCATTAGAGTTTAGTGCTATAGGAAAGGAGCATTAGAGAAAGCAAAGACTTACAGAGGAAGTAGTAGTACAAATAAAAAAATTTAAAATTAAAACAGAGATAAGTATATAGAAAAATACAGAAAAACAAAGCAAAAACAATAAAAACAAACAAACCCCCACAGAACCTTAAAAGGCCAATGGGGAGCAGAAGTTTATACCAAAATAAATTGTGTGGTTTAAAAGGAAAAAGAAAAAAAAAAATAGGTAAACTTGAATATATTCAGTCTTACTAATAAGATTAGTAGCTTAAATAGTGTTCAATGGAGACAAATAAACACACCCACACTCACATACCCCCCCCCAAAAAAAAAAAAACGGCGGCGGGGGGCACTGAGGGGGTTGGAAAAAAGGGAAAAAAAATTGAAAACAAAACCAAACAAAAAAAGCAATAAAAAAGAATAAGAAATAAAATGAAATTTTAAAAATCAGGCATTAACTCCAGCTTCAGACAAAACGTGAAAATAGTGTTTATGTTCTTTTGTCTCTTGCTGACTATTAAGGAATTATCAGTCTTTTTTTTTTTTTTTGCTTCTGGCAGTGGTTGGATCTGAGGACCTCTTTGACTGCTTGTTTATTTTGGCCTATTCCAGAACTAAAAGGCCTGCCCTGGCTGGCCCTGGGAGTTTCTTAATCCTTACTCCAAATCCCTTTTCTCGCTGGGTGAAGCTAAATTCCCTCCCTGTAGTTTGACCAGAAGCCCTGCAGTTTGACCAGCGGCCAAACTACAGCAGGGAAAATGGCGTCTCTCTCACAAAGGATTTATTCCACACTCTCTATGGGAAGCACTTCCACAGTGACCCCGACCCTGCTGCAGGCCACTGTCGACTCCCGCCACCGCGGGAGAGGTCAAATTACTCAGAGGTGAGTCTGGCTCAGTCCCATGCAGGATCGCTATTCCCCTCTCCTGGATCACAGTGTGCACAGTTTCCAGCCCTACTCGGCAGCTCTATGATCCGGTTAATGCTAACCTCCTTCAAAGGGAACTGAGTGGCGTCCTTCTGAGGACTGCTCAAGGGCACTTCTAGCTCAAGGGGGCACTTGGGCCCTCCAAAGCAGGTCTGGCTCAGTCCCTTGTGGGCGTCACCGCTCCTTTCTCAGGTCTTGATCTGCAACGGGCTTTGCTCCGTTGACCCACCTGGCCTCTCTGGTGGGTATGAGGTTTGACTTTTAAAAGCGCGAATGTGCCCTTCCTACCATCTTGTTGCGACTTCTTAGTTCTTTGATGTGCGGTATCTTTTTGTGATCAGATCCAACCTCCTCCTGTCGACGGTTTTTCAGGAACTCATTGCCTATTCTTATTCTATTATTATATTGCATTCAGAGGAGAAGATTTTTAGATTATAAAAGTTATTCTATTTGTGAAAGTTCTCAAAGGTGACAGAGCGAGCTAAGAGCTACATTCAACTGCCAACCCATGGACTTGGGTTAAAATAAAATGCCACAACTAAGTATCAGCAAATGTCTGATGGCTATTTCATAGTTATCTTAAATACTGTAACTGAAACACAATAGATTAAATATTTAAGATGACTTCCCTACTTATTTTTATGTTACATTTATATATGTATGCAATATCATACCCATCAAGTTAACACAGTAATCATAATTATCCCTACCCATTCTTTTAACCATTAATATTTAATTATATTTTTGAAGAGCTTGCAGTTGTTTTCCATTAAGTCTCATTTATGCAACTGATCTGAAAAATGATTAAGCTTAACATATTTTTTTATACCCAGAGTTTGAAACAATCATTATTTACCTTTATAAACTTTCAGTGATAGGGATTGACGATTTATTTGCTCGAATTAAGAATATCTTCTGGGTATATAATTTTTTGAAACCTTACAAACATAAATCAAGATGTGGTTAATATTGTCCTTAAAAATTGCTATGTATTAATAATACTTGTAATTGTTAACTGAGTTTTCTGACTTTTTTTCCATAACAAGTTAATCAGTGTATTGTTTCTATTGCAGCAACTGCAACCACTTCTGGCTAATTTAAACAGAAAAATAAATTCATTGGATGAATATAGAACTGTCCACAGTCAAAGAGAAAGGAGAAAAGCTAAGCAGATACCAGAAACAATGACTCTGGGAATTAGGAATCTGACACAAGTGGGTAGTATTTTCATGGCAATGTTGCATAATTTAATTATTTTAAAAAATATTTATTTATTATTTTTGCGTCTGCTGTGTCTTTGTTGCTGCATGGGCTTTTCCCATGCTGCAGCAAGCAGGGACTATTCTCTAGTTGTGATGCACAGGTTTCTCATTGCAGTGGTTTCTCTTGTTGCAGAGCACAAGCAACAAGAGGACTTCACTAGTTGGGCTTCACTATTTGTGGCACACGGTTTCAGAAGTTTTGACTCTCAGGCTCTAGAGTATAGGCTCAATAGTTGTGGCCCATGGGTCTAGTTGCTCCGTGGTATGTGGGATCCCCCCAGATATGGGATTGACCCTGTGTCCCCAGAAGAGGATTCTTTACCACTCAGCCATTAGGGAAGCCCAGACAAATCAACAGATGGCCATTAAACTAGAACCACTAATTATTATTTTAATCATTAACTCTCTGAGTAAATAACTTCCAAATTTAAAATTATGAATATTATCTATTTTAAAACATATTTCTTTTCTGTATGAATGTATTTTTGGTCCTAAATTTCCAATGGTTAATCGTTATCAACCATTGAGATTTAACTACATGTAATTCAAGATTCATTATTCACCTTTTTTTTTTTTTACTTGCTTCATTTCCTCTGTAATGAGGTCTCCTCTCAGAATTATTTAAATTGTGACTACAATACTTTTTCAAGTACTTTCCTAAGACAGAATATGCAGGCATCACTGCCTAAACCTTTTAATTTGGATAGCTGAATAACAGTCTGGCTGAATATAGGATAGGGTTACAGTATTACTTTCTTTATAGCTTGTACTTAGTGTTGCTTTTTTCTTATAGTTTCCACTGTTAACAAAAAAGAAATCTAATTTCAAGGTGTTTTCTTCTTCCTATATATATTTATTTTTGCTGAACAGCTTGTGAAAATGTCTCTATACAACTTGACTTTTCCTCATGTTTTGTATCAATCATTTAAATGAACTCCAAAATTATATAGATTGTACATGATCAAGCAGTCAAAAAAAAAAAAAAACACTTTTCTTGAATAATAAAGACATCATTGCTTCATCCCCATGACAACTCGAGCAGTGCTATATGAAGAGGGTATTAAAACATTGCCATATTTCAAATAACAGATTTAGATAAATGTTATTACATCTACCATTTCCAATAGATGATTATGCTTTACAACTCTCTTTAATTGATTCACAGAATTTCCTCAAAAATAAGTGAGTTCTGGTATTTAAATGTCTGAGATATACTAAAAAATTGGATGCCTTCCTGCTTCTTCATTGGCTTATGCTGAGACTGTTTTCTTTCATGTTTCAGCATGAAATACAAAAAAATCTGACTCAAATAAAGTATCTATGCCAGTCTCAAATTCTCTGTCATACAGTCCTAATGCTTATTTATACACAAGTATTTCCACAAAGTAAATGGCACATGAGGTACCAGAATTTATGCCACACTTGCCTTCCCTTTTCTCTAAGACTGGAAATGTCACTTAAGAACATGCATAACATATTGTGCTCCACAAGAACCATCATAATTCAGCATTTCCACCCACTTCTGTGGGTATCCTAGTTACTGTTGTTGCTGTTTAGTTGTCTGTCTGATTCTTTTGCAACTCCATGAACTGTAGCCCACAAGGCTCCTCTGTCCATGGGATTTCCCAAGCAAGAACACTGGAGTGGGCTGTGATTTCCTTCTCCAGGGAATCTTCCTGACCCAGGGATTAACCCCTTGTCTTCTGCATTGGCAGATGGCTCCTTTACCACTGAACCACCAGAGAAGCCCTTTCCTACGTATAAGTGAGTTTATAAAGTTGAAGACGTTATTTCTCAATTCCACTGGGTCTTCTGTATGTTTATATAGTTTCTGTCAATACGATCTATTCTTCTAGAGCTGGAAGAAGTCTGTGATCAAAACTGTTCCTGAGTCAGCTGGCGAACAAGGCTGGCTAAGAGCATTGGCAATGGAGAGTCTCCATGCTCCAGGTCTCGTCACCAGCTCATTGAGCCTGTGGCAGTTGTGGTGGCTGGAGTAGTAACAGCAGGGGCAGTTTCCTCTTGCTTTGTTACTACAGCGTTGACATTGAAACCAATTGACGCTTACTTCTCAAGCAAGTCTAGTGATATTGTAAGGCTTAATTATTGTCACTTTTATTGATACTCCCGGAGTAGTTTTTATTTCTGGAAAGATGCATAATGTATCTGTGGTCAAAATGCCATGTCTGCAGGGTGTGTGTGTGTGTTTGGACTCTGCCAACACTGGGATTATATCCCCCATTTCCTACGTACTGGTGGAGCCTTAGCTTACTAAACCTACAATGTTTATCATGCCATATTATTGTAAGGATGAAATGTGGAATATATGTAAAACACCTGCACAAATCACAGCAGTAAACAAACTGTGTCAGGTAGCAGGGGAACAGTTACTGCCCCAATACGAGATTTGTAATTATATACTTCTTTGATTAGTTTCTCCTTTTTCCATAAAATTATATTTTGTTGTTTACATATTTTACTCACTCTACTGGCACTCAGTAAAATGGATTCATTGAAAAAACAATATAAAAGCAAAAACAGATGCGTGATTTTCATAAGTTTCAGAATATCACTATGACAGGTAATAAATAAACAGAGTAAGCCAGAAAATGTACTTAGTAACTAAACAGAATTTTGTTTATGTGTGAACAAATGGCTTGTGTAGCTAAAGAATTAACTACATTCAACTTAGATGTAATAATTGAAATGAATATGCATTGAATTTCATGGAAATCAGCCTACTTTTAGGAAAAATGTTTTCATTTTAGTAAGACAGAAGCTAATCAAGGCCTTGGTGCTGTTCTGAGTAAATTAAAACAAATCAAATATTCATTTTTTGTAAATATGCTGTTAGTTTGAAAAGCATCTATTCTTCTAGAGCTGGATTAGAGACCACTGAACCACCAGAGAAGCCCTTTCCTACGTATAAGTGAGTTTATAAAGTTGAAGACGTTATTTCTCAATTCCACTGGGTCTTCTGTATGTTTATATAGTTTCTGTCAATACGATCTATTCTTCTAGAGCTGGAAGAAGTCTGTGATCAAAACTGTTCCTGAGTCAGCTGGCGAACAAGGCTGGCTAAGAGCATTGGCAATGGAGAGTCTCCATGCTCCAGGTCTCGTCACCAGCTCATTGAGCCTGTGGCAGTTGTGGTGGCTGGAGTAGTAACAGCAGGGGCAGTTTCCTCTTGCTTTGTTACTACAGCGTTGACATTGAAACCAATTGACGCTTACTTCTCAAGCAAGTCTAGTGATATTGTAAGGCTTAATTATTGTCACTTTTATTGATACTCCCGGAGTAGTTTTTATTTCTGGAAAGATGCATAATGTATCTGTGGTCAAAATGCCATGTCTGCAGGGTGTGTGTGTGTGTTTGGACTCTGCCAACACTGGGATTATATCCCCCATTTCCTACGTACTGGTGGAGCCTTAGCTTACTAAACCTACAATGTTTATCATGCCATATTATTGTAAGGATGAAATGTGGAATATATGTAAAACACCTGCACAAATCACAGCAGTAAACAAACTGTGTCAGGTAGCAGGGGAACAGTTACTGCCCCAATACGAGATTTGTAATTATATACTTCTTTGATTAGTTTCTCCTTTTTCCATAAAATTATATTTTGTTGTTTACATATTTTACTCACTCTACTGGCACTCAGTAAAATGGATTCATTGAAAAAACAATATAAAAGCAAAAACAGATGCGTGATTTTCATAAGTTTCAGAATATCACTATGACAGGTAATAAATAAACAGAGTAAGCCAGAAAATGTACTTAGTAACTAAACAGAATTTTGTTTATGTGTGAACAAATGGCTTGTGTAGCTAAAGAATTAACTACATTCAACTTAGATGTAATAATTGAAATGAATATGCATTGAATTTCATGGAAATCAGCCTACTTTTAGGAAAAATGTTTTCATTTTAGTAAGACAGAAGCTAATCAAGGCCTTGGTGCTGTTCTGAGTAAATTAAAACAAATCAAATATTCATTTTTTGTAAATATGCTGTTAGTTTGAAAAGTTCCCAGATTTTGTTTCAATTTTAACAAATTTATCCATTAGAAAACTATTTCCCTCTATTTGTGTAATTTCCACTTACTTCATTTTCTCTAAAGAGTTTGAAAAAAAATCTGCATGAATTAAATTTCTTTGAATTGATTTTACTACAAGCATACCATACTTTACAAAAAGCTTTACCTGTTATTTTAAACATTTTTCTTTAGATAAAAGACCAAACAAATGAAAACAAGATGATAACTTAAAAATTCATTTTATACCTTTCAGAGAATCTACTTTCCTAATCATACTAAAAGATAATTTAATGATGACCTGAACGATGCAATTCTTAAAATATTAGTTTCTCTTATGACTCACTATATCCATAAATATAAACAAAAAATAACTGAATAAAGGATAACATATGGCTTCAACTCACAATTAATTTAATTCTTCCAATAAATATTTTCAAATATTGGGATTATGACAGTTTACTAAAGTTGTAGGCATGCAATCTTGGACGTACAATTTTATTCACAGATTAAGATTCATAAAGTTTGAAAATTTTGGTTTTAACAATTTTGTTAATTCTATTAAAGTGTTCTTTTTTAATGTTAATTCCTCACTGATAAAATCATTTTAAGTAACTTTCAGAACCTTTGATGCTAATCTCAATTTTCCACACATTTTTCACATTTTCAACAAGGTTTAATGCTCAAAATTCTAGATGATACGTACTGATGTTTAAAGTATCATTTAACATTATCATGCTATAAAAACTGAAAGAAGAATTCAAATATAAAAAAAACTACCATTTCAACTAATAGGATCCTATGGAAATTCAGATAGTAGGGAATGTGGCCTTATTAATACTGAACAAAAGAAGACGATGAAACTTGGTCTTGTGGATATGCATAATGTAAGCAGGTGTGTGGGGTGAACAAACAAACTGTCCAATTTGACATACAACTTCAAATGTAGTTACTTGGTCTTCGTTAATTTAGCAACAGACTGAAGTTTCAGTTAGTCTGGTAATCTCACAGAAGCTTTGTGTCATGAGGGTGATATCATTTAGCCACTAGCAACTATTCACTATTTTACAGAGATCTTCAATTTAAATTAGTCTTAAAAAACATTAAGAAATTGATGGAAACTGCCATTGTGAAAAGGGGATTAGGGACAATTTGCATCTCTTAACGCAGCAAAAGTTAGAGAATACAAGCTCTCCAGTCAGTTTGAGTATGAATATTTGTTTATTTGAATTCTAGTTTTTCAGAGATTTTATCATTTTCCTTCTGTGGTTACATTTATACTGCTTTTGTTTTTTCATCTTATTTCCCTGAGAGAGAAAGCAGGAGAAGTGATACATTTGTCCAAGACTTTTTCTTTTTTTTTTAAACATTTTTGGGTTTTGGCCACTTCTATTGGTCTTTAATTTATTTGTTCTCATCCATCCTTGTTTTTTGGTCTGTGTGAGCCTCCCACTGCAGTGGCCTCTCTCTTGCAGAGCACTGGCTCTGGACTCATGTGCTCCAGAGCTCTGGTTCAGTAGTTGGACACATAGGTCCAGCTGCTCTGCAGCACGTGGGATCTTCCCAGGCCAAGGATTGATCCAGAGCCCCTTGCAATGCAAGGTGGTGTCCTTACCCACTAGACCACCAGGGAAGCCCCTGTCCAAGATCTTTGTACAGAGTGAAATAGAAATTGGTTTGGAATAAGAAGAAAGTGTTCTCAGAATTTATTTTATCAGGCAGCTAAGGAAGCTTCTCCAAACAACTGATCCCAGCATTACAGCCCACACATATTTCTAGACTGGTGTGCATCACATTGATTCCGATGACCAGGTTTTTGTCTTGAGGTTACTCTTGACTTCATCCTTATTTTGAATCCTCCAAGATGAGGATCAAGTCAAGAGTAATAAAGGGGTGCTTTACAGAGGCTACTAATTATCTAAAAGAAAAAATTTCTTTGAGTTGATCAAATTTTACAACATATAGGGCTTAATAAAAACCATCAAAGCGGGCTTCCCTGGTGGTCCAGTGGGTGAAAACACCGCCTTGCAGTGCAAGGGCCGCTGGTTTGATCCCTGGTCTGGGAAGATCCCACGTGCTGAGGAGTGGCTGGACCGATGTGTCCAATTACCGAGCCAGAGCTCTGGGGCGCATGCGCCCTGAGCTGGTGCCTGCAACACAAGGCCACCACGATGGGAGGCCCACACAGGCCAAAGAACAAAGATAAATAAATGAAAGATCGATAGAAATGGCCAAAAAAAAAAAAAAAAAAAAAAAAAATCAAAGCTAAGCACCTCTTTTAACTCACGTTTTCCAGAAACTTGTTTTTTTCCTGAGCAGAACAACAGAGAGTAAAGATCTATCTCACGTATGTTATTCCTGTACCTGGTCAAGAAACAATGAAAATATCTTACATACTTTATTCTTCTCCTTAGGAAGGGGAAAGAGAGAAGAGAAGAGAGAAAGAGGAGGAAGGAAAGAAATAAACAAAGGACAACAGAGGAGTGCTGAAGAAAATCTCTCTTTGAAAAAATGCACAATGAGAAAATGTTGTTGTTGTTTACTTCCTAAGTCGTGCCCAACTCTTGTGATTCATTTGCCTAGATACCATAGATTTTGATAAATTAAAAGATTAGCTTCTTTTTTTCTAGTACATTCTTCTTAAAGAAGAAACGTGTGAAAATAAGGAACATATTTTAAAATATTTACAGTTAACTTTGTTATACTTTGTAGTATATATAAATTTTCTTTTATTATTTTTATGGAAAATCCTTTTTTATACAAAGTGTTAAAATCAGTAATATGGAAGTTAGGATTACTGAGTCTTTTCTTAATTTTCTATTTATTGAAAGTCTAATTGAACATTTTAAAGTACATGTTGCATTGCTAGTGCTAGTGCTAAGTTGTTTCAATCTTGTCTCTTTGTGACCCCATGGAGTATAGCCCACCAGGCTCCTCCATCCATGGAATTCCCTAGGCAAGAATACTGGAGAAGGTTTCCATTTCCTCCTTCAGGAGATCTTTTCAATTCAGGTATCAAACCTGAGTCTCTTAAGGCTCCAGCACCGGCACATGGGTTCTTTACCACTAATAGCACTGTTCAGTCATGTTTGACTCTTTGTTACGCCATGAACCGTAGCCTGCCCAGCTCCTCTGACATGCTGCGTTGCATTGCATTGCTGGGCAAAATTCATGCTAATCTGAGCTAATATCAGCTTCCATATACTTTGTTTTTTCTTTTTCTGCTTAGAATCATTATTTCAGGATAGTTCAGTTTGAGTTTCTCTCTGGCAGTTTAATATGTGGACTTATATTAGATATGCATAGTCACAACTGGGCATGTAAAGACAGTTTCACATTACTATCAATGACACTGGAGACATCAGCTTATAGGTACAGACAGCTTGTATCCCATAGTTGTAAATGTGTATGTGCTTCTAAAAAATAACCTATTGTTTTATCACCCTTTTACTTAAATTGTGATTTTTCTTTTTACTTAGTGAAAATAATTAAAGTTCATTAAAAAGAACAATGCATAAAAATAAGAATAAACAAATAATTCAAAGGCCTGATGCTCATAACAAAAGGGATTGTTGTTTGGCTATCAATTTGTTAGATTTACAAAATTCATGAGCTAGCAAGACGAAATGCTTTCTTCTTGTTGAAATATCTCAAATAGGAGTAAGTACAAAGAATGTCAGAAGAAAACAGACACAAGAACAAATTCATTGTACTAACTGAGTTAGTAATATCATATTGCTTGGTAGTTTACTCACTAAGTCACATACTGTTAAGCCACCAAAGAAGTCCATTGTTTAGTTGCTAAGTAATGTCCAACTCTTTTGCGACCCTATGGACTGGAGCCAGCCACATTTCTCTGGCCATGGGATTCTCTAGGCAAGAATACTGGAGTGGGTTGCCATTTTTTCTTCCAGGGGATCTTCCCGACCCAGGGATTGAACCCATGTCTCCTGCATTGGCAGGTGGATTCTTTACCAGTGAGTCACCTGGGATCCCTTTCATTTTTCTTTAGGAAAAACAAAGATAAGACAGTAAATCAAAAAAAGCACTTAATCATTATTGGTCCTAAAGAAGGGAGTAATAATATATGGAAAACTCCTAAAGGAAAATACCAAGAGAATACAAACCATTCTGAGAACTGCAATCATAGGATATCTAATACAAAAACTGATTACACTAAAGAAGTACAAGATGTTGAAAGAAGCCAAAATAATAGTACTCCTTAATTCGTTCATTGCATTGCTGTCAGGTATTTAGATTCAGTTTGAGTTTCTCATCTGAGCTAATATCAGCTTCCATATACTTTGTTTTTCTCTTCTGCTTAGAATCATTATTTCAGGATAGTTCAGTTTGAGTTTCTCTCTGGCAGTTTAATATGTGGACTTATATTAGATATGCATAGTCACAACTGGGCATGTAAAGACAGTTTCACATTACTATCAATGACACTGGAGACATCAGCTTATAGGTACAGACAGCTTGTATCCCATAGTTGTAAATGTGTATGTGCTTCTAAAAAATAACCTATTGTTTTATCACCCTTTTACTTAAATTGTGATTTTTTTTTTTACTTAGTGAAAATAATTAAAGTTCATTAAAAAGAACAATGCATAAAAATAAGAATAAACAAATAATTCAAAGGCCTGATGCTCATAACAAAAGGGATTGTTGTTTGGCTATCAATTTGTTAGATTTACAAAATTCATGAGCTAGCAAGACGAAATGCTTTCTTCTTGTTGAAATATCTCAAATAGGAGTAAGTACAAAGAATGTCAGAAGAAAACAGACACAAGAACAAATTCATTGTACTAACTGAGTTAGTAATATCATATTGCTTGGTAGTTTACTCACTAAGTCACATACTGTTAAGCCACCAAAGAAGTCCATTGTTTAGTTGCTAAGTAATGTCCAACTCTTTTGCGACCCTATGGACTGGAGCCAGCCACATTTCTCTGGCCATGGGATTCTCTAGGCAAGAATACTGGAGTGGGTTGCCATTTTTTCTTCCAGGGGATCTTCCCGACCCAGGGATTGAACCCATGTCTCCTGCATTGGCAGGTGGATTCTTTACCAGTGAGTCACCTGGGATCCCTTTCATTTTTCTTTAGGAAAAACAAAGATAAGACAGTAAATCAAAAAAAGCACTTAATCATTATTGGTCCTAAAGAAGGGAGTAATAATATATGGAAAACTCCTAAAGGAAAATACCAAGAGAATACAAACCATTCTGAGAACTGCAATCATAGGATATCTAATACAAAAAACTGATTACACGGGTGATGGAGGAAATAAGAAGTCACACAAAGAATGTTGAAAGAAGCCAAAGATAAAAACTAGCCTCAAATACCACTTTGAGGCTGGAGGAGCAGAATACCTAGTATGTAAACTGTATCAATATCAACATTTTTTTTTTAACATTTACTTATTATGTTTGGCTGTTCTGAATCTTAGTTCGAACTCTTTTTGTGCTATTTGGTTGCCTCACAGAATATGAAATCTTATCCCTGACCAGGGTTCAAACCCACATCCCTTGCATTGGAAGGCAGATTCTTAACCACCAAGGAATTTCCCTCAATGTCAACATTCTGATTGTGGTATTTTACAACAGGTTCTGGAAGCATTTTGGAGAAACTGGGTTGGGTCAAGAGTACATAGGATCTGTCAGTATTTCTTACAACTGCATATGACTCCACAATTATTTCTCAACAAAAAATTCAATCTTTAAATATATTAAATAATAAAGGGAAAGAAATTATTTCTGAATCATGAGTTGTAAACAGGTAATTAAATTAGCCATACATATTTTAATAAACTGATTTGGCCTTTGTGACCAGGAACTCATTCCAAACTTCATTTTCAGAAAAAAATAATTGCTATGAAACACAAACAATTAATAATTCTATTTCTGCCCATCTACCCCCTCAACTCCACATATGTAAAGAACACAGAAATCAGTGATGAGGCTGATAACTAGGCTTGGCTAAACTGTATGGAGCATGGACTAAACATTAATTAGTAGCAGATATCACTGTTTAACAAAACACATTTGTCACTGAACTATAGGACCCTCCATTGTTTAGTTGCTAAGTAATGTCCAGCTCTTTTGCGACCCTATGGACTGGAGCCAGCCACATTTCTCTGGCCATGGGATTCTCTAGGCAAGAATACTGGAGTGGGTTGCCATTTTTTCTTCCAGGGGATCTTCCCGACCCAGGGATTGAACCCATGTCTCCTGCATTGGCAGGTGGATTCTTTACCAGTGAGTCACCTGGGATCCCTTTCATTTTTCTTTAGGAAAAACAAAGATAAGACAGTAAATCAAAAAAAGCACTTAATCATTATTGGTCCTAAAGAAGGGAGTAATAATATATGGAAAACTCCTAAAGGAAAATACCAAGAGAATACAAACCATTCTGAGAACTGCAATCATAGGATATCTAATACAAAAAACTGATTACACGGGTGATGGAGGAAATAAGAAGTCACACAAAGAATGTTGAAAGAAGCCAAAGATAAAAACTAGCCTCAAATACCACTTTGAGGCTGGAGGAGCAGAATACCTAGTATGTAAACTGTATCAATATCAACATTTTTTTTTTAACATTTACTTATTATGTTTGGCTGTTCTGAATCTTAGTTCGAACTCTTTTTGTGCTATTTGGTTGCCTCACAGAATATGAAATCTTATCCCTGACCAGGGTTCAAACCCACATCCCTTGCATTGGAAGGCAGATTCTTAACCACCAAGGAATTTCCCTCAATGTCAACATTCTGATTGTGGTATTTTACAACAGGTTCTGGAAGCATTTTGGAGAAACTGGGTTGGGTCAAGAGTACATAGGATCTGTCAGTATTTCTTACAACTGCATATGACTCCACAATTATTTCTCAACAAAAAATTCAATCTTTAAATATATTAAATAATAAAGGGAAAGAAATTATTTCTGAATCATGAGTTGTAAACAGGTAATTAAATTAGCCATACATATTTTAATAAACTGATTTGGCCTTTGTGACCAGGAACTCATTCCAAACTTCATTTTCAGAAAAAAATAATTGCTATGAAACACAAACAATTAATAATTCTATTTCTGCCCATCTACCCCCTCAACTCCACATATGTAAAGAACACAGAAATCAGTGATGAGGCTGATAACTAGGCTTGGCTAAACTGTATGGAGCATGGACTAAACATTAATTAGTAGCAGATATCACTGTTTAAAAACACACGACTTTGTCATAGGCTATATAAATTTTTTAGTTGTTAAAATCACTCTGATGGCTTTGGAATGGGTCAGTTTGGCTAGACTGAACTCCATTTCATAGAATCCATTTCTTCTATGTTTCCATTTGTGGGGTGGAGCGACAAGACACTCCTGCTAGATGTGGAGAACAGAGGGAACACTGACAATTGTATAGAGTCCATATGTGTGCGCGTATATGTGACGAGAGCATAGGGAACAGTAACTATTGTATACTGCGTCCATACATGTGCACACACATGTGAATACAAGTCGTATATATACTGATTCACTCTGATGTGAAGCAGCAGTGGATCCGCACTTGCCCCATCTTATCCTGATCTTCTTTCAGTTTAACTTCCTGGACCAGGGGTGGGTTTAGTCTTGCAGTGAAGGGCCTTGGAGAAGGACACTGATGTCTTCCAGATAATCTTGCCACCAAGGTCAAAGGCAATCATAATGGGCACAGATTATAATCCACCCCTTTATATCTAATGCCTGACCATCTGAGTTGCAGCTGGTGCAATAATAATAAAAATAAAGTACACAATAAATGTAACGCGCTGAGTCATCCTGACACCACCCCTCCTACCATGTTCTGTGGAACAATTGTCTTCCATGAAACCAGTCCCCTTTACCAAGAAATGCTGGAGACTATAGGCTTATGGGTATCAGCCCAATGACCTTCCTTCTTCATGTCTGTCTTATGTATTTCAAGCTTCAGTATCTAACACTGCAACAACAGCCCACAAATACAGAAAGCAATTCTCTAACAAATCCCTACTGATCTGTGACTGATGCAATCATGATTATACAGTGAAATTTTCAGTAATTATTACTTTTTATAAATTTGCTTTAGAAAGATCTAAGTATATATTTGGCATGTCATCAATGACTGAGACATAGCACTCCTTTACTAATAATGATTTATCCTTAAGTAATTGAAATACGTAGAGAGGTTACAAAATAAGCACTTAAGGCATTGGAAATATCTGTAGTTTGAATGCAAGCTGGAAATCATTCTGTAATTTTATTATTCATATATGCAATGACTTCATTTGAAGATACGAGCTAAATTTAATGAAAAGAATAATTTAGTACTTGCAGAGTATAACAAGAAGTTGATTGTGTTTTAAATATACAAGCCATTACAATATTAAAAAGATGCCAATTCTGTATTTATGAAACTCATTGACAAACTAAAAAAATTATTTTGAAAAGCTTACAGGTAGAACTTCAAGGGAAGATTTGCTTCATAGGATTTCTAAAATTTCAAAATAGACATCAACTATCCCTTGCTTTTTTTTTTACCTTGCTCTGAGCCACCATCTAAAAATGTGAATCATAAATTGAGAATCATAAACAATGCATAACTCGAACATGGAAAAAATTAAACTGGAGTTCTGCCAGAGTTCTGCATATTTGGTGCATCAATAATTCTGTCTTCTCTCTGAGACCAATATTGTAACAGTTTCACCTTCAGACAGTGGGCGAAGCTTTGACGTTACTTAGTAATCCACACATGAAGTTTGGACTGAATTTCAAATGACTGGTGACAAAACATACAGAGTCAAATATTAACTTTGCTGCAGCTGTATACCTGGAAGCAAACGGCCTTTTATTGTGGGTTCTGCTTCATTGTGTGATCACAAGAGTCACACTTTGCTTATATTTTCAATAATATTTGATTGATCAAAGGAATAGCTAACGTTTGTTTCAAACTTCCTGGAAAGACTGACACATGATTTATCAATACTCAACCAAACTATTCAGAACACTGCTCACAGTACATAGGAACATCTAAACTGTTCGTGTATAATTAAATTGTTTCCTTACCTTTCACTCTAAAACGTTATGACCACTTGTTTCTCCAGTTTCAAAGTGTGATTTCTTCATTTTAAAATTATGTCCGTTTGAAAAGGCTATAGTGTACTACAAGACAATGACACCTTCAATGGCAGGGCCCCACATTTGTTATTTTTGAATCTTTAGAAGGTCGTACATAATATGGGTTTAAAAGCAGCTGTGCAGTGATAGAACAACATGGAAGAACAAATAAGCAAGATTAGCAGTTTCTCTGATAACCCAGAAATTAACCCCTCATTCTCTGAAATCTCTGGTAACTCCTTTATGGTATTTTTGTGTGTATGAACAAATTTAACTCTTACAGGAGCTTCCGTTCGCCTACTGTTTAGGGTGCCGGTACATATAAAATGCATATGTATTTATGTTTAATATGCTCTCCAAGATAAATCTCCCAAGTCTCTTGACATTCTTGGATTCTTTCATACTACAGTCTGTGTTTTTTTTTTTTTTTTATCCTTGTTACTACACTCTGGGAATACTCTCTCTGTATATAGCTAAATCTGTCCTCAGGAAACTTATATGCTAGTCAAATATATTGGAAAATGTGGCCTAATTATACTTAATTATTAGTAAATTTGACTGTATTGATACAAAAGGACTAGAAATAATATAACTAACTTGGCAGCACATAGAAGTTTTGCACAGACAAGTAATTATTACACTGGACAAAAAGTCACAAACACATTTAAAAAGTCTTATAGACTAGATTTTGGTAAATTTTGATGGTAATACTTTTAAAAAGCTAAGAAAATATTTAATTCATAAAGATCATCTTGGGGTACTGTTCAGTTGTAGATTCTGATTCAGCAGGTCTGAGGTAGGCATTCTATATTTTTAAAACTAGGTGACGCATTGCTCATCTTTTGACTACTCATAGTATCAACATCCTAAAATATCAGTTTTATTTCAATGTAGTCAAATGTGTTTTAATTTGTTTCAAAATGCAAACAAAAAATCTATCCTTAATTTCTTTTATACTGTATATAAATACAAATATATCTTAAATTATATCTATATATCTAATATATCTATCAGATACATCTAATAGATGTTACTAACATAATGTTTAATTATCTAATATATTACAGATATACGTATGTCTCCAACAAAACAATTTTAATTTTAATGTCAGTAGAAATAATATGCATAACCAAACGCTCAATGTTAGAGTCAATTGTGGATTCACATTTCTTTACTCAGTTTTCACCTTTGCCATACTTGGTTTTTTATAACATTGTGTTTTACGTGTCTTAGTTTAGGTACTTCAATAAGGCACCCTTAAGTACAAAAATAGATAAAAGATAGTCTTGTATCAGTCCCTCTGGCAAAAGCTTTCTGGAAATATACTAGAAATGTACTTATAATAATCTGTTGAGTGTCACGGTGATGCAATATGGAAATGTTAATAGCTTAGAGTTCTGTAGATTATCTTTTCTTCAGTTATGCATTCATTTCTTGTGATTTTTATTTCCTTTGTGGTGTCTCCCACAAACCCAATAGTAATAATAATTCATGGCTCTGTAAGAAACCAGAGCTCCACCTAGAGGTAGAGTCCCAGGCTTATATGCTAGTCAAATATATTGGAAAATGTGGCCTAATTATACTTAATTATTAGTAAATTTGACTGTATTGATACAAAAGGACTAGAAATAATATAACTAACTTGGCAGCACATAGAAGTTTTGCACAGACAAGTAATTATTACACTGGACAAAAAGTCACAAACACATTTAAAAAGTCTTATAGACTAGATTTTGGTAAATTTTGATGGTAATACTTTTAAAAAGCTAAGAAAATATTTAATTCATAAAGATCATCTTGGGGTACTGTTCAGTTGTAGATTCTGATTCAGCAGGTCTGAGGTAGGCATTCTATATTTTTAAAACTAGGTGACGCATTGCTCATCTTTTGACTACTCATAGTATCAACATCCTAAAATATCAGTTTTATTTCAATGTAGTCAAATGTGTTTTAATTTGTTTCAAAAATGCAAACAAAAAAATCTATCCTTAATTTCTTTTATACTGTATATAAATACAAATATATCTTAAATTATATCTATATATCTAATATATCTATCAGATACATCTAATAGATGTTACTAACATAATGTTTAATTATCTAATATATTACAGATATACGTATGTCTCCAACAAAACAATTTTAATTTTAATGTCAGTAGAAATAATATGCATAACCAAACGCTCAATGTTAGAGTCAATTGTGGATTCACATTTCTTTACTCAGTTTTCACCTTTGCCATACTTGGTTTTTTATAACATTGTGTTTTACGTGTCTTAGTTTAGGTACTTCAATAAGGCACCCTTAAGTACAAAAATAGATAAAAGATAGTCTTGTATCAGTCCCTCTGGCAAAAGCTTTCTGGAAATATACTAGAAATGTACTTATAATAATCTGTTGAGTGTCACGGTGATGCAATATGGAAATGTTAATAGCTTAGAGTTCTGTAGATTATCTTTTCTTCAGTTATGCATTCATTTCTTGTGATTTTTATTTCCTTTGTGGTGTCTCCCACAAACCCAATAGTAATAATAATTCATGGCTCTGTAAGAAACCAGAGCTCCACCTAGAGGTAGAGTCCCAGGCTGAGATCTAGAAAGCACTACAGCCTATACCATGTATTTCACATAATTTACAGATAGAAATTCTTTATGAAAAGTGAAATTGTATATGAAAGATCACATTTTACCATTTTACTTTCTTTGCCTCTACAAAATAATCACTAATGTGATAAACTTCTTAAAAAATAAAATTATCTGTATAAAATCTTCAAAATAATTAATATACCAGAAACGGATAGTTAGCTTGTGACTTCTTGTTATCAACGATGACAAGTTTATAAAATTCTAGGGTCGTAGAATTTACTATCTTATATACCCTACTGAAAATTATGTTTCATCATGAAATTAAAATTTTGGAACCAGGTGCTATCTATACTAAATAAAGTGTTATTTATAATTTATGTCTTTACCAAATGGCCTTGAAAAAACAGACTGTGTTAAGTCCTGTTTGTATTTGTAGAATGGACCTGAAACATTTCTCAGTCCACCAGTATTCAGTATTTGTGTATACTGCAAAATGATCACCACAATAAGTCTAGTAAACATCCACCACCATACCTATTTACATTTAATTTTCTTATAATGAGAACTTTTAAAATCTACTCTCTTAGCAACTACATACTTAGAATCTGCCTCGCTTTACAAATACTTTTTATCTGACCAAAACCTATTTAGGAACAAAATGTCTGATTTTGTTAGCTAAGTGTAAAGTGCAACAACAATAAAAATAACAAAACAGCTGGCCTATAAACGTTAGGACCAGACTTCTCATTTCCTGAACTACATTGTGTTTTACGTGTCTTAGTTTAGGTACTTCAATAAGGCACCCTTAAGTACAAAAATAGATAAAAGATAGTCTTGTATCAGTCCCTCTGGCAAAAGCTTTCTGGAAATATACTAGAAATGTACTTATAATAATCTGTTGAGTGTCACGGTGATGCAATATGGAAATGTTAATAGCTTAGAGTTCTGTAGATTATCTTTTCTTCAGTTATGCATTCATTTCTTGTGATTTTTATTTCCTTTGTGGTGTCTCCCACAAACCCAATAGTAATAATAATTCATGGCTCTGTAAGAAACCAGAGCTCCACCTAGAGGTAGAGTCCCAGGCTGAGATCTAGAAAGCACTACAGCCTATACCATGTATTTCACATAATTTACAGATAGAAATTCTTTATGAAAAGTGAAATTGTATATGAAAGATCACATTTTACCATTTTACTTTCTTTGCCTCTACAAAATAATCACTAATGTGATAAACTTCTTAAAAAATAAAATTATCTGTATAAAATCTTCAAAATAATTAATATACCAGAAACGGATAGTTAGCTTGTGACTTCTTGTTATCAACGATGACAAGTTTATAAAATTCTAGGGTCGTAGAATTTACTATCTTATATACCCTACTGAAAATTATGTTTCATCATGAAATTAAAATTTTGGAACCAGGTGCTATCTATACTAAATAAAGTGTTATTTATAATTTATGTCTTTACCAAATGGCCTTGAAAAAACAGACTGTGTTAAGTCCTGTTTGTATTTGTAGAATGGACCTGAAACATTTCTCAGTCCACCAGTATTCAGTATTTGTGTATACTGCAAAATGATCACCACAATAAGTCTAGTAAACATCCACCACCATACCTATTTACATTTAATTTTCTTATAATGAGAACTTTTAAAATCTACTCTCTTAGCAACTACATACTTAGAATCTGCCTCGCTTTACAAATACTTTTTATCTGACCAAAACCTATTTAGGAACAAAATGTCTGATTTTGTTAGCTAAGTGTAAAGTGCAACAACAATAAAAATAACAAAACAGCTGGCCTATAAACGTTAGGACCAGACTTCTCATTTCCTGCTTTTAACTACATAGAAAAATTCCAATGAATGATTCACACACTGGAATGCTACATTTCTCTTGGAGATCATATCACTCACTTATTTATTATGGATTCTGAGATGGCTGAAGTCAGGAAACCTGTTCAACCTCTTCTGGCCCATATTTAATAAACTCATTTCAGAGAGGAATCCATAATTTGTCAGACCTATAATGTTCTTTAAAGGAGTTTATGGTACACAACTGTAAACCTGGAGTAGAACGGAAACACATAGAAGCCATTGCATAATGAAATAAGAGATGAATCACTGCAAAGAAGCAGGAAATAAAGCAGGCTTGCGAGAGCTGCTTTAAGCAATGTCACGTAGCTTTATATCCTCAGAGAATAAAAGTACAGAACAGACTATTAAAGAATTATCAAGAATACAGGGAGGAAGAGTTTATCACGAAATGCTTTTATTTCATCACTCATTTTCATGTCAGAAATGCAAACATTTCCAGACTCACTTTAAAGGGCTGAAACTGCAAAGTTAATTGTAAGCTACTGTGTCTTTGACACAGAGAAAAAAAAAAAAAAAAAAAAACTAAGGAAAAAAATACCAAGCCCTTCTAATTTTTTAAGATAGATTCAGAATTGGGTGACTTAGTACTGCTTAATATTATTGACTTTAGGTATACCGTGTGAATGGGAATGCAGCTCAGATATATATTTGTAATGCTGTATTTATGTGGTGTGACTGTAAATTGTCATTTTCAATACTTTTCAAAAATCAACATTTGTCCAGATGTTATCACTGAGAAATATTATTTTCAAGCCATAATTCATTATGGATACCCTGTGCTGTATTTCCAAGAAAGGTAGAACTTTAGAAAAGTAGGAAGTCACTTACAGTTCTAGATCTTTACAGGTGCCATTTTCAGCTCATTTCCCTGAATATACAATGGCATATATTTTAAAATATGAAATAATACTTGACTTAGCTCAAATAGAATCATTTCTTTTTATAGTTTTTACACAATTTTTATAGCATAGAATTCTTTTCAAGTAAATATTATCTATCAGCTTATGCTTGTCAAGCATATTCTTTTAGAAGATTGCAGAACAGCTGGAAAAATACGTGAAAAATCAAATCATTTGAAAATATTTTAATGAGAATGATTATATGTGTGATCCTCTGTAGAATGCTAAGAAGAAAATTTCTCCTGTCTCCCTTCTGATTTTCTGCAAGTAACCAGACCTTCTCCTGCCCACTCCACACTGTTTTCATGATTTGACCTTGTTTTAGACTTTTACCTGATCAAGGAGTTGCCAAAAGAAAAATCACCTTCAGCAACCACCTTCATACTGTTCAAAAGTAATAGAATTCTCCAAGATGTGTCCAAAAATGTATTAGAAAGTCTAGCAGACTCAAGTAGCATATGTTTGCAATTTTTTTTGTTGAATTTACTAATTCCATTTGGATTTTTAAGGAAAGGATGATATGGGCTAAAAGGAGCACGTAAAATAGGAATCCTAAAATGGCGCAGCTTCAGTCCTTGACTTCTCTCAGTACTTTGTTTGTATCCTGAACAGTACTAATGCTCCTGCATGTCAGAAATGCAAACATTTCCAGACTCACTTTAAAGGGCTGAAACTGCAAAGTTAATTGTAAGCTACTGTGTCTTTGACACAGAGAAAAAAAAAAAAAAACTAAGGAAAAAAATACCAAGCCCTTCTAATTTTTAAGATAGATTCAGAATTGGGTGACTTAGTACTGCTTAATATTATTGACTTTAGGTATACCGTGTGAATGGGAATGCAGCTCAGATATATATTTGTAATGCTGTATTTATGTGGTGTGACTGTAAATTGTCATTTTCAATACTTTTCAAAAATCAACATTTGTCCAGTTGTTATCACTAAGAAATATTATTTTCAAGCCATAATTCATTATGGATACCCTGTGCTGTATTTCCAAGAAAGGTAGAACTTTAGAAAAGTAGGAAGTCACTTACAGTTCTAGATCTTTAC
The DNA here is from genome assembly GCA_022376925.1 of Tragulus kanchil. Classification (NCBI taxonomy): domain Eukaryota; kingdom Metazoa; phylum Chordata; class Mammalia; order Artiodactyla; family Tragulidae; genus Tragulus; species Tragulus kanchil. The sequence continues at coordinate 56,560,443 of JAIOJX010000004.1, forward strand.
AGGTGCCATTTTCAGCTCATTTCCCTGAATATACAATGGCATATATTTTAAAATATGAAATAATACTTGACTTAGCTCAAATAGAATCATTTCTTTTTATAGTTTTTACACAATTTTTATAGCATAGAATTCTTTTCAAGTAAATATTATCTATCAGCTTATGCTTGTCAAGCATATTCTTTTAGAAGATTGCAGAACAGCTGGAAAAATACGTGAAAAATCAAATCATTTGAAAATATTTTAATGAGAATGATTATATGTGTGATCCTCTGTAGAATGCTAAGAAGAAAATTTCTCCTGTCTCCCTTCTGATTTTCTGCAAGTAACCAGACCTTCTCCTGCCCACTCCACACTGTTTTCATGATTTGACCTTGTTTTAGACTTTTACCTGATCAAGGAGTTGCCAAAAGAAAAATCACCTTCAGCAACCACCTTCATACTGTTCAAAAGTAATAGAATTCTCCAAGATGTGTCCAAAAATGTATTAGAAAGTCTAGCAGACTCAAGTAGCATATGTTTGCAATTTTTTTTGTTGAATTTACTAATTCCATTTGGATTTTTAAGGAAAGGATGATATGGGCTAAAAGGAGCACGTAAAAATAGGAATCCTAAAATGGCGCAGCTTCAGTCCTTGACTTCTCTCAGTACTTTGTTTGTATCCTGAACAGTCAACTGACTGAATGCTCCAAACAGCTGTTTTCCTGAGACAAATGCCAAGAGAGCGCTATGAATCACAATAGTTAATGACAAAACAGCATGCAGTTCCACCTGTTAATTTGTCCCTTTTTAGTTCATTTTTCCTTCCAGCTTCAACTGCCAATTCCATTTTCAGTTATCTTGCCCTTCAGGTCCCGGTTTCTTCTTCTCCCAGTGTTTTCTGAATCTGAAGACTTTAATGGTGTTTCTCTTAACTCACACTATTATTGCCAAATATTCTCTTTTAATTTACTTAGGTAAAATGGAAAAGTGATAATTTGACTGAAATGTAAAACATTCCTAAAAGTCCATAACACCGACTGCAGTCCATTGCAGATTCTGCACTGAGCTGTGCTTTGAACAGCTAGATATCTCTGAACAGTTAGAATATCTCTGTTAACAGCAACAAATGATGTTAAGTATATGAATTTTTGGTCACTACATTTGCTAAAAATTGGAGTTAAATCACAAAAAGCAAAACATTCTCTGATTAATCAAAACAGTCTTAGTTTAGAATCTTGGGAAATATAGTTCTTTTATATTGTCAAGCACAAGACAGCCATAGTTTTTGCTAAGAAAACTAACAGTACAATGGAAAGAAAATGAGAATTGAATCCAGTAGCCACAGATTTGTGTTTTAGTTCTACAACTTGCCAGCAATGTGATTTCATTGAAGATTTCTACTCACTATCAACATGCAGTGGTTTGACTATAAAAAGGAATTAATAATATTAGTTTCCCCACCCACATTCATAAAGTCCATGTAAGTTAATGGATGTATATACACGAAGTAAACTTTGAAATGGAGTAATATTGTTCTTTATCAAAATATAAGACCGATGGGAATGTATTAGAAAGTCTAGCAGACTCAAGTAGCATATGTTTGCATTTTTTTTGTTGAATTTACTAATTCCATTTGGATTTTAAGGAAAGGATGATATGGGCTAAAAGGAGCACGTAAAAATAGGAATCCTAAAATGGCGCAGCTTCAGTCCTTGACTTCTCTCAGTACTTTGTTTGTATCCTGAACAGTCAACTGACTGAATGCTCCAAACAGCTGTTTTCCTGAGACAAATGCCAAGAGAGCGCTATGAATCACAATAGTTAATGACAAAACAGCATGCAGTTCCACCTGTTAATTTGTCCCTTTTTAGTTCATTTTTCCTTCCAGCTTCAACTGCCAATTCCATTTTCAGTTATCTTGCCCTTCAGGTCCCGGTTTCTTCTTCTCCCAGTGTTTTCTGAATCTGAAGACTTTAATGGTGTTTCTCTTAACTCACACTATTATTGCCAAATATTCTCTTTTAATTTACTTAGGTAAAATGGAAAAGTGATAATTTGACTGAAATGTAAAACATTCCTAAAAGTCCATAACACCGACTGCAGTCCATTGCAGATTCTGCACTGAGCTGTGCTTTGAACAGCTAGATATCTCTGAACAGTTAGAATATCTCTGTTAACAGCAACAAATGATGTTAAGTATATGAATTTTTGGTCACTACATTTGCTAAAAATTGGAGTTAAATCACAAAAAGCAAAACATTCTCTGATTAATCAAAACAGTCTTAGTTTAGAATCTTGGGAAATATAGTTCTTTTATATTGTCAAGCACAAGACAGCCATAGTTTTTGCTAAGAAAACTAACAGTACAATGGAAAGAAAATGAGAATTGAATCCAGTAGCCACAGATTTGTGTTTTAGTTCTACAACTTGCCAGCAATGTGATTTCATTGAAGATTTCTACTCACTATCAACATGCAGTGGTTTGACTATAAAAAGGAATTAATAATATTAGTTTCCCCACCCACATTCATAAAGTCCATGTAAGTTAATGGATGTATATACACGAAGTAAACTTTGAAATGGAGTAATATTGTTCTTTATCAAAATATAAGACCGATGGGAATGTAGATAGTATCTAGACAGAAGTTGATAGATGGAAGGAGCTAATTTTGAAATCAGAGTAGAAGAAGAATAGGGTAGAACTGCAACTTATCTTTTGTGCAGGAAACTTTGGTTTGGCGGCTGGTTAAGAGACATAGCCCAGGGTCTTCAATCATTGCCAAGTTGCTGTCAAAGTTAGCATTAGGTCTTCAGTCATGGCCAAGCTGTTAGTCAGGCCTAGATAATAATGTCCTATGTGGTAGAATAATAAGAAATTTATATATCCATCTTTCTGATGGTCTGGGTTTGTACTGGTTATTGATTATTTATGTGACAATATTTTTCAACCTGGTAAGACCTGCTTCAAGAAATTTCCAGGTTTGTTTCATAAATTTCTGTGAAGCAATTAACAATTTTGACCAATTAGTCAAGTATGATAGAATAAGAACATATCCAATCTGGGCTTAAATTTTTGCATTTTTGTTTTGCACATGGGCCAGCTAGAGGAAGTTTGCTTTGATCACAGGATTACTGTCTAAAATTTTAGGGACAGTAAAACATCATCAGGATCATTGTTCAGGAAAGGTAAATCATAAATCAATGTCTTGGTGCATTTTTTTTGTTTGCCTCTGATTTTTCAAGGTCTCTTTGACCTAGAAGCAAAATGTCTGAGGTTTCCATGCCTACTCACCTCTCATGGTCAGTTAGCAAACAATACTGATAATCAAGAACTATAATATTTGTGATCAAATTGGTACATACAGTTGCCTCATTTTTCTAGTTACTGATTGGCTATAACAAACACTGTTAAAATCTTTCCTCTATATTATGTGTGTCTCATACTTCTAAAAAATATGACTACTTCATGAGTTCAAGGTGATTTCTTTTGGCCTGTATGTATTGAATAGGGGAGATTTAAATTTATTATACGCTTAGAAGTTTACTCAATCTTTTTTTTTTGGGGGGGGGGTGCCACTTCTATTGGTCTTTCATTTATTTATCTTTATTCTTTGGCCTGTGTGGGCCTCCCATCTCAGCAGCCTCTCTCGCTGCAGAGCACCGACCCTGGGCGCATGCGCTCCAGAGCTCCTGCTCGGTAGTTGGACACATCGGTCCAGTCGCTCTGGGGCACATGGGATCTTCCCAGGCCAGGGACTAGAAAAAAAACTTTAATCAGAGTAGAAGAAGAATAGGGTAGAACTGTTTTGCAGGAAACTTTGGTTTGGCGGCTGGTTAAGAGACATAGCCCAGGGTCTTCAATCATTGCCAAGTTGCTGTCAAAGTTAGCATTAGGTCTTCAGTCATGGCCAAGCTGTTAGTCAGGCCTAGATAATAATGTCCTATGTGGTAGAATAATAAGAAATTTATATATCCATCTTTCTGATGGTCTGGGTTTGTACTGGTTATTGATTATTTATGTGACAATATTTTTCAACCTGGTAAGACCTGCTTCAAGAAATTTCCAGGTTTGTTTCATAAATTTCTGTGAAGCAATTAACAATTTTGACCAATTAGTCAAGTATGATAGAATAAGAACATATCCAATCTGGGCTTAAATTTTTGCATTTTTGTTTTGCACATGGGCCAGCTAGAGGAAGTTTGCTTTGATCACAGGATTACTGTCTAAAATTTTAGGGACAGTAAAACATCATCAGGATCATTGTTCAGGAAAGGTAAATCATAAATCAATGTCTTGGTGCATTTTTTTTGTTTGCCTCTGATTTTTCAAGGTCTCTTTGACCTAGAAGCAAAATGTCTGAGGTTTCCATGCCTACTCACCTCTCATGGTCAGTTAGCAAACAATACTGATAATCAAGAACTATAATATTTGTGATCAAATTGGTACATACAGTTGCCTCATTTTTCTAGTTACTGATTGGCTATAACAAACACTGTTAAAATCTTTCCTCTATATTATGTGTGTCTCATACTTCTAAAAAATATGACTACTTCATGAGTTCAAGGTGATTTCTTTTGGCCTGTATGTATTGAATAGGGGAGATTTAAATTTATTATACGCTTAGAAGTTTACTCAATCTTTTTTTTTTGGGGGGGGGGTGCCACTTCTATTGGTCTTTCATTTATTTATCTTTATTCTTTGGCCTGTGTGGGCCTCCCATCTCAGCAGCCTCTCTCGCTGCAGAGCACCGACCCTGGGCGCATGCGCTCCAGAGCTCCTGCTCGGTAGTTGGACACATCGGTCCAGTCGCTCTGGGGCACATGGGATCTTCCCAGGCCAGGGATGGAACCAGCGCCCCTTGCACTGCAAGGCAGTGTCCTTACCCACTGGACTACCAGGGAAGCCCCTCCAATCATTTCCCTGTTATAAAAATCTACAGAAAAATTATAGGATGGCTCATTAAATCAGATCTATGTAATTTTTCATTAGCATAAAAATTCCAAGTTGTTGCAAAACTGATTCTTAGTCTCAGATTTTAGAAGGTCAATGTATATATTTCTTAAACATCATCAAACAGTAACTGTGGTACTCAAATGTATTTTCAGGTAGAGCTAAAAGAGTACAAAAGGTATTGGAACTTGCTTCGTTGTAAACTGAAATTTTATTGGGGACAAAATATTTTAATTTAAAATAATATGACCTATGCTATTCAATTTACAATAGCTCTAAACTTTGACAGTTTTGCCCTCTGTTAAGTATCACTCAAAAATTCATGGTAAAGCAATTATCCTCCAATAAGGTAAAGCAATTATCGTCCAAAAAAAAATGTTTGTAATCTAAAAAAAAAAAAAATTTGTTGGCTTATTCATCCACACTTGTTCATGTGAACAAAACAAAAGCAGAGAAATATATTAATTAAAAAATTACTAAAAGAAAAATCATCTATAAATGCACATGCATGAGCAGAGTGATACATTCACAGAGATAATAAAAAGCATATTACTGATTATTAATATTCTAGGAATAACTGAGCTTTAAAAAACAGATAAACTGAACTTGATTTATACCACTTTAAGGATATCTAACATTAGGACCATTCTTTTATATGTTCAAAAGGGAAGAAATCCATGCTGCCACATGGTCTATTATCTCAACTATAGGCTGCTATACCCTAACAGTTAGAAAATGATAATCATCGCCTAAGATCTAAGATTCAAGTACAGCAGAGAAATCATGCCCTGGATTCCAGTTTAGTGCACCCTATTACAGTTACTGTAGAACAACAGACTCAAATTCCCACAGACTTTCTCAATCAGGCACCAAAAGCATCATGGCTGTCATTTACAAGGGGGCACCCAAGGATGAAAAGATCTGTCAAGCATGGCCAGGCCAGGGATGGACCCGGGGGCGTCCTTGGGGCACATGGGATCTTCCCAGGCCAGGGATGGAACCAGCGCCCCTTGCACTGCAAGGCAGTGTCCTTACCCACTGGACTACCAGGGAAGCCCCTCCAATCATTTCCCTGTTATAAAAATCTACAGAAAAATTATAGGATGGCTCATTAAATCAGATCTATGTAATTTTTCATTAGCATAAAAATTCCAAGTTGTTGCAAAACTGATTCTTAGTCTCAGATTTTAGAAGGTCAATGTATATATTTCTTAAACATCATCAAACAGTAACTGTGGTACTCAAATGTATTTTCAGGTAGAGCTAAAAGAGTACAAAAGGTATTGGAACTTGCTTCGTTGTAAACTGAAATTTTATTGGGGACAAAATATTTTAATTTAAAATAATATGACCTATGCTATTCAATTTACAATAGCTCTAAACTTTGACAGTTTTGCCCTCTGTTAAGTATCACTCAAAAATTCATGGTAAAGCAATTATCCTCCAATAAGGTAAAGCAATTATCGTCCAAAAAAAAATGTTTGTAATCTAAAAAAAAAAAAAATTTGTTGGCTTATTCATCCACACTTGTTCATGTGAACAAAACAAAAGCAGAGAAATATATTAATTAAAAAATTACTAAAAGAAAAATCATCTATAAATGCACATGCATGAGCAGAGTGATACATTCACAGAGATAATAAAAAGCATATTACTGATTATTAATATTCTAGGAATAACTGAGCTTTAAAAAACAGATAAACTGAACTTGATTTATACCACTTTAAGGATATCTAACATTAGGACCATTCTTTTATATGTTCAAAAGGGAAGAAATCCATGCTGCCACATGGTCTATTATCTCAACTATAGGCTGCTATACCCTAACAGTTAGAAAATGATAATCATCGCCTAAGATCTAAGATTCAAGTACAGCAGAGAAATCATGCCCTGGATTCCAGTTTAGTGCACCCTATTACAGTTACTGTAGAACAACAGACTCAAATTCCCACAGACTTTCTCAATCAGGCACCAAAAGCATCATGGCTGTCATTTACAAGGGGGCACCCAAGGATGAAAGAAGGTATGGAAGTCTGGTGATGTGCAGAGTGTGATCATGAAGAGTGTGACTTCCTGATAGTCACATGATCTCTCTGGTTTTTGGGTGAAAGAGGAGAAAAAGAGATGAATAGAGAAGGACAAAGGGAAAATGGGAAAACATTTTAATAATAATACTTTCTGGCATATTTTCTCATTTTCTCTAGATGTAATTATAAACATGTTACCTTACAACTGGAAGCAATCTTGACATGCATCTAATCTAAATATATCAAAATCTCTGGATATTGTACATTGTTGTTCAGTCGCTAAGTCATGTCCAGCTCTTTGCAACCCCATGAACTGCAGTAGGTCAGGCTTCCTTGTCCTTCACTGTCTCCTAGAGTTTGATCAGATTCATGTCCATTGAGTCGGTCATGCTACGCTGTCAGATTTCGTTGAAAGGAAAGTACACTGGAGGTGGAATAACAATACCTCACTGGAACTATATGAAGACATGGACATGTCACCTAATTCTTCAAGGCCTTGCTAACAATACAACACAGAGATTGTATATGTTTCTATCCAGATTGTTTGGAAGATGCCAGGAAAAGTATTTTGAAATCCCAAAATTCTATTCAAATGTGAAATGCAATTATTATTTTCCTTCACTTGTAGCATAACTCAGAATTAAAACATCTGGATGTCAACTATAAATACAGTTAGCTAAAGCAAAAGCCTTCTCTTACCTTTTAGATTCAGAAAAGATCGAGAGAAAGAAAGGACACTATCAAAAGGAAATAGTGAGGGCTTCCCCTAGTGGTCCAGTGGGTGGGGACACCACCTTGCAGTGCAAGGGGCGCCGATTTGATCCCTGGCCTAGGAAGATCCCATGTGCCCCAGAGCGACTGGACCGATGTGTCCAACTACCGAGCAGGAGCTCTGGAGCACATGCGCCCAGAGCCGGTGCTCTGTGACAATGGGGGCCACTGCGATGGGAGGCCCATACGGGCCAGGGAGCAAGGACGGATGAGGATAGAAAATGAAGGACAAATGGAAGTGGCCGCCCATAGGCACCCACAGAAAAAAAGACTTTCTCAATCAGGCACCAAAAGCATCATGGCTGTCATTTACAAGGGGGCACCCAAGGATGAAAGAAGGTATGGAAGTCTGGTGATGTGCAGAGTGTGATCATGAAGAGTGTGACTTCCTGATAGTCACATGATCTCTCTGGTTTTTGGGTGAAAGAGGAGAAAAAGAGATGAATAGAGAAGGACAAAGGGAAAATGGGAAAACATTTTAATAATAATACTTTCTGGCATATTTTTCTCATTTTCTCTAGATGTAATTATAAACATGTTACCTTACAACTGGAAGCAATCTTGACATGCATCTAATCTAAATATATCAAAATCTCTGGATATTGTACATTGTTGTTCAGTCGCTAAGTCATGTCCAGCTCTTTGCAACCCCATGAACTGCAGTAGGTCAGGCTTCCTTGTCCTTCACTGTCTCCTAGAGTTTGATCAGATTCATGTCCATTGAGTCGGTCATGCTACGCTGTCAGATTTCGTTGAAAGGAAAGTACACTGGAGGTGGAATAACAATACCTCACTGGAACTATATGAAGACATGGACATGTCACCTAATTCTTCAAGGCCTTGCTAACAATACAACACAGAGATTGTATATGTTTCTATCCAGATTGTTTGGAAGATGCCAGGAAAAGTATTTTGAAATCCCAAAATTCTATTCAAATGTGAAATGCAATTATTATTTTCCTTCACTTGTAGCATAACTCAGAATTAAAACATCTGGATGTCAACTATAAATACAGTTAGCTAAAGCAAAAGCCTTCTCTTACCTTTTTAGATTCAGAAAAGATCGAGAGAAAGAAAGGACACTATCAAAAGGAAATAGTGAGGGCTTCCCCTAGTGGTCCAGTGGGTGGGGACACCACCTTGCAGTGCAAGGGGCGCCGATTTGATCCCTGGCCTAGGAAGATCCCATGTGCCCCAGAGCGACTGGACCGATGTGTCCAACTACCGAGCAGGAGCTCTGGAGCACATGCGCCCAGAGCCGGTGCTCTGTGACAATGGGGGCCACTGCGATGGGAGGCCCATACGGGCCAGGGAGCAAGGACGGATGAGGATAGAAAAATGAAGGACAAATGGAAGTGGCCCGCCCACTCCCCTCCCTCCCCAACCCGACCCCCACCCAAAATAAATAAATAAATAAATCTTAAAAAAAAAAAAAAAGGAAATAGTGAAAGCAACACTGCTTGAGCAGATACTCACAAAGAGAAAATAGGTTAAATAATAAGATAGTCTACCCAATTATAGAGCTTTGTGGGGGCTTAAAAATAAGCCTCTCAGGATGAAATGAAAATAAGAATATATTTTTAAAAAACAATTAAACTGGAGATTGCAGCTTAAAAACCATTCTGTTGGAAATAAAGATCCAATACCATACTCAACGCTGAACACTAAAATGAGAACCCTTAGAATTTTTTATAAACGTAAATAATGTCTTTGTAAAGAATAATGTCATGATGTATCAGTAAACATTTATGTAAGAATATTTTCTTTGTGGAAAATTAGCCAAAAATCAGACGTTCTTGGACTAATGAGGAGTTTCACTGAAGACCTAAACAGACATTTTGAGATATAACTGGAGCAAATAAGACAGAATACAGCCTTAGCATGCCTAAGCATGGCGGAGTGAAAGCAGCCAATGAAAAGGATAGGTAAAATATGATGTTCATTGTAATCAAAAATATTATTACAGTAAAGGCAGTACAAAGATGAGGTGGGAATTTGAGAAATATTTTATGCAAAGCCATATTTATAGGGTAACTATGATGGCAATAAGCTATGCTAAGCACTATAGAATTTATATTTTTTTCTTTAACTGAGATATAAATACCTGACTTGCAACACGGGGAAAATTTAAGATGTAAAACATCTTCATGTGATACATTTATATATTGGAATATGATTACCACTGTACACTTAGTTAACACCTTTATCAAATTATAATATTATCATTTTTTATAGTGAAAACAAACTCCTCTGCTGTACCTAAGCACTCAAATTGCCATAAGTATTCCACTCTTCTCCAAGGTTTTACTATTTTTTCAAGAATTTCCATTTTATTAGTGTTTTCTGATTATTAAACTTGACTGGCAACAGGGTACATGTTAAAGTTATTTCTCCTATTGCTGTTAGTTTACTTTGACTCAATCCAGGTCCTCAGACCATTCTAAAAGAAAGGATTTTCATTTTTGCTTCAAAGCCTCCCTCAACTTCTTACTAACTCAGAAACTTTGATCATATGACTTAATCTGTATACCAGTATTTGTCTATACAATAGGAGGAATCATCATATAAACTATGCAAATTTTTATAATAATTTTATGTATAATAATAATGACAATATATGGCACTTACAAATCATTTTAGTTTTTTACTTATTTACTTATTAGATTTTAAAGACTTTTCCCCAAATAATTAGATTTTCATTAAAATTAGAGATTAGTGAAGCTATCAATAAAATGAAAGAAATGAAAAGATATGAAAAGTATGTTTTGTTCTGACAAAACAGCAATTAATTCTTATTACTTTTTAATACAGCTATTAATTTTCCACATTTCCTATGGAGACATTTCACTTTTATAAATAATATAAAAAGAAAAAAGCAGATAATTGTTATTATGTAAGTTTCCTATGTATGAATGAGTTTCACTGAAGACCTAAACAGACATTTTGAGATATAACTGGAGCAAATAAGACAGAATACAGCCTTAGCATGCCTAAGCATGGCGGAGTGAAAGCAGCCAATGAAAAGGATAGGTAAAATATGATGTTCATTGTAATCAAAAATATTATTACAGTAAAGGCAGTACAAAGATGAGGTGGGAATTTGAGAAATATTTTATGCAAAGCCATATTTATAGGGTAACTATGATGGCAATAAGCTATGCTAAGCACTATAGAATTTATATTTTTTTCTTTAACTGAGATATAAATACCTGACTTGCAACACGGGGAAAATTTAAGATGTAAAACATCTTCATGTGATACATTTATATATTGGAATATGATTACCACTGTACACTTAGTTAACACCTTTATCAAATTATAATATTATCATTTTTTATAGTGAAAACAAACTCCTCTGCTGTACCTAAGCACTCAAATTGCCATAAGTATTCCACTCTTCTCCAAGGTTTTACTATTTTTTCAAGAATTTCCATTTTATTAGTGTTTTCTGATTATTAAACTTGACTGGCAACAGGGTACATGTTAAAGTTATTTCTCCTATTGCTGTTAGTTTACTTTGACTCAATCCAGGTCCTCAGACCATTCTAAAAGAAAGGATTTTCATTTTTGCTTCAAAGCCTCCCTCAACTTCTTACTAACTCAGAAACTTTGATCATATGACTTAATCTGTATACCAGTATTTGTCTATACAATAGGAGGAATCATCATATAAACTATGCAAATTTTTATAATAATTTTATGTATAATAATAATGACAATATATGGCACTTACAAATCATTTTAGTTTTTTACTTATTTACTTATTAGATTTTAAAGACTTTTCCCCAAATAATTAGATTTTCATTAAAATTAGAGATTAGTGAAGCTATCAATAAAATGAAAGAAATGAAAAGATATGAAAAGTATGTTTTGTTCTGACAAAACAGCAATTAATTCTTATTACTTTTTAATACAGCTATTAATTTTCCACATTTCCTATGGAGACATTTCACTTTTATAAATAATATAAAAAGAAAAAAGCAGATAATTGTTATTATGTAAGTTTCCTATGTATGAATGAGTTTCATTCCAAGAACATGTTTGTAAGTCCAATTTGTTCAAAGTCCAACAAAGTCAAAAGTTAGTCCAAAGTTAGTCCCAACTAATACGATTGGCTATATAGTGTTGTACTGTACTAGGTTTATAATACTTTAAAATTATGAATACATTAAAAAATAAAGAAAACTTTTAATCCTATAGTACACTAACTTGAAAAATATAGTTGTACAGTACAACAACTGTCATACAGGTGCTGGCACTGAGTGAACAGGAAAGAAGAGTTACTGACTAGAGAAGGGAAAAGAGGTGAGAGAAGGCAGAAAGATCATCTGCAATAGGAGACGCACAGAAAGCTGCCATTTTATTCATGCACAAGTTCTCATTCCTTGCTGGATTCAACTCTGTCTACCCTCTTGAAAATCTATTTGGTGATGTCTAGGTAGTAGCTCTTTTCTTCGTCATAAATGACAAGGTAACCCTGGATTGCATTTCTGACTGAAAGGCTGCCACAACCTTCATGTACCATTCCGTGTTCAGGTCTTGTGTCTTAAAAACTAACACTGCCTTCTTAAAGAAAGAACAGCCCCTTGCCATTTCCCACATCATAAACTGCTTCAGTTCTTCAGTTTTTTCTTCCTCTTATCTCTCTTCATCCATTCTTTGGGCCTCTTTCTTAATCCTTTCTCCTTCCAGGTCTTCATGTGTAAGCTCCTCATGTTACACCACAAGAAGTTCAAAGAAGTCAACCTCTTGCAGATCTAGTTTGAAATAAAGAGGGTGTACCACTGTACAGTAAAGCTCACAAAAGCACGACCATTTGTGGAGGATGCAGGCATGTGACAATGTACACCAGACACATGAACTGACTTACATGATTAGACATGCAAACACACATTCTCACTTTCAAAGTTTGAAAGTTGGTATGTAGGGCTTACTGTATTTTCAAATCTACAACTGTTGTATGAATAGCCTTCTGCAAGTACTTCAATTCATCAATATGAGAATCATTTCCTTATAAACATAAATTAATGCCGTTTGTGTGTTTTTTCCCCTTAACTTTCCGACACTTTTAGGTATCAAGTCATCTTATTATTTGTATGTTCAGAACATTCTTGAATATCCTTTTCAGTAAGAGAAATGAACAGTTTCTTGGGGGGTGACAGATTCAGCAAATTTGTTGCCTTTTTTAATTTCAAAAAACTGTGTAATAAATTCAGCGTAAATCTCCTTCTTAGGTGATGCTTTGAATTGTTTTAAACCTTGATTGTAAGGAGAATTATGACTAAATATTGGTAAAATGAATTAATGAAATCAGAGAAGGAAGAAATCATACACAAAGTTAAATATTAGGCTATCTTTTCTCTAAGATTTGTGAAGTGCTCATCATGTCAGATATCCAGAGCTATAGCATGTGAAAAACAGAAGTGCTCCTTTTTTTAGAGTGGAACATAATGTCATTAAAGAAGTAATTAGTAATTTTGAGAAAGGATGGCCATTTTGTGTAATGTGGAAATATTCTGGTTTTAAACAAACATCAAGGAAAAGTGAGGCATATATTTTTCAAAGTCATGGCTAATTTTTGCGAAAAGAAATTTTTCTCATTTTTCCTCCCTTTTTCCCATTTAGGATGTCAGGTAGCTCTTTTCTTCGTCATTCTTTGGGCTCCCCTCTGTTCTTAAAAACTAACACTGCCTTCTTAAAGAAAGAACAGCCCCTTGCCATTTCCCACATCATAAACTGCTTCAGTTCTTCAGTTTTTTCTTCCTCTTATCTCTCTTCATCCATTCTTTGGGCCTCTTTCTTAATCCTTTCTCCTTCCAGGTCTTCATGTGTAAGCTCCTCATGTTACACCACAAGAAGTTCAAAGAAGTCAACCTCTTGCAGATCTAGTTTGAAATAAAGAGGGTGTACCACTGTACAGTAAAGCTCACAAAAGCACGACCATTTGTGGAGGATGCAGGCATGTGACAATGTACACCAGACACATGAACTGACTTACATGATTAGACATGCAAACACACATTCTCACTTTCAAAGTTTGAAAGTTGGTATGTAGGGCTTACTGTATTTTCAAATCTACAACTGTTGTATGAATAGCCTTCTGCAAGTACTTCAATTCATCAATATGAGAATCATTTCCTTATAAACATAAATTAATGCCGTTTGTGTGTTTTTTCCCCTTAACTTTCCGACACTTTTAGGTATCAAGTCATCTTATTATTTGTATGTTCAGAACATTCTTGAATATCCTTTTCAGTAAGAGAAATGAACAGTTTCTTGGGGTGACAGATTCAGCAAATTTGTTGCCTTTTTTAATTTCAAAAAACTGTGTAATAAATTCAGCGTAAATCTCCTTCTTAGGTGATGCTTTGAATTGTTTTAAACCTTGATTGTAAGGAGAATTATGACTAAATATTGGTAAAATGAATTAATGAAATCAGAGAAGGAAGAAATCATACACAAAGTTAAATATTAGGCTATCTTTTCTCTAAGATTTGTGAAGTGCTCATCATGTCAGATATCCAGAGCTATAGCATGTGAAAAACAGAAGTGCTCCTTTTTTTAGAGTGGAACATAATGTCATTAAAGAAGTAATTAGTAATTTTGAGAAAGGATGGCCATTTTGTGTAATGTGGAAATATTCTGGTTTTAAACAAACATCAAGGAAAAGTGAGGCATATATTTTTCAAAGTAATGGCTAATTTTTTGCTTAATGAAAACTGCATTATAGTTTTTTTCTCATTTTTCCTCCCTTTTTCCCATTTAGGATGAACAGAAAGACTATTTAGATTGACATCCCTTTACTTTACTTTAGCTTTAATAACCCATTTAGAGGACATATCTGTTTCAAATAGCCTTCACTAGAATCATTCCATTTCACCTATTTAGCTATTATAAAACTAAAAAGCTTGCTGTGATTTACTAAAATAATAGGTAAGTTATAATGACAGGAATGCTTTCACGATAAGCCTGTTTTATACCTGTTATATTAAACAGGAATCCACCTTCCCATCCAGACTAAATAGAGACATTAATTAAACCACTGTCATTGTCAAATTTATTAATAAATATCATGATCTTAAGGGAGGATCTGCAACAAACACCAATAGGAAGCTACTCTTGGCAAATATTTTTAATGTTTAAAATAGTAGGATTTTTCTGTTTGCTCCTCATAGTTTAAAAATGGGGAAATATATATCTGCAAATTAAAAAGCAAGTCATGGTTACAATGGCATGATTAATCTAATGTGATTAAAGTGTCACTTTAATATCTGCAGCACAGAGCATGAAAATCTGATCCTTTTTGTACATATTATGCAGAAATAAATTCTAAGGACAATGCAAACAATCATTAGCAGGAACACATTTCAGAAACAGCCCTGCCACCTTCTGTTCTTAATGTTTCCTATCTGGTTTTAAAGTCAAATCAGTTGAATTAAATCAGTAATTTAAACACATCATAGGATTAACAGCTTAATCAATGGCTTTACTTATATAAGAACATTAACCCTAATTTTCCTATGTTCATTAATTCAGGAAAGCAGAATAATTTATTTCATTAGTCAATTTTAATTTTTTCAAAAAGTGCACTTATGGATTATACAGAATACTTTTTAGAGTTTGTATGTTTGTACTTATTACATTATTGAGTCATTTAAACACTTGATTTTCTTTTAAGCTTTGGTTTTACAGTATATGTAAGCTATGACTGGGAATGGAATTCTTTCTTTTTTTAAATTTTGGCCTCTTTTATTGGCTTCCCATTTATTTATTTTCATCCACCTTCACTCTGTGGCCTGTGTGGGCCTCCACCACAGTGGCCCCTATTGGTGCAGAGCACCAGCTCTGGGCACATATGCTTCAGAGTGCTGACTCACAACTGGACACACCAGTCCAGCTGCTCTGCAGCATGGAGAGATCCTCCCTGACCAGGGATCAAACCCGTGCCCTCTGCACTGTATGGCAGACTCTCCACCCACTCTCAACCAGGAAAGCCCTGGAAATGGAATTCTTAACATACAAAATAAAATTTCAGGAAACTGAATTAGCTGAGGGCACCATGAGTCTAGATGTAACAGAAAATGAAAGATGAAAATTTTGGACCCCGGAAAATTCTCTTCCATATTTTCCTTAAACTATTTCTGCTGTTTCTCAGCTTTTTTTTTTTTTTTCTTTCTTTCAGGGATTCTAATTTCACATAAGTCAGATCACATAATATTGTTCTGTACTGGCATACCTCATTGTACTGCATTTCCCTTTATTGTGCTTACAGATACTGGTTTATTTTATTTTGCAAACTGAAGGTTTATGGAAACCCTGCATTGAGGAAGACTATTTTTCTAATAGCATTTTCTCTCTTGGTGTTCTCTGTGTCACATTTGAGTAATTCTCACATTCTTTTCAATGCTACTATGCTTGCTACAGTGTTCTCTGATTATAGATCTTTTTTCAAAAAATTTGCGAACACATTTCAGAAACAGCCCTGCCACCTTCTGTTCTTAATGTTTCCTATCTGGTTTTAAAGTCAAATCAGTTGAATTAAATCAGTAATTTAAACACATCATAGGATTAACAGCTTAATCAATGGCTTTACTTATATAAGAACATTAACCCTAATTTTCCTATGTTCATTAATTCAGGAAAGCAGAATAATTTATTTCATTAGTCAATTTTAATTTTTTCAAAAGTGCACTTATGGATTATACAGAATACTTTTTAGAGTTTGTATGTTTGTACTTATTACATTATTGAGTCATTTAAACACTTGATTTTCTTTTAAGCTTTGGTTTTACAGTATATGTAAGCTATGACTGGGAATGGAATTCTTTCTTTTTTTAAATTTTGGCCTCTTTTATTGGCTTCCCATTTATTTATTTTCATCCACCTTCACTCTGTGGCCTGTGTGGGCCTCCACCACAGTGGCCCCTATTGGTGCAGAGCACCAGCTCTGGGCACATATGCTTCAGAGTGCTGACTCACAACTGGACACACCAGTCCAGCTGCTCTGCAGCATGGAGAGATCCTCCCTGACCAGGGATCAAACCCGTGCCCTCTGCACTGTATGGCAGACTCTCCACCCACTCTCAACCAGGAAAGCCCTGGAAATGGAATTCTTAACATACAAAATAAAATTTCAGGAAACTGAATTAGCTGAGGGCACCATGAGTCTAGATGTAACAGAAAATGAAAGATGAAAATTTTGGACCCCGGAAAATTCTCTTCCATATTTTCCTTAAACTATTTCTGCTGTTTCTCAGCTTTTTTTTTTTTTTTCTTTCTTTCAGGGATTCTAATTTCACATAAGTCAGATCACATAATATTGTTCTGTACTGGCATACCTCATTGTACTGCATTTCCCTTTATTGTGCTTACAGATACTGGTTTATTTTATTTTGCAAACTGAAGGTTTATGGAAACCCTGCATTGAGGAAGACTATTTTTCTAATAGCATTTTCTCTCTTGGTGTTCTCTGTGTCACATTTGAGTAATTCTCACATTCTTTTCAATGCTACTATGCTTGCTACAGTGTTCTCTGATTATAGATCTTTGATGTTATTATTGCAAAAAGATTACATCTTGGGGCTTCCCTGGAGGTTCAGTGGGTAAAGACACCATTTTGCAGTGCAAGGGGCGCCGGTTTGCTCCCTGGTCTGTGAAGATCCCATGTGCCACAGAGCAGCTGGACCGATGTGTCCAACTACCGAGCCAGTGCTCTGCAGTGACAGGGGCCACTGTGATGGGAGACCCACACAGGCCAAAGAACAAAGATGGATGAAAATAGATAAATGAAAGACCAACAGAAGTGGCTTAAAAAAAAAAAAGATTGCATCTTTCTGAAAGTTCAGATTATGATTAGTATTTTTCAGGAATAAAATATTTTTAAATTAAGGAATGTACCTTGCTTTTTTAAGATATAGTATCATTGCACACTTAATAGGCTACAGTATAATAAATATAAGGAAGTAGGAAATCAAGATTTGGCTGGAGTAACAGGTAAGTTTGGCCTTGGAGTATAAAATGAAGGATGGCAAAGGCTAACAGAATTTCGTCAAGAGAACATGCTGGTTATAGCAAACACTCCTTTTCTACAAATCAAGTGATGACTACAAATAGACATCACCAGATGGTCAATATGAAAATTAGATTGGTTATGTTCTTTTACAGTGAAAGATGGGGAAGCACTATACAGTCAGCAAAAAAAAGACCTAAAACTGACTGGCTGAGATATGAGCTTCTTGATGCAAAATTCAGGCTTAAATAGATAGGTAAAGCCATCAGGCCATTCAGGTATGACCTAAATTATGAACTAAACCAAATCCCTTATGATTACACAGTAGATGTGACAAATAGATATAAGGGACTAGATATGATACACAGAGTGCCTAAAGAACTATGGACAGAAGTTTGTAACATTGTACAGGAGGCAGTGACTAAAACCATCCCAAAGAAAAAGAAATGCAAGAAGGCAAAGTGATATTGTACTGTTTTTACAGATACTGGTTTATTTTATTTTGCAAACTGAAGGTTTATGGAAACCCTGCATTGAGGAAGACTATTTTTCTAATAGCATTTTCTCTCTTGGTGTTCTCTGTGTCACATTTGAGTAATTCTCACATTCTTTTCAATGCTACTATGCTTGCTACAGTGTTCTCTGATTATAGATCTTTGATGTTATTATTGCAAAAAGATTACATCTTGGGGCTTCCCTGGAGGTTCAGTGGGTAAAGACACCATTTTGCAGTGCAAGGGGCGCCGGTTTGCTCCCTGGTCTGTGAAGATCCCATGTGCCACAGAGCAGCTGGACCGATGTGTCCAACTACCGAGCCAGTGCTCTGCAGTGACAGGGGCCACTGTGATGGGAGACCCACACAGGCCAAAGAACAAAGATGGATGAAAATAGATAAATGAAAGACCAACAGAAGTGGCTTAAAAAAAAAAAAAAGATTGCATCTTTCTGAAAGTTCAGATTATGATTAGTATTTTTCAGGAATAAAATATTTTTAAATTAAGGAATGTACCTTGCTTTTTTAAGATATAGTATCATTGCACACTTAATAGGCTACAGTATAATAAATATAAGGAAGTAGGAAATCAAGATTTGGCTGGAGTAACAGGTAAGTTTGGCCTTGGAGTATAAAATGAAGGATGGCAAAGGCTAACAGAATTTCGTCAAGAGAACATGCTGGTTATAGCAAACACTCCTTTTCTACAAATCAAGTGATGACTACAAATAGACATCACCAGATGGTCAATATGAAAATTAGATTGGTTATGTTCTTTTACAGTGAAAGATGGGGAAGCACTATACAGTCAGCAAAAAAAAGACCTAAAACTGACTGGCTGAGATATGAGCTTCTTGATGCAAAATTCAGGCTTAAATAGATAGGTAAAGCCATCAGGCCATTCAGGTATGACCTAAATTATGAACTAAACCAAATCCCTTATGATTACACAGTAGATGTGACAAATAGATATAAGGGACTAGATATGATACACAGAGTGCCTAAAGAACTATGGACAGAAGTTTGTAACATTGTACAGGAGGCAGTGACTAAAACCATCCCAAAGAAAAAGAAATGCAAGAAGGCAAAGTGGTTGTCTGACAAGATCTTAAAAATAGCTAAGAAAAGAAGAGAAGCAAACAGCAAGGGGAAAAGGGAAAGATACCCAACTTAATGAAGAGTTCCAGAGAAGAGTAAGGAGATGAAGGCCTTCTTAAATAAATGACGTAAAGAAACAGAAGAGGGCTTCCCTGATGGTCCAGTGGGTAAGGACACTGCCTTGCAGTTCAAGGGGCTCCAGTTCAATCCCTGGCCTGGGAAGATACCAACGAGCTGTGAAGTGGCTGGACCAATGTGTCTAACTCCTGAGCCAGCGCTCTGGAGGGCATGTGCCCAGAGCTGGTGATCTGTGATGAGAGAGGCCACTGTGATGGGAGGCCCACACAGGCCAAAGAACAAAGATGGATGAAAATAAATAAATGAAAGATGAATAGAAGTTGCCAAAAAAAAAAAAAAAGAGAGAGAGAGAGAAATCAAAAAGAACAACAGAATGGTAAGACTAGAGATCTCTTCACAAAAATTGGAGATATCAAGGGAACATTTCATACAAGGATGGCCGTAATAAAGCATAGAAATGGTAAGGACCTAACAGAAACAGGTGGCAAGAATACCATGGAAGAATTATACTAAAAAAGGTCTTAATGACAGATAACCATGATGGTGTGTCACTCACCTAGAGTCATACGTCTTGGTGTATGAAGTGAAGCTGGCCTTAGAAAGATAAAAATCAAAGCATGAATGCGTACCAACAGTCGTGTTTATGTTTCTACAAATTATGACAGTCACCAGATGGTCAATATGAAAATTAGATTGGTTATGTTCTTACAAAAAACACTATACAGTCAGCAAAAAAGACCTAAAACTGACTGGCTGAGATATGAGCTTCTTGATGCAAAATTCAGGCTTAAATAGATAGGTAAAGCCATCAGGCCATTCAGGTATGACCTAAATTATGAACTAAACCAAATCCCTTATGATTACACAGTAGATGTGACAAATAGATATAAGGGACTAGATATGATACACAGAGTGCCTAAAGAACTATGGACAGAAGTTTGTAACATTGTACAGGATGTGGTGACCAAAACCATCCCAAAGAAAAAAAATGCAAGTAGGCAAAGTGGTTGTCTGACAAGATCTTAAAAATAGCTAAGAAAAGAAGAGAAGCAAACAGCAAGGGGAAAAGGGAAAGATACCCAACTTAATGAAGAGTTCCAGAGAAGAGTAAGGAGATGAAGGCCTTCTTAAATAAATGACGTAAAGAAACAGAAGAGGGCTTCCCTGATGGTCCAGTGGGTAAGGACACTGCCTTGCAGTTCAAGGGGCTCCAGTTCAATCCCTGGCCTGGGAAGATACCAACGAGCTGTGAAGTGGCTGGACCAATGTGTCTAACTCCTGAGCCAGCGCTCTGGAGGGCATGTGCCCAGAGCTGGTGATCTGTGATGAGAGAGGCCACTGTGATGGGAGGCCCACACAGGCCAAAGAACAAAGATGGATGAAAATAAATAAATGAAAGATGAATAGAAGTTGCCAAAAAAAAAAAAAAAAAAGAGAGAGAGAGAGAAATCAAAAAGAACAACAGAATGGTAAGACTAGAGATCTCTTCACAAAAATTGGAGATATCAAGGGAACATTTCATACAAGGATGGCCGTAATAAAGCATAGAAATGGTAAGGACCTAACAGAAACAGGTGGCAAGAATACCATGGAAGAATTATACTAAAAAAGGTCTTAATGACAGATAACCATGATGGTGTGTCACTCACCTAGAGTCATACGTCTTGGTGTATGAAGTGAAGCTGGCCTTAGAAAGCATTACTACCAACAAAACTAGTGGGCATAATGGAATTTCAGCTGAGCTATTTTAAATACTAAAAAATAATGCTGTTAAAGTGTTGCACTCAACATGTCAGCAAATTTGTAAAACTCAGCAGCAGCCACAGAACTGGAAAGTGTCAATTTTCTTTTCCATATCAAAGAAGGGCAATGCAAAGAACGTTCAAACTAGGGTACAACTGTGTTCATTTCACATGCTAATAAGGTAATGCTCAAAATCCTTCAAGCTAGGCCTCGACAGGTATGCAAATTGAGAACTTCCACATATACAGACTGGATTTAGAAAAGGCAGAGGAACCAGAGATTAAATTGTCAACATCCATTGCATCATAGAAAAGGCAAGGGAATTAAATAAAATCTACTTTTATTTCATTGACTGCACTAAAGCCTTTGATTGTGTGAATCACAACAAACTGGAAAGTTCTTAAAGAGATGGGAGAACCAGACTACCTGACAGTCTCCCGAGATACCTGTATTTAGATAAAGATGCAACAGTTATAACTGTACATGGAACAGTGGATTGGCTCAAAATTGGGAAACGAGTATAATAAGGTTGTATATTGTCACTTTGATTATTTAACTTATATGCAGAGTACATAATGTGAAGCACTGGACTGGATGAATCACAAGCTGCAATCAAGATTTCCAGGAAAAATATCAACAACTTCAGACAGGCAGATGATACAACTGTAATGACAGAAAACTAAAAGGAAGTAAAGATACCACCCAGAGTTGGTGCTCTGCAGTGAGAGGCCACTGTGATAGGAGGCCCACACAGGCCAAAGAACAAAGATGGATGAAAATGAATAGATGAAAGACTAATAGAAGTGTCCAAAAAAGAAAAAAAAAATTTAGCATTCAAAAAACTAAGATCATAGCATTCAGTCCTATCACTTAATGGCAAATTGAAGGTGAAAACCTGGAAGCAGAGACAGATTTTATTTTCTTGGGCTCCAAAATCACTACAGGCAGTGGTTATAGCCATGAAATCAAAAGATGCTTGCTTCTTGAAAGAAAAGCTATGATGCAATTAGACAGTGTATTATAAAGCAGAGACATCACTTTGCTGACAAAGGTCCATATAGTCAAAGTTATGGTTTCTTCAGCAGTGAAACCATAACTTTGGAAAGTTATGAAAGTTAGACTATAAAGATAACCAAGCACTACAGAAATGATGCTTTCCAATTGTGGTGCTGGAGAAGATTCTTGAGAGTTCCTTGGACAGCAAAGAAATCAAACCAGTTAATGCTAAAGGAAATCACTCCTGAATATTTATTTACTAGAAGGACTAATGCTGAAGACGAAACTCCAATACTTTGGCCACCTGATGCAAGGAGTGGACTCACTGGAACAGACCCTGATGCTGGGAAAGCCTGAAGGGAAAAGGAGAAAGGGGTGGCAGAGGATGAGATGGTCACACAGCATCATCAACTCAATGGACATGAATTTGAGAAACTCAGATATAGTGGTGGACAGACAAGCCTGGTCTGCTACATACAGTCAATGGTGTCACAAAGAGTCAGATCCAACTTAGTGAGTGAACAATAGCACAACAAAGAAAAATTTGATGACACAAAGGGAGTACTTTTTCTAAGTTCCATGTGGCCTATTTACAATTGATGTCTTATGTTAAATGTCTTATGTTTAAAGATGACATGTTAAATATAGTCTCACAAGCATTATTAAGAAAAAATTACCACAAGTAAAGAGACTACACGCTGCTCTTTCAAAGTAAAACAAGATTAAAAGCCACTTCTTCAAGAAATTCATGATTTGTAAAATTTTGATGCTGTGGAAAATATTTGAAAATAGTAATTAGAATTAATGTAAGCAACTGTTTTGGAAATTCCAATATAATTCTCACGTTATTGGCAATACCACAATACAGGAGTTTAGATGCAAGTTAGAAGAATGCTTGAAATTTCAACGGCATTCATCTTAGGACAAAAGTAACAAAATCCTTTAACTCTTGCTATGGAAGAAGTGTCAAATGTAAAAATCTACAGTTTTTATAAGAATTTTTTTCATTTTTTTTTTCTTATTTAATGTTGCAAATGACATTATTTGAAATATTGTTTTGTCACAGAGGCCAAATATTACATATCTATTTAGTGAACCTCTATTCTGAATATATAATAAAAATAGGCATATTCTGACATTATTTTTCACAGTGTCTATATTATAACTGCAATGTTTAACTGTAATAACTTTCATAAATCTATTCATTTATATAGTACTTTCCTGTCTTCACTCACTTAACACAAATTTTAAAGGACTGCTGAGAAACTGATGGTGATAAGAATATGAAAAAATGTGAACGTCATCATTATCATCACAGCCACTCAGTATGCATCCATGATACTTTGTTACATGTATCTTCTTTTCCCAATATCACAGTAATTTCTGAACGTAAAATATCATTCTCTTTTCTCTGTGTAGGAATGGATAAGTACCTCTAATCAAAATCTAAAAGCTAAGGGCTTCCCCTGGTGGTCCAGTGGGTAAGGACACCGCCTTGCACTGCAAGGGGCGCCGGTTCGATCCCTGGCCTGGGAAAATCCCACGTGCCAAGGAGCGGCTGGACTGATGTGTCCAACTACCGAGCCGGAGCTCTGAAGCGCATGCGCCCAGAGTCGGCACTCTGCGTCGACAGAGGCCACTGCGATGGGAGGCCCACAGGAGCCGAAGAACAAAGACGGATGAAAATGGAGAAATGAAAGACCAATAGAAGTGGCCCGCCCCACCCCCTCCTTCCCCAACCAGTCCGCCCAAAAAAATCTAAAAGCTAGAAGAAACTTCAGCTTCATGTATATAATGAAATACTTTCATTGTCTAGATGAAATCCTCAAGGATTATGGGCACCTACTAAATACACGCTGCTCTTTCAAAGTAAAACAAGATTAAAAGCCACTTCTTCAAGAAATTCATGATTTGTAAAATTTTGATGCTGTGGAAAATATTTGAAAATAGTAATTAGAATTAATGTAAGCAACTGTTTTGGAAATTCCAATATAATTCTCACGTTATTGGCAATACCACAATACAGGAGTTTAGATGCAAGTTAGAAGAATGCTTGAAATTTCAACGGCATTCATCTTAGGACAAAAGTAACAAAATCCTTTAACTCTTGCTATGGAAGAAGTGTCAAATGTAAAAATCTACAGTTTTTATAAGAATTTTTTTCATTTTTTTTTTCTTATTTAATGTTGCAAATGACATTATTTGAAATATTGTTTTGTCACAGAGGCCAAATATTACATATCTATTTAGTGAACCTCTATTCTGAATATATAATAAAAATAGGCATATTCTGACATTATTTTTCACAGTGTCTATATTATAACTGCAATGTTTAACTGTAATAACTTTCATAAATCTATTCATTTATATAGTACTTTCCTGTCTTCACTCACTTAACACAAATTTTAAAGGACTGCTGAGAAACTGATGGTGATAAGAATATGAAAAAATGTGAACGTCATCATTATCATCACAGCCACTCAGTATGCATCCATGATACTTTGTTACATGTATCTTCTTTTCCCAATATCACAGTAATTTCTGAACGTAAAATATCATTCTCTTTTCTCTGTGTAGGAATGGATAAGTACCTCTAATCAAAATCTAAAAGCTAAGGGCTTCCCCTGGTGGTCCAGTGGGTAAGGACACCGCCTTGCACTGCAAGGGGCGCCGGTTCGATCCCTGGCCTGGGAAAATCCCACGTGCCAAGGAGCGGCTGGACTGATGTGTCCAACTACCGAGCCGGAGCTCTGAAGCGCATGCGCCCAGAGTCGGCACTCTGCGTCGACAGAGGCCACTGCGATGGGAGGCCCACAGGAGCCGAAGAACAAAGACGGATGAAAATGGAGAAATGAAAGACCAATAGAAGTGGCCCGCCCATCCCCCTCCCTCCCCACCAACCCCCCTCCCCCCAAAAAAATCTAAAAGCTAGAAGAAACTTCAGCTTCATGTATATAATGAAATACTTTCATTGTCTAGATGAAATCCTCAAGGATTATGGGCACCTACTGAATACTCAAAGTTTTATACAACAAATTAGTGACAGAGAAAGTTGTACAAACAAGTGTGCAGATTAGAACTGTAGTGCTCTCTGTTTTGATTCATGGCTCTTCTCCTATAACACTCCTGCATACTTCTCTCAATTTTAGACACATCAGCCTCCTATGCCTTCTTCCTCAATTATTACAATAAACTCCCACCTTGAGGATTTTTCTTTAACTCTTCTCTATGGCTGATATTTTTTCTGTCTCTTAAGGAATGTGATACATACATGTGTTTCTGTGTGTATCTATCTATCTATCTATCTATATGTTTAATGTCAGACACACTGTGTGCCATGAGTTCAATCAAGTGTTTTTTTGGATTCAAAGAAGGAAGAACTTATTTCTGACCCAGGTGATCTGAGAAGTTAATTCATGGCGAATGTCTTATGAACTTCAACATCAATGATGAAATTTTACAGAATGAAGATGAAAGCGGGTCATATTGTGATTCATGATTAGAAAGGTTCATATAAGGGTTAGTCAAAATGTTTAAATATCTTGGGTGGTAAAATTACAGAGAACGGGGAGCACTTTAAAAACTGAAAAGCCAGGTTTCCATGGTGGTCCAGTGGGTAAAGAGTCCATCTTGCAGTGCAAGAGGCACCAGTTCGGTCCCTGGCCCAGGAAGATGCTACATGCCGCGGAGCGGCTGGGTTGGTGTGTCCAATTACAAGCCAGCACTCTGGAGCACATGTGCCCAGAGCCAGTACTCTGCAATGAGAGGCCCACACACACTAAAGAGTAAAAGATGAATTAAAATAAATATAAAAGCAAAAAGAGGCATGATTGGGGAAAAAACAACAACAAAAAAACCTGAAAAGTCATTGTAACCTTTTGAAAATAATAACTTAAAATTTGGCTTAATGTGGGCTTCCCCTGGTGGTCTAGTGGGTAAGGACACCGTCTTGCAGTGCAAGGGGCGCCAGTTCGATCCCTGGCCTGCGAAGATCCCACGTTCCGCGGAGCGGCTGGACTGATGTGTCCAATGACCGAGCCGGAGCTCTGGCGCGCATGTGCCCAGAGCCGGCGCTCTGTGACGACAGACGCCACCGCGATGGGAGGCCCACAGGAGCCAGAGAACAAAGATGGATGAAAATAGAGAAATGAAAGACCAACAGAAGTGGCCCGCCCGCTCTCCTCCCTCCCCAACCCGACTCCCGCCCAAAATAAATAAATAAATAAATCTTTAAAAAAAAAAAAATTTGGCTTAATGTTACTATCAAAATGAACTGGAGGCAAGGTAGATGGAATTGATATTTTTAAAGAGCTTATGAAAAGAAACCAGAAAAAGTTTAACAAAAAGTTATACAGATGGGAGGTTTTCTTCATAGTCCAGTGGTTAAGACACAGTGCTCCCAATGTATGGGGCCCAGGTTTGATCCCTGGCCAGGGAACTAGATCCCACATGTTGCATGCTACAACAAAGATCCTGCATGCTAAAATGAAGATTAAAGATTTTGAGTGCTGCAGCTAAGACCCAGTACAACACAATAAATAATATATATATATATTTTTTAAAGTATAAAGATGAATAAACAAGTCAATGAATATAAGTAAAGCATGAATTTTGATGTCTTATTTGAGGTAAAGTTCAAAAGAAGTTCAAAATTACAGAGAACGGGGAGCACTTTAAAAACTGAAAAGCCAGGTTTCCATGGTGGTCCAGTGGGTAAAGAGTCCATCTTGCAGTGCAAGAGGCACCAGTTCGGTCCCTGGCCCAGGAAGATGCTACATGCCGCGGAGCGGCTGGGTTGGTGTGTCCAATTACAAGCCAGCACTCTGGAGCACATGTGCCCAGAGCCAGTACTCTGCAATGAGAGGCCCACACACACTAAAGAGTAAAAGATGAATTAAAATAAATATAAAAGCAAAAAGAGGCATGATTGGGGAAAAAACAACAACAAAAAAACCTGAAAAGTCATTGTAACCTTTTGAAAATAATAACTTAAAATTTGGCTTAATGTGGGCTTCCCCTGGTGGTCTAGTGGGTAAGGACACCGTCTTGCAGTGCAAGGGGCGCCAGTTCGATCCCTGGCCTGCGAAGATCCCACGTTCCGCGGAGCGGCTGGACTGATGTGTCCAATGACCGAGCCGGAGCTCTGGCGCGCATGTGCCCAGAGCCGGCGCTCTGTGACGACAGACGCCACCGCGATGGGAGGCCCACAGGAGCCAAAGAACAAAGACAGATGAAAATAGAGAAATGAAAGACCAACAGAAGTGGCCCGCGCGCTCCGCTCCCTCCCCAACCCGACCCCCGCCCAAAATAAATAAATAAATAAATCTTTAAAAAAAAAAAAATTTGGCTTAATGTTACTATCAAAATGAACTGGAGGCAAGGTAGATGGAATTGATATTTTTAAAGAGCTTATGAAAAGAAACCAGAAAAAGTTTAACAAAAAGTTATACAGATGGGAGGTTTTCTTCATAGTCCAGTGGTTAAGACACAGTGCTCCCAATGTATGGGGCCCAGGTTTGATCCCTGGCCAGGGAACTAGATCCCACATGTTGCATGCTACAACAAAGATCCTGCATGCTAAAATGAAGATTAAAGATTTTGAGTGCTGCAGCTAAGACCCAGTACAACACAATAAATAATATATATATATATTTTTTAAAGTATAAAGATGAATAAACAAGTCAATGAATATAAGTAAAGCATGAATTTTTGATGTCTTATTTGAGGTAAAGTTCAAAAAGAAGAAACAGTGTGTACAATTTAGCTGGATTTTGAGTCTGTATCATCCAGAGAATGGTGGGGCCAAGAGGCGATCCATATCTTAGGTTGTATATCTTAGAAACAGACTTAGGGATTCAGGACTGTGTGGTTTACTAAAGGAGCACTCTTATAGAAAACACTGTACTGGACTAAAGGCAGCAGGAAAGGGAGGGAGAAGGAAATGACATAGTCTCAGACAATATCTGGCCATGGCCTGATTAGGGTGGTGTTGGACTCTTAGGAGCATAACTCTTAGTGTAGTTATTTCACAACAGCAATTCTATGAATCTATGAACCTAGCAGCCCAAACTCCCATTAATGTGGGGTGGACCCATGAGAGGGTAAAACAGATCTTAGGCAGAGATATCAATATCACTTTACTGCAGTAGAGGATCATCAGGCATATTCAAATTCATGTTCTATTAACACTTGTTAAACTAAGTAGAAATGACTACTATGTTACTGAAAATTCAGAAAAATACTTAGAAAACGATAAACACTACAACTAGAGATTAGATTCATCCACTCACTTTTCATTCAAAACAGTATCACAGAAGCACTAAGGCAAAAGCCTGAGAGTAGAGGACTGATATTAGTAACGTCACAAAAATATTCACTGGCTCTAAACCCTCTTTGGTAGGCTCCACTAAAATCAAATCTAATTTTAAGTTTTTTCAGTAAAAACTAGACAACTTATTCAATGCCATTTTGAACTGGAGGCAAGGTAGATGGAATTGATATTTTTAAACTTCAGAAAAAGTTTAACAAAAAGTTATACAGATGGGAGGTTTTCTTCATAGTCCAGTGGTTAAGACACAGTGCTCCCAATGTATGGGGCCCAGGTTTGATCCCTGGCCAGGGAACTAGATCCCACATGTTGCATGCTACAACAAAGATCCTGCATGCTAAAATGAAGATTAAAGATTTTGAGTGCTGCAGCTAAGACCCAGTACAACACAATAAATAATATATATATATATTTTTTAAAGTATAAAGATGAATAAACAAGTCAATGAATATAAGTAAAGCATGAATTTTTGATGTCTTATTTGAGGTAAAGTTCAAAAAGAAGAAACAGTGTGTACAATTTAGCTGGATTTTGAGTCTGTATCATCCAGAGAATGGTGGGGCCAAGAGGCGATCCATATCTTAGGTTGTATATCTTAGAAACAGACTTAGGGATTCAGGACTGTGTGGTTTACTAAAGGAGCACTCTTATAGAAAACACTGTACTGGACTAAAGGCAGCAGGAAAGGGAGGGAGAAGGAAATGACATAGTCTCAGACAATATCTGGCCATGGCCTGATTAGGGGTGGTGTTGGACTCTTAGGAGCATAACTCTTAGTGTAGTTATTTCACAACAGCAATTCTATGAATCTATGAACCTAGCAGCCCAAACTCCCATTAATGTGGGGTGGACCCATGAGAGGGTAAAACAGATCTTAGGCAGAGATATCAATATCACTTTACTGCAGTAGAGGATCATCAGGCATATTCAAATTCATGTTCTATTAACACTTGTTAAACTAAGTAGAAATGACTACTATGTTACTGAAAATTCAGAAAAATACTTAGAAAACGATAAACACTACAACTAGAGATTAGATTCATCCACTCACTTTTCATTCAAAACAGTATCACAGAAGCACTAAGGCAAAAGCCTGAGAGTAGAGGACTGATATTAGTAACGTCACAAAAATATTCACTGGCTCTAAACCCTCTTTGGTAGGCTCCACTAAAATCAAATCTAATTTTTTTTAAGTTTTTTTTCAGTAAAAACTAGACAACTTATTTGTTTTGTTGTAGGAATCTTTGCTGTGGCTAAGGAAAGGAGATGAGAGAGTCCTAAAAACACAACTGAAGCCATTTTGAAGCACTTCAACAAAGAGAGAAAAATCCACATAAACCAACCTGTGACAATTCTCTGGATATTTTAGCACCATCAATAGAGAGAGGTCACTAGTCCCTTGCTAAAATTACATACATTTAGAGAGACCTTATAAATTATTTTCCAAACCGTAAGAAAAAAGCTGAGAATTGTAAATAATTATGTTGGGGAAAAACACATAAATTAGAACTGTTCTGGGCAAGCTATGATTTTGAACAACTAAATTATCATTTAAGCTCTTATGATATGAATCAGTCTCTTCAGTCCTAAATGACTTTATGATGACAGTTAACATTATTGAGCTTCGTTTTAGATATTTACTGTCTTAAACAAAGAGACTTGAAAGTGACTACTGTCAACTACCAATTGGCATTTACCAATTACATTGTCAGTGACTGAACAAGGGTATTTGCCACCTGCTTCTGTGGAGATTGACCTGTGTGCTGTGACAGCTGCTGACTTTCAACACCCCCTGAGGTTGTTCAGGGTGGAATACGCACTCTTCGCTCCAGGGAATCTGGTGGGGCAGGCCTTTAGATAGGTGGATGCTTTCAGGAACAGATATTATCATCCCAATCCTTGCATCTCCTCATACTTAGAAGAACACTAAATGGTGACATCAGATGGTGATATCATATTCTCCTGACTAATGAAAAACCCTTTGTAAAATGACTGCTTAGTGATATTGAAATCCCCCCTCACCAAATCCTTAAATATTGATCTTTCTCCCACTGCTTCTTTGGAGCAGAGCTATCTCAGGTGTTGCCTCCCGGGCTGCAGTCCTAATTATGCCCCAAACAAAACTTAACCCACAACTCTCAACTTGTTCATCTTTTTTTAGTCAACACTACCAACCAACAGAAAAGCATTTTTGATTCTGCTTTGATGAAGATATTGCAGGAAAAAGGAAAAATAAAAGTGATAGAAAAAGGGGAAAAATCTTAAAGTTTGAAGTTTGGTTCAGAAAAGGGCAAACTTTCAGACTGGTCAATTTATCTCATGTTAAATATAGCTCTAGATATCGTAAACTCAACCATAAAGTTTCACTTGTCTGCCAACGTATCAGACAAGTGTGAGTCCAAAATAATTAAGATAAAGAGAATGACCAATGTAGTTAAAGACAGGCATACATATTGCATATGAATGCTCAAATATTTTGCCACAAAGCTGAATCATGTATCAATAAGCAGGCATGCTTACTTTTGTCTGACTATTTTAACTCTGGAGTAGCTTGCCACTCCCTTCTCTGTGGAATCTTCTCAAACCAGGGTCTAAACTCAAGCCTCCCACATTGCAGGTGGATTCTTTACCAGCTGAGCTACCAGGAAAGCCCTATTGAGCCCTATTAAGCACTATTACCCAAATAACAATAAATTATGGTGACTCACACAGTTCCAATTACAAGATAAAGTATATAAACACATACTACCATTCTTGTACATTCATCTTTCTGGCAAGTAAAAAATCAAAAACTCTCTAAGGTCATACCTCCATCAGTGACCCAGCAGGTAAACAGTAAATCCTATGCTAAAAATCCACTTTACCTAAGTCACTGTTCATTCATGATCTTCTGAATTACAGCAAGAAATTCCTACAGCTGCCGCTTTTGGATTTATACCAAATCCCTAGAATAATCACTGCCAAGTTTTAAGGTGTTAATTATAAGGGCATCAGAATTCTACACAATCAGAGTGCTGAATCAATCCTACATGTCAAATAGTCCATATGAAAAAAGAAGACTGTCTAAACTTTGAGGCAATGTTACAAGACCAAGTACTATGGATGATTAAGTTGCAAAGGCACACAGTATGTGTGAAGAAGAGAAGACTTTATTCTTAACCTTGAGTCTTTCATTAACTAAATAGAAGGTCACTCTATTGCACCCTATTGCAGGGAGGGGACGGATACTAACTCCATGTTGAAAACTGTTTCTTTGTCTTGCTTTTCATTGCTTTTGTTATTATAATCATACTTAGCAGCTTGACGGGAGGACCCTGCCCCTCTGCTCTACTATAAACTAAAGAGCCTTTCTTCAAACCTTGTCCACCTCTGGATGGCAGGAAGGGAGAAATTAACAGAGCCTCTGCCTGAGGCTTGCCATTCTAGGATATGTTTGCAAGGTTAATGGCCTCTTTACTTTGTTTCCTCACCTCCCGCCATCTCTGATCTATAAAAGAACCTGGCATCCAGACCCCATAAGATGGTTATTTTGAGCTGCTAGTCTGCCATCCTTTTGGCTAGCCGTTTTAACAGACCCCATGAAGATGGTTTTGCCACAAAGCTGAATCATGTATCAATAAGCAGGCATGCTTACTTTTGTCTGACTATTTTAACTCTGGAGTAGCTTGCCACTCCCTTCTCTGTGGAATCTTCTCAAACCAGGGTCTAAACTCAAGCCTCCCACATTGCAGGTGGATTCTTTACCAGCTGAGCTACCAGGAAAGCCCTATTGAGCCCTATTAAGCACTATTACCCAAATAACAATAAATTATGGTGACTCACACAGTTCCAATTACAAGATAAAGTATATAAACACATACTACCATTCTTGTACATTCATCTTTCTGGCAAGTAAAAAATCAAAAACTCTCTAAGGTCATACCTCCATCAGTGACCCAGCAGGTAAACAGTAAATCCTATGCTAAAAATCCACTTTACCTAAGTCACTGTTCATTCATGATCTTCTGAATTACAGCAAGAAATTCCTACAGCTGCCGCTTTTGGATTTATACCAAATCCCTAGAATAATCACTGCCAAGTTTTAAGGTGTTAATTATAAGGGCATCAGAATTCTACACAATCAGAGTGCTGAATCAATCCTACATGTCAAATAGTCCATATGAAAAAAGAAGACTGTCTAAACTTTGAGGCAATGTTACAAGACCAAGTACTATGGATGATTAAGTTGCAAAGGCACACAGTATGTGTGAAGAAGAGAAGACTTTATTCTTAACCTTGAGTCTTTCATTAACTAAATAGAAGGTCACTCTATTGCACCCTATTGCAGGGAGGGGACGGATACTAACTCCATGTTGAAAACTGTTTCTTTGTCTTGCTTTTCATTGCTTTTGTTATTATAATCATACTTAGCAGCTTGACGGGAGGACCCTGCCCCTCTGCTCTACTATAAACTAAAGAGCCTTTCTTCAAACCTTGTCCACCTCTGGATGGCAGGAAGGGAGAAATTAACAGAGCCTCTGCCTGAGGCTTGCCATTCTAGGATATGTTTGCAAGGTTAATGGCCTCTTTACTTTGTTTCCTCACCTCCCGCCATCTCTGATCTATAAAAGAACCTGGCATCCAGACCCCATAAGATGGTTATTTTGAGCTGCTAGTCTGCCATCCTTTTGGCTAGCCGTTTTAACAATGAAATTGTTTTCCTTGCCTCGACATCTTGTCTTTCTGATTCATCTGCATACCATTTTGTGATATCTGATCAGTATCTGCTACAGACTGAGTAATACTAAAATTTAAAAAGAAAATAGAACCATAAATCTCAAGACACTTAGTTTACTTTGTTCCTTTAGAGTCTTCAAGGGGTTAATCTGCTGTTAGAGAGTCAACTCTAGGTTGAAATCTCAGGAAAAAGTTATTCTATGGACACATTCTTGTTTTGGACTACAAGGGCATTAAGATTGGCTTCCCCTAGATATTCTCACACTGTAAAAAGGGAAAAAATGACATAAGAGGGTTGTTGCAATGATGATTTTATACTTCACAGACATAAATGTTTTAGAATGTGAGTACCACACCTTTCTCTCTTTCATCAATGACATGATGTCCCTGTAGCTCAAAAACGAGAAAAAAAAAAAAAAAAAAACTCTTCATGTCACTGTTACTATGAAGTCACAGCAGATAAATGTCTTCAGATCTGCTTAGGAAACTCTATGACTGGATTTCAAGACACTCTGATAGACTGCCTAAGTTAAACTAGCAGGACAAACAGAAAAATAAATTCTCATAGAAGCACTCATGCCTGTGTACTGGGGTGATTATCAATGTGTTGCCTGTACCTGTGCCTCAACAGTTTTGCTATCTGAAGGGACTGATTTTTTTTACCAAAGACAAATTTAAATCTTATACAAATCACCAAAGAGGATGTCTCATGCAGGGAGGGACGGATACTAACTCCATGTTGAAAACTGTTTCTTTGTCTTGCTTTTCATTGCTTTTGTTATTATAATCATACTTAGCAGCTTGACGGGAGGACCCTGCCCCTCTGCTCTACTATAAACTAAAGAGCCTTTCTTCAAACCTTGTCCACCTCTGGATGGCAGGAAGGGAGAAATTAACAGAGCCTCTGCCTGAGGCTTGCCATTCTAGGATATGTTTGCAAGGTTAATGGCCTCTTTACTTTGTTTCCTCACCTCCCGCCATCTCTGATCTATAAAAGAACCTGGCATCCAGACCCCATAAGATGGTTATTTTGAGCT
The DNA here is from genome assembly GCA_022376925.1 of Tragulus kanchil. Classification (NCBI taxonomy): domain Eukaryota; kingdom Metazoa; phylum Chordata; class Mammalia; order Artiodactyla; family Tragulidae; genus Tragulus; species Tragulus kanchil. Next base: position 56,594,669 of record JAIOJX010000004.1, read on the forward strand.
GCTAGTCTGCCATCCTTTTGGCTAGCCGTTTTAACAATGAAATTGTTTTCCTTGCCTCGACATCTTGTCTTTCTGATTCATCTGCATACCATTTTGTGATATCTGATCAGTATCTGCTACAGACTGAGTAATATTAAAATTTAAAAAGAAAATAGAACCATAAATCTCAAGACACTTAGTTTACTTTGTTCCTTTAGAGTCTTCAAGGGGTTAATCTGCTGTTAGAGAGTCAACTCTAGGTTGAAATCTCAGGAAAAAGTTATTCTATGGACACATTCTTGTTTTGGACTACAAGGGCATTAAGATTGGCTTCCCCTAGATATTCTCACACTGTAAAAAGGGAAACAATGACATAAGAGGGTTGTTGCAATGATGATTTTATACTTCACAGACATAAATGTTTTAGAATGTGAGTACCACACCTTTCTCTCTTTCATCAATGACATGATGTCCCTGTAGCTCAAAAACGAGAAAAAAAAAAAAAAAAAAACTCTTCATGTCACTGTTACTATGAAGTCACAGCAGATAAATGTCTTCAGATCTGCTTAGGAAACTCTATGACTGGATTTCAAGACACTCTGATAGACTGCCTAAGTTAAACTAGCAGGACAAACAGAAAAATAAATTCTCATAGAAGCACTCATGCCTGTGTACTGGGGTGATTATCAATGTGTTGCCTGTACCTGTGCCTCAACAGTTTTGCTATCTGAAGGGACTGATTTTTTTTACCAAAGACAAATTTAAATCTTATACAAATCACCAAAGAGGATGTCTCATTTCCCACCATAATATCTCAGATTGGTTACTGATACTTAATCGTTGATGACAATGCCATACAAGTTTTGACATCTGAAGTAACATATCCTTTCTTTGATGTGAATAACATTTCTCACACCCTGGCACTGTCATTTCCCTTGAAATATCTCAGAGATGTGTTGCTTTGATATATGAATGTCAGGACCATGCCCTTGATGTTACAATAGAGTATTTTAAAATCAGGTTTCTATGTTCTTGATTTGTGGCCTACTCTGCATGATGAAATGTTTTTAGCTTTGGTCAATTTATAAATGTCTCAAATCTGACACTTGAAATACTAAAAGTATACTAATGGAGATTTTTATATAAATACAAATACATTAGTACTGCAAGAAAGCAGAGTTTGAGTCAGTCTATTGCATGGAAGACATCATTTCCCTGAAAACAAATGGTGTGTTAAGTTCAGCTGCCATCACAGTGACACTAGAGACAGTTAAAAGACAGAATTATTGCTAAGAGTTCCACTTTACGTGTTAATGACTGATAGAAAATTTACTGTGATTCCATGGAGAACTGTAGGTTTCTAGACTTTTTATTTTCCTAAAAGAAACAGCTACATAAAACGTAATGTGTATTCATGCTTTCAGTAGTATTCATTTTATTAGGCAGAAGAATAAATTACAAAACCAACAGTAATTTGTATTTCATTTTATTCATATGTCTTCCAACTTGGGAAAAAAAATCTGTTCCTAGCTACACGGAAGTCAATTATTTGAACTTTTTCTTTCTCAGCCACACAGCTTAAGAAAGGCTGAAAAAATAATTTTCCTGGTCATCTGCTATTTTGTTTTCTATCCAACTGCAAATAAAGTATCTCGGGAGGAGATAAGATGTCAAAAAAATATTCCATGGTTGAGGAAAATGCATAGAGTAGTAGTTTTTCCTGGCTCTTTTTGAACATGCTGTTCAATGTATAAAAGGTTAGCAGGTTTATTTATTATCCTTCTCTATTTTTAGCCCATAAGTCTTGATATAAGATTTTCAAATTTATTTTTTGCTTCGGCTATTTTAAAACGAAATATTTCTAAATTTCTTCAGGCTATTTTCTCTTACTTTTTGCTCTATTTAATAAAAATCCTTGAACCTGAAGTATTTACTGTGGACACACACACAATAAACTGAGTGAAGCATGTTGTTCAACCTATGTCGTGAGCCATAGTTTAGAGGTTATTGTACCAGAACCTTGCAAAGGTTAAGCTATACTTCAAGTAATACAGTTTAACTTCATTTAAAATCCAGGAGATGAAGATAGAATAGATGAACTTTTGCCTGTCTACAATATATAGCAACAACAACAATATACAAGAACATACATACACATATATATAGTTACCTATGACATTTTTCTATGTATCACTCTGTTGAGTATAAATTTGCTTCCTTATATTATTAAGGTCACAAATCTTTTCAGAGAAGTATTCTGAGGTGTAATATTCATTAGTCAGTTTCTTTCTAAGGGATTTAAAGATTAATTGGAGTTAGTTCTCCAACTAAAGAAATAAATCTCAAGTTTCAGGCAACAATGACAGATGCTCAGTATAATCTATTTTGACAGAGAGTTCTCCAGAGAACTTTTCAAATTCAAATTCTTTTATGTGGAGGGTTAGTTATCTTTCTGTGTACAATGCCAACTAAGAAGTCATTATCTAGTATATGTCTCTTCCAAACTTTCTGCTTCTGCTCTTCCAGCTTCATTATCTATGTAGAAGTTTTTCAAATGTAAGGGCAAAGCAGACAATTAAAATTTAAGGAATAAAATATAAATGCCCTGAGATCAACTCTGTAGGAGTCATTTGCGTAGGATAGCTATTCAAGAAACTAGAGAAACAAAGAACCCTGAGAGAAAATACAATACATGTAGGAAAATTGGGGGTAGGGGATTCAATAGCTATTTTTATTTCCTATAGGAACACTTGTCATTTGCACAGTAGAGAGTCTTTTGAGGGGCTTCCCTGGACGTCCAATGGCTAACACTCCATGTTTCTAGTACAGGGGGCCTGGGTTCAATTCCCAGTCAGGGCTGGATTCCATAAGTTTTTTAAGCTGTTCAATGTATAAAAGGTTAGCAGGTTTATTTATTATCCTTCTCTATTTTTAGCCCATAAGTCTTGATATAAGATTTTCAAATTTATTTTTTGCTTCGGCTATTTTAAAATGAAATATTTCTAAATTTCTTCAGGCTATTTTCTCTTACTTTTTGCTCTATTTAATAAAAATCCTTGAACCTGAAGTATTTACTGTGGACACACACACAATAAACTGAGTGAAGCATGTTGTTCAACCTATGTCGTGAGCCATAGTTTAGAGGTTATTGTACCAGAACCTTGCAAAGGTTAAGCTATACTTCAAGTAATACAGTTTAACTTCATTTAAAATCCAGGAGATGAAGATAGAATAGATGAACTTTTGCCTGTCTACAATATATAGCAACAACAACAATATACAAGAACATACATACACATATATATAGTTACCTATGACATTTTTCTATGTATCACTCTGTTGAGTATAAATTTGCTTCCTTATATTATTAAGGTCACAAATCTTTTCAGAGAAGTATTCTGAGGTGTAATATTCATTAGTCAGTTTCTTTCTAAGGGATTTAAAGATTAATTGGAGTTAGTTCTCCAACTAAAGAAATAAATCTCAAGTTTCAGGCAACAATGACAGATGCTCAGTATAATCTATTTTGACAGAGAGTTCTCCAGAGAACTTTTCAAATTCAAATTCTTTTATGTGGAGGGTTAGTTATCTTTCTGTGTACAATGCCAACTAAGAAGTCATTATCTAGTATATGTCTCTTCCAAACTTTCTGCTTCTGCTCTTCCAGCTTCATTATCTATGTAGAAGTTTTTCAAATGTAAGGGCAAAGCAGACAATTAAAATTTAAGGAATAAAATATAAATGCCCTGAGATCAACTCTGTAGGAGTCATTTGCGTAGGATAGCTATTCAAGAAACTAGAGAAACAAAGAACCCTGAGAGAAAATACAATACATGTAGGAAAATTGGGGGTAGGGGATTCAATAGCTATTTTTATTTCCTATAGGAACACTTGTCATTTGCACAGTAGAGAGTCTTTTGAGGGGCTTCCCTGGACGTCCAATGGCTAACACTCCATGTTTCTAGTACAGGGGGCCTGGGTTCAATTCCCAGTCAGGGGCTGGATTCCATACGCCACAGCTAAGAGCTGACATGTGGAAACTAAGAGCTACAAAAATCTTTGGAATTTATAATACACCTAATACAGTACCTTTTCGTCTCCTCACAGAATGCCTAGCAACATGTTAAAAATATTTATCAGAGTTCTCATCAGTTCTATGGCCAATGGTAATGTAGTGCGTCCTGTTGAAGAAAAACTGACCTAATCATATAGCTCAATTTTTTTCACCAGTCATAGCCTTTAAGTGTTTAGATAAAGTTCTATTATATTCCTCTATCATCTGCCAGGTCACCATACTCAATGTTCTGAGAGAGATAATAAAATTCATTTAATCCATCCATGACTCAAGAACATTTTAAAGTCTTTTGTTGTTGTTGTTGCTGTAAGCACTGTGTTGTAAGTAGGCAAGTACTAGTATTAAGGCAATTTCAGTAAATAAAAATTTTCAGCATATACAGCATCTGGTATTTAGGCATGAACAGATGGCTCAAGTGCAGATGTTTTTAGATATTGGCTACCATTCCATTGTAGATCATAAATCACGGTTACATCCCAAATCTCTTAAGCTAAAGAAGATGTATGTAAAGGGCTTTCATGGTGAGTGGAAAAACAAACAAAGCAAAGAAGCCCCAAAACTAAGTCTCCACTTATTTAACTAGCTAGTTTCCCATACCTTTTGATTACATGCAAAAGGGGATTAAGGGACAAATTAACTAAGCAAACATATCCTTTAAAAAGATGACTATATTCATGATAAACATAACTAATATTTATTCTGTGTTCCAGTCACTTTTCTAAGTGTTTTATATATATGTATACTATAAATTTCAGAGCTCACTTCACAGTGTTACAAAGATACTTTAATGTGACTTCTAAAAATGGCTTATAAGTCATAATCTTCATGTTTCATTACATGACTACATGAGTGCCACTGCAGAGATAAAACAAACAATAGATGGAAAGCAGAGACATTCTGATGATATTTGTATACTTTTAAGATTTCATGAGCTTCAACAAGTTTAAGATGTCAAGTGGGTCTTTTGAGGCTTCCTGGACGTCAGGCTAACACTCCATGTTTCTAGTACAGGGGCCTGGGTTCAATTCCCAGTCAGGGCTGGATTCCATACGCCACAGCTAAGAGCTGACATGTGGAAACTAAGAGCTACAAAAATCTTTGGAATTTATAATACACCTAATACAGTACCTTTTCGTCTCCTCACAGAATGCCTAGCAACATGTTAAAAATATTTATCAGAGTTCTCATCAGTTCTATGGCCAATGGTAATGTAGTGCGTCCTGTTGAAGAAAAACTGACCTAATCATATAGCTCAATTTTTTTCACCAGTCATAGCCTTTAAGTGTTTAGATAAAGTTCTATTATATTCCTCTATCATCTGCCAGGTCACCATACTCAATGTTCTGAGAGAGATAATAAAATTCATTTAATCCATCCATGACTCAAGAACATTTTAAAGTCTTTTGTTGTTGTTGTTGCTGTAAGCACTGTGTTGTAAGTAGGCAAGTACTAGTATTAAGGCAATTTCAGTAAATAAAAATTTTCAGCATATACAGCATCTGGTATTTAGGCATGAACAGATGGCTCAAGTGCAGATGTTTTTAGATATTGGCTACCATTCCATTGTAGATCATAAATCACGGTTACATCCCAAATCTCTTAAGCTAAAGAAGATGTATGTAAAGGGCTTTCATGGTGAGTGGAAAAACAAACAAAGCAAAGAAGCCCCAAAACTAAGTCTCCACTTATTTAACTAGCTAGTTTCCCATACCTTTTGATTACATGCAAAAGGGGATTAAGGGACAAATTAACTAAGCAAACATATCCTTTAAAAAGATGACTATATTCATGATAAACATAACTAATATTTATTCTGTGTTCCAGTCACTTTTCTAAGTGTTTTATATATATGTATACTATAAATTTCAGAGCTCACTTCACAGTGTTACAAAGATACTTTAATGTGACTTCTAAAAAAATGGCTTATAAGTCATAATCTTCATGTTTCATTACATGACTACATGAGTGCCACTGCAGAGATAAAAACAAACAATAGATGGAAAGCAGAGACATTCTGATGGAAGACAAACACTGGCTTAAGAATGTTTTAAAGTTCTATTAAGACCTTCAGTTTTATAAGTGATTCATACATGATTTATATAATGTGACATTACTATTCAATGTTCATAGTATTCTAACGATGTCAATCCAGTTCCCCCTCTCACATTTCTAAACAATATAACCTGAAATATCTTCATGGCAGTTTAAGGATCTGGTAACACCAAATCTTCAGCATTCACAAGGTAAATTCCCAAAATCTTTTATGAATAAGAACTTGGTGAGAACGTTGTAGAAATCACATTGGCTGGTTAAGTGCTACTACCTACTTAGCCCTTCCTTCACATGAGTACAGGTACTAAACACGAACTTATCATACCTGCCACACCAGAAAAGTTCAATAAGGTTTCATTGATTTAAGTAGGACCAGCTGGCTAAGCTCAAAGGAAGTTGATGCATGTATTACAATTTCTACAAACTTTAGAAGTACGAAAGTGGTGATATCATGAATATGGTTGGGGGAGAGGTGGTAGGATATTCAGAAGGAGGGTCTCAAGCCTGAGTAGCATAAGGTGGGAAACTGGAAGCCTCTAGTCCCAAACAATGTCACAGGCAAGTTTTCTTTACATTTGATAACTTAATAAGCATTAATTGGGAGTTTTGAATAAAAAAAATCTAGATTTTTGGTTTCAAAGGAAAAAAATCAAGAGATCTGGACCCATGGCTACGCTTTTCCACAGCTGTTCAAAGGGAAGTAACTTCTTCCCTCTTTAAAATGGTTTCCATGCTGGTGAACACAGAAAGATTTTGGGAGAGTGTTGTGCTCAGCAGAGGACCTGAAAGTTCTTCAACCCTCTCCCCGTACCCTGCCCTGTACATCTCTTCATTCCAGCTGTTCCTAAGTCATATTCTTTTATAATAAACCTGTGATCCAGTAAGTAAAATGCTTCTCTTAGTTCTGTGAACTGCTCTAGAAAATTAATCAAATCTAAGGAAAGGAGGGAATTGTGGAAACCTCTGATTTATAGACAGTTGGGTCAAAAGTACATGTAATGACCAGGACTTGGCACATAGTATCAGAAATCTCAAGAGGGGCTTGTAGGAGTCCCTAAGCATAGCAGGTCAGTCAGAAACACAGTGACAAACTGGGTTTGTGACTGGCTTCTGATGTGTGGCGAGTGGGGACAGCTCTGCAGGAATGAACTCTTAACCTGTGTGATGTGATACCTCTAGTAAATAGAGTCAGAATTGAGTTGAATTGCAGGATACCTGGCTGGTATCTAAAGAACTGGTTGTAGGTAGAGAGAATGCCTCCTCCCTGGTGTTGGAATTGGGTCCAGGACCCAAAAAGAGGCCCATTCTAATGATCTCTGTTAAAATCTTAATCTCCAAATAAGATCACATTTTGAGATACTGAAGGTTAAGATCTCAACATATAAATTTACGGGGAGATACAATTCACCTCAAGATACCTACCTACGTGCATTACACTATCAAAGATTACTCCACTTTCTTACTTTATTTGTGTGTGCGTGAGGACACTATCCATGGCATTGCAAGAGAGGATAAATGAACACAAAGCCAAATCAGGCAGACAATATGGTTCTAGAATGTTTTCCTCCTTAACAGTTACTTTAAAGAAATCACCAGCTTGAAATTTGGCTAAAAAAAAAAAAGCTCTGAAATCTTATAAAATGCATTAGACTATAAGGCAACTGAAATCTCTGTTTATGAGAGCATAATTCCGTTCGATTATAGCATTAGATTTTACCAAAGACAGACTTATGAACAAAAATGTCTGACTTTCTATTCTGGCCATGACTCAGCATACTATCATTTATAATAAGGCAAGTTCCCTACTAATTCCATATATTATACATAGTCATACAAGACCAAAAACAAAGTTTGTCTTCCTATTCCCTTATAATAAAAATTCATTTCCATCTGTGCCCCAGCAAGAAAGAGTTTTCACTGTTTTATGCTAAGTTTTGACAGTACTTATATTAGGGATCAATAGATAAAATAACACAGTGCCATATGATTAACATATATTGTGCACCATTCAGCACAGTCTTTTACTGCAGAATTAATCAAATCTAAGGAAAGGAGGGAATTGTGGAAACCTCTGATTTATAGACAGTTGGGTCAAAAGTACATGTAATGACCAGGACTTGGCACATAGTATCAGAAATCTCAAGAGGGGCTTGTAGGAGTCCCTAAGCATAGCAGGTCAGTCAGAAACACAGTGACAAACTGGGTTTGTGACTGGCTTCTGATGTGGCGAGTGGGGACAGCTCTGCAGGAATGAACTCTTAACCTGTGTGATGTGATACCTCTAGTAAATAGAGTCAGAATTGAGTTGAATTGCAGGATACCTGGCTGGTATCTAAAGAACTGGTTGTAGGTAGAGAGAATGCCTCCTCCCTGGTGTTGGAATTGGGTCCAGGACCCAAAAAGAGGCCCATTCTAATGATCTCTGTTAAAATCTTAATCTCCAAATAAGATCACATTTTGAGATACTGAAGGTTAAGATCTCAACATATAAATTTACGGGGAGATACAATTCACCTCAAGATACCTACCTACGTGCATTACACTATCAAAGATTACTCCACTTTCTTACTTTATTTGTGTGTGCGTGAGGACACTATCCATGGCATTGCAAGAGAGGATAAATGAACACAAAGCCAAATCAGGCAGACAATATGGTTCTAGAATGTTTTCCTCCTTAACAGTTACTTTAAAGAAATCACCAGCTTGAAATTTGGCTAAAAAAAAAAAAGCTCTGAAATCTTATAAAATGCATTAGACTATAAGGCAACTGAAATCTCTGTTTATGAGAGCATAATTCCGTTCGATTATAGCATTAGATTTTACCAAAGACAGACTTATGAACAAAAATGTCTGACTTTCTATTCTGGCCATGACTCAGCATACTATCATTTATAATAAGGCAAGTTCCCTACTAATTCCATATATTATACATAGTCATACAAGACCAAAAACAAAGTTTGTCTTCCTATTCCCTTATAATAAAAATTCATTTCCATCTGTGCCCCAGCAAGAAAGAGTTTTCACTGTTTTATGCTAAGTTTTGACAGTACTTATATTAGGGATCAATAGATAAAATAACACAGTGCCATATGATTAACATATATTTCACAGATTGAACTATCCATTTCAGCACATTGGAAAGGAAGAATGCTTGAAAACAAATGCAGGAAAGGAAATACACATATGCAAAAACTATGGATACTACAGCATTTAAAATATTCACCACATCTGTTATTAATCTTCCTTTGCTATGCAAAAAACTTAGCTACTGGAGAATCAGAAAAAAACATCAGAATCCAGAGGGATACTGTAAGATTCCATAAATATTCATTTAGCTAGGCCAATTTCACTGCTTTTGGAAAAAGCACAATTCTATGTCTACTCTGAGTTTGGCACTCTTCTTCTGACAGGGGACTAATTAATAGGGTGTTAAGTAAAAGTGGAAACAACAGAACATATAACCCACAAAAAAACCCTATCTGTTTGGCTGCATTGGATCTAAGTTGTGATAAGTGAAAATAAGTGGAATCTTCATTGTGCCTCAGGGGCATAGTTGCCCTGTAGCATGCAGGATTTAAATTCTCAGACCAGGGTTCAAACCCACATTCCTTGCATTGGAAGGCAGATTCTTAGCCACTGGGCCACCAGGGAAGTCCCTATAATCCACTTTTAATCTGGAGGCCAGGGCTTCTAGGCATTAATACTTCCCGAAAACGTGCCAAAGAATCAACAATGTAATAGCTCCCTGCTCCGAAGTGTCTGAGCTATTATTTTGAAGACAGACCCCAGGATCACGGAAATGCAGCTTCTACTAGAGATAAATGCTTTATATTAAGAAAAATAAGCTATATTCTAGGGGCAAATAAAACTCCAATAATTCGTTCGATTATAGCATTAGATTTTACCAAAGACAGACTTATGAACAAAAATGTCTGACTTTCTATTCTGGCCATGACTCAGCATACTATCATTTATAATAAGGCAAGTTCCCTACTAATTCCATATATTATACATAGTCATACAAGACCAAAAACAAAGTTTGTCTTCCTATTCCCTTATAATAAAAATTCATTTCCATCTGTGCCCCAGCAAGAAAGAGTTTTCACTGTTTTATGCTAAGTTTTGACAGTACTTATATTAGGGATCAATAGATAAAATAACACAGTGCCATATGATTAACATATATTTCACAGATTGAACTATCCATTTCAGCACATTGGAAAGGAAGAATGCTTGAAAACAAATGCAGGAAAGGAAATACACATATGCAAAAACTATGGATACTACAGCATTTAAAATATTCACCACATCTGTTATTAATCTTCCTTTGCTATGCAAAAAACTTAGCTACTGGAGAATCAGAAAAAAACATCAGAATCCAGAGGGATACTGTAAGATTCCATAAATATTCATTTAGCTAGGCCAATTTCACTGCTTTTGGAAAAAGCACAATTCTATGTCTACTCTGAGTTTGGCACTCTTCTTCTGACAGGGGACTAATTAATAGGGTGTTAAGTAAAAGTGGAAACAACAGAACATATAACCCACAAAAACCCTATCTGTTTGGCTGCATTGGATCTAAGTTGTGATAAGTGAAAATAAGTGGAATCTTCATTGTGCCTCAGGGGCATAGTTGCCCTGTAGCATGCAGGATTTAAATTCTCAGACCAGGGTTCAAACCCACATTCCTTGCATTGGAAGGCAGATTCTTAGCCACTGGGCCACCAGGGAAGTCCCTATAATCCACTTTTAATCTGGAGGCCAGGGCTTCTAGGCATTAATACTTCCCGAAAACGTGCCAAAGAATCAACAATGTAATAGCTCCCTGCTCCGAAGTGTCTGAGCTATTATTTTGAAGACAGACCCCAGGATCACGGAAATGCAGCTTCTACTAGAGATAAATGCTTTATATTAAGAAAAATAAGCTATATTCTAGGGGCAAATAAAACTCCAATAATAAACTCTAATTTATGAATTTTTTTCAATTTTAGAAAGCAAGTATGTGGACAGAAATTACTAAAAATGCAATACAAAATAAAACAAAAGCAATATGCATACTTTTCAAACTACTAGAACTTCAAGTCAGATTTTTATGTCTTTCAAGACACTTGTAATATTAATAATAAATTAATGGTAATATCTTTAACCTTTAGGATTACTTAAATGCATATCCTCATCCTCTGTGTATCCTGATTCTGCACCCAGAATGACACACTGAATGTGTTTTGCCATATACAAGCTTGCAGGTGCAAGTTCATTGGGAATTTTTACTAGCAGAACAAAAATCACAAGATCATGGTGCTACAAACACCTTCAAACTTAAAATTGCTTGATTTGGAATTTTTTTCCTTTTTCAGAATAGTCTGAGACAATTATACACCTCATGGATATCATTTGCTAAGAAGCTTCATAATTACATCTGTATTCCTTTCTTTTTTTCATGTGATGAAGATTCTCTGCTTGACCAAATTCTAACCAGCCTCTTCTGAGCTCTTTGGCAATGAAGTCATAACTTTAAGGCTTCTGCATATACCTCTCTATTGTTCAACAGAAACCCTGAGAGGTCAGTTTAGCCAGAACTTCCTATCCTGGATATCTGCACACCCTTGAAAGCTGAATAGGTTCCTCACCCTCCTCTACCCCGTAGATGATAGTAAATCACCCCGAGCTGCCTTCAGCAAGAATCTTTTCAAGTCTTTTTTGCCAGCATCCTCCCCTTGCCCTCAGTGTTTCCTCTTAATTAATTTTCTATCCACTACACATCCCAACCCCACTCCCAGCTCCATGGCTATAAATTCTCATTTTCCCTTGTTGTAATCATAGCTGAGCCCAATCTCTCTCCCCAACTGCAAAATCCCACTACAATGGTCCCTATTCCTATCCTCATAGTCCCCTGCATAAAGTTTGCCTCTAACAAGTGTCATGAATAAATTATTTAACAGCTCTTCTTTCCTTTCTTTCTCCAGTTTAATCTTCATTCAGTCTTTCTTTTCTTACCATTTTCTCTTCCTTTCTTTTCATTAAAAGAGTTTTATTTTTTTCCACAATCACAAATTTTTTTATTTTACTTTTTTGATTTTACAGTTTTATTGTTTACAGATATGTATAATTCCAGCTTAGTCATATGTATATCCCATTCCCTCCATCCCACCTCTCTAGGCCATCACATAGCCCCCAGGCATGACCCCTTAGTCCCACAGCACATTGAAAATAGTCATCTCTTTTACGTAAGACAGTATAGGGTTCTGTGTTGCTCTTTCCGTATCTCTCACCAACTTTTCCCTCTCCTCAATGTCCATAAGTCTGTTTTCTATGACTCTCTTTCCACTGATGTTCTGCATGTGTATTTATCAGTACAAACTTACTAGATTTCATATATATGTGTTAGTATACTGTATTTGTAGGTTAATTTCCACAAAGTTACTGTGGGTTACTATGTGGGACATTTTTGTGGCAGCCCGGGCACTAAACGTTTCAAAACTGATGTAGTAGATTTATCAGGTAATGGGACTACTGATAGATGAAGTCATATTAGGGACATGGAGTGTACTAATATTAAGGGGCCAGGTGGCACTAGTGGTAAGGAACTCAGCCTGCCAATGCAAGAGACATAAGAGACATGGGTTTGATTGCTGGGTCTGGAAGATCTGGAAGAGGGCATGCCAACCCACTCCAGTATTCTTGCCTGGAGAATCCCATGAACAGAGAAGCCTGATGTGCTACAATCCATTGGAATGCTAAGAGTCAGAAACAACTGAAGCAACTTAGCAGGCAGGCATAGAATCTGATTACTGTGATCTAAAAGTATCTTATTCCAGAGAAGGAGTATCTGTAAATTCAAAAGTTGATTCCCATCCAATATGACAAGACAATAAATGTAAAATCTATCATTTATTTGTGTGTCATTTATTGTATTTATTTCTCATTTATTTAATCTAACTTTAAAGTTAAATGTTCTCCTAGGAAATTAGAATAAATAGCATTTATCAAAACCCACAAATGTTCTTCCATTAAATTTTGATGTCTTGGAAACTTAAAGAGGAAACGGATTTCACCGGAGTCATCAATCCAGCCAGAACTTCACACGAAGTAAGAAGAAAAGCATTTTAGGTATTCATAAACCAACTATTGTTTGATGTGCAAGGTATAAGGTACAAGGCATGTTATAAATATGAAACCATGCAATCACACACAAGTCTCCTATCACACTATGTAAGTGGGAACAATAATAATAAAAAAAAAGCACAGTGAAGGTCATTCCCAGCATAAGCTAATTTATGACAATTATCAAGTAAGCAAGTAAGTACTTCAGGATTTAACAAAAGAGGAGGGCTCTATGGGTCAAGTCGTCAGGGAGTTAGAAGTAGGCTTGAGTTAGAATTTAAGGATTGCTAATATTTTTTTCATAATTTAAGTCAGAATATATTTTAGGCAAAGTAAGAGTGTTCCTACAGTCTGTAAGCTATAGGATAGCAAATGACCTGCTCCCTTCATCATCATCTCCAGTATATTTGCATGTGTCTAATGCTATATGTGGAATAGTAAGAAATATATATATTCACCTCCACTCCTTGTTCCTGACATAGATCTCTTAAAACCTTTGTAATTTACTAAAGTGATAAGGGCAGTAGGAACACCTTTTCTTCCACGAGGTGACTCTGGATGGGTTCCTGGAGGGTGGTTGGTCACCAGAAAGACAAAAGCCACAATCAGAAGCTTGGGATTTTCTCTAATTTAAGGTGAGGGCTATAAATAGACTTACTGATTAATCACATCTATGTAATTAATTCTCCACAAAAAGAGCAATAACATAAGATTCAGAGAGCTTCTAGGTTGAGAAATATGCATACATAGTAGGAAGATGTTCTATCCCAACTTCATGGAGACAAAAGCACCTGGGTTAAGAACCCCTACCTGAGACCTTGTCCTATGCATCTCAACTCACTGGTCATTTGTATCTTTTATCATGCCCTTTAGTAAACTAGTATTTCCCTGAGTTTTGTGAGTAGTTCTAGATAGCTGAATATAAGCGATAGGAGGTCAGGGGAACCTCTGATTTGTAGCAAAGGCAGGCAGAAGTTGTGGGCTCTCTCAGGACCTAAAGCTTGCAGTTGACATCTGAAGTGGGCAGCAATATCCTGAGAATAAGCCCTTAACCTGTGGGGTCTGACACTCTTAAGTAAACCTTCTCAGAAGTGAGAAAAATTGTCAGATAGCCAGTTAATGGCTCAGAATTGCTTGTGTGAGGGAAAAACCCCCACATACCTCAAGCCAGAAATGTTGTGAGTGTGGTAGTAGAGACAGTAAGAGAGAAACATGAAAGGAGAGCAGGGTTGTCTAGCTCAGTGTACAAATTAGGGTACAATTACTATCTCTTATCCAGTCCCTCCCTCAAAGTCAAACAAACTAAAACAAAACTATTTGTCATCATCTGTCCTTCAGCTCTATCACCATGATCTCAATAAACTGTTCTCAAAGCGATCTAGAGTGCTGAGGCTTAGTCACATTTTTCTGTGTGTGTGACAAATGTGTATTTGTACAGAGTTTATTATTATATTTTAGTTTGGCTCAAAGAAGATTCCATGACATGAAAATTAAGATCAGTAGTATTACAATATACTGAATTATTTTTATAGATTATATGAATTTTTATTTTTATTTTGGAGAACTCCTCTAATCTGTGATGCTTTTCTTTAAATACTCCTTCAAATATTGAGTATGATTTTCTGTACTGTATTCTTCCTTTTATGATGCCCTTATAAGTATAGAACATATTACTAGACAAAAAATGTACTTTCATATAGCAGAACAATATTTTATCATATAGACTGACAGCTTCCTGTCACTAAGGAAAATAGATATTGGACAGGTGTTAAATAAATACCTGATAAGGAAAGTTGAATATTCCTTTTTTAAAATAAAAACTCACCAAGGAAGAGAAATAAGTTGCTCTTTTCCAGTGAATACTTATTTATGTGTTGGATATTCCACATATATCCCCCCAAATCATGCCACTAAGCATGACCAATCATATACGCTGAGTGGTAACTGTATTATTGCTTTGGCTCCAACATGTTGATTTCATGTTTCAGTTCTGTAACCAGAGATCCATACTTTTATCTCCAGTTTCTCAATCCCTCCCACTCACTTCACCACATTTCACCTTGAAGCCAAATTTAATAACTGAGCTTTAAAACTGAAAGTCGGAGCAGGCTTTATCTTTAACAACATGATTTATTAAGCGAAAAGGAGGTCAGGGGAACCTCTGATTTGTAGCAAAGGCAGGCAGAATTGTGGGCTCTCTCAGGACCTAAAGCTTGCAGTTGACATCTGAAGTGGGCAGCAATATCCTGAGAATAAGCCCTTAACCTGTGGGGTCTGACACTCTTAAGTAAACCTTCTCAGAAGTGAGAAAAATTGTCAGATAGCCAGTTAATGGCTCAGAATTGCTTGTGTGAGGAAAACCCCACATACCTCAAGCCAGAAATGTTGTGAGTGTGGTAGTAGAGACAGTAAGAGAGAAACATGAAAGGAGAGCAGGGTTGTCTAGCTCAGTGTACAAATTAGGGTACAATTACTATCTCTTATCCAGTCCCTCCCTCAAAGTCAAACAAACTAAAACAAAACTATTTGTCATCATCTGTCCTTCAGCTCTATCACCATGATCTCAATAAACTGTTCTCAAAGCGATCTAGAGTGCTGAGGCTTAGTCACATTTTTCTGTGTGTGTGACAAATGTGTATTTGTACAGAGTTTATTATTATATTTTAGTTTGGCTCAAAGAAGATTCCATGACATGAAAATTAAGATCAGTAGTATTACAATATACTGAATTATTTTTATAGATTATATGAATTTTTATTTTTATTTTGGAGAACTCCTCTAATCTGTGATGCTTTTCTTTAAATACTCCTTCAAATATTGAGTATGATTTTCTGTACTGTATTCTTCCTTTTATGATGCCCTTATAAGTATAGAACATATTACTAGACAAAAAATGTACTTTCATATAGCAGAACAATATTTTATCATATAGACTGACAGCTTCCTGTCACTAAGGAAAATAGATATTGGACAGGTGTTAAATAAATACCTGATAAGGAAAGTTGAATATTCCTTTTTTAAAATAAAAACTCACCAAGGAAGAGAAATAAGTTGCTCTTTTCCAGTGAATACTTATTTATGTGTTGGATATTCCACATATATCCCCCCAAATCATGCCACTAAGCATGACCAATCATATACGCTGAGTGGTAACTGTATTATTGCTTTGGCTCCAACATGTTGATTTCATGTTTCAGTTCTGTAACCAGAGATCCATACTTTTATCTCCAGTTTCTCAATCCCTCCCACTCACTTCACCACATTTCACCTTGAAGCCAAATTTAATAACTGAGCTTTAAAACTGAAAGTCGGAGCAGGCTTTATCTTTAACAACATGAATAATGTCATAATTCTCAAAAAAAGAAAGTGCCTTCACCTCAGCAAGATTAAATTATATATTTACTTGTGGTTCTGGGCATAGAAAAAGTCAATGGGCTATTTCAAATCATCTTTATTAACCATGCTATAAAGATGTCGTCCAGTACCATGTATTGCTGATGTCTTTATTGCTTTCTTTTCATACTGTGATCAATAGCAATAGTATGAAATTCCCTGACAGTTACTTGGTCATCTTCTAGCCTTATGGCATGACAGAGAAAATTCAAGAAGATATGTAATTGAAACACTATATACAGGAATGTATCCTTTAGATGTTGAGCTAATACAGTACTCTTCTTGATTTACTAATGAGATAAAAGTCAGTGAAAGAAGAATAGCAAATATGTACTCAGACTGTATTTCCATAGCTTTTCTTTTTCCCTGGCTCATCATTTTACTACTGAACTGGATGGCAAAGACTAAATAGCCTTTAAGTCTGCATCAGCAATTCCATAGCTACTCAAAATACAAGCTTCCCTGCTGTTATTTTATTTTCGATCATAACCTTTTTTCTAGGTTCTGAAATAAAATTGAGGTTTTTCTCACTGTTGATCATTCAAAGGAGCGAATGTTCCTGGAAGAAATGAGTACCCTAGAAACATGAGGGTCAGAAACAGAGACCACAGATAAGTAAGAGTTTCTTGAGCCAGTCATACTTTATTGAAAAGGAAAGTATATCATTAAGACTCTCTTGGTTACATATTAGAGGAACATACTGAAGCTGATGTAAACTAAAAGCATGAGAGTCATTACTCGAACAGAGAAGTAACTTATGGAAAACAGGTGTTAAATAAATACCTGATAAGGAAAGTTGAATATTCCTTTTTAAAATAAAACTCACCAAGGAAGAGAAATAAGTTGCTCTTTTCCAGTGAATACTTATTTATGTGTTGGATATTCCACATATATCCCCAAATCATGCCACTAAGCATGACCAATCATATACGCTGAGTGGTAACTGTATTATTGCTTTGGCTCCAACATGTTGATTTCATGTTTCAGTTCTGTAACCAGAGATCCATACTTTTATCTCCAGTTTCTCAATCCCTCCCACTCACTTCACCACATTTCACCTTGAAGCCAAATTTAATAACTGAGCTTTAAAACTGAAAGTCGGAGCAGGCTTTATCTTTAACAACATGAATAATGTCATAATTCTCAAAAAAAGAAAGTGCCTTCACCTCAGCAAGATTAAATTATATATTTACTTGTGGTTCTGGGCATAGAAAAAGTCAATGGGCTATTTCAAATCATCTTTATTAACCATGCTATAAAGATGTCGTCCAGTACCATGTATTGCTGATGTCTTTATTGCTTTCTTTTCATACTGTGATCAATAGCAATAGTATGAAATTCCCTGACAGTTACTTGGTCATCTTCTAGCCTTATGGCATGACAGAGAAAATTCAAGAAGATATGTAATTGAAACACTATATACAGGAATGTATCCTTTAGATGTTGAGCTAATACAGTACTCTTCTTGATTTACTAATGAGATAAAAGTCAGTGAAAGAAGAATAGCAAATATGTACTCAGACTGTATTTCCATAGCTTTTCTTTTTCCCTGGCTCATCATTTTACTACTGAACTGGATGGCAAAGACTAAATAGCCTTTAAGTCTGCATCAGCAATTCCATAGCTACTCAAAATACAAGCTTCCCTGCTGTTATTTTATTTTCGATCATAACCTTTTTCTAGGTTCTGAAATAAAATTGGGGTTTTTTCTCACTGTTGATCATTCAAAGGAGCGAATGTTCCTGGAAGAAATGAGTACCCTAGAAACATGAGGGTCAGAAACAGAGACCACAGATAAGTAAGAGTTTCTTGAGCCAGTCATACTTTATTGAAAAGGAAAGTATATCATTAAGACTCTCTTGGTTACATATTAGAGGAACATACTGAAGCTGATGTAAACTAAAAGCATGAGAGTCATTACTCGAACAGAGAAGTAACTTATGGAATACAGGGAAAAAGAGATAAATCACTCCTCAGATATACTGAATCTAGAATGGAAAGTAGTTAGAAAGATCAGATGTACTTTCCCTATGCTTTCTGGCTTTTTTCTTAATTTTTTTACATTGACTTCTGCTTCTAGGTGATCTTAGCCAAAGTTTAACACTACATCACTTCTGAATTTACACACTTCAGTTCCAAAGATGCATAGAGACCAATGACTTGCTCTCAGTTCTGTTTTTAAATGTAATGTAAATGCTCTCTCCTATGAATACAGAGAATTCATCTCCTCTCTCCTATGAAAATGGAGAATTCATCCTGTTTAACTTACTTGAAGACAACTTATTTAACTTTTCGACTTTTATGATTATTGTACTATTTTTATTGAGTCATATAAGTTTAAATTACCAAAACAACTGCAAAGAAAATGTGATATAATGCTATATAATGAGATATAAAAATTGATTGTAGTTTGAACATGCTTGCTAAATCACTACAGTCATGTCTGACTCTTTGTGACCCTATGGACTATAGCCCACCAGGTTCCTCTGCCCATGGGATTCTCTAAGCAAGAATACTTAAGTGAGTTGCCATGCCATCCTCCATGGGGTATTTCTGACCCAGGTATCAAACCTGCATCTCTTATATCCCTTGCACTGGTAGGTGGGCTATTTACCACTCAGTTTGAACATATGTGGCTACATTTATTTATATATACATTTCTACTTTTTTTTTCCCTGCTCATCATTTTTGTACTGAACTGGATGGCAAAGACTAAATAGCCTTTAAGTCTGCATCAGCAATTCCATAGCTACTCAAAATACAAGCTTCCCTGCTGTTATTTTATTTTCGATCATAACCTTTTTTCTAGGTTCTGAAATAAAATTGAGGTTTTTCTCACTGTTGATCATTCAAAGGAGCGAATGTTCCTGGAAGAAATGAGTACCCTAGAAACATGAGGGTCAGAAACAGAGACCACAGATAAGTAAGAGTTTCTTGAGCCAGTCATACTTTATTGAAAAGGAAAGTATATCATTAAGACTCTCTTGGTTACATATTAGAGGAACATACTGAAGCTGATGTAAACTAAAAGCATGAGAGTCATTACTCGAACAGAGAAGTAACTTATGGAATACAGGGAAAAAGAGATAAATCACTCCTCAGATATACTGAATCTAGAATGGAAAGTAGTTAGAAAGATCAGATGTACTTTCCCTATGCTTTCTGGCTTTTTTCTTAATTTTTTTACATTGACTTCTGCTTCTAGGTGATCTTAGCCAAAGTTTAACACTACATCACTTCTGAATTTACACACTTCAGTTCCAAAGATGCATAGAGACCAATGACTTGCTCTCAGTTCTGTTTTTAAATGTAATGTAAATGCTCTCTCCTATGAATACAGAGAATTCATCTCCTCTCTCCTATGAAAATGGAGAATTCATCCTGTTTAACTTACTTGAAGACAACTTATTTAACTTTTCGACTTTTATGATTATTGTACTATTTTTATTGAGTCATATAAGTTTAAATTACCAAAACAACTGCAAAGAAAATGTGATATAATGCTATATAATGAGATATAAAAATTGATTGTAGTTTGAACATGCTTGCTAAATCACTACAGTCATGTCTGACTCTTTGTGACCCTATGGACTATAGCCCACCAGGTTCCTCTGCCCATGGGATTCTCTAAGCAAGAATACTTAAGTGAGTTGCCATGCCATCCTCCATGGGGTATTTCTGACCCAGGTATCAAACCTGCATCTCTTATATCCCTTGCACTGGTAGGTGGGCTATTTACCACTCAGTTTGAACATATGTGTATTTAATATAGCTACATTTATTTATATATACATTTCTACTGATATATAAGTATGTAAATATATATGTAATTTTACGTATATACTTTTATTTCTTTATGTTAGATATTCAGAAAAGTATTTTTAAAAGTATTCATGACATTGGCCATGGTAAATGAACTTTAAACTATGAATAAACACATTAAAACAAGATAAAGATATATTGAATTTGTATTTATGAGAATATGAGTCCATTAATATCTTTAGAAACATGGTATTAAACTATCCCATGTCAGCACATTTATTACATTGACTAATCTATAACTAAATAATAAGACATTTATTCATGAATAAAATTCTATGCATTTGAACATACAGTCATTTTCCCAACATTAGCATAATTCATATAATTCAAGTATTGTATAATTAATAGTTCTAGAGTCCCAATTCCTTTAAACAAGAGGTTAGGAATTCTTCTATTAATCTATAAAGTCTCATGAATTAATATATTCATTTAATAATTAATACAAGAGAAGTCATGAATTGGAGCTGTAAAATTACAGAAACACAATATTTGGTGGTGTTTCAGCACTGACTGTTTAAAAAAATATATTTATGTTATTCAACATAAATCTTAATATAGGGAAAATCTAAGCTCAAGATCATGCACAATCAAAATGCTCACCATGTTACTACCCACCATTTAATTATTGCAAAGAGTCAGAATTCATGTTGGAAATGTCCTGAGAAGGCCCTAAGCATTCACCTCTGGCTGATATCTAGGATCAATACAAGCAGAAAAGTAAGCTTAAAACAGAATTTTAAAGGGCATGGCTAAACATTGAAGGAGTGTCCTAAGACAGAGTTAATCTGCAAAGACAGGGAGAGATTTTCCTTTCCTTTCTAGGGGGAGAATTTTCCTGTCTCCCTCTCCCTATCCCCACTCCCTTTTTTTTTCCTACAGGTATTTAAGAAAATCTCTGTTAAACTTCTTTTTTGGAGTTTTCCCTCTCTCTCTTTTAGTACTTGGAGTCCAAGAAAACACTTGGGAACACACTAGCTGACCACAAGTTAAAGGAACAGATAATTCAGAGATCACATGACAAAGAACACAACGTTAAAAAATACTTTAAGGGATTTCTCTGCTTGTCCAAGGGGTAAGGAGTCTACCTGGCAGCACAAGGATCACTGGTTCGACCCCTGGCCTGGGAAGATCCCAAATGCCAAGGAACAGCTGGGACAGTGTGTCCAATTACAAGCCAGTGCTCTGAAGCGCATGTGCCCAGAGCCAGTGCTCTGCAACAAAAGAGGCCATCGCAATGGGAGGCTAACACATGCCAAAGAATAAAGATGGATGGAAAACAAATGATGACTTAGAGGCAAAAAGAAAAAAATCTAAAAAAAAATTCTTTATAAAAGTTACACAACAAGAAATAGCAACAATCTACAGCAATCAATGAAAACAAACACTGGAAGAAGGAAATCCCTAGGGTCACAATATTACAACATTCATATAATTCAAGTATTGTATAATTAATAGTTCTAGAGTCCCAATTCCTTTAAACAAGAGGTTAGGAATTCTTCTATTAATCTATAAAGTCTCATGAATTAATATATTCATTTAATAATTAATACAAGAGAAGTCATGAATTGGAGCTGTAAAATTACAGAAACACAATATTTGGTGGTGTTTCAGCACTGACTGTTTAAAAAAATATATTTATGTTATTCAACATAAATCTTAATATAGGGAAAATCTAAGCTCAAGATCATGCACAATCAAAATGCTCACCATGTTACTACCCACCATTTAATTATTGCAAAGAGTCAGAATTCATGTTGGAAATGTCCTGAGAAGGCCCTAAGCATTCACCTCTGGCTGATATCTAGGATCAATACAAGCAGAAAAAGTAAGC
Source organism: Tragulus kanchil (assembly GCA_022376925.1). Taxonomy (NCBI): domain Eukaryota; kingdom Metazoa; phylum Chordata; class Mammalia; order Artiodactyla; family Tragulidae; genus Tragulus; species Tragulus kanchil. The sequence goes on from JAIOJX010000004.1 coordinate 56,616,925, forward strand.
TTAAAACAGAATTTTAAAGGGCATGGCTAAACATTGAAGGAGTGTCCTAAGACAGAGTTAATCTGCAAAGACAGGGAGAGATTTTCCTTTCCTTTCTAGGGGGAGAATTTTCCTGTCTCCCTCTCCCTATCCCCACTCCCTTTTTTTTTCCTACAGGTATTTAAGAAAATCTCTGTTAAACTTCTTTTTTTGGAGTTTTCCCTCTCTCTCTTTTAGTACTTGGAGTCCAAGAAAACACTTGGGAACACACTAGCTGACCACAAGTTAAAGGAACAGATAATTCAGAGATCACATGACAAAGAACACAACGTTAAAAAATACTTTAAGGGATTTCTCTGCTTGTCCAAGGGGTAAGGAGTCTACCTGGCAGCACAAGGATCACTGGTTCGACCCCTGGCCTGGGAAGATCCCAAATGCCAAGGAACAGCTGGGACAGTGTGTCCAATTACAAGCCAGTGCTCTGAAGCGCATGTGCCCAGAGCCAGTGCTCTGCAACAAAAGAGGCCATCGCAATGGGAGGCTAACACATGCCAAAGAATAAAGATGGATGGAAAACAAATGATGACTTAGAGGCAAAAAGAAAAAAATCTAAAAAAAAATTCTTTATAAAAGTTACACAACAAGAAATAGCAACAATCTACAGCAATCAATGAAAACAAACACTGGAAGAAGGAAATCCCTAGGGTCACAATATTACAACATTCATATGTCAAGTTTAAAAATACAGGAATTTGCAAAGAAAAATATATGGGCCATTTGGAGAAGAAAGTACTGAAAATCATTCCTGAAGAAATATAGGATGAAGTTGCTAGGTAGAGACTTAAAATCAACCGTGCTAAATATGTTCACAGAGCTAAGAAGACCATGCTGCTGCTGCTTTGTCACTTCAGTCATGTCTGACTCTTTGTAACCTTGTGGACTGCAGCCCGCCAAGCTCTTCCATCCATGGGATTCTCCAGGCCAGAATACTGGAGTGGGTTGCCATTTCCTTCTCCAAAGAAGACCATAAACAAGGATATACAGACAACCAGGAGAAAAATACATAGAGACAGATAATACTGACCAAGAGAAAGAAATGATAAGAGACCCAAGCAGAACTTTTATGGCTAAAAAGTTGGACAACTGAAATGAAAAAGTCACTAGAGGATTACAACAGCAGATTTGAGCATACAGAAGAAACCATCAGTGACTTGAAAACAATAAATAGAGTCTAAGACTTGTGAAATACCATCAGTGAAGAAACAAACAGACTCAGAATCTTGAGAAAAGAGAGAAATAATGGCCAGATAAAATATTTGAAGAAACAAGGACTGAAAATATCCCAAATCTGACCAAAGATATGTATCTGTTCTTTTAGGAAGCTAATCAACTCCAAAAAAGTAAATGTAAAAATCTATGCAGTACTGAGGCACTTTGTAATCAAATTGTTGAATGTCAGGGACAAAAGGAGAATCTTGAAAGCAGAATAAACATGACTCATCAGGTGAAAGGAGTCTTCAATAAGATAAACAGAAGATTTCTCATCAGAAGCCATGGATGCTAAATCAAGGTGAGATGGTATGTTTAAAGGGTTGAAAGCAAGAGGGAGAAAAAAACCCTGTCAAACAGAATGTTATATCTTCTACTCAACTTTGCTGCAAACTTAATAATCGCAAAGAAGGATGGAAAACAAATGATGACTTAGAGGCAAAAAGAAAAAAATCTAAAAAAAAATTCTTTATAAAAGTTACACAACAAGAAATAGCAACAATCTACAGCAATCAATGAAAACAAACACTGGAAGAAGGAAATCCCTAGGGTCACAATATTACAACATTCATATGTCAAGTTTAAAAATACAGGAATTTGCAAAGAAAAATATATGGGCCATTTGGAGAAGAAAGTACTGAAAATCATTCCTGAAGAAATATAGGATGAAGTTGCTAGGTAGAGACTTAAAATCAACCGTGCTAAATATGTTCACAGAGCTAAGAAGACCATGCTGCTGCTGCTTTGTCACTTCAGTCATGTCTGACTCTTTGTAACCTTGTGGACTGCAGCCCGCCAAGCTCTTCCATCCATGGGATTCTCCAGGCCAGAATACTGGAGTGGGTTGCCATTTCCTTCTCCAAAGAAGACCATAAACAAGGATATACAGACAACCAGGAGAAAAATACATAGAGACAGATAATACTGACCAAGAGAAAGAAATGATAAGAGACCCAAGCAGAACTTTTATGGCTAAAAAGTTGGACAACTGAAATAAAAAAGTCACTAGAGGATTACAACAGCAGATTTGAGCATACAGAAGAAACCATCAGTGACTTGAAAACAATAAATAGAGTCTAAGACTTGTGAAATACCATCAGTGAAGAAACAAACAGACTCAGAATCTTGAGAAAAGAGAGAAATAATGGCCAGATAAAATATTTGAAGAAACAAGGACTGAAAATATCCCAAATCTGACCAAAGATATGTATCTGTTCTTTTAGGAAGCTAATCAACTCCAAAAAAGTAAATGTAAAAATCTATGCAGTACTGAGGCACTTTGTAATCAAATTGTTGAATGTCAGGGACAAAAGGAGAATCTTGAAAGCAGAATAAACATGACTCATCAGGTGAAAGGAGTCTTCAATAAGATAAACAGAAGATTTCTCATCAGAAGCCATGGATGCTAAATCAAGGTGAGATGGTATGTTTAAAGGGTTGAAAGCAAGAGGGAGAAAAAAACCCTGTCAAACAGAATGTTATATCTTCTACTCAACTTTGCTGCAAACTTAATAATGCCCTAAAATACAAAATATATTTAAAATATACCACATAAAAACAAAACAATTCTTATGAAGTTATATATGTAGCCAAATCATCTTTCAAGAATGAAGGATAAAATATGACATCTTGAGATTACAACAAAAAAGAAAGAAAGAAAACTAGGAGTTCTTGATGAGTAGGCCTGTTCAACAAGAAAGGCTAAATGGAGTCTTTCATAGGCTGAAATGAAAGGATTCTAGACAGTAACTTGAAATTAGCTGAGGGAATAAAAGAAATCTGTAAAGGTAACTAGTAAATATAAAGTCTGGTATTATTTCCTTTCAGTTTGTAACTTTTTATTTTCTACATGATTTAAATAATAAATATATAAACGAACAGCTACACACCTACGATAACATGCAAAAGTAATGCATAAACATGTAATTCGTGACAGTAACTACACAGTGAGGTATGTGTCAAAAGACACAAATAAAACTTAAATGCATATTTCTAAGTGGAAGAAGATAGTCTGAAATGGCTTCTGTATTATGATTCCAGCAGACTGGAAAAAGAAAAACTATACAGACAATAAAATATTATCATTTGCCAGGTGTTTGAGAGGATGAAGAGAAAACAGGTAGATCACAGACTACTTTTATGCAGTGGAACTATTCTGTATGCTACTATGTGTGTACTGTGTGCTAAGTCACTTCAGTTGTGTCTGACTCTTTGACGCTATGGCTTGTAGCCTGCCAGGCTTCTCTGTCCATGGGATCCTCCAGGCAAGAATACTGGGGTGAGTGTCTATGCCCTCCTCCAGGGGATTTTCTGGACCCCGGGAGTGAGCCTGTGTCTCTTATGTCTCTTGCATTGGCAGGCAAGCTTTTTTTTTGTTTTTGTTTTTTATCACTAGTGCCACCTGGGAAGCTGATATTATAATGATGGACATATATCATTATACATTTCTCAAAAGTCACAAAATACACAACATCAAGAGAAAACGCTAATGTAAAATATGGATTTGGGATTATAGCCTTGTGTCAAGGTAGCTGAATCAGTAATAAATACACCATTCTGGTGGGGAATTTTGACAGTAGAAGGCATGTGCTTTTGTAGGGACAGAAGAAAATGATAACTTAATGCTCAATTTTGCTGTAAACTTAATACTGCTCTAAATTAAAAAAAATTAAAGTATGCCACATAAAGACAAAACAATTTTTTATGAAATTGAAGTAAAACTACAGACACCAATACCTGTTATAGCTCATTTAGTATTTTTGTGACTTTCTTTTGGTAACAAGAAGAGAGGGGTTTCAAGTAGGTAAAAAAAAGAAAAGGTAGAAAAATGAGGTAAAGTAAATGAAGCCCTCTCATGGAAGGAGACGATGGCTTTATCCTCAACTCAGGGCAACAGAAGGAGAGGTTAGACCACAGGCTCCCTACTTTCAGCTCTGAAAGCCAAACACAGATACCCTACAGGGAGAGAAATGAAACAATCTTGCCTCTCACTGATGTCAACTTTCTTTTATAAAACCAACAGCGAGTTGAAATTAGAAGTATACTAGGTTGGAAGATTTTAGGAACAGAATCCATCTTCCTCAGCAAAACAAAGGGCACTTATTTCTACTGAGTTCACCCTGGGAACAGTGTATTCTCAATAGGCACCACAGCAGCATCCCCCCTTGTCCTTATGCCCGAGAAAGTCAATCATTTCTGAGAGGCTGCCAAGCCAACAATAAATTCTCCTGTCAAACATCAAGTCAGAATGGTGGGATTTAGAAATTTGTTCCAAGTCATGTCTGATAATACAGCATATTTCTAAGTGGAAGAAGATAGTCTGAAATGGTTTGATAGATCGCAGTGGTACGCAAAAAAGCCAGGTGTTTGAGAGGATGAAGAAAACAGGTAGATCACAGACTACTTTTATGCAGTGGAACTATTCTGTATGCTACTATGTGTGTACTGTGTGCTAAGTCACTTCAGTTGTGTCTGACTCTTTGACGCTATGGCTTGTAGCCTGCCAGGCTTCTCTGTCCATGGGATCCTCCAGGCAAGAATACTGGGGTGAGTGTCTATGCCCTCCTCCAGGGGATTTTCTGGACCCCGGGAGTGAGCCTGTGTCTCTTATGTCTCTTGCATTGGCAGGCAAGCTTTTTTTTTGTTTTTGTTTTTTATCACTAGTGCCACCTGGGAAGCTGATATTATAATGATGGACATATATCATTATACATTTCTCAAAAGTCACAAAATACACAACATCAAGAGAAAACGCTAATGTAAAATATGGATTTGGGATTATAGCCTTGTGTCAAGGTAGCTGAATCAGTAATAAATACACCATTCTGGTGGGGAATTTTGACAGTAGAAGGCATGTGCTTTTGTAGGGACAGAAGAAAATGATAACTTAATGCTCAATTTTGCTGTAAACTTAATACTGCTCTAAATTAAAAAAAATTAAAGTATGCCACATAAAGACAAAACAATTTTTTATGAAATTGAAGTAAAACTACAGACACCAATACCTGTTATAGCTCATTTAGTATTTTTGTGACTTTCTTTTGGTAACAAGAAGAGAGGGGTTTCAAGTAGGTAAAAAGTAGAAAAGGTAGAAAAATGAGGTAAAGTAAATGAAGCCCTCTCATGGAAGGAGACGATGGCTTTATCCTCAACTCAGGGCAACAGAAGGAGAGGTTAGACCACAGGCTCCCTACTTTCAGCTCTGAAAGCCAAACACAGATACCCTACAGGGAGAGAAATGAAACAATCTTGCCTCTCACTGATGTCAACTTTCTTTTATAAAACCAACAGCGAGTTGAAATTAGAAGTATACTAGGTTGGAAGATTTTAGGAACAGAATCCATCTTCCTCAGCAAAACAAAGGGCACTTATTTCTACTGAGTTCACCCTGGGAACAGTGTATTCTCAATAGGCACCACAGCAGCATCCCCCCTTGTCCTTATGCCCGAGAAAGTCAATCATTTCTGAGAGGCTGCCAAGCCAACAATAAATTCTCCTGTCAAACATCAAGTCAGAATGGTGGGATTTGAAGACACAACCTTTGTTGTTTACCCAGTGAATTCTTTCCTAGGTACAAGTGCCTACTGGGTCATATGACAGCACTATACTTAAGGAAATGCAGAAATACATAATTAAGGGAAAAGCTGACAGTTCTCTTTCTCTTAGATTTACACAGCTGGGTTTTTGGAACAGCGGCAGACCTCTTGCATCAATTTATAGTTGATTTCAATCAACACTGATTGCCCAGTCTGGACCATTAAGTGCATAAGCTGATTTCAGAGAAATGAAATACGATGGGTGCAGAAATCACTGCAGGGAAGCTAAAGAACAACAGCAAGAAATCAAGGGTTCCTGAAGTAAATAAACCCATTTACAACTGTTTGCTAATTAGCTTTTTCTTCCCTTAAGTTCAGCAGTTTTGTTGATTGTTCCTTTCTTTACAGAGTCTGATTCTAGCCAATCTGAAATCCTGTGCATCCTAAGAACTACATAATGGTAAATAAATTCATCCCAGTTGGATTCCCCAAGTTAACAGCAGCTCTACATACACAGGGATGTGGGAAGAGTGGACACTTCTGAAATTCCTCAGACATATAAAGTTGGATTTGAGGGGAGGGGGCACCTGGAGATTCGGGGAGGCTAATGAGAATTTTTTATATTTTAGCATAATCATTTCATTTCCTTCATAATATGAAATCGGAATGTCTTTTTTTTAAAGTCAGTTTAGTTCCTACTTTCTAACTGTTTTGATCAAAAAATAAGATGCAACTGAAACCCATCATCCTTTTATTAACAATCAATTAACAGCAAAAATAGAAAATGATAGAAAATGAGAGGCTTAGGAGCTTGGGACTTCTTAAGTAATCATGCTCTGAAATTACAGGCACACAAATTACTTTGGTTACCTGATACATAGTTTCCCTATTTCTAAACAGGCTTAAAACCACAATGAAGGGCGGGGAGGAGAAAGAGTCCACAAGTTATAACGGTAAAAAAGGCAGGAAGGAAAGGGATCTAGAATTTTAACATATACAAGAAGTAGAAGGTCCATTTCTTTTTTTTTTTCTTCCATCAAAGAGCTTACAAACTAGTGGCTTACAGAAAGCCATTTCAGTAATAAATAAAATTTCATTTTATTTCTAGGCTCTTAAAGCCTCTGCTTCATTAGAAAAGACAGTGATTCTTTATTTGCATATTGTATTAATACCTTGTTTATATTCCTCAGATCAATAGATGTTCTTAGTCTTTGATTCTTTCCTTATGTAATACAGAGTAAATGTATTTAGCTAAAGCCATAACTTTAATATTTATGTTGCATAATTATAACACAATTTTGGTTTAATGAACCTTAAAAGCTTGCATAGAAAAAGGTATAGGTACATTTTTGCAAAATATATTTGTGATTCTTCAATGAACATTCAAAATATGGATTCAAAGGTTGCAATGGGATTGCAACTCTGTTGAAATAAACTCAGATATATGCAGAAAAAGAGTATTTTCTTTTCTCCAGAAATGAGCTGATCGCTTTTATAAGTCATCACAGTGCTCTGGAGTAGAGATACGTATATTTGACACTTAAAATAATCTTTTCACTGAAATATTCTTCTTTTACTACAAATAATTATTTTGGATAACTGGTTATGTGGTCAGTTTCTCAAGATCTGTCCTTTTCATTTATCCAAAATGACAGACATATATGAAGTGACTCACACAACTGCTGATTGGTACTGATTATTTTCTGGGACCTTAAATAAGTAATGGCATGCTACTCAAAACGCCTGCATCTGGCTTTACCCATTGCCACAACTTTCTTAAAACTTCATGGTTGGGTACAAAGTTTAAATATTACAAGAGGGAGAGAAGAAGGTAAAATGAGAGGCTTAGGAGCTTGGGACTTCTTAAGTAATCATGCTCTGAAATTACAGGCACACAAATTACTTTGGTTACCTGATACATAGTTTCCCTATTTCTAAACAGGCTTAAAACCACAATGAAGGGCGGGGAGGAGAAAGAGTCCACAAGTTATAACGGTAAAAAAGGCAGGAAGGAAAGGGATCTAGAATTTTAACATATACAAGAAGTAGAAGGTCCATTTCTTTTTTTTTTTCTTCCATCAAAGAGCTTACAAACTAGTGGCTTACAGAAAGCCATTTCAGTAATAAATAAAATTTCATTTTATTTCTAGGCTCTTAAAGCCTCTGCTTCATTAGAAAAGACAGTGATTCTTTATTTGCATATTGTATTAATACCTTGTTTATATTCCTCAGATCAATAGATGTTCTTAGTCTTTGATTCTTTCCTTATGTAATACAGAGTAAATGTATTTAGCTAAAGCCATAACTTTAATATTTATGTTGCATAATTATAACACAATTTTGGTTTAATGAACCTTAAAAGCTTGCATAGAAAAAGGTATAGGTACATTTTTGCAAAATATATTTGTGATTCTTCAATGAACATTCAAAATATGGATTCAAAGGTTGCAATGGGATTGCAACTCTGTTGAAATAAACTCAGATATATGCAGAAAAGAGTATTTTCTTTTCTCCAGAAATGAGCTGATCGCTTTTATAAGTCATCACAGTGCTCTGGAGTAGAGATACGTATATTTGACACTTAAAATAATCTTTTCACTGAAATATTCTTCTTTTACTACAAATAATTATTTTGGATAACTGGTTATGTGGTCAGTTTCTCAAGATCTGTCCTTTTCATTTATCCAAAATGACAGACATATATGAAGTGACTCACACAACTGCTGATTGGTACTGATTATTTTCTGGGACCTTAAATAAGTAATGGCATGCTACTCAAAACGCCTGCATCTGGCTTTACCCATTGCCACAACTTTCTTAAAACTTCATGGTTGGGTACAAAGTTTAAATATTACAAGAGGGAGAGAAGAAGGTAAAAATGATGTTGCACTTGAAGGCAGCTTTGAAATTCACAAGTCATTTCCATAACATTGATTAGCGAGAAGCAAGTCATTAAGATCAGGTCATATTCAAAAGGAGGGAAATTAGAACCCACCTCTTGATGGGAAGAAGTGCCAATGAGTTCGCAGACATATTTCTTAATTACCGTCATCTACAAACTACTGATATATTCCACTCACATGTAAAATACACTTCACACTTCTATGACCCTAAGTAAGTCTTATATACTATGGAATCATGTTCATCTTAAAGTTCACAGTTGCACTATCAAAATTAGGTCCAGGTGTAAAGGAGTCTTTTCAGGTACAGTTCCTCCATTCTAGTCATTCCCAGACAATTCCCCTGAACCTTAATACTTGTGAGCTATTGAAATAAATTATCTATTCATGCACTACTCAACACAAATAAAATATTATGGTGATAACGGCCTAGAATAAGTGCTATGGACCATCTCATTCAAAAAGAGAGGGAAGTGAGGCCCACAAAAATCACATGTAATAGTAAACTGAAATCCAGGCAAGACTATGCTGCCAATTCATCTTCATTCGCTGATTCACCCTCTGGCTTGGGCATGATCCTAGATGGTTTTGGGATCTGCCTTCAAGAGTGCTGATTCTACTATTTGAATTTTCATTTCTTTTCCATTAAATGGTTGGTATTTGCAACGGAACAGTTTTCTCAGCATGCACCTTGCCCATACCTGTTCAAAGTTCTAACAGACTCTACTTCGTTTTGCTTCTGTCCCTCTTAGTTCAAGTTGGCAGTGTTTCCGCACTGTTTTCTGTATAGAAATAAGCAAGTGATTTTTCCAAAAGCTGCCTTTATAAGTCATCACAGTGCTCTGGAGTAGAGATACGTATATTTGACACTTAAAATAATCTTTTCACTGAAATATTCTTCTTTTACTACAAATAATTATTTTGGATAACTGGTTATGTGGTCAGTTTCTCAAGATCTGTCCTTTTCATTTATCCAAAATGACAGACATATATGAAGTGACTCACACAACTGCTGATTGGTACTGATTATTTTCTGGGACCTTAAATAAGTAATGGCATGCTACTCAAAACGCCTGCATCTGGCTTTACCCATTGCCACAACTTTCTTAAAACTTCATGGTTGGGTACAAAGTTTAAATATTACAAGAGGGAGAGAAGAAGGTAAAAATGATGTTGCACTTGAAGGCAGCTTTGAAATTCACAAGTCATTTCCATAACATTGATTAGCGAGAAGCAAGTCATTAAGATCAGGTCATATTCAAAAGGAGGAAATCAGAACCCACCTCTTGATGGGAAGAAGTGCCAATGAGTTCGCAGACATATTTCTTAATTACCGTCATCTACAAACTACTGATATATTCCACTCACATGTAAAATACACTTCACACTTCTATGACCCTAAGTAAGTCTTATATACTATGGAATCATGTTCATCTTAAAGTTCACAGTTGCACTATCAAAATTAGGTCCAGGTGTAAAGGAGTCTTTTCAGGTACAGTTCCTCCATTCTAGTCATTCCCAGACAATTCCCCTGAACCTTAATACTTGTGAGCTATTGAAATAAATTATCTATTCATGCACTACTCAACACAAATAAAATATTATGGTGATAACGGCCTAGAATAAGTGCTATGGACCATCTCATTCAAAAAGAGAGGGAAGTGAGGCCCACAAAAATCACATGTAATAGTAAACTGAAATCCAGGCAAGACTATGCTGCCAATTCATCTTCATTCGCTGATTCACCCTCTGGCTTGGGCATGATCCTAGATGGTTTTGGGATCTGCCTTCAAGAGTGCTGATTCTACTATTTGAATTTTCATTTCTTTTCCATTAAATGGTTGGTATTTGCAACGGAACAGTTTTCTCAGCATGCACCTTGCCCATACCTGTTCAAAGTTCTAACAGACTCTACTTCGTTTTGCTTCTGTCCCTCTTAGTTCAAGTTGGCAGTGTTTCCGCAATGTATTCTCTTAAACTTTTTGTAGATTTTCCATGAGTATTAATGCTGTTTCTTCAGTAGACAAAAACCATGCTCATAAAACTCATCAAGATAAGTCTCTATTGTTAAAATGTAAATGGAGGCACATTAAAACATTTCTTCCAAAAGGCATGAATTTTAACTGAGAAGCACCAAAGGGAAAGTGGTTTGGAGTGCTCCATTGGCAGGAGTTAGGGGAGAGATTTTAAAAGAGAAGACACAGAAGCACAGCAAAGCTGTTATCTGATTACAGTTTAAGCTGTTGCCTTAAAACCTAATTGGCTGTGATTGGTTGTTCTAAATTTTCAGTTTCTTGGATTTCAGCAGACTGTCTCTGACTTAGGTTTTGGTTTGCTTACTGGGGCTACCAAGGCATTATAATAGGTTTCCTATAAGACTGTGAGGAGAAAGTCCTCAGGATTTTTAGAGGCTTTGTTATTTAATAAAGAGGATCAGTAGGGCATAGCATTATGATCTTTAGAGGAACTGTTGTCTGTTTGAAGTACCAATACATATTTCTGTGGGTGTTAACAGAGGGTTTTTTACTTGCAGCTTTAGTCTTCTTGAGACTACATTTTCCTGACAATGCCCTGAATTTGATTTCAGCTCAAAAATATTTTTAATTTTCAGTCATCTGTTAATAGGGGAGAGTATGTTGCCTGAAATAAATTCTCTATTCATGCAATACTCAACACAAATAAAATATTATGGTGATAACGGCCTAGAATAAGTGCTATGGACCATCTCATTCAAAAAGAGAGGGAAGTGAGGCCCACAAAAATCACATGTAATAGTAAACTGAAATCCAGGCAAGACTATGCTGCCAATTCATCTTCATTCGCTGATTCACCCTCTGGCTTGGGCATGATCCTAGATGGTTTTGGGATCTGCCTTCAAGAGTGCTGATTCTACTATTTGAATTTTCATTTCTTTTCCATTAAATGGTTGGTATTTGCAACGGAACAGTTTTCTCAGCATGCACCTTGCCCATACCTGTTCAAAGTTCTAACAGACTCTACTTCGTTTTGCTTCTGTCCCTCTTAGTTCAAGTTGGCAGTGTTTCCGCAATGTATTCTCTTAAACTTTTTGTAGATTTTCCATGAGTATTAATGCTGTTTCTTCAGTAGACAAAAACCATGCTCATAAAACTCATCAAGATAAGTCTCTATTGTTAAAATGTAAATGGAGGCACATTAAAACATTTCTTCCAAAAGGCATGAATTTTAACTGAGAAGCACCAAAGGGAAAGTGGTTTGGAGTGCTCCATTGGCAGGAGTTAGGGGAGAGATTTTAAAAGAGAAGACACAGAAGCACAGCAAAGCTGTTATCTGATTACAGTTTAAGCTGTTGCCTTAAAACCTAATTGGCTGTGATTGGTTGTTCTAAATTTTCAGTTTCTTGGATTTCAGCAGACTGTCTCTGACTTAGGTTTTGGTTTGCTTACTGGGGCTACCAAGGCATTATAATAGGTTTCCTATAAGACTGTGAGGAGAAAGTCCTCAGGATTTTTAGAGGCTTTGTTATTTAATAAAGAGGATCAGTAGGGCATAGCATTATGATCTTTAGAGGAACTGTTGTCTGTTTGAAGTACCAATACATATTTCTGTGGGTGTTAACAGAGGGTTTTTTACTTGCAGCTTTAGTCTTCTTGAGACTACATTTTCCTGACAATGCCCTGAATTTGATTTCAGCTCAAAAATATTTTTAATTTTTCAGTCATCTGTTAATAGCAGAGTATGTGGTGACAAATGGCTTTATTGTCAAGCCCTGAAAGTTTTGGTTCATTTATGCCAAAATAAAATCTGCTTTTTTTTTATCCTGTCTTTTTCCATGTTTTAAAATGAGCAACCAGGAGAAGCCAGATGGCAACTTTAACACTCTGTTTGGAACATTCATAACTAGATCATCAAGTTCATTTCTATTTTTCATGTTAACAAAGGTAACAGTATCATTAAACTTTTCAATAACATTTTTCTCATGCTCTTTTCACCTCCCACCAAGTTATCTATGTATCGTGATGAGCAAAGCCTGTGTTTACAACAAGGAAAAACAAACAATTACAGACCACCACAAATAATTGTTTAATCCTAACACGCTATGGAAAAACCTGAATGAACTTCTTGGCCAACCCAATATTAATAGAATCTCACTCTGTATTCTGGCAGATGGTAATATACTAGTTGGTCATAAGTTCATCAAACGCTTAAAGAATTCCCATTGCTAGTCTCCTTTCAAATAATCACCTTGGACAGTTCCACAGAGTCTACAAAGAAATCAGTTTGGACACCCTGTGTCATCTAGCACTGTGCACTTTCTGTTTGGCCTTAAATGTCCTTGTTCCTTAGTAGACACCGGGTTTTTTTGCTTTTCAGCATCCACCCTGAGTCATCTCTTCTCATTAAAGTTAGCCCTGAGCCAAGCCTTGGCATAATTCTACTACTCTCAAGTAGGTATGACCTGTTCCTCATTCAAATCACTTTTTCTAAGAAGGCATGGCTTGGGAGAAAGTTAGGGATTTTTAAGGAGGCTTTGCTTTTTTTTACTGGGGCTACCAAGGCATTATAATAGGTTTCCTATAAGACTGTGAGGAGAAAGTCCTCAGGATTTTTAGAGGCTTTGTTATTTAATAAAGAGGATCAGTAGGGCATAGCATTATGATCTTTAGAGGAACTGTTGTCTGTTTGAAGTACCAATACATATTTCTGTGGGTGTTAACAGAGGGTTTTTTACTTGCAGCTTTAGTCTTCTTGAGACTACATTTTCCTGACAATGCCCTGAATTTGATTTCAGCTCAAAAATATTTTTAATTTTCAGTCATCTGTTAATAGCAGAGTATGTGGTGACAAATGGCTTTATTGTCAAGCCCTGAAAGTTTTGGTTCATTTATGCCAAAATAAAATCTGCTTTTTTTTTATCCTGTCTTTTTCCATGTTTTAAAATGAGCAACCAGGAGAAGCCAGATGGCAACTTTAACACTCTGTTTGGAACATTCATAACTAGATCATCAAGTTCATTTCTATTTTTCATGTTAACAAAGGTAACAGTATCATTAAACTTTTCAATAACATTTTTCTCATGCTCTTTTCACCTCCCACCAAGTTATCTATGTATCGTGATGAGCAAAGCCTGTGTTTACAACAAGGAAAAACAAACAATTACAGACCACCACAAATAATTGTTTAATCCTAACACGCTATGGAAAAACCTGAATGAACTTCTTGGCCAACCCAATATTAATAGAATCTCACTCTGTATTCTGGCAGATGGTAATATACTAGTTGGTCATAAGTTCATCAAACGCTTAAAGAATTCCCATTGCTAGTCTCCTTTCAAATAATCACCTTGGACAGTTCCACAGAGTCTACAAAGAAATCAGTTTGGACACCCTGTGTCATCTAGCACTGTGCACTTTCTGTTTGGCCTTAAATGTCCTTGTTCCTTAGTAGACACCGGGTTTTTTTGCTTTTCAGCATCCACCCTGAGTCATCTCTTCTCATTAAAGTTAGCCCTGAGCCAAGCCTTGGCATAATTCTACTACTCTCAAGTAGGTATGACCTGTTCCTCATTCAAATCACTTTTTCTAAGAAGGCATGTTGGGTCAATCAAAAAACAGAACTACCTTTCTGCCAATATACCCAGGCATTACTAATTTTTATACATGTTACAATATACTACCAAATATCAAAATGTCCCTCCCGTTTATGTAGTATTACAGGTTTCAAATGCATTTCCTCATCTATATATCACAATACATCTAGAGGTTTTTCTTTATGAATTTCCACTTCAGCAGACAAAGAAACTGAGGCCCTGAAAGGGAAGTAACCTACTTTGGGTCACAAAGGTTGTAAAATTTAAACATTTTATCTAAGAATTCTGATGATTTGACTTCTGCAGACCTTCCTTTCTTGTGACATCTTTACATTACATACATTGGGATTTACTTTCTGTTCAGTTAGATAAATACATATTTTCATGGAATGTAAGAAGTAATTCATCAAATGACTATGGCATTTTACATATTTTCTACCACCTATTACTGGAGCCATTACACTACTGGCAAATACACACCTGAATAAATTGTTTGCTTCAGGAATTCCTTTTTATGTCACTTGGCAGATAACCTTCATCAATATAATTGTTATACTTAGTTGGAAGGAATTAGTTATTAATGTAGCTATGACTTAGAGATGTATGTTAAGGTAAAGGGAATGAAGTTCGGTCAGGATTTGGGGAAAGTAGTATCAGTGGCACACCAAACCAAAGTACTTTGAAGGTAGCAACTGGAAAATATCTAGTTCTGGCTGGTAGGAGCAAAATGAAGGACACAGACAGAATGGTAATGATAATATATACAGGTCTTAAAATTCTGCCTAGGGATACCATTTAAAAAAAAAAGTTGGTCATAAGTTCATCAAACGCTTAAAGAATTCCCATTGCTAGTCTCCTTTCAAATAATCACCTTGGACAGTTCCACAGAGTCTACAAAGAAATCAGTTTGGACACCCTGTGTCATCTAGCACTGTGCACTTTCTGTTTGGCCTTAAATGTCCTTGTTCCTTAGTAGACACCGGGTTTTTTTGCTTTTCAGCATCCACCCTGAGTCATCTCTTCTCATTAAAGTTAGCCCTGAGCCAAGCCTTGGCATAATTCTACTACTCTCAAGTAGGTATGACCTGTTCCTCATTCAAATCACTTTTTCTAAGAAGGCATGTTGGGTCAATCAAAAAACAGAACTACCTTTCTGCCAATATACCCAGGCATTACTAATTTTTATACATGTTACAATATACTACCAAATATCAAAATGTCCCTCCCGTTTATGTAGTATTACAGGTTTCAAATGCATTTCCTCATCTATATATCACAATACATCTAGAGGTTTTTCTTTATGAATTTCCACTTCAGCAGACAAAGAAACTGAGGCCCTGAAAGGGAAGTAACCTACTTTGGGTCACAAAGGTTGTAAAATTTAAACATTTTATCTAAGAATTCTGATGATTTGACTTCTGCAGACCTTCCTTTCTTGTGACATCTTTACATTACATACATTGGGATTTACTTTCTGTTCAGTTAGATAAATACATATTTTCATGGAATGTAAGAAGTAATTCATCAAATGACTATGGCATTTTACATATTTTCTACCACCTATTACTGGAGCCATTACACTACTGGCAAATACACACCTGAATAAATTGTTTGCTTCAGGAATTCCTTTTTATGTCACTTGGCAGATAACCTTCATCAATATAATTGTTATACTTAGTTGGAAGGAATTAGTTATTAATGTAGCTATGACTTAGAGATGTATGTTAAGGTAAAGGGAATGAAGTTCGGTCAGGATTTGGGGAAAGTAGTATCAGTGGCACACCAAACCAAAGTACTTTGAAGGTAGCAACTGGAAAATATCTAGTTCTGGCTGGTAGGAGAAAAATGAAGGACACAGAAAGAATGGTAATGATAATATATACAGGTCTTAAAATTCTGCCTAGGGATACCATGCAGACCCACAATAACACATTTTTACTATATAATTAATACATATGACCAATAGATTTATATAATTAATAGTATATCTATATGAATTGGTATTTAATTGTATACCATATTTATTTATGGAAGAGTTAAAAGGGACAGTCTTTACTCTCTGGTAGAGCTTTTAGTCAACATTTTGAACTTAATAAGATCATGAAAAATTAGAACTAGAAATAACTCTAAAGGATTTGTTTTTCCTTATCACTTTCCAGAAAAAGACACAAGTATGCCAAATAAACTAAGTAAATTTTTTAAAGTTAAATGCAGGATAAGAAACAAGGAGTATTTTGTTGCCATCTTCACTCTATATGCTATAGCCATGTTGAACTTGCCTCACCCTCAAATGGATGATCATCATGTGTATTTATTTATTCTTCAATATTTAGCTCAAATACCACCTACAAAAAGTTTTACTGAGTCCTGTTCATTATGTCTGATTTTGAGCCCCTTCAAAGTCTTGTTTTGACAATATATATTATCTACTGACCTCTATCATCTACCTATATTTATCTTGTATCTATACCAATATTTGACCCTTTGCTTTTCTATTTTTCCTAACCTAGTTGAATTATTAAAGAAATTGAACTGTATCCCAGTTATTTTTGATTCCCTGATGCTGCCTTCAGTGGCTAACTCATAGTGGATGCTTAATATTTGTGGAAGAAGTAATAGAAAGAATATCTGATAGAACTATCACCTAACACACTATAATTTTGCTTATTATTTCTTTGAAATGACAAAAATAATTTTTCTTCTATATGTATTGTAGAATTTAAAATGAACTTTGGCATTTCTTTCTAGCATTTATATTCTAAATATCATAATAGATACCACAATTTCTCATATTGCATTCAATAATCTTTCTCTTGACCATCTGTTATTGAATTGATTTTATAGCTACATTTAAATGTTTTGTTAAGGAATTAGTTATTAATGTAGCTATGACTTAGAGATGTATGTTAGGTAAGGTTCGGTCAGGATTTGGGGAAAGTAGTATCAGTGGCACACCAAACCAAAGTACTTTGAAGGTAGCAACTGGAAAATATCTAGTTCTGGCTGGTAGGAGAAAATGAAGGACACAGAAAGAATGGTAATGATAATATATACAGGTCTTAAAATTCTGCCTAGGGATACCATGCAGACCCACAATAACACATTTTTACTATATAATTAATACATATGACCAATAGATTTATATAATTAATAGTATATCTATATGAATTGGTATTTAATTGTATACCATATTTATTTATGGAAGAGTTAAAAGGGACAGTCTTTACTCTCTGGTAGAGCTTTTAGTCAACATTTTGAACTTAATAAGATCATGAAAAATTAGAACTAGAAATAACTCTAAAGGATTTGTTTTTCCTTATCACTTTCCAGAAAAAGACACAAGTATGCCAAATAAACTAAGTAAATTTTTTAAAGTTAAATGCAGGATAAGAAACAAGGAGTATTTTGTTGCCATCTTCACTCTATATGCTATAGCCATGTTGAACTTGCCTCACCCTCAAATGGATGATCATCATGTGTATTTATTTATTCTTCAATATTTAGCTCAAATATCACCTACAAAAAGTTTTACTGAGTCCTGTTCATTATGTCTGATTTTGAGCCCCTTCAAAGTCTTGTTTTGACAATATATATTATCTACTGACCTCTATCATCTACCTATATTTATCTTGTATCTATACCAATATTTGACCCTTTGCTTTTCTATTTTTCCTAACCTAGTTGAATTATTAAAGAAATTGAACTGTATCCCAGTTATTTTTGATTCCCTGATGCTGCCTTCAGTGGCTAACTCATAGTGGATGCTTAATATTTGTGGAAGAAGTAATAGAAAGAATATCTGATAGAACTATCACCTAACACACTATAATTTTGCTTATTATTTCTTTGAAATGACAAAAATAATTTTTCTTCTATATGTATTGTAGAATTTAAAATGAACTTTGGCATTTCTTTCTAGCATTTATATTCTAAATATCATAATAGATACCACAATTTCTCATATTGCATTCAATAATCTTTCTCTTGACCATCTGTTATTGAATTGATTTTATAGCTACATTTCACTGTTTATTTCTCAGTTATTGGAGTGTTTCCAGTTTCATGCCAAGCAAGGTCTCCATAAGGAGGCATATTTATTTGTAAGGATGTATTGTACTTTCCAACTGTCATACTCTATTCCTTTATTCCAACAGCCAAATAGCATCCAACTTTGTATTTTGACAGCTTCAATTACACAAAAAACACATGGCTGCAGCCATTGTTTTTTCTTAGACATTTCTGTAAATTCAGAGCACATCAGTAGCATTAGGCCCTTTAGGTTACTTCATCTATTTTGCATTGAACAGAAACAAATTTATCAAGTTAAATGGACACTGTCAGAGACTACAGGAGGCTAGGCCAAAAGTAAGACTAACTAAAATCTCATATGAAAACACATAACTTATGAAAGTTTGTCTTGCTCATTTAACAAATAGGACAAAAGACATAGGTATTTTATCTCAGGGAATGACAGGTATTATACATTTGTAATATCTCAATGGCTCTACTCAACCAACTTAATTTGGCTACTCTACATTTATTTTTTGTATTTGAATAACACTCAACAATTTTTATTGTAATATGCTATAAATTTACTTGAATATTGCAAAAAATATTGTAGTACAGACATGGAATTCTCCCATTCTCATTTATATGTATTCTATCTTATTCAATCATTATCTATTTCAGATTAGATTTACATTGTTTCATCCATCCAGAATTATGATTTTGGTTTCTATTCCTCTGTCACTTTATCCATTATTTATCAATAAAAATGCCCTTAAGTGTCTAGAATAGTATTCATATGTTGCTGTTTAATTGCTAGGTCGTGTCTGACCCTGTGGACTGCAGCACACTAGGTTTCCTGGTCCCTCACTATTTCCCAAGTTTGCTCAAATTCATGTTCATTGAGTCAGTGGTCTGGTACCCCCATACTTTAATGGATTTACCAGTTTATTATGATTCACACAGTTAAAGGTTTTAGCGTAGTCAATGAAGCAGAAGTAGATGTTTTTCTGGAATTCCCTTGCTTTCTCCATGATCCAACAAATGTTGCAATTTGATATATAAATTCAATGACATAAGCTAGTCATAGTGTACATGAATGTCTTTCTTCTTTGACATAAGCACATCTTTCCCTGGGACTAAATGCTATTATGAAGATCTCTCTTCAATGCTAATTCAAAGGACCAAGTTGAACTAATTCAAATTTAAAAAATGTAAGCATTACGCAGAATCAGAATTAGAAAACAGGTATTGTATGTGTGCATGCAAAGTTGCCTCACTTGCGTAAGATTCTTTGCAACCCTGTGGAGTATAGCCCACCATGCTTTATGGTTCATGGGATTCTCCAGGCAAGAATACTGGAGCTGACAAATACAAGTACTAAGATGCAATATTATTCTATATATAAAATGAAAAAAAACATACATAACAGCTTTACTTTTAATCTTGGGAAGAAAGGGTAACTAGGTGGTTATGAACTAACATATCCCATTAAATTAATGGCTTTACCTAATTCTTCTGTCTGCTGAGTGCAGTTCATTAAGCTTTATGTTCTTTTATATTCATCACAATAACACTTTGTGAATTTTGTGATTTTTTCTTCATGATCCTCCTATAAATCACTGGATAGGTGAGGAGGCTTAACCTACTTTCCCAATGAAAAAAGTCTCTTTTAATCACTGGCCCAACATAATCTTGAAAACACTGTCCACGAGAGCCTAGAGGATTTGCATGGACAAAAGCTAACATTTTAGTCAGCTTTGACAGACATAACAAAATGCTACAGACTGAGCTGCTTAAACAACAGAAATTTACTTTCTCACAGATCTGAAAGCTAGATATCTGAGACTAGAGCATCAGCTTGACTGGATTCAGGTGAGAACTCTCTTCCTGGCTTGCAGATGGCCAACATCTAGATGTGCACTTATATGGCCTTTCCTAATGTGCATATCAAGAGGTAAAGAAAGCCAACTCCCTTGTGTCGTAGAGACACAAATTTTATCAGATCAGAGTTCCATCCTTAGGATCTCTGTTAACCAAAATCACTCCTTTAAAGCCTGAGCTCTAATAAAGTCACATGGAAGAGGACAGAGCTTCAGTTTATGAATTCAACCCATCCTAGTATGCATCACAGAATGAGTGGTATTGAGAAACCATCCTCGGTGTCTCCTTTTAGTTCTTTAATAATTAGAGACTGCATTCTAAAATAAAGTCAAAAATGTAAACAAGAGTTTAAGCACATCTTTCCCTGGGACTAAATGCTATTATGAAGATCTCTCTTAAACAAAAAAAGGTTGAACTAATTCAAATTTAAAATGTAAGCATTACGCAGAATCAGAATTAGAAAACAGGTATTGTATGTGTGCATGCAAAGTTGCCTCACTTGCGTAAGATTCTTTGCAACCCTGTGGAGTATAGCCCACCATGCTTTATGGTTCATGGGATTCTCCAGGCAAGAATACTGGAGCTGACAAATACAAGTACTAAGATGCAATATTATTCTATATATAAAATGAAAAAAAACATACATAACAGCTTTACTTTTAATCTTGGGAAGAAAGGGTAACTAGGTGGTTATGAACTAACATATCCCATTAAATTAATGGCTTTACCTAATTCTTCTGTCTGCTGAGTGCAGTTCATTAAGCTTTATGTTCTTTTATATTCATCACAATAACACTTTGTGAATTTTGTGATTTTTTTCTTCATGATCCTCCTATAAATCACTGGATAGGTGAGGAGGCTTAACCTACTTTCCCAATGAAAAAAGTCTCTTTTAATCACTGGCCCAACATAATCTTGAAAACACTGTCCACGAGAGCCTAGAGGATTTGCATGGACAAAAGCTAACATTTTAGTCAGCTTTGACAGACATAACAAAATGCTACAGACTGAGCTGCTTAAACAACAGAAATTTACTTTCTCACAGATCTGAAAGCTAGATATCTGAGACTAGAGCATCAGCTTGACTGGATTCAGGTGAGAACTCTCTTCCTGGCTTGCAGATGGCCAACATCTAGATGTGCACTTATATGGCCTTTCCTAATGTGCATATCAAGAGGTAAAGAAAGCCAACTCCCTTGTGTCGTAGAGACACAAATTTTATCAGATCAGAGTTCCATCCTTAGGATCTCTGTTAACCAAAATCACTCCTTTAAAGCCTGAGCTCTAATAAAGTCACATGGAAGAGGACAGAGCTTCAGTTTATGAATTCAACCCATCCTAGTATGCATCACAGAATGAGTGGTATTGAGAAACCATCCTCGGTGTCTCCTTTTAGTTCTTTAATAATTAGTGACTGCATTCCATTCACTCAACACACTGAGTGTCTGTTCCAGGTATTGTTACGGGGCAGATATACAATGTAAACAAAGGAGATTTATTTCTCTTTAGTATTTGTATGATACCTGCTTCTAAAGGAGAAGTTCCTGATACGAAAAGATTGTGAGATGAGGGAAGAGTTCTCTGAAAACACTGAAGATAAGACTTAGAATGAAGTGGAAGATGTTCTCCATGCCCTGTGGGATCGCCAGTCAAGAGGCTGGACCAAGGAGATTCTGGCCCAGACGTTGCAGCTGCAAAGCCTGCGGGAGCACAGCCCACACGTGGCCTTGTACCTACATATCATGCCGGGGCTCCTGGAGTACACTTACTTACTGGCTGTCTGCTGTGCTTCTGGTGAGACCTTATAGAGCTGTCATGGATTTGGGGGGCACCCAAACATTGCTTCTACAGCAGCTATTTATTTGAAACTTCATCTAACCTAACATGAGAAAAAAACCACTGAATTTGACATGGATTAAATTCCCTTTTGAGGAATTGAATTCACCATATTGGATGAATGATAAACACAAACTTTCAGCTGTTTAAGCTTTATAATTGCATGGGGAAAATGTAAAATTATTGAAACCTTATGATGTTTTCTCATGACCCTAAAATAAAGCAATTATTTTAAAAACATACATACACACACACACAGAACACTGCTGATGTTTGATATCTTATTTTTCTTTAACCAGATATCAGAACAAACCAGAACTGCAAAGCAGCTATCATGAAGGGCTTCAGTGGTCCCTGCAATCACTTGCTATGTACAATGAAGGATGCTGATGAAGTATGTTCATAATGCATCTTTAAATTCTGGGAAGAACTGACAAATGTGAACAGAATGAATTAAGTTCCATAAAATCTGTATTGTGTTTAACATTGTTTATTTGTTAAATGAATTGATAAAAATAACTGGATTGCTATTCACCTTTTAAAGAACAGTAGATAATTAAACATGGATGCAGTAAATGGTCAAGAACCCTTTTAATCTCTTCTTTCCACTCATTCAAAGAAGAATTTGAAATCTGAAATCTGCCCCTTATTAGCCTGGGTTCCTTTAATTTCATATGCTAAATATGCAAAACCACAGATCTGTCATTCAGAGAATAAGCTGATGACAGTGACAAAAGTTAATATTTGGAAGTAAATACAATAACATACTTTAGCATAGGGTATTTTTAGGATCTTGTGCTTCTTAGTTTCACTAGAAGTTAAGGAACCAGGCCATTTGTTTCAACAATAACCCTTACTAAATATAACTTCATTTGTCCATTTCCAAGTTTGCTCCCTGGAGAAGAAATTTAAATTAAGTGATCTGAAACAGTCAGAAACAGCAGGATTGTTCTCTTTTAGAAACTTCCCATTAATTTGAAGGCTTCACATTGATTTTATAAATCTACAGTATGGCTTCTGAAGTTCAACGCTGAAAATAATGGGTCAAAGAAACAAGAAAGGAAGTTCTTATTTAAACTCAGTAAACGAATTAAGAGAATGGATTTCAAGAGATGAGTAATTTAAGGTACAATCAGTTCTGCTATGGTGCTTGTTTTAAAAATGGAATTTGTTCCACTGCAATTGGTATAATGGGAACAATGCAAGCACAGGATGAATTTTATGTTTGCTTATAATTTTCTTCATGAGGAACATGAGGTGAACACAGAAAACTGCAAAAAGCTGAACTCAACAGCACAGAAATACATAAAAATGCATACATCTACCAACTACTTCAGTTCACCATGTGTGCTATGAGCCCCATCCATTCACATCTGGTATCACAACTGTCATTGTGATTCAGATAACTCTACTTCTACCACTTGCTAATAACTCAAGTTTTATTTCTTCTGATGCCTCTTTTAACAACTAAATTTCAGCTCCTTTTCAAGGCAAAGAAACATTTATTACATTATCTATGTTATTCTTAAGAATTTAACAGGGGTTTTCCAGGTGATAAAGTGGTAAAGAATCTGCCTGCAATGCAGGGGGTGCAGGTTTGATCCTTGGGCCCAGAAGATCTCCTAAATGAAAAAGGAAATGGCACCTTTTAAAGAACAGTAGATAATTAAACATGTGATTCAAACCCTTTTAATCTCTTCTTTCCACTCATTCAAAGAAGAATTTGAAATCTGAAATCTGCCCCTTATTAGCCTGGGTTCCTTTAATTTCATATGCTAAATATGCAAAACCACAGATCTGTCATTCAGAGAATAAGCTGATGACAGTGACAAAAGTTAATATTTGGAAGTAAATACAATAACATACTTTAGCATAGGGTATTTTTAGGATCTTGTGCTTCTTAGTTTCACTAGAAGTTAAGGAACCAGGCCATTTGTTTCAACAATAACCCTTACTAAATATAACTTCATTTGTCCATTTCCAAGTTTGCTCCCTGGAGAAGAAATTTAAATTAAGTGATCTGAAACAGTCAGAAACAGCAGGATTGTTCTCTTTTAGAAACTTCCCATTAATTTGAAGGCTTCACATTGATTTTATAAATCTACAGTATGGCTTCTGAAGTTCAACGCTGAAAATAATGGGTCAAAGAAACAAGAAAGGAAGTTCTTATTTAAACTCAGTAAACGAATTAAGAGAATGGATTTCAAGAGATGAGTAATTTAAGGTACAATCAGTTCTGCTATGGTGCTTGTTTTAAAAATGGAATTTGTTCCACTGCAATTGGTATAATGGGAACAATGCAAGCACAGGATGAATTTTATGTTTGCTTATAATTTTCTTCATGAGGAACATGAGGTGAACACAGAAAACTGCAAAAAGCTGAACTCAACAGCACAGAAATACATAAAAATGCATACATCTACCAACTACTTCAGTTCACCATGTGTGCTATGAGCCCCATCCATTCACATCTGGTATCACAACTGTCATTGTGATTCAGATAACTCTACTTCTACCACTTGCTAATAACTCAAGTTTTATTTCTTCTGATGCCTCTTTTAACAACTAAATTTCAGCTCCTTTTCAAGGCAAAGAAACATTTATTACATTATCTATGTTATTCTTAAGAATTTAACAGGGGTTTTCCAGGTGATAAAGTGGTAAAGAATCTGCCTGCAATGCAGGGGGTGCAGGTTTGATCCTTGGGCCCAGAAGATCTCCTAAATGAAAAAGGAAATGGCAACGTACTCCAGTATTCTTGCCTGGGAAATCCCATGGAAAGAGGAGCCTGGAAGGCTCCAATCCATGCGGTCACAAACAGTCAGACTCAACTGAGCACACGCACATAAGGATTTAACATATATGAAACTATGCTACCATATTTATTGTTTCTATTTTGCTCTCTGTAAACCCAGAGTATTTTATTGCTCAACTTTTCATACCCAGTAATTTTTAGGAATACATACATAGGGTTATAGAAAAACTGACTGTATTATATTTAGTTATTTAAAACAACATCAACTACATTTGATAGGAAAAGAATAAATGGAGATAGAGCTTATTATCTTAGGATATATTAAGAACAAAAGATTGATTGGCATCACTTAAAATAGTTGTAATACATATTAAGTCCTTGTACTTTGCACCCGTGGAAGTAGAGTGTTTTAGTAAAAAAGTTGATATGTAAAAGTATTTTTTAAAAGCTTATTATAGACTCAACTATCTGGTATCTGTCATTCATTTAGTATTCACATTTTTTTGAGTTGAATTTAAAATAAACGTTATACATATTAACACAAAGTTTTAAAATATTTTATTTACATAGAATTCTTCATGCATTAACACTTAACTAAATTATTCATACGCAGATGTATATATAAGTCAATTAGGTTCACAAATGTCATTTCTTATTTTGATATTGTGATTAGTATTTCTGTTTCAGGTATCAGCAGTTGTGTAACAGACCATTAAAATTCCTGGTTTAAGACAGAAATACTTTGCTATGTCTTATGATTCTGAACACTGCTCAAATGATTTCTCTGCTGTTTTACCTGCATTTATCACAGGGTCAGCTGGGCTGGACAAGATTTCTGACTCTTATTCTCTTGTCTGGCAAGTTTTGCTAGTATCAGATGCTGAGAGTTTGAACTCAAGCAGAAATAAAAGAGTTCACCATGTGTGCTCCCCAAAACCCGGTATCACAACTGTCATTGTGATTCAGATAACTCTACTTCTACCACTTGCTAATAACTCAAGTTTTATTTCTTCTGATGCCTCTTTTAACAACTAAATTTCAGCTCCTTTTCAAGGCAAAGAAACATTTATTACATTATCTATGTTATTCTTAAGAATTTAACAGGGGTTTTCCAGGTGATAAAGTGGTAAAGAATCTGCCTGCAATGCAGGGGGTGCAGGTTTGATCCTTGGGCCCAGAAGATCTCCTAAATGAAAAAGGAAATGGCAACGTACTCCAGTATTCTTGCCTGGGAAATCCCATGGAAAGAGGAGCCTGGAAGGCTCCAATCCATGCGGTCACAAACAGTCAGACTCAACTGAGCACACGCACATAAGGATTTAACATATATGAAACTATGCTACCATATTTATTGTTTCTATTTTGCTCTCTGTAAACCCAGAGTATTTTATTGCTCAACTTTTCATACCCAGTAATTTTTAGGAATACATACATAGGGTTATAGAAAAACTGACTGTATTATATTTAGTTATTTAAAACAACATCAACTACATTTGATAGGAAAAGAATAAATGGAGATAGAGCTTATTATCTTAGGATATATTAAGAACAAAAGATTGATTGGCATCACTTAAAATAGTTGTAATACATATTAAGTCCTTGTACTTTGCACCCGTGGAAGTAGAGTGTTTTAGTAAAAAAGTTGATATGTAAAAGTATTTTTTAAAAGCTTATTATAGACTCAACTATCTGGTATCTGTCATTCATTTAGTATTCACATTTTTTTGAGTTGAATTTAAAATAAACGTTATACATATTAACACAAAGTTTTAAAATATTTTATTTACATAGAATTCTTCATGCATTAACACTTAACTAAATTATTCATACGCAGATGTATATATAAGTCAATTAGGTTCACAAATGTCATTTCTTATTTTGATATTGTGATTAGTATTTCTGTTTCAGGTATCAGCAGTTGTGTAACAGACCATTAAAATTCCTGGTTTAAGACAGAAATACTTTGCTATGTCTTATGATTCTGAACACTGCTCAAATGATTTCTCTGCTGTTTTACCTGCATTTATCACAGGGTCAGCTGGGCTGGACAAGATTTCTGACTCTTATTCTCTTGTCTGGCAAGTTTTGCTAGTTATCAGATGCTGAGAGTTGGTTCAGTTCCATGTGGCCTGTCATAATTCAGTAGGCTAGTCAGTTTCCTTATATAATACTCAGTGCAGTACTGCAAGAGACCAGATTGAGAAGCTACAAAATCATCTCAAGGTCTAGGCCAGAAAGTATGCCTTCACCTCTGCCACATTCCTTTAGAACGAATTAGAAGACCATTCCAGATACAAGGGGAGGTTAGACAGATTCCTCTTCTTGACAGGAGTGCGGCAAAGTCATGTGGGAAAGCATCATCAGAGGAATTTTTTCACACATATTTGAAAACAGACTATCATAAAATGTATTTTGAAATATGGCACAGGAGAAAACTGTAAACCTTAAAAAATAGAACCAGAAAGAAAGATTACTATAATTCAAAGGATTTATGAGTTGAACTTGTCAATGTAAACAAAACAAAATAAAAATGTAAGTAGTTGGGCCAAACTGGAATTCATACAAACTCCAAGTCAGTATGCAAGAGATTTCCAATGTTACAGGATACGAGCAAATGAACATGATGGTGTAAACAGATGACATAATTATGGCAGTGATGGAAGTTCCTCAGTCTGAGATGAATTTTGCAAAATTTCAACTGTCTTAAACAATATGTGAATTTATTGACTTGTGACAAAAAGTCTAACAGCAGTCCAAATGTCAGGCAGGATCAATCAGAACTTCTGTGTTTTTTTCCTAGTTATTTCAATTTTACCTCATTTATATATTGATTTTATCATGAGACTGGCTTCCCGTATGGTTACAAAAAGATGCTCATAACAATCATAACTGTATAATTCTTTTTTTTTTTAAAGATTTATTTATTTATTTATTTTGGTGGGGGTGGAGTGGGGAGGGAGGGAAGCAGGCGGGCTACTTCTATTGGTCTTTCATTTGTCCATTTTTCATCCATCTTTGTTCTTTGGCTCCTGTGGGCCTCCCATCGCAGTGGCCTCTGTTGTCGCAGAGCACTGGCTCTGGGCGCATGCGCTCCAGAGCTCAGGCTCGGTAATTGGACACATCAGTTCAGCCGCTCTGCGGCACGTGGGATCTTCCCAGGCCAGGGATCAAACCGGCGCTCCTTGCACTGCAAGGCGGTGTCCTTACCCACTGGACCACCAGGGGAAGCCAATAACTGTATAATTCTTGTATACATTTGGTAAGAATCTTAATCAACAAGGGCTGCTATAATAAAATACCAGAGACTGGGTAGCTTAAACAATAGACATTTGGTTATTACAATTCTGGAGTCTGGGAAGCTTCAGACCAACGGGCTTGCATGAGCCCTTTTTCTGGACTGCAGATGGCAGTCACCTCACTCTGTATTCACATAATCTTTGGATGTGCATCCAGAAAAAGAGAGTTCTATATCTTTCTCTTCTCAAGAGTATCGGAATCTCATCATTATGGCCCTATACTCATGACCTCATCTAAACCCAAAGGGACCACCTCCAAATCCCACCATATTGGGGGTTAGACTGACAACACAATGAAACTTTACAAATATCATGAAGCTCAGATGCAGATTTTTTAAATAGCCATAATTTCTCTATGATTATACTTACTACAATACTTATATAAATCCGCTCATTTTCTTAAATAATTACTGCAGAATTGGTTTCTTTATTTTTCCTTTCTTGAGCCAATCTACTTATGCATAAATCTAAGGGAGAAGCCGGTGACAAAGATAAGCTTATCTTTAGCATTAATAAATAAAACATTTCAAGCTCTGACTGAAATTCTTAGTAACTCACTGAGCTAAACTTTCTTTAGGCATCTCCCATTTTCTGATTTATACTGAATTATAATGTGCTCAGTGAATTCAGTCTTTGCCTACTTATTATTGCAGGTCCAGTGTCAGTGTTTCAACTGTGAAAGAAGATATATACAAGTGCTACACATTTGATGAGTAATCTATTCGCGAGTGACAAATGATTGGGAAACTGATTCAAGATGAACCAATCTCAAAAAAAGAATAACATAAAAGAAAAAGTGAAATTCCTAATTTGGTATTTTAATGAAAGACTTTTAAAAATACAAGTAATGGTGCTTCCCTGGTGGTCCAGTAGGTAAAGAGTCACTGCAAGTTCAATCCCTGGCCCGAGAAGATTCCTCGTGCCGCAGAGTGGCTGGAGCGGTGTGTCCAATTACAAGCCAGAGCTCTGGAGCACAGGCACCCAGGGCTGGTGCTCTGCAAGGAGAGAGGCCACTGCAATGGGAGGCCCACAGAGGTTGAAGAATTAAGATGGATGAAAACAAATAAATAAAAAATCAATAAAGGAAACCAAAATTTTAAAAAAAGTTTTTTTTTTAGAAAACCTCACTTCTTAAAAAAAAGAGAAAGAAAACTACAAGTAATGGACACGTTCTCTTTTCCAGTCATCAGTGCATTCTCTCTGCATCAGACAGTCTCTAAAGGGTTTGATTCCTTTAGTGGACATTTATTACATCATTCCTGTGAAGTCTAGAATCATTATGCTTCCACAACTTTTGAATCCTTGAAAACACCTTACCATTATGTATTCCACTATAAGAAAAACCAGTTGTATTCTGCAGATCCAGGACTGAGTCTCTGACATAGGCCTCGACAATAATTTTTAACATTTTTCATTCCTTTTAGTAATAGTTATAGAGTGCCTATAATATGACAAGAAGTGCTACATGATGCTGGGAATACAATGATATAATAAAACAGGTAAGACCACTTATCTCATGGGTAACACACTGTACTAAAATAAATATACATTTTACTTTTCCTCATCTACCTAACCCCCAGCTTTGCATGGTGTTCAAGGATGGGCAAGTGTCTCAAGATAGTCAAATGAGATGAAGCCCTAGAATTGTTGATATAAATATGGAAAAGCAAAATGACCTCAGTCATTCCATTCAGTATTTAAATGACTGAATGCAAGTTAGTGTTCCTGCTGCCACATAGAGTACAGTGGGCTGAATGAAGCCAATTAATGTACAGTCACCTGGATCTGGATGTTCCTAAAGTCTATCACTCAGATTTTCTGTTATGTGAAACACTGTTTCCCTCCTTTTATTATATAAGGCTAAAAACTAGTTTGATTTTAAGTGCTTCCCCTGTAGCTGACAATGTAGTGAACAAAGAATCGGAACAAAAGGATTTAGTGGGGTAATCTTAATATAGATGGACAGAAGGATGTGCATGTGCTCAGTCGCTCAGTCACTCAGTCGTGTTGGACTCTTTTTAACTTGATGCAAGGTATCCTTCCAGGCTCTCCTGTTCATGAACTTTTCCAGGCAAGAATGCTGGAGTGGGTTGCCATTTCTTTCTCTAGGGCATCTTCCCAATCCAGGGATCCAACCCATGACTCATGCATCTTCTGTACTCGCAGGTGGATTGTTTTCCATTAGCAGCACCTGGTATACAACCACCAAATACCCTCAATTAAAGTAACATTTGCTGCCAAGGGCCACATACTCTCTCTCTTCTGCAAAGTGCTAAGTAACACAAACTCTTTTATGCTTCCTTCCCTGGCCAAACCCTTTCAATTTTTCAATAACATAATCTTCATTCAGATATGCGAATCATATCACACTAAAGTTCTCTAAAGTTACTTCTAATGTGACCCTGTAATTTATGCTCTAGTTCACATTGCTTATTCCTCAATGTAACTCTTACAAAATCAATCTTGCACATTTATTAAGTTATAGAGTGCCTATAATATGACAAGAAGTGCTACATGATGCTGGGAATACAATGATATAATAAAACAGGTAAGACCACTTATCTCATGGGTAACACACTGTACTAAAATAAATATACATTTTACTTTTCCTCATCTACCTAACCCCCAGCTTTGCATGGTGTTCAAGGATGGGCAAGTGTCTCAAGATAGTCAAATGAGATGAAGCCCTAGAATTGTTGATATAAATATGGAAAAGCAAAATGACCTCAGTCATTCCATTCAGTATTTAAATGACTGAATGCAAGTTAGTGTTCCTGCTGCCACATAGAGTACAGTGGGCTGAATGAAGCCAATTAATGTACAGTCACCTGGATCTGGATGTTCCTAAAGTCTATCACTCAGATTTTCTGTTATGTGAAACACTGTTTCCCTCCTTTTATTATATAAGGCTAAAACTAGTTTGATTTTAAGTGCTTCCCCTGTAGCTGACAATGTAGTGAACAAAGAATCGGAACAAAAGGATTTAGTGGGGTAATCTTAATATAGATGGACAGAAGGATGTGCATGTGCTCAGTCGCTCAGTCACTCAGTCGTGTTGGACTCTTTTTAACTTGATGCAAGGTATCCTTCCAGGCTCTCCTGTTCATGAACTTTTCCAGGCAAGAATGCTGGAGTGGGTTGCCATTTCTTTCTCTAGGGCATCTTCCCAATCCAGGGATCCAACCCATGACTCATGCATCTTCTGTACTCGCAGGTGGATTGTTTTCCATTAGCAGCACCTGGTATACAACCACCAAATACCCTCAATTAAAGTAACATTTGCTGCCAAGGGCCACATACTCTCTCTCTTCTGCAAAGTGCTAAGTAACACAAACTCTTTTATGCTTCCTTCCCTGGCCAAACCCTTTCAATTTTTCAATAACATAATCTTCATTCAGATATGCGAATCATATCACACTAAAGTTCTCTAAAGTTACTTCTAATGTGACCCTGTAATTTATGCTCTAGTTCACATTGCTTATTCCTCAATGTAACTCTTACAAAATCAATCTTGCACATTTATTAAGTTTTTAGTGCCATCTGAGGGGGAGCACTTCCTATAGCTCTTATACAAACTTAGCCTGTTGTTTGTCTTGACGTACATATTCCTGGATAAAAGAATGTTTAAAAGAAGTAGCAGCAATTCACATGTGGAAATATCAAGAATTAAGACAAGTACATTCCTTGTGAAGAATATCTAAGGGATACCTGAAAAGCTGGAATAAATAGTAACAGAAATCTTAAGAGATGTTTGTGGGCATTTGACACAATATATATTGTGTGTTTGTGTATATACATATGTATGTACATATATATGCACATTGATTCTATGGCAAGGAAAAAAACTTTCCCATTTCACATATATATATATACCTTTAAGAACAGTATTCTACCACAGATTACCTTCCTTCTTTATTGGGTCATGAAAATATATTCGTCTAAGTGTGAATGGTAAATGTTTCTGAATTCAATTACTAGCTTAGGTAGGTTATGTTTGTTTATATATTATATACACATATATTATATATGTGTGTATTATTAAGAATTTTAAATTAGTAATATAATTTCTCTTTACTTTTATACAATGACTATACTCACTGGTCTGGGGGGACATATTTTATGAAGTGAAGAATGAAAACAATTTCATTATACAGAGTTAAAACTTAATTGTACAGGAAATAGGGGCAATTTAATTAAGTATCAGGTACTCATTAGTGACTTTAATTAAAATGTGAAAATTAAAATATATATCATTATTAGAGAAAAATGAACTAAAACTGTTAAAATTTGACTTTCCTTAAATAATATATAGCCTTCCAAAAAAAGTGAACTCTGGTAGTTTATTTATTCTATAGTAATATGGGCTTCCCCAGTGACTCAGTGGATAAAGAATCCACCTGCAACACAGGAAACACAGCAGGCACAGGTTCATTCCCTGGGTCGGGAAGATCCCCTAGAGTAAGAAATGAAAGCCAACCCAGTGATGATGGTGTAGTTGCTAAGTCATGTTCAACTCTTGTGACCCCATGGACTGTAGCCTACCAGGCTCCTTTGTCCATGGGATTCTGCAGGCAAGAATACTGGAATGGGTTGCCATTTCTTTCTCCAAGGGATCTTCTTGCTTAAAATGTCCCATGGACAGAGGAGTCTGACAAGCTACAGTCCAAAGGGGTGCAAAGAGTTGGACACAACAACACACATGCACTGACACAGCAATACAGTTGGTGAAGAGTGATATGTAGAATGATCTTTCTCTTGAATGTACAAAATTGAGTATTCTAAGATCCATATCCTGCTGATATATAATTTAATCCACAGAATCACATAATCCACATAATCATAGCCATAGAACTGGACCTTGTAGGATCATCCACAGAGAGAAGTCATTCAATAGGAGGAACCTTATGGTATGCACTGTATACCCACGCTGAATAAACATACACATACGAGTCAACAAATGACAACTGAAAAAGAGACTCTGAGATTTCAGAGTCAAACAAACACCGAAAAAACAACCCAATCAAAAACTGGGAAAAAGACCTAAAAATGTATCTCTCCAAAGACATACACATAGCCGAAAAACACATGAAAAGATGCTCAATATTGCTTATTATTAGAGAAATGCAAATCAAAACTACAATGAGATATCACCTCACACCAGTCAGAATGGCCATCCTCAAAATATCTACAGACAATAAATGATAGAGATGATAGAGAGAAAAGGGAACACTCTTGCATTGTTGGTGGGAATGTAAGTTGATACAACCACCATGGAAGACAGTAATGGACATTCCTTAAAAAAACTAGGAATAGAACCAGCATATGAACCAGCAATCTCACTATTAGGCATACACTGTGAGGACATCAAAACTGAAAGAGACGCCTGTACCCCAATGCTCACTGCAGCATTTTTACTATAGCTAGAACATGGAAACAACCTAGATGTCCATCAACACATGAATGGATAAAGTAGCCATGGTACATATATACAATGAAATATTTCTCAGTCATAAAAAGAAATGCATTTAAGTCAGTCCTAAGTAAGTGGATGAATATAGAACCTATTAAACAAAGTGAAGTAAGTCAGAAACAGAAGGATAAATATAGCCCAATGTTATGCAACTTACTGCCCATGGGTAGCCTGCCTTTGTCCATGGGATTCTGCAGGCAAGAATACTGGAATGGGTTGCCATTTCTTTCTCCAAGGGATCTTCTTGCTTAAAATGTCCCATGGACAGAGGAGTCTGACAAGCTACAGTCCAAAGGGGTGCAAAGAGTTGGACACAACAACACACATGCACTGACACAGCAATACAGTTGGTGAAGAGTGATATGTAGAATGATCTTTCTCTTGAATGTACAAAATTGAGTATTCTAAGATCCATATCCTGCTGATATATAATTTAATCCACAGAATCACATAATCCACATAATCATAGCCATAGAACTGGACCTTGTAGGATCATCCACAGAGAGAAGTCATTCAATAGGAGGAACCTTATGGTATGCACTGTATACCCACGCTGAATAAACATACACATACGAGTCAACAAATGACAACTGAAAAAGAGACTCTGAGATTTCAGAGTCAAACAAACACCGAAAAAACAACCCAATCAAAAACTGGGAAAAAGACCTAAAAATGTATCTCTCCAAAGACATACACATAGCCGAAAAACACATGAAAAGATGCTCAATATTGCTTATTATTAGAGAAATGCAAATCAAAACTACAATGAGATATCACCTCACACCAGTCAGAATGGCCATCCTCAAAATATCTACAGACAATAAATGATAGAGATGATAGAGAGAAAAGGGAACACTCTTGCATTGTTGGTGGGAATGTAAGTTGATACAACCACCATGGAAGACAGTAATGGACATTCCTTAAAAAAACTAGGAATAGAACCAGCATATGAACCAGCAATCTCACTATTAGGCATACACTGTGAGGACATCAAAACTGAAAGAGACGCCTGTACCCCAATGCTCACTGCAGCATTTTTACTATAGCTAGAACATGGAAACAACCTAGATGTCCATCAACACATGAATGGATAAAGTAGCCATGGTACATATATACAATGAAATATTTCTCAGTCATAAAAAGAAATGCATTTAAGTCAGTCCTAAGTAAGTGGATGAATATAGAACCTATTAAACAAAGTGAAGTAAGTCAGAAACAGAAGGATAAATATAGTATACTAACACATATATATGGAATCTAAAAGGACAGTACTGATAAATGTATACGCAGAGCAGCAATAGAGAAACAGACATAGAGAACAGACTGATGGACACTACAGGGAGGGAGGAGTGCGTGAGAGGTATGGAAAGAGTAACATGGAAACTTACATTATCATATGTAAAAGAGACAGCCAATGTAAATGTGCCTTAAGACTAAAGGAACTGGGGCTTCCCTGGTGGTCCAGTGGGTAAGGACACCGCCTTGCAGTGCAGGGGGCGCCGGTTTGATCCCTGGCCTGGGAAGATCCCACGTGCCGCGGAGCGGCTGGACCAATGTGCCCAATTACCGAGCCGGAGCTCTGGGGTGCATGCGCCCAGAGCTGGTGCTCTGCGACAACAAAGACCACCGCGATGGGAGGCCCACAGGAGACAAAGAACAAAGATGAATGAAAATAGAGAAATGAAAGACCAATAGAAGTGGTCCGCCCGTCCCCCTCCCTCCCCACCCTCCACCCCCCCAAAAAAAAGACTAAAGGAACTTATGCAGGGACTATACAGCAACCTAGAGGGATGGGATGGGGAGGAAGATGGGAGGGAAGTTCAAGTGGGAGGGGTCAAGTGTATACCTATGGCTAATTCAAGTTTACATGCATAGCAGTAAACAACCAAACTCTGTAAAATTAAAATAAAAATAAATTAATAAAATGGGAAAAAATTCTCATAATACTTAGAAATAAAATTTTTTTTTTAAAATTTTAAATTTTGTCTTTTGTTTTAAGATTTATCTTAGTTGGTGGGAATGTAAGTTGATACAACCACCATGGAAGACAGTAATGGACATTCCTTAAAAAAACTAGGAATAGAACCAGCATATGAACCAGCAATCTCACTATTAGGCATACACTGTGAGGACATCAAAACTGAAAGAGACGCCTGTACCCCAATGCTCACTGCAGCATTTTTACTATAGCTAGAACATGGAAACAACCTAGATGTCCATCAACACATGAATGGATAAAGTAGCCATGGTACATATATACAATGAAATATTTCTCAGTCATAAAAAGAAATGCATTTAAGTCAGTCCTAAGTAAGTGGATGAATATAGAACCTATTAAACAAAGTGAAGTAAGTCAGAAACAGAAGGATAAATATAGTATACTAACACATATATATGGAATCTAAAAGGACAGTACTGATAAATGTATACGCAGAGCAGCAATAGAGAAACAGACATAGAGAACAGACTGATGGACACTACAGGGAGGGAGGAGTGCGTGAGAGGTATGGAAAGAGTAACATGGAAACTTACATTATCATATGTAAAAGAGACAGCCAATGTAAATGTGCCTTAAGACTAAAGGAACTGGGGCTTCCCTGGTGGTCCAGTGGGTAAGGACACCGCCTTGCAGTGCAGGGGGCGCCGGTTTGATCCCTGGCCTGGGAAGATCCCACGTGCCGCGGAGCGGCTGGACCAATGTGCCCAATTACCGAGCCGGAGCTCTGGGGTGCATGCGCCCAGAGCTGGTGCTCTGCGACAACAAAGACCACCGCGATGGGAGGCCCACAGGAGACAAAGAACAAAGATGGATGAAAATAGATGAAAGACCAATAGAAGTGGTCCGCCCGTCCCCTCCTCCCACCCTCCACCCCCAAAAAGACTAAAGGAACTTATGCAGGGACTATACAGCAACCTAGAGAGATAGGATGGGGAGGAAGATGGGAGGGAAGTTCAAATAAGAGGGGACATGTGAGTACCTATGGCTAAGTCAGGTTTATCGATGGCAGTAAACAACCAAACTCTGTAAAAGTAAAGTAAAAATAAATTAATTAGGTGGGAAATAATTCTCATAATACTTAGAAATAATGAAAATTATTTTTGTCTTTTGTTAAGATTTATCTTATCCTAATTTCCTCTTTATTTGTTTAACTCAAATCACTGGATCATGCTAAGTACTTGATGAAATGTAGGAATAAGTGTCTCTTCTTAGAACTAAGTTAGTTTATAATTTGTTTCAAAATAAGCTTATTTTTGATAAACTTAATATATTTCTAACTTTTTCATTCCTCCACCTTATTTTCCATGTTTATTTTTTTCTGCTATTTTTAAAAATTTTTCCTGAAAATAATTTGTTTGAAGTTTCAAGACCCTACACCCTACTTGAAATTGATGGAATGAATACACGTATTTACACATATTTCCTCCCACTATCAACACAAATAAAAATAAAGGGATACTTTAAAGGCATAAATTCAGAAGGAAACAAATAGAGGAGTTGTTAAGAGTAAATAGTGGGGCTTCCCCTGGTGGTCCAGTGGGTAAGGACACCGCCTTGCAGTGCAAGGGACGCCGGTTCGATCCCTGGCCTGGGAAGATCCCACGTACCACTGAGCGGCTGGACCTATATGTCCAATTACCGAGCCAGAGCTCTGGAGCTCTGGAGTGCATGCGCACAGAGCCGGCGCTCTGCAACAACAGAGGCCACCGTGATGGGAGGCCCACAGGAGCCAAAGAACAAAGACGGATGAAAATAGAGAAATGAAAGACCAATAGAAGTGGCCCGCCTGCTCCCCTCCCTCCCCAACCCGACCCCCGCCCAAAATAAATAAATAAATCTTAAAAAAAAAAAAAAGAGTAAATAGTGGAAGACAGAGAAAAGCTACTGAAAATTAGGAGTGGTGAAACAAAGGGTCAACTTCCTATGAGAAAACATAAAACTTTGAAAGCAGTCTTGAAATACCAAAAAAAAGAATTTTAAATTTTGGGTAACAAAATCTTTTCTGTCTGACATATTATCTAAAAAGGAAATGTATGGTTCATGTGGGCCCTCCACCCCCAAAAAGACTAAAGGAACTTATGCAGGGACTATACAGCAACCTAGAGGGATGGGATGGGGAGGAAGATGGGAGGGAAGTTCAAGTGGGAGGGGTCAAGTGTATACCTATGGCTAATTCAAGTTTACATGCATAGCAGTAAACAACCAAACTCTGTAAAATTAAAATAAAAATAAATTAATAAAATGGGAAAAAATTCTCATAATACTTAGAAATAATGAAAATTATTTTTGTCTTTTGTTAAGATTTATCTTATCCTAATTTCCTCTTTATTTGTTTAACTCAAATCACTGGATCATGCTAAGTACTTGATGAAATGTAGGAATAAGTGTCTCTTCTTAGAACTAAGTTAGTTTATAATTTGTTTCAAAATAAGCTTATTTTTGATAAACTTAATATATTTCTAACTTTTTCATTCCTCCACCTTATTTTCCATGTTTATTTTTTTCTGCTATTTTTAAAAATTTTTCCTGAAAATAATTTGTTTGAAGTTTCAAGACCCTACACCCTACTTGAAATTGATGGAATGAATACACGTATTTACACATATTTCCTCCCACTATCAACACAAATAAAAATAAAGGGATACTTTAAAGGCATAAATTCAGAAGGAAACAAATAGAGGAGTTGTTAAGAGTAAATAGTGGGGCTTCCCCTGGTGGTCCAGTGGGTAAGGACACCGCCTTGCAGTGCAAGGGACGCCGGTTCGATCCCTGGCCTGGGAAGATCCCACGTACCACTGAGCGGCTGGACCTATATGTCCAATTACCGAGCCAGAGCTCTGGAGCTCTGGAGTGCATGCGCACAGAGCCGGCGCTCTGCAACAACAGAGGCCACCGCGATGGGAGGCCCACAGGAGCCAAAGAACAAAGACGGATGAAAATAGAGAAATGAAAGACCAATAGAAGTGGCCCGCCTGCTCCCCTCCCTCCCCAACCCGACCCCCGCCCAAAATAAATAAATAAATCTTAAAAAAAAAAAAAAGAGTAAATAGTGGAAGACAGAGAAAAGCTACTGAAAATTAGGAGTGGTGAAACAAAGGGTCAACTTCCTATGAGAAAACATAAAACTTTGAAAGCAGTCTTGAAATACCAAAAGAATGAAATGAAAGGAATATGTGTGTTAAATGCTCAATCCTCCTTCTACCGCAGCTAACAAAATCTTTTCTGTCTGACATATTATCTAAAAAGGAAATGTATGGATTCTTCCATGTGGGCACTAACCACTAAAGAAAAGGCCCTATGACATTAAAAATCGGTCTGTTCAAATAAGTATATGAATCTCTGCACAACTTCTTATGCACTCTCCCACCCACTGTGTAAAGAGAATTTAAGACACCATTTGAGTACCATGATCATGAATATGAGCACAAATGCAAGATCAGCAAATATTGGAGAGAAACCTCTACCACTGACAGAGACCAAAATAAACAGTGAAAAGGTAAAACTTGGAGGGATCACAGACTATAGAGGGAGAATAGAACTAATCCCTCTCCCAAATACCACTAGACATTTGCCCAGGAAGATTTTAAAAAGATACTGCATCCAGGGCTTCCCTGGTGGTCCACTGGGTAAAGAGTCTGCCTTGCAGTGCAAGGGGCACCAGTTTGATCCCTGGCCTGGGAAGATCCAACGTGACACAGAGAAGCTGGACTGGTATGTCCAATTAAGAGCCAGCACTCTGGAGCACACTCGCCCAGAGCCAGTGCTCTGCAACGAGAAGGACCATTGTGATGGGAGGCCCACACAGACCAAAGAATAAAGATGGATGAAATTAAATAAAGAACCATTAAAAGGTCAAAATTAAACAATATACATATATAAAAAGGTATTGCATCCATTAAACAGGAACTAGGCACTACAGGATAAAAAGACAATTTGAGAACATGAAAAATATTTTGTAAATTAGTATGAAAAAATAATTCAAAGAAAGGTTGGAGAAGTTCTCTGAAAAAGAGAGAATGAGGAAAAGTAAAACAAGAGAGAAAACAGTAGTAAAAGAATATTACTCAGTAAATCAGGTATCTTACTAATGGGAACTTGAGAAGGAACAGCTCAAACAGAAAGGAAGAATTAACCAAAAACATCCAAAAATGTTTTCCAAATTTGAAGGACATGCACTTCTAGACAGAAAGGACCCATTTAATCCATCACAATGTATGAAAATATACCTGTATCAATTCATGACAGTAACATTCCTGAATATAAACGAATACCTCTACAACTTCCAGCAAAAATGGGGAAAAAATCATATATACAATAGTCCTCTTGTTGCAGTTTTATTTTCCATGATTTCAGTTACTTAGAGTCAACCATGATTTGAACATATTAGGTAGAAAACTCCAGAAAGAAATGACATTAAAAATCGGTCTGTTCAAATAAGTATATGAATCTCTGCACAACTTCTTATGCACTCTCCCACCCACTGTGTAAAGAGAATTTAAGACACCATTTGAGTACCATGATCATGAATATGAGCACAAATGCAAGATCAGCAAATATTGGAGAGAAACCTCTACCACTGACAGAGACCAAAATAAACAGTGAAAAGGTAAAACTTGGAGGGATCACAGACTATAGAGGGAGAATAGAACTAATCCCTCTCCCAAATACCACTAGACATTTGCCCAGGAAGATTTTAAAAAGATACTGCATCCAGGGCTTCCCTGGTGGTCCACTGGGTAAAGAGTCTGCCTTGCAGTGCAAGGGGCACCAGTTTGATCCCTGGCCTGGGAAGATCCAACGTGACACAGAGAAGCTGGACTGGTATGTCCAATTAAGAGCCAGCACTCTGGAGCACACTCGCCCAGAGCCAGTGCTCTGCAACGAGAAGGACCATTGTGATGGGAGGCCCACACAGACCAAAGAATAAAGATGGATGAAATTAAATAAAGAACCATTAAAAGGTCAAAATTAAACAATATACATATATAAAAAGGTATTGCATCCATTAAACAGGAACTAGGCACTACAGGATAAAAAGACAATTTGAGAACATGAAAAATATTTTGTAAATTAGTATGAAAAAATAATTCAAAGAAAGGTTGGAGAAGTTCTCTGAAAAAGAGAGAATGAGGAAAAGTAAAACAAGAGAGAAAACAGTAGTAAAAGAATATTACTCAGTAAATCAGGTATCTTACTAATGGGAACTTGAGAAGGAACAGCTCAAACAGAAAGGAAGAATTAACCAAAAACATCCAAAAATGTTTTCCAAATTTGAAGGACATGCACTTCTAGACAGAAAGGACCCATTTAATCCATCACAATGTATGAAAATATACCTGTATCAATTCATGACAGTAACATTCCTGAATATAAACGAATACCTCTACAACTTCCAGCAAAAATGGGGAAAAAATCATATATACAATAGTCCTCTTGTTGCAGTTTTATTTTCCATGATTTCAGTTACTTAGAGTCAACCATGATTTGAACATATTAGGTAGAAAACTCCAGAAAGAAACGCTTTCTAGGTTTTAAATTGCACAGCTCTTCTAAGCAGCATTATGAAATCTCCCGTCGTCTCACTCTCGTCCAGCGGTTAGTCGCTCAAGTGCCACCTTAGTTACCAGACCAACTGTTGAGGTACTGCCCTGACAGTGCTGTTTTCAGGTAATTCTTTTTTTTTTTTTTCTTATGATTTATTTATTTATTTTGGGCGGGGGTCGGGTTGGGGAGGGAGGGGAGCAGGCGGGTCACTTCTATTGGTCTTTCATTTCTCCATTTTCATCAGTCTTTGTTCTTTGGCTCCTGTGGGCCTCCCATCACGGTGGCGTCTGTTGTTGCAGAGCACCGGCTCTGGGCGCATGCACTCCAGAGCTCCAGCTCGGTAATTGGACACATAGGTCTAGCCGCTCCGTGGCACATGGGATCTTCCCAGGCCAGGGATCAAACCGGCGCCCCCTGCACTGCAAGGTGGTGTCCTT
Source organism: Tragulus kanchil (assembly GCA_022376925.1). Lineage (NCBI taxonomy): Eukaryota > Metazoa > Chordata > Mammalia > Artiodactyla > Tragulidae > Tragulus > Tragulus kanchil. The sequence continues at coordinate 56,658,403 of JAIOJX010000004.1, forward strand.
ACCCACTGGACCACCAGGGGAAGCCCTCAGGTAATTCTTATTTGACTTATAAATTCCTCCAAAGTGCAAGAGTAGCCATGCTGGCAATTTGGATATGCCAAAGAGAAGCCATAGAGTACTTTCTTTAAAGTAAAAATTCTCAATTTAATGAAGAGAGAGAGAAAGAGAGAAACCCATAGGTTGAAGTACTAAAATCTATGGTAAGAATGAATCTTCTATGCCTGAAATTGTGAAGAAGAAGAAAGGACTTTGTGCCTGTTTTTCCATTGCACCTCAAGCTGCAAGTCACGGCTACAGTGTGTGTGCTCAATGCTTAGGATGGAAAAGATACTTCATTTGTAAAATAAGGTATTTTGAGGGAAAGATTATATTCGTCTTTTATTGCAATATGTTGTTATAATTATTATATTTTATTATTAGCTACTGTTGCTAAACTCATCCTGTGCCAAAAATTTTTAAATTTGAAGGACATGCACTTCTAGACAGAAAGGACCCATTTAATCCATCACAATGTATGAAAATATACCTGTATCAATTCATGACAGTAACATTCCTGAATATAAACGAATACCTCTACAACTTCCAGCAAAAATGGGGAAAAAATCATATATACAATAGTCCTCTTGTTGCAGTTTTATTTTCCATGATTTCAGTTACTTAGAGTCAACCATGATTTGAACATATTAGGTAGAAAACTCCAGAAAGAAACGCTTTCTAGGTTTTAAATTGCACAGCTCTTCTAAGCAGCATTATGAAATCTCCCGTCGTCTCACTCTCGTCCAGCGGTTAGTCGCTCAAGTGCCACCTTAGTTACCAGACCAACTGTTGAGGTACTGCCCTGACAGTGCTGTTTTCAGGTAATTCTTTTTTTTTTTTTTCTTATGATTTATTTATTTATTTTGGGCGGGGGTCGGGTTGGGGAGGGAGGGGAGCAGGCGGGTCACTTCTATTGGTCTTTCATTTCTCCATTTTCATCAGTCTTTGTTCTTTGGCTCCTGTGGGCCTCCCATCACGGTGGCGTCTGTTGTTGCAGAGCACCGGCTCTGGGCGCATGCACTCCAGAGCTCCAGCTCGGTAATTGGACACATAGGTCTAGCCGCTCCGTGGCACATGGGATCTTCCCAGGCCAGGGATCAAACCGGCGCCCCCTGCACTGCAAGGTGGTGTCCTTACCCACTGGACCACCAGGGGAAGCCCTCAGGTAATTCTTATTTGACTTATAAATTCCTCCAAAGTGCAAGAGTAGCCATGCTGGCAATTTGGATATGCCAAAGAGAAGCCATAGAGTACTTTCTTTAAAGTAAAAATTCTCAATTTAATGAAGAGAGAGAGAAAGAGAGAAACCCATAGGTTGAAGTACTAAAATCTATGGTAAGAATGAATCTTCTATGCCTGAAATTGTGAAGAAGAAGAAAGGACTTTGTGCCTGTTTTTCCATTGCACCTCAAGCTGCAAGTCACGGCTACAGTGTGTGTGCTCAATGCTTAGGATGGAAAAGATACTTCATTTGTAAAATAAGGTATTTTGAGGGAAAGATTATATTCGTCTTTTATTGCAATATGTTGTTATAATTATTATATTTTATTATTAGCTACTGTTGCTAAACTCATCCTGTGCCTAATTTACAAATTAAACTTTACCATAGGCATGGATGTACAGGCAAAACTGTAAGTATAGTGTTTGGTACTATGAGGCTGCAGGCATCCAGCCAGGATCTTAGGAAGGGGGACTTTGGCATATTGCTTTGGATTTTTCAACCACATATCTGGAACATGGAGACTTGTGTTCTGTGTTTATCACCTTCTCCTAAGAAATTTTTGTCTTCCCCGAGCTTGGACATACTTTTCCTATGTTTCATTCTAGAAGTTTTATTAGATTGCACATTTAAACTATGATCATTTTCAAGTTAATGTTTGCATACTTATGAGATAAATTCTTACAAAGCTTTTCTTCTGATGCCAAGTTTCATCTTGTGTCAGATAATCCATCTATTTTCTTTAAGTAATTGATCAATTTTCTTATTTTTTACTTGATTTACATACAGTTGTTCATAATATTCCTTTAGTATTATTCTGACCAGGTTTTTCTATATTCTTACCTGAAACTGGTATTGTCAGGGCCTTATTTTTTTTTTTTTTTCACTTTTAGCCACTCTGTTAGGGGTATAGTAGTATATCTCTGTTATTCTAATTTGCAATTCCCTAAAAATGAATATTTTAGCATCTTTTCATAAGATTATTTACTGTCTGTACATCATGTTTGGTGAAGTGATCTACTAAGAACTTTCACCCATCTTTTAAGTGGGTTGTTTTCTTATTGTTGAGCTTTTTATTTTTTTTTTTAATTTTATTTTGGCTGTCGGTTCTTTATTAGATACTTGTTTTCCAAATATTTTTTTCTATTCTGTACCTTGTTTTTCATTTTATTAACAGTCGATCACAGTGCAGAACTTTTAATTTTAATAAAGCCCAACTCATCATTTTTCCCCTCATAGATAATGCTTCTGATATTGCATTTATAAATGCACTGGCATACCTAAGATCACCTAGATTTTTTCCAACACTTCTAAAGGCAAAAAAGCTAAATAAAAACAGGTTTAGAAAGCTATTCACCTGGAATCGTGAGGTCATTTCTTTCAGAAAATGAAGAATTATTCCAAGGTCAGAGCTGGAAACTTTTAAGAACAATTCCCTGGCAACAGAGTTGGGTCTGAATTAAAAATATATGGCTGACTGGTTGCTTTTCTTATGGAAGTACCTGTACAGGCAAAACTGTAAGTATAGTGTTTGGTACTATGAGGCTGCAGGCATCCAGCCAGGATCTTAGGAAGGGGGACTTTGGCATATTGCTTTGGATTTTTCAACCACATATCTGGAACATGGAGACTTGTGTTCTGTGTTTATCACCTTCTCCTAAGAAATTTTTGTCTTCCCCGAGCTTGGACATACTTTTCCTATGTTTCATTCTAGAAGTTTTATTAGATTGCACATTTAAACTATGATCATTTTCAAGTTAATGTTTGCATACTTATGAGATAAATTCTTACAAAGCTTTTCTTCTGATGCCAAGTTTCATCTTGTGTCAGATAATCCATCTATTTTCTTTAAGTAATTGATCAATTTTCTTATTTTTTACTTGATTTACATACAGTTGTTCATAATATTCCTTTAGTATTATTCTGACCAGGTTTTTCTATATTCTTACCTGAAACTGGTATTGTCAGGGCCTTATTTTTTTTTTTTTTTTCACTTTTAGCCACTCTGTTAGGGGTATAGTAGTATATCTCTGTTATTCTAATTTGCAATTCCCTAAAAATGAATATTTTAGCATCTTTTCATAAGATTATTTACTGTCTGTACATCATGTTTGGTGAAGTGATCTACTAAGAACTTTCACCCATCTTTTAAGTGGGTTGTTTTCTTATTGTTGAGCTTTTTATTTTTTTTTTTAATTTTATTTTGGCTGTCGGTTCTTTATTAGATACTTGTTTTCCAAATATTTTTTTCTATTCTGTACCTTGTTTTTCATTTTATTAACAGTCGATCACAGTGCAGAACTTTTAATTTTAATAAAGCCCAACTCATCATTTTTCCCCTCATAGATAATGCTTCTGATATTGCATTTATAAATGCACTGGCATACCTAAGATCACCTAGATTTTTTCCAACACTTCTAAAGGCAAAAAAGCTAAATAAAAACAGGTTTAGAAAGCTATTCACCTGGAATCGTGAGGTCATTTCTTTCAGAAAATGAAGAATTATTCCAAGGTCAGAGCTGGAAACTTTTAAGAACAATTCCCTGGCAACAGAGTTGGGTCTGAATTAAAAATATATGGCTGACTGGTTGCTTTTCAGAATCCTTATGGAGTAGTAACTGCTATTATCTGCCATTTTGAGTGGAAATAGCTATTTTTGTCTCTGTCACTGGCAAAAAAGGTTTTGGTTTTCTAGCAAGCATTTATTTTCCTGTTAAGCTTACTTGTCATTAGAACAAGAAAATCTGTACCTGAGGAGCTTCATTCATATACCTAGACCTGATTTAGATGACAAAGTCAATGGCTTCAAGCCTGAGCTCATGCCATAATGGGTTTGTGCTTCGGTGATACTGGAAAGAAGGTAAATGAAACATTAATCATTGAGGGCTATACTCAACCTATGGCAAACTGCTGGTTGACCTCTAGGAGACATGCTTCTGGGTCGACACAAAATGATATAAACTATCCCTCTTGATTATGGCCTGGCCCTGTGACTTTTTTAACCAACAAGAAGGAAGTAGTACCAGAAATACTGGTGCTACTAAATTAAGTCTTGAGAAAGAAGGTTTGGGAGCTTCTGTTTTACTTGCTTGGGAAAGCAGCCAACATGTATTAATAATAAATAGAGTTTACGTAGGAACACTATGCTATGGAAAGTTTGTTTACCCAAATTGATAGTCCTTATACAAAAGGATTAAAACCCAGATCCACGTCCCAGGAGATGTGTCACCTATCTACCATAACCAATTTGCCAAGTATACGAGTGAGTTCATTTTGGAGGTGGAGGATTTTTCAGCTCCACTTGAGGCATCCCTATTACTGCCAAATAAAAGAGACAAGATATCTCCACCTAACCCTAATAAATGTGCATAACTGTGAGCAAACAAATAAAGTGGCTGTGTTAAGTCAATGAGCACTGGAAAAGTTTCTAATACAGCAAGCGATAATAAAAGCATTATATTTAATTACTTTTCTGTTCTATGTCTATTTATCCATTTGGTGGGTTGTAGAAAATATTTCAGACTAGACAATTTCTCATTAAAATGTCATATCACAAACAAACTGGCATACCTAAGATCACCTAGATTTTTTCCAACACTTCTAAAGGCAAAAAAGCTAAATAAAAACAGGTTTAGAAAGCTATTCACCTGGAATCGTGAGGTCATTTCTTTCAGAAAATGAAGAATTATTCCAAGGTCAGAGCTGGAAACTTTTAAGAACAATTCCCTGGCAACAGAGTTGGGTCTGAATTAAAAATATATGGCTGACTGGTTGCTTTTCAGAATCCTTATGGAGTAGTAACTGCTATTATCTGCCATTTTGAGTGGAAATAGCTATTTTTGTCTCTGTCACTGGCAAAAAAGGTTTTGGTTTTCTAGCAAGCATTTATTTTCCTGTTAAGCTTACTTGTCATTAGAACAAGAAAATCTGTACCTGAGGAGCTTCATTCATATACCTAGACCTGATTTAGATGACAAAGTCAATGGCTTCAAGCCTGAGCTCATGCCATAATGGGTTTGTGCTTCGGTGATACTGGAAAGAAGGTAAATGAAACATTAATCATTGAGGGCTATACTCAACCTATGGCAAACTGCTGGTTGACCTCTAGGAGACATGCTTCTGGGTCGACACAAAATGATATAAACTATCCCTCTTGATTATGGCCTGGCCCTGTGACTTTTTTAACCAACAAGAAGGAAGTAGTACCAGAAATACTGGTGCTACTAAATTAAGTCTTGAGAAAGAAGGTTTGGGAGCTTCTGTTTTACTTGCTTGGGAAAGCAGCCAACATGTATTAATAATAAATAGAGTTTACGTAGGAACACTATGCTATGGAAAGTTTGTTTACCCAAATTGATAGTCCTTATACAAAAGGATTAAAACCCAGATCCACGTCCCAGGTGATGTGTCACCTATCTACCATAACCAATTTGCCAAGTATACGAGTGAGTTCATTTTGGAGGTGGAGGATTTTTCAGCTCCACTTGAGGCATCCCTATTACTGCCAAATAAAAGAGACAAGATATCTCCACCTAACCCTAATAAATGTGCATAACTGTGAGCAAACAAATAAAGTTGCTGTGTTAAGTCAATGAGCACTGGAAAAGTTTCTAATACAGCAAGCGATAATAAAAGCATTATATTTAATTACTTTTCTGTTCTATGTCTATTTATCCATTTGGTGGGTTGTAGAAAATATTTCAGACTAGACAATTTCTCATTAAAATGTCATATCACAAACAACTGAACATCTCAACCATAACTATTTATGGTTTGCAGATTATCTTACTCGGACACACACAAATGAACTGAGGCAAAACTGTGTGTAAATATATTTTGAAAATTTCACATCTAATATTTAAAAAGTACTTGTTGGGCTTCCCTGGTGGTCCACTTGGTAAAGAGTCCACCATGCAGTGCAAGGGGCACTGGTTTGATCCCTGGCCCGGGAAGATCCAAGGTGCCAGGGAGTGGCTGTACCAGTGTGTCTAATTACAAGCCAGCACTCTGGAGCGCATGCAACCAGTGCTCTGTAATGAGAGAGGCCACTGCAATGGGAGGCCCACACAGGTCAAAGAATAAAGATGGAAGAAAATAAATAAATGAATAAAAAACAATAAAAGAGGCCAAAATTAAAAAAAAAATTACTTGTTGCTTCAGTAGCAAATATGTACTGATAAAGTTAGGATGCTACAATATGAATTTTTAGAAAATAACAAATGACATTCAGTGTGGGGCTCTGAATTGAAAGAGGACTGTTGCAAGCATAAAGAAGCTTAAGCACATTGTTTCAGTTTGGAGCTAAGATGGCGCCTACAGGAAGAGACAGGGTGTGATCTAAATTGTTAATTGATGGTCAAAATTTCTGATTGGTTCCCCTGGTTTCCGTGCTCGTGGATGATTGCTTGACCTTTAGTTTGATTGGTGTAATCTATAGGAAGTCCCATGCAAAACCCCCTTCACTTGCCTATAAAAGCTGTGAATCTGCATTAATAAAGCGGAACTGCCTCGACAGAACACCAGCCGTGTCTGATTGTCTCCGGCATGCGGTGGAAGGCTGGGGGGCCGGCAGCAAGGCTCACCTCTCTCCGAGATCTCCCGGTTCAGCCGGGGGCAATCCCGCTGCCTTCCTTTCTGCGGAAGGCCCCAGCAATTCAGAAGACTATAGAAGTGACAAACATAATCAGTTTTGCTACTTTAGAGTGAACACTTGTATTTATGCATAATGGTTTCCTGGGAATAATTTGTCACCAGTATTTTCCAAAACAAAACATCACATTACTAATTCATAGAGCTGACAGAGGTCTTTGAGAGTCCTTATACATATCTATGTCTTTCAGAAGAACTATATATAAAATATTCTCATGGTTTGCAGATTATCTTACTCGGACACACACAAATGAACTGAGGCAAAACTGTGTGTAAATATATTTTGAAAATTTCACATCTAATATTTAAAAAGTACTTGTTGGGCTTCCCTGGTGGTCCACTTGGTAAAGAGTCCACCATGCAGTGCAAGGGACACTGGTTTGATCCCTGGCCCGGGAAGATCCAAGGTGCCAGGGAGTGGCTGTACCAGTGTGTCTAATTACAAGCCAGCACTCTGGAGCGCATGCAACCAGTGCTCTGTAATGAGAGAGGCCACTGCAATGGGAGGCCCACACAGGTCAAAGAATAAAGATGGAAGAAAATAAATAAATGAATAAAAAACAATAAAAGAGGCCAAAATTAAAAAAAAAATTACTTGTTGCTTCAGTAGCAAATATGTACTGATAAAGTTAGGATGCTACAATATGAATTTTTAGAAAATAACAAATGACATTCAGTGTGGGGCTCTGAATTGAAAGAGGACTGTTGCAAGCATAAAGAAGCTTAAGCACATTGTTTCAGTTTGGAGCTAAGATGGCGCCTACAGGAAGAGACAGGGTGTGATCTAAATTGTTAATTGATGGTCAAAATTTCTGATTGGTTCCCCTGGTTTCCGTGCTCGTGGATGATTGCTTGACCTTTAGTTTGATTGGTGTAATCTATAGGAAGTCCCATGCAAAACCCCCTTCACTTGCCTATAAAAGCTGTGAATCTGCATTAATAAAGCGGAACTGCCTCGACAGAACACCAGCCGTGTCTGATTGTCTCCGGCATGCGGTGGAAGGCTGGGGGGCCGGCAGCAAGGCTCACCTCTCTCCGAGATCTCCCGGTTCAGCCGGGGGCAATCCCGCTGCCTTCCTTTCTGCGGAAGGCCCCAGCAATTCAGAAGACTATAGAAGTGACAAACATAATCAGTTTTGCTACTTTAGAGTGAACACTTGTATTTATGCATAATGGTTTCCTGGGAATAATTTGTCACCAGTATTTTCCAAAACAAAACATCACATTACTAATTCATAGAGCTGACAGAGGTCTTTGAGAGTCCTTATACATATCTATGTCTTTCAGAAGAACTATATATAAAATATTCTCACCTTCTGCCAAACCAAGCAATTAAAATCCTGTAATAATCTCATTATGTAGAAGCTTACTTTCTTAATTTAAAATGATCCTATAGATTACTAATAGATATTTTAATATATATTTATCACATATAATAAATTTTTTTTTGATTTTGGCAAAATACTTTTCATGGCAAAACACTGAAATGAATTTGATTCTTTGTTATATTTTTTGCTTGGTGAATTCCTATATTACATTATTATTTGGATCCTTTAGGCATATTAGGCTATGAAATGATAGTATCATTCACCTAAATTCAATGCATATAGTAATCATTAGTTGAAGGTATCTTTGTAAACTAAAATGGGACAATCATAGACTACGATTTTCCTATGAAAATAATGAATCCATGAGTGATATCCTATTTAAAGTGCAATTCTAGATATCTCAGGTTTCCCTTGTGGCTTAAATGGTTTAGATTCTGCCTGCAATGCATGAGACCTGGATGCAGAAGATTCCCTGGAGAAGGGAATAGCAACCCACTCCAGTATGTTCCAGCCAGGAAATCCCATGGACAGAGAAACCTGGCAGGCTACAGTCTATAGGGTCACAAAGAGTTGGGCACGACTGATCAACTAACACTACCACTATTACTTTAAATACCGTAGAAGCAATATTTGGGGGATTTTTCTATGGTGGTATAGACACTTCTAATAACCTCACTCAATAAATCTCTGCTTAAATCTTCCCAAATGTGCTATTTTATAATTTTCTGTATATACCACAAAGTGCAATCTCATAAACATACAAATCAAAAATTTTTTAACAGGTTTTTTTTTGGGGGTGGTATTTCTCTTGGGTTTTTCATTTATTTATTTTCATCCATCTTTGTTCTTTGGCCTGTGTGGGCTTCCCATCACAGGGGCAATCCCGCGGGGAAGGCCCCAGCAATTCAGAAGACTATAGAAGTGACTTTTGAGAGTGAACACTTGTATTTATGCATAATGGTTTCCTGGGAATAATTTGTCACCAGTATTTTCCAAAACAAAACATCACATTACTAATTCATAGAGCTGACAGAGGTCTTTGAGAGTCCTTATACATATCTATGTCTTTCAGAAGAACTATATATAAAATATTCTCACCTTCTGCCAAACCAAGCAATTAAAATCCTGTAATAATCTCATTATGTAGAAGCTTACTTTCTTAATTTAAAATGATCCTATAGATTACTAATAGATATTTTAATATATATTTATCACATATAATAAATTTTTTTTTTGATTTTGGCAAAATACTTTTCATGGCAAAACACTGAAATGAATTTGATTCTTTGTTATATTTTTTGCTTGGTGAATTCCTATATTACATTATTATTTGGATCCTTTAGGCATATTAGGCTATGAAATGATAGTATCATTCACCTAAATTCAATGCATATAGTAATCATTAGTTGAAGGTATCTTTGTAAACTAAAATGGGACAATCATAGACTACGATTTTCCTATGAAAATAATGAATCCATGAGTGATATCCTATTTAAAGTGCAATTCTAGATATCTCAGGTTTCCCTTGTGGCTTAAATGGTTTAGATTCTGCCTGCAATGCATGAGACCTGGATGCAGAAGATTCCCTGGAGAAGGGAATAGCAACCCACTCCAGTATGTTCCAGCCAGGAAATCCCATGGACAGAGAAACCTGGCAGGCTACAGTCTATAGGGTCACAAAGAGTTGGGCACGACTGATCAACTAACACTACCACTATTACTTTAAATACCGTAGAAGCAATATTTGGGGGATTTTTCTATGGTGGTATAGACACTTCTAATAACCTCACTCAATAAATCTCTGCTTAAATCTTCCCAAATGTGCTATTTTATAATTTTCTGTATATACCACAAAGTGCAATCTCATAAACATACAAATCAAAAATTTTTTAACAGGTTTTTTTTTGGGGGGGGTATTTCTCTTGGTCTTTCATTCATTTATTTTCATCCATCTTTGTTCTTTGGCCTGTGTGGGCTTCCCATCACAGTGGCCTCTCTCCTTGCAGAGCACCGGCTCTGGGCACAATGAACTCCAGAGCTCTGACTTGGCAGTTGGACACATCAGTCCAGCTGCTCCATGGCATGTGGGATCTTCCCAGGCCAAGGATCGAACTGGCGCCCCTTGCACTGCAAGGTGATATCTTTACCCACTGGACCATCAGGGAAGCCCTAGAAAATTTTTAAAAAGAGAAGAGAACTAAGTAGCCACCAATGAAATTAAAAACAAGAATGTGGGCTATTCCAGGCACATGTTGTGCCCTCTTCTTAACATTACGACCCCCTATATATCCTCAAAGAAATCACTAGCCTAGTTTGTAAGATGATAATGGGCTGTAAGGTGTACCGAAGTAGAATCATCAATCAAATGTTTTTTCTGTCATGTTCCTTTTACTCAACATTATGTTTGTGAGATTCATCCATATTCTTTTATATAGTTATAATGCATTCTTTTATTATTATTATTTGGACACTTCTATTTATCTTTCATTTATTTATCTTTGTTCTTTGGCCTGTGTGGGCCTCCCATCACAGTGACCTCTCTTGCTTCAGAGCACTGGCTCTGGGCGCATGTGCTCCAGAGCTTGCTTGGTAGTTGGACACATCAGTCCAGTCACTCTGTGGCACATGGGATTTTCCCAGGCCAGGGATCGAACCAGCACCCCTTGCACTGCAAGGTGGTGTCCTTACTCACTGGACCACCAGGGAAGCTCCCAAAATACTTGTCTTAATTGTTGCCTAGTATTTCATCTTGTCAATACAGCTTTTCCTTTCTATTTCCTTTCTATTCTTAATAGTGGATATTTTATTCTTTAGTGCTTATTAATAACACTACTATTATTTTTGATATATAACATTTTGTGATAGAAAGTAAGCTTTTTCCTTGCATATAGCAGGGAATGAAATGTCTAGTTCTACAACTTGTTATCGCTCTAGTACATTTTTATTTATGGTAGGTTTTGGTATTTGGCAGTGCAAGTTCTTCAAATTTGTTGTCCTTCCTTGACAATTTTTTGCTCTTAATATTTCACATACATTTTGAATTAGTTTGTTAAATTCCATGAAAAAAACTATGCTGAGCTCTAGACTAGAATGGCACTGTAGCTGAAGATCAATTTTGAATGTTGATGTATTAATAAATCTTCCAACTTATAAACTGTGTGTTCTTTCATTTAATTCTCTTAACTTTTCTCAATATTTTCTGGTTCTTAAGTATAACATCTTACAGTTGTTTGCTGTAATTATTCAGAAGAATACAATGTTTTTGAAATTATTATAGTGTTTTTATATCAATTTTACTTTTTTATACATATATGGAAATAAATCAATCATTAATTTACCAACTTTGCTACATTAATCCTGAACTTTGTTACTGTGTAGACACTTTTGTATTTACTATGTTCAAAATCTCAATTATTGAGAGCTTTTCCTGTTTTGCAAAATGCCTATGCTTTGTTTCCCTTGTTTTCCCTTATTTCATTTTTTTCTCTACATCTCAAATAATTATAGCCTGTTTTGGTTTAAGCTGTAATACTTCTTCAGTTCAGCTCTCTCATTATTATGTGACATTTCAATACATTTAATTTGTGTACTCCGTGTAAAATCCACAAGTGCAATTTGCTTCTATAATCTCTCTCTCTCTCTCTCTCCTTCCCCACTTTCCTCAAACTTATATGTATGTAATTACAGGTACTTTGGGCATATAAACTCTCAGTTCTCCTCTTAGAGTCACTTTGAAGAACTTAAAAAAAACTGACTAGTTGGCAAAATAATTCTTTGAGAGATTTTAACAATAAAGTTAAAGCATTACCTAAATTGTTTTTTGCTCTGGGAGTTTCTCTTAATAGTGGATATTTTATTCTTTAGTGCTTATTAATAACACTACTATTATTTTTGATATATAACATTTTGTGATAGAAAGTAAGCTTTTTCCTTGCATATAGCAGGGAATGAAATGTCTAGTTCTACAACTTGTTATCGCTCTAGTACATTTTTATTTATGGTAGGTTTTGGTATTTGGCAGTGCAAGTTCTTCAAATTTGTTGTCCTTCCTTGACAATTTTTTGCTCTTAATATTTCACATACATTTTGAATTAGTTTGTTAAATTCCATGAAAAAAACTATGCTGAGCTCTAGACTAGAATGGCACTGTAGCTGAAGATCAATTTTGAATGTTGATGTATTAATAAATCTTCCAACTTATAAACTGTGTGTTCTTTCATTTAATTCTCTTAACTTTTCTCAATATTTTCTGGTTCTTAAGTATAACATCTTACAGTTGTTTGCTGTAATTATTCAGAAGAATACAATGTTTTTGAAATTATTATAGTGTTTTTATATCAATTTTACTTTTTTATACATATATGGAAATAAATCAATCATTAATTTACCAACTTTGCTACATTAATCCTGAACTTTGTTACTGTGTAGACACTTTTGTATTTACTATGTTCAAAATCTCAATTATTGAGAGCTTTTCCTGTTTTGCAAAATGCCTATGCTTTGTTTCCCTTGTTTTCCCTTATTTCATTTTTTTCTCTACATCTCAAATAATTATAGCCTGTTTTGGTTTAAGCTGTAATACTTCTTCAGTTCAGCTCTCTCATTATTATGTGACATTTCAATACATTTAATTTGTGTACTCCGTGTAAAATCCACAAGTGCAATTTGCTTCTATAATCTCTCTCTCTCTCTCTCCTTCCCCACTTTCCTCAAACTTATATGTATGTAATTACAGGTACTTTGGGCATATAAACTCTCAGTTCTCCTCTTAGAGTCACTTTGAAGAACTTAAAAAAAACTGACTAGTTGGCAAAATAATTCTTTGAGAGATTTTAACAATAAAGTTAAAGCATTACCTAAATTGTTTTTTGCTCTGGGAGTTTCTCTTAATAACAGGACACTGGATTTCATTTTTGTCCCAAAGGTGTCTTGTTACAAGTTTAACTTGATAAGAAGAACTTTTATATTTTTAATGCTGAAATTTCAGAAAGTAGTAAGCTTTCTATTTTACATTGATTATATTTGCAGATAGAACTAATTTTTTCCTTATAAAACTTTACATATCCAATAATAAAATTCAACTCCCATATAGTATTTGGCCTCAAAACTTACTTGTACTTTGGCATGGGTTTATTAAACACACTTTCATTCCTTCTAATTTTTCACAGGAAATGATTTTACTAAAAGTTTCACTACTATCATACATGGTAGTGGTGGTGGTTTAGTCACTAAATTGTGTTGGATCCTTGCAACCCCATGGACTGTAGCCTGCTAGGCTCCTCTGTCCATGGAATTCTCTAGGCAGGAATACAAGAGTGGATTGCCATTTCCTTCTCTAACTGTCATATGTATGCACCAACAAACAGCCACCAAATACAACTGTTTTGCAGTTTCTCATAACAGTTGCCTTAAACTTCCTACCTAGTTGCAAAGCTAATATTTGTTTATTGAAGTACTTAATTTCTAGCTACCAAATCATGTTTTATAAATCTGTTGCTGAAAAAATAGCCTATAAACAATGTCATATACCACAATTACAGAACAAGTATTTTTCATTCACAGGTTTGCAGAAGGCTAGGATATTAGTCAATCAAGAGGGATCATGTTGGATTCTATGCTTAGGCTATGTATTGACTACACTTGGGTTAATGCTAAAGTTTAGGGTTTATAACTGCCCCATTAAAATTCTTGTAACTCAAAAATAAAATGCAAACTATTTGAATTAAAATGAGCAAAATTATGAACATATAATCAAAACTATATACAAATGGCTAATAGGCATATGAAAAGATGCTCACCATTGTTTGTCATCAAGTATAGACAAACTACTAACATACGTAAAATAGAGAGCCAGTGAGAATTTTCTGTATGACTCAAGGAACTCAAACTGGGGATTTGTGACAACCTAAAGGGGTTGGATTGGATGCGAGATGGGAGGGGGCCTTAAAGGGGAGGGGACTTATGTATACCTGTGGCTGATCCATGTTGATGTATGGCAGAAAGCAATACAATATTGTAATTATCCTTTAATCAAAAAAAGAAAAACAGACAGGCTGAAATCCCAATGTGATACCATTACATTCCACAGTGGCTAAAATTTAAAAAAATATATATTATTGTGAATGGAACTCTCCAATATTTCTGATGAAAATATTTATAAAAACAGACAAGTTCTTTAGCAAACAGTTTGGCAATTTGTTATAGTTCAATATGCATTTTCTCTTTAAGCTAGCAGTTCTGGGATGTGTGCTGTAAGGCTTGCTCCCACTGACCCCACAGAGCTTTCTATGCCTATTGCTTCTGGACTCAGCCTTCAGGGAGTAAAGTTTGTAGTGTGAAATCATGTATGATAAAAATATTTACACTGTGGCAATCAGCAGACACTACAAATCAAAGTTTTCTCCTTGGCCTTTCAGAAAGCTAGCTGTTAAACATTTATATTATGCAATCCCACTCTTAGGTATTTGTGTAAGAAATTAAAACATATATCCACATAGGTTGTGCACAAATATTTATAGCAGCATTAGTAATAACATGAAACATGTAAAGAAGCTAAGTGTCCTTAAAGAGTTAAATGGATAAACAAAATGTGGCATCATATTGTGTAATAAGAAGTGGCCTAGAATAAGCATGCAGAACTCAGCAGCAATAATCAATGGCTGGAGGTACACGGAACATCATGGATCAACATAAAAACCATTATCCAAATTAGAAAATTCAGACACTATGACTATATACTCTATTTCTCCACTTACATGAAATTCCAGAAAAGATAAAGTTATAAAAATATAAATTAGAATAGTAGTTGCTAAGGGCTAGAGCTTGGGGAGAAGAATTGACTCAAAAGAGGCTCCAAAACTTTTTGTGGCAAATGAAATTTCATTGATTTTAGTGGAATTTACATGCCTATGTACACTTTGTTAAAGCTAGTAAAACTCTACTCCTCAAATGCTGTATTTTGTTATAAGTACCTTATATTTAGATTAAGAAAATATTTTACAAATTAGCCCAGTCTAATTTTGGGAATCTAAGCAATGAATTTACATTGCATAGCTGAAACAATTCTAATTTATACACAGGTGGAAAAATGGTAAAGAGAGGAAATTATCTAGACAATTTACCATAAGGAATTACAGAAATGAAATAAAAATTTTAAATGTAATTAAATTTAAAATGCACCTTGAAAATATCATCATTTCTGCATATGCCTCTTTATATGTAAAAAAGATTTTTGTTCTATCTTTAAATATACCCAAATGACCTTTTACTCTGATTTACACCAAAGCATGACTCTGTAATTCAGGAAAAAACTTTAACTATTAATTTTTGAAAATGGCACTGAATTTTAAAACGGAATTAATTTGAGAAATAACACTTCCCTTCTCACATGAAAATAATTTCAGTGTCACAAAATTATTGAAGGTTCAGTCAGTATTTGTGTAATAAATCATGTACTTATATGAACTCTTAAAATAAACTCCTAGATTCTGGGCTTCCCTAGTGGTCCAGTGGGTAAAGAGTTCACCTGGCAGTGCAAGGGGCACTAGTTTTATCCCTGGCACAGGAAGATTCCACGTACCGCGGCGTGGCTGGGCTGGTGTGTCCAATTAGGAGCCAGCGCTCTGGAGTGCATGCGCCTAGAGGCAGTGCTCTGCAACAAGAGAAGCCACTGCAATGGGAGGCTTACATATGCCAAAGAATAAAGATGGATGAAAAATACACGATGACTTAGAGGGAAAAAATACATAAGTTAAAAAAAAAATCATAGATTCACATTCTCCGTGTTAAAGATATGGAAGATCATATTAAAACCAATACTGAACATAAAATGTTTCCATCAATATACTTAGGAAAGCAGTTCCTATACTTCAACAGATGCAATAACGCATAAAGAAACTCCCCAAACCATGATGGAATTGTCTTTTGGACCATTTTCAAATTATCAACTATACAATCACTACTAAATAATCAGCATAAGGATATTTACTTACTTTACCAACAATGATTACTGAGTATCTAACTATTCAGTAAATGACTTTTTTCCTTTCGAAAGATATAACTACCAGATATGCAACTTCTGATGTTACAGACTTTTTAAAAAGTTATACTACTGGGAATGCCATCAAAAGCTCAGCTTAGTGATCCAACTGTTATATAGAATTTGATACAGTCTAAAATAAAAATAAATGAAAATATAATAACAGTTTCAGGAAAACCTAATCAACCTCCCTTAACTCCTAAGCTTTGTAATAAATTTTTCCATTTATGATACCCTATTAGCATAAGTTGAAATACCATCTTCTCAATGAAATGTCTACAGACATTTATTTATTTTCCATTACTGCTATTACTGGAATATTAATACCCTTTACCCTTTTCAGCATTTTCCACAGCACTTGTTCCCTTTAAAAAATGGCACTGAATTTTAAAACGGAATTAATTTGAGAAATAACACTTCCCTTCTCACATGAAAATAATTTCAGTGTCACAAAATTATTGAAGGTTCAGTCAGTATTTGTGTAATAAATCATGTACTTATATGAACTCTTAAAATAAACTCCTAGATTCTGGGCTTCCCTAGTGGTCCAGTGGGTAAAGAGTTCACCTGGCAGTGCAAGGGGCACTAGTTTTATCCCTGGCACAGGAAGATTCCACGATCATGGCGTGGCTGGGCTGGTGTGTCCAATTAGGAGCCAGCGCTCTGGAGTGCATGCGCCTAGAGGCAGTGCTCTGCAACAAGAGAAGCCACTGCAATGGGAGGCTTACATATGCCAAAGAATAAAGATGGATGAAAAATACACGATGACTTAGAGGGAAAAAATACATAAGTTAAAAAAAAAATCATAGATTCACATTCTCCGTGTTAAAGATATGGAAGATCATATTAAAACCAATACTGAACATAAAATGTTTCCATCAATATACTTAGGAAAGCAGTTCCTATACTTCAACAGATGCAATAACGCATAAAGAAACTCCCCAAACCATGATGGAATTGTCTTTTGGACCATTTTCAAATTATCAACTATACAATCACTACTAAATAATCAGCATAAGGATATTTACTTACTTTACCAACAATGATTACTGAGTATCTAACTATTCAGTAAATGACTTTTTTCCTTTCGAAAGATATAACTACCAGATATGCAACTTCTGATGTTACAGACTTTTTAAAAAGTTATACTACTGGGAATGCCATCAAAAGCTCAGCTTAGTGATCCAACTGTTATATAGAATTTGATACAGTCTAAAATAAAAATAAATGAAAATATAATAACAGTTTCAGGAAAACCTAATCAACCTCCCTTAACTCCTAAGCTTTGTAATAAATTTTTCCATTTATGATACCCTATTAGCATAAGTTGAAATACCATCTTCTCAATGAAATGTCTACAGACATTTATTTATTTTCCATTACTGCTATTACTGGAATATTAATACCCTTTACCCTTTTCAGCATTTTCCACAGCACTTGTTCCCTTTCAACATGCTAATAATATTTATGTGTGTATATATTTTTTGTATTTATGTAGGTATGTAAGCACATGTCTATATACAGGAAGGTATGTAGGGTAGTTATTTAGTTTATTTTTTTAATATGGACACTTCCACTAGAATGCAAACTGATACAGTGCAAATATTTTGTCTCTTTTCCTCACTTGTTCAGCTCCGAAAAAAGTTTATAACATATAGTTGGGACATAAGATATATTAATAAAGTAAACAAATAAAAGAATGTGTATAAATCTTTCCTCTTAAGTATGTTGCAAAATAACCTGATAACCCCTGGGTCTTTCCCTTTTTATTCACCCTCACATCAATAAAATTAATTTCCTCACAGAGGTAAAATTACTTAGGAGAGTGACTATTTCATAAAGGGATGCAACAAATTATTAAAAATACAATGGGGTGAGAGTACTAGTGTTTAATGGTAACATACAGAGAAGATGGAAGAGGAGAAAATGGGTGAAAAATGCTGTAAGAATACATTTCAGAAAGGCCTAAGAATGTAGCAAAATCCCCAGCCTTTTCAAGGCTGTTTCAGGACTGACCTGTTACTCAGAATATACTGGGCCTGTGGATACTTGAAAGGCTGAATGAGTAAATAGCACTGCAATTTGGAAAGGGGAGGGAGTCAATATAATGTAATGGTTCCAAGAAGTATTATAATATTAAGCTCAAATCCTGGCTCTGTCACTTATTTACAGTGTGAACTTGGGAAAGTCAATTTTCTTCTTCTCATATTTTCCTCAACTGTAACTGAAAGATGAGAATAGCACATTTCAATTATTTTGTGTACATATCCAGAAAGCTCAGCTTAGTGATCCAACTGTTATATAGAAGTTGATACAGTCTAAAATAAAAATAAATGAAAATATAATAACAGTTTCAGGAAAACCTAATCAACCTCCCTTAACTCCTAAGCTTTGTAATAAATTTTTCCATTTATGATACCCTATTAGCATAAGTTGAAATACCATCTTCTCAATGAAATGTCTACAGACATTTATTTATTTTCCATTACTGCTATTACTGGAATATTAATACCCTTTACCCTTTTCAGCATTTTCCACAGCACTTGTTCCCTTTCAACATGCTAATAATATTTATGTGTGTATATATTTTTTGTATTTATGTAGGTATGTAAGCACATGTCTATATACAGGAAGGTATGTAGGGTAGTTATTTAGTTTATTTTTTTAATATGGACACTTCCACTAGAATGCAAACTGATACAGTGCAAATATTTTGTCTCTTTTCCTCACTTGTTCAGCTCCGAAAAAAGTTTATAACATATAGTTGGGACATAAGATATATTAATAAAGTAAACAAATAAAAGAATGTGTATAAATCTTTCCTCTTAAGTATGTTGCAAAATAACCTGATAACCCCTGGGTCTTTCCCTTTTTATTCACCCTCACATCAATAAAATTAATTTCCTCACAGAGGTAAAATTACTTAGGAGAGTGACTATTTCATAAAGGGATGCAACAAATTATTAAAAATACAATGGGGTGAGAGTACTAGTGTTTAATGGTAACATACAGAGAAGATGGAAGAGGAGAAAATGGGTGAAAAATGCTGTAAGAATACATTTCAGAAAGGCCTAAGAATGTAGCAAAATCCCCAGCCTTTTC
Organism: Tragulus kanchil; assembly: GCA_022376925.1. Classification (NCBI taxonomy): domain Eukaryota; kingdom Metazoa; phylum Chordata; class Mammalia; order Artiodactyla; family Tragulidae; genus Tragulus; species Tragulus kanchil. Next base: position 56,677,775 of record JAIOJX010000004.1, read on the forward strand.
AAGGCTGTTTCAGGACTGACCTGTTACTCAGAATATACTGGGCCTGTGGATACTTGAAAGGCTGAATGAGTAAATAGCACTGCAATTTGGAAAGGGGAGGGAGTCAATATAATGTAATGGTTCCAAGAAGTATTATAATATTAAGCTCAAATCCTGGCTCTGTCACTTATTTACAGTGTGAACTTGGGAAAGTCAATTTTCTTCTTCTCATATTTTCCTCAACTGTAACTGAAAGATGAGAATAGCACATTTCAATTATTTTGTGTACATATCCAGAAATGAAATTGCTCTATCAGATGATAATTCTATGAGGAACCACCATACTGTTTTCCACAAGAGCAATACCATTTTATATTTCCACCAGCAGTGTACAAGGGTTCTAAATTCTCCACATTCAGATCAATACTTGTTTTCTGCTTTTTTCCCTTCTAATAGTCATCCCAATTGGTATGAAGTAGTACCTCCCTGTGGTTCTGATTTCCATTTCCCTAATGATTAGCAATGTTGAGTGTCTTTCATGTGCTTATGGGCCATTTGCATACCTTCTTTGGAAAAATGTCTACTCAAGCCTTTGGCAGTTTAAAAATGGTTGTTTATTATTGTTAAGTTTTAGGAGCTCTTTATATATTTTCGATATTAATCCCTTCTCAGATATGTGCTTGGTTAATATTTTCCCTCATTTTGTTGGTTGCTATCTTATTCTGTTGATGTCTTTTTATTCATAAGTGCTTTTACTTTTGATGAAATCTTTTGATTGAAAAAGACATTTTATCTTTTTGCTTCTCCCTCTGGCCTTTGATGTTATACTAAAATAATCACAACTTGGCAAAGCTATTCTCTAATAACACAACAATCTGGAACCAGTGTTGCAGTTCCCAAGTCTTACATTATACTGTTTCTAAGCTACAGCTATCACCGACCTGTAAGGCAGATTAACATTACGAAAAGATTGGCACACAGGACACAGCTAAAGCTAGGTCAAGGGAGTGAGCATCTCTTGGGCATCCTACAATGACAGGCATACTCTTAACCACTGAACCACCTGGGAAGCTCCATATTAGAAGGCATATAGGAGTTACATAAATGCTGTGGTTGAACTATATGGATAGCATCAGCTCACAGTGCAACTGCCTCTGTCCAGAGGAAGGAGACATCAGGAGTGTAGTTCAGCAGTAGAGTGCGTGCTTAGCATGCACGAGGGGCCAGATTCAATGCCTGGCACTGTTTCTTGGATATGACTTCCCAGATGGCTCACTGGTGAAAAACACACCTGCCAATTCATGAGACATGGATTTGATCCCTGAGTCGAAAATTCCCTGGAGAAGGAAAGGGCAACCCATTGCAGTATGCTTGCCTGCAAAATTCCATGGACAGCGGAGTCTGGCAGGCTACAGTACATAGGGTCACAAAGAATCAGATATGACTGAGGATGCATTGCATGATCCCACAAGAGAAAGGAGACTTTGATTTTTCAGTCATTTTCTTTTTAACCAGCAGTGTACGAGGGTTCTAAATTCTCCACATTCAGATCAATACTTGTTTTCTGCTTTTTTCCCTTCTAATAGTCATCCCAATTGGTATGAAGTAGTACCTCCCTGTGGTTCTGATTTCCATTTCCCTAATGATTAGCAATGTTGAGTGTCTTTCATGTGCTTATGGGCCATTTGCATACCTTCTTTGGAAAAATGTCTACTCAAGCCTTTGGCAGTTTAAAAATGGTTGTTTATTATTGTTAAGTTTTAGGAGCTCTTTATATATTTTCGATATTAATCCCTTCTCAGATATGTGCTTGGTTAATATTTTCCCTCATTTTGTTGGTTGCTATCTTATTCTGTTGATGTCTTTTTATTCATAAGTGCTTTTACTTTTGATGAAATCTTTTGATTGAAAAAGACATTTTATCTTTTTGCTTCTCCCTCTGGCCTTTGATGTTATACTAAAATAATCACAACTTGGCAAAGCTATTCTCTAATAACACAACAATCTGGAACCAGTGTTGCAGTTCCCAAGTCTTACATTATACTGTTTCTAAGCTACAGCTATCACCGACCTGTAAGGCAGATTAACATTACGAAAAGATTGGCACACAGGACACAGCTAAAGCTAGGTCAAGGGAGTGAGCATCTCTTGGGCATCCTACAATGACAGGCATACTCTTAACCACTGAACCACCTGGGAAGCTCCATATTAGAAGGCATATAGGAGTTACATAAATGCTGTGGTTGAACTATATGGATAGCATCAGCTCACAGTGCAACTGCCTCTGTCCAGAGGAAGGAGACATCAGGAGTGTAGTTCAGCAGTAGAGTGCGTGCTTAGCATGCACGAGGGGCCAGATTCAATGCCTGGCACTGTTTCTTGGATATGACTTCCCAGATGGCTCACTGGTGAAAAACACACCTGCCAATTCATGAGACATGGATTTGATCCCTGAGTCGAAAATTCCCTGGAGAAGGAAAGGGCAACCCATTGCAGTATGCTTGCCTGCAAAATTCCATGGACAGCGGAGTCTGGCAGGCTACAGTACATAGGGTCACAAAGAATCAGATATGACTGAGGATGCATTGCATGATCCCACAAGAGAAAGGAGACTTTGATTTTTCAGTCATTTATCTATGCTCTGAGTTCCTAATACTATGCATGTGAAAAACATATGAACTAAAAAACATTTGAATCTGTCAGGACAAAAGATGACAAAGTTCAGTTATAATAATCACAAAGTCATTATAATTGCATGAATTTTTGAATACCAAAATAATTTTGCTGCTTAAACTAGAGGTTCATGAGGATAACTCAAATAATACATAGAAACAAAGATGGAATTTTACTTGATGCAAAATTGTCATGAATTTGGATACTTTACATTTGCTTTTTAATTGAATAGAAATTGACACTTAAAGAAAAACAAATATGCAGAAATTTATTAACATTTTATCAGAAAGCAGTATAGGAATACAATCTAATGTCCTCTTTTGACTGTTATTTTTACTAAGAACAACTGTTTTTTTTTAATAAAGCTTAAATTGTTTTTAAATTAGAGAACCATTTTAAATAAGGTAAGTTTTTTTTTTTATTTACAAGTAATATATATCCCTTATGGAATAAGAGAAAAGATTAAAGAATAATTAAAAATAAAAAATAATTCCATGATCTGACAGTGACAATTCTTGATATGTTAATGTGTTCCCTTTAATTTTTCCTTTTTATACATTTTAACATTTTATTATCAACTAATAGAATCATATTGTTTGTGTCCTCAATTTTCATGCAGTATTATAATGTAAATAATTATCCAGACCATTATTTTTTAAATCCAATTTTTATAGATGCATCAAATTCTATTATATGGACTCATTATAATTTAATTAATATGATAAAGCTGGGATTTCACTTTTGTTGCAATTATAAATAACACTCCACATTAGTCAGCCTTATTTCTGAGCAACAGAAATCTAACTCAAATCAACTTATACAAAAAGAAGACCAAACATATTTTTTTTCGAGAAATACTAGGATATCTCATGCAGAATGAAGGATGACTTCTACCAACAAAGCATAACAAATATATGGATGCAACAGGGTCTTATAAATCATAGGGACTAGGGTTTCAATTCCTCCATGATCCATGTCTCACTCTGTATGATGTTGTGATTTATAATAAGAAATATATATTCGGCCTCTATCCTTGTTTCTCGCACAGAGCTCCTTAAACCTTTGACATTTCCTGAATGATGAGAGCAATAAAGGTGTATTATGATGTTGATGAGGTTACTTTTGGAGTTGTGAAAGCTGGTTGCCAAGAGAACCAACCATGTGAAAGAGAGTTGAAAATTTCAGCCCCACCCTAGATTTCTGGGGATGGAAGAGGGACTGGAGCTTGAATCAATCACCAATGAGCAATGATTTAATCAACCATGACTATGTAATGAGGCCTCCATTAAAAACCCAAAAGTAGGTTTGGAGAGCTTCCAGCTTGCTGAACATGTAGCAATTTGGGGAAAGTGGCACACTAGGAGAGAACATGGAAGGATCCAAGCCCTTTCCCCATACCTTGACCAGAGCATCTTTTCTATTTGGCTGTTTGTGAGTTATATCCCCAAAAGTAACCATCTTGAGCCACTGTATTTTACTAAGAACAACTGTTTTTAAATTAGAGAACCATTTTAAATAAGGTAAGTTTTTTTATTTACAAGTAATATATATCCCTTATGGAATAAGAGAAAGATTAAAGAATAATTAAAAATAAAAAATAATTCCATGATCTGACAGTGACAATTCTTGATATGTTAATGTGTTCCCTTTAATTTTTCCTTTTTATACATTTTAACATTTTATTATCAACTAATAGAATCATATTGTTTGTGTCCTCAATTTTCATGCAGTATTATAATGTAAATAATTATCCAGACCATTATTTTTTAAATCCAATTTTTATAGATGCATCAAATTCTATTATATGGACTCATTATAATTTAATTAATATGATAAAGCTGGGATTTCACTTTTGTTGCAATTATAAATAACACTCCACATTAGTCAGCCTTATTTCTGAGCAACAGAAATCTAACTCAAATCAACTTATACAAAAAGAAGACCAAACATATTTTTTTTCGAGAAATACTAGGATATCTCATGCAGAATGAAGGATGACTTCTACCAACAAAGCATAACAAATATATGGATGCAACAGGGTCTTATAAATCATAGGGACTAGGGTTTCAATTCCTCCATGATCCATGTCTCACTCTGTATGATGTTGTGATTTATAATAAGAAATATATATTCGGCCTCTATCCTTGTTTCTCGCACAGAGCTCCTTAAACCTTTGACATTTCCTGAATGATGAGAGCAATAAAGGTGTATTATGATGTTGATGAGGTTACTTTTGGAGTTGTGAAAGCTGGTTGCCAAGAGAACCAACCATGTGAAAGAGAGTTGAAAATTTCAGCCCCACCCTAGATTTCTGGGGATGGAAGAGGGACTGGAGCTTGAATCAATCACCAATGAGCAATGATTTAATCAACCATGACTATGTAATGAGGCCTCCATTAAAAACCCAAAAGTAGGTTTGGAGAGCTTCCAGCTTGCTGAACATGTAGCAATTTGGGGAAAGTGGCACACTAGGAGAGAACATGGAAGGATCCAAGCCCTTTCCCCATACCTTGACCAGAGCATCTTTTCTATTTGGCTGTTTGTGAGTTATATCCTTTTATAACAGATCAGTAATCCAGTGACTAAATGGGCTTCCTGAGTTCTCTGAGCCACTGTAGCTAATCAATCAAACCTAAGCAGAGGGTGGCAGAAACTCCCAATCTAAAACTTCCCATCTAAAGTCTGTCACTCAGAGAACTTGAAGAATTGAGCAAGGTAGCAGGATATGAGATTAACATACAAAAATCAGTTGCATTTACTAACAATAAAATTTCAGAAAGTGAATATAGAAAAATCTCTTTTAAAAACTGTATGAAAAGAAAAAAAAAACAACAAAAAACCTTAGGAACAAACTAGACCAAGGAAGTGAAGGACTTATATGCTGAGAACTATAAAGCACTGATAAAAGAAATTGAGGAGATTTAAAGAAACAGAAAGATGTACCAAATTTTTTGGATTGTCAGACTTAATGTTAAAATGGTCATACTATCCAAAACAATCTTCAGATTTAATGTGATCTTTATCAAATTATCCTTAACACTTGACAGAACTAGAACCAATAGTTTGCAAATTTATCTGAAACCATAAAAGATCTAGAATTACCACAACAATCCTGAGGAAAAAGAATGATGATGGAGGCATAAGCCTCCCAGACTTCAGCAACTACAAAATTACAACAATCAAAACAGTGTGGTATCAGCACAAAAACAGGCATACTTACCAATGGGACAGAATACAGACCCCAGAAATAGACCCACACACCTCTAGTCAATTAATATCCAACAAAGGAGACAAGAATTTTGGAAGAGCGTTTGATTGGAGCTTTTGAAATGGTTGCCAAGAGAACCAACCATGTGAAAGAGAGTTGAAAATTTCAGCCCCACCCTAGATTTCTGGGGATGGAAGAGGGACTGGAGCTTGAATCAATCACCAATGAGCAATGATTTAATCAACCATGACTATGTAATGAGGCCTCCATTAAAAACCCAAAAGTAGGTTTGGAGAGCTTCCAGCTTGCTGAACATGTAGCAATTTGGGGAAAGTGGCACACTAGGAGAGAACATGGAAGGATCCAAGCCCTTTCCCCATACCTTGACCAGAGCATCTTTTCTATTTGGCTGTTTGTGAGTTATATCCTTTTATAACAGATCAGTAATCCAGTGACTAAATGGGCTTCCTGAGTTCTCTGAGCCACTGTAGCTAATCAATCAAACCTAAGCAGAGGGTGGCAGAAACTCCCAATCTAAAACTTCCCATCTAAAGTCTGTCACTCAGAGAACTTGAAGAATTGAGCAAGGTAGCAGGATATGAGATTAACATACAAAAATCAGTTGCATTTACTAACAATAAAATTTCAGAAAGTGAATATAGAAAAATCTCTTTTAAAAACTGTATGAAAAGAAAAAAAAAACAACAAAAAACCTTAGGAACAAACTAGACCAAGGAAGTGAAGGACTTATATGCTGAGAACTATAAAGCACTGATAAAAGAAATTGAGGAGATTTAAAGAAACAGAAAGATGTACCAAATTTTTTGGATTGTCAGACTTAATGTTAAAATGGTCATACTATCCAAAACAATCTTCAGATTTAATGTGATCTTTATCAAATTATCCTTAACACTTGACAGAACTAGAACCAATAGTTTGCAAATTTATCTGAAACCATAAAAGATCTAGAATTACCACAACAATCCTGAGGAAAAAGAATGATGATGGAGGCATAAGCCTCCCAGACTTCAGCAACTACAAAATTACAACAATCAAAACAGTGTGGTATCAGCACAAAAACAGGCATACTTACCAATGGGACAGAATACAGACCCCAGAAATAGACCCACACACCTCTAGTCAATTAATATCCAACAAAGGAGACAAGAATTTACAATGGAGGAAAGACAGTCTCTTCAGCAAATAGTGTTGGAAAAGCTGGTCAGCCACATGGAAATCAATGAAGTTGGAACACACCCTCTCACCATTCACAAGGATAAATTAAAAATGGCTTAAAGACTTAACTATAAGATATGATACCATAAAACTCCTAGAAGCAAACATAAGCAAAACATCATTTAACATGTACCAGTGTTTTCTTAGGTCAGTCACCCAAGACAATAGAAGTAAAAGCAGAAATAAACAAGTGTACTTAATCAAGCATACAAGCTTTTGCACAGCAAAGGAAACTATTAAAAAATGAAAGGGCAACCTATGGAATAGGAGAAAACATTAGGGGACAATATAACTGACAAGTGATTAATTTCCAAAATATTCAAACATCTCATACAGCTCTACAACAAATAAACAACTCAATCAAAAAATGGGCACACGACCTAAATAGACATTTTTCCAAAACAGACAGGCAGACAGCCAACAGGCACATGAAAAGATGCTGAATGTCACTAATTATAAGAGAAATGCAGATCAAAACTACAATAAGCTATAACCTCATAGTGATAAAAATCATCATGATTTAAAAATCTACAAATAATAAATGCTGGAAAAGATGCAGAGAAATAGAAACCCTTCTACGTTGTTGGTGGGAAAGCAAATTGATGCAGCCACAATGGAAAACAGCATGGATGTTCCTCAGAAAACTAGAAATAGAACTACCATATGATCCAGAAATCCCACACCTGGACCTATATTGAGACAAAACTATAACTTAAAAAGATGCATGCACCCTTATGTTCATAACAGCACTACCCACAATAGCCAAGACACTGAAAGAGCCTAAATATCCATCAACACATGTATAAATAAAGAAGATGTGGTTCATATATACAATGGAATGCTAGTTAGTCATAAAAAAGAATGAAATGCCTTTTGTAGCAACATGTGGATTCAAAAATAAAAAAATACAAAATTTTAATGCCTTTAAAAATTAGAAAGGCACAACAATCCTGAGGAAAGAATGATGATGGAGGCATAAGCCTCCCAGACTTCACAACTACAAAATTACAACAATCAAAACAGTGTGGTATCAGCACAAAAACAGGCATACTTACCAATGGGACAGAATACAGACCCCAGAAATAGACCCACACACCTCTAGTCAATTAATATCCAACAAAGGAGACAAGAATTTACAATGGAGGAAAGACAGTCTCTTCAGCAAATAGTGTTGGAAAAGCTGGTCAGCCACATGGAAATCAATGAAGTTGGAACACACCCTCTCACCATTCACAAGGATAAATTAAAAATGGCTTAAAGACTTAACTATAAGATATGATACCATAAAACTCCTAGAAGCAAACATAAGCAAAACATCATTTAACATGTACCAGTGTTTTCTTAGGTCAGTCACCCAAGACAATAGAAGTAAAAGCAGAAATAAACAAGTGTACTTAATCAAGCATACAAGCTTTTGCACAGCAAAGGAAACTATTAAAAAATGAAAGGGCAACCTATGGAATAGGAGAAAACATTAGGGGACAATATAACTGACAAGTGATTAATTTCCAAAATATTCAAACATCTCATACAGCTCTACAACAAATAAACAACTCAATCAAAAAATGGGCACACGACCTAAATAGACATTTTTCCAAAACAGACAGGCAGACAGCCAACAGGCACATGAAAAGATGCTGAATGTCACTAATTATAAGAGAAATGCAGATCAAAACTACAATAAGCTATAACCTCATAGTGATAAAAATCATCATGATTTAAAAATCTACAAATAATAAATGCTGGAAAAGATGCAGAGAAATAGAAACCCTTCTACGTTGTTGGTGGGAAAGCAAATTGATGCAGCCACAATGGAAAACAGCATGGATGTTCCTCAGAAAACTAGAAATAGAACTACCATATGATCCAGAAATCCCACACCTGGACCTATATTGAGACAAAACTATAACTTAAAAAGATGCATGCACCCTTATGTTCATAACAGCACTACCCACAATAGCCAAGACACTGAAAGAGCCTAAATATCCATCAACACATGTATAAATAAAGAAGATGTGGTTCATATATACAATGGAATGCTAGTTAGTCATAAAAAAGAATGAAATGCCTTTTGTAGCAACATGGATAGAACTAGATATTAACATACTAAGTAAAATAAGTCAGAAAAAGAAAGATAAATACAATATGATATTACTTATGTGTGGAATCTAAAATATGACACAAATGATCATATCTGTGAAATAGAAATGAACTCACAGACATGGAGAATAGACTTGTGGATGCCAACAGGAGGACAGTGTAGGAGATGGACAGAGTGGGAGTCTTCGTTTAGCAATGTGTAATCTTATACCTAGAATGGATAGAAAACAATGCCCTTACTGGGTAGCACAGGGAACTATATTCAATATACTATGAGAAAGCATAATAGAAAATAGTATTAAAAAGAATGTCTATCTATCCATCTATCTATCTATAACTGAATAATTTTGCTGTACATAAGAAATTAGCACAGTGTAATTCAACTATACTTCAGTAAAGTCTTAAAAATAAGAGAAAGAGAATTCAAAAATAAAAATAAATATAGCCAGTCAATCAGAAGCACAGGTGATAATCTGGAATTCTCACTGGCATCCTGAGTCACAGAGGGACAACTATAACCTCCAAACTATAGATGGGTTGGTCAGAAGTACAGGTAACAGTCTAGTTGGGTAACCTGTACTTAAAGGCAGTAGAAGTTCTGTTTAGACTGAACCCTAAATTTGTGAAATCTGATACTATCTCCAAGTAGCTAGCATCAGAATTAAATTTTCAGGCAAACTGGTAAGTGTCTGAGGCTTGGAACTCCCTCCTCAACACTGCTATTGTACCAGAACCCTTTTATTTCCTCTCTTGTCATCTTCGTTAACTTCCTTTTTCAGCTTTTTTTTCTTACTGAATGCAGACTGATTTCCACCTCATGGCAAGAAGATGGTCACAGACAGTATCGAGTCTTATTTTCCTAGTTTCCTCCACAGGTTAACAACCCAAAGTGATTTACACAGTTTTGGTGAAGGATTTTAATTGGTCTGTCCTAGGTCTAGACCGAAGCTCTCAAAGCCATGAGGAAGTGAGCTTGATGGAAAATGGTGTCCAGTGGAAATGTAGGGTACACTCCTAACCAAAGTATAGTGAGCTACTTGTAGGTCAGTTGGTAAAGAATTTGCCTGCAATGCTGGAGACCTGGGTTAATTCCTGGGTCGGGAAGATCCCTGAAGAAGGAAATGGCAACCCACTCTAGTATTCTTGCCTGGGGAATCCCATGGACAGAGGAGTCTTGTGGGTAACAGTTCATTGGGTCCCAAGAGTCAAACCACCACTAACTAGGAACAAAAACAGCATCTTGTATACTTATCTTTTCCCATATCCATGTTTTTTTGTTTGTTTGTTTGTTTAGGAGTTCATCCTAAAGAGCTACTCTTTAAAACCTAAAGGGCAATTTCAAAGCTTTTGATGCATACTGCAAGGTTGCCTCTCAGTAATGTGTCATCAACTTTATACTTAGTAAAAGTGAGTTTATAATGAAAATTTTGTCAATGACGCCTTAGCGCATTTAAAGATTATGTCAAATTGATAGATGATGTTTGTGTATTTGTTTTCTGTTGCTGAGTAACTAAAAAAAAAAATAAATATAGCCAGTCAATCAGAAGCACAGGTGATAATCTGGAATTCTCACTGGCATCCTGAGTCACAGAGGGACAACTATAACCTCCAAACTATAGATGGGTTGGTCAGAAGTACAGGTAACAGTCTAGTTGGGTAACCTGTACTTAAAGGCAGTAGAAGTTCTGTTTAGACTGAACCCTAAATTTGTGAAATCTGATACTATCTCCAAGTAGCTAGCATCAGAATTAAATTTTCAGGCAAACTGGTAAGTGTCTGAGGCTTGGAACTCCCTCCTCAACACTGCTATTGTACCAGAACCCTTTTATTTCCTCTCTTGTCATCTTCGTTAACTTCCTTTTTCAGCTTTTTTTTCTTACTGAATGCAGACTGATTTCCACCTCATGGCAAGAAGATGGTCACAGACAGTATCGAGTCTTATTTTCCTAGTTTCCTCCACAGGTTAACAACCCAAAGTGATTTACACAGTTTTGGTGAAGGATTTTAATTGGTCTGTCCTAGGTCTAGACCAAGCTCTCAAAGCCATGAGGAAGTGAGCTTGATGGAAAATGGTGTCCAGTGGAAATGTAGGGTACACTCCTAACCAAAGTATAGTGAGCTACTTGTAGGTCAGTTGGTAAAGAATTTGCCTGCAATGCTGGAGACCTGGGTTAATTCCTGGGTCGGGAAGATCCCTGAAGAAGGAAATGGCAACCCACTCTAGTATTCTTGCCTGGGGAATCCCATGGACAGAGGAGTCTTGTGGGTAACAGTTCATTGGGTCCCAAGAGTCAAACCACCACTAACTAGGAACAAAAACAGCATCTTGTATACTTATCTTTTCCCATATCCATGTTTTTTTGTTTGTTTGTTTGTTTAGGAGTTCATCCTAAAGAGCTACTCTTTAAAACCTAAAGGGCAATTTCAAAGCTTTTGATGCATACTGCAAGGTTGCCTCTCAGTAATGTGTCATCAACTTTATACTTAGTAAAAGTGAGTTTATAATGAAAATTTTGTCAATGACGCCTTAGCGCATTTAAAGATTATGTCAAATTGATAGATGATGTTTGTGTATTTGTTTTCTGTTGCTGAGTGACAAATTACAACAAACTTAGTGGCTTAAAACAATCATTGGTCATCTCTCAGTCCTGTAGTTTCAAAAGTCCAGGTGATCATAGGGTCTTTTAAGGCCAGTAATGAGATATGGAACAAGTTGGACTCCTATTTAGAGGCTCAGGGAAAAATCTACTTCTGAGACCATTAGTGTTGTTGGTACAATTAAGTTCTTTGTGATTGTGGAACTAAGATACACAGTTTCTGGTGTGATATTGTCTAGGAATTCCATTTGATTCATAAATCTGTTCATCAGTCTTTATCTGTAGCTCCATTGGTCTTTCAGCCAGTAGTCGGAGGAAAAACCTTCTCATTTGTCACATCTGTCTGACGTGCCCTTCTGCCACCAGCAGAAGAAAGCTCTCAGTTTAATATTAAGGGCTCATCCAGGACACCTGGATAATTGATCTATATTAAGGTTAACAGTGACATACAAAATTAACATAAGCATGGGAGTGATAGCTCATTATATTTGAATTCTAAGGACTAGAAATGAACATCATTGGGGAAACATTTTAAAAATTCTGCTTACAGGATATGAAATTTTACAGTTTTAAATATATGGTTTTGGGAAAATCAATAATACATAGATTCTGTAGCTTCTTTTTTTTCCCCCCAGAGATTTGTCCCTACACCCTAGTTTGACCTATATCACAAAGCTAGAACTAGTCTTCCAATCAGCTTTTTCTCTACAGTATGATAGCTGCCAGGTATTCACCTCTTCCTTTGATAACATATCCTTTGCCACTAACTTCATATTTTATGATGACTTGTAATAGGATCTCAGATTCTTATAGGTCTTAAATAGATTAAACAAACAAACAAACAAACAAACCTTCATCAAGAGGAGAGTGTTCTGTTCTGAATCGCTGTAAGAAGAAAAGAGAATTATGAAGATCACAAAGCAGGAGATAGATAAGGAAAAATGATGTCTCATTATTTAGGCCTTATTCCATTTGGTGGCACATCAAGAATCTAGCAGGAAGTTTGTAAAACTAATTCATCACATTTTTTAGGGTTGGGTACTCAATCAATGAAGTGATGCCTCTAAAAACTGTATGCAGTACTGAAACAAGAGTTACCATATGTTCCAGCAACCACACTTCTGGTTACATATTCAGACAAAGCTATAATTCAAAAAGACACATGTACCCCCACTGTTCATAGCAGCAATATTCACAGTAGCCAAGACATGGAAATGATCTAAATGTCCATTGACTGATGAACAGCCCAAGAAGATGTGGTTCATACTTAAAAAGAAAGCTACTCAGCCATAAAAAAGAATGAAATGACTTTTGTAGCAATATGGATGAAACTAGAGATTACCATACTAAATAAGTAAGTCACAAAGAGAAAGAAAAATACCACATGATATCATTTCTGTGTGAAATCTAACATGTGACACAAATGAACTTATCTACAAAACAGAAAAGGACTCACTGACATGGACACAGAACACGTTTGTGTGCCAAGCAGAAAGTGGTGTGGGAGAGGGAAGCAGTTGGAGCTTAGAGTTAGAAAATGTAAACTCATATAGAATGGATAGAAAACGGGACCTACTGTGAACTACAGTCAATATCCTGTGATAAACCATAAGAGAAAATAATTTTAAAATGCATATAAGACCAGATAATATAAATTTTAATTATTAACTAGTTATAAAAAGAGTTGAACATAAGCTACTCAGGCTAAACTGTGCAAGAATGATTTTATATAAGGGTATTGCTGACAACCAGAAGTCAATATCTGATTTAACAATCTAGATCTATCTAGTTGCTGTTGAGTCACTGTCATGTCCAACTCATTATGATACCATGGACTGCAGCAGGCCAGGCTCCTCTGTCCTCCACTATCTCTCAGAGTTTGCTCAAATTCATGTCCTCTGAGTCACTGATGCTATCCAGCTGTCTCATCCTTTGCCACCCTCTTCTTTTGCCTTCAATATTTCCAAGCATCATGGTCTTTTCCAATGAATAGGTTCTTTGCATCAGGTGGCACAGTATTGAAGCTTCAGCTTCCAATAAATGTTCAGGGTTGATCTCAATTTGGATTGGTTGGTTTGATCTCCTTGCTGTCCAAGGGACTCTTTAAGAGTCTTCTCAAGCACCACAATACAAAAGCATTAATTCTTTGGTGTTAAAGAATTGATGGTTCAACTCTCACATGTGTACATCATTACTGGAAAAACCATAGTTTTGACAATATAAACATCTGTTCACAAAGTGACAGCTGCTTTTTAACAAGATGTCTAGGTTTCTAATAGCTTCCTTTTTAAGGAGCAGTGCAGGGGCCTTCCGCAGAAAGGGAAGGCAGTGGGATTGCCCCCAGTTGAACCAGGAGATCTCGGAGAGAGGTGACTCTTGCTGCCTGCCCTCCCAGCCCCCTGGTGCACGTAGGGGACAATCAGATGCGACAGGGGTTCCGTCAAAGCAGTTCTGTTTTATTAGTGAAGACTCACAGCTTTTATAAGCAAGTGAAGGGGGTTTTGCACGGGACTTCCTATAGATTACACCAATCAAGCTAAAGGTCAAGCAATTATCCACGAGCACGGAAACCAGAGGAACCAATCAGAAATTCTGACCATCAATTGACAATTTAGATCATGCCCTGTCTCTTCCTGTAGGCGCCATCTTAGCTGCAAACATGTGCTTAAGCTTCTTTAAACAATGTGCTAAGCTTCCTTATGCTTGCAACGGTCCTCTTTCAATTCAGAGCCCCACAACTTGTAAACTATAAAGGCGTATTTGCTGACAAAAAAAACTCAGAAGTCTGTGCAAGAATGATTTTATATAAGGGTACTGAACCAGAAGTCAATATCTGATTTAACAATCTAGATCTATCTAGTTGCTGTTGAGTCACTGTCATGTCCAACTCATTATGGTACCATGGACTGCAGCAGGCCAGGCTCCTCTGTCCTCCACTATCTCTCAGAGTTTGCTCAAATTCATGTCCTCTGAGTCACTGATGCTATCCAGCTGTCTCATCCTTTGCCACCCTCTTCTTTTGCCTTCAATATTTCCAAGCATCATGGTCTTTTCCAATGAATAGGTTCTTTGCATCAGGTGGCACAGTATTGAAGCTTCAGCTTCCAATAAATGTTCAGGGTTGATCTCAATTTGGATTGGTTGGTTTGATCTCCTTGCTGTCCAAGGGACTCTTTAAGAGTCTTCTCAAGCACCACAATACAAAAGCATTAATTCTTTGGTGTTAAAGAATTGATGGTTCAACTCTCACATGTGTACATCATTACTGGAAAAACCATAGTTTTGACAATATAAACATCTGTTCACAAAGTGACAGCTGCTTTTTAACAAGATGTCTAGGTTTCTAATAGCTTCCTTTTTAAGGAGCAAGTGCAGGGGCCTTCCGCAGAAAGGGAAGGCAGTGGGATTGCCCCCAGTTGAACCAGGAGATCTCGGAGAGAGGTGACTCTTGCTGCCTGCCCTCCCAGCCCCCTGGTGCACGTAGGGGACAATCAGATGCGACAGGGGTTCCGTCAAAGCAGTTCTGTTTTATTAGTGAAGACTCACAGCTTTTATAAGCAAGTGAAGGGGGTTTTGCACGGGACTTCCTATAGATTACACCAATCAAGCTAAAGGTCAAGCAATTATCCACGAGCACGGAAACCAGAGGAACCAATCAGAAATTCTGACCATCAATTGACAATTTAGATCATGCCCTGTCTCTTCCTGTAGGCGCCATCTTAGCTCCGAACTGCAAACATGTGCTTAAGCTTCTTTAAACAATGTGCTAAGCTTCCTTATGCTTGCAACGGTCCTCTTTCAATTCAGAGCCCCACAAGCAAGTGCTTCTTACGTTTTATGGCTGCAGTCATCATCTTCAGTGATTTTGGAGACCAAGAAAATAAAAACTGCTTACTTTCTTTATCCTCGTATTTGCCATGAAGTAATGGGACTGGATGTTATGATCTTAAGTTTTTAATGCTGAGTTTAAACCCAGCTTTTTGACTCTCCTCTTTATCCTCATTAACAGCTCCCTAGTTCTTCAACTTTCTGCCATTATAGTGATATCATCTGCATATGTAAGGTTGTTGATACTTCTCCCAGAAATCTGGATTCCAGCTTGTGATTCATAGAGCTCAGCATTTTGCATGATGTACTTTGCAAAGAAGTTAAATAAGCATGTTGACAGTATACAGCCTTTATGTACCCTTTTCCCAATTTTGGAACCAATCCAGTGTTCCAACTCTTGAAGAACTTTCCAATTTGTTGTGATACACATAGTCAAAACCCTTAGCGTCAATGAAGCAGTTGTAAATGTTTTTTCTGGAATTTTCCTTGCTTTCTCCATGATCTAACGGATGCCAGTAATTTGATGTCTGGTTCCTCTGCCTTTTTTAAACCCAGTTTGTAGAGTTGGAATTTCTCAGTTCATGTCCTGTTGCAGGCTAGTTTGAAGAATTTTGAGCGTTACTTTGCTAGCATCTAGCAAATGAATGCAATTGGGGTAGTTTGAATATTCTTTAGCATTGTGCTTCTTTGGAATTGGGAAGAAATCTGACCTTTTCCACTCCTATGGCCACAGCTATGTTTTCCAAATTTGGTAACATATTGAATTCTGCAATCCTTAAAGCAGTTCTGTTTTATTAGTGAAGACTCACAGCTTTTATAAGCAAGTGAAGGGGTTTTGCAGACTTCCTATAGATTACACCAATCAAGCTAAAGGTCAAGCAATTATCCACGAGCACGGAAACCAGAGGAACCAATCAGAAATTCTGACCATCAATTGACAATTTAGATCATGCCCTGTCTCTTCCTGTAGGCGCCATCTTAGCTGCAAACATGTGCTTAAGCTTCTTTAAACAATGTGCTAAGCTTCCTTATGCTTGCAACGGTCCTCTTTCAATTCAGAGCCCCACAAGCAAGTGCTTCTTACGTTTTATGGCTGCAGTCATCATCTTCAGTGATTTTGGAGACCAAGAAAATAAAAACTGCTTACTTTCTTTATCCTCGTATTTGCCATGAAGTAATGGGACTGGATGTTATGATCTTAAGTTTTTAATGCTGAGTTTAAACCCAGCTTTTTGACTCTCCTCTTTATCCTCATTAACAGCTCCCTAGTTCTTCAACTTTCTGCCATTATAGTGATATCATCTGCATATGTAAGGTTGTTGATACTTCTCCCAGAAATCTGGATTCCAGCTTGTGATTCATAGAGCTCAGCATTTTGCATGATGTACTTTGCAAAGAAGTTAAATAAGCATGTTGACAGTATACAGCCTTTATGTACCCTTTTCCCAATTTTGGAACCAATCCAGTGTTCCAACTCTTGAAGAACTTTCCAATTTGTTGTGATACACATAGTCAAAACCCTTAGCGTCAATGAAGCAGTTGTAAATGTTTTTTCTGGAATTTTCCTTGCTTTCTCCATGATCTAACGGATGCCAGTAATTTGATGTCTGGTTCCTCTGCCTTTTTTAAACCCAGTTTGTAGAGTTGGAATTTCTCAGTTCATGTCCTGTTGCAGGCTAGTTTGAAGAATTTTGAGCGTTACTTTGCTAGCATCTAGCAAATGAATGCAATTGGGGTAGTTTGAATATTCTTTAGCATTGTGCTTCTTTGGAATTGGGAAGAAATCTGACCTTTTCCACTCCTATGGCCACAGCTATGTTTTCCAAATTTGGTAACATATTGAATTCTGCACTTTAACAGCATAATCTTTTAGGATTTGAAATAGCTCATCTGGGATTCCATCACGTCCATTAGCTTTTGTTCCTTGTCATATCTGAATGGCCTAGTAGTTTTCCCTACATTCTTCAATTTAAGTCTAAATTTTTCAATAAGGAGCTCTTAATCTGAGCCACAGTCAGCTCCAAGTCTTGTTTCTGTTGACTGTATAGAACTTATCCTACTTTACCTGCAAAGAACATAATCAATCTGTCATCAGTATTGACCACCTGATGATGTCCATATGTAAAGTCCTCTCTTGAGTTACTGGAAATGGGTATTTGTTATGACCAGTGTGTTCTCCTGACAAAACTCTGTTAGTCTTTGCCCTGCTTCATTTTGTACTCTGAGGCCAAACTTGCCTGTATTCTGGGAGGAAACTTGCCTGTTATTCCAGGTATCTCTTGATTACCTGCTTTTGCATTCCAATACCCTATGATGAAAAAAACATCTTTCTTTGGTTAGTTCTAAAAGATCTTGCATCTGTTCATACAACCATTCAACTTCAGCTTCTGCAGCATCAATGGTTGGGTCAAGGACCTGGATTACTCTGATGCTGAATGATTTGCTTTGGAAACAAATCAAGATCATTTTGTCATTTTTAAGATTCTCCCAAATACCACATTTCAGAGTCTTTTGTTGACTATGAGGGCAGGTCCATTTCTTTAAGGGATTCTTGCTCACAGGAGTACATGCAATGGTCATCTAAATTAAATTCACCCATAGTAATCCATTTTAGTTCACTGATTCCTAGACCCATAGGGGTCCAATAACACAAGCCACTAGGCACTGAGCACTTGAAATGTGGTTAATGCAAATAGTGAATTCTCACTGTTATTATTGTTAATTATCTCAGATTTAAAGGAAAAGAGTTTCAAAATTGTTGTGCTATTTTCTTTTTCTTACCAACATCACACTGCATATGAACAAGATTAACTTTAGTAACAAGGGAAGAAAAAACTGATTTGAGATCTGATTAGACAGTAAGAACAATTCATGTTGAACCAGAAATGTTTTATAACACAGTGGATCAATAATAATGATTTTCTAACAAAGCAATATATAGATGCTTTTAATTATAATCAACATTATATTTACTGATTGTAAAAACTGCATAATTTTGTTAATGTTAAAATTATATTTGCTTTTCATTTTGACATTAATAATCCTGAGTAGATTCAACATTTTCTTGCTAGCTCTCTCTCCTATGTAAGTATTATCTTGTGAAGCATATGAAATAATAAAGTCTTGTGAAGCATATGAAATAATAAAGTCTTTAGCCTTTCTTTCTAGAAAAAAATAGGCATAATAATGAGAGAAAATATCTGATGTTGGAGCCTCCTGGAAAGACTGCTTTGAAAGCTGACAAATTTCCTCATATATTCAGGGTGTAGAAAAATGGTAAGAGGATACTGACAAAGAGGGACATTTAGAAGAAAACCAAAAATAAGCACGAAAAAGAAAATGCTTTCTAAGTATGCCGACACAATTTTTAATCTAAAAGTTCACCTTAAAATTATAGTATTTAAAATTTTTTTCTGAGTTCCCACTGATATCCATAACACTTTCTCTAAGAGCATAACTGATGTACTTAGTATTTATTTCACTACATTTCAACAATGGTTCTTCAAAGGAAGGAACCCAAATCAAAAGTAGTATACACATAAAATTGGGATTATTTATAAAGATATTATAGGCGATATTGCCAAGCTGAATACTCTCTAGTTAAGAGACCATGCCCTCAATCTTCTGCTCTTTTCCCAAATACCACATTTCAGAGTCTTTTGTTGACTATGAGGGCAGGTCCATTTCTTTAAGGGATTCTTGCTCACAGGAGTACATGCAATGGTCATCTAAATTAAATTCACCCATAGTAATCCATTTTAGTTCACTGATTCCTAGACCCATAGGGGTCCAATAACACAAGCCACTAGGCACTGAGCACTTGAAATGTGGTTAATGCAAATAGTGAATTCTCACTGTTATTATTGTTAATTATCTCAGATTTAAAGGAAAAGAGTTTCAAAATTGTTGTGCTATTTTCTTTTTCTTACCAACATCACACTGCATATGAACAAGATTAACTTTAGTAACAAGGGAAGAAAAAACTGATTTGAGATCTGATTAGACAGTAAGAACAATTCATGTTGAACCAGAAATGTTTTATAACACAGTGGATCAATAATAATGATTTTCTAACAAAGCAATATATAGATGCTTTTAATTATAATCAACATTATATTTACTGATTGTAAAAACTGCATAATTTTGTTAATGTTAAAATTATATTTGCTTTTCATTTTGACATTAATAATCCTGAGTAGATTCAACATTTTCTTGCTAGCTCTCTCTCCTATGTAAGTATTATCTTGTGAAGCATATGAAATAATAAAGTCTTGTGAAGCATATGAAATAATAAAGTCTTTAGCCTTTCTTTCTAGAAAAAAATAGGCATAATAATGAGAGAAAATATCTGATGTTGGAGCCTCCTGGAAAGACTGCTTTGAAAGCTGACAAATTTCCTCATATATTCAGGGTGTAGAAAAATGGTAAGAGGATACTGACAAAGAGGGACATTTAGAAGAAAACCAAAAATAAGCACGAAAAAGAAAATGCTTTCTAAGTATGCCGACACAATTTTTAATCTAAAAGTTCACCTTAAAATTATAGTATTTAAAATTTTTTTCTGAGTTCCCACTGATATCCATAACACTTTCTCTAAGAGCATAACTGATGTACTTAGTATTTATTTCACTACATTTCAACAATGGTTCTTCAAAGGAAGGAACCCAAATCAAAAGTAGTATACACATAAAATTGGGATTATTTATAAAGATATTATAGGCGATATTGCCAAGCTGAATACTCTCTAGTTAAGAGACCATGCCCTCAATCTTCTGCTCTTTTCTGACTTTTTTTTTAAATGGTAGAAGTATGGTCACATCAATTTCTATTAAGACATTGTTGTCTGTCTTTGAATTCTTGTGGATTCATTTTATTTTCTTCTATTGGCTCTCCTTTTACCATGGTTTTAAAATACTCTTACTAATAATATGGTTCTCTGATTTGCTTTTGCTTCTCATGCTGGTTTTCTTACAAAAGGACTAGTTTCTCAGCATTGCTACAGGAATAATATCCATCAAACATGTGGTCAAGTGGTCAAGCTCCTTACAGATGCTAAGTCCCTGCCTTTGAAAATCTGTTTAGCAATAGTGCAAATACCAGGAAACAGAAGCAAACTATGTTTTTGAATTTAAGAACATAATGTCAGCATTTAACACTTCTATGTGGTAACTAGTCCCATGCAAAATTAGGGAGCATTTCCAAATTTAATCTGGAAGTAGTTGGAGCAAAACATATTAGTAAGTTTCAGATAGAGTAACAGAAATGCATTAAGTATATTTAGACATCTTACTTTACTTCTGTTGGAATTAGGACAAAAAACCTGAAAGCAGACCTTCTATATGAAAGACTTACTCCTAATAATTTTTGTTTTGTTGTACTCTCTTCCCAAAACCAGTGGCATTTTTACAAGGGTTCTACAACCTGACTGCATATTATAACTACTTGAGTGTCTTTTATTCTTTTTTGTTTTAATTTTGTTTTTACTTTGGGGATGTTTCATGCATCGTGTGGAATTCCAGTTCCCCAACTAGGGATTAACCTGTGTCCCCTGCATTGAAAGCTCAAAGCTCCAACCACTGGACTATAAGGGAAGCCCCTTGAGGATCTTTTAAAAATTAACTATGGCCCTACTCCTTGAAGTGGGATTCTCTGGGAGCTCAGTTGATAAAGAATCTGCCTGTAGTGCAGGAGACCCCAGTTTGATTCCTGGGTTGGGAAGCTCCCTTGGAGAAGGGATAGGCCACCCACTCCAGTATTCTCGGGCTTCCCTGGTGGCACATATCGTAAAGAATCCGCCTGTAATGTCAGAGACCTGGGTTCGTTCCCTGGGTTGGGAACATCCCCTGGAGAAGGGAAAGGCTACCCACTTCAGTATGCTTGCCTGAGAATCCTATGAACTGTCCATGAGTTGCACAGTCGGACAAGACTGAGCAATGTTCACTTTCACTACCTGAAATTGGTGTTGTAGAATGAGACTGATGTATCCAAATATTTCACATGCTTGTTGTGTTTTTCCTAAGTTCAGCCAGAGCTGAAACACATTTCAAAGGGACTTGAAGCCCTTTTATACCAAAATGATCACCAATGTAAAGTTAGTGATCTGTTAGCTCAACTTTGTATATACAAATTGATAATTTTTATAATTTTAATACATAACATATCTTTTGTGGAACCATTAATTCATTTAGATATATTGGATTTTACTTTAAAAAATCTCTACCTAAAATCAATTACATGTTTGAATCATTACCTAAAACATCAGACTGTTCTATGCTGGTTGAAGTCAAAAATATTTATCAGCTGATAAAGTTCCAAGATGAATGAGATAGAAATGAGCAATCTCGCAGAAACACCTTTCTCCCTCTGTTCAAAGGCAACATTGCTTTTTCTTCTAACAGATTACAAAGATATATCAAAATAATTTGCCAATAAAGTACACCTGAATTATATAATCCTGGTATATGGCCAAATTATATTGAGAAACTAAATATGGTTGAGAAAATTATTAATCCCCAACCTTGAGACCTTTACAGACAGCTGAACACTAAAATAGGGCAATATTTCTTCAAAATAGCTAACAGCAGTAAGAAAAGGTAAATAGTATGCCCTCCATCAGCTCTCAAGGAAAAATAAATCTTACTTTGTCAATTCACCTCAAGGGAATAATTATATTTCCATTGCAGCTGTCCTTTCTGGGGTTATCATTTCTGAAAAGAAACTAGCCATAAAGCCTGAACTAGGCACCTTCTGGAACCCTGAAAATAAATGAACATGGATATAGGAATCAATGAGATTTCTTCCTGATCCATGCCTTTTTCTACAAAGGAGAAAACAGTGCACTTATTCCAAACAGTGACAAACTTACAGTTTTTTTTTTTCTTTTTTCTTTTTTTTAAGATTTATTTATTTATTTGTTTTGGGTGGGGGTCGGGTTGGGGAGGGAGGGGAGCGGGCGGGCCACTTCTATTGGTCTTTCATTTCTCTATTTTCATTCGTCTTTGTTCTATGGCTCTCGTGAGCCTCCCATTGCAGAGGCGTTTGTCGTTACAGAGCGCTGGCTCTGGGCGCATGCGCCCCAGAGCTCCGGCTCGGTAATTGGACACATCAGTCCAGCCGCTCCGCGGCACGTGGGATCTTCCCAGGCCAGGGATCGAATCGGCGCCCCTTGCACTGCAAGGCGGTGTCCTTACCCACTGGACCACCAGGGGAAGCCCTGTGGTATGTTTTTAAGCAATAAAACACACAACTCTTCGGTTGACAAATTGACAATATATATCGCCAAATAACTACCGTGCAAAAGAGAACTGTAGACGGTTTGCACTGTTGTTGCTGTTGTTCAGTTGCACAGTCGTGTCCAATGCTTTGCGACCCCATGAACTACAGCACACCAGGTTTCCTTGTCCTTCATCATCTACAGGAGTTTGCTCAAACTCATGTCCACTTAGGCAGTGATGCCATCCAACCGTCTCATCCTCTGTCGTCCCCTTCTCCTCCTGTCTTCAATCTTTCCCAGCATCAGGGTCTTCTCCAGTGAGTCGGTTTTTTGAATTGGGTGGCCTAAGTACTGACTCTTCCAACTTCAGCATCAGTCTTTCCACTGAATATTCAAGGTTGATTTCCTTTAGAGTTGACTGGTCTGATCTCCTTGCAATTTGCATTACCAAGGATTTTGCAGTAAGAAAAGGTAAATAGTATGCCCTCCATCAGCTCTCAAGGAAAAATAAATCTTACTTTGTCAATTCACCTCAAGGGAATAATTATATTTCCATTGCAGCTGTCCTTTCTGGGGTTATCATTTCTGAAAAGAAACTAGCCATAAAGCCTGAACTAGGCACCTTCTGGAACCCTGAAAATAAATGAACATGGATATAGGAATCAATGAGATTTCTTCCTGATCCATGCCTTTTTCTACAAAGGAGAAAACAGTGCACTTATTCCAAACAGTGACAAACTTACAGTTTTTTTTTTTCTTTTTTTTAAGTTTTATTTATTTATTTGTTTTGGGTGGGGGTCGGGTTGGGGAGGGAGGGGAGCGGGCCACTTCTATTGGTCTTTCATTTCTCTATTTTCATTCGTCTTTGTTCTATGGCTCTCGTGAGCCTCCCATTGCAGAGGCGTTTGTCGTTACAGAGCGCTGGCTCTGGGCGCATGCGCCCCAGAGCTCCGGCTCGGTAATTGGACACATCAGTCCAGCCGCTCCGCGGCACGTGGGATCTTCCCAGGCCAGGGATCGAATCGGCGCCCCTTGCACTGCAAGGCGGTGTCCTTACCCACTGGACCACCAGGGGAAGCCCTGTGGTATGTTTTTAAGCAATAAAACACACAACTCTTCGGTTGACAAATTGACAATATATATCGCCAAATAACTACCGTGCAAAAGAGAACTGTAGACGGTTTGCACTGTTGTTGCTGTTGTTCAGTTGCACAGTCGTGTCCAATGCTTTGCGACCCCATGAACTACAGCACACCAGGTTTCCTTGTCCTTCATCATCTACAGGAGTTTGCTCAAACTCATGTCCACTTAGGCAGTGATGCCATCCAACCGTCTCATCCTCTGTCGTCCCCTTCTCCTCCTGTCTTCAATCTTTCCCAGCATCAGGGTCTTCTCCAGTGAGTCGGTTTTTTGAATTGGGTGGCCTAAGTACTGACTCTTCCAACTTCAGCATCAGTCTTTCCACTGAATATTCAAGGTTGATTTCCTTTAGAGTTGACTGGTCTGATCTCCTTGCAATTTGCATTACCAAGGATTTTTCCCTCAGTGTCTCTCCAAACCTTTTCTACCCAGCAATAGCAACTTTATAATCTCTACCACCAATAACTTGTTTTGCTTGTTTTCTCCTGTTTGGGTTCTTCATTAAAAATTATATCTTGAGGTTTTAAAATGCAGCCATCAGAAGTTCATTCTTTTATACAGCTAAACAGTATTTCATTGTATGAATGAGCCATGTTACAATTATCTATTCTCTTTTTAATGAATGACTGCTCTTTTGCTGTGCCTTTGTTTCTTCAGTGCCAGCTCTTATGAATACTGCTGATATGAATATATTCCTTGTGAGCATACATTTTCATGAAAATTGTCAGTAATCACAAAAAAAGAGTGTAAATTTCTATTTAAAAAAACTGTCGTTTACATTCTCAGCTGCAATACATGAGAATTCCATTTGCTGTATATCCTCATCAGCATTTTGAATTGTCAGTTTTTAAAATTTAGTCCTATGTTTTGTATAATGACAGAGAAGACTTAAGAACTGCTATAATGTGTTATGTGTCTGTGTCTTTTTTCTGGCATTTTTTAAAAAATTTTTTTAATTATTTATCTTTTGGGGGGTGAGGTGGGGAGGGAGGGGGATGGGCGGGCCACTTCTATTGGTCTTTCATTTCTCTATTTTCATCCGTCTTTGTTCTTTGGCTCCTGAGGGCCTCCCATCGCAGTGGCCTCTGTTGTCGCAGAGTGCCGGCTCTGGGCACACCCGCGCCAGAGCTCTGGCTCTGTAATTGGACACATCAGTCCAGCCGCTCCGCGGCACGTGGGATCTTCCCAGGCCAGGGATCTAACCAGCGCCCCTTGCACTGCAAGGTGGTGTCCTTACCCACTGGATCACCAGGGGAAGCCCATATTCTGGCATTTTTTGTGCAGACAGTATTTCGCTGCAGCTTTTTCTATAGAAATTGAGCACAGTAGAATTTAATATATTTGCTAAATAAATTATTACTTAAAATTATTACTTTTGGCAGGAGAGAATTAATATTTTTGTGCACAGATACTGCTTTCAAGATCTCTTAAACTATGACCGAGCTATAAATAGTTCTGAATTTATCATATGGATGTGTAGTTTTCTCCTCTAGATGTCTGCATCTCTTATTTAGAAATTGCTGCCACAGTTACCTGAATCAAAGTATTAAAATGAGCATATACTTTCAAAGCTAAAATACATATACAGAAATTCTTTGCTCTTACCACACAGATACTAACTAATACCAACAAATTAAGAAAATTACTGTAAAGTCTGTTGAGTTTTGCCAATTTTGTTTTTAGGAGGATTCACAAGTGTGCTATAAAATTTCTCACTTTTTGCGCTGATGTATCTTGGCTCCTCTTTTTATCCAAAACTGTGGTACTTTCTTAACAGCCTTAATTGGGGAATACCAGCTTTGGAAAACTGATTTTCTCTGTTCATACAGTGTGTTCTGTATCTAACATTTTGTCCTCTTCTCATCTGTTCCAAAACCTACTTATACACTTCCCCCTTTACTGTGTTCTCTAATGTTACAGGCTAATTTCAGGTTACACTCCTGTCTCATCACCCTTTTGATAAATGCATTTTGAATTGTCAGTTTTTAAAATTTAGTCCTATGTTTTGTATAATGACAGAGAAGACTTAAGAACTGCTATAATGTGTTATGTGTCTGTGTCTTTTTTCTGGCATTTTTTAAAAAATTTTTTTAATTATTTATCTTTTGGGGGGTGAGGTGGGGAGGGAGGGGGATGGGCGGGCCACTTCTATTGGTCTTTCATTTCTCTATTTTCATCCGTCTTTGTTCTTTGGCTCCTGAGGGCCTCCCATCGCAGTGGCCTCTGTTGTCGCAGAGTGCCGGCTCTGGGCACACCCGCGCCAGAGCTCTGGCTCTGTAATTGGACACATCAGTCCAGCCGCTCCGCGGCACGTGGGATCTTCCCAGGCCAGGGATCTAACCAGCGCCCCTTGCACTGCAAGGTGGTGTCCTTACCCACTGGATCACCAGGGGAAGCCCATATTCTGGCATTTTTTGTGCAGACAGTATTTCGCTGCAGCTTTTTCTATAGAAATTGAGCACAGTAGAATTTAATATATTTGCTAAATAAATTATTACTTAAAATTATTACTTTTGGCAGGAGAGAATTAATATTTTTGTGCACAGATACTGCTTTCAAGATCTCTTAAACTATGACCGAGCTATAAATAGTTCTGAATTTATCATATGGATGTGTAGTTTTCTCCTCTAGATGTCTGCATCTCTTATTTAGAAATTGCTGCCACAGTTACCTGAATCAAAGTATTAAAATGAGCATATACTTTCAAAGCTAAAATACATATACAGAAATTCTTTGCTCTTACCACACAGATACTAACTAATACCAACAAATTAAGAAAATTACTGTAAAGTCTGTTGAGTTTTGCCAATTTTGTTTTTAGGAGGATTCACAAGTGTGCTATAAAATTTCTCACTTTTTGCGCTGATGTATCTTGGCTCCTCTTTTTATCCAAAACTGTGGTACTTTCTTAACAGCCTTAATTGGGGAATACCAGCTTTGGAAAACTGATTTTCTCTGTTCATACAGTGTGTTCTGTATCTAACATTTTGTCCTCTTCTCATCTGTTCCAAAACCTACTTATACACTTCCCCCTTTACTGTGTTCTCTAATGTTACAGGCTAATTTCAGGTTACACTCCTGTCTCATCACCCTTTTTGTGAATAAATGCTCCACTGCAGATTTTCCATCCCTGTTTGCCTGAGAGGTGACATAGAGTTTTTTTTCTTTAGAAGCCTGGGTTGAATGTTTGTCTGGTTACACAAATCATGAATGGCAAGTAAGATGACCTAAATATTTCTTAATCATAGCACTAGTCTTCATACATAGATTTACCACATACAGCTGAGGATATTTCTTGTTAAAAATTGCTTGGTATATAACCCTAATCACTGTACTCTCTGAAATGGGACTGGAGGTATGGAGTGCTCACAATAATTTCCTACCAAGACTACCCTCTTGTACTTGACACAGAAAAAACCTTCAAGCTCAAGATGCTGTCAATTCTTATGCAAGTTATCCTTTACCACTTACTCTCACATTGCATTATAGTATGAGTAGAAGCAAGCTTTCTTTCTATGACAGTTTACTTCCCTTCTTTTTTTGATTTTTACTCTTATATACCATAAATATTTAAAAGTATACAAATCACATGTACAGCACAATACATTTTTACAAAGTAAACATGCCTTTGTAACTGCCAACAAAATCAATGAAAGGGGTGAATACAGACTCGGTAAAGAGGCCTGTGGTTTCCAAAGAAGAGGAGGAGGAGGAGGAAGGGTAAGAAACATTTTCTAGCCTATAATGTTTGCCATGATAAAGATCTACTCTGAAACTAACTTTACTGTCTCAAGGAGGCAAACTATTTTGCATTGGAATGTCTCATCAAGTCCTGGAGGCCACCCTCTGGCTAATCCTGTGTTAATGTTGTGGGAGAGGGTCCAGTAAGACCGTTATAGCCTTAAAATATTCTTTTGATCTACTGTTAAATCACAAGTGTGCTATAAAATTTCTCACTTTTTGCGCTGATGTATCTTGGCTCCTCTTTTTATCCAAAACTGTGGTACTTTCTTAACAGCCTTAATTGGGGAATACCAGCTTTGGAAAACTGATTTTCTCTGTTCATACAGTGTGTTCTGTATCTAACATTTTGTCCTCTTCTCATCTGTTCCAAAACCTACTTATACACTTCCCCCTTTACTGTGTTCTCTAATGTTACAGGCTAATTTCAGGTTACACTCCTGTCTCATCACCCTTTTTGTGAATAAATGCTCCACTGCAGATTTTCCATCCCTGTTTGCCTGAGAGGTGACATAGAGTTTTTTTTCTTTAGAAGCCTGGGTTGAATGTTTGTCTGGTTACACAAATCATGAATGGCAAGTAAGATGACCTAAATATTTCTTAATCATAGCACTAGTCTTCATACATAGATTTACCACATACAGCTGAGGATATTTCTTGTTAAAAATTGCTTGGTATATAACCCTAATCACTGTACTCTCTGAAATGGGACTGGAGGTATGGAGTGCTCACAATAATTTCCTACCAAGACTACCCTCTTGTACTTGACACAGAAAAAACCTTCAAGCTCAAGATGCTGTCAATTCTTATGCAAGTTATCCTTTACCACTTACTCTCACATTGCATTATAGTATGAGTAGAAGCAAGCTTTCTTTCTATGACAGTTTACTTCCCTTCTTTTTTTGATTTTTACTCTTATATACCATAAATATTTAAAAGTATACAAATCACATGTACAGCACAATACATTTTTACAAAGTAAACATGCCTTTGTAACTGCCAACAAAATCAATGAAAGGGGTGAATACAGACTCGGTAAAGAGGCCTGTGGTTTCCAAAGAAGAGGAGGAGGAGGAGGAAGGGTAAGAAACATTTTCTAGCCTATAATGTTTGCCATGATAAAGATCTACTCTGAAACTAACTTTACTGTCTCAAGGAGGCAAACTATTTTGCATTGGAATGTCTCATCAAGTCCTGGAGGCCACCCTCTGGCTAATCCTGTGTTAATGTTGTGGGAGAGGGTCCAGTAAGACCGTTATAGCCTTAAAATATTCTTTTGATCTACTGTTAATAACCAACTGGAAAAGTATATAATGCCTTGCCTAAACTAGCTTCTGGGGATACTCTTCTATCCCCCTTCCAGTGCCTTTAGCTCGAAGCTTTGTCTATCCCATTTTCTTTTAATAAAATATTTCCTGCACAAAGCTCTGAATGACCAAAGCCAAGTCTTT
The DNA here is from genome assembly GCA_022376925.1 of Tragulus kanchil. NCBI lineage: Eukaryota > Metazoa > Chordata > Mammalia > Artiodactyla > Tragulidae > Tragulus > Tragulus kanchil. The sequence continues at coordinate 56,706,941 of JAIOJX010000004.1, forward strand.
TTGATCCCAATGTGAAATCTTCTCCTTTGGAGCTTGAGAATCTGATACCGCTCGCAGTAAGCTATCTACCGTCATCTGTCAGCAAGAAATTGAATCTTCCCATTGCACACGCAGTGTTCCTTGTATGCCTTCTAGTATCTTTTAAATAAATATTTTAAATAAAATCTCACAGTATGTCAAGCTCCTCTTAGTCAACATTGCTTTTGAAATTAATCCATGTTTTAGTAGGGTAATATTTACTTTAGCTCAATATTTACTTTAGCTCAAACAGCAAAGGTCGGGAAATTTTTTCTATAAAGGGTCAGACACTAAATGCTCTATACTTCGCAATCCATACAGGTTATGTTCTAACTATTCAACTGCTGTTGTAGCACAAAAGAAGCCGTGGACCATGTGCAAACAAGAGTGTAACTGTGTTCTAAAAAATCTTTATTTACAAACACAGGGAGTGGGCCAGTGGGGTCAGCTGGTTTTAGTTTGCTGATTGGCAAAATCCCCTTGAAGGGGAACTGCCCAGTCCTATTGAAGGCCTGCTTTTTGAACTTCAATAGCAGTTACTTGGCTGAATTATGAAATGTGTAGCTCAGAAGGAGTGTGGCATGTACCACAGCCAAAGACCAAAGTAAAAGAAATCATTTTTTGGAGGTTTATCTTGCCAAGGTCTGGGTTGCTTTTGAAGACTATGCACAGTCTCATACAAAGTGAGGCCACTGCCAACTTTCAAGAATTCAATAAATAAAGTCTTTACAGAGTCTTTTCAGAATGATAAAGACTGAAGACCCAGTATCTTTATAATTAGCCAATTCCTTTCAATTTTTGAAAAGCTCTATAATAAATCATATTAGATTTGTTTGTAGATGTTGAGATAACACAGGCAAAAGAGTACTGTCTGTTCCATCATCACACTGTTGAGTTTGAAATATTTATTTCTATTAAACCTACATATCTATGCTGACCATGGATAATCTGTACCTACTTTATGAGTCACATCACATTTGATTTACTTTTATAATTGACAAGGTCACCCTAATATAAGCTTTCAGCCCTTTTTAAGTCTAATATTTTTTATTTTCATTATAGTTTTGCTTCATATCTCAGGGGAAATTTTAAGTCCTTTTTATTTGTTGCTCAGTCACAATCCTTTTTTAAGACCCTTATTATTTTAATTTTATCTTAGAATAATCTGTGTAAAAAAAGAGTCACTGGTCTTTTCCTCAAATTTTAAAAATGATTTGAAAATATAGTAAAGATCAAAAACTTGAATATTTATCCATTTTCATAGTTACTTTTTAAGTACATCAAAGCATTGAATGACATGTGAAAAACATTAAGCAGAGTTCATCATTATTATCTTTCTGTTTCATGAATAAATTACCATATGAATTATTCAAATTAAGTTTCATGAATTAATATCAAAGATTAGTCTGTTCTGACAATAGGTTAATAAACTGCAGAGTAAGCTACAGAGACCTTGCCTTTAAATAACTGGTACAATCTATTGTATGTTTAGATATAGGAGTTTATTCTATGAATATATTTCCTTGGAAAACTAGTGAATCAAATGCCACAAAGGCTTGTTTTAAATAATTGGTATCATTTTTGTATATTTAGAAGTAGTAATTTATTCTATTAACATATTTCCTTAGAAATCTATTGAATCTAATGTAAAGATTTTATTCATATTGCTTTGTGTTGCACAATGGCTAATTTTTTCCTTTTAAATAATTTTCAAATATACTTATCAGAAAATTAATATGAATGAATTATCACTTACCATCAGTTGGCAAAATAAAATTTATTAAATCTAATAAAAGGTGGGAAAAAACAGTAAAATATCATTGAAAGCAGGACATAAAAATTAATATGGCACTCCAAAAGCTTTACATTATAAAATAGTTGAAGAAATATAGTTTTTAAATGCAATCATGATTATCAGTAAATATTTACTCTTTATCTGTTATTGTAATCTTCTAAAGTACTTGGGATCCTCCCGACCTAGGATTTGAACCCATGTCTCCTACAATGTTGGTAGTTTCTTTTCCACTGAGCCATATGGGAAACCCCTAAGTATGTGGAGAACATGAATAAAATTTTTAAAAAGTCATTTCCACAAATGTTCCAATATAGCATCTTCTTTGCAGAGAGTATGAGTTACTAATCCACATACATTTTAAACTTCTAAAAATAGGCTTGTGTTCCTGTTAGTAAAGACTGAAGTAAGATAACCTCTGCTTTAGCTGTCATGATAATTATTAGAGAGTAATGTCCTAGTTTGAGACCCTGTATTTTAATACTCACAGAGAACAGCAATCATGATTAAAGACTTAAGAAACAAAACATGTAAGATAGATAAAAAGAGCTTGTTTTATTCTTTGTGGCAAAGAAAATACATATAAATGAACCTGAAATATAGGTTAAACAAAATAATCTTGATCACAGAACATATACTTGAAAAAAATAGGAAGAATTCAATTAATTATTTATCATTTGTAGGCATTTTTCATTTCAGAAAATACATATTTGAATAAAACTAGTTTCATTATTCCATAAATACAATACTGACCTTAGTGTACTAGTTCATTTGTAGGCAGAAATTTAATCTTACCAGTGCGAACAAATCAGTGAATTCTGATTTTTTTTCAGTGAATGACATATTTCCTATGCCTCCTTTTTATTTCTTTGCACTTGAAGTTCTGGGTGATTTGGACATAGAAGGGCAGCTGAAAATCAACATGTTATTTCACTGCTGACTTTGACTGACATTCTATGCAACCCTTTGGTTTCCATGCAAGTCACTATGCCTCCTGCTAATCCCAGAAAGGGCCCTTCGTGGATGTCCTAGTTCTCTCTCACATACTTCCATAATTCTTTAGCAGAAATCTTTAGATAATCTCTTATAATACTCTAGGTCATAACCAACTTGTAAGATGCCTCAGACCTTTTCTATATCACTCATCCAGGGATGTATTTCTAGCTTTCTGTTGCTACAGAGGAACTTCTGAGAGAGACCAGTGCTTCCCAAGTTTTACACTGACAGGGAAGCATCTGTTTGGTTGTCGTTATTGTTTAATTTTTTCCATAAATAGATTTTAAAATCTAACCAGGATTCTAGCTTTTCCAAGTTGTGGATTAATGAGTTGGTTTGGTACAAAAAAATAAAACGGTCTTCCCTCACAAAAAACAATACTTTGCTTTAAATCAACATTTTGTCTTGTCTCTGTGAATGCCCACTATATTATTTCTTTCATTGAAACAAATTAGAATCTTCCACCATTTTTCCAAATATTTACTTTTATGCAATAAACTTCATTTGTGAAGTTCTTAAGGTCTTTTATTTTCTAATAATCAGATGGCAGGCTATAAAGACTCAAATCCTCCTCACCAGCTTCCACTCCCAACACCCCCCAAGCAAAAGATGATTAGCAAGTTGCACTTGGCAATACACACACACACACAAAGTTAAATGTATTATAAACAAGTGTGTTTTTCGCAGAAAAACAAGTTAAAAAAAGAATTTCAATTATATAATTGAACACAATTAGAGAAAAATAAAACACTGGTATCAGAGACAGAAAAGGCAACTGAAAAATCCAACATTCATTCATGATTAAAAGAAAAGAAATATTAACAGATCTGAATTAGAAGGAAATTCACTCAATCCTAAAAGGACATCTAAATGATGCCATTGCTAAATTATTCAATAATTAGTAAATCACTGAACTATTTAAATCCATCAAAGTTAGGCATTAATCAAGGACATCAACCCTTCCCTTGCCTATTCAAAAGTATAAACAGATTTTAGTACAGTAAGAAAAAAAAAAGAAAAAAACTTAGGTAAGCATTAATTCTGTTTCCATACAACATAATATTTCATAATTTCATAGAAAATCTTAAAAGTTTACAGAATTTGAGGTCAAGATGTCAAAAGTGAAGTGAAGTAGCTCTGTCACATCCAACTCTTTGTGACCCATGAACAAGCCATAGAATTCTCCAGGCAAGAATACTGAAGTAAGTAGCCTTTCCCTTCTCTGGGGGATGTTTCCAAAGCAGGGAATGAACTCAGGTTTCCCACATTACAGCCAGATTCTTTACTGTCTGAGCCACTAGGGAAGTCCAAGAATCCTGGAGTGGGTAGCCTATCCCTTTCCCAGGGAATCTTCCCAACCTAGGGATTAAACCAGGGTCTCCTGCATTGCAGGCAGATTCTTAAGCAGCTGAGTTACAAGGGAATCCTATATTAACAGTAGACAATTGAAAAATAAAATGTAAGAAACTCTTATTTACCTTGACACCAAAGTCATACAAAGTCATTCTTAGTCAGCTTTACCAAAAATATAAATGACTTTACTGAGAGAAATTAAGGACAAAAACATGTTAATGGTTTGAATGAACACTCTTCATATGTCAATTTCTTCAAATTAATTTATGATTCACAAGTTATTTTGTAGAAATTTAGAAGCTGAATCTAAAATTTACAGATTTGGAGAGACTTACTTTGAACTATATGATAGGATCATTCCCTGGAGTCACCCTAAATAAATATTTTACTCTTTTGTTCTTTGCAGACAGAAAACTACACCAGGTGATTTGAAGAAAGAAATAGTGTGTGCATACTTAAACAACAAGTTAAAAAAGAACAAAAAACAATTAGAGAAAATAAAACACTGGTATCAGAGACAGAAAAGGCAACTGAAAATCCAACATTCATTCATGATTAAAAGAAAAGAAATATTAACAGATTTTTTCAATCCTAAAAGGACATCTAAATGATGCCATTGCTAAATTATTCAATAATTAGTAAATCACTGAACTATTTAAATCCATCAAAGTTAGGCATTAATCAAGGACATCAACCCTTCCCTTGCCTATTCAAAAGTATAAACAGATTTTAGTACAGTAAGAAAAAAAAAAGAAAAAAACTTAGGTAAGCATTAATTCTGTTTCCATACAACATAATATTTCATAATTTCATAGAAAATCTTAAAAGTTTACAGAATTTGAGGTCAAGATGTCAAAAGTGAAGTGAAGTAGCTCTGTCACATCCAACTCTTTGTGACCCATGAACAAGCCATAGAATTCTCCAGGCAAGAATACTGAAGTAAGTAGCCTTTCCCTTCTCTGGGGGATGTTTCCAAAGCAGGGAATGAACTCAGGTTTCCCACATTACAGCCAGATTCTTTACTGTCTGAGCCACTAGGGAAGTCCAAGAATCCTGGAGTGGGTAGCCTATCCCTTTCCCAGGGAATCTTCCCAACCTAGGGATTAAACCAGGGTCTCCTGCATTGCAGGCAGATTCTTAAGCAGCTGAGTTACAAGGGAATCCTATATTAACAGTAGACAATTGAAAAATAAAATGTAAGAAACTCTTATTTACCTTGACACCAAAGTCATACAAAGTCATTCTTAGTCAGCTTTACCAAAAATATAAATGACTTTACTGAGAGAAATTAAGGACAAAAACATGTTAATGGTTTGAATGAACACTCTTCATATGTCAATTTCTTCAAATTAATTTATGATTCACAAGTTATTTTGTAGAAATTTAGAAGCTGAATCTAAAATTTACAGATTTGGAGAGACTTACTTTGAACTATATGATAGGATCATTCCCTGGAGTCACCCTAAATAAATATTTTACTCTTTTGTTCTTTGCAGACAGAAAACTACACCAGGTGATTTGAAGAAAGAAATAGTGTGTGCATACTTAAACAACTCTTTTAAGGTTGTATAAGTCTACCAATTCAAAGACATAAAACTTGATCATCTTAGTTAAAGTTACTCACAAATCTCTTCTCTATATTTTTTATTCTAATTAAGATTATATAGAATGTGATTACTGAAACTTTTACAAGTGCTAAAATTAAGAAAGTAAATGTTCCTATAGTGTGACTACTAGAGGATACAGAAATTTTTCAGCCTTTGAGAGTTTGCGTTTTATTTGATAGGCTATTAATGTTAAAAATTTCTGGGCTTCCCTGGTGGTCCAGTGGGTGGAGAATCCACCTGCAGTGCAAGGGGCACCAGTTCAATCTCTGGCCTGGGAGGATCCCACATGCCACGGAGTGGCTGGGCCGGTGTGTCCAATTACGAGCCAGCACTCTGGAGCCAGTGCTCTGCAACAAAAGAGGCCACTGCAATTGGAGGCCAACACAGGCCAAAAAATAAAGATGGCTGAAAATAAATAAATAAAAGTGGCCAAAATTTAAAAAATAATATTTGAACACAGAAATTGTTCAAAAAGGTGCTCAAAAAGACAGAATAAGGTTACATTTTAAAGGAGAATTAATTAAAAATTAATAAAGTTTATTCTAAATGTAAGAATTTACAAAATTAGCACAAAATTGTAACAATTACATTTCAATAAAACTAATGAACGATAAAATTAAGAAAAAGACTTTATTCACTGAGCATCTACTAATGCTTACATATAGTTTTAGACCCTGGGCTGCAGCTAGTGGAGGGTGTAAACTGAAGGAGATGAAACTTATCTATTCTTTAACTCAAGCATTAGCTTCTTTATCAAATAGAGCTATTTTTTCCAGATATATTATTCAAGCCATATTTTAAAGTATATCTAGTCATAAGGTTAATCATAAACTAATGTGGGATAGAAATGCAGACCATGTGAGGCAATACAAATACATATCCCCCACATGAAAATATATTTTGGAAAGTTCATGTAGTCTTGTCTTTCTGAATTTCACTTAACACAACTAGCAACTATTTAAAATATTCTCAACTGTTTCAGGGTATAGGTTTAATATTTACCCAAATAACTGGAGAAATATCTTAAAAACGTGAATTTTTTTTTTTTCAATGAACTTGACACCAAAAGATTAGAACTGAGCAACAGCATCCTGTTAGTCTGAAACAATGAAGCTAATTTTGGAGGGGAAAATCTGTTCAGTTACTTAAACTCAGAAAAACAGCATTTTTACCACAAAAATTCATAAAGGTATTTTATAAGCAGGTAACATGCATGGTTTCTTTCAATATTTTCCACAATTTGAGTAAATACGGGTCTAATAAAGGAAACGTGTGTAAATATGGAGTCTAATTTCATACTGAATTGCTCCACTGACTTCATTGACTTTGAATGATCATGTGATCCCCTGCTTAGGAATTTCTAGTTATCTCATTTGCGAGCTTTCGACCTATAAAATTTATTAAAGAAAGCTATATCATGTGGCCCAAAGAGGCAGTATTAATTAATGTTCTCATAATGATCATTGGCTTAATCACATTTATAATTTTACTTTAAGAAGTCTTGTGTCAGCTTTTATCAACGTGTTTAGAGTTATAAGACAGAGACAGTTATCCATATAATGTTTGATTAGTAATCTCTAATAAGATCACTTTTTTTCCTTTTTTTTTCTTCAGATTTCCATTAGACATTTGGGATTCTTCCACTAACAGAAGGCCAAACATGGTCAAGGTAATAATGATAAGCAAATGTATTCTTTATTTCTGTTCCACATTGTATATCAGCCAAATTTTCCATTATTTAAGAAGTGACTAGAATAAACATTATATATACATTTAAATAGATATTTAACTAATCAGCAAACCAAATACATAAGGAAATTTTAGTGCTCTCTCTCAAGTACCTATTGAGTGTCAGGCACTCTATTAAGTGTTTAATATATATTACGTTTAATTCTCACAGCAAGTCTACAAGGTTAATGAGAAAACTCATTATATGTAAGAACACTGCTTGAGCAGTTAATAGAAACTTGTTTGAGCCCACACCGCTAACATGGAAAAGAGGCCCAGTTAACATCAAGTCTTTCGGCCTCAAATCTTGTTCATCCCCTTATATTATGTTGCTGTCTGGTCAAAATCCAACCGATTAACTGTTTTACATATTTTATTTTGTTTTCCTGAGAACAAGGCTTCCAAAGTCCAGTATGTGTTCACAGAAATTAGAAGCCACAGTTTGATTCTGCACAGTGACCTTGGTACTCCTTTCCTTGGTAGTATGAAAATTATTCATTCCTACTGTGATCCCCCACACTGGTAGCTTTCTTCTAATTTTTAATGTATAACTCCACTACAGAGAACCAACACTCACCCCTAACTGCTTCAGAAATGGCCTTGATAAGAAACATATATTAACAAATGTATTTTCTCTTTTCCTATCATCTAAACTTTCTACTCAGTTGCTTTTATTTTGAGCTTTGCAAATAGGGTTTCGATTTTTGGTGATGCAGGAATGGTAGAAAAATAAGATGAGAAATATGATAAAGTGCTGGTGTATTCTATGGAGACAAGATGAGTGAGCAAAGGAAGAGCTAGAAATTCTCAGCATATAAAAGGGTATGAAAGTAGAAGAAGTTCAATAGGTTGAGATCAAATTATTGAGACATCAGTGAAAATGCAGTCTGGAACAAAAATTTGGTAGGCAGTGGACAGTAAAAACCTTAGATACTTGGAAGGAGAAAGTATTTGTGAGTTAGAAAACAAGGATTAAAAAAAAAATCTTATTTTGGCAGTATAGATGATTAACAATGTTGTGATAGTTTCAGATGAACAGTGAAGGGACTCAGCCATAACATATACATGTATCCATTCTCCCCCAAACTCCCCACCCATCCAAGCTGCCAAAATAACATTGAGCATAATTCCATGTGCTATACAGTAGGTCCTTGCTGGTTAGCCATTTAAAATACAGCAATGTGCTCCAGTAGGTAAGGACACCGCCTTGCAGTTTAAGGGGCGCCGGTTGGATCCCTGACCTGGGAAGATCTCACGTGCTGCGGAGCGGCTGGACCGATGCGTCCAACTACCGAGCCGGAGCTCTGGAGCGCATGCGCCCAGAGCTGTTGCTCTGCGACAACAGAGGCCACCGCGATGGGAGGCCCACACAGGCCAAAGAACAAAGATGGATGAAAATAGATAAATGAAAGACCAATAGAAGTGGCCCGCCTGTCCCCTCCCTCCCCAGCCAGCCCACCGCCCCCTCCAAAAAATAAATAATAAATAAATAAAATAAAATACAGCAATGTGTACATATCCGTCTCAAACTCTCTAACTATTCCTTCCCCTCATCCTTGCCCCTGATAACCAAAAATTCATTCTCTAAATCTGTGAGTCTTTTCCTGAAACAGGGATTTGTATAGGATTACATGTTTGGTTCTCTGGTTCACAGAACTTTTGCATAACTGTTTGATGGGCCGAGAAATTGTTCATTTTCCCAGTGGCAATGCTTACTCCATCTTTGCATATCTGAACCTGTTAACCATTACTGAAAGAGCCTATTCAACAAGTATGCTTTGTAATACTGCTTACATCTCAAATCCTAAAGAGAAAAAAAGGTTGTGTCTGGTTATCATCACTGACAATATCCTAGCCTGTAAAAGATGGAGATGAGTTACCTCGCTGACAGAAGAGGAGACAGTGAATAAATTTGTTTGTCCTAAATCAGTGCTACAGGGTGGAAAGTAACAGAATCTTTTAAATCACTACTGAGATTTCTATAACTTTTGAAGTGAACTTATCCACAGAGAGCTAAAATAAAATAGCAGGTCAGATCTGATACTATCGGCTAATATTAAGAAAGTAAATACACTATGCTCAGAGCCCTCTGGAGTAAAAACAATTTTCAAAATTTTGGAAGTTTTTATTTGATGAATTGTTTACTTATTTTGTAATTTCCTATAACATTTCAACAAAGGATATTCTCAAAAAATGATGTTCAGTATGAGAAAATATTACTAAATTTTGAAAGACAACTAATAATACATTAATAATATGTATTCATTTTATTGAATTATGACAAATTATGTATTTCTTCTCTGTAGGGGATTCCATCATTTTATCATTTCATTTACTGTCTTATCTTAAAAATACTTATTAATTAATATATGTCATAGCATAGAAAAGGCAATCTCTTCTGATCTCTAATTTTTAAAAATGTCTTAAAATAATTCCTTTAATCCTCAACATAGTATGTTCTGTTAGTTCATTTGAACTAAAAGTCATTCACTCTGGGGATCTTGATTCAGGATGGTAGCCTTAGAATGCATGACACAGAGAAGCTGGAGGGCAGCAACGCTTTCTTTGGAGCAACTCAAGCAGTCAGGGTGCAGATATGGCAGAGATGTAACATTTGCTTTGTCTCATCCAGTTTGGCCTATTCTTTCATTGTCATGTAAGTGATGACCAAAACATAATCTTCTGTTGTTTTCAGAGGAGACATAAAGCAATATATTTTGAAGCTCTCAGGAAAATGGGAATGTCATATTAGCCTGATTTTCCAGGCTGATAAGGGTAAAAGATAATAGAATCTTCCATAATGAACTCAAAAAACACAAGTCTGATGAACATGGTTGATAACAATAATTTTCTTTTTTCTGAAAGAAATACAAAGTTCAGCAAACAAAGCTATGTTTTTAGCTCGTTAAAATAACATGAACACTCTGGTTCATTGGATGTCCTATAGTCAGCAAATGAACTGGGACAAACCACTTCAAGAAAAAAAATCAGTATGTTGAAAATTATTTTATTTCCCTTTAGTTATGCTTCAAAGACACACTGATAAAAAGGTTTTCTAAAAGCAAGGTGGTTAATTGCTAGGGTTGTTCTGCTTTGAGATTGCATTTAAACTGCAATTACTCTAAAAGCAAGATTATAGCTACTGCAGTTGCCCAGTTCTAAGCCTACACCAACAGGAAGGTTTTATGAGTATTAAATGGATTGTGACTTCACTGTTCTCTCTATTTTGTTTATTTGGGAAAGGAAGTTAATCATCATAAAATTAAATGTCTAATCACATTGGCTCAACTGACAAAATGTTACTAAACTATTTTGTACACTAAGACAATTTTACAAATGTACTCAGTCCAAAAAAAAAAAAAAGCCTTTGTTGTATTTCTCACACTTTGATATTATTTTGAGAAGAACAAGACTGTATCTCAAAAAAAAAAAAAAAACTAGAGGAGAAGAAAATACAGTTATAGTAGTAAGTCTTCAAGGAACTCATCATGTTCTGTGCCAGACTACCCTGTACTGACTTCTTGGGAAATTTCTTTCTACTGATTCAAAGTAAAATATAATTCTTACCCCCAAATTCAAATTTGAAAGTACTTTCTTTATGATATGCAACATGGTAGGATATGAAGGAAAAAATGTCACATTAAGAAAAGGTCAGTGGTCTATTTCTCTTTTGCAACATATTATGTTCTGTTAGTTCATTTGAACTAAAAGTCATTCACTCTGGGGATCTTGATTCAGGATGGTAGCCTTAGAATGCATGACACAGAGAAGCTGGAGGGCAGCAACGCTTTCTTTGGAGCAACTCAAGCAGTCAGGGTGCAGATATGGCAGAGATGTAACATTTGCTTTGTCTCATCCAGTTTGGCCTATTCTTTCATTGTCATGTAAGTGATGACCAAAACATAATCTTCTGTTGTTTTCAGAGGAGACATAAAGCAATATATTTTGAAGCTCTCAGGAAAATGGGAATGTCATATTAGCCTGATTTTCCAGGCTGATAAGGGTAAAAGATAATAGAATCTTCCATAATGAACTCAAAAAACACAAGTCTGATGAACATGGTTGATAACAATAATTTTCTTTTTTCTGAAAGAAATACAAAGTTCAGCAAACAAAGCTATGTTTTTAGCTCGTTAAAATAACATGAACACTCTGGTTCATTGGATGTCCTATAGTCAGCAAATGAACTGGGACAAACCACTTCAAGAAAAAAAATCAGTATGTTGAAAATTATTTTATTTCCCTTTAGTTATGCTTCAAAGACACACTGATAAAAAGGTTTTCTAAAAGCAAGGTGGTTAATTGCTAGGGTTGTTCTGCTTTGAGATTGCATTTAAACTGCAATTACTCTAAAAGCAAGATTATAGCTACTGCAGTTGCCCAGTTCTAAGCCTACACCAACAGGAAGGTTTTATGAGTATTAAATGGATTGTGACTTCACTGTTCTCTCTATTTTGTTTATTTGGGAAAGGAAGTTAATCATCATAAAATTAAATGTCTAATCACATTGGCTCAACTGACAAAATGTTACTAAACTATTTTGTACACTAAGACAATTTTACAAATGTACTCAGTCCAAAAAAAAAAAAAAGCCTTTGTTGTATTTCTCACACTTTGATATTATTTTGAGAAGAACAAGACTGTATCTCAAAAAAAAAAAAAAAACTAGAGGAGAAGAAAATACAGTTATAGTAGTAAGTCTTCAAGGAACTCATCATGTTCTGTGCCAGACTACCCTGTACTGACTTCTTGGGAAATTTCTTTCTACTGATTCAAAGTAAAATATAATTCTTACCCCCAAATTCAAATTTGAAAGTACTTTCTTTATGATATGCAACATGGTAGGATATGAAGGAAAAAATGTCACATTAAGAAAAGGTCAGTGGTCTATTTCTCTTTTGCATCATAAAAACAGAAAAATGTCAAGGAAAACAAACTAGCACTTCCACATCACTGAGAACAAGTCTTATCCAACTTAGACTCCACAATTCTGAATTATTTTACTATGTTTTACTATTAATTATAATACTGAGTTCATTTATACCTATTATATGTTTGGTGAAAATGTTCTATTAAATGGTCTACAACTTCACTCATATTTGCAACACCATGGTCAGTGATGTCATGGTGACAGCCTGAATCTGCAATGATGTAACTTTTAAATCACAAAAATAAATGGTGCAAATCAAGGCTTAATTCATTGTGTTGGTTGCCCAGCCTTTCAAAAGTGACAATAATGTAAAATCAAACTTAAAACTGTACTCTGTCTGTCTGTAAATAGCACAAAATTTTAAGAAAATGTTCTTTCAACATGTAAATACTATGAATGAATTCAATACAGATGTTGTTCCCATCATAGAAGAGTGAAGTTGTGCATATGATTTTTCTTACACTTCTATCTTATAAACAAATATCAACAAACATTTCTGTGCAAATTACATTCGTTCATCTTTTACGATTAAAATTTGGTTCTTGATTCAACAGTTCAGCAGAAAGCAATTAATAAGAATGAGTAGGAGGTGGAGCTAAGATGGTGGCATAGAAGGACGTGCAGTCATCTCTCCTGCAAAATCTCCAGAATTGTAACTAGCTGCTGAAACTGACATTGACAGGAGGAAGTTGGATCCATCACAAAAAAGATACCTCACATTCAAGAGGAAATAAGCCAAAACAAGACTGTAGGAGGAGCGCAACAGTGCTTTTATAAGTCAAACCTCAAACCCTCCAGAGAGACTGGGTGGGCAAAATACACAAAGTCTGTTGCACACCAAGACTCGGGAAAGAAGCAGTGACCCCACAAGGGACTGAGCCAGACCTGCTTTAGAGGATCCAAGTGCCACCTTGAGTTAGAAGTGCCTTTGAGCAGTTCTGGGAAAGATGGCATTAAACTTAATTTTCTTTGAAGGAGGTTATCATTAGCCCAAGGACTGGAGACCCTGTGAGCAGTGAGATCTGGGAGAGGGAAACAATGATCCCATATGAGACTGAGCCAGACACGCCTCTGAGTATTCTGAAGACTTCAGAGGTGGCGGGGGTCAATGGCGGCCTGCAGCAGGGTTAGGGATACTGCCGCAGTGCTTCTAATAGAGTAAGAGGGAATAGTTGCTTTTTGAGAGACGCCATTACCCCCACCATAGTTTGGCTTCAGGTCAAACTACAGGGAGGGAACTTAGCTCCATCCAGCAACAAACGCACCTGGATTAATGATTAAGAAACTGCCAGGGCCAGCCAGGATGGGACTTGTAGCTCTGGAATAGGTCAAATGCCACAAAAACAGTAAAAGAGGCCTTCAGATCTGACCACTGCCAGCCTCAATAAAAAGACTGGTAAATCCTGAATAGTCAGCAAGAGACAGAAGAGCAAAAACATTCACTATTTTTACGTTTTGACTGAAGCTGGATTTAACTCTGGATTTTTTTTTTTCTTTTTTCCTACTCTCCCTACCCTTTTTTTTTTCTTTTTCTTTCCTCCAATGAACTCAGCTGTTGCAGCTACCAATCTTTTCAGTAAGATTGAATATATTCAAGTTTACCAAATATTATCCATAGATTCAATGCAATCACTATCAAATTACCAATGACATTCTTTATAGAACTAGACCAAAGAATAACACAGTTCATATGGAGACACGAAAGGCCCCGAATAGCCAAAGCAATCCTGAGAAAGAAGAATGGAGGTAGATGGATCAGCCTCCCTAACTTCAGACTATATTACAAAGCAACAGTCATCATGACAGCATGGTACTGGAACAAAAACAGAAATACAGACCAATGGAACAAAGTAGAGAACCCAGAGATACACTCATACACCTATGGGTACCTTATTTTTGACAAAGGAGGCGAAACTATAAAATGGGACAAAGATAGCCTCTTCAACAAATGGTGCTGGGAAAACTGGACAGCTATGTGCAAAAAAAAATGAAGCTGGAACATTCCCTGACACTATACACAAAGATAAACTCAAAATGGATTGGAGACCTAAATGTAAGACCAGAAACCATAAAACTCTTGGAGGAGAATATAGGCAAAACATTCAATGATATAAATCAAATCAAAATCTTCTATGACCTGCCCACTAGAATAACAGAAATAAAAACAAAAATACATAAGTGTGACCTGATGAAATGTAAAAGCTTTTTTTTTGCACCTCAGAAGAAACTACAAACAAGCTGAACAGACAACCCACAGAATGGGAGAAAATCATAGCAAATGAAACAACTGACAAAGAATTAATTTCCAAAATATACAAGCAGCTCAGACAACTCAACACCAAAAAACAAACAACCCAATAAAAAAATGGGAAAAGGACCTAAACAGACACCTCTCCAAAGAAGACATACAGATAGCCAAAACACACATCAAATCAAAACTACAATGAAATATCACCTCACAACAGTCAGAATGCCCATCATCAAAAAATCTGCAGATAATAAATGCTGGAGAGGGTGTGAAGAAAAGGGAACACTCTTGCATTGCTGGCAGGAATGTAAATTGATACAGCCACTATGGCAGGCGGTATGGAGATGCCTCAAAAAGCTAAGAAGAGGGGCTTCCCCTGGTGGTCCAGTGGGTAAGGACACCGCCTTGCAGTGCAAGGGGCGCCGGTTCGATCCCTGGCCTGGGAAGATCCCACGTGCCGCGGAGCGGTTGGACCAATGTGTCCAATTACCGAGTCGGAGCTCTAGCGAGCATGCGCCCAGAGCCAGTGCTCTGCGACAACAGTGGCCACCCCGATGGGAGGCCCACAGAAGACAAGGAGCAAGGACAGATGAAAATAGAGAAATGAAAGACCAATAGAAGTGGCCTGCCCATCCCCCTCCCTCCCCACCCCACCCTCCAAAAGATAAATAAATAAAATAAAATAAAAATTAAAAAAAAAAAAGCTAAGAAGAGAAGCAACAGATGACCCAGCAATCCCACTATTAGGCTTATACCCTAATGAAGCCAAAATTGACAGAGACACCTGTACCCCAATGTTCACTGCAGCGCTCTACACAATAGCTAGAACATGGAAGCAACCTAGATGTCCATTGACAAACGAATGGATAAAGAAACTCTGGTAGATATATACAATGGAATACTTCTCAGCTGGAAAAAGAAATACAGAAGATTCAGTCCTAAGGAGATGGATGAATCTAGGACCTATAATACAAAGTAAGCCAAAAAGAGAAGGACAAGTATACTACACTAACACATATATATATGGAATCTAGTGGGATCATGCTGATAAATATGCAGAGCATCGATGGAAAAACAGTAA
The DNA here is from genome assembly GCA_022376925.1 of Tragulus kanchil. Taxonomy (NCBI): domain Eukaryota; kingdom Metazoa; phylum Chordata; class Mammalia; order Artiodactyla; family Tragulidae; genus Tragulus; species Tragulus kanchil. The sequence goes on from JAIOJX010000004.1 coordinate 56,722,694, forward strand.
TAGTGAACAAACTTATGGATATTGGGGAGAGGGAAGAGTGGGTGAGAGATATGGAAAGAGTAACATGGAACCCTATACTAGCACATGTAAAAGAGGTGACTATTGTCAGTGCTCTGTGGGTTGAGGGATCTTGCATGGGGGCTATGCAATGGTCTGGAGGAGTGGGATGGGGGGCAATGGGATATACATATGATTAATCTGGGATTATACATATCTATAAACAACAAAACTCTGTAAAAGCAAGAAAGCAAAATTAAAAAAATGAAAAAAAAATAAGTTGGGTTTGTGAGATTTATTATTTATTACCACTTAATATTGAAATTTAGTATTACTTAAAATTATCTTCTATATCTACTGTTTATCAATAAATCATATATACACATATAGATTATATGTATACATAGGACTTTTGAAAGGTGACTGCTGAACATTTAACAGCACACTGCTGATTCAAATATACTCTATCAATAACTATGTAATATATGAGAAGATAAAAACTTCACTTAAAATAAAAACATGGCCACAGTTGATTGAAAATAATGCAGAGCCTACTATATACTTAAGAGGTTCATCTTATATTGTAATACAGAAATATTGAAAGTAAACAGGTTCAGAAAATATAATACATAATACTTAAAAGTATTATAGTATCAGATGGAACAGATTTGAATGAAAAAAATATTATCTGAGAAAAAAGATTTTCATAATATGAAAATAGTCCTGCTTTCTGAATTTAAATGCACAACTAAATGTACAACAAACAATATCCTCACAAAATACAAAAGAAACCCTGGCAAAACTAAAAACTGTAAAATCCTTAAAAATCAGAAACTATTTTAAGACACTGTTCTCAAAAACTGATACTGAAAATGCAGAAAAAATAGTGAGAATATATTTGAACAATAACTTGGGACAGAAATGGCATAAGGGCTTTATAGTTAACAGAAAATTTATCAATATCAGAAAAATAAAACCTTAAATAGGCACACATGTTACTTTTATCATGAAATACTCTGGTCTAAGTCAAAAAGTCAGTCTTGTTGAAATTAAAAGGATGAAAAATTATGTACAGAGCATATTTTTGATAACAATGGATTTATTATATAAATAAATATAAAAAATACTTCTAGAAAATGATCATATGCTTAGAAATTTAAGAACAACATAACTACAAATAAGTTAGGGGTTAGAAAAGATAACAGAAATGAGTTTTGTTGTTCCTCTGCCAAACATTTTGGTGGAAAGAAAAAAATGAAATGAACAAAAAGATGGCTCTAACCAAATATCGTAACAAATATCATAATCCTGGGTGGTTTATAAATAACCACCCAGTTTTGGGGGGGGCTGGGAAATATACTGAAAACACTGGCACTTTCCAGTCTCTGATGGGAGCTTCCTTCCTCCATTACAGGGCCATCTTGTCACAGAGGTTCTCCTGATGGAAAAGATTAGCTAGCTATCTAGGGTCTTTTTTATAAGGTTATTAATTTCAAGCAGTGTCCCATTGATCGAGGCCTCTTGACCAACTCAGCTCCCAAAGGTCCCAACTCTAAATTCTTCACTTCACCATATGAATTTTTGGCAACACAAACATTCAGATGGTAACATACCTCCTGCCTCCACATCTCACCAAAGTGGTATTTTCCATATTTGTCGCAACTGATGAGCCTACATTTATACATTGTTATCATGCAAAGTCCAAATGGAAATGAAGGGAGAAAATAAGTACAAATTATATAAACTCCTTCTGTGAGACACTGTGTACATGTGTGCTAAGCTGCTTCAGTCATGTCTGACTCTTGTTGAGCCTATCGACTGAAGCACACCTGGCTTCTCTGTCCGTGAGATTCTCAGGCAAGCGTACTGCCATGCCCTCTTTCAAGAGATCTTCTCAAACCCAGGATTGAACCCACATTTCTTACTGTTCCTGAATTGACAGGTAGGTTCTTTCACACTAGGGCCACAGGGGACCCCCTCCCCCCACCCCTGTGAGAGTAACTTTCCAGAAGGAATGTTTCAGATCCCTTCATCAATCTGTTCATCCTCTATGTTCTACTTACCTATTTGTGAGAAAAAGAAACATTTTAAACACAAATTCTTTTATGCAGAGCCCAGCTTCCATTTACATATTAACCTTGGATAAAATTACAGAAAAACATCTGTCCAGTTTACTGAGAAGTCTCATAAAGTTATACACAAAAGTCAATGAGGTTTTTGAAGTTCCCAAATGAAAGTCTTTACTGCCATTGTATCTGAAGTTCCTACTTTTTAGCATCTTAGACTATTAGGACAATATTACTCTGTTACTTAGGACTCAACTTGATTCATTTTCAACAATCTCTCTGCCCCTCAGACACTATTAGAACTCAGGAGATAGGAAGTGGAATGGAAGAGAAACATGGTTAATATTTTAAATGTCTCTAGTCTGCTGTCTTTAAGGCATCAGATTGACAGATGCTGAGGGAAAAGGAAGAGGGAAAGGGAAAGTAGGAAGGAGCACTAACTTGAACTTGGCAAGCTGCTAATCCTCTGGGAGTCTTGCTACTTTCTGGCTATCACTGACTGCCTTTCAGAACCCCATAAAGGCAGGATACTGAATGCAATTTTCACTTGGGCATGTATTTGTAGTACTTGGGAAAGCCCAACATGGGACTCTACTTGGCACAGTTTCTTGATACAGAAGATCCTGTGAGAAGTCATCCCCATGCCTATTTCAGTCCTATCCAAACTAACATCTCTTTATAATATCTGGCCTCCTTTCTTCCAGCCATTTGACCCTACTGTTTGTGGAATGAGTACCACTATGCTGATCGGCCTGGTTCTAGCACCTTTGAAAGTAGCACTCTATGGAAGTGGTCAAGATCACTCATTAAGGACTATCCAAAATTTTGTCTCCTGACAAAATTTTCTCTAACTTTTCTCTAACTTTTTCTCTAACCTTGGGCTTTAGTCATAATCTGTTGTGGTTGAAAAAAAATCCTCTGGACATAAACTACAATAGGTATTAACATTTTCAAATTCTTCTGACTGCATACAGTAGTTTTCCTTCCTTTAACTAGTTCTATGATAATACATTGCCTGATACTCTCCTTCTGTACTTCTCCAAATGGTATGTAAAATTCATAAAAATAATTTATTCTTAATAAAGACACCTGTAAGCATGTCCCACATTCAGCCCTATGATTTGTGCATTATTTAGTACATTTTGGTTTAGTTCTTTCTGATCTTGACTGATAATGTATTCATCTTCCCCCAACTCCCTTAGCGAGTTCCCTCACAGCTAAGAGGTAAGAATTCATGGGCTTGATCCTGGGTTGGAAAGATCCCCTGGAGAAGGAAATGGCAATCCATTCCGGTATTGTTGCCTTGGAAATCTCATGGACAGAGGGGTCTGGCAGGCTACAGTCATTGGGGTTATGAGAGTTGGACATGAATTAGTAACTGAACAACAACAACAACTCTCATAACATCTTATTATCTCTCTTAACATACAGCTAAATACACTTTGTACTTATTCATTAATCAAAATTTATATAGTCTATTCCACGTACCATGTGCTGGTTTAGAGAATATGATAAACAGTGAGCAAAACAGACACTGTCCCTATTTGTATGGTATTTTTCCCTTCAATTCTAGAGAGAGTGAAACTAATTGACTGTTAGGAGTGTCTCAGAGAGTGTTAGTATTGGATAACAAAATAGTAATCAAAAGATTTTTATCAGAGCACTAAAATGATAAATTTACATCAAATATAATTCTTAATGTCCAAGGAGAAACACAAATATAACTTCACCAATTACATCTTTCATAGTATTACTATTTAAATGGCTTATGACATTTAATTTTGAGCAAAAAGGAAAACCCAAGTTCTCACTAATAATTAGCACTTTCCATTCAGTCATTTATATGTCCCAGATCAAAAGTTTATATCCCTTTCCCTTTGTAAACATGAAGTAATGAAGAATATTTCTGAAGATTATGGACTTTCAGAAATGTTAAATCATGACCATAGTGTGGTACTATAGATAAAATTCAGAACCAGGATAAAGAAAAGCTATATTATATCCTTAATAAGAAATGGACATGGTGGCAAAAGAGCGAGTGCATGGAGGAGGGTTTTCTATTAAAAAAAAAAAAAAAAAAAAAACCTGCTGGTAATATGAGCAATTGTGGAACACACAGAAGCTTGTTGTTAATCTGAATACAATGCATTCAAGAGCATGTTGAACAGAGTTAGGCAGATTATAAATTTTATCCAGTTGTATACCATGCAGAACTGTATTGCTTAAGGTATTGAAGTCTCTGCACCTTATTTCAATGATGGGTATTATTATATGTAGACATAATGTGCAAGTCTTTTACCCTCACTGAATATTAATTTCTCCATGACAGAACACTTCCACACAAATTATAGCATATGTATCACGTCTGAAAAAGAAAATAAAAGAATCATCAAGCAAATATGTTTATCAGTTACTGATTGTCTAGGCAGTAGTAATCTACCAGTAGCCTTGTAAAAAAGGAGTATTTGTTTTTGCATAACATAAACTAACGTAAATTTAGAAAACAGATCAGGCAAGAAAAATGAATAAATAAAGTACCAAACGAAAGTAATAAAGTAATGTGGGGAAGGAGGATGGGAAAAATCAAGCATGGGAGGAAAATGTATTCCCTAGAGAAGGCTTTATTGAAGAGGTAACAGTTTAGCGACCATATGCAAAAAGTATGAGAACAATTCTTGCTAACATCTGTGGAAAGAATATCATACTCAAGGGAAACAGAAGTGCAAAGCCCAAAGCTAGGAGTTTGCCTGACATGTCTGTGGACCAGCAAATTGGCCATCATGACATGATCAGAATGAGGAGGAGGGAGAATCATAGAAGATGAAGCCAAAGAATTAGTAAAAAGAATTTAGAAGACACACTTGCGTACAGATCATTTTAAGGATACTGGCTTTAAACTTTAAGAGAGATCAGAAGCCATCAAAGGGTTTTTAGAAAGGAGGTATCAGAATCTGCCATATTTTAGTAGATTCACTTGACCGCTGTTTTGTGCATAGATTTTAGGGATGGTGAACAAAAGCTATTTAGAAGTCTAACTCAGGAAAGAATTTTAAAAATTTGGATTGGAGTGGTTACAGGAGGAGAAAAACCAAGAGTATCATGACTTTAAAGGAAATGCTTCTAGAAACAGTTGTAATAAACTGTCTCAAATGTTGATGAGTCATTGAAGAGGGTAAAATATTGGCAACTAGCAGTATCATCATACAGATCGACAGTGACCTAGCCTATAACAAATAGTTAATCTGAATACAATGCATTCAAGAGCATGTTGAACAGAGTTAGGCAGATTATAAATTTTATCCAGTTGTATACCATGCAGAACTGTATTGCTTAAGGTATTGAAGTCTCTGCACCTTATTTCAATGATGGGTATTATTATATGTAGACATAATGTGCAAGTCTTTTACCCTCACTGAATATTAATTTCTCCATGACAGAACACTTCCACACAAATTATAGCATATGTATCACGTCTGAAAAAGAAAATAAAAGAATCATCAAGCAAATATGTTTATCAGTTACTGATTGTCTAGGCAGTAGTAATCTACCAGTAGCCTTGTAAAAAAGGAGTATTTGTTTTTGCATAACATAAACTAACGTAAATTTAGAAAACAGATCAGGCAAGAAAAATGAATAAATAAAGTACCAAACGAAAGTAATAAAGTAATGTGGGGAAGGAGGATGGGAAAAATCAAGCATGGGAGGAAAATGTATTCCCTAGAGAAGGCTTTATTGAAGAGGTAACAGTTTAGCGACCATATGCAAAAAGTATGAGAACAATTCTTGCTAACATCTGTGGAAAGAATATCATACTCAAGGGAAACAGAAGTGCAAAGCCCAAAGCTAGGAGTTTGCCTGACATGTCTGTGGACCAGCAAATTGGCCATCATGACATGATCAGAATGAGGAGGAGGGAGAATCATAGAAGATGAAGCCAAAGAATTAGTAAAAAGAATTTAGAAGACACACTTGCGTACAGATCATTTTAAGGATACTGGCTTTAAACTTTAAGAGAGATCAGAAGCCATCAAAGGGTTTTTAGAAAGGAGGTATCAGAATCTGCCATATTTTAGTAGATTCACTTGACCGCTGTTTTGTGCATAGATTTTAGGGATGGTGAACAAAAGCTATTTAGAAGTCTAACTCAGGAAAGAATTTTAAAAATTTGGATTGGAGTGGTTACAGGAGGAGAAAAACCAAGAGTATCATGACTTTAAAGGAAATGCTTCTAGAAACAGTTGTAATAAACTGTCTCAAATGTTGATGAGTCATTGAAGAGGGTAAAATATTGGCAACTAGCAGTATCATCATACAGATCGACAGTGACCTAGCCTATAACAAATAGTTATGCACAGTCAGTATTTCCAAAAGTCAACAGAGTAGATTCATTAGCTACAGCTTTGAGACATTAGGATTCATCACAAATCTTAAGAATTATGCTTTTAATTAAAATTATCTCAAAGTAATTTCTGAAACTGTAATTTTATAGCAGATTTTGTAAGAAATAACTCATAAATTTGTTTTTGAAAATTATTTTTTGACTTTATTTTTCATTAAAAGGTGCAGAATCTTGATTTTTTTTCATTTAAATTATCTCAAATGTAGTATTATATAAGATTTATAACTAATTTTATCTAAGAACAATTCAGGAAACTTAGGCCTTAATAGCTTTGGTTTATGTTTTTCTTTTGATTCACCTTGGCACTTCATAGGCACATCTGACTTTTCACACACTGACATTCATGGAGTTATTCAATATACATTTGTGGTTTTGCCACCACTGCAGTATTTAAGTTCACTGGCGTACTGACATAATCTGTTATGGCAGAATTTCGAGTTGATAACAAATAAAGTTGTTAGTGCACTGATTGTTAATATCATCATAATTGTCTCCTCAAAGAAAGAAATGTCAGGGTAGTGAGATTGCTGGGTCATATGGCAGTTTATTCCTAGAGTTTTCATGAATCTCCATATTGTTCTCTGTACTGGCTATATCAATTTACATTCCCTATAAGGGAGTAAGAGAGTTCCCTTTGTTCCCCACCCTCTCCAGCATTTATTGTTTGTAGATGTTTTTGACGATGGCTGTTCAGGCCAGTGTAAGGTGACACCTCACTGTAGTTTTGATTAGCATTTCTCTAATAATGAGTGATGAGCATTTTTTCATGTGTTTGTGGGCCATCTGTATGAAATAACTCAAAGAGAAAAACAATTATTGTATATTAACGCATATATATGGAATCCAGAAAAATGATACTGATGAACCTATTTTCAGAGCAGGAATGAGACAAAGATGTAGAGAATAGACTTGTGGACACAGTAGCGGAAGGAGAGGGTAGGATAAATTGAGAGAGAAGCACTGAAAT